>CADWAE010000038.1:7408511-8636597 GCA_902982915.1 Phalloptychus januarius | reverse complement strand
GTAATAGAGTAGTTTGTTGCCCCTAGTGGTAGGGAAATACAGAGGCACCTGTTCCGGAAATAGTCCGGGGAGTTAACTTATGTGCATGCCTAGAGGGGAATACGGAAACGTCAGTTGATGTTATTTTTGTTCCACGATTAAACGCACATATTTTTACTTCTCTCTGTTCCGACTAGCCCCACCAAGAAATCACAACTGGCGACGAGGTTTTTAAAAAAAGATTCCCGAGCGTAATGAGAGCCCGTTGAAGGACTCTGTACTGAAGTAAGGGAAGTCCCCGTATTTTTTTTTTTTCAAGGATACGAGTTTTAAAACGAGAACCCACGGGCTATGCACGGGGTCGTGGGATGAATATGACGAATCAAAGGAAGATTTTGAGTCGTATTTGGAGCTTTTGGGAGCAATGGATGTTGGCTAATGATGTTCCGGATGAGAAGATAGTTTGCATTTTTCCCTTTTGGATCGGGCGGACAAAAAGGCTGCTAAGAATCTTGGGGTTCCGAACGTACCGAGCAAAATGGCGTACGACGCCATCACAGAAGTGTTGCAGCACATTTTAAGCCGACACCAGTGGTGATAGCTGAACGCTTCTCGTTTCCAAAATCAAACTAAAAAGGGGGGGAGCCAGTTTCACTAGTTGTTGCCCTGAGGCAGTTGTCAAAACATGTAATTTTGACAATATTTGGATGGGCGCGGGAAAAGGTTTGTTTTGTTAGTGGGCTGCGTTCAGATGTCAGGCAGCGCAAGCTACTGTCAGAAAAAGATCTGCATTTTTCACGTGCATGAGATTGCCGAACATGGAACTTGCTTCCAAGAATACTATGGAGTTTTCTGGACACCATAATCCTCACCAAGTAAATGCTGTGATGAATGCTCCAAATTTTTCTAACACAGGATGGAAGGGACAGAAACATAAAAAGAGGAAATAAAAAAGAGCTGACGGGATCTAAAAAAGACACTGAAACAAAGCAACTATGCTATCGATGTGGTGGAAAACATTCGGCAAGAAATGCAGATTTAAAAGTGAACGGTGTCATGTTTGCAAAAATAGGACACATTGCTCGTGCTTGCGGAAAAAAAAGCAGACAACATACTCAGTATGGGGAAACTGACAACGATGCATCAACAAAGAATGATGCAGCCGAACTTTTGGAGTTTATTCAGTGTACTCGTGGTTTCCAGAAAAAGGATACAAAATAACTGTTTCACTGGGAAAAAAACACCACCATGTTGCTGGATACAGATCAGCAGTGTCAGTGATCAGTGACAAGTATTACCAGACACATCCTCGGTTCCCCAAACCAGCAGTTGTAAAGCTGAAGTCCTATTCAGGCCAAAGCATCACTGTTCGTGGATATATTGTTGTACCAGTACAGTATGAAACACAAAAATGACCCTACCACTGATAATTGTTCAGGGAAACAGACCATCCTTGATTGGGCGGAACTGGTTACAGGAACTGCAGTTAAACTGAAACAGATCTTCACAGCACACAAGGTACTAGTGCAAAAGATGCAAAACCAAGAGTACAGGAAGTGATCCAACGCCATCAGGCAGTGTTTTCAGATGACCAAGGCTGCATCAAAGGATTTAAGGCCAGAATCCACATTAAGCCAAACACTGCACCAGTTTTCTGAAAGTCGCCCAGTTCCTTATGCACTAAAGGAAGCTTGGAAAAGAGTTAGACAGATTGGAAAAGGTGAAGGTGATTTCAAAGATTGAGAGAAGTGAGTGGGCATCTCCCATTGTTACGGTACCGAAAGCTGACAAAACAATCAGGATCTGTGGTGACCAAGGTCAGTATAAATCAGTGTATTGAAGCGAAAGTTATCCATTTCAAATGCTGAAGCCCTTTTTGCTACATTGGCTGAGGAACATCATTCAGTAAACTTGACCTTTCTCATGCCTATCAGCAGCTAGAGTTAGATGAAGAGTCAGAGAAGTACCTGGTTATCAACACCCACAAGGGTCTGTACAAGCACAATCGTCTCAGCTATGGAGTTTCAGTGCCCCTGCTCTTTTTCAGTCTGTGATGGATCTGATTTTTCAAGGAATGGACTATGTGACTGTTTTCTGGATGATATTCTATCACTGCTTCATCTGAGACGGAACATTTACAGAGGTTGAAGAAGTTCTCACACGCCTGAGAAGCATGGTGTGAGAGTGAAGCTTGCAAAGTGTCTTCCTTCAGAGCAGTGTGGAGTACCTGGGACATCGGATTGACAAAGATGGACTGCACCCTGTGGAGGAAAAGGTTATGCCATAATAAAAGCCCCAGAACCAAACCAATGTCACTGAACTGAAGTCCTTTTTGGGTCTTTTGAATTACTACAATCATTTCTAAAAATCCATCCACCATCCTTCAGCCTCTCCACAACCCGCTGAGAAAGGATAAAATGGATTTGGACAACAGAATGACACAAGCATTTAAAGATGCAAAAGACTACTGTTGCAGAACAAAGTGTTAGTGCATTATAGCACACACCTACCTTTGAAGTTAGCCTGTGATGCATCGCCTTATGGGGTGGGTGCAGTATTTCTCATGTCTTGAAAATGGGGATAAGGCCTGTGGCATTTGCATCTAGAACATTAACTGATGCTGAGGGAAGTATGCCCAAATAGAGAAAGAGGCTCTTGCCATCATTTTGGAGTCAAGAAATTCCACAAATACCTGTACGGAAGGAAATTCACGCTCATAACAGATCACAAACCATTGCTGGCTATACTGGGACCAAGGTCAGCTGTGCCAACACTTGCTGTTGAGGATGCAACGCTGGGCTCTTATTCTGATGGCATATAACTATGACATTGAATACAGAAGATCAGCTGAAAATGCAAATGCAGATGCGTTGTCACGGTTACCTACGAAACTCACCAGACGACACTGCAGAGGAGGGAAGCATCTTCTATTTCTCTCATGTGGAAGAACTACCAGTAGTAGCTAGAGACATTGAAAAGGCAACCATGAAAGATCCAA
The DNA here is from genome assembly GCA_902982915.1 of Phalloptychus januarius. Taxonomy (NCBI): domain Eukaryota; kingdom Metazoa; phylum Chordata; class Actinopteri; order Cyprinodontiformes; family Poeciliidae; genus Phalloptychus; species Phalloptychus januarius. Next base: position 8,633,620 of record CADWAE010000038.1, on the reverse strand, counting down.
TTCTTAGCAAAGTTTGGAGTTACACCATGAATGGTTGGCCAAATTAGTGCAGGATGAGCACTTAAGCCTTACTTTATTCGCAGACAAGAACTGTCAGCAGAACAAGGATGTGTTCTTTGGGGACAACGGGTTGTCATTCCACCAGGATACCGCAGAAAGTACTGGAAGACCTGCATCATGAACATCCAGGCATCTGTCGTATGAAATCTCTTGCCCGTAGTTACCTGTGGTGGCCAGGGTTGATGGTGACATACAAGAACTGGTCCAAAGCTGCCAAATCTGTCAAGCTGTACAAAAGCTGCCAGCGGTTGCCACTCCACCCGTGGAAATGGCCTGAAAGAGTGGCAACGGATTCACATTGATTTCGCTGAAAAGACAAACACTATTTCTTAGTGGTCATTGACAGTCATTCGAATGGTTGGAAGTTTTCCTGATGTCATCTATCACATCACACAACACCATTGAAATCCTGAGAAGGTTATTCTCTTCATATGGACTTCCAGAAGAACTTGTGTCAGACAATGGACCTCAGCTGGTGTCAAAAGAATTCAGCCAACTTGGAGTTAAATGGAATTGTCACACAGCTGTTCCAGCATATCACCCTGCATCAAACGGAGCAGCAGAGAGGTCTGTACAAATTCTGAAACGATCCCTGATGAAAATGTACTGGAAGCAGATGGAAAGCTACATTACCACTCAGTCATCGATTGGCAAATTTTCTTATCATGTATCGCAGTACACCTCACACTGTGACGGGTCGCACACCGGCAGAGTTATTCCTGAAACGTCAAACCGAACTCGATTCAGTCTTCAAACCTGAACTCACCAAACACATTGAACGGAAACAGTCTGAGCAAAAGCGGCATCATGATCGCAGAGCCCCACCTGTACGTGTTTTTCTGAAGGAGAGACTGTTCGTATCCGAAATTTCAGAGGAGGACCATGAAGTGGACTCATGGAACAGTTCTGAAGAAGCTGAAGTGTCACTTATCTAATACAAGAGGACAGAGATCACGACCATAATGTTGACCACATGTTACCATGGAAACAAGCGTGGAGGAATCTCTAGTTTTGTCTTCACCAGTTCTCGAGGAGAGACCAGAAGAAATCAAAGACTGTGTTGTTCCAGAGATAACACAAGTCCAACCGGAACCCGAACATCACCATTACCTGTTGAATCACCTGGGCAGATAACAGAAGAACCATCAGTATCAACCCCTAAAACAACCCAAAGCCCATCAGTGCAACGCAGATACCCTGTGAGGCACAGAGTTCCTCCAAAGAGACTGAATTTTGAAATGGATAAAATATGATTAGTTTACTTTACTGCCAGTTGATTTTTGAGGATACATCATTAAGTGATGTCTCCATTGTTAAATTCTTAGTAAAGGCAGCAGGATATTTTCTTGGCAGTTAAAATGTTTTCTTCTACTTATCTATGTAGTAGAATTCTAAAAGGAGGAATGTAATAGAGTAGTTTGTTGCCCCTAGTGGTAGGAAATACAGAGGCACCTGTTCCGGAAATAGTCCTGGGTAGTTAACTTATGTGCATGCCTAGAGCGGACACGGAAACGGTCAGTTGATGTTATGTTTGTTCCACGATTAAACGACAAAGGAGGGAGGGTTATAAATCAGTTGAAACCTGTCCAACAGTAAAACAGAAAAGAGAATAACATACATCAATTCAATTGCATAATATTTACATTTTTCTCTAACAATTTCACATGAAGAAAACGCAGGAGACTGGTTTTACAAGTGTTAAGCCATTTATTGGCGACAAGAGATGCGTTTTTTGTAAACGTTGGTGCAGAATTAGTGATGAAACTTCACTGTGCGTGGTGAAATAAAGAGCAGATGAGGGATCAGTGCGCACAGGAATCCACCCGATGGGCACCACTGCGCTGTAAGCGATGAGGCTGTGATCTGTGCTACCCCTGCTGAGCCGATGTGGGGAAAACTATTGGAAATCTGTAAAATACAGGGTTCCACCGGGTAGCGGATCAAGCCTCTTTCTGGGGTCGTGGGCAAAACTTGCTGCTCCATGTCAGGCAGATGAGAAGCTCTGGAGGTCTGAGCAGGGGGCTGTCTGTCTCCAACAGGATTCGATGGAGAAAGAGCCAGTGAATCTCACCATACCGCAGGAGCTCTGACCTTGAACAGCTCTGGAGGTTGAAGGTTGGGGAGAGGGGGAGCTCTGTCCAGCTTCTCGGCTTCCAGCTTGGAGGCCAACTCAGGGAAGAATTGCAGGAGCCCGTTAAAGTGACGGCGCACCATCTTTGCTGTGATCTGACTGCAGTCCAGTTTCCAGTAGTTTTTCTTCTTGTTGGAGGAATTCGGGATCACTGGAACCTAAGCAAAAAACAAAAAAAAGTCACGTTATTTTACAAAATATATTTATAAAGTAATAAAAGTGAAACTTACTTTGATGAAGCAATCGTGATTTGACAAACAGACTCTGATGTTGTTCTCAAGACATTTTCTGTCCCGGGAGGTCAGCAGCATCAGTCTATCCATCAACTGGGAAAAAAGCAAAAATAAGAAAATATTCAGCATCCTTCTGACACATGACAAAATTCCCCATGTTACATCCAGTAAACAATATGCATTTTAAAATTGTTCAACTTTTCTTACCTGGATAAAAGTGAGCATCGAGTTTGGAGCATTCCGGAGGATTATAGCAATCTTGGACAGGAAAGTGGTGGCCCTCGTGAAAGCAGCTCTCTGAGTACTGTCAACCGGAGAAGGATGATAAAACTCAGCTCTGTAACCCCTCATCTTGCTCTGCTTTCCACTTGTTGGAGATCCAACGCTGGCACGGAGACTGCTGATCCGCTGCGTCTGTGAGGTTGAAGTGGTCAGCTCGGTTTATAAGTCCTGCTGGGACAATGAGACAGGTAAAGGCCAGCTATTCAGAAGATAACCGCCCCATTAGTACCGGAGGTGGCGCCAGACCTAAACTGAATTTGCATTTTCTAAGGTAGACAATAGTTGAAACGTGCAACACTAACACGTCTCCTTCTTAGCCCATCCAAGCAGTTTACGCCTTTTCTGAGCTTCAAATCTACTGGCACGTTCTCCTGACAAAGAAGAAAACTTTTAAGTTTTCTCTGTAGAAATGTTCATAGCTTTTTATTTTAAAAAAACTTTATAAGGAGACTTTTATCAGGAAAAATGTAAAAAAAAAAATACAGTAAGGTATGATGACAGCTAACTTCTATACTAAGAAGAAGTTACAATCTTTACTTACACATCTTTGTAAGATGTGTTTCATATAAATGTTCCAGTAATTTTTAAATACAATAAGAAATTACTCTCTTTAAAATTAAAAGATAGTAATTTTACTGTATTTATAAAAGAAAACTGCAACTTTTATTAAAGTATTAAACTAAAAATAATTTACAGATACATTTTACAAAGGGAGTGCTACTTGCTCTTGAAATGTTCTTAGCAGACTGCTACACTATGTAATAATATAAAATAAAACCAGAGAAATAAATTCTACCCTTTATGTTCCCCTAAGGGATTGAACTGCATATGGCAATACAGAAATGACAAAACAGACCAATACATTGAAAGAAAGACCAAAAAAAAATATCACTGTACAAACAAATTTCAACAATAGAGACAGTCGTACTAAAATGTGACTTCATAACCCTGCTTGGCTTTTGTTGAAGTTTCTCGTAGCAAACTGAGAAGCACGTAGGGGGTGTGACCACGCCCTCTAATCACAGTCAATTGAGGTCAGCCGTATGGCAACAAGACCTCATCCAATCAAAGTTGTACAACAGAAATAACGCCTGTAACTGGTTTAGGAGAGCAGTTTAAGATTTCAGTAATCTAACTTATTTTGAGTCCATAAATGCACATCTTAAATCATGAAGGACACTTCTATCAGTAAAAAAAAAAAAATAAATAAAATATATATATATATATATATATATAAAAATATAAAATATAAATATTTCCTCAGCTATGGTGAGAGTTTTGTTAGATTTATCTACTTTTGTGCATTTTGAATGCTTAACATTTTGTTGTTTTTTATTTATTATAACAGTGGGCACAAATTACTTTTATTCAAAATATCTGAAAAAAACTTAAATGAACACATTGAAATATTTTAGAATGTGTCTCTTAAAATGTCTACAGTGTTATTTTCACTGTTTATAAGAACTTCAAATTTAATAAAAAAAGTGAATGGACACTTTAGGATTACTAATGTATTTGTTTTAAATTGTTGAAATGTATGTTCTGTAACAGATTACCACGTTAAATTAAGTCAAGCTTAATAATATAATTCAATGCAGGTATACCTTAAATCCAATTTGTGCAAAAACTGACGGCAAATTTCTGTTTAAAAATCCAAAAGCTCCTCATCAGAGGTCATAGAAATATTTCTAAGTCTCATTTGACTGAGTTGCGATGCAGCATATTTCAATTTAGTAGATCCTACCTCTTCATTCAATTGTTTCAACTCAAAAATAAGCAAATAAATAAAAACATAACATGGTAGGCCCAACATTTTCAAGAGTATTTCTGATTTTTGTAATTTAATTTAAAAGAGCTTTGAATACAGTTCTAGTGAACCTAAGATGATGTGCGTGATGGTTCAAATTAAAAGAATAATAGCTTAATATTCAGTTAAATATTTCAGTTTCTTGTATGACTCACCCACACCTAAAATGTGAAAATTCCAGGAATTTTATCTTATTTTCTTAAAGTTAGATGGTAAAAAAATCCTACATGTTCATTTGTTTTTATGTAAGAAATGTTGGACATCAACTCTGTATTTAAGGACTTAGAAATAGAAAAGCTTCAGATACAGGTTGTTTTTTTTCAAAGTAGTTTATTTATACTTGGGACATTTTAAAACATAGCGTTTTGCAGTGGTACAGAAATTCTTACATTTTCTTTTCCTCTTAATAAATACAAATCATCACTTTATTTAAACTAAAAGGAGATAAGAACAAGGATATTAAAACAAACTCTCTGTATGTTAAAAGTTGAGCAGGGCCGGGGTGACTCCCGTCCGGTCCTTCCAAGCAGCGCTGGTGCTCAGAGGGGATCCCCGCCCTGCAGCTCCTTCCCGCCGGCCTCACCCGGAGAGCCAGGCCGCCGCCGCTGCGACCTCCGTCCATGGAGCGCCGGCTCCTTCGTCCAAAGAGGCGCAGGCGATTCTTCTTTGAGGCTGTGTCCTGGGCGCTCCACCTGCAGCTCTGGATGTTTCTCTTCTTGCTGCCGCCATTCGGATCACAGCCACGGGGGGCATCTGCCTGCGCCTCCTTACCACCAAGTTTCTGGAGGTCGATATGGCGCCTTTGATGGTGGCGAGGGTGAGCCACCAACTTTTATTAAAGTATTAAACTAAAAATAATTTACAGATACATTTTACAAAGGGAGTGCTACTTGCTCTTGAAATGTTCTTAGCAGACTGCTACACTATGTAATAATATAAAATAAAACCAGAGAAATAAATTCTACCCTTTATGTTCCCCTAAGGGATTGAACTGCATATGGCAATACAGAAATGACAAAACAGACCAACACGTTGAAAGAAAGACCAAAAAAACATCACTGTACAAACAAATTTCAACAATAGAGACTAAAATATGACATCTGGAGGGAAAGACAATAGTGCTGATGTCACATTTTTACTTAAAATGTCACATTTTCAGATGTCAAAGTCTGACAAGCAGGGTTAGTATTCATAACCCTGCTTGGCTTTTGCTGAAGTTTCTCGTAGCAAACTGAGAAGCACGTAGGCGGTGTGACCACGCCCTCTAATCACAGTCAAGTGAGGTCAGCCGGCAACAAGATCTCATCCAATCAAAGTTGTACAACTTAGATCCAATGGAATGGTGGTGGAATCTAGTGATGCTGAGGAGTCTGGCCTGTCTTGTCTCCTCATTCCACCCCTTACTTTTGCCCAATGTTCCGTGTGTTTGGCATAAATTCATTATCTCCGGATCTCACAAATAAGTTTTCAGCTTCACGTCTATTTTTTTTTCTTTTTTAATTTGTTCTCTCCTTTCCGTGGCTGTTTTTAACCATAATTAAGTACATCTCAACTCCTCTTCTTTTTTTTTTTCTTTTTTCTTTCTTTCCCCCTCCTGTTGAGACATGTTGTGCCCCGCCTATGTTACCAGCCTCTTGCAGCAACCTTCTGTAAACCCATCGCACACCTTCATCATCCTCTCTTCTATGAAACATCACACTTTTCTCATCTCCTTTTTCTTTTTGCTCGGACCTTTATTGTTCGTTTAATTACATAAAACTCATGGCAAACAATTTGCCTCTTCCTCTTTGGTTTACATCTCGACAACCAAAACATCTTTTTCCCACTTACAAAAACCTTCCATCCTTTACCTTCCTCTACGTACTTTGTCCATCGTTCACACTTCCTTTAAGCTTCCAACATTGTGACTGTCCTGTATCGTCTGAAGCAGCATTACGATTGCCCTGTAGAGTGTTAAAGGTAAAGAGAGAGGAAATTAAAGTGGTCCTGGGAAGTGCCTGACACAAGAAGAAAAAAAAATCAAAGATGGTTCCCACAGGATTGTTTAAGCAAGTTGAAACGGAGGGGAAAGGAGAATTTCCAAGTATCAAAGATATCACACAGTGGAGGCTGAAGAGCAGGTTATCTATTTGGATGAGTGCACAGAGGTTGATCTTAAAAGTGTGAAACACATGTTTTAGCCTTGCCTGTATTAGGTTTTTTTTTGTTTCTACTTTTCTTATTCTATTTTTTATTTCTTTTTGTAATACTCATTATATGTTATGGTACTGACCCAGCTTGCCTTCGCACTATCCATTTTCATTTTCTCTCCAAAGCTAATCATTTGTATTTTTTTCTTTTTCTTTTTTTTTAAGAACGTATATTACACGTAGTGTTAAGTTATAGTGATATTATACAATGTTCCTTTGGTTATGGTCGAATGTGTAGAACACTAATAATCAGTTGAAATGTACTCTGACTTAAAGTGTAACATTGTGTAGGTTTTTTTTTTATATAATCTCAAAAATGGAGAATTATGCACTCTTAATATGTGCTTGTTTAAGCATAAAAATATGTCGGTGTCAAATGTTCTAAATGGGGAAAAGGGTGAAAATAAGGGAGGGATGGGGATAAATCTACAAACAAGTGTTTTATATACAGTATCACTGGTAGGTTAACAACTATTTTGTATGCCATCATTAGATGTTTGATAGGAAAAAAAATAACGCTATCGTTGGTGGTTTGACAAAACCCACGTTTCATGTCCTATCAATGGTAGCTAGGTTGACAAACGGTTGTAGTCCTGCTGTGTTTATTTTGGAGACGAGGTTATGACACGGCTGAACAATAAAAAGCATTTTATTTCATCCAGTCTTCGTCCCGCGTCTTCTCTCTTGGCATCATAAGGTTTGGTTCCATAACTTTGATTTAAATCACAGTCTGAATACTTTCTTCGTTCATGATGTTTAAATCTAAATTTTAGTTATCCTATATATATTCTTTCATCAATTGTGGTTAAATCAACCAAAAATTTGTCCTCGTTTCTTTCAGTGTAAACGACATACAACTTTCATTAGCTGTAGCAAAGCAGTAACATATTGAATCAAAATAAGTTTTATAAAGGTTGGTCCAAACCCTGTCTTGTATGTTTGCCTTCACTTCTGAAATAGTATGTGGGGGAAAAAATGGATTCATCCAGAAAGATTTAGTTTGTTCTATCTGCAAATTTTTTGCTCTCATCTGGAAGACGAAAACTGCAAGTTAACTTTTACTCTACTTTTTATGTTCTCCACAGCATTGTACCATTGGAGATGTTTTGCATAATTTTAATCGGTGAAACAAGCTGAATTAAGTTTAACAAAAATCTAACTGGTTAAAATTTTGCATAATGTTTTTACATGAAGTACTAGTATATTGTAAGCTATTGTATCTTTGAATTGAGTCAGTCAGCAAAGGTCTCTAATATGGAAACGTCCCATGGTGAAAGTGGTCTGATGTTGATGTCTGAAACGTTAGGAGGGGTAGACCATAGACATGAAAAAGGGTTAGATATTGATGACAAAGGTTCTCTAATGGCTTGCAGCAGGCGTGCATGGTTTAATTCTTGGTTTATCGCACCTGGATCAAATGATAGCTCATTAGAAGATCTAAGAAGAACATTGACATGCTGAATAGGTTGTTTCTACCACCAAAGAACAAAAACATGCAGAATGTCGGCCCTTGAGGACCCACTTTGGGAAGCGCTGGCTTTCAGGAAAGGTTGAGGCTTCTTTTTAGTAGACCAGTAGGTGGGATTTAAAGATTCAGCACAGTAACAATTGGATTTTTGTTTTTAACTAGCTAGGCTGTCCTGTAACAATCCACTCATGTGCCATAGTTGTGGAGTTGTCTTGTTTGGCATAAGTATTTGACTTAAGCCAAGCAAGATCTATGTGCTCAACTCCAAATAAAGAAATTTTAAGCCATTACTTTTGTCTACTAGTTGTCTAATAGACTACTGTCAACATTTGCTACTGTAGTCCCATGATGACATTCTAGCTCACATGTGTCAAACTCAAGGTGGCCCCCCCAGCGTTTTATAGGCCCATTATTGACTTAACCCTCCTGTTGTCTTCGGGTCAAAATGACCCGCCACTGTGTTAAATCACCCACAGTAGAGATTGTTTGTGCTCCCATTTATCCCATCAACTGATTTCTAAAATCCATTTCCTTCAGGAACAAACAAAACAAAAAAAAAAATCTTTTTTTTTGCTTTTTAAATAGTTTATTAATACTTGGGACATTGAAAACATAGCATTTTGCAGTTATACAGGAATTCTTAACTTTTTTAATTTCCTCTTAATAAATACAATTCGTCACTTAATTTAAACTAAAAGAAGATAAGAACAAGGATATTACAACAAACGTTCTGTATGTTAAAAGTTGAGCAGGACCAGGGTGACTCCCTACAAAGTGCAGAGCCGTTCTTCCAAGCAGCGCTGGTGCTCAGAGGGGATCCCCACCATGCAGCTAGAACAGGGGTGTCAAACTCAATTTCACCGAGGGCCACTTCAGTATATTGACCACCCTCAATGGGCCACATTGATGGTATAATCAGGAGTGCCCAGGTGCAGTCCTCCAGACTGCAACTTTTAGATGCATCCCTGCTAAAACACCCCAGACAAAAGGCTGACTTCCTTCATTAGCAGCAACTCAGTTCTGTAGAGGAATAGTAATGAGTCAATGATCCAGGTGTGTTACAGAAGGAACGCATCTAAACTCGCAGACTGGTCGCTCTGGAACACTGGACTTGAGCATCCCTAGCATAAATGTATGAAAATGCAATGCTACATATTAATAAACAACACCTCAAATTGTTAAATAACTGATTTTATGTATTCAAGTTTTAAATATTACATTAGAGTTTGCATGGATGTAAAATGACTGCTGAGTTTAAAAATTGCAATACTTAAATCAGTGTTTAGAGGTAAGCAAAGAATAAAAACAAGTTAGGATATTAACTCTCAATATCATTCACAAAACTTTTTTGTTATTTATTACACAACCAGCATGAATTTCACATAACAGCAAAACAATTGATGTTGCCTTGAACAACTGATCCGTCTTCACCCTGACACCAGCTACACACATCCTCATTCACAGCTCATGTTCTGGAAATAAACACAAAACACGAGCAAAATCAATAACTTATATGCATATTCTAGTATTCTTAGTCTTGGTTTTACATTAATTGCATTTTAATTCAGTTTGTTCGTGCTTACCGATGTTTTCTGATGTCTGGCGCCGGTTCCCCTGGTCAGTTCGTCGATGTCTGGTTTTAGTTTTTGTGCCAATCCGCAAAACGGCGTGTAGGTTTTGGTCAGTAATACGCGATCTGTGCCTGGTCTTGTTTAAATTCATTATTGAAAACATCTGATTTTTCTCTTCTTGGATGCTTTGATGTTAGCTTGTCGATGTCTCAGTTTTCTTCGCTGGAAAATTAAAAAAAATCAGCGCGAGGTGACTCTGCTGCACTCTAGTGGCGAGAAGCCGTAATGTTGGCTGGAAACAATAGGCATGCATTATGGGAGATGTAGTTGGTAGTAAATTCGTGCTCAATACCTATTTTAAGTCAATAATGGGCCTATAAAACGCTGGGGGGGCCACCTTGAGTTTGACACATGTGAGCTAGAATGTCATCATGGGACTACAGTAGCAAATGTTGACAGTCTATTAGACAACTAGTAGACAAAAGTAATGGCTTAAAATTTCTTTATTTGGAGTTGAGCACATAGATCTTGCTTGGCTTAAGTCAAATACTTATGCCAAACAAGACAACTCCACAACTATGGCACATGAGTGGATTGTTACAGGACAGCCTAGCTAGTTAAAAACAAAAATCCAATTGTTACTGTGCTGAATCTTTAAATCCCACCTACTGGTCTACTAAAAAGAAGCCTCAACCTTTCCTGAAAGCCAGCGCTTCCCAAAGTGGGTCCTCAAGGGCCGACATTCTGCATGTTTTTGTTCTCTTTGGTGGTAGAAACAACCTAATCAGCATGTCAATGTTCTTCTTAGATCTTCTAATGAGCTATCATTTGATCCAGGTGCGATAAACCAAGAATTAAACCATGCACGCCTGCTGCAAGCCATTAGAGAACCTTTGTCATCAATATCTAACCCTTTTTCATGTCTATGGTCTACCCCTCCTAACGTTTCAGACATCAACATCAGACCACTTTCACCATGGGACGTTTCCATATTAGAGACCTTTGCTGACTGACTCAATTCAAAGATACAATAGCTTACAATATACTAGTACTTCATGTAAAAACTTTATGCAAAATTTTAACCAGTTAAATTTTTGTTAAACTTAATTCAGCTTGTTTCACCGATTAAAATTATGCAAAACATCTCCAATGGTACAATGCTGTGAGAACATAAAAGTAGAGTAAAAGTTAACTTGCAGTTTTCGTCTTCCAGATGAGAGCAAAAAATTTGCAGATAGAACAAACTAAATCTTTCTGGATGAATCCATTTTTTCCCCCACATACTATTTCAGAAGTGAAGGCAAACATACAAGACAGGGTTTGGACCAACCTTTATAAAACTTATTTTGATTCAATATGTTACTGCTTTGCTACAGCTAATGAAAGTTGTATGTCGTTTACACTGAAAGAAACGAGGACAAATTTTTGGTTGATTTAACCACAATTGATGAAATATATATAGGATAACTGAAATTTAGATTTAAACATCATGAACGAAGAAAGTATTCAGACTGTGATTTAAATCAAAGTTATGGAACCAAACCTTATGATGCCAAGAGAGAAGACGCGGGACGAAGACTGGATGAAATAAAATGCTTTTTATTGTTCAGCCGTGTCATAACCTCGTCTCCAAAATAAACACAGCAGGACTACAACCGTTTGTCAACCTAGCTACCATTGATAGGACATGAAACGTGGGTTTTGTCAAACCACCAACGATAGCGTTATTTTTCCTATCAAACATCTAATGATGGCATACAAAATAGTTGTTAACCTACCAGTGATACTGTATATAAAACACTTGTTTGTAGATTTATCCCACCCCTCCCTTATTTTCACCCTTTTCCCCATTTAGAACATTTGACACCGACATATTTTTATGCTTAAACAAGCACATATTAAGAGTGCATAATTCTCCATTTTTGAGATTATATAAAAAAAAAAACCTACACAATGTTACACTTTAAGTCAGAGTACATTTCAACTGATTATTAGTGTTCTACACATTCGACCATAACCAAAGGAACATTGTATAATATCACTATAACTTAACACTACGTGTAATATACGTTCTTAAAAAAAAAGAAAAAGAAAAAAATACAAATGATTAGCTTTGGAGAGAAAATGAAAATGGATAGTGCGAAGGCAAGCTGGGTCAGTACCATAACATATAATGAGTATTACAAAAAGAAATAAAAAATAGAATAAGAAAAGTAGAAACAAAAAAAAACCTAATACAGGCAAGGCTAAAACATGTGTTTCACACTTTTAAGATCAACCTCTGTGCACTCATCCAAATAGATAACCTGCTCTTCAGCCTCCACTGTGTGATATCTTTGATACTTGGAAATTCTCCTTTCCCTCCGTTTCAACTTGCTTAAACAATCCTGTGGGAACCATCTTTGATTTTTTTCTTCTTGTGTCAGGCACTTCCCAGGACCACTTTAATTTCCTCTCTTTACCTTTAACACTCTACAGGGCAATCGTAATGCTGCTTCAGACGATACAGGACAGTCACAATGCAGGTTCTATTGGAAAATGACTGAAAGAAGACACAAGATAATGTGTAATTAATACACTGTCATCCCATACATGAGTTTTAAAACAACTTTAAAGATCTGCAGCTTCTTACCAATCCTACAGGTCGGTGTCAAACCAGGCCAGCTGGTTGCTGTCCATCAGTTCCTGGGTATGGCCAAGGTCTGGCAAAGGATCAGTATGGTGACCCAGGTCAGGCAGCGCGTCAGCATGGTAGTCTGCACCTTCCATCATAGGGTCTAACAGAGGGTCCTGGCCATAAGCTGCTGGGTACGCCCGATCGCTCCGTCTGAAAGGTAAAAATAATATCCAAAGGGTTCGATTCAAAAAAGCACTGTTATTTTATACATTTCTACGCTAATTGGCATGTTTCTATTTGTCAGGAAAGATGTACAGTAGCGTAACTTTGTAGTAGTTTTTGGATAAGTACAAACTCACAGGTTTGTTCCTGTGCAGTTCAATGCTGAAAGAGAGAAGCCTCAGTGTAGAAACAAAAGCGCAGTTACTTTCAGTGCAATTACCAAAAAAAAACAACAATCTAATGGTTTTCTAGAAATGCAGATAACATCTGGGGAAAAAAAGAGAGACAAGAATGAAGCTTATGTAAAGGTCAAAAACTCACCATCTTGCCTGAAAGCCAGAGGATCTCCTTGTGCTGCCATATCCAGACCCAGATCCCCAGTCTGAAGAACCAAGCACTGATATTAGATAACTGATAGGAACTACTTATCAGTACAATAGAATGGCTCTTTCTAGACATTCACAATAAACAAGACATTGATAGTTCAGAAACATAAAGTTTAAAATTGCAAGCAGTTCTTGTCAACTCCAGGATCTCACTCTGGTACTTCAGTCATCTGAAATCAACTTTGTCAAAAACTTCAGTTTATGTAAACCTTTAAGATTTTAAGGCTCCTACTTTAGCGCTTTTGCCAAAGTAGGAACCTTTAAGCCTTCATGTTTGCATCGAACGGCGTTTGCAGAAGAGTCTAAACATGCACTGAATGGAACATATAGCACTAAATGAAATGCAAGTTAAAAGTCAAAATATATTACTGAAAGGTTGTTCTGCAAATGTTACCACCGCTTTAGTTTTGGGAAACTAGTTTGTTTGTAGCCTGCGTTCCCACAGGAAGTTTGCTGGTGGTGCACCGGCTCTCCTTCCTGATTATCTTTGGCTTCTGTATAAATAAAATCCTCGTCCCTTTATAAGAGACGAGGACGGAAAGAGACATTCTATTGTACTGATAACTAGTGTCACATTTTTGAGCTTCAAGATGAAAGGATAAACTGTTCTAGATTCACAGTAAGTTAATTCTCCAAGAGTTACCTTTTGTAAATAAGATTTTTACTACTTTTGATTTTTAAAACCATCCCTACATAGTTAATGATGCACTGCATCATAATGTGAAGTCACTTGACATGTACTAATAAGAAATAAAAAAGAGATACTTTAGAGAGAGAAATTAAACATTCACTTTGACAAATAATGCACCAAATGATGTGAATTCTAAGCTTTCTTCTTCTGTTTAGTCATATCACAGCTCAGAAAGATTTAACACAGATCCAGCAAGCTTCATTACGGTTGTTCCATCAATTTTGTTTTGGCTCATTTATTAGTATCAGCACGTACATCATTCCAGGCCATGGGCTCAGTTCTGAACAGTGAGCTGGTCAGCTCCACTGAGAGACGCTTCTTGTAGTCCTGGGGTTTGTCTTCAGACATGCGGAACAGGACAGCTGCAGCATAGGTTGCTAAAGGAGAATGCACACACAAAAAAAGCTCAAGCAACCGGAAAAACAAAAACACAAGAGGGTAAACTGCATCTGTTTGTATTCTCACCGACGCCCTCATTGCGAGAATGCAGCAGCTCAGTGAGCGGTGCAGTGGCCCCCTCGGCTTCAATGGCCTCAGCTGCTTCTTTGTCCTGCGCCAGTTCGCACAGCACACCTGCTGCGACACGCTGGATGTTTTCCACTGGAGAATACAACAACTGGATACAAGAGCAAGAGAAAATACAATTTAAGAATGTCCGAGATTTTAGGCTGCTGATTATTCTGAAATTGGAAAAAAAATTATTTAGTGATAGATTTTCTGTGGTTGTACCTGGACAAAGAGTGGAATGGTGTTGAGCCCTCTGATCACAATCCTGTTGTGGACATCCCGGGCCAGGATGTGCAGAGCTCCTGTGCAACCTTCAACTATTTCCTCCATACGTACTCCCTCCTGGATGAGTACAAGGGTAGGCAAAAGAAAGTCAAACACACAGAAGAGGAAAAAGAAATCTAAATCTTCAAAAGAGAAAGTTAAACAAGCTGCATACCACAAACTGCTGCTGGTTCCCCCCCATGCTCGTGCGCCTCTGGGTGTCCTGATGCGCTCGGACAAGCAGCTGGACCAATCGGGGGATGGCTCCCTGCTCCCGCAGAGCACTGTGATTGGCCGGGCACAGGGCTAGGTTGCGAATGAGACCAACCGTTGCCTAAACAGGAGATGGATTGTACCTTTTAAAAATTTGAATTATTGTAATTTGCTCCATTAATTTACAAGTGTAGAGAGAAAAAGGACCTTGATTAGGGGCCAGTGGGATGGTGGATGCAGCAGCTTAACAACCACAGGCAGGCCATAGTGAAGGCGCACTGCATTCTGGGCCATTTCTGCATCCTGGTGGCGCGAGGTCAGGTGACGCAGGGCACACACAGCTGGCTCTGTGATGTCCTCTCTATCGCCGGCCCGGAGCACAGTTCGCACCAAAGCCTCAATGCCACCAACCTAACAGGAACATCCGTGTGTTAATGGCACACATCAATAAAACAAGATGGACTCCCAGTGAGACTCGAATCAAAACATGATGTAGGTGGTTACAGTCCATACCTGGCAAACCATGAGTTTGTTACTGTAATTGTTGCAGGTCAGGTTGGAGAGGATGCCAGCAGCACACGTCACCACGTTGATGTCATCACTGCCCAACAGCTGGACCAGGGTACCAAGGAGACCCTCCATCCCCTCCTGGAGACAAGAATAGATTAATGCAACTCATCTTCCTAGAGATTTAGATTTTCTCATTACAAACCAAGCTCAAACTTGAGCACTAAAATCACAGCTATAAGCTAAACTGAACGTTAGAACTGAACAAGACAATCTGATGGCCGATTTTTGAATCAGCCATCAGATTTATTTATTTCAAACATGATAGTACAAAATCATGCACAAGAACAAACAGATCTCCTGATATTTTACCAAATTCTGTTTGTTGAATTACTGCTTATATTAAAAATGTATCAGTTGTAACAAAAAGCTTACAGTAAAGTAGATGTCTCAAAAAACATGCCAAATGTATAAAACTGCTTCTTGCTTCTTTAAAAAAAGAAAATACAAGATAAAAGTAAACCCTGTGGTTTATGGGACAGAGGTACAAACCACCCTGACAAGACATTACAGAAAGTTCACTTCTTTCTTTTTTTGACTATTAAATATAATGTGCATCACATGACCGAACACATATTTTTGATGATTTCAAAATAAAAAGCTAATATTTGTAAGTAAAGAGCTCCAGCTTCTAGTTCTGTCAAATCTACCGTTATTTCATTCATTCAGTGTCAGGAACAAAGTTCTTTTATTTGTATGAGCACTGATTAGAAAAAAATGTGATTTTTAGTTTTCATACAGCTAGGGGTCACTAGTTTGGACCACTCGGCTGTAAAATTGACTTAATTGAAGTCAGCAGCTATTTTTTTAATATTAAATTATGTCCAACAGTACCTGTTTAGTGGCAGCATCTGAAAGATTCCTCAGAGTCCAGAGGCAGTTCTGAACCAGACGCTGGCTGGGGTCTGTTAGATGAAGACCCAAAGCTTGCATCCCACCTAAAAAGTTAAAGAAAAGACAAGAGCACATGAATAATCAAAACATATGTAGTGACATTGTTTTAATCCGTTTCATTTCTGTCATAAGTACCAGCTTCTACGATGGCCGGCTTGTTGCTTGAGCAGACAGAGAGCACTTTTAGCACTCTGCTTGTGGTCCACAGCAGTTTCTCGTATGTAAAAGTCCTCATGATGTTGACCAGGGCCTGAGGTCCACCACTGGCCAGAATGATCAGCTAAAACAAAGAGTTTTATGTTTACAACACGCCGTTATAACAAAGAAGTCGCAGTGAAAAACGGATCTTCCTGTACCTTGCTTTCCTGATTTCCATATGCCAGGATCTGCAGACAGTCAGTAGTGATGGCCAAGAACTTGACGTTGGTGTTGGACAGCAGGGCTACCATCTTTTGCAGACCCCCGGCGAGGCGCACCGCCATCTTGGCCCCTTCCTGGTGCAGCAGCAGGTTGTGGAGTGTAGTGATGGCATAGAACAACACACTGTCCACTGGTGAGCTGAAAGACATGAAAAGAAAACACAAGGAGCAGCAAGCATTAAAAACTTTAAATAATTTTAAAATGCCAATTGTAATTAATGCTCCAAAATGCCGCCGTAACCTTCTGATTCCTTAATCTAATGTCAAACATTTTGTTTAGTTTGTGGCAATTACTAAATTCAGGCAATGACAGATAATTACTGCAAAATGATACTTAAGTACAACAAGTATGTCAGTGCACCCAACAAGGAAGAAATGTTGATGCAATTACTGTCAAAATAGACAAAATGCAAGCAGAGCACCTTCTTTTAAAAGGCATTCATGAAGACCACTAGAACACATTATTCAGTTCTAAGCCAGGTGAAAATCTATAGAAGTTGTAAAAGCTCCAACATCAACTGCAAACACAGTAACGTGAGACAATGAAGAAGTCAAACACAGGTGCTTCGTCCAGCAGGTCTCAACTTGCCTTGTAGCCAAGTGTTTTGTCTGCAACTTTAGGCCTTTATAAGCTTTAAACAGGGGAGTGTAGAAACTCCTGCACTTCTCCAAAATAGCTGCTCATCTATGGAATAGTTTGAAGGGGACGCCTCTGCAAATTGCTCTACTATGCACGCAACAGAACACAATGCGGAGAATAAATTGATGAAAAAAAATGAAAGCAACTCCATTTTCAAACTGGGGACAGTAGAAGTAGCTTTGTTGTGAGAATGTATTCACAGCAGCAAGAAGCAGGTCAGCAAAAGTAGTCAGCAGAAAAAAAAAGATGAAACTAGCAACTATTACCACTACAGACTTTGAATATCTGCTGCCAACTGACTGATATAGGCCATTACTGCAACAATCTCACATAAACAATATCCCTCTAAATGTTTCATAGTCATTTTGCTTTTTTTTTAAAATTCCCTTTGAACAATAAAATGAGCTTTGAGTAGCAAGGTTACCCACCGACAGCAGCCTACTTCGACAAACCTGAGTAATCTGGCAAATCTACCTAATATATGTTTTTCAACAAGGAATAATCTGGCAAAATATGACTTGCAGTATCTAAAGGAGCATGGAGTCTAAATGTAATATGAAATGCAAAAATGAGGACATCAGTATCAGGTCAGATTGGTCCCAGCTTTAGGTTTTAGTCAACACAGCAAACATCAACTCTACCAAGACATAACAGAAACAACACTCTTTAATATTACTAAAGGAACATCCAATGTTAACTCTTTAATATTATTGAGCTGTTAGAAAACAAAAAGACATAACAATACTATTTAATTATCGTGCCTTTATTGCTACGAACTTTGGTCTCCCTATGTTGTAAATTGCTCCATAAATCAATAAATGAAAGAACATTTTAAAGGAAATGATTGTCAGAACACGAGAGAAGTCTCTGGTTCAATCACTATGAGAGTGAGCAGATAACACTGTAAAATCCCATTTTAGAGCTTCTGTTCTCCCCTTTACGATAATCCATCTCCTCTGCTCCTGATAATGATTAGTTGTAGCACACAAAGCCACACGTTGTCATGTAAAGGTAGTTCCAAAGGAGAAAACAGCTCTTTTCTGTTTTGACCTGATGGCAGGTCAGGTCAAAGCTTCACATGAAATGGACGTCCAAAAGCTGCAACATTTATTGTTGTAAAAACCCTTCATGTCTTACCCCAACATCTTGACCAGAGCAGGAATGCCTCCAGACTTAAAGATGGCGAGGAGCCCCTCACGGTGATGGGAAAGGTTGTGCAACGTGCCAGCGGAACAGCGAGCCGTCTCCACATCGTTGGTGTTCTGCATGGCACGAACAACTGCTGAGACCATCTGTGGCGAGCGCATCAGGGCGTGACGCGACGCTTCCTTCTTTGATAACTGATGCACCATTACGGCAGCTTTGTTCACAACAACCTACAAAACAAAGAGTTTTGTTAAGAATGGTGACAATCTGAAAAAGACAAATGATAAGTACTTTTGAGTAACTAAAGTAATGGGTAGTGGTTTGTTCACAGACCTGGTCCTCATCGTTGAGCAGTTTGGTGAGCTCGGGTATGGCCCGAGTGGCCAGCTCAGCATCATCCTGATAGTTGATGAGGTTAACCACAGCATGCTTTAGCATTTGAGAGGGCTCTGCCAGACGCTGGACTGCCGTTGGATGGGCAGCGTCCAGCTGGGTGGGCGGGATCTGAATCCCTTCCTCTAGGGTCTCGGGGAACATAGCAGCTCGCACACGCTGGGCTCGGGTCATGGCGTAACCTTCAATGTCTGGGAAAAATACAGAAAATCATATATGCATTGTGTATGGTCATGGACATCTTTACTGAAATTCATCATATTTTCCGAGCGTTCAATCTACATATTTACCAAATTGTTTCCGCTCAACTTACCTGCCGCCTCAGGAGTGAAGGGTGGGTTAAACTCCCAGTCATACAGAGTTGGATCATCTTCCTCGGCATCGGGGTTCCCTTTGCCACTCAAAGATGGTGCTGTGGTGGTGACGCCAGACTGGATTCCTGAGTCTAGATAGGACTGCTGCTGCCACTGGCTCACAGCAACCTTGCTGTCACCCATAGCCAAGTCCAACTCCATCAGATCAGCTGCACAAGCAGAAGATAGACAAAATAAGACGCGAGATGAACAAATTCTCATCAGGAATTTTCAGCATCAATGGACTGATCAGATTGTGCAAAAATACACAATGTCTTGTTCTAGTGCTAATGTAAATGACTGTTTATACAATCCTAAGACTTCTTGATGTTGAAAATATGGATGCTTTGACAATTAAAATATATTCCAAAGTGAAACCGCATGATTTGTGATTTTTTTTTCCAGCATTCTAAGCGATTCCACAGTAAAAAGACCAACATTCACAATGAAACTTTGACCTTATTGGCCATTTATTATTTGATGTGACATGTTCAACACACACTGCTGCAACACATGCAATTAAATGTCATGGTACTTAATTAATGAGGCAAGTTTGCATACAATTAACTGCAAGGAAGCAACATACTACAAAGCAAAATAGTAACTAAAGAGACTTCAGTGTTCAGCAAAGCAAAGGTGCATTTTTAACATTGAATTTTTACAGCCTTTCTAAAAACACAGACCTTTTTATTGACTGTTTAACTAGTTATTTAGAAAATAGAAAACAAATGAGACCCTGTGAATATAAAGATGAAAAGGAAAGGATGTTGCAGAAAAACCTGCAAACCTGTTGATGTGGCTACGTGTTTTTGTGGAAATAAAGTGGGCAACAGTAATCAGATCGCTTCGGACTGGTGTTAATGCCAGGTATGAATGGTTAGGCTTTGCTCTGTAGACTTTTATCCGAGTCAGCGCATGTTAATGCCAGGTCTGAACAGGGCCTATTACTGCCTGTTCTCTGCAATAATCTAAGCAATGATAAAGATCCAAAAGGATTAAAGAATGTAAATGACAAAACTCAAAACAGAATAAAAAGATTTATAAAATATGCTTAACTCTGTGCCTTGTACCCTAAGGTAATGATAAAGAACAAAATACTTAAAAAAAAAAAAAGTTACTGCTACATGTGCTCCAACGCAAAAGTCCACTATTAAAAAAGTGCTGCCGTAACTTACTAATTAAGATATGTACACATTGAGCCTGAGAGAGCTCAGGATCAATGTGGGGCGGCAAGAGGGACAAAATAGGAATACAAGAAAAGAAAAAAAACTGAGGATAAATAAGTTTGCGATACTCACACTGGGTAGCCATTGTTCTTGCCTGCCCTCAGCCCGCACAGCAAATATGTCTGGAAAGAATGGTAGAAGTAGTGCACGGAAAAGTAAGAAAACACAGTCTCAACTAAATGGCACATTTGTCACAGCCTAAACAAAGCGTGGTGTTTGGGTGTTTTTGTCCCAAGTGTTCTAATAAACCACCTTCTGCCTTTCTTTTCTCTCTCTTTTTTTTTTTTTTGCTCCGCTACCTTTTGCCAGGTCTAGTGAACGTAGATAGGACAGGCGGGGGGAAACGCAGAGTCTCCACCTCAAACTGAGAGAGAGCGAAGCGGTGGGTATTTCCAGCGCGAACACAATTCACCATTCAGCGGCATACAACATCAAAGGCATATTTCTCCCCCTCCCCCCATACCACGGCCAAGTTCCGACCTCGAAGCTTGGGTTTCCAATGAGACACAACCCCCTCTACCCGCAATCACTTCTACGACTCCTCCTCTCTCGTGGAGGCTCAAACTGGAAGAATGACAAGCATACTACTCGACGCCGAGTGATAAACTGTCCGTTGCCCCAATACAGCGATTTTTAGTCATCGTGCTGAATAACGGGAGTGCTAACAGAAATTAGCTACCTAACGTGCGCAGCTATCCTCACCGTTAGTTAGCTAACTAGCTAGCTAACATAAACAATCAATGCTGAATGATTGAAACACCTAGCAACAAGCCTTTGTTCATGGGCGCAGCCGGTGTGACCCATGGCTACCTTTACTGAAGAGTGCCATTTTAATTCACAGGAACCTTGACACGGGAGGAAAATCTCAAATATTTAATTCAGATTTGATTAGCTTAGCCGTCCGAGACGTACGGAAAAGTAGATCCAGGCGCCACCATAGAAAACCTGCTGTGCTGCTGCCAGCCGAATCAGAAAACCCCACAGGAGCCCCCCTCCTCGATCGACCAGAGATGATTTTCCTGGCTAAAGCATGGAACTGACACACCAAGCGAGGTCTGCGCTAGGCAAACGGTATTTACCAGAGTCGAGAGGCTCCTCCGTTGTTTCTGTTGGGCCGAATTTTCTCCTTTCTCTTGGCTGAAAATAGTAAAAAGACTGCTAGGTGAACCACCCGTCCTGGTCCAAACCACACCCGCTTGCTGCTCAGTCGAAGATGTTCCTTCCGCCAATGGAATCGAACATCAAGATGGCGAAGAGGGCAAAATCACGGTATCCTGCCGCGCTTCAAAAAGTAGAGCGTCTCCTCAAAATAAGTTTTTAACATATTGACAGTAATTTAAAATAATTTCTTAATAGCTACACATTTCTCCTATAAGGTAAATCTGCCTCTTTTAATATAGGATTTTTATGAAGTGTTTATTGTCTTTTTTCAGTTTAGAGATTTAAAAGTAGCAATGAGGACATTGGATCCTTGGTATGAAACAGTTTTGGTCCCTTTCCCATAGTTTTTTTTTTTTACTATTTATGCAAATTACAATAAATTAATAGTTAGGTACAATGAGCTTTTTTCAAATTGTAAAATTTAGTTATTGATTTCAGAAAAAAACTTTGTAAATTGTAAATAATGAGTAGATTCCCTTACTTGGATCTTCAAACCAGGCTCTTGTCAACTTTAACTTACTTGCTACTTAAAGGGTGATATGTGTTTTTTTTTTATATTTGTTACAGATAACATTGATATGTAACATTTAAAATAAACTCTTCTCTTCCATAAACTAGACTCAACACACAAATGCCCACATGAGACAACTGATTAAAGAAGCACATGAAGCAGCTGGCCAAAACTAAAAGTGAGCATCCTAAAGCTGAAGTTATCATGCAAGTTCGGTTCACAAATGCAATTTCTTTTCTTTCTCTTCAAAGTGAAAACAAAAACACGTGAGATGTCATATTTATAAATTGTATATGTAAATCTACGTGGTCAGCCGCTAATATAAAATACTTGTTTTTGAATAGATTAACATCTTACAAATAGGCAAGCAGTTTATACTCCCAATTTCTACATAAGGAAATTACCTAAACTTCTGCAAGGACAACAGAATTAATAGTTATGTTAGACATCACACATGAATAAAAAAAAAGTTTTGTTTTGTTTTTCATTGTGGGAATTGCAACCACTGAATAATGGCAGTGCTATGGTTGTATGTGGATAATGAAGTCTTGCCTGTGCTTAAGCATTTTTAACAAAAACAAACTCTTAAGTTAGTTAAAATATAACTGAAAACTCCAGTTGAATCAATAGGCTAGCCTAGAAAGGGAGCTACGGATGAAAGTAAAATAAAGAAAAAGCAAGTACCATGCATGCACAGTAATGCATGGCCATGTGTGTGAAGCGTGCCACAGACCTCAAAAGGTCAAAGTCCAAGAAGGGTTATTGAGAAACACATTGTTTTAGCAGCAGTAAACGCACCAGGAAGTTATACAGTATTGTGCAACGTTTCCACTGACGGTGTGAAACACTGAAGGAAAATACTTTACGGAGTGGGAATTTCTTTCTTGTTTTTATTTCTTTTTAGGTTTTTAATCAGATTTGTATTCATATCCAAAGTTAGGATATGTGTTCCAGTGAGGCTTGGGAACTAGTACTTCTGTATGTAAAAAAAAATTGATAATTAAGACTTGAAAACAGTCTGTGTGTGAAGGATTTGTAGGATGAGTTTCTCATAGAGAATTGGGAGAAATAAATTAACCTCACAGCATTCTAATTTAGTGAAAGAATCTGCATGAGCAACTGCATTTTGTTTGCGAAAATATATAAAATCAGCGCTTTGGAATAAAGCTAAATTAAGCTGAACCACTGCCTAATTTACCTTGACACTGAGTAAAAAAAGAAATTAAATTTTAGCAACTTCATAGTTTTTCTCATTACATAAAAAGGAAATGGGGAACTGCTATAAACACAACATTAGTTTTTCTCATTACATGAAAAAGATAACTGGGAGCTGCTATAAATGCAACATCAAGGGCTTAAATGGCTTTTTACTGCTCATGCAAAAAAGACACAACTTAGAATAAAACACCAATGAACCAACCTTTAACCTGATGTAACGTTGCTACTCTGCACATAAAAACAGCCCTATCTTATCAAGAAATGCATTTCTCTAATCCGCCAATAGCTTGCTGTGTGGTATCTGAAATCAAGCTGCCAATAGAGGATTCCTAAAGTCTTGTAAGCTATGAGGCAGGGAATCCCTGGATCCTTTTTTTTGTCTTGCATTGAATTTGATTAAAGTATTGAGAAAACCATAATTCTTCCCTCCCTCACCCATTTATTCTAGTCTTACGTCACACATCTGACGTTCTTCCCTCCGATTCAGCATCCTGGTGACACGTCACCCCCATGTAAAAAAAAAAAAAGAAATCTATTAGATTATTTGATGTGACAGCACAGTTCAGCCTTAGGTGCTCTTTGCGAGAGTAAATCTTTTGAAGGTGTTCATCGGAGCGCCTGTATAATTTAATTAGGTATATGTGATGTGAACATTTGACAGGGTTCATGCACATTTATTGCCTTCAAATCCCATTCTTCTCCAGACTCAAATTAGCAGATAAATAATTTTAAAAAAGTTAAATCAATTTTCTGCAGATATTTCTATTGAGGTGAGGGTATAAATATGTGCAAGAATGGATGGATGGATAGAAAAGGAGTTGATGAGAGGATGTGGGTGAATGATCTTGAGATTTCATGGATAGTTGGTTGTATAGGTGCATAGAAATGAATGAATAAATGGACAAAGATGGATAAAATGATGGGTAGATAGATTGACAAACAGATGGACGGAACTTTTTAACACTGGAACAGTAAAACACGCTCATAATATGGTGTTTCAGATCAAGAAAGCATCTAAATTAAATCCTATGCTCTTTTCAGACTTTTCCAGAATTCTGAAAAAAAGAAAAAAGAGATGAAATGTAAATCCGAATAAATACACCTTTTTATTTGACTGATTGACATGTCTGATTATACAAACGCCAACACGGAGCTCTGAAATAACAGGACCAATCAGCGAGACAATGACTGTACATTCTGGATGTGACCTTCCCTTTTTCTCTAAAGCCCCCTCCCCTTGAACCTTTACCACCACCCACCCCATAAGGAGCAACTATTAAACTTGCAAATGCTTTTATTTTCTGTACAAGTAAAGCTCAGTTGCCCCCATTAGCACTCTTTCATTCTTTTGCTGCACTGCCTCTTGCTGTGAGTGTTTGGTAGCAGCAGCCCAGCGGCTCGTTTGGCCAATTATAGGACAAGAAACCTTAGTGTTTGCGTATCAACGTTTATTTGTTTATTTTTTTTTTGTATTTCTCAATTAAGTCTGGTAGTGTAACAGATGCAGCTGGTGTAATTGTAGTGTATGACAATTGTAATGACGTTTCCCATTTGGTAGTGATCAACTCAAGAATCTCTTGTAAGAAACGGGTTCTGGTTGAAACTTTCCTAGTTATCCTCTATCTATCACATTCTTATACTTCTATCCACACAATCACACATCCATACAATCACACACACACACATACAAATACTGGTATGTTTTTCCCCTTCATCTTTAAAAAAAAAAGACAATTTGCATTTTGTTTCAGTTTTTTTTGTCCCCCATCTGGTGCTTTTTGTACAATAAACACACAGCCCCTCCTATTTTACCCTAAGTGCAGTCTCATCAACATGCGCCCTCAGCATTTATACTGTAAAAACACTAACTGTACCATCATGGTCAATGGATGGATAAAACATCCTCGCTTTCAGTCAATCTTTTTTCAACCTCTCCCTCTCACCCCACCCGGTCTCCGCTTTCCCCACAGACACGTATTTGCATGTAACAGTGACACAAACTTGTCCTTGGTGTAACAGCCGAGAAGACAAAAAAAAAAAAAAAAATCGAGGGGGCAGGAACGAGGTGTGGGTGAGGGAAGACATAAGGGGGAAGAGATGGCGAGTTCTTCTCTCCGAGAAGAAAGTGATGAGAACGACAGTATCTGTCCGCCCATCCGACCCCACCCTCACCGCGTTCTGTATGATGAAGTGGAGGCTGAAGGTGGAGGGAAGAAGGAAGGTGGATGGAGGTGCAGAGGAGGGAATAGAAGGAGAGCAGGGATGAAGTGCGTTGCTCTTCATGTGTCCTGGCCATCGGGGGCGGCGGTGTCGTTGGCATTGGACAAGTCCGAGTCAGTTTCCCGGTTGGATATGCGGTCCAGCTCAGCCTGGACGTCGCTCAGTCCCAGCTTAGAACCTGAAGTTAAAAAAATAGAAAAAAAAAGTAAGCCATTGCTACTACACTGCAGAGGAGTGAACACTGACGCAGTTTTTACCCACAATGCGATAAGCTGTGTTTCAAATGCACATGATTAAAATAAGAACAGGGTGAAACTAGGACAGCGATAGCCTCGCTTAATTTACCTCCTTAACCCTAAAAGTCTGATTATCATTCTGAACGGATGAGAGTAAGCACTACCGCAATTGCAGTATTGTTAATTAGGCCATTTTTCTCAGATTAATGCAAACATCTCAGAAGGCTGCTGCGCTTCCAGTGGTCTCATTGTGTCTGAACTCATTAGCAGAAAGGAAGAGCAGCTGCTGTTGCGTCGCTGCAGCTGAGAATAACAGCAGCCAACACTGACAAGAATAATCCCAGAATGGTAACAGGAAATCAATAAAAAGCCACAGAGTGTTGCAAAGGAGCTGGACATGATCAATTCCAGTCTGATTTATCTGACATACAGCCCCAAGCAAGTGGGGTATTTACAGCCCTTTTCCACATTTCATCGCACGTTTGCATTCAGGCAGTTGCTAGACTTATGAGATATCCATTTATCTTTTCAGATCTGAAAATCTTCTTAAAATTTCCATTGGAAAACAGCTTAAACTCAATCAGACGTAACGGAGGGTGTCTGAACCGCAATTCTCAAATAGACTTAGGTCTGAACTTTAACTGGGCCATTCTAACACATACATACAAGCGCTCTAAAAATGCGTCCATTGCAGTCTCCCTTTCACTGCTAAAAGATAAAGCACTTCCACGCCATTTTTCACACTTTCATTTTTGACAATCAGCATAACTACAGATGACTCAATTCAGCTGTCAAACACATAGCTGAAATATATCTGATGCCAAATGAGAATATGTAAGAACAGAAATGATGAAAGTCAAGCTGAAGCTAGACTGATCAAGAAAATGCTTATAAAGAAGTAAAAAAAAAAAAAAGACTTAGCAGACTCTGTAGTTGTGGATAGGAAAATACCTAACCTTAACAAACAGCTAAATAAGCCTGATGCCATCCAATGTGTGGATGGGGGAAGTTTAAAGATAATTTATGCAACAGAAGATGACATCTGGTTCTCATCAATTTCTGTCTCCAACAACAGCAGCAGCATAGTACAGAGTCAATAATGTCTGCATTTGGGCTTTCAGCCATTACATGCTGCTTGTTACTCCTTCACTGTGTTTCATTCTTAATTAGAATCATGTGCATTTACTGATGCAGATGTTAGTGATTAGAAATAAATTCCAACATGCAGACAAGACAAAAAATGAATAAATAAATATTCAAAAAAGTGAGAAAAAATATTTTGGCATTTGGAGAGGAGCAGGGGAAGAGAAAGGAGAACATGCAACAACTACGTGTCATTCATGTTTTTTGCTTTTATACTGATGATGTCATTTGAAATCATTGCATCTGCTTTGTTGCAAAATCCAATTTTCCAAAAATGTAGCTATAAAAAAATAATCAAATATTTGTGTAGCCTAATGATTTTCTTGTTTTAAATTCAGGTTAGTAAGACAAGTTGACTGACAAAAAGGCATTTTTGACAAAAACTTGTCTAGGTAATATAAAAGTTCCTCTTATGGTGCTTGGGACCTGGACATTCAGAAGAGGGAGGAGGGTTTGATTTAACGAAAAAGAAAAGAAAAGAAAAAGGCAAGCAGCCGTAAATGAGAAACATCTTGCTCACACACACCTTAACGTGGCCAGCATCCTCTGACTAGTGCATACACACATTATAAATGGAGTGGAGAACAAGTAGGAAAGTACAGATAACAGACAGCAAATGCGAGCTGAAGTGATGAGGCGTGACTAAGGATGGAAATGTTTTTCCTCAAGCACAATTATCTAACATGTCACACAGTAAAAACAGGAAAATGAGAGACTTTGTGTTGTCACCTGACTTCCGTACAGTTCCTGGAGTGTTGTTACCACCTGGTGTCCCGGGGCTGCCTGTCCCGGCTTTCTTTGTCAGTAGACTGTTGAAGAAATTGGCCAGCACACCCTCACTTGTCTGACCTGTGGTGTGAATAATTAGGACAGTGACATAAATGTTCAAGTGGCGCAAAAAAATGCAGACGCAAAGAGAGAGCAAGGAACAAAAAGACAGATGAGTTCATACCTGACTGTGGCATGGCGTTCGCCACGTTGGCCGCTGCGGAGCGATTGCTTGTTCTCGGGGAACCTGTGGGCGCCCGGCTAGTGGTGTCCTACAGATCAAAACAACAACAACAAGAAAAAATTACACATATTTAGGTGGATTCCCTTTACTGGAGCCAAAGGTTTTGGGAAAATAAATAAATAAAAGAGCCACTCACCACTGGCCGCCCTGCTGTTACAGCGGGCTGTTTGGCAAGCAGCGTCTGCAAATTAGAGGACAATATGCACACTCCCCTAATTAACATATCAAGACAGATTTAATTTCTGTGCAGCCCAGCATGCTTCAGCAAAGTGGAAACGTTTCCTGACCTGCAGCTTTACCAGAAACACTTGGTCATCTTCGGCCTGAATCTCTTTTTCATGGACAATCTAAAGAAAAGGAAAGGAAAAACATGACAACCTGCAGCTTATAGATGTGGGCGTAGCTTTTTTTTTTTTTTTTTGTAAATAACTAAAAACTTCAGTGTATTTCAGACACACAAACTATTTCCTTTAATAGGGATTAAAATTAAAATGCAAGACTGTGCAAATAAAAATCCAAAAGTGTAGCGTGCCATTCTACTAGCTCCTTTAGTGTGACAGTGTGAACCAATTGCCATGAGCCTCTTTCTTAAATACAGTGTGAGCATAATTACAGCTGTCCTGTGAAGGCTTCGTAGTCTTTTTAGAGGAGATTAATGAACAAGCATCACTAAGAAGAGACGTCAGGGGGAAATTGTGGCAAAATTTAAAGCAGGGTGAGAAAACCAACTCCAAGCCTTGGACATTTAAAAATAAAAAGAGCAATACATCTGCACACTCAGAACATGGACATTCACATAAACTCACAGGCTGTGAAAGGAGAGCATCAGACAAAAAAACAGCTAAAGTAGTTATGATAGTTCTGGAGGAGCTGCAGAGATTTACATCTCAAGTGGGAAGATCTGTTGACATGAAAGCAATTTGTTGGGTAATGCGCAAATGTGGCTTTTATGAAGAAGTAGCATGAATAAAAGACACCGGTAGAAGAAAACCCCAAGAAGTCTTGCTTGAAGTTTCCGGGGTAAACACTTCAAGATAACACGGTTTCTGCAAAAGTCTGGTCTGGAAAGGAGGCACGGGGTCATCCTCTAAACAGAAAGAGTCTGGTTTTTTATGTTAGAATGGCCCAGTCAAAATCTAGTCCTAAAGCTAATTAAAAACCTGCGGCAAAACCTCAAAAAGATCTTCACAGATGCTCTCCATCGAATCTTGAGCAACTTTTCTAAGACCTGGCAAATACGTCAGTCTTTAGAAGTGCAAAGCTGGTGAAGCATTCCAAGACTTGCAGCTGTAATTACGATCCAAGGCGCTCTACAAAGTATCGCGTCAGTGGACCTAAATGTAAATAAATACCACTCTTCTCAGATTTTGATCTGTAAAAATGTTGAAAAGAGATTCCCTTCTTCCTGTCTTATAATTTTGTGTTACTTTTGTGTTTGTCAAATATTAATACTTTCACAAGGCACTGCCCATTAAGATGTTTATAGTGCATTAGCTGTAAAAACGATGTGTGACGGAAGCCATTACTCTCTTTTGTGTGTTTGTACCTTTCTAACTGGTGGTTTGACGACTACGTCCTCATAGCTGTCATCTGATTTCAGCATCTGGAAGTTCTCATGAAGTATAGCGATCTTTTTCTCATTATCCCAACCTGACGGACTGGCAGAAGACAAAGGGGGTTACAAACCAGACCAAAAGACGATCCTGTCGTCCTCCGGGAGATAAAGCTTACATGAAAACGGCGTCTCTCTCCACCACCTGAGCAGGGCAGTGGAAGGGAAAGCCGTAGAGTCTGTGAACAAGATATTTGTAAAGGATGTCCAGGTTCTTCATCTCCTTCACTGACGTGTAAAGCAAAGAGGCGCCATCTGAACGCACTGTCAAGGCTATTCTGAACAAAGCTAACAGGGGCCTGAAAACCATGATGACAAACATCTTTAAAAAGAAAAAAAAGAGAAAGAAAACAGACTTTCAGATTAACTGATTTGAGCTTTGGTTTCAGTGAAATCTGCTCAGAAAGGAATGCAAATCCTGGACATTTTTCAATCAACAGCCATTGAAAGTTAGTTTTTCCTTTGTTTTTATCAGAAACAGTTCAGATGACCTGTTCATAGGCAAATCCCTGCACACAGAAGGACACAGGGTTTTTTTTACCATCATATCCGCAAAAAGAAAAAAGTAACTTCATGGGCAAACTGTTGAATGATCAGAAAGTGTGTTGCAATGTAGCATTGTTAGTGCTGAATAATCTGCTGCAGCATCAAAGGTGCAGCATTGTGTTAGTTCAAGGATACACTGCAGACAGAAATGTCTGATGTGGGACTGGATGAAGTCCAAGTGTTCGTCTCTGTAGTCGTGCTCCTTCTCCAGTGTGCTGATAGCATCGCACTGACGACAGATAAGCAGGTAACAGAAATCAGTTTGAAGGTTTGCCAACAGATGCAATAAATCAGCGTTTGTCCACAATGTACCTTAAAAAAGTTTCATATAAAAGTCGTTTTGGAGATAAGATTACATACACTCATTGGAGTCCTGAATGAAAAACAACTTTACTGATTTTTATGAAAAAATAGGTTTGAGTCTACAGTTTGAATTCATTGTGAATTTATGCCAATCCACAAAAAGGTCAGAATTATGAACGCAGACGCCGTCATAATTTTGGCTAAACGTTTGACCAGTCTTATTAGAACTTTCTACACTTAAATTAATAAGTTTTCAAATACTCAGCTATTGGCCACAGTTGGAGCCATTCCAGAAGGTTGGTTAATTGAACCCTACATCCAAAAAGCTACTACATTATATGAATTCCATACTTAGGTTTTTGGGCCTGCATGTAATAAAAATAACTCACAATAAATTCAAAGTGCACACTTTACTTCTTTTTTAAAAACTTATTAACTTTATTGATTATAGTACTCCACCCTAAAAAAAAGAGAAGAGTTCAAATGCAGCACCTTCTGACCAAAACTGTATGCAAAGACACACTTTGGAAAGTTTGTACCTTTGTGCAAACCACCACCAGCGGTATTCCTAGGTTGTGTGTGAGTGTGTTGTCCCCCAACGGCAGCAGCACGCCTTCCTCCTCGTCACTCCTCCTCTGTGGCGTGCCGTCCTCTCCGCTGCCCGGCTCTGTGTACTCCTGAAACTGTTTTACAACTAAAAGCCATAAAAAAAAGTAAGGTCAACATCTGAAACATGGGCACATTCTGAAACATTCTTTATATAAAACTTCAAATAAGACTTGCCTCTGTAAAGACCGCTCCCTTCACTCCCTCCCCCTCACTCCCCTTTTCTCGACTGACTGCCACTCAGTTGACTCACTTTTGTGTTCCAGCTCCCGCAGCTTTTCTGGAGCGACTCGGAGTTTGTCGATGTGTTCCCTAGCAACGGCAGCCCACTTCTGAAGAGAGTCCAGGGCGTTCCATGGCCGTGACATGTCAACTGTTATCAGCAGCAAAGTGTCTTCAATGGAGCCCACTGGAACAGCTACTCCCTGCAGACCTTTGTGGTAGAGGTCTCCGTCCAAGACCCACGCGTTGCACCGGGTGTAATCTAAACAAACACACAAACTAGGTCAACATTTAAAAACTTGTCTTGGTACTTGGTAACTACTGGTGTTTTAAAAGCAGGTGGAGATTTAAAAAAAAAAGAGAGAATCTGCAGTGTGGTTACCATCAACGTCGTCATCGTGAACGCTGAAGTACAGATATTCCAGGCCACGCCCTTTCATGTACTCCTCAATACCTTGTAACTTTGCAACCAAGGTGGTCTTCCCTGAGCCCACCTCACCTAAATACAGAAAATGAGTGAATAACATGGATCCCATACAGACAAGCAATCACACAATTTGATTCACATTTACATTTCGATGTTTTTTTATTTAAAAAAAGAAAATGCTTTAAAGTGGAATAGTGGTCAAGTTACAAAGTGACTGACCTCTACCAACATTTTGCAGCTGATAAGGATGAACAACTTTTAATGTACATCCTTTTAATAACGTACTGCAGTGTATTATCAACTACTCCCAGTTAAAAACAAAATGCAATCTTCAAGAATTCAAAAAATTGTAAGGGAGGGGTGCTACAGCTTTAAAGTGTATATTAAAACTAACGTTTCATAGTATTCAGATGGTCAGAAAGAGTATTTCTATGTCCATGTGTAGTGTAGAATTCAACTAATATCCTTAATTCTCTTTATAAAATATATAAAACCATCACTTTTTGAAGCTACAGCTATGTATTAGGGTGCAAAGAAAGTTGCTTTGCTGTCTTGTTTAGAATGAATATTGTTCTACATGTGTGTAGTTGGGGATTTGGTATATTTGCTTATTTGATAATGTGGTGAAATTGATAGACACTGATTTTCAAATTTCATAATTAGAACTAAGGGGAGGAAGTTTTCAAATAAGCTTAAACGTCATCATCATACTTCGTTGAAACACAGCTGTGAATGTCTGCATGGAAGCAGCATCCATAACATTGTTTTATACAACGTGTTTATAAGGGCAGCTCTGCACCCATTCTTGCTGTGTGTCATATTAATCTATACCAACAGGGGGACACGGTGTATTACAGCTGAGCTTGCTGATGTTGTCATGGACAGCATAACAAGCAAATGGCCTCACACACACACCACTCCATACATAGGTAACCAAGTGGCTGATTAGCTGTAATGGATAGCATGCAGCGGATTATCTCAGGCGGATGTGTGTGCTGGGTTTTAATGTCTGCGGACATTAGCGAGGTCTGGGAGTCACCCTTTCTGCTTCAATCAAACCAAAAATCCCAAACTGCCTCTTTGTATTTTGCACGTCATTTCTTTATTCACCCATTTCCTAGAATTATCGTTGCCTAGCAGCGACTAGCATCACTAGGAGCTAGAATGACTTGCAGGGTTTCTCTCATAATGTGATGATGAACGAGTGTGTCAGAAAAATACACCTGTCTCCGTCTCTCCAGCCACAAAAGCCCCATCACCAGAGGCAGCTAGCTTAGCTGCAGAGCAGGTATAAGTCAATGGAGCAGGATGAGGTGATCACCAGCTACAGGGCTATCCGAGCTAACGATGCCCATCGGCTAGCCAGTAGACTGCAGACAGATACCCACCCATGACCAGGACATTTTTCCCAGACGGTAGCTTTGATCTTGAATGGGTGGACACTTCACTCAGGATGGTGGACCTGCAGACAGAGCAGGGCTGTTAAAAACGCAGCCAAATGAGGCTTGTTTGTTCACTCATACATAAACAATGACTGGCAGCGGCGAGAGGCTAGCGCGAGCTGGTGCCGCTGTGTCACCACTGAGTCTGGTGCTGATGCTAGTTAGCATCGCTAGCAGACTAGCTGTCAAACCATCCTTATCCCAACACTGTGGCTTCTACGCTGTGAGACCTCAAAACCTGTGCGCACTGAAACGGTTTTAATTTCGCATCGCCCACCATAGGTTCTGCCCATCCTCCTCCTCTGGGTTGGAGCTCTCCAGTGTGCTCTTAGATCCAGCTGATGTGGAGGATAATAATGCACTCCTCCCTGAAGTCGCCATCTTCGCAGGGCTTGTAAATCTAACTGGACGCACGGTGTTATGTCGAAAAACGCACCCCTAGTCATTTGAAGTGCAATGGTTTCAAGGCAGTTTTTATTCCCCTTTTTCAATTAAAAAAATATCTTGTTAATGAAACTGATGACTGGTTTTGGTAGATAACATCTACCAAACATTAAATACATTTTTCCAAAGAAAGAGAAAATGTTGTATACTCTAAGTTGACAACATGCCATATTATATATGTGTCATTTTTATTTATTTTAATTAAAAATACTTTATTTTTCAATGAGAAACACTGTTAATAAAATTACTATTAGACAAATCAATGACCTCCCCAGGTGGATGTGCTTTTTATTACAGGGGTACATTATTCGACGCAACACCTTGAAGTAAGCAGCAGCGGCAGCAGTGAGCTAACCCAGTTCGTTCGACAACACCGCGCGCCGTGGCCGGGGCGTGGTCCGCCCGCACAAAGCGCGAGCTCGGCTACAGACATCAGACAACGATGTCACATCAAGACTGAACCTTCACGCAGAAAGATGGAGAAGAGAGAGGATAAATGCATTGTATCTGATATAGACCACAGCAAAGAAGTATATTTGTGGAGGTCATGGCTTTCATTTATTTATTTACAAATAAAAGCCTCAAAGTGTGGTATCATAGCCACTTGAGTTACAATCACCTTTTATTGCTGAAACATGCTTTCACCAGTTTTCCAGTTCTGGACCAACATGTTTTCCCTTTTCCTCTTTTAAAAAAAATTAACTACTAGTTGGCTATATTAATTTTTCATCGTTAAAAACATTTATGTTTAGATACATTAAAGATATTAATCTGCTTGTTACAGAAAATCTGACAGAATAGTAAAGTATTTGTATCAGTTGGGCATTTCAAAAAAAGCAGCAAGATGTATTAAACTGTAAGAATCTAAAATGATCCACAGACAAACTCTCCTTGAGAGAAAGAAATCATCAATGACTGCACAATATAAACGACTTCAACAAAATATGTTGTTGAATATGTTGGCCTTTTTACCTCCCAAAATCATCAGGCTAGGTGCATTTTCAACATAAATCCGTTTTAGACGAATTATCCCCCTAAATATGCTGCCTTCTAAATCACTGCCACTGATTTGTGAATGAAATGGCATCAGGCCTAAGCTTGTAAGGAGATAAAGCTATAATTCCATGTAGGATTTGGAAGCACTTCAAACAGAGGTTGTTGCCCACAGTCCGTATTTCTTTGCAAACCTACATTACAAAAATAAATTCTCTGACGTAACAAACGTGAGCCATTGAAATTCTTTACTTTTAATTCATCATATTAGGTAGTCAATGCAATGTGTAATATTTAATTTGGTAACAAATCCTAGCTAAACCTTTAAGAATTTGACTGAAGATAGGAGTGTTATTTATAATGTATGCTAGTAGAGAAAATTTTTACTTACCTTAAGGGCGATTGCCCAGGACAGCGTTAGAAATGGGGCACATGAGCACTGAATGATGTCAGCCATTGATTGAAGAGAGCTTGTGGACTTTGAATTTACACTACAATAGATGATTGTAGAATGAGATATGTGATTCACATTGTGTTCTGTTATAAACGGTTGAATGTGAAGAGATTTTACATTTCAGTTTCATTAATACAAGTGCAGTTTAGGATCGCAGAATTCAGTTATATAAACTCATTATGTAGATTCATTACACCCTGTGTCACATCGTACATTCAAAGTGTTTATTTCTATCATTGAGAGGATTGTGGCTTACAGTTAATGAAAATCAAAAACTCAGTTTCTCAGGATTAAAGTATTTCATTAGAGAAACAAAAATAACATATTCACAGGAAGGTTATGCTAAAGGCCGACCCAATCAAGACTTCAAATGACAAGCAAATTAATATAAAGTTGAGAGGATGGAAAAAGTATGTTAGAAAACGATGCACAAACATTTGGAATAACTCCAACCTTGAGAGGATTGTGTTACAAAACATCTGCATTCTTGCTTAATGGTACAAAGTTCTTTATTCAGATGAAAGGGACCTCTGCTTTTCATTTAGACTTGAAGAGGCTCTAACCAGAGTGAAGAGGCACAGACTCGAAGCTGCTTGAGGCCCAGTGTGAAGATTCCACTGTCAGTGATGACTTAGGGAGCCATGTTATCTGCTGCTGGTGTCTGCTGTGCTTTATCAAGTCCAAAGTCAGAGCATGTCATGCATTCCTGCAGATTAGCAGGGGATGCTGATTTCATTTTCCAGTAGTACTTGGCATCTGCCAACACTGCTTTAAGTACCAATAGCAGCTTTAAGGACCATAGCCTTGCAATGCTTATTTAACTTGCCTGACATAGAGAAACTGTGGAAGATTGTCAAGAAGAAGATGTAGGTAACAATGCAGATGAGAGATGAGTAACTTGGGCTTCCTTAACACCCCAGCATGGCCGCAGGTTGATCATCATGTCCACTGATGAAGAAATTCATGCAAAAGGAGTGCCTAACAAGTATCCAGTGTGTTTACTGCACAGAACATGGACTTCGTTGGGAATCTATTTAACTCAGGAACTTTACTTTTAAACTGATTTACTGCAATGTATTAACTTTTTGATGATGTCCGGATGCACTCATAATATATATTTTCACAAATGATCAATCTAAGGTTTGAATCATTAAAAAAAAAAATAGTTAAAAAAATTATTTATTTGAGTGATTTAATTA
Source organism: Phalloptychus januarius (assembly GCA_902982915.1). Taxonomy (NCBI): domain Eukaryota; kingdom Metazoa; phylum Chordata; class Actinopteri; order Cyprinodontiformes; family Poeciliidae; genus Phalloptychus; species Phalloptychus januarius. The sequence goes on along the minus strand of CADWAE010000038.1, from coordinate 8,597,592 downwards.
ATTAAATGGAGAAATTAACTTATAACATTATTATAAATTAACATGTACCTAAATAAGATGTGTTCAAATGTGTTATCCCTATCTAATTGTTATGTGTTTTACAATAACATATTTATAATCGAATTAAGGTATAAAAACGTGGATTTTGTGCTGTTTCCACTTTGAATTATATGCAATTCAGCCATGCACATGGCTTTTGAACACATTAAATTGATCTCAGGGGACGAATCTGCTGGGAACACTGTGAACTTCAGCTCCTAAGCGGTCTCAGGTGTGTGGTCAGTCCCTATTATGAAACCACTGAAGCGCATCGCAGCCAATCAAAGCTGAGCAGCAGAGAATAGATTTTTATTTATTTATTTTCTAATGGAGAAGCGTTCCTCAAGCAACCACTAGATGGCGTTAAAACACCGCGATCAGCGTCCGCTGGTCCCTTGGTATAGGGTGCGCTCCCTGCGGCCCCGATGGAGCCAGCGGATTACAAACTCCTGTTAAGTGGCGCGCCATCCTTCCTCCTCCATATCTTGCGCCCGGAGCAGAATCAGGCGTGCGGAGCGAATCCTCTCCGTCCTGGAAGCAGCGGCTGTTCATCTCCGCTTCTCTAGTCAGCGCCCCAAAAACTGCTCGAGCTCTGCAGTGCAGGAGGGGGTTAAGGTGGGAGTGTGTGCGAATGTGGGTATAGGAGGGAGTGTGTGGGGGGGAAACATAGCTACACAACAAGAGTGAGATGGGTCCGGAGGCGGCCAGGTATTCGTGATTGTTGAGTGAACGGGGGTGAAGTTCTTCTGCTCCGCTCGGATCTTTCCTCCAGGACCCTGAGGTGAGTTTCCCCTCTGCAATCTCTGGCAATACACTGCTATTTGCTCTGGATAATTTATCAGTACCTCATACCTGTAAAAGCACACCGCTTATGATGTAAACATGCGTAGGCAGCAAGAGAATGAAAAGAAAGATTTTTTAAAAAATATAGTTGAGCATCTTTATTGAGTTTGTAGATAAATGAATTGCAGGGAAATACAATCTTTTTTTTTTTTTTTTTTACTAAGAAACTAAAATATTAATTAATATAACACTTTCAGAAGAAAAGATGTGCTCCATGAAGATCCACATTCTTCGCTTCACTTGTGTCATGCTCTGCTTCATCCTTCCCCAGTTACCTCTTTTCTTCTTTTCTCTCAGAATCAGTCTCACTAATCCCCTCTCTTCCTCCCAAACTCTCCACATTCCTCCTCACATTTCAGCTCCAGTAGCACTGAAAGTTCACCAAAAAAGTTTCCCTTTTCATGTTCTTTTCTCCTTTTCTCCATCCTGGTGAGATTTTATGATTATGTCTGCTTTTCAGCGAATGCCACGTACCGTATTTATAGGACAAGGTGCTTGTGAATGCAACCCCTCTATCTGTCTGATAATCAATATGTGACCAAGCAATTATAGATGGTGTCGCACACCTTCCTGCAACTGCAGTTCTGATGGCAATATCTGTCAGAGTGGCTGTTTCGCTTATCTGTGAAGGTGAGCGGTCACACTCACATGTACACACTGTGGCAAGGGTCAAGGCAGTGGAGCTGGTGATTGTCAGTGTGCAGAGAAGAGGGCACTCGGGGCTCTAACCCCAACTCTGCAATCAGTTGAGTTTTTATTTGAGAACTGCTTGAAAAAGTCTGTCTCTGTTGAATCTGTTGGCTGATGGCTGCCTCTATGAAAATATTGAAGTCAAATGCAGAGAGTTATATTTAAAAAGTAGGAATCCCAAAGTATGTGTTGGGGTTTCAATAAAGACATTAAATTTACCGTTTTTAATTTCCTACTAATAACTTCGACAAACTATCTTCCTTGCATCTCATTCTTGTGTCATGTTGTGTCTTCGTATAACATCATCACCCTTTCACATGTGGAATACTGAAGCAAACATAAGTTAACATCCAGCCGAGCCAAACCTTTTAGACGTGTCTTTGAATTCTATGCTATCAGCATTGCAAGTAAGAGATGCAGTTCATGGTTCTACCGCTAAAGGATCCACCAAAAAAAAGTTCACATATCTAGTCATGATGACCTTATAACAGTACTTAATCTCATGCTTCATTATCAAAAGTGTCACTCTTAATCGCTGGATGCTCAAAGTGGCAGACATGACAGTGAAGTTGAGCTATTTTCTGAGAATTCATCTCAGAATAGTTTGATCAATTTGGGGCACTCGTATACTTTTTATGCTACAACATTAACTTTCAGTCTAAGATGGCCAAACAATCATGAGACCCAAATTATGGAAACAGAACAAGACAAAGACGTTATGATTATTGCAAAAACTGGCCTTGCTATTCTTATTCATAATAGTACTTGAAGTGTATTAATGACTACTGAAAATATGCAGAAGTACATAAACAAACATATATTAATATGTAAGTAAATGTATATTAAGTTTTTTCACTTGGATATCACTTGGATGTCTTATCAGCTCTGCACCATTGTCATGCTAGACAATGAGTTTTTTACGTTTTCTTCACAATAATTTTTTATTTTTCTGTTTTGGCTTGTTGAGAAGAACTGGAGACAATCACAAACAAATATCTAAATATGCATAATAGTAATAATCATTATAATAATGATTACATTGGTAAAATTTATTGAATAGAAAAATGAAATTTTTACTATTTTTGTTGAAAATCATTAAAGCGGCAGTAGGTAACTTATAGAAAATATGTTTTCACAGATAGGCTGTGATAAAAAAAATCGAGCTGCTCTGCCTCCTGTGGTCCAACTGAGATATGAAGAAATACAATGATCCCAACCAGAAACACCCAATCAGAGTCAAGAGGAGAGTCTTACCAATGTTAATCACACTTGTGTACACTGCTCACACCCTTCCACTTGCTCTCTGCTCTGCAAAGCTCATAAGCATGGCCACATATAATCACATATCATTTTTCTGCAATGCTAAGTTGTTTCTCTGCTGCAGCAAACCGGCAGTCATGAGCGGCGCGTACACAAGTATGGTTGACAGTGCAAAGACCTTCATCCTGCTCTGATTGTTTTTTTCTAACCAGGAGTGCTAAGGAGGACTAAGAGATTTAGTGGGATTCAGGTTGCACTGTGAACAATCATTTGTTAGAGAATAGAAACAAGATAACTAGAACAATGAAACATTGTTTTTTACTCTCTTTTAGTCACCTGTAACAAAATCTTTACTTTCCTGCTTTCAGCAGATGGTATTTTTACCAGGCAATTTGAGCATAACTCACAGCTCTTCTGACTTGTCGTAATTTGCATAAATACTGGCAGACTTTACTCAAAATGCACGCTTTACGCCTCCTTTAAATATGTGCAAATAGCAAAGTGCAAAAAGACAGTATTTGACTGACAGTGTCTTTCTATGAGCAAATCTGTCTTTGTGTCCAGTTTCAGAATTAGGACATAAAAACTCAAATTTGTAATATTTGCTTTTCTGTATTTCAAAAATGTTTTGAACACAATGAAGTTTCCTTAAAATATTGTGTTGCTTTTTTATATGTATGTTTAGCTTGCTCGACTTGTATTTGATCTTTCTGATGTTTCATTATTTTCTCTAACGACTCTGGATTTTACATGTGGTCGTTACGTTTTCGCAAACATCCCTTCTCATTTCCTTCTTTCATTGCACATGATCCAATTGTGTGGTTTTTTTTTTTACCATCAATGAGTAATACTGCACATAAATGTCAAAATTAATCAGTTGACTAGAGTGTTTTTCAGAACACTGACGGTAGTGTGAGATCCTATGATGAGGTGCAATGTGAAAATTAATTGTCACCTCTGCTAGTGTGTAACGCATGTGACAGCTGATGCTTTGCTGGGCTGCAAGGACAGACTCTGCACCCAGAAGATGAATGTGGAAATCTTCCACATCTCCCTTCACTATCAGTGTCATCTGCTGTCAACCAGAACAGACAGGCATCTGCTTCTTCCCGCACACACACACACATACACCCCCTCACACATTTCCACACTGATGGAGAAATAGTGGAGCCACAACCAGTGAAACGTCTCTCCTTCACAGGTCGGCTATATGTCACACACCTGCCACGTGGCTCTGTCCACGTCCGTTTGTCTGTACACAGCCTGTACACTGTGCTTAGCTAAAAATAATCTCACACACACACACACAGTTACAACATGAATTATGGAGGATGGAGAGAGAGCGGGAGAGACATTCAGGTCAGAGTCAGACCCAGTTCTAAGAGCTTCGTTCCCTCAGGATGGTACTACTAGACGGCAGCATTAAAATTCAGCTGGTATCATCTGGAGCACCGAACCTGTGTTCTTCCTTCAGCTTAGGTTAACTGGACCCAGGGTCAGAGAAGGGTTTAGGTTTTTACATTACAGACTGACTGTATTTGTGTGACTCGAAAAGAAAACGATTCAACATTTTAGAAGTTACTCCCCTTGTCGTAAATTGCCAAACGTGAGGCTGCAAAAAGGGAACAGTTTGCCCGGATACATCTCAGTCGAGATGTTAAAAACAGGCCTATCAACGCCTCTTCAGGCCACTGATTAACACGCTGTCATTTTTGCACCCGATTATGTGGCGCATTCATTTATTTAACATAACTTGTTAATTTGCGAGCTTGAGAAGATCTGGTTTGCTAATTTTGCTTCTTCATAACAGCGAGCCAGAACTGAGCCGAGTTGTTTGTTTCCTGCTCCGGTCTTTATGTCTGTTTAAAATTAACAGCTCCCGCTTGTAGTTTCATATTTATTACAGAGAGCGAAATGGAGGTAGAGTTGTAGCTAACTCTGAATTTTCCATGTTGCAAAGTTTGAACTTAATGACTGAAATATTTGCTTTTATTAGAATAAGCAGCTGAAAAAAAATCACAAGTTTATATATGCATTTTTTCACTTTTTATCACATTACAAGCACAAAAATGTATTTTACTGTATTTTTGTTTTATGATAAACCAGCACAAAGTAGTGCATCAGTTTGAAGGTGAAGAAACATGATCTCATCATGTGCCCTGTTTAATCCATCATCTGAAAACAGAACGAATCCAAAACAGCTGCAAACATGGTCGTCCACCTGACCTGAGGCACACGGTAACTCTGGAGGAGCTCCATAAATGTCATGCTCAGGTGGGAGAAACTGAAGACAGGACAGAATCATTCACTCTGGATTTGAGTGGCAAGAAAAAGAAAGTCCTTGTTGAAAGAAAAGGTTGAGAAGCACTGCTAAAATAGTCAAAGTAAATGGGAGGTTGGATTTAGCTAAAAAAAATCCTAATACTGAAGTTAAATTCTGTTTGTAGATATGTGAAACTAGTAGAGACATGACCTAAAAGACTTGCAGTTGTAATTACAGTGTAAGTTTTGCAAAACTCTGACTTAAGGGGATGAATACAGATGCACACTTTTCAGTATTTTATCTGCGAAAAGATTATAAAACCAAGTCAAACAAGATGCTCTACTTTGCATATCTTTTTTGTAAAATATGCAAAAGTTTGTGGCAAATCCCAAATCCTAAAGTTTTTAAAGGGAAATGATGCTACTAATAGTCCTGTAGCCTTTAAATTACATGTTTTGACAGGCGGAAAAAAGTATCCCTTATTTTTAGTCGCTATAACCCAGGGACTCCACTCCTGTCCAACCCAGCATATTTTATGCTTTATTTCACCTTTGCTCAGTGTTTGGTTGGAGTTAGCCATTAAAAAATGTATTCGGTAGGTTTAAAAAAAAAAAGTTTTGACCTACATTAATAGATCTTCCTGGTATGAATGTTAGAAATCTCAGTTTCTTGAGCTCACTGGGGCATCAGTTGTGTTCCAGCTGCAGCCGAATCTAAGATACGAGAGAAATCTCACGCCTAGATAAATGCGAACCTTTCCAGGATATCAGCAGTAATAAATAATTTCCACTATGTGTCAGCTTTTATTGCCTTATCATGAGAATGGGCTGTGAAGTTGGGCTGCTAACATTCAAAGCAGGTGCTCCAAACATCGCGCCAGCACGCTGAACTAATCCCTCAAAGCTCCAGTGCAGCTTCTTTTGAAGGCTGCAGACGGGGCTTTAGGATATGCGGGGAATTACCAGTGTACTTTTTGTACAGGCATAAACGCTGAAACAGGTGCAGCAACTCCACAGAAGAATGCAGAGCTGAATTTGCACACACCCCCACAGTCCTGAGAGAAGGTCTTATTAAGCAGAATGTTTGAAAACACCTGTGTGGGCGGCTGGTAGATGTGATCCCTGTTAACCCATTAGACATTTGTCCGACAGACATGTCCCTTACTGATAATTATGCCTTCATATAATATAGTATAATATAGTATATCATAAGGAATGCTGTGGCATAATCCAATTTAAAGCTTCTGGTAGGCTTTATCATAATTAGCTGCATTCTAGCCACGTTTCACTGTAAAATGTGATGAATTATTATCAATCCAATCTACATGATATTAGAAGAATGTCAGCTTTGCTGTGATTACATTCCTTAGAATGTTCTATTTAGGCACAGGAAACTGTATGCAATCTGTGGAAACCTGAGGAGGGACATATCTCTCGTGTACAGGAGACTCAGCGCTGCTCACAGCGCGCTTGTGTGTGTGTTAGTGTGTATTTGCAATCATCAGCGTTCCGATAGACTTAAACGTATGTGTTGCGTTTAGGATGTGCAACTGCGTGTGTGTTTGTTGCGTATGTTACACGTGTTTGTTGTGTGCGCTCGAGCACTGTGCCTGAAACTGAGTAGCTTCAGAGTCCTGACCTTGTCCTGACAGTTCGAACTCTGTTTGCTTAGTCAGATCCTCTGCGTCTGCTTTATTCCAGACAGACGACAGCTCAGATGTACTGCAGCATCCATCCATCAATCCATTCATCCATCCATTCATCCATCCGCTCATCCATCCGTTCTACCATCCATCCTCAAGTCCTTGATAACAGAAAGCTAAACATAGTAAGCACCTGTGGTTAGATAAAGCAGATTTTTGATGTTTAGCCTCATGTTCAAAGCATATGTTGAAAAACCAATAAAGCACTGAGCTCTGAATATGCCATCCCAAAGTAAAGCATGCGTATAGATTATGCTGAGGCTGGGAGGGTGCAATGTAGGCTGGGGCTGTCTTTGCGTTTCTATTTTTTGGAACCCAGCTGGGCTAAAAACATACGTTACACCTCCTATGCAGATCTAAGGTTTGTCTCAAATGGATATTAATAAGATAGGTTCAAACTGGCAAACAGATCTTTGGCTTCCTTTTTTTTTACTAATAGTTGTCTTGACAGCATTATACTGTGTGGGAGTTTTTATTTGTCTATTTATTTTCTTGAAAAAGAAAAATAGGCAAAAAAAAATCAATCTCAAGATTTGCAAAGCTGATAGAAATTTAAAAACATGATTGTTCCTTTCCCCCTTATAGTTCACAACACTGCAGTATTTTGTGATGGTCAATAAAATAAAGCAAAGTATCTATCTATCTATCTATCTATCTATCTATCTATCTATCTATCTATCTATCTATCTATCTATCTATCTATCTATCTATCTATCTATCTATCTATCTATCTATCTATCTAATCTGTATCATGCTGTATAAATGAGCTTTCCTTTCTCCTCTCTTTCCTTTCAGTGTGCGATTGCACGGCCATCATGAGTAACATCTATGAGTCTGCAGAGGCCACGCTGGGCTTCATCAGCTCCCCATGCCTGACCAAAGTGGAGCTGAGAGTGGCCTGCCGGGGGATCTCGGACCGTGACGCCCTCTCCAAACCCGACCCGTGCGTGGTGCTGAAAATGCAGTCACACGGCCAGTGGTTTGAGGTACGAGGAAAATGGGGAGACGGTAATGAGAGAGATGCCGCTCCACGCAAATGAGTCTCCAGTTGCGAAAGGCTATTTCATACTCAGAAAATGAAGGTTTAATGGTGAGGCCAGGAGTGAATCAGGAGTTTGTCATTCTTAAGTGTTCTTTTATATGACACCTATTCAGCCGTTATGAAGCATTCTGAATATTAAGCAAAGTGGCATTGACTCTGAATGTTTCAAGGTGCAATCTGGCTTGTTAAAGCGACTTCTAATGTTGCTCCTCTATGGACTACAATGAATGTCACATGAATATGGAGTAATTAATAATATTTGATGGAAGACAATGGATGTATTTTGACACCTCTGTAAAAATACTGACTTTTAATGTTATTATAATGTGTTAAGTCATTTAAGTAAAAAAATAGCGGTTGTGCGTTGGAGGAAAAGAGGTCTAAAATAATTATAAAGATGACAACATTTAGCTAAAAAAATAAAAAATAATACTCTGAAATCACTTTCATGTAAATATTAGGCTATTTCATTTTGGTGTATTATTGTTTAGCACTTTATTTTTGTTTAGTTTATTGATTTTATTCACTTTAATATCCAATTAATCTTTCCCAGGAACTTTGATGATCTTCTCACTTCAGCATTAATATTTGCACAACAGCTAGTCCGTCTCTTGTTAAAAATTGATTTTTCATTCCTCAAAAGCAAATTTTCATGTCAAAGAAAGTGTCAGCGTAATGAAATTGAAAAGTCCTTTTTGATGAGCAAGACAGTGAAATTGCTTTGTCATATTTTCATTATGATTGTTTTCTCTGTTGGTGCTTTCCGGTGCAAAAAAGTCAGACCTTATTGACTTTACCTGACAATTCTCAAGACAGCACTATATACGTTTGAAATCTACTCTGGTTACGAAACACACTAATAAATGACATATTACTGTATCTATTGAGATAAATGGTGTTTGGTAAAGTGCTTAAATATGTCATAGAGCTAACTGGCTAAAATAATTGATACCAAAATTTCTTTTGAGTGCCACTGCAGGCAGCCTAAGTACCACTATGGGTATCGGGCTGCCAGAGATGATCCAAGCACTCCGCTGAAGTAATGTTTGGTGAAATGATGGCACTAAATCAGATAATTCAAGCTATCATTTCAGAGTGTGAGTGTGTTGTGTTGTATTGTTTTCCTTTTAGCTTGCTATGTGTCCTAATTGTCACACAGCTCAACTGGAATCCCAACCTTTGCTACAAGCATTGTCTAAATTGTGTTTATCTAGCAAATGTCCTTTTAACAGATGTAATGCAATGTATTCTTCTTTTTTTGTTGGTAATGAAAGCAATCAGACCCTCAAACCCACATTTTCAGTTTTATTGGCCTCATTCGAAGCTAAAGAGCTCCCAAAATAAATGGAGGAAACATCTTCTCTGTGTAGGTTGTTTTGGCCGTGGAAATGGATAACTGGTGCTGCTTTAAAGTGTTCCACTCCATTTCCAATTATCAGTGAGGCACACATGCTTTCCCGGCCCTTTCTAATGGACTAGACAAAAGACTATCTGAGCATAATTAAAATCCAACATTAGGAGAAAGATAAATCCTAATGGTTTTCGTTTTGTCCGAGTTAAACAGGCCGCAGATTGAGACACATTCTTTGTCTGTTATTTTTAATGTATGGAGTAGATGCAAGTCGATGTCAGTAATATATAATATAATTGCAAAACTAATTATTTTCAATGATTCAGTTCAAAAAGTGAAATTTGTACAAGTTCACTACACAAAGTGACATATTTTTTCACATTTTAATAGTTTTATTATTATCATATCTAATATAGAAATAATATGTTTTTATGTCTTACACCAACCTGAGGAAAACTGCTGACTTGCTCACCAAACACCACTGACAGTGTAAAAGGATAACTGTATCCGAACATGTTAATGTAAAGTTGGGTGGAAGAAAAAACTGACAGAAAAGTTGCCTGGGCAACAAGAATTGGAGAGGCTGGGGGAGATTCATGCGGCACTGATTAAAGCTAAATCAGTGCTTAAAGAGCCATCACACGCAGGTCTCCTCAGGGACATGAACTACAGCTGTTGCATTATTTGTGTGTCCCTCCTTAACTAGGGACATCAGACGCATCTAAGCTGAGCTAAAGATCTGGGCTGTTGCTCAGTGTTACATAATCCTGTTTTCAGATGAAAGTAACTCCCAATGATCTAATAATTAAGTGAGACATCTTTGCAATTTGTCACTTGTAAATATCCATTGCATTATTTTTTGTCAACTTCTTGTACTACAGAAGGGGGATCTGGCTGACGTGTGTAAACACACAAACTCAAGCGTGATACAAAAAGTCTGAAAAACTTCCTCACTCAAAACTCGCACAGACTCACAAAAAGCAGCTCTTTTTCCACAGGGGCTCAAGATCAAGTGCTCAAAAAAGTAGTGCAGTGTTAGGCAACTGTTTCTCATGGGAGTCCAGAAAAAGCTACTTTGTGCAGCATAGTAGTGTCTGTGTGTTTATTCATATGGAAAAAAAAGAAAAGAGAATTCATGTGTGTGTGTGTGGATCTGAGAACGGACAATCTCTGCCGATCAGAATTACTTCTTTAATTGGATTATTGTTGGGAAGCAGCTGGGTGTGTTTGTGCATATTTAATGTGTTAAAGACTCTTTTTTTGCTTGAATGAGTTGCCAACTCATTGAGGTGAGGTTAAAAAAAAGGGGCAACATCTGGTGTATGTTCTGTTATAGTTCACTTTTTCTTGTTTGCTTTTGTGCATGTGTGCAACCCACAGGGTTATCAACGATAAAAAAATAAAAATAAAAAAAGGGGAAAAAAGCGGGCGTTAGTTTCTGCAAGCGTTCTCTAGCTTTTTGTTGTCAGCGCTGTGACGGACTTTAATTTGGCACTCTGATTCTTTCTGTGTCAGGCAGTCAGAGAAAAGAAAATCTGAGATCAATGCTGCAGCTCCAGTCGGATTTCTGTGTAGTCAAACAGCTAGTGGGATTTTTCTAAAGCATCAAGAAAAATCAATGTTTGCAGTCCTCAAGTTGATAAGTGTAAACAATGTGGTAATGGCTATTTGTGGTAATTGCTGCAGAGCTGAAAAGTCTTGCAAAGCTCGCAATCGATGCAGAGTTGCAGTGTGCTGGATGCTCAGTGAGAGTTTCGTACTTCAGCACTCGTGAATATAAAGAAGTCTATTTAAAGGGACTCTGGCAATAATGGTGATGGAGCCACTGCCTTTTTCCACCATGGGGACTGTGTGTTTGGGGAGATGTGCAGAGTTATCTGTTCTGCATAGTGTTTTGCATTAAGCCAATTTGTTTATGTGTGCTGTTATCCCTACGTACCCTGAGGCGTAATTTAAACAGGCCTAACTTCAATTTGTATTAACAGGAGTATTAAAAGTTTAATATTTGAGTGAATGTAATTATATCATAAAGCTGAGGATCTGCAAACACATAAATCGCTCATAACTATAGTTAAATTTAATCCAGTTGACAGAATTAGCCGGTTTATTAAAATTTTATCAGAGTAGAACTCCTTTAAAGGCAATATTGTTTGCATTTTTTTCTCTCTCTGGAGTTTTTAAGCTCTCCTAAACATGACCAGTATTTGCTTACTCAACACTCTCACCCATAGTCATATAAACGTTAGTCACTTTTCAACTTATTATGCTCTTAAGAAAATGTTTTGCTTTATTTTAATTTTGCCAGATTTACTGACATGTGTCATGCGTTTAACCGTGTGTATGTGTGTGCAGGTGGACCGCACCGAAGTGATCCGCAGCAGCAGCAGCCCCGTCTTCTCTAAGATCTTCTTGGTCGATTACTACTTCGAGGAGGTCCAGAGGCTTCGATTCGAGCTGCACGACATCAGCTCTGGAAACAACGGCCTCCGTGACGCGGACTTCCTGGGAGCCATGGAGTGCACGTTGGGACAGGTCAGTCTGCCTAATGATTAGGAGGCAAATAGGAAGCTTGCTTAAATAGTCAATTTTGACTAAGTAGAGTCATTATGTGGAAAAGAAGAAAATAACAAATAAATAAATAAATGCCATTTTGCACCCAGTATAAACCACTGTATCTATGTGCTTAACTTTTTCTCCTGTACTAAAAGCATATTGCACTTTTTCTCCTGTACTAAAAGCATATTGTCAGAAAAAAAAATGGGAACTCCTCATTCCTTGCTGACCCCATCCATACTGTCAAACATGGTGGTGGGAGCGTCATGATCTGGGGAATGTTTTAGCAGGAACTGTCTTTAGTGGGTTGGGATTAGTAGCAGCAAATTATAAAGAAATTCTTCTGGAAAACGTTCACTAAATGCTCTGTCTGCACCTCAGACTGTCTGCATGGCATTGCTAGAGCTCTGAAAAGACCTAACTGTGCCTTTCTACCTATGCTACCCATCCGATATTAATAAGCTTACGACCTACAGAAAACAATGTTAAAACAATTCCCTGAATAAAATCTACCCATACCAAACAAGACTTGAAGCTGTGAAAGGTGCTTTATTAAAATACTAAGCCATAAGTGTAATAAATTATGCAGCTGTTAAATTTTATCTACAAAATGTCTGAAAACAGGTTCAAACTTGTCAGCAGAACTATTCTTATTTTACTTTAGAATAATTTTGTAACAGCAAAGTGCTAAAAAAAAAATTCTCGGGCACGGTACAATTTCATTTAATTACATATTTTCTTTCTTAAGATGCCAGTCCCCATTTACTCTCATTTAATTTCCTGTCTGGGCTAAATTCATTCTCATGAACATGACATGTTCTTAAAAAAACAGACCACAGTTACTCCATTACATCCAAGATTTATATGTGGTCACGCTGTTAACTGTCGATCTCCACCACATCATGCAACTTGAATGTAGAACACGGTGTTCGGTAGGTCGCCTCTACAGGAGAATTGGAGCGTGTAAGAGATGTTTATGACTCACATCTGAACATACTTTAAAGTGAGCTCACCCGATGAGTAGATTTTTCTCTGCTTTTTAAATGTGCTTGAAACCTGCTAAACTTGGGTAGAAGAGCCACCTTTGGGTGCGAGTTTAGATGATCTCCATACCAGAGCTGCTTGAAAGCAAGGTGCTTAAGATAAGATTTCACAGTGTGTTGAAGAACCAATTGTAAAGGTCTCTGCCAGTTAGCCCTTTGTAGATGGATAATAAGCACTTTATTTCAGCTTTAACCGCTGAACTCTTTTGTTCAGCTACTTGCAGGATCTGCACTCACACTTTCGGTGTCCTTGGTGTTTCTGTTTACATAAGGCTTTAAAAAGTTCTTGCAGACTGTTTTCGGCACATTTATATGTGCATATGCTAATACATGTAGCCTCACCCGCTGATAGCTGCAATCAATATTTAAAGATTCTCTTCATTTACTCCAATCATTCAGCATCCGGGGCCATTTAAAGAGAAAACGTTTACTGCTTCGATGCTCATTAAGACGATGAGTTGGTTGATTTTTTTTTGCTCAGAGAGTAGCCCCCTGGTGACATATTGAATGTAAGGAAATAGCAAGAGCAGCATCTCAAAGATCCGGTTGGCACTGCAGAAAAGTGAAATATGTTTGCTATTACTTTTTCAGGTCAGAGATGTTATCAGCAGCATAAAGCTGGTGGATTTACAATTGTTGGTAGACATAAGATAACAGCCTCAGAAAAGGAGGAGAAGGATTTTTAATGCCACAGAGGTGCAGCTTAATAGAAAGACACAATTCCAATTTTTGATGTGTAATATCCCACTGTTTATCCAGGGTTTTGTTAAGAACACGACAACATTGTTTCTGTTTAATACGAATCAATAAATGTGTGCAGAGGAATATCAGTGAGGAGGAAGTAGTCGATCTATTTGTAAAATGAGAGACACCAGAAAGTTTTCTTCCAAGATTATGTAAGGGTTTAATACTGTAATTTATCGTACTGAATGCATGAAAGCTGCAATTATCAGGGCAGCATTTGGTACTCTGCTAAGGAGAGACGCAGCTCTCTGTAGATGAAATTGCTGCGTGAACTTAGCTCTAAAAGCTATTATCAGGGAGCAGAGTTTGTTGTTGCTGCCAAAAATTTGTAGGAGGTGGAAGGAGTTGATGTAGAAAACCAATCAGCGGTATGCCATCAACTTTACATGCCCTGTGTTCATATCACATAAACTTTTTTGTCTTGTTAAAAGCACACATATTTTGCCCTTTTTGAAATTTTTTTATTGCTTAATTATAAGGGGGAATCAAAACAGTTTTATGTCATAGGAAAGCAAAAGCCAGAATTCAGTCCCCCTTTATTCTTTAAAATGAGAAAACCTTGTATTGTTTTCTTTCAGTGTTATCACTATGATAAGCTGTCACACTTGTCTGTCACATAATAAAATATATTAAAGTGAATTGACAAAATGTGTAAAGGTTACACGGGTTTTAATACTTTTACAAGACAAAGCAAACATGTCTATGTTAAATTAATTCCTCTACTTCAAACGAGCTGCCAGAAAACACATCGCAAGTAAAACATCTAATAAAATTTTTGTCACTTTTTGTTTTTTCAGTTACATAATTGTTGCATTAAATATGAATGAATGTGTTTTTTTTTACATGAAACATAACAAAAATCAAAAATAAAAACATGGCAGGGCTTTTGTCTTTTGAACTTCATGCTTGTGAACTCGTTTCAGATCGTCTCACAGAGGAAACTGACCAAAGCTCTGCTCAAACAGGGAAACACTGCTGGAAAGTCTTCAATAATGGTACGACATCCCTCCAGCCCCACCTCAGCTCAACGCACACTGAACACGCGCGTAACACCGCGCACTCACAAGCTCTGGAGATAATTAATTTGATGATGTTTCCCCCTCGCTCTCCACTGTTCCTCATTTCCATCTCATTTCCTCTCACCTCCTTCTTACGCCTCTGTGTCCATCTTTCCCTCTGCTACCCTAATCCCCCCCCCACTTCATCTGTATAGGTGACAGCAGAGGAGTTGTCAGGAAACGACGATTATGTTGAACTCTCTTTCAGCGCTCGGAAGCTAGACGACAAGGTTTGTCCAGTTGCTTGTTTTTGAAGTTTAGGAATGTGAGCTTTATATTGTGTGTAGGTGGAGGCTAGTGAAATTTGATGATGAAATAACTCATGCAAAACACACAAAGGTACAATCTGGGCTAATAAAAGAAGACCTGCGGAGTTGGGTGGGCACCTCCCTGGTACAATAACCCTCTTTTATCTAGACAACCCAATCAGACACACACACACACAGAGAGTACTAGATTAATTTTTGGCTTCCCTTAAGCCCTCACCCACAGCCACGGATGACTAATCCAAACGAGTTGTGCCCAAGAGGAATGATGGTGTATAAACGAGGGAGGGGTGCATAAATCGGAGCGGACAGGAGAAAGATGGCTGGTTGAAACAAAAAGAAAGCCAGACACAGAAGGTGAAATGATGGCTCTGGTAGTTGTATGAATAATTTATGTTTATGATCAAAGTGTGTGTTTTCTTTCTTTTTCTCTGTCAAGGATTTCTTCAGTAAGTCAGACCCTTTTCTGGAGATTTTCAGAGTAAACGACGATGGGACTGAGTCGCTCGTACACCGAACTGAGGTAATGGTGGTGTAATCACACACATTCAGCACACATGGTGTTTTTTTTTACATTTTGTCATGTTACAACCACAAACTTCAATGTCCTCTTAACTACCACACCTCATTTTTTTCTAAACTCCATGAAAAAAATTGCTTTCAGAAGTAAATCAGTAAAAAGAATAAACGTCTTTGTAACATGATCTCAGTATAAATGCAGCTGTTCTGTGAAGCAAGCAACGATTTATTAGAGAAATCTACCAAAACATGCACCTAAACAGAGAAGCCGGTCAACGGTAGCCTTAATGAGAGATGCAGCCAAGAGCCCTTTGGTAACTTTGTAGAAACTGCTGAGATCCACAACTGGGATGGGAGAAGCTGTTGCAATGAATGGGACTCAAAGAACAAAACCTTTGTTAAAAGAAAGCCACAAGCAGCCTTGTTTACTGTAAGCCATGCAGGGAACATAGCAAACATGTGTGTTTGTAACCATTCCAGCAGGATATGTGCAAGGAAGTTGGTTGGAGTTATTATGCAGATGGAGAAGCTAAATATAGGAGAATCCATGAAGAAAACCTTTTACAACATGCAAATCAGTCACCTTTTATTGGGACGATGGCCCTTAAGTCAGAGCCACAACAGGGGATAGACCAAAGCATGACAAAATGTAAAAACATAAAATAAAAACAGCCTCGTTTCTCACATTTTGTGGTGAACTGATACAGATCTCTTCTGAAAGTTGTTTTGTTTTCTTCTACAGACAGTGATGAACAACCTGAGCCCGGTCTGGAAATCATTTAAAGTTTCATTGAACACTCTCTGCAGTGGAGACCATGACAGGGAGCTAAAGGTGAGTTTCAAAGTTTCACTGTGTGAGAAAAGAGAAAATAATAGGAGCCAGTTAGTCTTAAATACAATCCGCCACTCTGTGGGAAACCTTGGGCAGAGCTCGTTTCATAATGTAAGTTGACACACAGCTTTCTTAGAGGAGATAGGCCACATAGCACATCAACGCCTACTGAAGTTTCTATTTAACACCATTCTCTACATAAATGTTTCTTCTTAGTTCTTAAGAAACCCGCTGCATAGGTTTGTGCTCCCATAGAAGGGTGCAGACCTTAATTAGATATTTTTGGTTATGACTTGTTCAAGTAATACAAAAGTCAGAGCTAAATAAACACACTTACTCCTAATAGCCTGTGCCGACAATCAGCAAGTTATTTATTCTCCCTGAAATCAAGAAACTATGCAAGTTGATTGCAGATAAATGTGAGAAAGACTATTTAAGGCTGTTATTTTCTGAGTATGTAATATAAGCAACAAGTTCCAATCAACAAAGATACAGCGGGTCAAAGTGCACAGTGGTGGGTTCACAAAGGTTTCTAAATTCTCACCTAAATTCCAATATTTTTATGAAATACAATCAGTAGCAGTCATGACGCTCTCCTTATGAAATTGATTACATCAGCACAAAGTCTTTTGAAACCAGGCTTTCCCAGCTTATTTACATCTTTTTAATTCTGTCCTTCTGTCTTGCTTTACATGGGCTATATTTTGCCAAAGTAGAACTCAAAAATAAAGCTGCGCTCATTCATTTATTTCCCTATTTTAATTATCAGAAAACAAAACATCAATATTTTCACTTAAAGAAAAAATAGGAGTGAAAACTGATGTTTTGGAGGAAACATCAGTGCACTATGATGTCAGTTCCAGTTTAAACACGTCACCACAAAAGAAAAATCTTTGTCAATATTTGCCTGTGTTAGTTGTATCTGTATTTGCCAGTACAATGGTGCAATAAAGTAAGAAGTGTATTTGTTCTATTAATCTGCATCCTCTGCTCATATCAAACCCACAGCTGGTCTCACTCTTTGCTCACAGCAGGTTCTGCAAAGTAAAAAACAGAATTGCATTACAAAACCCACAATCTTTTTTTCTTTTTCTTTTTCCTTTCTATTTGAGAAATGCTGACAAAGGCTTTAAACTCTTGGATTTAAGTATCCTAAGTTAAACGTTCGCTAAAAAGGTTTATGACACCAATAGTAGAAGTTACTCTAATGGGAGGAAACTGTCCATCAGTTTTAATTTTATCTGCCATACCAGATCTGTTTTCTCTATGTATGTACAACAAATATACATAGATCTAATACATCTAAAATGTATAAGATCTGCTTTTTGTTGTGAAGTTATTCAAGGCTTACTCAGCTCCAGTCCATCTTTCTTCATATTTACTGAGACTTTTTCAAAGTAGAATTAGATTGAACCACACAATGACTCGTGCACATCAACGCCTACTGAAGGAGATTAAAGCATAATGCGATTTTTAGATTCAGGCCTTTTCACAGCTCAGTTGTACCATGTGGGAGGGACACATGCTACAAAGAAACTACGATACTACCAATGCCATAGGTGGCAACTATTTATTTAAACACCTTTAATCTGCAGATAAATATATATTTAAAAGTACCACTGCAAAATTCATAAGTAGGTCTGTTAGTTTGGCTCTTGGCTCGGCTTTGGTGCAGCTGTCTATTTTATTTAATGGGCTCAGTGGTCATCTTAAACTCTCACCTTCCCTTGACTGCGCTTCTGTGTGCGCGCAATGCTGCACGTCAGCTGTGAACATTTATTCTCCTCATGAATAAACATGAACTTGCTCATTAATAATTCAAAGGCTTCTTAACTCTGCATGGCTCCTGACAGCAGGAGAAAGGGCTTGCGCACTCTGGAACGCACATGGATGCCATTGACCATGGCTTCCAGGGCTACCTGCTTGAAGCATCACAGCAATAGTTAGAAATGGTAGTGCAGAGATTTCTATTCAGTCCAGTACTTTACTTTCGCCAGGGTCTTTAAGTGACCAATGCATAAATGCATAACCCTCCTCTGCGGCTGCCTCTTTCTTTGTACTTCTTCTTACTCGTTTCTTCACCTCCCTACTCTTCCTGCACTTCCCCTCTCATTGGTCTCTCGTTCTCACTGCCAGTTAGTATTCAGTGAATGGAACAGAGCTTCTTCATTTTTTCATTAGTCCTTTGCACAGCTTCTCTGCCTCTTGAAGTGAAGCATGGCTGCAAAAGCAAGCACTCCCTTCCTTTCTACAAGGAAATTACTCACAAAAAAACAAATTATGAGACACACACAAAGACAAAAAAAGGGCATGCACACTTCAGGGGTGGGCTCTCAACAGCTTAAGTGGCAGACAGGAAATAAGAAGATTATTGCTGGTGCTTGTTTTTAATCACCACAGTTATACTGGTTCAGATTGCTGGTGTCTGGTTTGACCTAGAAGGCAAGAGGGTCACAGGATTTATAGTAAATTATCCCAATACAGCAGAACAGACATAAGAATCATCTGGATATAAGTATTAAATCAGAAATCTGCTGTCTAGGATGTCATTGAACACGGCACCTCAGTGGAAAAGCCCATATCCACTTACCTTACAATTATTTTTTTTCTTGGTACAACTTGCTGGTGCCAGCTTGTACCACATTTTGCCTTCAGAAATATTTTAATGTGGGGTGACTGTAGTTCAGTTGCAGTCACTTCCCAATCACAAGGTTGTAGGTTTAATTCCAGCTTCCTCCTGACAAGGGACTTGACCTGAAAGCACCTACTGATCTGTGGGGGTGAATGGGTGAATGTGTCTGTAGTATAAAACCATGTGGTATATAAACTATGTCCATTTAATTTTTTGCAGCATAGTTTAGTCAGTATTGACATAACAACCAAATGAGGCAAGTCTCCAACGTGCTCTGTTGGAATTGAGTTCTCTTGAGTTTGGAGGCAACTGGAGTACAATGAAATCAACGTCATGAGAAGATTTGAGCTTTATTACATAGACTGGTCATAAAGGGATTGACGTGGTCACCAACAGTTGGCTGTAGTGTTTAAACAATGATAAATTGAGGAACTAAAGGTAGGCCAATAAAATGTTCCTTCCACCACAACCTCACCAAAAGAAGCCTAAACTGCTGGTAAATGCCAGGATGGATCCAGACCATCATTAGGTTTGCACCAACTGTTGCTCTTGTGATTGTTAATGTTGTACCTTAAATTGAGGCTCTTTGGATGAAGCAGCATTTACACAATCTAGTATTGTCCGAACTTCTGTGGAAATTTCGGAATTGCTAGCCGACAGGAGTGAGACCCGACATTATCTTCTGTTGCTGTAGCCCTTCTGCTTCCAGGTTGGACATTTTATGCTTAGAAAGATGATGTTTATAGATATTAATAGAGAGTCAGGTTTCTATTATCTTAAACCTGTCTGCCTTTTTTAATCTGACTACTATCATCAATAAGGTATTTTTGCTCGCACTGCTGTGGCTTCTTTCTTTTTTTGACAGTTCCCTGTCACTTATTTCCCCTTTGTTTATCATTCTGATGCTAAGTTTGAACTTTAGATTGTTATCTTCCTTTTATTTAGACAACGAACTTCACTGTCTGATTCACTGCTTGTGTTAACAACAAATTCAACATGTAAATGCTAAGTAAACCAAAATTACATACAGCAGCAAATTTCTAATCATACAAACCACTCAAAGCGCTTCAAACTAGAGCCCCTTTCACCCAGTCAAGCTCACCAACACACGCACATTAACAGACCAACATACGGATCAGTAGTTCAAAGCTGTAATGGAATCCACGACTTTGGGTTTGCAAGACAGCTATTTTCCCACCGTGTTACTGTCATGTTTGATGCAACCGTAGAAAATATGTACCTCATAAAGTGGCCTGTGCGTGTCTGTATATATAAAAGTCTTTTGTCATGTTTTGAAATAATCAGATTGCTTGTTTGTGAGGTGCTGAAGCTTTGTCCTCTGACCCCGTTTTGATTGTAGTCATTTATATTGCAAAATATCTCCTCTGAGAGAGAGAAAAAAGTATTACGTCTAAACTCTGACACTCATAAAGCTGTCTCTAAAGCCTCTCAGCATCGTCAGATTAATATTTCACTGCTCCATGGCCCCCCCACCAACTCCACCCCATCAATCATTCAGCATGGCATTTCTTTGCAGACCTGTGGGTGCATGTGTGTGGATGCTCAGGTAGCGGTTCTTCTCACCACGCGTTCCTGTGTGTGTTTTTGTTTCTGCACTAGTGCACGGTTTGGGACTGGGACTCCAATGGCAAACATGACTTTATTGGAGAGTTTCAAACCACGTATAAGGAGATGATGAGGGCAGAGCAGGAGGGCAAGCAGGTAAGAAAATGCACGTTCAAAATCAAAGCTTTGGCTCGTATGTGCTCTGCATGTAATTGGGCATGCAGTTTCCTCCGTGGTCCCTCCGCACCACATTTAAATAATTTCTTGTGTAACAATCTTCAGAAAGTGCCTTAAAACACCCTCAAGTGCAAACACCCACCGTCGCCACTTTCTTGTCTTTTCTCAGATTCAGTGGGAATGCATCAACCCCAAGTATCAGATGAAGAAGAAGAATTACAGAAACTCTGGAACTGTCATACTCAACCACTGCAAGGTGATTTACACAACACAATCCTGAATGGCATCTTCTGATGTTTGTGTGCTTCTTGTGGTCATGATTGAAACAAACAACCAGGACAACAACTGTTTTGGTGACCAGTTGTAATACCTTTGAAATGTCCTGTAATTCAGAGTTTAACATAATTGCAAGATTAAAACCCTGCTTAACAAAGGAATACTTTTTCACAATTTCTCACATAAACTTAATATAAAAATATATTTTGGCGGGGTTTTACGTGACAGACCTACACAAAGCAGTGTAAAACCATGAAGTGAAACCAAACTGATATGTGGTTTTGATTTTTCGTTTTGATCATTTTGATGCAACCCCCTTTTTCTCTGATACCCATAATTAAAATCCATTGCCTTATTTATGGTTAGTAAGTAGAGCCCACCTGTGTATAATTTAATCTTAGTACAGAAACTGTTATTATTGCAAAGGCCTCCTAAGATGTGTTTGAGAATAAACAGAATCGCAAAGATCAGGAACACAGCAGACAAGTAAGGGAATTAATTTATGCAGACGTTAAAAGCAGGGTTAAGTTATAAAATAATCTCATAGGAACATCTCACAAAGAAGCATTGTTTCTTCCCTCATGCACAAATAGAGAGTGTGGCACAGTTGGACATCTCCTAAACTCAAGCTGGGCAAGGAGAGCATCCATTAGAGATGCTCTCCTTGCCAAGAGGCATGTGGTAGCTCTGGACAAGCTGTACAGATCAATAGCTTGCAGAGGAGAATCAGTTTAAATTATCCACAACATTCACAAATATGATATTACAGATACGTTGCAAGAAGAAAGCTGTTGTTATATACAAACTGTGAGAAAGTTCAACAGGTGTGAATACGTTTATACTGACATTTATTGAGGCGTCCCTGTTTTCTAGCACATTTTACTGGCTAATTGTATGCTGCTTTGGGAAGACCATGTCGTTTCTGCAACGTGTACTAAAAAGAGCTTTAGATGCATATGAATGCATCAGTGTCAGTAGCAGGCTGTCCAGATTAGGCAAACAAGCAGATTTTCTTGCATTTTTGGCTCATATAGAGAGGATGACCAGAGCCAAGCATGCTCTGGGACATTGAGATAATCTACATGACACTCAAAGGGACTTAAGTTGGATTTCTCTTTTTCTGTTATTTACTCTTTTCTTCCATTAATCCAACCATTTTCTAAAATTGTGTGTTAAACCTGTTATTTGTCATTATGTAGTTTGAACAAAATATTTTAAAAAGTTAGTGATAACAACTTAATGTCAGTGTTATAGAATATACTGTCAGGTGGCTTGATGAAAAATAGAGTGCATTTTGCTCATAACCGAGCATGCTAGAGACTACATGATAATATTACATGTAATTCATGGACAATAACATTGACTTTCTGGTTGTTTTCCATTTATTGTATCTTTGTACTTCCCAGTAGACGTAACTAGAAAACATATTTCTTCGACCTTTCTGACTATTCTCCCTGTTTTCTGGGCTCATGAATGCACCATTCTGCCTGGGGTCTCATCTGGGCTGCTTAGGCAGTGTGGGGCCTGAGGACATGTCAGCAGAGTGGAGATATCCGAATGTTTCCCCCGGAGCGGCCTACTGGAGCGCTCCAATCCAAATGTAGTTTTTTGTGCCGGTGGCACAGAGCTACCAGACCAACCTAACTGTTACTTTTGGCTGATGCAAGCGTATGATAATATTTGGAAATTATCTTTGCACGTTTTTAGTAGTTGTCAATATGTTCTGGCTGCTAGCTGGTAAAACAGAATGATTTTTTGTGGCATTTATTTTAATTTTTGTCCAATAATGGCTTCAGGGCACAATCCTATTTAGCTTTCAAAATGTACAAAGATTCCTGCTTGCAACACCAAGATGTGTCTATTCAAAACTTTTGCTAGCTTCTGCTAGCTGTCCATGTGCAATGATTTGGATCCAACAAAAATAAGCATTCTGTGCATATTCACTGGAAAATAAATCCACAAGGTATTTTGAGGTATGTACAGCGCTTTTGGAGGATTTAAGGCTCTCTATTGTACCTAAATTAAAGATA
Source organism: Phalloptychus januarius (assembly GCA_902982915.1). NCBI lineage: Eukaryota > Metazoa > Chordata > Actinopteri > Cyprinodontiformes > Poeciliidae > Phalloptychus > Phalloptychus januarius. Next base: position 8,574,706 of record CADWAE010000038.1, on the reverse strand, counting down.
GGACTTTTTAAACTTTACAGTGTGGTTATGTTACTGCAGTACAAGATAATTTGTTTTCAAGGCTGTTTACACATCTTTGCCAGCAGTGCCAGTAATCGTGGCTGGCACCGTCAAACGAGCCGATTCCCCTTTTCCAAAACTCTCCATCTTGTTCCAGTCAGCACGTACTAACTCTGTTTCTTTGTCAGTTTTGATAAAACACAATTTTGTTGTTTACCCAGATATTCATAGTAATACATTTAATGGCATCAGTGTACTTTTTTCTTAATATGCGACCATGTGTTCCTTGCATTCTGCATATTTCATTATCACGATTCATACGGAAAGCCAATTTGAGCCTGTTAGGGAAGCACTTCTCCCTCCGAGACAGCAACCGCTATCTATCTGTCTTTTCATTCCCCATGAACAATTCATGACCACAGCCTTAATTAAAGTGATCTCTCCTGACAGATCATCAAAATGTACTCCTTCCTGGATTACATCATGGGAGGCTGCCAGATTCAGTTCACGGTGAGACACCCAGGACACAGTCATTGATATTTGCACTCGTGCGCTCCATCGCTGGTTTGTGCTCACTCGTGCTTTGTGAATGTTTTTATTTTTTTATTCTGTCCCAGGTGGCCATAGACTTCACAGCATCCAATGGGGATCCAAGAAATAGCTGCTCTCTCCATTACATCCATCCCTACCAACCCAACGAGTACCTCAAAGCACTGGTGGCAGTGGGGGAGATCTGTCAGGACTATGACAGGTCAAGAAACTTGCAGTTGTAGTGTTTTGCTTTACATCTAAAATCTTTGACACAGAGTTTTTACTTTGTGCTATACAGTTTGGTATGCATTCATATTCTATCAGTTTATAGAGCTACTTTTCATTGCAGTAACAGCAGCCAGACTTTGAGGAATGTTCCAACAATCTTCAACAACTAAAGACGGTCCATTCTTGTATGCAAATTAAGCCAAGCTCAGTCAAGTTCAATTTAATCCAATTCAGTTTATTTCTTTAGCCCCAATTCACAACAAATATCATCTCAAGGCATTTTACAAAAAAATTATTTCAGTTCAACCACACATACGTTCCAATTGATTCTAGTTATCAAATTGTGCAGTATGCTCAATTAATTAATTACTCAAAGTAGTTAAATAAGTTTTTATCTGAAGAAACCCAGCGGATTGCATCCAGTTATTGTTGGACTTGATGTTGAATGGAGAATATCTGTAAACATTTATTTTAAAGGACTGCCAATGATTTTCAATTTAATTTGGATTTAAGCTTTGATTGATCTATTCGAACACAAAATGTGCTTTGATCTAAACTATTTCTTTGCACCTGTGGTTGAGGGTTTATTGTCATGCTGGACAGAAAACCTCTGTCCCTCTCTCAAGCCTCCGACAGATTTTCTTTCAGTATTTCCTTGTATCCAGCTTCACCCATATTCCAATTAACTCTGACCAGCTTTTCCATCTCTGCTGTAAAAATAAAAAAGCATTTCCACACATTAGTGGTGGTTTTTGATATGGCTCTTATACATTCTTAACCAGGGTGGCATTAGCAATTGCGTACTGAGAAAGTTTTCTGTTGCTTTGCCTTGTCAATGGGGACTTGCCACCCCCAAATGTTTAGTAGGCGTCCCTGCTGGTTTGCTAAGAATAGCAAGATTAGCCAACATGCTTTGGACTGCGATGCATTTTAGCGCTTCCTAGAATCTCTCATAATTTCCTGTGTTTTGCCTAGTTGGGGTTTGGTGGGGAGGTAGAAGCTCCCTCACAGTACCATAAAGAAGACACACCACTGTTGGGGATGGTGTTTAAGGGTGATGATACAGATAGCGCTTTAAACGTAGGAATAAATGTGCACGTTAGATTTTTCTCTATGGCTTGTTGGACTTGATTGCTTTTGTTATTGCCACCCAATAGCAATAACAAAATAGAGCCAAGATTTGTAAACTGCATGACTTTCACAAGTATATTATTACTGAAGGAAATGTGATTTTATTTATTTAGATGTTCTGCTTTGTGTCAGCCTACCATATAAAAACCAAATAGCACACTGAAGATTGTATTATAGCGTGCAAATGTAAATTTATTAAAAAGGCGTATATAATTTATTTATTTATTTTTTTTACTATTTTCTCTCGAGGTTTTCAGTAATTTGTGTCTCATTCCTTTTCTGCAGTGATAAAATGTTTCCTGCATTTGGTTTCGGAGCTCTGATACCACCGGATTTCAAGGTAAGAAACCGGAGTTGCACACTTGTATCCTCAGTGAAGCAGGGGGAGCTCTGGATGGTTCAGATTAAATTTTAAACCTCCTTTGGAGGTGCCGCTTACTTTTGATCAGCATGAAAGCAGAAATTGTGCGTCAGACTTGTAAACTGGACTTGACACATTGTGCTGAGCGATTGGTTTGTCACAGCTGTTGAAGACGCTCTCTCCCCACCCTCTCCTCTCTCTGCTCTCTTCTCTTTCATGCCTGCAGGTTTCACATGACTTCGCTGTGAACTTCGATGAGGAAAATCCAGAATGCGCTGGTGATTTAACGCACCTCAAATGCACAGAACTTTGCTCACTTTTAGATGCACCAATCAGGCTGACAGAGAAAGCACTAAAGGCCTGTCTCCCTCACACACACACACACACCACAGACACATATGGCCACACATGCACACATCAGCATGCGCACGCAGTGTTCAAACCAATGCAGCTGGGAAGTTTGTCACAATACTGCAGGATGTATTTCAGGCTCCACGACACAGAGAGAAACAACACTAATCTGTATGTGTGAAATGGGCCTCTGTGCTCCTCTCCACACATAGCTGGAGTCCCTGTTGCGAAGGTGTGTTTGTGTGTCGCGTCATGTGTTTGTGCGGACCATGAGGGAATGCTTTTCGAAAAATGCTCAGTCACCTTGCGGCGCAATCGCACACAGAGAGCCTGATTTATACTAGCAGACACGTTTGCAAGTATGCGAACTTCGACTCTGTGAGGCCGTCGTGGGCGCAACTTACACACTGGTGGGAGGGGGAAAACAAATAAACAAAGCAGCGAGAACCCACATGTGTCTGTGTCGCAGGGATCCAAGGTGTGGTGGAGGCCTACCAGAATTGCCTTCCTAAGATCCAGCTGTACGGGCCCACCAACATTGCCCCAATCATCCAGAAAGTGGCCTCCTCTGCCTCCGAGGAGATGCACACCAAAGAGGCCATGGTGAGAGAGTCAATAGAACAGATGAAACATAGACTGCATATTTTTATTGCTGTGACCTTTTACTACTGATAGACAAGGAGAAATGGAAGTAAGGAAACAGACAAAAAGTGACAGATAGGAAGGGATAAGATGAGTTAAATGTAATGTAGTGAAAAAGGAGATGTGTGTGTGTGTGCGCGCGTTTGAAGAGGGCTGATTGATATTAATTTAATTCCAGTCATAAATTTTAGAGCATGACTTTTCTCTGCATTAATGCCATCTGCTTCCCTCCGTCTCTCCGGTGGATTAGAATGGCTTTTATTTAAATCAGTGCCTGACAGGAAGTCGCTTTTAAAACATCAGTTTCATTTCTCCACTTTTTACCTCGTCACACCAGGAATACTTCATCCTGCTAATCCTGACGGACGGAGTCATCACAGACATGGCGGACACGCGGGAGGCCATCGTGCACGCCTCCCACCTCCCCATGTCGGTCATCATTGTTGGCGTGGGCAACGCCGACTTCACGGACATGCAGATCCTAGACGGCGACGACGGGATCCTGCGTTCGCCCAAGGGCGAACCAGTTCTCCGAGACATTGTTCAGTTTGTCCCCTTCAAGGATTTCAAACATGTAGGTGTACATCACACGTAGGTGTGCACTCCTACCAAACACCTTATCAAGCAACTGAAAGGTTTACAACACTATTATGTTATTATGCAACTCCATGGAATAACATTTGTCTTATTGTCTTATTATCTCTGTCTCTGAAGATGATTTGGCAGATTTCGCTACATCCTACACTAACTTTTTTTTCCCTCTCTAAATTTCTCTCTTATTTTTCAAATTGGAGGCACCACTTAATCTCCCCCTAATAGGCAAACTATCAGACCGACGTTTCCCTCTGCAGTTGTGGCCATTAGGACAGCGCTGCTGCTGTGTAGGGTAGAAAAAAAATAAACAAAAAAAAAATTTGCCAATGTTCAGCCCTGAACAGAAGGCTTCTCGCACATCCTCATAGCCAACCATCCCCCGGTCACAATCCACTTTTATTTGTTAAGCGGAGAAGTTCCCAAAGACTTTTATAGAGATAGATTGTTTGTCTGCTCTAGTTTAGAGAGACGAATTAGTCAAGAAGGATAAAGATCAGACGAGAGCGGTGGGGCAGGTTATTTAGTTCTCCTTGAAGCCGTTGCTGGCAGAAAGTTGGTGCAGAAACAATTTAGATTTGGAACTTTTGTAAGCAGATAACTAAATACCCAAACTTTAGGCACTATGGCATTTGTTTTACTTTTTATTTTTTAACACTGGGTTTATTATTATTTTTAACTTGTTTATTCTGAATTTTATTTGGTGTAATTAACACACAAAAATACACAATACATAGAGGAAAAAATAAATGACAAACTTGTATTATACTTTCTATAACTTGAGAAATATACACTAAAATAATGCATTCACTTTAACTACAATACTATAGCATTTTATATATATATGACACTGAACCACAAGGCAGATAGGCAGTACTGTGATGGGGATATTTGAAAATTAAGACAGCCACTTAATTTTTTATGTTGATACAACAGGCTAGATTTTACAGTGTAAAAATTTTTATTAGATTTTATTTCAAAGTGAATTTTGGGGCACTTTCAAGAGCCAGAACAACTTAATCCTTAAAGAAACATGATTTGGTATAAGAGGCAAAAAAAATAATAATTTTCATAACTTGGATGAGTATCAACTCAAAAGTAGTCTTGAATATATTTGTTAAATCCCATGTACATTATTGATAATTATAATTAGTGTTGCTTGTGCATATAGTATATATATATTTGTGAGGCTTTCGAAGTAAGGACATTTGTTGCGCTTATACTTAAAATGACAGGGATTCCTTCCCTCAAAGTGGGTGTAATATGCTTGCCAGTCTCGTCAAAACACATCAGGTCTCCGCTCTCTTGAGAGTTTGTGTGTTCATGTTCATTTGTGTTTACGTCTTTCCCCCCCACTGGCATTAATTTCACTGGGCTCTGACCAGATGGATTTGGCGGGGTCCGTTATGGTGAGTTTGGCCTGTGACAAGCTGGGAAATTAAGCAATTATATCCCATCGCATCAGTAAGTTAAGGAGAGGGAACATGTTTGAGGAGGGAGAATTGGCCAGAGAGGAGAGGCGATGAATATTGTGGAGGGAGATGAGGGAGGAAGACAGCTCGCTAGAGATGGCATTCGAGGAGGTCAGCTGGAGACCAGAGCTAAAGACAAAAGGGAGCGAGGGAGTGTGTGACAGAGGTGGAGAGGTGATTTTCTGCTCCGTCGTCTCTTTTCAGAAGGGATTAGGAGGACGGAGCTGCTGGGTGACAGGCGGAGTGGGGGATAACAGGTAGGCAGGAGCGGAGGAACGAGAGGAGGAGGGAGGCTAGAAATGAGAAGAGGGGAAGGGATGAAGAAGAGGATGAGGAGGCCTGGGTGAAGGCTCTTTGATGATGTATTGTCTCATGGAGTTATACGAGATGGAGTACAACGGCCTCTCTGACTTTGAGGATTCAAAAGTCCTGTGAATCTGTCTGCTTGATTCCTGGTGTTCCTGAAAGCACTGAAAAATGGAGCGATGACTGAAATTCTCAGAGTAACAACTATTTTTCTGTGTTTTCAGCATATCTTTACAGATTTATTAGTTAAATGTGAACAAAATGTTCTTGTATTTTCAGCTTATAGTTATTTTGACTTATAAACTGTAATTGATTTCTTTATACAGCACCTGCTTACAAACCCCCTCCCCCCCAAAAAAACAGGCTCTCTTGTAGTGTTTTAACTTGCCCTTGATTTTTACTTTTCATACTTTCTGAAGGTCTTAGCAGGTTTTAACTCTATGTTTCTGTTGAGTCCTGGTACCTCACCATTACAGCATATTGTGCAGTGCATACTTATAATTAAGAGAATATGACAGAACTAGGACAAAGAGAGTGTCTGAGAAAAAAAAAAATATCTAGAACAGGTGAACTATATAAGGAAATCCCATGTTTCAGAAAAACTGAAGTCAAGATGTTCAAGATGAAAGTAATACCGTCCTAGTGATCAGCTGCTCACTTAGGCTCGCTAGTCTTATCACAGACATCAGATTCTTATGACGCTCACCGTGTGCTCCAGTACGAATAAACCTTCCATTCAAACGGTGGCAATAAATACAAAGCAGACAAAAAACATTGCAAATCAGATCAGGCAGAGAAGAAGAAAAACACCAATTTTGCTTGTATTTTCTGATTTCCCAACTGGGACACTCTATCACTATGGGATGATAAAGGAGAAATCTGCAGTGATAAGGCAATGAGAAACCAATTTATTTTTAGTTCTTTCCTTTTTTCTCACTAGGTAAATGACAAATTGCACTATATTGCTCCGTACGAGGCTGCATTGAAAACTGTGTATACACACTAAAAGTTGTATGAATATGGGCCTGTTGCTGACAGTGAGAGCTAAACATGCACGCATGCATCTCACTCAGTGAGATGCATGATAGGTGAGAGGTTATGTTTGGTCCATTGTGTCCCTTAAACACAAACTTTCAGCTAAGTAGCTCACATATCTCAATAAATCATGACACATACAATAATAAAGTCGCATTGCTGAGATTATGATGATGATAACAATGCCACACTGGATTTGTTTAATTCTACATTGTTACATGCCAGTGGAGAAAAACCTGACATTCCCAAGATCAAACAAAGTAGCAGCTTACTGTCAAAATGACCTTGAGGCCTGCGTCAGCCCAGCTAAACTAACGATCAATCTACATTGAGCAAACAAGAACAAACATGATCTCAGTACTGTGATTTATTAATTCCATGCAAAAGCAGTGTGGAGCTTTGTTTTTGTGCGTTCGTTTACTTTCATGTTGTGTGAAGAACGCTTTTATGCAGAAAGGTGACAGGAGCTCAAAGAATATGATGCAATTCCTTTTTTTTTTTTAGCTAGGCCATTTTCCCCACACATACGTGTTGTGCACAAAAATCAAGTGACACCAGAGAACAAAAAAAGAGAAAGTAAGAATATTTTAGAGGCTGTCAGACAATCTTGTCGGATCACTTCAGTCTCGGTGGTCTACACACACTATAGCTTACATTCTTCCCCTCAAGATCTTAGAGTGGATAGTGATTTGTGTGTGGGGGTGTGTGCGTGTGTGTGTGTGTGCTTCTAACCCATCTCCTCTTTGTCTCTGTTTTCTTCAGGCCTCTCCAGCTGCTTTGGCTAAGAGTGTTTTGGCCGAAGTTCCTAACCAAGTGGTGGACTACTACAATGCGAAAGGAATCAAACCTAAGTGTATATCGGACTACGAGTCCTCAAGAACCTTCAGCCCCTGATGATGTACAACATGCACATATGTATACATACCACTTTCATATACATACATAAGTTACAGGGGTGTAACAAAACATCTATCTAATGAAACAAGACCACACAAAGCAATGCAAAATAATGGGTTCTCAAAAAGGAAGCATGATCCTTTTTTGGCAGTAGCTTGGGGGAGTCTAGGAATTTTGTTGCTTTAACAATCTGCCTTCCACGAGTCAGTAATTAATTTAAAATAATTCAGTCCGGCTATGACCAGTCCATGTAATGAGGTTATTATGCTTATCAAATAACCGCTGGAAATAGGCAGCAGCCTCTCCACAACCCTGCAATGATAACTGGGTCCAGACAAAGCATGGATGGATGCTTGTTCATTTTTGGGGACAAAAGGGGAATAATAATTTCACTAAAGCAATAAATTTGTTCTGTTTTGTGCTTTTATAATGAAATAATAGTATAATTAGCCCAAATTGAATACTTAAAATATTTTAGATTTTAAGCTGGAGATACTGAGCTGAGATCTGTAATTCGTAAAAACTTTGAATTGTCCTTAAGCTGCTGATCATGCAGTTTCTTATCTTGGCTTAGCTGTGCATGTTGCCATGCTGGATCTCATGCAGGTCTAAAGATGAGAAAATTAAGCTAATTTTGTGGAACATTTCTCTTGTAATGCTTTCGAAGTGTGTTGCTTTTGATCCGCGTCTGTTTTGAATAGAGCGTGTATACTGGGATCAAGAGTGTGGAATTCACTTTGTCTATCTGTAATAACAAGTGGTTGGTTGCTTTTGAAATCACATCATTGTATAGCTACAGTGTGTTTTGATGCTGAAGTATCCTTCAGCTGATCCGAATGAATGTTCAGTGCTGAATAAGTGTCCTCAGGTGGCAGGAAAAAAAATTTGCCAAATAAATCAGATAGAAAAGTTGTATGAGATTTATTAGTGTTATTTTTGGGATTTTTGAGCATCGACTGGACCCAGTTAAGGTTGGCTGGTTGTCTGGTTAGAATGTCTCCTGAATGTCTCCATGGGGATATATTCTGGGTATGTCTTACAGGGTGGAGACCCAGAGGAAGACCCAGGACATGCTGGAGGTACTATGTTTTCTCAGCTGTCCTGGAAAGCCTTGGGATTCCCATGAAGAATCTACTCCAAGTGGCTGTGGAGAGGGAAGTCTGGATCTCTCTGCTTTACCCTGCCTTGGATTAAACAGAAGATGATGGATGGATGGGTTATTGCAGAAATATATATGGAGCAGTGAAGTGCTGCATGTGTAGCACACATGGCATGTGAGACCTGCAGCATCCATGCTGCTGAGTTTTTTTTATCTTTAGAAAGATCTGTGCCTGCCTGGTTTACTTGGCAATCAAATTACATATTCTATGAAGCAATATATAAGACGGCAATGCTGGAGCATATTTTATCTTAGCCAGTGCATCTTCAGGTGACATTGAAATCCAGGGCAGTTTAGCAGTAGTGTGACTGGGGTGTTAACTTTAGCTTTATAATGAACCTGTGAAACAAACCTCAACTTGGCCATCATTTCTGGCACACAGTTAGCCTAAGATGCTCACAGTGCTTCAGGAAATTGTTCAGATCTCATCTCTCACTGTTCCTGTGTTCTTTTGAGTACCTGAACGCTTTGTGATAAATAATTTAAAAGCTATAGTCGCTTCTTCTCTGGTTTTGTAACCAATGTCATCGGCAAGCCTGACAAACAGTCTTCATGATTGTTCACCACATCAGTTCATCTCAAATGAACTGATCCAAATGAACTTAGTAAATAAAAATGACTTACTTTCCTACTTCAAAGTTGCAGTCTCAAACATAGATAGCAACTCTTGGTCAATGTACAGTTGTAACAGCTCGGTTTTGCTTGACAAGACAAAAGTCACAAAATGATACAAGCTGGGTAGCACTTTGCAGCCCTGGCTTCACTTCAATGTGAAATATGTCATGTTTCGGTTTTGCTGGGGTCCCAAATGCAGAGACAAGAACAGAAGGAGCTTAGTAAATAAAGGATTTTGATAACTCAACTCAGGAGACAAGAACAGACTGCCAGCAGCAGGCTGAAGACAGTAGACGATCTGACAATGGAGGAAATTAAACCAAGGAGTATTTATGCCACCGGGGTGAAATCACTGAACACTAAAACTACAAATATTAACATACTTAAATGACTAAAAACACTCCTGCATCAACCATAATTACGAAGTCAAAGTCCAATTGATTGTGAAAATAAAGTGTTTTAATCCTGTGGGATTTCATGATAAGATCTTGTTACACCCCTGATAAGTTATATAAAATACATCCAAATATTGTACAATATATACATGTCTAAAAGCACAAGGTGACATAAACAAATACATATACACATCAATACAACATACAGTAGTCTAGCTCAGAGAATTAGCTTGTTATGGTAAAGCAATTTGAACTACTCCATTGATGACTATTGCATGTTTGGCCACAATGGCATCACTTGGGAAATTATTGCTATATACTGTATAATGAAAATGTATTTGTAGAAATGTTAACAGTCTTTAGAACTGGCATGCATAGTCTGACCATATCCCACTGAAAGAAATGACACTTCTACCTTATTTAGATATCTAGCAAGTACACAATGCTAAAGGTTCCCCAGAATTTGAGGGGAAAAGCCTGAACATGAGCCTGCAAACTCCCACCCCTCCTCAAATGCTTAGAATTAGCATTGCAAATGTTATTTGTGGGACTGGTGGCATTCGATTTAGTTTACTGCATGAATGCATGCATAATTCAGCTCCCACTAATATCCAATCTTGAGTAGCCGCTTGCTAGTTATGAAATAAAGTATCTCTGTCATTTGTGTGAAGCAGTGGGGTAATCTCGGGCATTTGGGGTTCTGTTTTTTACAGATTTGCTTGTGATTTTGCTAAATGGAAATGAATAACTAATGGATAATTGTACCAATTTCTTAATAACCTTCTTACATTTAAAGAGTTTCAGGAAGGTAGAAAAGCGTGTGTGGTAGAGTCTAATTTGTAAGCTGGAAATTGTTTCTTTTTTCTGTATCTGCATGTTGATAATAATAAAGATGATTTGGGTTTCTCACTTTGCGTTATCTTTTTTGCTAGTGTGTCTATATAAGAAAGAGACAGAGAGCGAGAAAGAAAGGATTTGTTACTACGATGGAAATCTAAATCTTGTCAGAGAATCACACATATTTGTTTTCTTGATACTTCTAGAAAATCTAGTGCAACAGAATGACTTCAGAAATTAACAAATAGGTACATAAATTCAGTCCTTGTCTAATCTATTTTGATTATACTACAGCTGTTCTGTGAAAACCTTCGAAATGTGTTTGAGAAATTATTGAGTGATAGTGTTATAAAACACTATCCTAATCTATGATTATCACTCGTGCAATATTCAACCCATCATCCCAAAATAAAAGTGTGATAGAAGTGTCACACAACTGTAATCATGCCAAAACATGACCGTCCACCTAAACTGGCAGGTCAGCCAGGGGGAAAATTGATGAGAGAAGCAGCCAAGAAGCTAGTGGTTACAACAGCTCCAGTGGGAGAATCTGCTGAGAGGCCAACTTTTATTTGTACATTCCACACTTTTATTGAAGAGTGCTGAGAAAAAAAAAATCTTCTGTTCAATGCAAAACATATGAAGTCCAGCTTACCCCAAATAATGTTGGGAATAAAGTACGTACTCAGATTTTTACTTGTGAAAGTGTAATTGATTTTGGTTTGTGTTTATCCAGCAGCAACGATACCATCATTAAGGACAGTAAATCTACAACCTGGCATGAGAAGACACCCCACACAGTATTGTATTGGCATGCCGCAGGACTCTCAGTGTTTGTTCTCCAACCAAATAATTGTCATGATGTCTAAAGCAATCCATAGACAATAACTTTGCACCAAATTTCTGTCCATTTCCGTTTGCCATGGACAGAACATACTTTTAAGCCACTCTTTCTGTCATAATTATGTAGTCTTGATGTATTCACTTAACTCTACATGCAGATGCACTCGCAATCACATGCTGCCAAAGTTGAGCAACCTCTGCACAGTTGGCAGTGCGATTCTGTAGTGCCCTTCCCTAAAGCAGATGGTCAACATGGGCTTTTTGGACAACACTTCATTGTAACTCAATTTCTCAGGTTGAAGTCCTTCATTATAATTATGGCTTTTTTCTCAATAGTAAACTACTCTGCTTTCATGACAGCCATTGCTAAAACAAGAAGACATTGGTTGAAAATATATTTGTTATTTTTTAGAGCAATTAGTTAGCTAACAATTGATTTCAGCTGGACTCAAACACAGCTTCACCCATATGCTGTGCTACAAATGAAGTTAACAGATTTTATTACTTTAGTGCCCAGAGAGATGGTAAACATGATTTTTCCATTTAGACTCTAATTGCTTTTTTATACTGAACAACCAACTGTGTGGGTAATGGTTTAAATTGCCTGAATCAGTGGTTGTATAAGTTCAAGGACAGTTCTGTAGGTTAAACCTCACATCTGAGGTATGAGTGCTTTGTTATAAAAGTAAATCATGATAAAAAAAAATGTTGCAATAAATTATTATGCATCTGACTGTAAAAATAATCTCAAGGCATTGTGAACTGTCAACACAAAATAAATAAACAGTAGACACACCAAAAAAATGCTTGGCTCTAAAAAAAACGTCTGCAGTGACGTCTTAGCAAATAATTTGGAACTCAGAGTGATGTGAGTGTCAATCAACATTGACACACATTTACACTTTGTACACATTTCCTTTGCTATAATTAACACTGCCAACACAACTGACACCTTTCCAGACAACATATTCTTTCACTAACTCCCACGCAGGCAATAAATATGCAAGAATAAATTATTGTACCAATCTCCACACAGATAATTAGGGGGAACCAAACTTAGCCTGTCATTTGGGTACACTCCATGAATGTCTCATTCTGTGAAAAGGCCAATTAATATCCAACAGAAGACCAGCCGACATCTATTTCTTATTCAGAGGACAGACTGGAAACAGTAATGATGACCTAAGAGGGTCTAAGTTAATCTGTTTCAAATCATTTGTAAATGGTCACTTCCTATTTTTCAACTTTCCTTTTATTTGACTTTAACACTAGTCAAACATAGGAGTACAGGAAATAACACAAAAGAAAAAAAACTATATCCAAATTACAACATAACAGCGACATATATAAATAAAAGTAAAATTATGTTAAACTAACCCTGCATATTGTTAACATTGATGTTTATTATATTTTTGGATTCAGAAGTTAGCGATAAAGATTTAAACTGCTGTTGTAGATTTCTGATATGATACGGAACCTTTTGCATTGACGGCAGTGCTGCGGAACTATTTTGCTAAAGTACCGGAAATGGTAGGGGTGACATTAGGTAAGTGGACGAAGACGAAAGCATGCGTTTTCATGCTTAAACCGATAATATAACTTAATTTACTTTTATTGGTGTCAGATTCATGACTGAATGCGAAGAATGAGGATGATGGCAAAGTTGGGCTGTCGGTTTCTTCTCCAGCGGGGAGCACAGTTCATTTTTCCTCGGGCAACTGCAGAAAGGTAAAGATGCTAACTGGCTAATTGTGCTAAGAACTCATTCCTGTTAGCTTTGAAGGCGAGTCTCTTTATGGTGAAAATACTTCACATTTTCACATTAACATTTAATATAGTATTGGAATTGTAAAACATATGTACATTTTTGGGGCTGGGATATTGAAATATGTTTTCAGTCATGTCGTGTTTTCATTTGTTGTGTAGCTTAAAATATAAAACCTAACACTTTTATTCTGTCAGAAATTACTAGCCATAATATACAGCTACAATAACAGAGCTATTGATTTAAGAACTGTATCATTCAAAATGAAATATTAATAAATAATCACATAAATATACTCACTCATGAAATAAAAACAAACTACATTAATATTCAATTATTTCGTGGGGAGATTTGTATTTATTTGATGGTGTATTTATTAATAGTGTTTAAGCTGCTCCCCCAGAAGAATTAATAATATATTTCGGAATTAATCCCTCTGATTAATTACAGAAGGATTTGAACCATAAGACATAACCATAATTCAACCAAAAGGAGTGCTGTGAGTGCCTGTTACAAGAATCCACCTATGTTTGGATTTTATATGCCTTGATTTAGTTCCTAAGCACATTGAAAGCTTCAAACAACACAGCTCTGTAATCAGATTCAAGGTTTTGCCTCCAGGATTTTTAGACTGATAATCTCATGAGTCTTTTTATATTATAGAAAACCTTTGCTTGAGAAATGTTTCTAATGTCAGTGTTTGCACAATTGTTTACTGAACATTTAAGAAAGTTAAAGTGAGGTTTTAATGTTGGGAAAATATCTGTGTGCAGTTATCGGGCAAGCAATACTATGTAGACTTATTATTCAGCTTAATTAGGTAATAATAAGTACATAATGCAAAATGTACAAATAACAATTTTTGCTATTTCAAAAAGGGTAAATGACCAATATCGATACCCTTCTTTTCAACACCCAACTTGAGACGTTCATTTATGTCTGTTAGTTTTCTGATTAGCTTATGATCGGCTTGTAGAGTAACCACAGTCACCAAGGCAATGGACAAAAGAGCAAACTTGTTTTCCATCCATCCATCCATTTTCTATACTCCCTTTTTCCTTTACTGGGGTCGGGAGGTGCTGGTGCTATCCCCAGCTAACGTTCCGGGCGAGAGGCAGGGTATGCCCTGGACAGGTCGCCAGTCTGTCGCAGGGCCACACAGAGACACACAAGACAAACATCCATGCACACACACACTCACACCTAGGGAGAATTTGGAAAGGCCAGTTAACCAGACAGTCATGTTTTTGGACTGTGGGAGGAAGCCGGAGTACCCGGAGAGAACCCACGCATGCACAGGGAGAACATGCAAACTCCATGCAGAAAGACCGGGGCCGGGAATCGAACCCAGAACCTTCTTGCTGCAAGGCAACAGCTCTACCAACTGTGCCACTGTACAGCCTCAAACTGTTTTCCTTCATTGTAAATATCATGTTTAAGAAAGATCTACGGTTCTCTATAGGGTCAGAAGACAAGGAATTGGTATGAAATGACAAAAAACTAACATCAGAGGGAGTAACGTTAGCATTTGGAAAGATAAACCTGCCTTGTTGTTTAGGATAGTAAAAGTTTAAAAAAGGCAGGTTACTGTGAGTCATGCATAATAAATGTACATAAAAAGTACATAAATATCTTGGATTAAATGGGGGCTACCAATAATGACTATTTTTTAGTATTAATATTATTAATTTTTACTTTAATTTCACACAAAAAATTTTTTTGTAACATAGTACCGGTTTTGGACATAAATATATGTATAAAGTGCCAGAAGTAAATTATTCTTTATGTATTCACAAAGTACAACACCTAGACTGACCAACATAGGATTAAACTGGCAATAGAAAAAAGAAATCTTCACATTAACACATGCATGCACAACCTTAAGAGCTGAAATAAGAGTGAAAATCTGGGAATGCATCGCAGACATGCAATGTGTCTAACCTCAGGCATCATTCTGCAACTTTTAGAAAAGCAGCTCCGCACACGCAGTTAGCAGAGACGAATAAAATGGCTCAGCAGTAATGACTCATGTGCACAGTTCATCTTTTTAGTGACAAACTGTGCTGACACATTTATTCACACTAAACTATGAAAATCTAAAACTGTTTTGCGATCCATCTTGGATGCTTGTATTTGTGTAATGAGCTCAGAAGGACTGCATATAGTTTTTGTGCCCATGACTTATTCATACAGTTTAGTGAGATAAAATTGCTACTAATGCAGCTTTCTGATCAGCATCTTCAGAAGGCTACTTATAGAAATACATCCCCAAAAAGATGGGAAAGACTTCTATAATGTCTATAATGTTTGTTGCTAATCAGTGGATAAATGGCAACAGAAATTGTGTTTACGTAATTCTCTCCTAATAAAGTCAAAGAAAATGTGAATAGCGAGAAACAAAAACAAATCAACACTGTAATCAGTTATAAACTTATTATTCAGTAGAAATATTTCTCTACTCACTTCCTCTGCATATTGAATGTTGCACCTTAGGGTTTTCTTATTCTTTGTCTTTTTTTTTTGGTGAATGTTTTTTTTCTTTTTGAGACTTGCTTTAAGACAACCTCAGGTTGAATTACGTCGCTCAAATCACTGCGTTCAACCCAGAACGTAAAAGCAGGGTAAAAGGAATTGTGGTCTTGGCGGACCGGCGTTTCAGATACCTTGGAAGTTTTTCTCCTTGAGCAAATTGAAATGAACGGGCCATTATCAGGCTCCTGCAGAACTTTGTGACAAAAATGAGGAGATAATTCAGCCAGTTCAGAAGGGACACTTACCCAGCCCAGAGCACTGGAACTGTTCCCCTCCAGTCATCTAATCAGATTTGTTGCTTTAAATGTTTTGCCCAGACACTAAAGACATGTTGGGATGAGAACACTGTCCTAAGACATAATGGGTTAGGACTTTACTCAGAATATATCAGTTGGTTTTTGTTTTCATTTACTGGCTTTATTGATTCGAAAAAGTCCTGATGAGATGCTTGTAATTTTAGACAATAAAATAAATTTCCTGAGCAAAGGATGTTTTCAATCTGATGCAATGTAGTGTTATGTTTAGATATGAGAGAAGTTTGGATGGTACTTGTGTGATAATGGCATAATCTATAGTTTTCTGGATAAGCAATCGGTGTGTGATATTAGGTCGTCCTCACAAACTTTTAATAGATATTTTAACTTGTCTGTTTACCAATTAAATCACAATAACAGCTGGAAATGAGCTGCTGGAAGTTAGTCTCCCTGTGGTGGTTGTTTTTTAGAATGTGTTCTTGTTTCTATGGCAGCAAAATTTCAGGAATTTTTCAGTTAGAAAATTAACAGACATTTACAGAAATAAACCTGGAGTTTGAAATATTGAAGGTTGGCTCAACTTTAAATTGGTTACAAATATTATAGCACTTTTTGCAGAAACATCAGATTTCATGGAAGTTTGCACGTTGTACATTGCTTCCCACAGGGGTACTGAGGCCACGCCCTCTAGATGCACTGTGTATCCTTCCATTACATGCACAGATGATTTCCAGTACCTTGGGGTATTGAGACCACTTTTCTTAGGGAGGAAGTTGATGAGGCCCAGGAAGAGGTTAGAGTCTGAAAGCGCCTGGCAAAAATGTAGAAGGCAATCTTGAGAGGTTTGAAGAATGATTGTTGTTTGGTTTGTGTTTTATTTTATTTTTTTATAGGGAGCAGTGAGATTTTTTCATTTCAAACCCTGATTTAAGTGTGTGAGTCTGAAGGTTTGGAATGTTTTACTCAATATGTATGTTTCTTTTGTTCTGGGGAAAAATTTCATGTTCAGTAAAATTTTCAAAGTTGAAACATGTTTTTTTTTTATTGCATTATTTTTGCTTGGATGGCTACCAGTGATCAGTTTGAATTTTAATATTTATCTTTGAACATGACACAGTTTAACATACCCCATAAAATCCTGAAGTCCTCTAACTTGTCCAGCTCCAGTTTTAGTCGTCTCTGCTGCAGCGCAGCTGATTGAGATGGTCTAATTACCTCCTCAGCTGTCAAAGTTCTGCAGAGGCCTGCTAACGAGCCATCATTTGCTTCAGGTGTGTTGATTCAGAGAAACAACTAAAACATGCATAATTCGCCCCCGAGGCCTAACTTTGGACACCATTGACCTAATTTAATGGTGCGTGGAGCGTCAGACGCGTTTGACATGCTGGACGTGCTTGATGCATCAAACGCTCGAAACGCTTCAAATCACGCTGTTCTAGATGCTCGAAATGCGCCTCAAAAAGCTCTTTATGCGCCTCCATGTAGACCAACATCCCTGCAGACCCCACAAATTCTGGACACAAACCGTTTAGGCTACTTCTTCCCCCAGTCTCTCTGTGGTGGACACAATAAACACCTTAAAGCCAGTTTAAACATCTACTCAGCTCTAAAATAAAAAAACGGATTTGCACTATTTTTCACAAAATATTCGGTGTATGTATCGATGTGTATATACAACATTCTTTCCTCTAAAGTTCATATATTTATGTTTATTGTCAGGTAACGTGAAACTGAAGTGAAATTCCTTGTTTGTGCACAAAAGCTTGTGAATTAAAGTCGATTGACGATCTTTCTTTTCTTCTCTTTCAGCCCCGTCCAGCTGTTGGGTTGTATCAGGACTCTAAAGACGACATGGTTCGAAGAGCACCTCACAGAGGACAACCAGAAGTACTTAAGAAACCTCGCGGCAGAGGAATACAGAAAACAGACACTTGCAAAGCTCAACCCTCTCAAAGACGAACCCTGGCCACGACATGAATGGACAGAAGGTAGGAGCTGTGATCGGTTAGCGCTCCGTCTCTCAGGAGCGCTGTCCCTGTCAGCTGTCCTAACCGGCTTTTCATCTGTCCTCTCCACAGGAAGTCGCCGAGTTGGGTTAGTTGCTGTGAAGTTGGGGATGGCTCCTATCTGGACGAAAACAGGAGAAAGACACGTAGCCACGCTGTTGCAGGTAGTACAAAAAAAATAACACTTTTTATGTCTGCTTTGAATCAAAATAAGCGTGAATTCTTGTCATCTGAAGGGAAATGAGCAAAGGGTGGAAAAAAAAGAAACAAAATCAATTTTCTTTGAAAGAATGGCTGGCTTTAGTGACACTAAAGGCGGAAAATACAACAATGAAAGCATCTCTTCATGCTCTGTTTGATTGTTCCACAGTCTGCCTTTGTGAAAGGTGTTTCTGATAATGTTTAAACGGCAGACAGCCTGCTCATTGGGCACGCTGTGTTCCACCAGCACTTATTAAAGTAGATTGGAAAGATCGTATCAGGATAGTCCTGCTCAACTTTAAAAGCATTGAAAAGTTAAGAGTTTACAAAGTGGCTTAAACATGTACAGCATGTTAGATTGCAGTGGGTGGTAACACAGAATATACAGGCTTAAATACAGTAAGTCCATAAGTATTTTATATAAGGCGTACGTACAGTAAAGTTCGACTTTGTGTTGTTCTATCAAATATAATCCTGAGAAAATACATTAAAATATGTTTGCAAAGTGGGAAAAATTAAATATGCCAGATGTGAATATTTTCTCTTGGCAAATTCAAAATCTTTCCATTTTGTCGTCTTTCATTCCAGTTGAACGAAAATATCCATTCAGTTTTTACAAGTAATTTACTTTTCTGCTGTAACATTTTGAGTTAATGTAAAATACGTTTAGATTTTCAATTTGTATTTGTGGTTTGAAAGCATCACCACGTTCTTTTATCAGGGAGTTAAATCTGTTTATTGAAGCACTTCAAGGTTTTTCTTGAAAGGTGATATATAATTAGTTTTACCTACTTACTCGTTCGCCTGCTTAATTAAACATTTTGGATTAGTCGCTCATTATAATTAGTCAAAAACAAAAAGACATTTGTTTTTATGGCATCCTTTATGTAATGCATTCTTACAGAGGCGCATGCGTGTCGTAATTTGAGGTCATCCATTTAGATTAGACCAAATGCTGCAAGAGTAAATTAACCCTGTGGATGAATATTAACACTTTACAACAGGGACTTCGGTCTAATTGCTTAGCTATTTATGTCCACTGCTCACAAGGACCAGGCTGAGCATTGGAAACTGCAATCGGCAGGTGTTTAATCAGTCGCCTCGCTGACATTGCCTTCCTGAGTTTTCTTGCAATATTTTCGACTCCAACATGTTTTCCAGGTGCAAGATTGCCACGTATTAAAGTATCTCCCCAAAGAAGACTTTGATGGACAAACTGCTGCTCTTGTAGTGGGAGGGAAGAACGTGTCTCCGTTTCATGTAAGTGTTGAAATTGTCAAAATCGTAGCGTTTTATAAGCTACTTTGAGAATTATGTGCCAAATGGAATGGAGTATTTTTTACTGAGGCTTTCTTTTGGTTCTGTCCCTGTTTATTTTTTTATAAGTCAGGAAACACATTGAGATATTTGTTTATTTTTCCCTTCAAAAAGACACCACAGCATGTTTTTGAAATTCAGTAGCTTATTCATCTGTCTCCTAAACTCTCTAAAGGACTTGGTTGCAACATGATAATGAATGCAACTCCTGGAATTCCTGAATTACCATGTTTTTGTTTAAGGCTTCCTCTCGGCGCTTCTGTTTAATCCCCATTTTACGCATATTTATTAGTCTTTCTCTAAAGAGCTGATTTGGCGCGATCCCAAAATAAAAGACGAGCTTCTGCTCCGCAATCTGCCCGTTTCAGTTTCCCTCCAGAGCCGCGGCTCCTTCATAAAGGCATCTCAGCAACACCAGACGTTCTGCTGGCGACTGCAAAACCGCAGAAGTCCTGAGGCGCGCCTGGCCTCTGAGCAAATGAAGACGCAGGAAATTATTGTTGCATTCGATATTAGCGCAGTGTACATTAGTCGACCATTTTATTAGGTAAGTTCCTCAGTCACATGGAGAGAGCGCAGCAGCTTTAGAACATCTAGGCCTGATGAAGATGACCAGCTGAAGTATTAGCAAGGTGTACCTAATAAAGTGGCCAGTGAGTGGATCTTAAATTTCATTCTCTTCACTAATTTTCATTTTAAGCTTGTTTAAAGTCAGTCTAGTTGCTGTTTATAACTAACTTCATGTTAGATTTGTTGGAGTCCCAATTATTTCTGCCCCATTTAAAATGAAGAAGTTGCTTCAGTATTCAGTATTTTTAATTTTAATTCCAAAAAATCCTTAAAAAATACATTTCAAAACCAGATAACCTGAATGACTGAATATTTTTTTTTTTGCACCATTTTAGTAACTGGGTGAACATCCATCCTATGTCCCATATAGGAACGAAGGAGGTGTTAGAAAATTAGTTTTTCCAAGCCAATCCACTCGCACTGTGTCTACGGTAGAAATTCATTATGATGAGATGAAAAACAGCAACACAAGACTGAATAAATGAAGGTGTAATTTTATTCATTGCGGCTCGATGGATGCCTGATGGATCAGTGTCAGGATTTCAGTAGCAGGGACACTTTAAACCTTCCTCACAGCCGAATCACTCCTCAGTCAGCGTTAGCTGAAGGGAGCAGCTTTGGCAGACTGATTTCCAGTTAACAGAAGGGAAGAGGGAGAGTTCTGGAGTGATTGGAGGCGCTGAGTTTGAGAGCGAGGGGAGCGAAAGCAAATGTCAGAGACTCTCACTGCCAAGACGGCTTGCGTCTGCATGCGAGCGTGTCTGTTTGGCTCCTGTGCAGCCGTAACAGGATGATGGTATATTTCAAAAGTCCCAACTGTTGCTTGCTGCTCCTACTTCTCCTGCCACTTTCCATCAATCTCGATCTTGTTTTGTTCTTTTCTTTCCTCCTTCCTATCACGATGATCGACAGAGGACAGAGGAAGGAATGGAGATGTTCAGGAATGCAGGAGTTCCCCCGAAACAGAAAGTCTCCCACTTTAGAGTGTCTGACAATGCCATCATTAAACCAGGTATGGGTAGAAATTTGCTCCTGCTTTTATACACTAAGCTGGAATTTTGGATATTAATTCCTTTATTTTTGTTTCGTTTGTGTAAAGGCACTCCGCTGTATGCAGCACATTTCCGTCCAGGCCAATACGTAGACGTCATAGCTAAATCGTGAGTGTTTGTTTTTTCCAGGTCTTCCCCTGTGTTCCTCTCTTTCCCAGTTCTTGCCAATTAATCTGTTTAGGAAAATTCCACTTTACAAATTTAAATCTGTTGTTTAATTAGTTTTCTCACTGAACCAACTAATCTACTTAAATCCCTTGAAATGCCTTGAAAGAGTATGCATACCTAACAAGATGCTGTATAATTTGAAGAGAAAGGAGAATAATGACAATCTGAAAAGTGTGGCATGCATTTATATCCAACCCCTTTGATTTAGTTGTTTTTAGAAAATCTCTGTTGCAATTAAAAGCCACCAGTTTTTGTCTATTCTTAGAGAAGTAGCTCAAGCTCAGTCAGACTGGATGGAGAGTTTTAATTTTCTATTTGGATTTAGGTCTGGACTTTGACTAGGCCATTCTAACATATGGATAGGCCTTGGTCCAAACCAGCAGTTCATAATCCTGGTCCTCAGCATCAACCGTCCAGCATATTCAGGGTTGTTATTCTCAAATCCTTTGTTTCCTGCAGCAGGTTTCCCTTAAGGAAATGATCTCTAGAGCATGATGCTGCCACCAATCTGTTATACCCTCGAGGTGGTTCCGAGTGAAAACAAAAATGCATCACATTTCCAGGTGTTTCTTATAAGCATTTTTCCTGTTTTTCCTTCCATTTCTCAATGATCCAGTGGGTCTGTCACATAAAATCGCAGTTTGATAGAATACAGTTTTTGACTGCAATGTGACAAAGAGAAGGCATTAATGCTTTCCTAATGCATTAATGCTTTCGTCAATCCAGTTCCATATTGTGTGTGAGTGTATTCACAAGTTCTTGTGCTTGTGTATTTTGGTAGCATCGGTAAGGGTTTCCAAGGTGTGATGAAGCGATGGGGATTCAAAGGTCAGCCAGCCAGCCACGGTCAAACCAAAACTCACCGCCGACCAGGAGCTTCCGGACCAGGAGGGGTAAGATACCAACTCATCCACACACACACTCACAAGTGGTTTGCTTCTCTTTGTCCATGACTTTAAACATTTGTGATGCGTCTGCGTCTAGGATCCAGCCAAAGTTTTCAAAGGGAAGAAGATGCCTGGCAGGATGGGCAACACGTACGTCACGGCTCACGGACTGAAGGTGAGCGCCGATCCAAACGCCGGCGAGTTCTGCCTTCTGCCTGTTTGCTCTCCGCTCCTTCATTAATCCGATCTTGTCCAATCTGCTTTGTTTTCACATTCCCGCCTTCCAGGTATGGAGGGTGAATACCAAGTATAACGTGCTGTACGTTCACGGCACCGTCCCCGGCCACCGGAACTGCGTCGTGAAGGTAAAACGAAACAAAAATCACACACACATGCAGTCACAGTGGAGTGTGAAGTCAGCGGTCAGCTCCG
The DNA here is from genome assembly GCA_902982915.1 of Phalloptychus januarius. Classification (NCBI taxonomy): domain Eukaryota; kingdom Metazoa; phylum Chordata; class Actinopteri; order Cyprinodontiformes; family Poeciliidae; genus Phalloptychus; species Phalloptychus januarius. The sequence goes on along the minus strand of CADWAE010000038.1, from coordinate 8,552,128 downwards.
GCATGTTTAGAAATCTGACTGCGACGGGTGACCTTGCACCTGTGAAACACCGTCACATCTGCAAGATGGTGCGATTTATCTTCATTGACAGTGTGCTGGATCAGCAGCATGCATGCATGTGTGTGTGTGTGGGTGTGTGTGCATGCGTATTTATTTCTCCTGGGATGGGAAATGGAAGGGTGTAGCCTAACGATGTTAGCATCCATCTCCCTACCCTGCGTGTTGTGCTCGCCTCATCAGTGTGGGAGTTTTGCATATACTTGGACTTGATCTGGAGACAAGTAATAATGAATACAAATGCTCTTTGAATTTTACACACACACACACACCCACCCTTTAGATTGCAGCACCCCAAAGGCTACAGGTTAATAATAAATATGCGTTAGTTGTTTTTGCTGTTCTGAGGAACCTTAATGCCCAAATGCAAATGAGAATCATGTCCAAGTTGTTGATTGCGTTTAGCACTGTAGCTAACTGCGTAGATTTTTTTCTGCATCCTTATTATTTGAACATCTAATTAGCAACTCATTTGAGCCGGTAGTTTCTACACTTTGTCAGGGTTTCTTTGATGTGTAGCCGAGGGAAAATGAAAGTGATTCATGTGGGAAAACTAAATGTTTATCCATCATAGATATGATGGATGAACATTTAGGCACTTTAAAGGAAGGTTTCCCACAGCAGTCCCTCCCTTCCCCTTGTTTCCTAGTTTATCATGCAGATCACCATCTAATGGTTATTTGCATTGTTATTGCATGAATTTAAAGCAGTTTGCAGATACTGCAATGTGATCCTGGGTCCTTGAGTTGCTTTGTGTGTCTGGAACACAATAAATTGCACAGAATATCCAGTGGAAGCCTTAAAATTAGCCTCAATCGGTGGCAGTTCCTCCGCCATTGTCATTAATTGAGGTTTCATTCATGGCCTCACGCATTACGTGACTGGGCTCTATCTCCCCACTCGAAACAGACCGGCTTCAAGCGCAGGTTCTCCTCCATCCTCTGTGCTCATTCATTCTCCACGTCCCCCAGCTGGCAGGCGGAGTGTTTGTCATTGTTAGAATTGACTAAACAACGTAGCCTGAGGAGCAGAAATTCACAATAATGCTTTTTTTCCCTGCCCATTCTGTTATTGTCACATTCACCTTTTTGTTTTCTTTCTTCAATTTAAAACCTGACAGGTTACATAAGAAAAAAAATCCCAACAATTTTTGTTGTTTGAAAATGCAGGGGATTTCTAATTGAATCAAGAAACAGGACTGTGTTTCACTTAGTTCTCAGACGTACAACGAATAAAAGTTTAATTAAGAGAAACAAAAATGTATAAATGCAAAAGTAAAGTAATTTTTTATAAATCGCATTTTTCAAGTAACAAGTTGCTTCTCCTTCGTTCCCTCGCCTCGCATCCTGATCCATCTACAATCAGAGTTATCTGATCTGCTGGGAGCGTTTTGCTGAGTCTTAGTCGGTAGCTTCGACTTCTCTGTGTTTGGAAAGCGATGTTTCTGTTTTAATGCTATTGGTTACTGATCCAAGAGTTGTGGAGCCGGTACAGTTCATGTCATGCTACGGGCAGAAAGCTTCCCTTCTTAGACACAAATTTCATTTACACCAAACTTTATGAGGTTCAGTTCAAGATAAACGCCGGTGTGTGTTGCTGTGACTCTGTGCACTGATTTTGTCGATGTGTTAGTGCATCTTTAAATATTGAGTTGTGATGCTCAATCTCTTTGGCTTGTTAAAACTGAGATTTTGTGCTACATTTTAACCTCTCATGCTAAGTTATGGTGAGTTTATATGAAATACATAAATAATACAATGAGATGGACTGAGACTAGAGGAACATTTCAGGGATTTTGGTGTCTTTTTTTTATCTTTCTAACTTTGGCTACACTCTGTTACATTAAACTCCAAATGAAAGCACAAAGAGCTGTTTAGGTGGAAAGGAAAAACAAGAGCTGCCACTGTTTAGTCCATCACTGTTTGCTTCTTTTGAATTTGGATATTGTTAATGTCAATCATGTCACCACCTGCTGTTATACCATATGTATTGCAGCATTTTTGACTGGAATCTAACAGACCAGTTGCAGAATATTTCCTCTCCAAAAAAAAACAAAAAACAGATGAAAAACTTTTGATTTTTAAAGGAAATATGTGCCAGTGCTTTAAAAGCTGAGATGTGCATTGGCACTTTCACTTAAAAACAAGCAATTATTTTGAAGACATTTACAATTTAAAGCACGTTTTGCATTTCCATGGCTTCCATTATGGATACGGCAGATGGCGCATCAGCAGCCGTGCGAAGTTGAGTTTTGTCTAAGACTCTTAATACTAATCATTTAAAAATGCCCAATTGGAAAGTTGAGATTGGTTTGGGACTTCCCCAGTTTATTTATTGTAAACAGAAAAAATTAGCTTGTCATCTTTTCTTGCTTCACCACTCCTTAGCGAGCCTTTTGGCAAGTTTTTAATGAATTTGTTTGAGTGTGATGCCTGCCTCAACCTTTTTGCTCCGTCATAGCGGCTCATGTGCCGCAAATGTGCTTCTCCTGTTAATTTGAAATGTCTTTTCTGCCGCTGAGTTGTTTCTATTAGATTTTTGTTCTTCTCATTAAGTGTGTGTGTTTGTGCTGCAGGTGAGAGACACTGTACTCCCAACTAGACGCTCTACTCTGCTCAACCCGCCTTTCCCCACCTACTTCGCCGAAGAGGAGGGCGACCTGGATGAAGATCTGTACGATGACAACCTGTTCATTCACACAGAGCCATCCGTAACGCTGACCTGACCTGCTTGTAATTATGTGTTTTAATCCTTTAATAAAGAATTACTCCCCAATCTGCCTTGCTGCTTCTGGGCGAGCGTGAAAGGCAAAGAGAGTAGCAGCGAGCCGGTCTGTTTGATCAAAAAATGATTTTACTGTCCCTCTCCCCCTGAAACCATGGTAACTGTAGGAGTGATGATGTCACTAGAGGATCCCCAAGCAGAGAGAGAAAAGGGGAAGACAATGAAGCAAAACAAAGAGAGAGCCGGATATGTTGGAGAAATGTGTAATATCTATGCACGATGGAGAGGAGAGGGCAGGGGAGCAGTTGAGCCGAACACAATAAGAGGAAAAGTGAGTGGAATGCAGGCAGAAGAAGGATGAACTGCGCGAAAAAGGAGGGCGATGAACGCGGGGTGTGAGGGATGGAAGCAAACACAAAGGAAGAGGGGAGAGCTGGAGAAGGTGTGGAGGGCAGCAGAGGGAGAGTTGAGGGCTGACAAAGGTTGACATTTGTGTATAAGAGGATAAATGAAAACATTAAAGTTGCAGGAGTAACTGCTGTGCGCTTAAGTGTGTGTTTGTGTGTGTTCATGTTCAGCAGTTTTCAGATGAGGGAGATTAATTTTGGGACCAGCAGATCTTAATCTGCTCTTTCTCTCTCGCTCTCTTTTAAAAAAAAAAAGTGGTAGTGATGAAAGTTTTTCTGTGGTGGGTTGGATAAATAATCACATAATCGCGCCCTCTCAACTGTTTAGTGCCGTTTAAGCCGCCTGCATATAAATCAGTCGCCCCTCTGCTCTAGGTATCTGTCTGTAATTGACAGCCGCAGTAACAAGGCGCCTTTGTTTGAAACCTCAGTCGAGCGGCAGCGACGCCTCACAGGAAACCCCTACAACATCGACAGACGGCCTCTGCATCCACGCCTGCTCCCTAATTGAAACGGCACACAGCAGCTCTCTCTTTGAAACCAGGGGAACATCCACGGGGTTAACTATCATTTAGGCAACAAAGGATTTGAGTGATGAGGCGGTTTGTGGCGACACAGAGCGTCTTGCTCTGCGTAACATGCCTCAGCTTGTAGGTCTGTGAGGAAGCAGCGCGCGCTTTGAAATGGAAATAATATCGTTTGAAAGTCCTGCTCTGCAGAGCCTGCACATCATCAAGCTCCTGGTTGAGGGGGAGGAGGAGTGAGAAGGTTGGCGTCTTATAAAGCAGCAGAGCAGACATACCTGTCCTTCATTTGGGACTCAGAGTTGAGTTCATATAGTTGAACAACTTTGACTCGCATAAGTAGGACAAAACGAAGTACGGCAATGAATGCCTCAGCTTCTGGTTATTGTGCTTTGGTTGGTTGTTGTGGCAACAACATCAACTAACGGGTCAAAACTCACTTCAGCTTTTAGCACTTTCAAGGTTGGAAATGAGACGTGTATGGTGCTATTTATGTTTAACAGAAAAAAAAAATAAGTTGGCATTCATCGTTATTCACACTCCTGGTGAAAAATGTGTCACAATTCAACTACAGTGTTTTTTTGTTTTGTTTTTTTACAACAGAATAACACTTAGAAAGTCAAAAATTCATTCTTTACAAGTAATTAGCTATCCAACAACACTTGGATAAATAATTGTGGGCACCTCTAAAAGTCGTTAAATAGATCTAAATGTCTACAAACCTTCCATCAACAATCAATAAGTTTCTGTTTCCCCTGGGTAATAATGTGACATGACCTTCTGACAAGGCAGGAGGAAGTCTCACATTTATCTTTCCGCCACGAATGGTAACAAGGTTTGAAAGAAAAGTTATAGCAAATCTTCAAACTTCACCATTAAGAACTGCAGTAAAGAGTGGCGACTTGAAATGAACAAGTCTTCCTAGCAACAATTAGATCCTGCCTCCATGACCACTATATCCAACATCAATAAAATCAATTTTAAGGTTTTGTTTTGTATACATCTTTACCAGGGTAAAGCAATTTTTACCCCAAATTCTAGAATTGTATTCTATTTAGCACAGATTTTGAGTGAATCTTTTACTAAAGCAGCAATAACATAACGTATAAACAGCCTATTCTTACACTATTGCACACACACACGCGCACACCCCAACATATGAACGCACACATAATGTGATAATGTCACAGATTGACCTCCTCAAGAGTCACATAGAAAGCCAAGAACACTTCTCAGTCCCTTCTTCACTTTCCTCTTCCACTTGTCATTCTTCTCATTCTCTCCTGCTTCTCGTTTGCTATCCTTTTCCTTTTCACCTGCAGGACTAAACCCCTCCTCCCCCAGCTCTCCTCCACCTCTTTCTTTACCCCCACCCTCACTCAGCACTTCTCCCTCTGCTTCCATATTGATTTACTCGACGTCCCGCGGTCACATTCTTGTGGCGAAGGTTTCCGGCTGAAAACCCCCTGACATTTACCTCGCAGTCACAACATGGCTCATTTAAACTTTGCAAAACGGGATGATTTTGCATGTCAGCTGCCCCCCTCCCCACCTCACAGGACGTAATGGGTAACTACAAATATTTCAAACAGGGTAATGGAGCGATTTAATGTTTCTTGGTTTTTTTTTTGCTTAGGTTAAATCAAGGACTGGAGTGTCTTTAATAAACATCAACATTCGTGTGCTCCTTGTTCACATTCATAGATTTCCTTCTTGACTCCTCTTATGTCTCGAGTCTTAAGTGGGGTTTAACTGAGTGGGAATTAGTGAGACGGTGCTTTTGTAAGGTCATGTAAGACACACATGCAGATTAATAGACCAAACATCTGAAGGCAGGATGGGGACGCCTACCGAGAGGAAAGTGGGGACCCAAAGGCTGCACCCTGCTCTCACCCAGCGGCGCTGCAAGGAAGGAACCCAAATTTACCAACCTGGGTGGGAGGCAAACACACACACACACACACCCACCCATAAACACAGGAGACGCAGGTGTGAGCAGCTGGGAAGGGCTTGCCGCAGCAGGATCCCCGGCAGCTCAGCTTAAAGGGAAACGTTGTGACGGCTGTGCACAAGGGGCTACTTTCTGTCTTCATTCTGGGTTCATCTCAGCAAATGAGATTCTTATTGAAAACTTACTTATTTCAGTCATTTAACTGAACTGAATTTCAGATTCACTGGCGTTATGCTGCACGTCTATATGCTTCTGTAAATGTTACTGCTAACAGAAACGCAAAATCCAGTTTCTCTGAAAATGTGAATATTACATCAGATAAAGAAAGAAAATGTTTACTACAAAAATGTTGGACGCTAGTAAGTGTGCATCATATGCATTCAATACTTGCCGTATGCAGGATGGCATGTGATTCTGCCGAGGGGTTAAGGAATCCCAGGTTGCTTCAGGTTGCATTGCTTCATTGTGTCTGATGTCTCTCTTCTTTGTTTAGGTCAGGACAGTTTGCAGGCTAATCAATCAGTATAACATCTCAGGGTGAAAAGCAGATATCTGCACTTTTATTTGTACTTTTGGTAGTGTAGGCAGGTGGCAAGTCCAGCTGGGAAATCAACCAGTATCTCTGAAAAGATTGACAATAGAGAGAAGTATGAAGTGATAAAAAATTTTTAAAAATTCTCTTACCAGTTTTTTCTTCCTCTCAACTTTCCATCAGCGTGCTCCGGCACAGCACTCCAATCGGCCAACATCTTTGGCAATAAAGTACTTGCTACTTACTCTTGCTGTGTGGAGTGTGTCGCTCACTATTTACTAGAAAGCTTTCAAGTCAGAAGTCTTCCCCACAACTGTTTAGGTCATAAAATAGCAATACTGTCAATAACAACCTATTTTTAATGCTCTGATGTAATATCCAAACCCTCTGAGAAACAGTTTCATGTTTTCACGAGCTCTAGTAATGTATCACTGTTTCATGAGTGTAAGCACTAAAGTAAGCACAATTTTCACGATATTGTGTTAGATTTGAGGAAAATAGCCCTTCTGGAGTAAATTAGTCTAAACTGCCCAATGATTTCAGCAAGTCTCCATCACAGAACAAGAAAATTGTACCATGATGGAGAGGAGTCATCGTGCAGCGGATTATCAATTCACAATTGACTCCACTCTATTGACGGACAGCAAATAAAGACGGGCTCCTACAAAGAATTCGTCTGTTGCTGCAAAAAAAAAAGAAGAAGAATTTATTTCAGTTCCTCGGATTAATTGACTCGAGTGCTTACACAAACACTTTGTGGCGTAATTGCTTAATGACACAAGTCTGAGTGAAATCGGCTTGGCGTCCTCTCGCTCCCAGTCTCCTTCCTCTCCGCTGTCACTCTATGACTGAGGAAGTTAATGTGCTCAAGAGCCAGCTGTCCCTCAAATAACACACTCAATAATTCATGCTGCGAGGCACACACGTACGCATGCTTGTGTGCATGTTTGTGTAGATGCGGGTCAGCTCATCAGTTCACCAACTCTTGCATAAACCCAGAAAGAAGGCTGCATCTGTAATGGTAACTGCTGACAAGCCCTGGACAGAGAATCTGGAGGTAATAAAAAAGAAATTACTTGATTAAATCTCTGATTTAGAGATAGTCACAATAGGTTAGAGTGTGACAGTAAGATAGAAAGCATGTGCTGCAGTTGGGGGTATTAGATGTGTGTGTGTCCTCTTTACTAATTGAAATCAGATCTCTCATGTGTTGAGCCAGCAGAAGTGGAGCAGTAGATCCATCATGTCGGAACAAGGTCCGACATGATGAGAGACCTTCTCTCTCAAACACTCCCAACTCATTTCCCCAAGAATGCTTGTATTCAGCTGAAACTTGGGTAGCACTTTAATTAGCGAGAAGAGACTGCATGCAGAGTTAAGGCATCAGACAAAGTAAAAGACAAGAATCGAGGAGATGAGAGTGTCAGACATGTTTGCTTATTCTTTGGCAGAAAAACAACAAAAAGGGAAGAAAAAAACCGAGGTAGTTTTGAATTCAGTTTTTCACAGCGACTCAAACAAAGTGATTCAGGCAGCACTTGGATGGCAATTTTGGTTTGCTGTGAGGTAAAATTATTGTTTTTGTCAAGGGGAGTCATGGTGGCTTTGAAGAGGGAAATGGCCGCCTCTGTTGCCTGTCAGAAAGGGACAAAGCCGGAATATTTTACTCAGACCGATGTTGTTTCTTCGACCCGATCACAGGAGCAACACGACTTTACTCCTTTGTCAGCTCCTCTGTCTGCTTCTGTCATCCTAAAGTGTCCTAGGAACTGTGTCCACATCCAGTTCACTGGAAAGGGGTTAAGAGGGCAAAAACAAGAAAAGAACCGGATAGCAGTGTTTGGAGTGAAATTACTAGAAACTGTTGAAAAGATAAAAACAATAGAAATCCGTATCTTAAATAGCTTTACTCAACAGCCCAAAAGCATCTTAAACTCAGTTGCAGGTTCACTGGTGATCCTTTGGCTGCTGTTAGCGTATAAGATCTAATATTAATTGTTTGCAGGATGGACAATGTTAGTTTTATCAAGCATTTATAGACAAGTTTACAGATCAAAGGAGAAATGGCAGGGGAGAAAATGTTCAGAAACTCCCAAAATTAATTTCCATGTTGGAAAACTGGTGGAATTTGCTAATTGGAGTCACTAGGCAGACTACGTTTAGCAATGCTACATAATAACTTCTATTGCTCTATATTTTGAAGCATTTGATGAAATAAAAAATGAAGTGCAAATTATCAGCTTGGATGCGTGCCTACCACTGAATATGGCAGCCATATTGGATTTTGAGATCAATGTTAGTGACAAACTTTTGACTTTCCCATTCACGACTCCAACTTTAAGGCACCTTTCATTCAACTTTTCCAACAACTTGGAAAACTTGGAAATTAATATTTAAAAAAATATTTTATTGCATTCTTCAAGCAGTCAAGTGGTGCAAATGTATTTATTCCAACTGACATTTGTGATATTTAACAATAATATTGACATTTTAAAGTAAATCCAACATCATATATGTAGCTCTGCTGCTACAATTTAAAAATATATTGATATTTTTCTCTATAAAATTTGTATTCTGTGTATTTAACTAGAGGGGAACAGAAATGTAAAAAGTTGCATGACCATACACACCAACATTTCATATTCTGACTTATAGCCCTGCTGTTTTCTTTCATATTGAACCATCATGTCAAAATCCAGACTTTCTTAAAGCCTCTGACGTAAAAAAAGAAAAAAAAAAGTCTTGTATGCCCACGAGTCTGGCATGAAATTAAAAATATGTATTTTCAACTTGAAATGAGTCACTACTGAAAAGAAACTCAGCTACAAGTGATACTTGTTTTAGTTCTGCCCGCTTCTGTCGAAATTCAGCCCTGGAGGAGAGTGTTTGATTTAAAACCAAATAGCAAAAACCTCAATTAATTGCAAAGGCAATATAAGTCGGGTCATTTCGAGAAGCTGTCAGAGTTTGGTGTTTGCAGCCAGATGGAGATAGTAACCCCCTAACCTGCATCAGGGATGCACCATGAAAAAGTCTCTGCTGTCCACAAAAGAAAAACACCCTTGAGAGAATTTTTTTTCCAGTGATCTCACAGATAAAAAGAATGCCTGAAGAAATATTGTGCTCTAGTCAGAAAAATCAAAGACAGACCTGTCCTTTGTATTTTAGAAAATCCTGCATATAGGGTCTCAAAAAGACTAAAACGGTAAGGTCAAACAAGTTGTGAAAGGAAAGCCTAAAAAAAAAATCTTCATTTTTGCACGTAATACTATAAGAAACATGGACAATTTTTGCACGTCTCCAAAGGCTTCAGCCACTTTTTTTTCTGCAAAGGAATAATCTATGTGTCGGTACTTCAGCAGAAAAGCATAACTTAAAAGACATCAGAGCAATATTTTTTGAAAAACAAAAAGTAAATCTCAAATTCAAACCTTGTTTCTCAAACAACTGTAGTCTGTTCACTCTGTCATCTACCTGATCCTAGTAAAACCACATTTTGCTTTTCTTACTTCTCCACACTCAGGCATTGAATTTGCCTTCAGTGATCCTCATATATCAATAGTTTATTGTACTAGAAGTGTTATTTATGCGGTTTAAACTCACACTGCACAACACCCTGAAGACATCATAACCAAGGCGAAAGACGGTAATGGCAGCGCCATGCTGTGGGGGACACTTCTCTTAAGCAGGAAGAGGGAAAGTGTAAGATTCAAACGGAGGATAAATGGAGCTTAATACAAGGCAATCTAGAAAAAAAAGCACGTTAGTGGGTGAAAAAGTCTTGGAAAAAAGGGACGTGAAAACAACTTTAAACACAGCCAGAGCTAAATCAAACTGAGGATCTTTGAAAACATCTTAAAAGCCGTCATTCACAGAAGCCCTCTACACATTTTTGACTTAAATTCAGATAGTTTGTCCAGAAAAAGGTTTCAATATGAGCGAAGACAATACGGCAACAACACAAAACTGTTATTGCAGGAAACATTTGGTTTTAGAAAGTATTGACTCATGGCTGAATACAAATTATACACCACTCTGTGTTGCTCTGTTACATAAAATCATTGGGGTTTGTGGTGAGAAAGTGACAAAAGGCTAAAAAGTTCAAAGGGGTATGAATAGTCATGCACGACACTATTTGTCGGGATTAGACAAACGCCACAACAAGGCATTGTAAAAAAAAAAAGCTTAAAATGTTTGAGAAACACAGTCAGTCCTCCGCTCTGTGTGTTTTCCACTAATTATAAGAATATTCATCTGCCATGAAGGCGTCTCATGGGATGGGAGCGTGCCTCTGTTTGCGTGGGTGTGCATGTGTGTGTGTGTGTGCATTGGATGAGATACAGACAGAAGGGTGGGCGGAGTGGGAGCAAAGCAGAAAAAAAAAAGAAATTACATCTGTTTTGGGTCAGCAATAATACTTTGCAGCCTGTCAGAAGGAGGCAGTAATGACGTCTCTAAGAGGCAGCACACTTGAGTGGTTCACACGTATGAAAATACACAATCATCTGTTCAGTTTTCAGACGTATCATCTGTTCAGCCCTGCTTGGATTGGAGTATGCACACACACACACACACACAATCACACACACAGACTTGCGCACCGTCCCGGCTTTAATCTGATCTTTAAACACACCGGGGATCATCAGAGATCGCCCAGACATCTATGTGATAACAAAATCTATTATCACTGCATCATGTTGAATCAGCACACGCTGCCTCAGTCCACACAGAGGGAATGCTAATGAGGATGCAGATCAGTGGTTTCAAAGTGCCTGAGGGTTATGTTATATTCTTCCACCGAAGGAGTGCAAGCTCAAACTGTGGAGCAACACCGCCACTAAGAGGTTCCTGCAAAAGCTGCACAGACAGAGCGATGAAGCAGCAGGGCGGGTCGCATGAGGTAACATCACATAGGACTGAGCTGTATGGGAATGATGTAAGATTCTGTATTCATTAAACTATTAATTAATTTGGAGGTAATCTTTAGAATAACTAAACTCTTAGGTGGTTTTGCTCCAAAAATCAACTGATGGATCTGTGAACAACAAAGCTGCAGCTCCAATATTTCATCAGACCCTCTCAGTGAGACATGAAAGCATGCAAAGTTTTATTTTATTTTATTTTATTTTATTTTTGTAAACAGTCATGGTTCAAGCATGCTGTAATGCAGTGGATGGCAACATTTAAAACACACTAAAGAGAGCTCAAGATTATTGGTTAGCTGGACTGTAATGAGGCTCTGCAGAGACCTCCAGATGCACATCAAGCAGATTGGACACTTGAAATGGGACATTGCTCAGAAGAGTTGGCTATAAAATTTCCCAAAATGTTGGTGTTACATGAAATATATATTTTTTTGCTTTTCTTGCATCTTTTTTCTTTACTTGAACATGTCCTCTTGTAGTTTCTCCTTTCGAGACACAACTTTGTTGTCTAATTCTACAACTGCACCATTATAACAAGTGGAAAATTGCAAAGCCTCTTGAGATCAACAAAACAAACCGTGAGTTTTTTCCCTCTAAAAGCTCTAGCAGAACAACCAAGGGCTAAATCTTAACAGCTGGACTAAAACCACGTTAGAGTCTTTCCTTTAGCAGACTGAAGCGACTGAGAACAGCGACTGCATGGAAAATGTTGCCTTGTGCAAAAGGTTAAGTGCTCTATCAAAAGGTCCTGAACTCAAATCACTGGTTTCTAAGGTCAGAGTGCAAACCATTACACCATTAGAACCCATTCAGACCAGTAATAACTTACCCTTCACCATTAGATCTGAGAATAGTTTTGAATACTTTACATAAGCCCTGACATCAGATAAATCTGTTTAATCTATTGTGTTTTATTCTTATGTGTTTTTATCTGTGCAGCATTTTGGTGCACTTAATAGCTTTTATTGAAGAGCTTTATAAATAAATTGACATTGACATACATGACAAAGTGATTGAAGATTTGAAGCAGCCTTGATTTATAAATAGTTTTCAAGCATAATTACAGCAGTGACAAAGAACATGTAAAATGCTCTGCTGGTGTATTTTGACATCAGCCTTAAATTGGCCTTGCATTGCCAGTCTAATGCACAAAGCTGCATTCTGAAAGAGTGCAGCTCTGACCACCAGGGGAGGTCAAAGGTTACTTTATAGAGATTTTGTGAACTTCAGAGCATTTTATTTGACTGTCCTTCTGTCAGGCCAATAAGGAGTAGCTTTTATATGGGTTCTGACAGATTTAAAAGAAAGAGGTTCATAAAGGTTTACCAGTGACTGTCACTGCAAATATTTTTTTTATTTTTATAAAATACTGCAATTAGTTGTTAGGTCACAACACATAAAAGAGATAACTACTGTAATTCTTCCAGTAATGTGGGAGGAAAATTATACAATTAACATTGTTTGTCCTTGCAAATGTTGTTTACCACCATCTGGGGCAGCAACAACAGCTGATAGAAAGAAGATTTTAAATAATTTTTGTTCCATTGCCGGGCTGCCAGTGGCACAGCTGGTAGAGCTGTTGCCTTGCAGCAAAAAGGTTCTGGGTTTGATTCCCGGCCCCAGTCTTTCTGCATGGAGTTTGCATGTTCTCCCTGTGCATGCGTGGGTTCTCTCCGGGTACTCCGGCTTCCTCCCACAGTCCAAAAACATCACTGGCAGGTTAACTGGCCTCTCTAAATTGTCCCTACGTGTGAGTGTGTGTGCATGGTTGTTTGTCCTGTGTGTCTCTGTTTTGCCCTGCGACAGACTGGCGACCTGTCCAGGGTGACCCCGCCTCTCACCCGAAACGATAGCTGGAGATAGGCACCAGCAACCCTCCCGACCCCAATAAGGGACAAGGGTGTAGAAAAATGGATGGATGTTCCATTGCGCTTTTAATCTCTATGTTTTCTTATCTCTCTTTTTATTTTGTTTGTTTGCCTCGTCTTATTTAATCCTCTCAGTATCGATGTGATCTTTATTTATGTCAGCTGTGGTTGATTCCAATTTGCTTCCGGATCTCTAACTATGCTGCCTTTAGCAAAGTTCACATTGTCCATCCTGCTTCCAGGAATCCAGTCCCTATGCAATATAGCATCCTTGTCTATTCTACTCAGTCTTTTCCTGTCAGGATAGAGTGGACATGCTGCAATTCAAGTGAATATGTCAGAATTTGAAATTTAACCTTTTCAATGAGATTCTAATGCAGCAAAATTAAACCATCAAACCATTTTATGTTTTTAAAATAAAAGCTAAGATTTACCTGATGGAAACAAAATTTAAGGGACAACAGAATTACTAAGGCTTCTGTTGCAATGCCTACATTGTCCACAGGGTGGAATCAGGGGTCTTCATACTGTCAGCTCTGCCTTTTCCCTTGCCTGAACAAAACAACACATCGGCTTGTTCTCTCTTTATTATTCATTTAGGATTAGAAACATGAAAACAAAAACAGAATTTTTAGCAAAAGATTAATATAAAACAATGATAACAGTATTACATTTTTCTGAGCTACATCCTCAGTTGCTGCTGACGTTGGCACCATGCTATGGGAGTTGTATCTGAGGCGTCTTAAACCTGAGTTCAGAAAGCTTGTTATTTACATCAAAGATAATATCTGAGGCTGCAGTGACAACAGAATGATTTGCCTTTTGTAGTTTTGTGCATCCAGGTTGAATTCTAGAATTCTAGCACTTCTGGCTCCGGTCCGGTGAACCTGGTGTGGTCTGTTTTCCTCTGAGTAATAAATGTGTGGGTTGAGAGCCCACAGACGGGTAGTTTGATAAAATATCTACAAAAAGCTAGTACAAAACTGGACCACACAGATTGGATTAAGACATATTTTTGTGTGTTTGGATGTGCAAGTTGTTGGGGATAGGCAGAGAAAACATTTGGTCAGGAGAGAGGTGGCAGAGAGCGGGTGCTGACCGCGCTGCACTTTGCTCTGGATGGTGATGGAGGCAGCTGGGTGAGATGAGGTGAAGAGGGAGATGAGTGAATGGGTCCGCTCTGGTGGTCTCTCCACCTCGCAGAGCGCTCCGAGTTGGGAGCTCCACCTCGGGGGATGCGCTGCTGAGGAGGGGTATAGGAGAGGCCTGGGAGACATTTCTGTTGGGAGGAAGCGTGAGGGGAGTTGGGGTGACAGGCGGGGGAGGAATGACACCCAGGTGCTGGGTGACGACTGGGTGATGGGTGGCGACCAGATAAGGAGTGACGGCTGGGTGAGGAGTGCCTCCCAGATACAGCACCCGTGGTGAGTTTAGGTGATTTGGGTGTTTTGGGAGATTTAGGAACAGGTTGAGAGACGGAGGAGTTAGAGGGAGCTTCTTGGCTATGAGAGGTGGAGTCTCCATTGTTGGCAACTTTGTAGAGGAAGACATCGTACTGAAGTGGCGGGCTGACCTCCTGGTGCAGCTTGGCCTCTTTGGGTAGTAGCACTTCCAGGCCAATGGTGACTCCATCCTGATGAAGAAATATGGTAAGGAAAGAAATAGGATGCAACAATGTAGGGGAAAGTAAAATAAAATAAAATAAGGACTAAAACAGAAATGAAACAGGTGGATTGATCATGTGACACAGGTCCTTAGTGCAGAACTAAAAAGAGAAAAAGTGCATGACTGATTGTAATTGTGTATTTTTGAATTAATAAAGTTTGGCTGAGAAGAATCATAACTCTGTAAAGGACAGGAGTGATGCCAGGGAAAAGCTAAATTGGCTATTGCACACCATGAGCTTTAAGTGATGTTTCCCTTGAGAATTTCATTGGTTCAATTTTGCAAGCAACACTTAAGATTTCTTTAAGCTAAACAGTTAATAAATGGGAATTTGGAGGGTATATATCATATATTCATAAATAAATTCTAACATACAGGAGTTCGGACTGCAAATATTGCACTACCAGCAGATGGCAACGTGGATAAATCAGAGGAGATTATAACCTGGAAACAAACAACTTCTCCCAGGCTGGGAAGTAGATACACAGAATGATTCAAGAATAGAATTAATATTATTTCTGTCTTTAACACCAGGCTTTCAAATATGGCAAAAATATGTCAATTTGACATTTATTAATTTATTTCCTTAGGCTTTTATAAAATAAAGAAAACCTTCTTACCAAGGATAGAAAATAATGTTCAATTGTCAATCATATTTTATGATGTTTCCAACATTACATGCGTTTTTGCACCTTTTAGTAAGTTCTATTAATCCAGAACGGACTTATCAAAACGAGGTGGAAATGCTGCTGCGAATAAATAGCTTGGATTTCACAGAGGAGGTGATTTTGTGCTTAAGCAGGACATCCATTATCTAATATTGTACTGCAGGTTTACAAGACAAATCATTACACCTTCTGATGACTCAAATCATGCTTTTTCTATTTCGCATTTAGAAAGTAGAGAATGGAACACACATTAGCACTATTAGCACATTTTGATTGAAATGTACTAACAGAGGATTAAATAAACATACGCAGTTCTGGTTAGAAGTTTGAAATACATGAAAGCCATTTTAAAGCTTTGCATTATATACATAAATAAATCATTACATTTTTAGGAAGTAATTATACAACAAACAGCTTCAATGATCACAAACACATAAGGAATAGTTAAAACAGACTAATACTATTACAAGACATCTTGAATAGTTAATTGGCAGGCTATGCTTAAAAACCCAACTTGCTCTGCAAATAAGAGTGCCATAAGTCTTTTGTGGGGAGTAAATCTCTTCTGCCATCATTTGCTGGAGTAAAAGCATTAGAGCCAGTGATTTAAAGAGGACTAAACAAGCTGCTAAAGAGAGAGTGGTTCTGTTCTGTGGAACATCTGGAGCTTATTGTGCAAAGAGGAAATCTTCATAAATAAAGAACGTTGCTGACGACCATAAAAATCCTCTTCATAAAGCTGTTATACAAAAACACATCGTCTTCAGTCAGAGTTTTCTTCAGAACCACTGTAATATGGACCGCTACAGGTCAAAACAAAACATCGAAGCTGTTTGTTGGGTGATCACTCAGCTATGGAAAATTATTGAGATGCATCACTACCAACCCCAAATTAACTAAACATTTATGCCCATTATGAAAGCATGCAAACCTCTGACTGAAACTGCAGTTTACAGTTAGGAATGTAAAGAAAGAAGAGGAAAGGTTCTTATGGGAGTTCCTAATGCAGTCACACTCTAGGAGCTGTCCATGGTTCTGAATAGGTTCACACTCACTATTGTATTTCTGCTGCGTAATCTGTGAGGAGCAGCCCACTGCAGCATAAAAGCAGGGTCATCCATGCATTCAGTTATTATTTGGCAGGGCAGTACTAAGCTTCATTGTGTGCAGACAAGCAGAAAAAGAAAAAAGAGAAAAGAGCAAAAGAGGAAGGCAGCGTCTGGGGTGGGGGAGGTGGAGCTTATAGCAACACACGGGGACAAGCTGGGTAAAATTAAAAAGATTTATTCCAACAACTGTGAACTGTAACCCTCCATGAATAGCCAAAAAGGTAGAAAAGAATATCAAGTACATTAAAGATAGCAAAACACATTGAAAACCAAGACACAGCGCTTGTAATATATGCATATAGATTCAAATATCAACTCTAAGCAGTTACTTTATCCTCAGGTAATCTAGACATAACTTATTTTAGCAATGCTGAACATTAATAGTTTGCAAATACATTTTCACTTTATTTCCACATATTTTCTTTTTCTTTTTTTTTTCAAATTGTACTTTTTTCAGACACATTTTCGCTGATAACACCAATGCATGCGGGCAGAGAGACACAGTTAGGTGGGGAATGGCTGAGGCAGAGGGGGAAAGGCAGAGAGAGGGGAAGCTCAGGGAAACAGGAGAAGAGACAATGCAGAAGTTCATTGGTCAAAAGACCAAGGCAGAGCATCAGTAGAGAGAACAGTCAGTCAGTAGTTGGTCCGAGCCAGAGATTTTAGTCCAGCATTAAAGGCAGATAGAAGGAGAAAAGGAGGCAGCGGCGCCACTGTGTAATCGATGTGAGCATGGCAACCTCGTAAACAGAACTATTGTGCTTCTCATGTTGGAACTACAAATATGTGTTGTGCTCACTTTTAACTTTAGATCTTATTAGTTCCTCTTAGAAAATCTTACTTAGCAAGGTGTAAACTTGTATTTTTTATTTTTGTTTTCTTCCAAAAACCTCTGTGTGCACTGTAAAATATTTTTGGTCTGATTCAACCGCTGCACACTTGATCATGTGCTGCTGTTACACCAGGTTGTTCTGCAGCATGTTTACCTCAGCGTTTTCCTCCGTGTTGTTGGGGGTGTGGCCGTGGATGACAGAGGCAGGACGGTTGTTCTCATGCTTGGGGGAGTGGGAGTTCAGGATGTTCATAGACCCCTCCTCTTTAGGCTGGGGGGATTTGGCTTGGTTCTCCTTCTTCTGTGGCTCATCCTGCAGAGAGAGTCAATTCCTGTTCAGCTATGAATGAGATGTGGCAAATAAAATGACACTTAATTCAACAGACAAATACTTTTTTGGGTAAAACAAGAAATGTTCATATGTAATGAAACATGCATGTCTCAACATCAAGACAAAACAGAGCAATTACAGGGGACTAGTCAGGGTCTTGTTTACTTTGCAGAATAATTTTATCTACTAGAAATTTATGAAAAGTGACTGCTTCTAACTAGACTAACAGTAAACATAAACAAAAACAGTCTAGTAATGTCTATAGAAATGGAAATGGAGACTAGAAAACAAGTTCCCATAACATATGCAGATTTTTAATGTCTTTTTTGCATTCTCTTTGATTTTTGTTTTTGTGTGACATAAGATATGTTTGTTGATCTGAAACATTTAAATGTGAGATCAAAAAGTGAAAGAAGACATTTGTAAAGGGTGACTTTATAAAAATGTTTTTATGGTGGACTTTCAGCAAGCGCCAGTATTTGGACAGGAGAACGTGTTGATTTTTAGGTTCAAGATAAGTTTTATGACCACGTCAACAAGTGATGGAGGAGAGAATTGAGGAAGGAAACCATTGCAAGCAATTATGAAGAGTTGTTGGACTGAATAAATATAATTACTGGCAACTTATCTTCTGCACTGACACTGGATGACAAAAAATGTTTAATGAAGACTGAAAGATCAAAAGAGGTTTAGATGTTATCTTTAAAAGTTATTATGTCGGCTGACATAATACCTTTTTATGTAATGCTCCTGGTTTATAAAAACTACCTATTAGTTTTATGACATTTCCGAAAAACAGTCCAGACTATGAGCTTGCCTTGGCTTTTTAGCCTCTAGCCCTGACATTTAGAGCATCCGGTAGTCACGGAAACTCATCTATAATCGCTGCAGGGAAATGTTAACAGAGCTGAAAGCACAGGCTAAGGTTGAAAAAAGAAAAGCCACAATTGTTCTCTTAGGTTTTTTCACCACAGGTGCAGGACTTACAAAAACAAAAAAACATCCATCAGTGTTTAAATTCCAACATTTGAGTTAAACGGACTGTATTATCAGTCAAAGAGACGTGTCTGTGTTGTTAGGGTGTTTATGCATTTGTTTATGTGTCCGTGTGTAAATGTTCAAGCGTGTCATTTATTGGAGTGTCATGGACATTTGAAGGTCAACGTCACAGCAGGCAGTAAATAGGGCGCCATTGATCGGTCACGCTTAGCTGCTACTGGACACAACTCACTAAGATTGCCTTAGCATGACAGATGAAAGGTTTTAAAAGTTGAAAGCAACATTTCTACTCTGGGTCTTACAGAACAAAAGTCTTTGCTGGTATCTCTAGCCGGAGTGAAACGGTCTTATTTTAACCCAACCGTTTTGCTGGAACAACAAAGATTTGTGCACACAAAGCAGACAATAACCCCCAATAACCTCCCCCCATTGAGACAGTAATTAATGGGCTGTCAATTGCACCTATTTATATGCTGATACAGAGCAGTTTGGTACATAATATCATAGCAGCCCTAAATACGTTTCAGCAAAGATATAGAGAAGAGCTGCACAAGGAGCTAAAATGGCTGCATGTGCTGTGTGGAGGGAAATGGAGGCACTCTTGCCTCGCCGAGCACCTCGGGAAGCTGCTGAGACGCGGGTGAGAAAGGAAACAAATGAGGCAGCCTAGTGTTTAATCATACTGCAGAGGCTACTGCAGAACATATGTGAGCAGATGCCTGCCTCGCGAGAGCTCGGCCATTTGTCATTTCACCTGGAGGGTGCATTGGATTGGATTCAGGAGAGAAATGTTGGAAGTAAGGTTTTCGGCAAATTTGACAGCTAGTAGTTGCACAGCGGGTGGGCTTCCAACAAAGATAGGGAGGGGAGAGGAGGCAACATAGACTTCTCCACTGGGCTTACCTGGAGGTGGTTATAAGACTTTCTGTGGCTATACTCCCAGGGATTGCTGGTTGTTGATGGCCTCTGAGAGGTGGTTGGTGGGTGTGAGAATGGTTAAACACAAACATGCTGCACAAACTATCTGCAAGTGAACATCCTAATGACAATCTTTTGATTTAGCTGATGGTTCAGAGTTAAACTGACAGATGGCAAAGTTGCTCTCGCACACACACATATACGCACATGGCAGCAGAACAAGACAGATTCATAAAATACAGAAAATCACTGTTTAAGTTGGCTGGGGGGCATAGGAGAGAACATAATAAGGAAGAAGCGAGAACAAAAGGTAAAGCTAAAGAGAGACAGACTGAAAATACTGAAAACAGAGGGACGAGAGCAAAACAGGAGGAGAGTGGAGGCATACCTGACAGATAATGTTGTCATAGTACGCCAGGTTGTGAGTATGAGCTTGGGGGGCAGGCGGAGGGGTGTCACACAGTTTCCTTACATTTGGCTGTGACCCGTCAGCTGTTGTCGAAACCGAGAGGCCGTCCGTCTGCGGCTCGCTGCTCTGGGGGCGGTACTTACTGTGGGAACGCAATGAGGGACACAGGCGTGATATAAATATTTATAGAAGTGTCTTTTTGTTTCTCCCTGCACTGCAATATGAGTCACAGTAAAGAAAATTGAACAACACTGTGGAACGCAAAGGGGGATCGAGCACACACACACACACACCTGCGTTTGCGAAGGCGCATGTTCTCGTTTTTGAGGCGGTAGAGGCTCTTGGCGAAGAACACGATGATCATGAAGAGCAAGAGGAAGACAAAACAGGTCACGGCCACCACAACGCACAAGACCTGGAACTCTGTGACGGCCCATTCACAGCGCAGGCCTTTATTCCAGATGTAGTCCTGAACGTTACACCTGGACACAAAGGGATGGAGGGAAGAACAAATATGATACAGTGCTAAATTAGCCTTTTAATTACGATCACCACTTTGACCTTGTAGATAATGACACCTGCTGTCAGTCAGCGAGTACAGCTGATGGAAAATAACACACAGTTGTTGGCTTTTCATATAATTTTAACTACCTCCTTTTTACAAGATCAGAGTATCTCACAGCATATGTTGTATTTTTCCGTTAACCTTTTCTACCTGTGCGACTGACTGAAAACATCCCAGTCATTTTTGAACACGTGCAAGTCAATATATATGTCGGTATTTGCCTTCCTCCATTTTTCCATCAAATTTGACTTATTTTCCTGTCCCAATTGGCGGTGCCACCACCATGTTTCAAGTTGTTCAGAATGGTGTGCGGTGCCAGTTTTCTTATCAGAAATTTTTCTACCTGTGCTAGCGTTCTGATCATAAGGAGCACTTTCTTCCAGACACCTTTTGAGTTTCCTGCATTCCATGTGGCAATTTACAGACAATTCTTCTCATTTATTTCTAACAATAATGATTTTCTTTAGCCCACTCTTCCATAAACAACAGATTTGGGGAGTACATGGCTCATAGTGTTTCTGTCAACATTTTTGTCACCAAAACTGTGACAGCTATAGGCTACATCTCAAATTAACTTTGCATTTGTACCTTAATTTTTTATTTAAGATGTTCAAAGCTTCTTCAAACTTTACTCCTAACTTGTTTGCCATTTGTTCCTTTCCAAAAACCTCTGAGGCTTGTCATCTCTAATCAAATGGAATAAAGGGACCACAATCAGGGTTGCACTGGTTCAATTAACAGAGTGAAGGGCGTCTGAAAACAAATAAACCTATCAAATTAAACCCTCATAAAGTACATTACATGTTCACACTGCAATGTGATAAAATCCAGAAGAACTCAAATAGTATAGAGACTTTTGCAAGGCGTGCAACATTTTTAAAACAAGAGTGCAATAGTACTTGCACATTATGTGGTGCAACCTGGAAGCTGTCCAATAAGCTGCCTTGCTTCTAATAAGATCAAAGGATCAGAGCATGTGCATGCATACATCAGGGCCGGCCCAAGGCATAAGCAAACTAAGCAGCCGCTTAGGGCCCCAAGACCACTAAGGGCCCCCTCAGTGGAGCAGATTTTTTTTTTTTTTGTAATAATTTCTGTCATTAACATTTCAAAAACCACACAATTTCACTATAAAGTGATTTGTTTTTTGCAATAATATATATTTGATAATGTATTTACAAATGATTAATTTATGGATAAAAAGGAAAAGAAAATTGCTCTTGGAGTCCCCTGGTGGCCGCGGTAGGTACCGCACGCTTCGCCGGTAACATGAGCTGCAATGAGCAGAGCATCCAAACATCCAAAGCTCTGGTCAGAAGTTAAATTTGCAAAACAATGTCTCAAAAAAGGACTTATCCTTCAGGGAGCGAGAAAAGAAAGAGGAAGAATAGAAAAAAGCCAAGATAAAGGTTTGTTTTAATGCGCCTTACTAATGTAATGTACAAGTTTAGTAAAGCTGCTAATAGAAAATTTGCTTGATAGCGACCTGGAATGGTCCAGTTCAAACATTTATGTTAGGGTCTTTGTGTGTGTGTGAAACTGAGTTTAAACTTTAAATGAGTTGATTCTCATGCTCTCCTCTGTTTATTTCTGAGGTATTTTTGGCTTCAAAACGCCGTGTTGGATAACGTTTAATAATAATAAAAACTTCTCAGTGTTTGATATTGTCTTGCAAAATGTTTTTATGTCAGGCTACATAGCTGCTACATGGATGAGCTAGTCTGTGCTGTAGTTGTAGTTGTTGTTTGTTGCTGAGCATAATTATTTTATGGCTAAAACAAACATTATTTTTTACATCAACCTGTAAGTTATGGGAAACTCCTGTTAAAATCATTGGAAGGCTCAGAATCAGTCCAGGACCGGCACCGGTCTACATTCTCAGGTAAGAAAGACTGACCTGGTATAAATAAAAAATTTTGCTATTGGAGTTATGCTTAAGAGAAATGTATTTAATCAGAGAATGTTATGAATATGAGTGTAGTTCTGCACAGATTGCAGTTTTCTGGCCGATCCGTGGTTACCGACCTTTGAAAAGCATGACCTGCCCATTTTGATTTTGGATGATATAATTTTTTTTTGTCTGAAATGTCACTAAATATAGCACAAAAGTCACTGAGTTGGCAACACTGAGGTGAATATTGTTTACTGTAAACATGCAGACCTGACCTGGTGGGTTGGTCTGTCAGTCAAACCTCTTACTGTATAGCAGAAGAGGACAGTGGCTGATTTATAAACCTTGATGAAGATAAGATCAGGGGATAAGATGGGCTTCACATGTAAGTATCAGCTGATCACGATCCCCCAAAATTAAGGATATCAACTCCCAGAAATCAACTGGTCAATAAACCAGTTGGACAATAAATGCATCCTATAATATACATGTATATAATGTAAACAGCCAGAGATGCAATAAGCTTATAGCAGGTGTGTGAATGGTCTAATGATCGGACTGCTCATTGCAGCTGATTGCTGACTGCAGCCAGGCCACATTGTTAGCAGAACTAGAGGGCCCCAAAACCAAATTTCACTTAGGGCCCCATGGAGGCTTGGACTGACCCTGGCATAAAAATGCTTGTATTTTAGCCTTTACCTGTTCTACCTGTGCAACTGACCTCTCATATCTGAATAAGGTGCAAGTGCATGTATATATTTAAGCATATGCTTCAGCTCGTGCATAGGACAGGATGAGCAACAGTTTGTCTCCAAGCTGACAAACTGCAGATAGGGCAGATGGTTGAAACATGATGTGTTCGGTCTTCGTTGTGTATTGGCATTGTGCATGCAAGAATACTTTGTTTGTGTGTGTGCATTTCTCTGTTGTCATTTTCCTCACACTTCTTTGAGCAGGCGACTGCCATGTGCTCTCTACATCTCTTACCTCAAAAAACAGAGCTAATCCATTGGGGACCCTGCTGTGATCTTGACGAACCCACATGACACATTAAGCCAGCCTTCTGTCTTTGTGCAGGCGTGTACGTGTGTGTGTATGCGCGCTTGCATGTAGTTCCCTTAATCTTTCCTTTTGTGTCAGAGGACAAAACATTTGGGAATGATTGCAATAAGCCAAATTAATAAGGGAAATGTTTTTGATCCAAATCAGAGGGGCCAGTTATCTGCCTATTGGCAATGCTGTGTTTGCAATATGCTAAACACACATAAGAGCGACAAAATGAAGCTGACCTGAAGCCTTATCACATCTCTCACCTGCAGAAGGCACCCATTCCTGCCACCACGGTGCACACCCCTCCGTTGAAGCAAAAGTTTGGTTCAATGTCACACTGAGAAACACAAACTCCTGGTCCGGACAGCACAAAGCCCAACCTGCAGCCATCTGCACCCATAGCCCCACCTACACCCATTCCGTTGTTGTTGTCTGGTCCCTGCATAGGAGGAGCTGGCAAAGATGACCCACCACCGGTGTTTGGCCTTAAATTTTTGCGGATCACCGGAGAACCTGCCAGGAGCGGATTCTCGTCCTCCATGTCAGGTGGAGGTGAAGGGGTCGGCTCAGGTTCTGGGGTCGTGTCTACTGCTGAGACGTCGTTGTCAGAAGACAGGTAGTCATAGTATTCAGTCAGGGAATACTTATTAGGTTCTCCACCTCTCTGCTTTTGAGCTTTGGGGGTTTTTGCCCAATCCAGAGTGACGTCGGCGGGCACAACATCTGGCGCTGGACTGTGAAACGCCACCGAGATTACATCATCAGATAACGGGTTCCCGGGATGGTCTGGCCCCGCTCCTCCGGCTGTAAACTCCTCCCCGTGTTGGTCCTCCTCTACAAAATCCAAGTAGTGGCGCTTGTGAGAGTGGTGATGCCTGGTGGAGCTCAGTGGGAGTCTGGCACCAATTCCTGCTCCGATCAGGTGTTCTCTCTCTGCTGAATCATCACTGAGAACCATCCTGGTGTCCAAGGCCTCCTTGTGGACGGATGAGTGGTTGTGGTGAGGATGATGTCTGGCCAGCGAATGCCGCCCTGTCAATCAGAAACAGCAAGGAACATTTTTAACTGCAAAGATCATTTCTATTGTGATATTCTTATACTTGCGCACAAACGAAACAAAACTCTGAGTTCTTGATGGTCATAATAGTTTACATCTGCCTTAGGCTTGAGATGGACAATGCAAGAAGGTTGCTATAGCAAAGACAAACTATTTTGTTTTTTGGTCAGAAGCCGCTGAATTTTTATTTGAAATCTTCTGGTATTTCAAAGAGTTTATGAAACTTTCCACAGATCACAGAATCATAGATTCTACACTATTCTTAACAAAGGTGATGAAGAGCATTTTCACATCTTGTTTCTTTCTTTCTGTCACATTGCACCTACCTGAAGTGGTTGTTGCTTCAAAGGTCAATTCTTGCTTGGCCAGATATCAAAGCCTCATGCACACATGTCCAGTTAAAACCCCAGTAACATTTGGCAAACTTAGCCAACTCGCTTCATTCACATTAGTGAGAGTAGGACAAGTCATAGCTTCTACTAGTTGCCATGGAGACTTAGTCGCTTCAAAATCTCATTCTGGTGGTAAAACAAGCCCAATTTTTTCCTAGTCTTATTTGTCAGCTTAAGAGCTTTTTTCTCTTCTTACCTAACTACACAATTTTTTCTCTTGATCAAACATAATGGATGTATGAAAAGGAGCCATTTTAATACAGACCACAAATCTACTAGAATGTAATACTTCCTTGTCTTTTACATTTTTTATTATTGACTTAGAGATAAAGCATATTAATAACCAATGGGTAGAAACCGCTCCCTTGTTCTATCTACGCTGTGCAAGAGAATTGAAAGGAATTGTGTAGAAAGGCAATGGCCAGCAAAATCCAATGGCAACAGTGAAAGTCCATCATGAATCAAAAAATGTTGTATTAAATTACACTTATATTTATTTTATAGGAATTGTTTGGGGTGCTTATAAGAGTTATTCTTATATTTCTGCTTAAACACCCTAATTTATTAGCTTCTTAACATGGCATTTGTAAAAGGTGGATTATTTTAGACACTTTATACTACACCTTTTAACACTTTATGCCGGGGTGGCAGGTGCTGCTTCTGCATTACAACAAGATCACATACACAACCTGACATGCAAGCTGACAATTCAGAATAAAATCAATTGTGGCTGAGTTTAACAGTCGCTGTCAGTATGACTGTGAAAGGGAATGCTTTGAGTTATGCTGTTGTTATCGGGCGTCATACCTAAAGGCAAATCTGAGAATTCCCAGGATTCCAACTCTGCTTTGTGCATAAGTAATGTTAGTGTCTCTTTACAGCACTCAGAGGAAATGTCTGAAAGTTTTCCCAGGCTCATTTCCCAGCAGGATACACCACAATCACACCGTCACCTTTGATAAATCTGTTGTTTTCGTAATGAGAGATGCGTACTAAAAAATTGGAAATGTCTCATAGGAATCAAATAAGATTTTTACAGAAATGAAAGCAAAAGCTGAAGATGCAAGTGTGAAGTCTGCATGTACAGGATTTGGTACAGTAAGTGACTGACCAATGTTCTCGGGTGACTGAGACTTGTTGAGGATTAAATCAGGATTTAGAGCTGTGGGTTAGAGACTGACTGGTCAGGCTCATCTGTACTTTGCAATCTGGGGAGAAGGACTCAGACAACAGGGGTGCAAATACATAATGAAGTAAAAGCTCTAGATATTATATGGTAACAAGTGTAAAAATCTACAAAAACTTTCCAAGAGACATCTACTGATGCAGGAGGACATTTTAAAATGTTGTCACATCGCCCAGAAACTTTAATCTTGTATTTTATGTGACAGACCAATGACAAAGTTGTGTATAATTGTGACGTTTTGAATGTTTTATCAATTCTGTTGAATCACCTTTCACTGTGATCACAGCTATAAGTCTTTTGTATATGCCCATACACCTACAGACTGGATTTTTTTTTTATTTTGAGGTATTTTTTGAAAAAAATAATATAAATAAAATTAAAAAAAAACTATTTAATTGGTTGGAACGATTCGAAATATCAGCTTCCAATTTTGCTACACATTTCCATGCATTTTAACACATAAATATAATTTGACATAAACCACCCCACAGTAGCTCTGGCTGTCTATTTAAGGTTATGATCCTGGTTAAAAATGAAACTTTGCACCTTTATCAAGTCTTTGGCACCCTTTAAAACACCCCCCCCTACCCTAACATGATGCAACCAGCAGTGCAAGGACCTGAGTTCTTAGTGGATGTGCATGTGAAAGGATTGTATGTTTAATATATTAAGTCCTTCTATCCAACGTCAGGATAGTACAATCATTAATATGAAGGACATCTGGTTCCATATTATGGGTAACTTAATATGTAACCCAGTATTCCTTTACTGGGCTACTTGGTACCCAGTAAAGGAATACAATAGTATAATACTATTAAAGACTGATGCTGACTCTTATCCTAATTCCTGCTTGGAGCTAGATGAAAAGACAGGGGAAGTTATGACTCAGGTAGATATGTAGTCATCTCCCTATAGGCAGATTGTCCATTCACTCATACCGTCACACTATACTTAGGACAGTGAATGCCAGATTGGCCCCAATCTGCAAATCGGGGTGTACAAGTGTGTGTAGATAGGCAAAAGTGGCTTGTTGTGTAAAAAAGCCATATAAGTGGCCTGTAAGGCTAGAAAAGTGTTTTTTAAGTACCAGCCATTAAAGTCTTTATCTTCTGGGAAAACTTTTGTATGTTCCCACAGTTGTCTGCCATTTCTTTTCACTTTTCTTTTGGCCTACAGCTACAGATACAGCTAAACAGAGCCAAAAGGTTTGCTGGATGGCTTGTCTTCCATTGCCACCCTCAAATTCCTCGGTTCAAAAAGGGGTGCCACCTTTCAATACATGGCTCTTCATTCAGACCTCAAACAAAAACCATCAGAACGTGCCTCGAGTCACGAAGACCAGTGGCGGCTGAGAAGCCATGAGCTTCACCTCACTCACACACTCGTGGAGCGCAGTTGCCATGGTGAGATGTAAAGAGGTGCTGTGTTGAAAGGAGGAGCAGGGCGAGGGAATTGCAGTGGAAACAGAGAATCTAGTGTTAGTGCTCTTTCTCTTCCCTGATTTTCAATCAACTGCCCGGCCAGTTGGTAGGTGCTGGATGCCAGCTCCATTTCTGGGAAAAGAAGGATTTGGAATGTATCTGAAGGCCTATGGGTTTTTTTCTTCTCTTTTGTGGACAGAGACATTCCCCACCGATTCAAACCGACTGCAGCGGATTCAGCTCTCACTTAAGGGCTCAATCTGCCAATTTGCTCTGTTGAGACTTAGGCGAAGCTGCATCCTGTTAGCAGCTGGAAGTCTTTGTAGAGAGTCCAAGAGTAAAAGGGGAACATGAGGAGATTACAAGATGCTCAAACTGAATGCACAACTCTGCTTTTGGTGTGTGACATCTGCCTTTTGCAGGCTGATTTGTGCTTTTAACTGACAGTCAGCTTGCAACCTCTGGCATTGCATTGAGCGAGTCACCATGGTAACAAGTTCTACCTGAGGTCATTTTGATTGTTTGGGGGGAGACTTGAAGGAGTTACACAGATTTTAAGCATGGTGGTAAAGAGATACAGCTGCAAAGTTGCAAACTAAAAACGCCAAAATATTCAAGAAGGGCTAAAGACTAAAATTAAAAATTGAGAATGCAATCATAATTTATTCATAATTTTTGTTGTAGGCATTTTAAAATGAATCTATCCATTATCTCTTGTGGATTTCTTGCTGCTTGTTAAGCTATAAATACCATCCTGACCTCACCTCCTTCAGTGTGTTTTGGTGTGAAAGATGGAGACAAGCTGATCCATTCTGACATATCATGAGCTTTCTAGGGCTGCAGGGCAGATGGACCTCACAGTATGTAGTCTCTGACACACACACATTTGCATGACAGTGCACCCAAGAGCCTGGAATCAGTCCATGTCATTTTCCATGACTCCATCAAGCCCATTGTTATGCACTTATGGATTTATTAGCCTTTTACCTGATTAGTTCAAAGAATATTGATTAATTTCTCACAGAAAAATTTCCAAATGCAATCATAGAAGCTTAAGCAAGTAATTAATTAGGTAAATAGTTAATTAATAGAATAGAATAATGCATTTGAAGATCGTTGTGACAACGCCTACCTATAATTATTTGCTTCTGTGAAAATTACTGCTCAATACAAGCATAATGATGGCTTAAAAGTAACATATATGTAATCCACAATGAAGTTTTGAAATTGTAGACACTTTTAAGACATCAGATGTAAATCCAGTTTCCAGGACCAATCAGCTTCACTTTATAATCCTTAGCTTTCACGTTGACATGCTAAGGAAGCAATAGATTTATATATAGTAATTTTACCGATAGATAAAACTGTTCCACCAGGCCAGTCAAATTGAAATGATACACCTAAGCTCATGGTCCTAATTGATCACATCCCCCTTCCCACGTGATCCGCTGTGGTCTAAATCACAAGAGGGAGGGCGCCTGGCCTGCGTGCCTGTTTCCTGGTCAATATGTCACAGCATTAACGCCTGGTTACACATTGAGGCCGAGGGATGAGACGAGGAATGGGAGGCGCGGGGTACAGTCTGCGCGCTCCCGCGTGAACCCCAGCGACCCCACGTACGTGCACGAGCCACCCTGTTGCTGGGCAGCGGCGCTCGTTTTTGTTTTTTTTTAAAGCCCGAAAGATTTCTCTTTCTTTTTTTCCAGTAGTCTACTGGGATTTTTCTTAATATGTTGGAAATGGCAAGACGAAATTAAAAGAAGGAGGGGGTGTTGGGTTAAGGGGGGCAGATTGGGCTTGTCCTGTGACCCCCCCCCCACTAATGTCTGGAGGAATTTACTGCATTTTGCGGCACAATGGGCTTCATGTAGACCGACCACAGAGCACCTAATCCGGCCTTTGTCTCGGGATGAACCGCGTCAACTCTTACCATCCATAAGCATATCTCACTTATCAAG
This sequence comes from Phalloptychus januarius, assembly GCA_902982915.1. Classification (NCBI taxonomy): domain Eukaryota; kingdom Metazoa; phylum Chordata; class Actinopteri; order Cyprinodontiformes; family Poeciliidae; genus Phalloptychus; species Phalloptychus januarius. Next base: position 8,522,689 of record CADWAE010000038.1, on the reverse strand, counting down.
ATGAAATGCATTAATTTATTCTATTTCAATGTTTTGCTATTTAAACGAGGATTTTGGATCAGAAAAAGAATATAATGGCATATATATTATACTACAATGTATGTTTTACTTTTTATATACTCGAACTATAAAACAGTGACAATTGTATCTATAGCAGTGGAGCTTAAACCTATAATTAAGAACCTATAGTATTCTTAACCTATAATTAAGAATACCAACCTATAATTAAGAATACTATAGGGTAAAAAATAGATAGTGAAACATAAATGTTACACCTGCATGTCCTCCTCCTAATTATACACATCCCTCTTGCTACCTTTGCAGAATTAATGAAATATAATAGCAGTACTGCACTATTACAATATATTGGCGATAGTAAATCAATGCAAAACCTGTGTCCATGTGGTTTATGAGAAATAAATATTCAGCTCAACGTTGCATCTCGACATTTTCCACGTTTTATTAAATACCCGTCCAAGTGCAGGTGTGATTTGATCCACGCACGTGCGCGCTGTCTTGCACAAATGACCGAACTACACTGCCGCGCACACGCGCAGGGTGGGTCTCCCGTGGAACGGTGGTCTTACCGTTATGTGCACACACAGGGACGATGAACATGGAGATGGTCAGCAGCACCTGCCAGGTCCCCAGTCGACTGTCTCCACGAGCCATAGTGTGGGTTAGCTATTCTCCTGACACGCTGATAGTATTTTTAAAAAAAGATCTGATCTGATCTTGTCTCCTTCTTCACACCGGTCAGATGCGGCCGCGCAATTAATCCAGATCACGGCGGACCCTGTCAAAGTTCAGATCTGCTCCGTTTTGGTCATGCCGCCTTCTGCTTGGCTTAACAGCGAGGGGACGGTCCCATTGTCCCCAAGCGGCTGGCCTGTCCCTCTCGCACCTTTTTGCGCGCTTCTCGATGCGCCTTTGGGGTTCGGTCGACAGACAGCAGCAGCGCCGCCAGGAGTTGTAGTTGTAGCGTAATGACGCGCGCGACCAACGCAGGGGTCCGTAGACGAGATTTTAATGACACGAGTCTCGTGCTTGCTCGCCTGTCTGCCTGTCTGATCGGAACAGCGCGCGCAGGGGGTGTTCGGGTGTCAAAGTGCCAGCGTACACACACTCACACACACACACCCCGTGACACACGCACACTGTAAATGCTCCTCTGAGTCCAGCTTCAGCGTATCAGCGGTTCGTGCAGAATGGGAGTGAACGTGGGGATTTACGCAGCGTCTGTTGTCAATTGCACGTCAATATGCTCCATTTTACACCCCAGCTCTGATGCATCAGAGCATTATGTGGGCCCCCACTTTGGGTGGCGTTTATGTGTCAGTAGGTTACTGGGTGCATGCTGCCTATAATTGCCAGCAGAAATTGGTGTGTACACGCACAGGATTGGATAATCCTCTTTATGTTATGCTATAGAGTCGAGACAATGGCATCTGCTCCTTAATCACTTTGCCGTGCAGGACAGGCATGAGGTAAAAACGGAACTTGACGTCGGCTTAGGGCTCCCTGAATAGCAGGACTTTACTGCGCACAACACAATGACCAATACGCCAGTCATTGGCAGTTTTTGATGTAGGGGATACGTTTGTCTTCCCTGGGTGGTAATGTAAAAGAAGAAAATTCTGTCAATTGCACACCAAAAGAATGTGCATTGTGTATACACATGTCAGTCAGTGGGATATCCACCTCTGTGCACTATCAGTGCAAGAAAATATGACACCGCCACAGTGGCTGACAAAACTGAATCTGGTGTCTGATTCCCAGCTTATGATTCAGTGTTGCATTAAAGGGCTACTTGGGGGTTTTACTAAGTATGACATTTGAACTGCACAACCATTTGCAGTACAAAATCTTTTGTATTAAACTGGTCTTATTTTACATTGAAAAGAGATTTTCTTGTGTGTGTGTGTTCAGAAAAATATCAAGTAAAACAGCGAAGGAAAAAGAGCTTATGTCTTTTTATGTATGTAAGTATTTGCTCTATATTGATGTCAGCTTATATATATTTTACTCAATCACATTTCCTTATCTGTTCCTTTCATCACCCTAAGCGGGTATAATCACAGTTCACTGGCACTAATCCAGCAAACAAGAATAGCCAGCAGAGGGCTGTCATCCCATTCCCCTCCTAAATTGGATTATGTAAGAGACATTTTGAAATAATTAGGATTGAAGGCATTGATTTCAGTGAATTAGTTGCTCTACCATTTTCATCGGTAATTCAATCTGGAATTGAATTGAGATAAACCACTGCTCTACAGAGATATTTATGTGCATCCTTGGTAAAGATGTGTAACAAAGCCTAACGATAGATATGTTACTTCTGCTGTATAATCTCACACTTAATATTTCTTTTTTAGAAGAGGCATGCTTTCAGTTTAATACATTCTTTTAGAAGAAAAGAAATTTCATGTAAAGAAATAATTGCATTTTATAAACTCCCCAAAAGCACAGTTATTAGGATCCACAATAATCACTTTAATTTAAATATAGTTTTAGCAGTTTTTAGTCCTTCTTTAGTCCTTTTTTAGGCATTCTCTGTGCCTAGGCCAGAAGAGAATGCTATGTTTTGCAAAGGTTTATGAGTCAATTGTATGCATAAAAAACTTAAAGACTCTAATGGCAGTTTAAACGGTTTACTACCACAAGATGGAAATAATGAGTCTTGATTTTTCACACATAAAAGAGGTCAATTGTTGTTTAGTGAGAAGGAAGTATTAGTGACACTCAAGTGGCAAATTAAAATAATTAATTGTTTGCCTTATTTTCTTGTTGTCAGTGCTCACCATCTGAGCACTGACAGAGGGTGGCTGAAAATGTCAAAATGGCTAAAGTAGGAAATAGTAAAAAGTAAGCGTTGTTTTGTTCTGTTTCTTTTTAGTTGTTGGTTGGTGGCTCGACTGACAATGTGAGGATTGTGGGCGGACAGACAGATAAGTGTTGGTAAAATATTGGTTTTGTTTTCTCCCTTACCTATGACAGCAAGTCTTCCAAGTTAGTAGGCTCAGCATCTCCTCTTATTTATGTCTTTGTGTTTACAGTGGCTTGAGATTCCATGGCATAACCAGAACGTTATTCAGTTATTCTTCTTCCTATGTTCTGAATAGAAATTGTACAAAATACCACACTATTGTCTTTTATTAAACTCTTGTGAAAACTATTTCTGAGTGAAATCATTCTTGTTCAAGTGAACTAATATTGTCATATTTTAGGATCAGCACATGTTTACACTCACAAAGAATTTGCCTTTAGATATAGGTTTTTGACAAACAATTTGAGTTATTTGGACTGAAACAAATGACAGGATTTTATGGAAAAACACATTTTGGTACTTAAAAAGCATTACCAAATGTTTTTTAATTGGTGGAAAATGTACTGTGTGGATTTGTTTATCCTCTACAGGGGCTGAGAGTATTGTTAAGGTGCATTTTATCACTCCTATGTGGTTTCCCAGTCATCAAAGTAAAAGCCCACAGAAACCCTGTGAGGTGAGCTGTAGAGAAGAACACAAAGAGAGAACCCGGGACTATGAATGAAGGAGAAAAAATGTGCAAAGATTAATGATTTAAAGCTGCTTCAACCTTGTGAAACAGCATTAAAAAAATTGATGCTATTCTGCTGGCAGGAGATTGTTGTACAAATATAAGCAGGAGTGGTATGAATAACAAACGTATAATAAAATATTTTTTTGTTTTCAACTTAAGAAATGTACAATTAAAAGTTTTTAAAATAATCTCAGTGACAAATTATTTTAAAACCTCTTTATGTGGTACACCTGCTTTTTCACCTCATCCATTTTCATATTCTACAGCACCAACAATTTATTTCTTTACATCATATTCCAATATTTTAAACAAACCAGAGAACATTTTTCTTTTTCCAACCACGAGTGTGATGATGGGAGCGAGCAGGGACTGTCACAAAACCGGGGGAGACAGAGAGTTTTGGAGGATGAAAATAGATGGGTAAGTGTTGAAGAGGGGGAGCAAAAGAATGGTGCAGTCTGACAAAAGTAGAAAAAAAAATCACACTGATGTACTGCCAAACAGAGCAGAACAAAATTGTTCCCGCTTCCACCTACCATCCCTGCACACACACATACACAGTATGTCATATGGATATACATATTTGATGTTTAACTTTTCACATTTTTTACAATATGGCCAATATTCGTGTCTTGTTATTTTGTTTTATTTTTTTGCTGGGCGAAAAATAATAACCAGACATATACATGAAGAGCAAGAAGCGCTGTTTTCATGGGGATGAGCAGATGGATGGGACCCAGAGGGGAAGAAAAACACACCTCAGGTGACGTCAGGCTTCATGTGTGTGTCTGTCCCTTTGCATGTGGTGCTGGGGCCACATTAGTTGCTTCCTGTTCCCATGTTGGACACCAAGGGGTGGACAGGAAGTCCAAAATTCCTCCAGTACAAATTCCTCCGGTTGAAACCTTCTCTCTGCAGCACAAGGCTGTGTTCACATATAGATCTTACAACATATCAAGAAATAGTGAATTGTTTGCTTGCTGAGGTTGGAGTTTTAATAATAATTAAAAAAAAAAACAACTGAAAATGAAATAGGCTGCAGAATACATTGCTAATATCATAGTAATGTGTTAACATTGATAACTAATTACCGAAGTATCACAAGAATTTACAAATTTGTGAAGTTTAGAGCAGCTAAACATATTATTAATAGTCAAAAGAGGATAAACTATATACTTCCTACATTTTTCAACAGTCATATCAGATCTAATTTGTTCTGAAATGACTGACTTTTTATGGAATTTCCTATTTTAATATGATAGTGTCTGAAAAAAATCATCACGTTGGTATTTTTTAGGTCACTTTTTATTGGTTCATTTGTTGGGACACAGAGGAATCCTTAAAGGCATGTGAACATTTTCTGTCGGTGAGCTCTGCTTTTTACAGGTTTTCCTGATGCTTATCTCTTGGACACAGATGGCTTTGTAAACCTACAGAGCTGATAATGCCTGAGACCTGCTGAGAATAGGCTCTGGGAGCTTTGGATGTCATATTTATAGATATATTTTCACTGGGGTTCTCCTGCTGTGTTCTATTATGTTCCTTTCTACAGCTACTATATGTTTCTGTTGCATTTCTCATTTGCAAATCTGTCCTGGTTTTCTATTTTTTACAACCTAACTCACGTAAGATGCTATATGGATATTAAATATGCGGCACACACACATATATTATGTTTCTATATCTTTACAAGGAATTTGCATTGATTCCATGTATTTCTGTAGCCTATTCTTAGCCCTTACCCTAAATCACACAATTACCAGATATATGGTAATTATTGTTGCTAACCTAACAATTACAAGTTTATTGAGTGAATATGTAGCATTTGTAACGCAGGAGATTTGAGATCCTACAATCTCTTAACTTCCAGTTTTTGCATGATCTGAAAAAAAATGTAGTTTTGTCTTAGCAACTTCAATATTATTTAGAACAAACCTGCTGCAGGAAGTTTTATTTACCCCTTTGCTCTTTAAATGATTTGTAAAGATATCATCATACCCCAGAATGTTCTAATTAAAGATAAACATATCCAACTAAATACAAATGCAAAGTAAAAAAAAATCATTTAAAATAAAGTTGCTTAAAAATAAAAGCAAGTCTTATTCCTGACACTTGTGTAAAAGTAAAAAAAATTAGCCAAACATCACACCACTGCAGCAGGTGTAATCAGAACATGTGCAAAAGAATTTTGTTGAAAATATGGTGGTTTATTTCCCAGACTTTCTGGACCTGCTGTAGTACCTGCAATTAGTTCACAGGTCAAAGACCAAAAGAAAAAAAAAATCTAATTTTAACATTTAAAATGTTCAAAAACAAAGTTCTTTAGTCATCATCCAAGTCGACCTTTATCACAGGCGCATGGTTTTCTGACATCGTGGCCCTGATTGTGATATTTTTACCTGTGAATGTCAATGAGGGACCTTTTGCTTGGCCTCTGATGACTGTCAAATCTGTATTCATGGCCATGTGTTTATAAAGATTTTTGTCACACTCTCTGGCAACATCCGAAAGTCCCACTGCATACTCATTTTTCCTTATGTTTAAGTCATACGGCACCTTAAAGAAGACAACCAGCCGCTCGCTTGTTTGTCTAGTGGAGCCGTCAAGGAGATCATAGGTGAAGACACCGGAGAATCCACGCCCAGTGTAGGGGGTCTTCGACACAAGTGCAGCTCCAGAAGAAGATGGCTTGATTCTTGGAGATAAAGGATCTGCGTATGCTCCCCCAAGAGTGAACGTCCTAGTGGAGGAAGAAGAATAAGGATCACCATCAAACAAAGATCCTTTGAAAATCTTTGAAAGTTTACCTAGGATTGTGAAGGACGTATTGTCTGGAGTTGTTTGTGACGTCAATCTTGCATTGGCGAACTGGCAACATTTTTCTTATGGCACCCCCGACTTCCACAGTGCCTTGCAAGATTTCTGCTCCCAAACTTATTGCATCTAAAAACGCCATGTTCCCTATAAACTACCTATTCAGAAACAAATAAAACCCATTTGGCAAGTTAATAACAGCATGAAAATCAATAGAATATGCATACATCTAAACATAAAAACTAGGAAGATACTGTGGGATCTGATAGCATTTCAAAACTACCATGTTTTAAAACCTCAAAATATTCTAGTTTATACCAAAAGAGGGATGGAGAAATCTGTTCTGCTGTCCAGTGGTAAATTAAGAAACTGGTTACTGAGTAAAACACACATATGCATTAAGATGTGCGTTTATACTACAGGTAAATCTTGTTTGGCAATAGCCATCTACCAGTTTTTAATGTTCCCCTGATGGCTTCAACAGATAACCATGTGCAATTACTTTTTTCCCCATTCAACTGTACAATTCTTGTAGCTTACTTGCAGTCTGACCGGGAGGTGACACGATTTATCTTTTGATTGCTGAAAAAGGCTCAAGACATTCAAAGGGGTATATGAGGTAGACGAGAGAAAAAAAAAAGAAAAAACTGCAGGGTGGTCTAGTTAAAAGCCTCTAGCTGATTGCAATCAGCCAGCAATTAGAAGCAGCTGAACAGGAGGCGGAAAGATATGTCACCACGAGATGGCGCACTAAGAGCGCACACTGAACTCCCTTTCAAAACTCAAGAATACAAAACTGGTGCAAAAGTCAGGGAGAAGTTTTTTTTTAGTTGACCTGTCATATCCACTCACTAAGGACTCTTTTTTTTATTGTCTTAGAACCACCAACCTGTTTCCTCCAGAACTTCCACATCTGACATTTTCATTCATGTGAAAAAATAAACACCTTACATATTTAGATCCATTTTAATCTTGTAGCAAATCTCCAGTTCTACCACATCCCAAAAGCTGAGATCTGTTGAAGTGAGATCTGTTGACTGTGAACCACTGGAGGAAAATTAACTCATGTTAAAAAAAACAGTTTGAAATTATTCAAACTTTATCCTCCTGGAAGTAGCCAGCAGAAAGTGAAAACTAAAACCTGATTTGATATTTGTTGCTGTGCCATTTAAAGAAAAGTAGATCTGCTTCTTTAGATTATATGGGACTGAATTATTTAGTCTTTTAGGCCATTTCAAGTAACAAAAAAAAAAGGTGAAAAGTCAGGAGTATTGTTCCAAGAATCAAAATGAAGCTATCTTAATGGTAGTTATCTTCTTTGGTGGGACACCAAGTTAAATTTGAATATATTACAAATTTTTTACTGAAAATATTAGAATTCTTACTTTCCTATTTAAATCTTTGAGTAAAAGTAAAAATGTTCTACAGGTTTTGACTCTTTTGCAAGATACTTTAGGTGAAAACATTTTATTTTATGATTGAGGAGTCTTCATTTCAAAATGAAGCTGCTTGGTTTTTAAATTAAGGGATTTAAAAAAAACATGCAAGATTTCTCTTTCATGTTGAGAATTGTGGAGGGAAATTACTGTGGCAAATGGTAAATCAGGTAATTTAGCTTTTTCTAAAGGGTCAACTCACAATAAAAACACAGCACATAATGCCCTTAGATGCTCCTTTATTTTTATGGAGAAAGGACAAGTCAGTCATTTTGATAAATAAAAAAAAACATATATACTTTTGGGCAGATAAGTCAATGTTGAAAGTTAGAGCATAATTACTCAAAAAAACTTGGGTTCAGTTATAGAACTTACAATTATGCTGAAAAATAAAATCCATTAATGGAAAATGATTGAAATATTTGCATGTGTAAACCTTCATCTTTGTCTAAATTAAAAGTACCACTGATGTTAAAAGTAAGCAACTTAATGTTTGGTGTTTCACCTATGTAACCTTAATCTATAGCTGATAACAGGAATTAAAACAACAAAATAAAAAACAGAGTTAGTTGTCACTCAAGTTCACCTTTATCACAGAAGAATAGCTCTCTGACATTGTAGCACTTATGGTTACATATTTGTTTTTATGAGTCAAGGAGGGGCCCTTGGCATTGCCTCTAATAAATGTAATGTCTGTTTTATTTGCCATTTCTTCATGGAGATTTATATTACATCCCTTGCAAACATCAAAAACTCCCACTGCATATACATTTGCCTTAAAGTTCAGATCATAAGGAACCTTGAAAAACAAGGCCATTTGCTCAGTGGTTTTTCCAGTGCAGCCGTTGAAAAGGTCATAGGTGATGATGCCAGAAAACCCACATGCTGTGCGTGGCGCCTTGGCAAAAAACGCAGTTCCAGATCCAGACGGCAGAATTCTTAGTGGCAGAGGTTTAACACAAACCCCTCTGAATAGCTGATCAGCTTAGGCAGTGGGACAATCAATGCCAGAAGTTGCAACAGAAAGCTCCTTACCCAGGATCCTTGAGAACGTAGTGGTCTGAGAAATTTGTGATCTCAATGTTGCATTCTCTGCTGGGCGCTGAATTACTTATGGCTTGAGCGACTGTGATGGAAGCCATCACAACTTCAGCTGCAATGCTTATTAGTTCCATAACCTCCATTTCCACTGTTACCCACCTGTGAAACGGAGGCTTGTGCAGAAATACTGGGCTTTTATTGGCTGAGCATCAGAATTCAAGTTACTTTACACACAAAAACCTTATTCAAAAAGTTTTGGGGGGTTTATTGCAAAGTAAATAAAATGTATGTTCACACCTTACTTTAAACTGCCAGACTTACAACCTAATCACACCATTAGGACCAATCATTCGTTCATTTTTAAATTAGCAACCGGTGTTTCAAGCACAAATACTCCAATTTGTAAAGCATTAATGGAGCTGCTAAAATTTAGGCTAAGATGCAGTTAGAATGGATTTCTGAACTCTCCAAATTCCAGTGATTTTCTTGTAAGCACAGAGATGCACACACAAAGATTCATTAAAAAACAGCAACTTTAATGAGTCGAGTTTCTCAACTCTCAATGCCAGAGAACAATTATTTCACAAATATATGACAAACTCAACTGATGACCAAACACACATCAGCTGGGTTTATGTGCTCACAAAGTTTTCAGTCTAGAAACAATGGACTACCAACAATTGACTTGAACAGTTAATCTAGTCATCCTTCTTCGTTAAAGCACACTTCTTTCATGTATGTCTTGTCTGCTGGTCAGTTCAGCTGTGACTGGTTGAGGGAGGAGTGGGCTGAGAAGACGCCACCCCATCAGGCTGTGACGACGGGTCTGAGACAAAGCAGACAGTTTCAGTTAGTACTCTACAAGCTTTAAGTAAATAAAAATAATAGCAGCACATGAAACCCCGTGGCAACGCCGAAAAATACTCACACATCCCATTTGGAGCTCCGGGGTGTCGAGGGGCCATCGTCTGAGCATTTCCTCCAGGTACCATCCTGTTGGCCACAGACTGGCCTGAAGAATGGAAGACCAAAGTGTCAATACTGAACATATGGGACCAAAAAGCAATAACATAATAAAGAAAAGTAATGACGTTAGCATGAGGATAAGTGTAAAAAAGTGTCATCTTCCAGTTGATAGTTATGTGTTTGGTTCAGACCTGAATGCTGTATTGTGAAACCCGGCTGGCTCTGCTGCTCCCTCTGCTGGCGAACCTTCATCTCTGCCTGTTGCAGCTGCTCAGTATGGAAAGTCTGCCTCTCTGTCAGCAGCTGTTGGCGCTGCTGCTCCAGCTGCACCACACACACAGGTAAAAGTTTGATTACTGAGCGCTTCACTTGAATGAAAATTCCTCAAAGTTTGAGATTAATTTATGGCAGATATCTTCACAAACCGGTTGACAATATAGAATCTGGGAGGCGTTATCAAGATATTAAAACACTTGGATCACATTCACTAAAAAAGTCACAGATGTAAACTTTATCTCACTTTACAGCTGTTAAATGTGCAAGAGGCTTAGAGTTTCATATTTGGGCAACAGTGAAGCATATATACACTCACAGCCTCCTTCTCTCGGTCCATGATGGTTTCCAGCTCTTCAAAATGTCTCAGTTTGATTTCCAGCTTCTTCATCTGAGTTTCCACCAGCAGAGCCACCAGAGACTTGATCTTCCTCTCTTCTACTGCTGCTAAGTGCTACAAGAAACAAAATCAAGAGGGAAAAACACAACCTTTAAAACACACACAACAATTTATAGTAGATGCCAACAAATAATAGAGAGAACAAAAAGAACTCGATAAGTGGCTCAGGCAGATTTCAGTGTGTGGTTCCTTTACTTTACATTTTTTCTTAGATTCATACAAGGTGAGTGTATGCAGTCTCGATGACTGTGGTTCTAAGAGACTAGAACTACTGTTTCCTTCTTAAATATTCCTGTGATTGCGGAGGGTGAGCTTCACCTTGGCCTTTGAGGCAGCAGATGACAGAGCTGCAGCTGCTGCCGTGGGAACGCTTCCCTCCACCAGGTCCAGCTCCATCCCTCTACTCCCATCGTCTCCTTCTCCCCTATTCTCACCATCCTCCCCCCTGACTAGAACACAAATAAATTACACAGTTAATGTTACAGAGAGTTATTTTGAACAGTTGTCATTATACACACACACATACATACCATCCCCCTCCTCCGTCAGAATACTTTCACTATGTTCCCTTTTAACTTGATCTCCATCCACTTTTGGCACACCAGGCTCCATCTTGACTCCATCAAGCCGCACAGGAACCTGCAACATGTGGAAATTGAAACGAGGAGGAACACCCGACATGATCGCTCTCACTAGTGTTCCTCTCTCTACCTGATGGGAGCTGGAGTCAAGTCTTTCCGCTTCCAATGCATCTATTCGACAAAGAAGTTGATCAGTAAGACACGCAGGATTCAGACATTCTGGAGTAATTCATTAATTCATGTGTTTGTTTTGTTCACCTGTTTGTTCTGGCCTGTTGGATGGATCAGAGGTTTTATACAGCGAGTCTTCCTGTGCTCTGGAGAACTCCTCTAAAAAAAAAAAAAGAAACAAGGACAAGTCAAAACACTTAAACCCGAAGCTTAACACCGCACATCGACTCAACTGATTCTCACCAAGCGCCGCCTTTGCTGCGGCTGACGCCACACGCGGATCTACCACGGACGCCAGGAAGGCCACGGTGCTCATAACAGGGTTTTCCGATTGGCTAAAAGGCACAGGCTGATACGCCAGGGGCCCCAGAGAGGCCGACGAATCCTCCAGGTAAGGGTCCTCGATGGGCAAACGGAGAAAGTGTAGGATGCATTCATCCTGCGTTCTGGAGCCCACGTGCTCTGACACTTTGTTCCAGTCGTCCCTGTACACCTCTAAGGCCTGACAGATGGCATGGTTGAAAGATAAAACATATTTCTGTCAGATGACATGTACTGAATAGGAAAAGAAGTGAAAAAGCAGTAAAAAAATAAATATTTGAAATACAGAGTCGGATCATTTATGGAGTATGGATCCACAATGGCGAATAAAGAAATCCAACTTTTCAGTCTCACCTCCAGCAGTAACAGTGTCTCCTGCTCTGTCCATTCTCGTCCTGCATTTGCTCCTTTAGTCTATAAAACAGACGGAGCAAAAGTTTCAGACTTAGCATTTGATAATATACAGTTAGTTACAGTTATAATTCTACAAAGTATTGACTAAAGAAGCTGATGAAAAAACACACATTTAAGATTTCATTTCTAATTATAATTTTTTTTTTTAATAAAATTTGTGAGCTGCAATGTTCAACCTTTGGGTGTTTCCTGCCATAGATGTCGGTGCGCAGACCAAAGTTCTGGTAGTCTGAAGGTTTCTCTCTGCTCTTCTCTGGGAAATTCAACATGTGCTGTGAGGCGGACACCTGCGAGAACAACATCCATTACAACGAAATCTCCAAAAGGAAATATGGAGTCCTGCATAAGAGCAACAGAGCCGACCTGAAGGGGTTTGTGTTGCAGGGGTGCCAGCCCGGATGGTGTGTCAGCCAGGACGTTGAAATGAGGGGTCGGAGGGGGTCCCATCGGGAGGGGTCGGCTCTCTGCATCCACTTGGTAGTTGATCAAACCCCACTGTTCTAAAAAGGCATGAACCCTGGACACAAATAAAATCTTATTGAAGTACAGACGCCACCGTAGGACTTCACGCTCTTGCAAAACCCTACCTTATAAGGGCACAGACGTCTCCAGTGAGGTTGCGCCTGCAGGACGTTGAGCTGAGGTAGTCCTGGGGGTTGAGTCGGTAGGTGTCGATCATGAAGTTACGATACGCCAGGAAGCTAAAACGCACAGAGGGACAATCAAACCTTCGCCATCATTGTAGCATCGCACAAAGATGGCTGAGAGTCAGAGACACTCACATTTCAGGAGTTTTTGATTTGTTCTTTCCGTTGAAGAATTCAGGAAGAGCACGTTTCTCTATGGAGTGAATGCTGCAAAACATTTACATGGATTTTTTTATAAACCATGAATTGATGATGATAACGTAATTAAAAGCTAAACAGTTAACAGTCGGTGAAATGTTTACCTGTTATAATTGAACCATGACGTGTAGCTTGGTATTATGATATGGTGAGTTTGTTCAGTGATATTGTCCTCTCCCTCTGATAAGCGAGGAATCTCACTTCTCCCCTCATCTTCTTCCTAGACACGTTATTTCACAGAAATATTTTAGTTTTATTTTTCAAGAATATTCCATCCTCTTCTCTTTTGTAAAAGTTTTTTATCACACACACAAGATACAAAAGAGAAAAAAAAAACATATTTTTTACCCTTCCGGGAAAGTCATCTTCCTGATCATCTGAAATAAAATCATAAGCAATAAATGTGTGCACATAATAGTAAGTCAATATTTAAATTTTTTGTGTTTAAAGCTTTTTCAGGGACATTTACTGTAGCCTTACCAAGGTCAGCCATGATGCCTCCCTTCACTGGCGTATTCTCACTGTCTTTCTTTAAGTTCACTACACAAGTTGAGGATAAATTGAAGGCAAAGTTAGATTCTATATCTAAAAATCACAATTTTAGATATTTTTTCACTAGATACAGATGTTGTTTTAGGTGCTTTACCATTCTTGGGTAGAGTAACAACTTCCATGTTTGGCACAGGCGTTGGGTCCTCCATGTCTTTGGTCAGGTCTTCTTCTGGCTCCTCTTCCTGTTGGCCACGCCTTCTCCTGTGTCAGCACACACATGCACATAAACATATTAAATCTGAAAACCTAGTTTGTGGCTGCAAACCAAAAACATATGCGTGTTTCAAAGATACAGTTAACAATTACCCTTTCTTTCCCTTTTTTCTGCCCTCAGTGGAAGGAGAGGGTGAGCGCCTTCTCTTTTTGAATGGAGTGGCCTTGGAGTCCTGTGGGAAAACAGTAATGTTGATGCAGAAAACTTAAATCAAGAGTGCAACCTAATCTGACAAATGCATTAACAATTTCAAAGGATGAGAAGAATTGGAATCAAAACAAAACACTGAGAACATAAAAAAAATTGATTTGAATTGCCATAATTGATTTATAACACTGCGTTATCTCTCACAGGACAGTTGTAATTATGTTTTTATGTTGTCTTCACAATGGTTTGGATCTAACTAAACACAACATTAAATGTGAACAAATTCACACCAACCTGATCTTCTTGGAGGTGGATTCGCTGTCGAAGGATGAGCGGCAGATTCCTCTCATTTACACAGTAGTCCTCCTCATTCATCCACTCATTAAACACATCTGTGTCCAGAACCCAACCAGCATGAACCTGGAGCACACAGACACACACAAATCTTTTCAAAAAATCCTCATGAAAGGAAACTATGCACAAAATAAAAGGTAGATCGCAAGTTATTAGCTCATTATTTAGGATAAATCCTATTTTCCAACGTCATCTCGGCCACCATCCAGGACATGTTACTATGTAATATCCTCTCTACCACCCTGAATTCGAGCTTTTAGCATGTTAGCAGCAATAGACATTAGGCAAAGGCCTCTAAGATTGACTGCTATAACTTCAGCTTATTTAGCCGTTCTGTTAATGTTTTACTTTTTCCACTTAAAAGTTTTAATGTGAAGGTGGACATTCTGCAGAGCTCCAAACTAATCTTTAAACACATATAGTGACAAAGCTTTGTCAACATTTTCTATTTCTGTGTCCAACTAACCCTCCATGGCCTCTCTACGTGCGGCACATCTTCGACGTCTCCTTCCACGTCACTTGAGGACAGCCAGCTGTCATAACTGTTAAACAGAGTTACATTCTTTAAGATTCAAGCGAATATGGCAGCGGATCCACAAAACGTGTGTAACATTTTCATTTGTGCACATTTTATAGATAACGCCTCGTGAAGTCGTTTATGTTTAGGGATGTATTCTCTTCCGTTACCTGTCAGGGTGCATGCCCCAGTGGACCAAAACGTGTTTATCCTTTCGCATAACAGGACGCATCCACTCATCTGAGAATAAATGTGAATGGAAAATTGAGTACAAAAAGTTCAGAAAATTGTCACATGTTACTAAGCACAGATAGATGAAAGAAGATTCACTGACCCTCCTCTGTAGAAGCAAGTGAGCCGTATATGTGATGAGTGGCCATTATACTGTCCTCAGTAATTGCACCCTATGGAGAGCAAAGTCACTCATATCAGAGCTAAACAGTGCTGATACATCCTCACAAAAAATATAATCTCTGTTCAACATATAAGGACATATTTCCACCTTCACTTTACAGTTTGGATCGCTTTACCTTGTGTTTGATGATGATGCCAGTGAGTCTGCTGGACAGGTCCAGGTCAACAGTAGGGTCAATAAATACCACAGGGATGGAGACACAGTTGTTCTGATGACACAAAGGTTCACAGCCGTTTAATACAAAATCATTTGTGTAAATGTCTGTGAGTTTTCTTACACATCTGCAGATTCGATACCTGGATTAAAGCTTTTTCAATCGCACCAAACATCTCGACGTTTCTCTCAGTTCTTGACGGATTCTGCAGGTCAAACCTTCTCCTATGTGAAGATAAGCAGTGAATAACATCAATCTCTGTCTGTGAGAGAAATGGATATGAAGGAGCAAAAGTGCATGAAGCTTGATACCCACCAGCCCTGTTCAACCTTGAATTTGTAAGCAGTGCCTAGGATGTGGCAGAGTCCACCGCCTGGTTGCAAGTCCAGGAAGCAATGTGCCTGCAGAGAATGGATCAAATTAGCTACCCAGTTTCAGATCATTTACTCTGATGATGAAATCTTTAAGTTTTATGTTGAAAAAAATTAACAAAAGTGTCTTTTAGAAATGTAAATTTCTAATGGGAACGCCAAAGATTTCCTCCTAACCATGGAGGAAACACGCTCTGATTAATTTGCCATTCTGTACCCAAGGAAACTTTGGATGCAAAACAGAGCTGTCTGCAACACGACATTTAGTACTGACCATGTGCCAATTAGTACCAGCTTTGACAACCAACATTTTGAAGAAATCTCCCATATTCTGTTAACAGACTAATATAGTGAATTGTAGCTAGGTGGCTCTAATATATAACATCTAACAACTGGGGGTCACTTGGTGTTATTTTAGTTTAATCAGGATGCATATTATTCCTTATAACAGTTGGCTTATTTAGGTTGAATCAGAACTTAAATAGATGAAAACAGGAATAATGAAAAAAAGACATTAGAAAATAATAAACATTAATGTACAAAGGATACATCAGCATGCTTGAACAACTCATCTTTTTGCCTTTATGTGCTTCTTACTTCTACATCACCGTTAATTCGTTTATATTTGCATAGCAACTAGCATTAATGTTAGACAAGACATAGTCTTGTTTGCACAACAGTATCAAGAAAGGCAGCCAAAGTTCTACTGGTGTGAGAGGTTTGTTAGACAGCAGTCAGAGGAAACAGTACTGAGAAACTCACTGGTAACTTTGTAAGAGCTGGGTTGGGAGCTTGTCTGCCAAAGGCATCCTCCTGGAACTGGAGAAGCTGCAAGGTGACTGCAGCCAGGACCTGACAAGATGGAGCATCCACCAGCACATACTAACACACAAAAAACACAGATTTAGAGAGGAGAAGCAGGTATTGTTCCATTAATGGTTTTG
This sequence comes from Phalloptychus januarius, assembly GCA_902982915.1. NCBI lineage: Eukaryota > Metazoa > Chordata > Actinopteri > Cyprinodontiformes > Poeciliidae > Phalloptychus > Phalloptychus januarius. The sequence goes on along the minus strand of CADWAE010000038.1, from coordinate 8,506,199 downwards.
TTTTTCCCCTAAATAGAAAAAAAACATATATTTCTTACACTTTACAAGCAATATTCCCAACTTATCGGAAGAAATTTATATAACCTTACACTTAGTTACACATCTGGTCGCTATTTTTTGCTAAACGTTAGAGCGGTGCAGCTCTGTAATCTTTAAAAGAAAAACTAAGCATCCCCATATGAAGTTATTCAGCAGAAGAGATTTGTTTACAGTGGTTACTACTAGCAGGGGGCGGCTAGCGGTTCCACCTAGCTACCTTTTTGTAGTGCTTCCCGATCCACTGTCGCACCACCTCCAGCTGGGTTAAAGTGTCCGGACTCTCCCAGAACCGAGAAGAGGGACTGCTGTCTTTTTTGCGATGTGCCAACGCTTGGTTTGTCCCCGGAAAGCCGAGGTTTGTTCCTCCGGACATTGTAGCCACTGCAGTACGGTATAAATTTTCAAACACGAAAAAACGAAACTGGCTAGCGCGGTTGCTAGCGGTTTGCGTTCTCGTCTTCTATCGCGAGATTGCAGCTCTACTGTAGTAAAATAATGTTTTTTTTTTGTAAAGATTAGCTTTAATAGACGGTCTGTTTTTCAAGTATGTCTTTTTTATATTGGTGTGTTACTGTTCTTTAAAAAATTATTTGGAGAATAAAGAATGAAAATCTTAACAGATTTATAACACCTTTATTTTGAAATGTAACCAACAAGGAAGTAAGTTCGCATTTCAAGAAAACAAGTAAAGTGACACATGTATTGCTCCTAACTTCCTATCTACAGTTTGTATGACAACTTAGTAAGTTGAATTACTTGCTTTGGGTATATGCTTTATGTCGTAGTTAAGTTAATATTACTGCATCATAAAAAAAATCTTAGTATATTTAACATTCTGCCAAGCGTACTAACTACTTGTTATTATCCTGCAATTGATCTTTGCCCATGCATCACTGTTCCCACTGTCGTCCACATGTTTTGCTTTAATCTTCAGGCACTGGGATGTCATGGGTGTTCAGGGTTTGACTACATATGTGGAGTCCAACAGAAACTTCCTTCAAGATGTGAGGTTCAGGGACAGTCGGCTGGTTGTTGACGGCTGCAGTCTATATTTCCGCCTCTATTTCAACTACGGATTTGATCAGCAGCATGGGGGGGACTACGATGCGTTCGCCTGCTTTCTCTCCGAGTTCCTATCTGCTTTGAAAACCTGTAACATCGAGCCCTATGTGGTGCTGGATGGGGGTAAGGATGCAGTTGCTGTCAGTTCTTCCAGCAGCTCATGACTGGCATGTTTAATTGGCAAGTTATACTATCGAACAATACAAAACGCAGCTTATTTGATCACCCTTTCAATGTAATGTAGTGGCATATTCCTATCACTTGTCTCTTTTTCTAGTAACTCCTGAAAAAGGCTTTAAATCTTTGGAATGGTGTAAGCTCAAATAATCATCCCTCCAGAATGCAGCTTGATAAATAATAGGTGGCTTAATGTGTTTGCACTGATGTGATGTGTTTGGTTTTCTGTAATTCCTCATTTTTCCTTTTAGAGGGAAAGTCCTGTCTTTTGGTAACATTTATGATAAGCTATGTTTGTTCAGTCATATTCTAATTATCTAGTCATTAACTTTATTTGATGATTCATCTTGTGATGAATGCTCTTAACAGAGCATTACAATGACTGAACGATAAAAAGGACTTTGCACCAACAGACTTTATTAAAGCAATTTTTTTATCATATTAAGGGATGGACCCAAGTGACAAGAAGTTCGCTACTCTGCGTCAGCGTCTGCAGTCCAAGATAAAGGATGCAGACAGCATCTCTCATGGTCGCAATGGCAATGTCCTCCCAATCCTTGTAAGAAAAGTCTTCATTCAGGTCCTAACTCAAAGAGGAATCCCGCTGGTACAGTGTACAGCAGAGGCAGACTGGGAGATTGCCTGCTTGGCGCGCCAATGGAACTGTCCAGTGCTGACAAATGACAGCGACTTTTACATATTTGACCTTCCAGGTGTGTGGCTGCAGAGAAAGTGTTCCTACATTGTTGATGATTCAAATAATCTTTTTCTAATTACTTGCATTTTGTTGTTTACTTTATGTCCCCTTGTTTTTTCTTTTTTTTTTTTTTTTATCTCAGCTGGTTATCTGCCACTTAATTTTTTCCAGTGGACCAATCTTAACGGAAAAGCTTCTCAGCGCTACATCCCAGCCCGATGTTACACCACTAACAATCTGTGCCGCTGGTTTGGGGGCATGAATCGCGAGTTGCTGTCTTTGTGTGCAGTCCTAACTGGTAATGACTACAGCGCTCCAAAAGAGACCGAGACCCTCCTTGCTCTCATAGATGTGAGCGCATTAGGAAGAGGCGGTGGTCGAGGCAGGGGGAAGGCACCTGCTTCTCGTATCGAGGGCATCCTTATTTGGCTGTCATCGTTTTCAAATGTGACGGAGGCACTGAAGGAGGTTAACAGGTTAATGGATGGAGCAGGCAGGAGAGGACAGCAAGGTGGGCTCAGCTCCCAGCTGTTGGCTGCTATGCAAGAGTACAACATCAAGGCTCAAAGCTCTCTTGCTCCATGGTTCTCCAAAGGTACATTAGCTCCGAGGTGGAAGACATCCGGTCTGGCCCAGCTGCCAGAGTGCTTGTCTCTGGCTGCAGCACAGGGACAGCTGCCTCCTTTGGCTCTTGATGCTCTTGTCATGCAGAGGGTCCTTCTCATCCCACAGGTGGAGAATAGCAAACTAGACAGCAGCCACTGTTGTTCTAGACCAATACGCCAGGCTGTGTATGGGATTTTACTGCAAAAAGCTGAAAACGCTGCAAGCCCAGTTAGTGGCACTCCCCTTGCAAAGGCAGGACAAGTCCAAATGCAGGGAACAAGAAGAGGAAGAGGACGAGGTGGTGGAGGCAGGGGCCAACAGGGCTCACAACACATGTTCAATGCAACTCCAGTACAAACACAATCGCATGGCTCTGGTTCTCCAATTTTTGTGGAAGAGTATGACCGTTTGGACCTAACCCTAAACAAAAAGCAAGTGGAATCAGTCATCCTTTGGAACCACATACATCTGGACGGGCTCAGTCAGGTAAACACATTTTGTATTAATTATCAATATTGCAGGATATTCATTAACTAGTTGGTGCATAATGTCAAAGTGGAAGGAAATCCTACAAGATGTCTTAATATTTTTACAAAATTGCACATGGCTTGCATGAAAAGGCAAACTCTTCTATGTTTTTTCTAAATCAAAAGCTCAATCATGTTTATATTCCCATCTGAAACTTGGAACATCTTAGACCAAATGCAGGGAACAAAACTGAATAGAAGTGTGTGGTTGTATTGTGAAAAAGTTTGAGGAGTTACTTTTGCAAATCTTTTGGATTTTGGAGAGTTTAAATTCTTCAAAATATTGATTTCAATTGTAAAATAATTAATTATAGAGTAGGTAAAAAAAAAAAAAACAGGCGTTGTTTTACTCCTCTATGCAAACAGATTTGACTTCAGGTCTATTCCAGTTTGAATGATTTGCCTTTGTTGAAAATGTTTGATGTGCTTTATTCATTAGTAGCCTGAAAAGTCTTCACTTTTGACTGATGAAATAAGAAAAATCCCCATTGATATGAGCGTGGGTTCTTTTGTTGAGCTGTTTCTTGTTTGACTATGGTTTTTTTCCAATATGTGTCATATCCAGGCTCCTGCTGCAGTGCGCCATGGTGTCCTGTTTGAAGTCTTAGGTGTGACACAGTCAGCCCTGGCTCCAGTTCCTCTCCATCTGCAGCTGGCTGTTGCAGTGACTGGATTCTGGTTGCGTGAGGCCAAACCAGCACCTTCACAGCCCCTGCTGCAGGCTTTAGTGATAGGCATGATTTATGGAGAGTTGACCTTGAACAATCAGCCTGGCGCTCCCTGCAGGATGCCCATTGGTTAGTTGATTTGAATATACGTAGTTCGTCAAGTCTGAGATCTGCCTCTTAACGGGTGAAACATTCTAGCCCCACAGCTAAACTGGGCTGCTGAGCGAGGCTTTCTGTCAGCACTAGATCGTCAGCGGGTGAGACCTGGTGAAAGACGAGGAGTGGACGTCGGGGCGGCCCACTGTCTCAGCCAATGGCAGTCCTGCCTCTGGAGTGCCCTGTGCCTGAATCAGCTGCTGCTGATGCCGCTGCCGGAGCCCAACATGTCATTGTAAGAAGATTAAAACACTTTTCTACATAGTTAACCACCTATTGAGGTCTGAGCTAGATTTCCTGTAATAAAAAGAAAATCCTTCTTGCTTAGGTTGTTCAGTGGTACCTTGGTACACGGCCTCTTCAGGTACCTGAAAGGAGGCCGGCCTGTGGAGTCGTTACTGCCCGGTGGATCTTTATCTGGACAACTCTGTTTCTGCCTGTTGGACGCTGTGAAGGGCTGCAGCCTCAAGGCAAACCCCTCCAGCTTCGGATCGGGCAAGAAGAAGAGAGGTAGAGGCAGAGGGAGGAGAGGGAGAGGTGGAAGAGGTGGAAGAGGACAATCTCAGGGTGGAGGGAGGGTTTCAGAGGAGATAAACAACAGGTTTGCTCTCCTTATGAGTGAGGAAGAGGAGGAGGATGATTGATAGAGAGGCAGTGAGAAATGCACAGATGTAGAACACTACGATCAAAGATTAATCTTTGGCGGACAATGATATTTTTAATCTTTACTGTCATGCTTTGCACTATTTTAACCTCTTCCAGTGACATGCAGGTGCTTGTGTTTTAAGTTTGAAGCAGCCATCTAAAATGTGGTGTATAAACTTATCTGATCCGCTGCTTCAAACCACGTGCATCATTTTACAAGCATTTTTTAATAAATAAAACTAATTATATTTACCCAGTCATGTTTGCGTAAGGACTTAACACTGAATGTAAAAGAATAGTGTTTTTATTGTAAAGGTAGCAAGAGCAATGCCCGTAGGTGTGAACTAGAAATGGGCCAATCAGACTTTGTCTGGCAGACGAGGATTTTGAGTTTTATTTGAAGTCTAAGCTGTTGATTTGGATTATTTATTCAAAGAATACCTAAGAAGAGAAAAATGTGCTCCATGTTCTGAATGAATCCAAAAAAAAAAGATTTTCTCCATTTTTGCATCAAAACCACAGATTTTTACTCAACTCGATCGAAGCATGTCTGATGCATTTAGAGACTAAACATTTTGGGGGTTTAGTTTGGGAGCAAACAGAGCTGACGAGTGGATAATGGGGAAATTTGAATTGTGCATCTCTTGTATTGAAAAAAATATTCTACTTGTAAACTTAATAACATGGTCCTTTTTCTACTAATTTATGAACTTAAATTTTTTTTAGACCAAAGGTAGTGCTGTAAAAAGTGGAGCAAGAATAAACTACCAAACAGTTTTGGCACTGATGTGAGCAGTTCAATGTTATTGGTCAAAATTTAGAGAAAAAAAAAACTTCATTAAAAAAGTACATTTTCTGTGCGCTAACTCTTGAAAATATCAACAAACAGTGTGAAGTGGCAGCTAAAGGGAATGACTCCAAATCAATTTTAAGTTTTAAACCTTGTATAAAATCCTCATCAACCAGCATTTTATATTTTTCAGAAATTTTACAACATAGTCCAATTATGATTTTACTCTGTTTCTAGTGCTCCTACTTTGGGACTATTATGAAATATGGCAAATAAAAATAAGTATTACAGCAGATTACAGTGAATTACTTTAAATCATCAGTGGTCACAACAGGTATCATTTGACGCATGACTGGGCAAGATGACCACCATCATCATGACTTCTGCGATTTCTGAATACACAATAATATTTCACATATTTTTTATGACATCATTTCTTCAACATTAATTCATGTGGTGCTGTCTACAATTATGTATTAAAAATGTGCATGAGAGCAGTACAGAATTTACATTCCTATTTTTATTCCCACTGTTTTACTTGTAACTACAGCTGAAAATAAAATGTTTGCACATTTCCTTCAAAAGCCTGCATATGGTTTTATTTATAAAACATTAAGGTGGCACTAAAACTTTTGCATGAAATAAAAGAAAAACACAACATGTAACATAAAAAGCTGCAGTTTTGGAGTGAATATAAGTTAAAGATTAAATAATGTAGTAAAAACATGTCTGTAAGAACATTCTTACAATAGTGTGAGCCATCAAGGCATGACTGGATCTTTCCAGGGAGTGTGGGGGAAACAAAAAAAAGAAAAACCCTGCCATTTGTAAGTCAAATCTGTCCCTTTCAAAACTGTAGACATACATTCGAAAATTAAAATACACTAGATAAGAATCTTTCACTAAGAGGGGGATGAGGTTGGGGCAGAGGAAGAGGACGCGGCATGCGGCTGAGAGTCTATGAGGTCCGTATCTTCATCTTCGTTCACTCCACACGTGTCGACCACACAGATCAGGCAGCTGGTGACGGGGAATGCTCGCACTTTGCTGCACGTCACCCACCTGACAGCAGAAAAAGATGAGCATGATTTGAATCGGTTAACGATCTGAAAAATGTGAGATAGAAATGTGCATAAGTGGCTGCTTTGAAATGAAGACAATCGAGTCGTGCTTTCCACACATAAATCTCAGAGCAAAAAAAAACCAAACATTTCCATTACACAGCAGTTAGAATTTCTGGGAAGCAAGCTAAAATGCCAACCTGTCGATTTCAGTGTGGTACTCCAGGACGTGCCCGAGCCGTCCCACACCCTGGAAGCCTGCCAGCACGTAGATCGCATCACCAACAGCTGCACACTTTACCGTCACGCCCCTCCATGGCATTGGTGAGGCAGCTCGCCACTCGTTGCTGGCAATGTCATAATATTCCACTGAATCCAGTCCACCTACAAGAACACAAAAACATCCTTGTATAGCAGCTGCCCTAATGTACAGTTTACCAATCCTTACTGGCCCCTATAGTAGTCGAAGTTACCCAAAGGCCCCTGTCCTCCCACTGCATACATCCTGTTGTTGACAACCACCAGTCCATGGTTCTTCCTGGCCTCTCTCATCCCACACAGCTCTCGCCATCTGAAATGTGCAATTAGGGTTTAGGAGAAAATAGTTACCATCTGGACAACAGCTGCTTGTTTTATTCTAAGAGCTACTGGTTTGAGGAAGCCTTTCTGAAATTTACTGGATAAATAAAAAAAATCCTCGAGTCCACTCTGTTTCAAGTTAAATTATAGTTTCTCTTGGACTTCTGATGTACTATTTAAACGTGATTCACATGTCATTTTCAAAAATGGGAAATTTCTTCTCTCTCCCAGAGCAGTAAGAACAAAATGGTCGTCATTCTGTTCTTAGAGCTCGTTCTTGACACATCGTCTCAAGAAGACATTTTTGTGGTGTATTGTTTGACAACTATTATTTACAGATGCTGCAGTAAAAGTGACTTTCAAGGACTTCACAAGTGGTTTTGTGACATAACAAATGACCTTGCCAGAAAGAACTTTGTTCTTGCCACTTGTAGTAAAAGCACAATTATCTGTTTTCAGCGTATGTGTTGCCTTTGAACCTAATTAAGGTCTAACTTGCTGCTATATCAAACTCTACTGACTACCTGCTCTTTCTGCTGCCAAGATATATAGATATGATTAGTAAACTAATGGAATTTGACCCACTAATTATTTGCGCTGCTATATGAATGAAATAAATAAAGTAAATATCTAAAATTTATTTGGGTTAAGGCAAATATTTGCATATATTTGTAGAAATATGTGAAAACTGACAAAAATATGCTGTTGTGTCTGTGGGCAAACTATCACATCCGACTTAACTAATCCATGTTAGATAAACATGAAGGTGTAAATCATCCACCCTGTTATTTGGATACTTTCCGTCTCAACTCCTTTGAAAGCAGCCAGGCTGCACTTAGTTTTTCCACCAACTACAAAGGCAGTCATGGAAATTTCCCTCCCCCTCTGAAAGAAATTTAGCAATCTTCTTTGTATTACACAGAGTGGGTTTATTATAGCCTCACACAATCTTTGGACTGAACTTGGATGACAGGAGAATTGTTTGCGTCAAACATACGAAAGTTAAGCAGAGCCAGGGAAGAGCTGGGAGAGGAACAGGGGGAGACTGACTACAACTGAAAACTAAGAAATAGTTTGTCTCTGAGGGATGTCCTGGAGAGAATGAATGGTTTTTAAGCATGTTGCAGTCTGAAGGAAGTCTTGATTCCTTCAGAAATCAAGACTGACGTATTGTGGGGCGATCCTCTCCTTTTACCAGCAATTAATTAAACCTCACTAAACTCTCAGAGCTTCACTCTCGCTGATTAATTTAATATTACCACCACTCTCCCAACCCTTTCTTAGTCACATTGTACTCACTGCTGTGTGCTGGGGTCGTACACCTCACAGTTGTTGAGGATCCTCCCAGAGACGTTATTGCCCACCGTTCCTCCACAAACATAAATGAGTCCGTTGGCTTCCACGGAGCCGTGGCTGCAGCGGGCCAACAGCATGCTGGTCTTCACCTGCCATGACTCTGTCCTTGTGTCGTAGCATTCAAAAAGGTCCAAAACTGAGCTGCCTGCAGACGCACACGCAAACAATGCTGAAGCCCAATGACCACAAGCCTCACATGCACAACAACTTCAACTAAACCACAGCATTTTACTTTCTGCATCCCCATTAGTAGAAATAAAAACAACTCAGTCTAACGTCCGAAAAAGTTTTTGTCCTTCTTCTTAATGCTTACCCACTTCTGATCCACCCGATGTGTAGATCTTGCCCTGAGAAGCGCAAGCAGCCAGGCTGTCGCGAGGAGTGGGCGGGCCTAGCTTGGAGTACCAGCTGTCTTTCAGAACATTGTAGCAGTCCATCCGCTTGATAGGGAACAGCTGCGAGCCCCCCAGGATGTACACCACGTTGTCCCAGAAAACGGCGGTGGCATCGCGGCGTTTCTCAAAGGGGCAGCGGATGTCTGTCCAGGTGGAGTCCTGCATGGAAAATACCGACGCTTCACCAATAATATTTGAAGAGACGTGATTTTTTTTTTTAGAGATGCTCAAATGATTTGAAGGATATACCTAGCAAATGCTTGTGCATCAACATCATAGCACTCATGCTCAGACGTGTTTTCATATATATCCCTAATACCTTGGGATTGAAGTAGCGGCAGGATTGAGGCTGCGAGCCTCCAAACAAGGCGATGCGATAGTCGTGCTTCTTGCGCCGTGGCCGGCTGCTCTCTCCCAGGTCCTCTCGGTCCTCCAGAGACAATAGATGGTAACGCATCCCACCTTGGAGAAAAGAAGCAAGATGCCGATGTCAACCAAAGTTATTCTTCTGAATAAAATGCTTATCTTAATGTAAATGTTTGTCATTTTACATCTAAGGAGATTTTATAATCTATAATGCATTATTTTTTTTAACAAGATTAATAATATGCACAGTAAACGCCTGTTCTCTTCCTACTCACTGATGACCATCTTGAGGCACTGTGGGTTGTCCTGGATGAGCGGCTCTGCCTGCACGGTCTTTGAAAGGAAAGTTTTGGAGACCAGAGGGAAGCGAACACACCCCAGCACCTCCACCATGTGCTGCTTTCTGTTGCACACATCATATTTCAGCCAACGCACTGCCGCGTCATAAATCTAAATACAAACGCACGAAAAGAGCACATCAGAAAAACAAAGTTACCACGTTCAATCTATGGTTGAATCTATAAATTGAATTTGTGCGTGCCTGAGCCTCAGCACGAACAGTGAGCTTGTCCTGGTGGAGCAAATATGTGAGCTGTGTAACATCCAGCTGCAAGAACTCATCCAGTTTATAGACTTCTGTAAAGTGGAGCTGGAAAAAGTCCTCTGCTGCAGCCTTTAGCTCAGGACAGTCCATACAGTCTGCTAAGGCTGAGATACCTGCAAAAGGACAGAGACACAAACCAGTAAATACAACTAATCTCTGCAGTCTGTTGGAACATGCTTGTGTTTCAAGCATGTACCCAGGCAGTTTGTGGCGTCGATCTGTCCTTTAAGGAACTCCACACACATCTTCTTCACTGGCTCAATCTGGTACTGGTTGGCTGCATCCAGCAACGACTGAACATTGCTGCTGTTCACAGAGATTCTGATACGCAAAGACACGCATCACTTGGCACGAGGGGAAACAAGAACACACAGAACTGTTGCAGAACATAAACCTCATTTGGAAACATTCGGACTTTCTTTAATAAAGTGTTATGTTATGAATATAACCTCTGTTCCCTAAAGAAGAGGAACGAGGTAAAACACATAGCTTCAGCAAGAGGTGAGTGTTTGTTTATGTAGGTCCTTCAAGCAAAGTTATCCCATTTCTTTCCAGATATCAAATCCCTTTTAGAACCGTCAGTGACGATAGGTTATTTATATCCAGGTGGGGCCTGCTACCCATTATCACCCATCATTGTCCAACAGTTGTGATTAAGGTGTCTTTAGTCAGGCCATGTGGAGGAGTTGTATCCCTGTGAGTGTTGTACTGAGTGGATCGACTGAAAGAGAACCATGGACTACACATTTATGACAAAGCGTGACAAGACATTTTATGGCAGAACCTTACCTTGCTGTGTAAATGAATTCAATCAACAGCTCAATGATCTCAGGCTCAGCACTCTTCAGTTCCACCTCATGTGACATTGATTCCATCATTCTGGCTGGACATGAGAAAATAAGTAATGCAAAAGAAAACCAAACCGAACATTCTGTGTTGTTTTATAAATTAGATATACTAAGCATAGATTTTCATTGGAGGGTTTAAAAATGCACAAAGTTTTTAAAAAGTGCATTTAAGAAAAAACAAATCCTGGAAATTCTGCTTCTTGTGCATATTGGCACCGGAATCAGGCTAATCATCTGACAATCTATACTTAAAGTAAATTTGAGCAATCTTACAGAAAAATCTTGATTGTAGCTTTAAACATAATTTGCAATGATGTGGTGCAGAATCTGAGTTTTATTTCAGTCTTTGTAAGCCATCCATCTCAACATGAACTGTTTTTTTGCATGTGTGCGTGTGATGTTTACTGGTGAACATGAGGCTGAAGAAGTGGCTGGCAGCAGCGAGGACCACTCTGTGGGCAGGAAAGTGTTTCCCCTGAACCACCAGGGTCACATCACAGAGTGTCCCCTTGAGGCAAACACCAAGCACAATTGGATGGTAATATATTAAACAGACACATCTCCCATGCAAAGCCAGTTTACAACAAATATTTGCACCTGCTTTCTCAGAATGTTCATGCCTGCCATGATGCTGGACAGCTGTCTGTATTCTTCTTTGGAGGCACACTTCCTCTCACTTTTCTTCTTGGAGCTTGCTGTCTTCTCTGGAGACGTTACGCCCGTCATATCAGTTAGGTATTTGTCTGACTAGTTCAACATAAAGGCTCACTGCCAGCGCGTGTGGCTTTTGTTGTCGCTCAGCAACTAGTCAGTAGCGTTGTTCGTGCTAAAGACAACAACTTGTTTTCAATGTTTAAATTTAAAAACGAATGTTAGATGTCACTTTTCTTAAAGGGGTGACTAGGGTAAAAACTAGACACTTATGGGAGATTGAACATTAATTTAGTAAGATAGTGCTCAGCTTAGCTGTGTATCTCCCCTCGTTTGACGTCTTCTTCTCCATCCTGAAGGCTGCATAGAGGTTCCAGAGAAGGCGTTATGCTGCCCCCTTCGGTTGAGTTTAATAAGGACAACAAATATTTGTGTGATAATTTAAATATAATTCTATACGTTAAAAATACAATGAAAAAAGTTGGAGATTACTGTTCAAATAGACAATTACATATACTTACATAATGCTTCTAAATTATTGACGTGAAAAAACAAGTTCACGTCAATATAGTGCAACTTTTAAGACGAAGCTTTGGAAAACATTTCTTCACAAAGTAATCAAATAAACGTGAGTCCTCATCCAACTCTGATTTTCACAGAGGCGTTTTTTAAACAACTATAGTTACTGATAACTAAGGGTCAAGATTGTTGGTATGCAATTGTAACAGTTTCCGTACTAACAAAGCGGTTTAAAGAAATTCTTACATTTTCTTTCCCCTTTGGGACATAATTGTTTGTATGATGATTGAAGATATTTTGTCTGTTGTGGCTTTGTATTATTTTTTCAAGTTTATCAATTATACAAATTTATCAACAATTTCTTTACCAATAAAACCCACGAAATGCAACATAACAGTTTGGAAAAGACTGTCATTTTGGTAATCACATATTATTCGGTGCAAATGAAAGTATCAGGCCTTTACATTGTGTGTGCGTGTGCGTCACCTGACTCTCTGTAGTTGCGCCTATCGAGCTTTATCACACCTCTCTTTACAACGTTCAAGCAAAGCACGGAAGATTTTTTTTTCATGGCCCGCGTGACACTGACGTCATGTGGAATGTGGACCACAAAAACTTCATGAGCACAATAAGTGACCTAAAAACAAGCTAAGGGACACTAAAGCTGGTGAAAATGCTCCGTCTCCTTTGCTGTTGCTGCGTCTCGAGCGACAGTCTCAGTGAGGTATGCGGTCGATACATCGCACCGAGGTTTCTATAACTTATCGGGAGTAAAATGAAACAAATGGAGAGATCTGTCAAGCTTCACTAATTTTCTCGAACGTTTTATTTGTACAAAAACTATATATCACGTCCATGCAGGTTTATAGAGATGATTTTTTTTTTTGAGAGTGTAAAGAACTCACTTTAGAACTCAACTTCTTTTGTATTTGAAGCACAATAATAGGTTTTGCTGTTCTCATTGTTTTGCTCAATTGCTACAGTGCCAGGCACATTTATTGACATCCTTGGTAAAGATTAGCAGAATATGACACTACCATTTTTTTAGAGTTCAAATTTTAAATTCAGCAACTAGTTATTTTTTTTGCAGTGGGGTAAAACTCAGCCAAAATCAAAGATGGTAGTATTGTTAGTTGTTAATTAAATGAGGCCAACATTGTGTGTGTGTGTGTGTGTATAAGTATGAGAAGACCACCTCTGCTGTTTCAGAGGCAGCCCTTGTTACAGCCTGGATCTCCAGCTGAAGTGACTGAAGCTGAATCAGCCAGACGAGCCCCCTCAGCTCACAATGTTAAACCAGGTCTGCTTTTCACATCTGCACTGAAATGTTGTATGAATTCCCGAATCTTCTTCTACTTCATGCTTTTCTTTTTGCCTGCTGTATTTTGTGCAATGTCCAGATGCACCAACGGTGAAAAGGAGAGGAAAGCTGATGATGAGGCGGGTGAATGTGCCAGAGTTGGATCAGAGGTTTACTGACATGGCAGAGGTGTTCAATGAGCAGCAAGAACACTATGAAGCCATGGTTGGACACATCAGAAAGTTGAAACAGAGCTGCAACAGTACGGACATTGATAGCCTGGCTTTTGCTAAGTGCATAGGGACGATAAGGAAGGAGCAGGGTGAGCAGCAAACAATTTTTGTTCAAAGCAGCATGACAAGCAAGTGGTTCTTTTTTCTGTTGGTTGATTAAATTTTTTGTCCATCTTTCTGTCATCAGAGACTACTTACAGGGTGTCTTTGAAGATGAAGGGCTATGACTTCTCCCTCATATTGGATCCTGTGGGCCCAGAGGGAGAAACTAAGGAGGAACCACTGCCTCTAAGTCTGCAGTTAGCCCAGAATGAGTTCAGGGGTATTTCACACAGCGCTAAAGCCGCTGTCTCAAAGGGCGCCAAACTCCTTCAGCTTATAGACTGGCTGCTCCGGAGCAACAGTGAAATTATTGAGCAAGTGAAGGGAGCAGCAGAAACCTACCAAGAACAAGGAAGACTGAATGACAACCTGGAAGAGAATATCAAGGAAGTGAGAAGAGCTAAAGAGTTATCACAGAGATACAAGAAACAGGTAGAGGAAGTTCTTAATGAAGCTGCACAGATAGCAGGGATTGCTGTATAATTCATGCATGCATAATTTGAAGTTTGGCTTATAAATACTAAATGTAAAATTCCTTTAAATTAAAATTGAGATCTATTCAGCATTTTCAGAGCTGATAAATATGACCATTGTTATGTAATTATGCAGAGGATTTTTTCATAGCTTAAAATTATAATTCAATCTTTAGGTCAATCAGTGCTTGAGTGACATGTCACACACAATGTAACTCAAAACTAGTCAATAAATAAAATGCTTTTGGCCCCTATTTTCTCCACTCTAGAGAAATAACACTAAATGAGGGAAATAAGCTTGTCTCCAGGGCAAAATGTTATCTAAAATATAGATATAAATTTGTTAAATATAAATTCAATAAATTCTACAAATATAGATTCTGTTTGGAGCCTCATATAATCACGGAAATGCAATGATGGTACACTTCGAATCAAAGAGGATTTCTTTGTTACTCAGAGAATCGTGGTAAGTTTCAGACTTTGCTTCCTGGATTAAAGGGAATCATCTTCAAACCAGACCACATTTTCAGCCGTACATCACTATACCTAGCCAATTCTCTACAGAAATTTTTACTTTTTCATCAATTATGGCAAAATAATTCAAAATAAAAGCATCAATATTACGCTGAGATTAAGTCCATGTTAGTCAACATGCTTGTGATTCTCCACATTCCATAGAGTACATTGCAGCTTTCATTAGCATTGATGCTAATCAGAACGCTGCGTCCAAACCGACGGGCACACTTTGGCAGGCCCCAGTTAAATTTCTGCAGGAATTTTCTAGTTATTATTATTGATGTTATTATTATTGTTGTTGTTATAAGTCAACTACTGTCTCCATCCTCGGCTACTGGTCTTTATTTTTGTTGTCATCCCCAAGGTGGCTTTTAAATAACCATTGTGTACAGATTTATGGAGAGCAAAGACGAAAAGAAATTCTCGTGAGTTATGTTTGACAGTTGAACAATCAAGTTTTTCTTTAATTTCATGTTTACAAGAAAGAAACAGTGTTTGGAAAATTAATCAGATCTCGTATGATAAAATAAGTTTTCTTTTTTTTTATTGAAACCTGCAAACAAAAAAAAAATCAGAGATCAAGAGAAAACATAGCATGCACCTTGGGCCTTTTTATAGACTTTTAAGAAATGGCTAAAGTTCATTTTATTCTGAAGTGTAACAAGTTCTTTTTCCTCCGTGTTTAGCTGTTTCCTCTAGCCTTGGACCACCATTTATAATAAGTGTTATATTTCACTTTAGTTTATTTTTATATATATGCTGAGCCAGCTGAAGTAATAACTTTTGTATGTTTAGTAAATTCTCACAGACTGACAGCAGGGTCCTCTGTTGAAATCGCGTAAAAGTCCCCTGCGGGCTTTGAAAAGAAAAATTGGCGTCACTGTGGAAACGGATCAGTGGGAAATGAAGAGTCAACACCACATTTTGCTTTGGCTATGTACTCCATCTGTATTTTTAATTTTATTTTTCATTTGCAATGTACAATGTCACTTAATAAACATGTAATGGTATTTACAAGTGTGATGGTTTTGTTACGGAGATGTTATGAACTCGGTTGTGACGCTTCAGCTGTGTATTTTCATGACTCACCGCTAGATGTCGTCGTTGTACCTGTAGTGTTCTAATTGGACTTGGTGTGCAAAATCAAAATTTTTGAACGTTTTTGCTTTCACTTTGGTCTCAACTGTTTCTAAAAACAGCCCAAACACTTTAAGAAAAACTATCCAGTCGTTTTTGCCAATAAATGAATAAATTCATGGTTTTCGGTGTCTGAAAAACGAGCCATTGATTGTCAAGTCACATTTGAAGCACTTCTCCGTTACCTAGCAACCCCAGTAGGACCTCGCCTGTCACCTAGCAACCCAAGTGGAGCTCCAGCACCTTTAGTCAGCTGGTTTCACAGCTCTATGCCCAGTAGTACAAAGGCTGCTGGAAAATAAGTGTTTTGTTTTGAACCAACTATTCAAACAACTTAAATACTTCTGCTTTTAAGAGATGTACAGTTGAATAATTGTGCATCTGTTTGCAGCCATTTTCAGGCGCAAGTGTAAATGTTGAGTTGGGGGGGGGGGGGCGTAGCCAGCAGCAGTTTGTGGATTTAAAGTTACAAGACGCACTACGATGGCTCAAAATTCACAGACTAAAATAGTAACTGAAGATTATTTATTTTGTAATAAAAAAGTTTTTTATCGCCCTTAGAAATATTGGAACTGATTAAGTCCAGTAGAGGTGTATCTAAGTAGATAAAATTATAAAGTTTTCAATAATTCAAATCAAAGTAAATGTTCACTTATGACTTACAGTTAATGAAAGAATACTACATGAATATAGAAATGAATGGCCTACTGAAAAGTATGTTGTATATGGACATAATTTGGCTTTAATTACTGAATCAAAGCTGTATGGTATACAGGTGATAAGCCTGTGACTGCTGAGACGCTAAGGAAGTACACTTTTTCTTTCCATTCAACTTTCCATTAACATGCTTGGATACAGAACTGTCTGAACAGCTCATCTTTTGCAATGAGTCTAGTGGTTTACCCTAACTTCTTCAAATTTTTTTTTGCTGAACAACTGTTATTCTGTGTTTAAAAAGGCTTTTTTTTATCATGTAATATTTGAGGAGCTGTATTCTTGTTTTTTTCAGTAACTTTAAGCCTTAAAAAATAACAAGCTCTTAATTCACCATCAATCTGTATTAAAAGTTGAACTTTTTGTATTAAATTGGTACTTTCTGTACTCCAATTTACAGAGATGCACCTGGGTTAAAAACTATGAATATAGTTATATATAAAAAATATATATAAATACATTTTTGCTGTTTCTCAAAATTTCTCTAAAACTGTATTAGTTTGTTCTTAGAAAAATTTACATTTTGAAAACCTAAAAAGGAAAATCTTCAGTCCTACATTATAAAAATTAAATGTTAAATTTTGCTGCTTCTCTAAATTATTCTAAAAACATATTAAGGATAGGTCATGAATAAAACATATTGTGCTTAACGTGAGTTTTATTATAGGTTTAGATTCGTATCCTTTCTTTGCAGTTGGGCAGGTTTTACACGTTTAGTTTTACAATGTTTGGACCGGAAAATGCCAAATCTGGCAACAGTGGCGATTGGCGCCATTTTTGTTATTAATGAGCGTGACACGCATGCGCCATGCTGGATAGAAATATGACGCAGGTGCGTTTAATTAAAAGATGAGGCTAGCACCCGGCCCCATGGAGTCACGACACCGTCGGTCTTGATATTTTCTGATCTCCCAAGACGCGGAATCCGAGTGGACGCCCAGCTTAATGACTGAAACTTTTGTGAATCCGATTGAAATCGTGTCGGTGTTCATCGAGGCCTAGTTTGGCGTCTTGTACTCGACCTGCGAGCAGTGATGGCAAGTAGGCCGCGGGAGCGCCATGTTTGAAGTCGCTGCGTTTGTTATTCGGTAAGTTATTTTTCCGAAACCTTCTAAGTTTTTGTCTTTTTCCACTAATGACGTTGGTGAAGTCATTTTTCTGTGTCTAAACAGAGCAGCACAAGAGGAGAGACCCGACCATGGCCTCTCGGCGGCTGTTTGTTTGCTGGCGTCCCTGAAACATCCGACGAGATATAATGACGTCTGGAGCGAGAAGTTGATCGATTATGGATTTACTACAATCAAGCTGAGGATTCCCTTCAATGAAGCTGAGGATCGCTTCCGTCAAGCTGAGGATTCCCTTCAATCAAGCTGAGGATCGCTTCCGTCAAGCTGAGGAAACGCTACAAGGTGCCTGGCGGATCCGCCCAACCCGTCAAAGGTTTGTTAAGTCAAAGAACTGTTCCAATGGCGGGTCCAGAAGACATCTCAGGGTAGGAGCTGTTGCGGGTTTTGCTACGCTGCGGATGCAAACGCTGTTTGTTGAAGGCCAACGCTAGGCCTCTCGCTTGCTGGTTTGGTTTGATTCTCCGTTGAGAGTCAATGAGCTGAGAAGGATTCTGCTGTTTTAAATCCTTCTATCTTTGGGGTTTTAGTGCTGTTTGAAGCAGTTTCTGTGGTCTTGTGACTTGTGGAGGTTTAGGTGTAACTAGAATCTATCTAATATCTACAATCTGAAGTTCCTGGCTTAAAGTCAGTTGTCATGAAAGAGAAATGGCTGCCAAGGACATGGCAAATACAGTTTGGAGGTTGTAGGAAGTGATGAAGCTTATGCTTTGTAAATATCACTATAGAAACATACATACCTATTAGTACTAATATAATGTGGCTTTGTTCACATTTTTCTTTCCAATATGCTTTTGGGTGAAAATTAGGTCTTTATATTTCAACATGCATACATATTTTTTTTATTTTTTGTACCTATATAATATTTAGTTTGAAATTTATGATCCATACCTTAATAACTCAATAACTCAAACAAATTTAATTTACGTTCAATTTAAAAGCGAAAACCGATAAATTTTTGGGCCAAAACACCGTGTGGCCTCGCGCAATTTCGTCATGCGACTTCATTTTGACTTCATTTCTTCTGGATGACCATGAGGGACAACAGAGAGATCTCCTGGAGCCACAGACCAGAGCTGACGGAGGTAATGTTCACACTGTAACCCACCATTATGTGCAGGCTTTCAGCTGGACTCCATGCTTTCCTTCTGGAGAGGATCGACTAGAACCTGCACTTCAGTGTTTAAGTTTGTTTATAACGCATTTTCTCTCCCAGACTAAGCAACTGACGGACCTTTTGATGCAAATAACTTTTGTTTCTCATAGATAAAGAAAGGAGCTTCTACTGCGACTAACGCTCTTTTCTCCTGTAGAAACACTCCTGGAGCAGCTCTTTTTCTTTTTCTGTCTCTTTCTTCTGTCCTTTCAAATCCCCTGGGGGTAGTGATAGATGGCCTTTCATACAGAGCCATCTTCTGGTTCTGCTGGAGGGCTCTTCCTGTTAAAGGGAAGTTTTTCCTCTCCACAGTCATGACTTGCATCCTCAGTAGAAGGCCTTGCTTAAGCTTACTTTACCTTTAATGAATTTAAATAACTGGTCCAGTGTTAATCATATTTTGGAAAGTCTTCATGTTAAAGGGAAGGTTTTCCTATATGCTGTCACAGCATACATCTTTGGTATGAGTCTCCACTCAGCTTGCATAACTTTTAATGAATGTTTGATAACTGCAGTTTTTTTTTTTTTGGAAAATCTTCTTGTTAAAGGGAAGATTTTCCATTCTTACTACCACGTGGATCCTCTGTAGGAGGCATTGCTTAAGCTTATTTTTAATTAATTTACATAATTGGTGCAGTGTTAATCTTATTTTGGAAAGTCTTCCTGTTAAAGGGAAGTTATACTTTTTGGAAAGTAGTCCTGTTAAAGGGAAGTTTTTCCTCTACATTGTTACCACATGCAACCACAACAAGAGGCATTTCTCCAGCTTTCATAGCTTTCAACCAATGTTTGATAACCGGTGTCTCTGTCTTTTTTTTTTTCTTTTTTTGGAAAGTCTTCCTGTTAAAGGGAAGCTTTTCCTTTCTACTGTCACTACATGCATGTTCATTATGAGGCATTGCTACACCTGTATACCTTAACAAATTTAAATGGGGCAGTGTTAACTTCTTTTGGAAAGTCGTCCTGTTAAAGGAAGTTTTCCTCTCCCTGTCCCCAGGTAGGACCCTCAGTGCAAGCCACTGCTTTAGCTTAACTTTTAACCAATTTAAATAATGCATGCATCCTCAGTGTGTATGTTGGGATATGATGGTTTTGAGCTTATGGTTGGTAAAGGCCTTGTCAATGCATGGTATATGGATGAAGAAGACATGGTATATGGACCGGAAGATATAAAGTTGATCAACAGATTTTGTTGAGATGGAACGCGTCTCTGAAGATGCCAGATGGCCTCGGACTATGAAAGGTTGGAGTGTGAATCCAGCACCAGGAAATGTGGCATGCTACTTCTGGTAGCGACTCCTCAAGTCATTGGATGAGTTCAAGGAATGTAACAAATGTTGCATGGAGTGGAGCATTATGCACTACATGCATAATGCTCCTCAAAAGAAAAACACAGTAGGCTATTTGAAGATAATTCTGATCTTGGTTACAAAGGGTAAAGGTGTCAAGAGACCGGATAAAGGGCTTGGGCTATCCTTCGGTGGGTTTGTGTGGAAAGCGAATCCTGCCGACGGTGTAAAGGTCGGTTGCCCTTCGGTCGGGTTTGTGTGGAAACGAACCCTGCCGACGGGCAGGTCGGTTGCCCTTCGGTCGGGTTTGTGTGGAACGAACCCTGCCGACGGGCAAGGGGTCGGTTGCCCTTCGGTCGGGTTTGTGTGGAAACGAACCCTGCCGACGGGTATGGGGTCTGAAAACTAACCAACCAAACTTAGATTCTTCAGTCAAATATGTGTATGGAATCCATTGCAGTGGCAACAAAAACCAACGAGACCAATGACTCATTGGTGGGAAAGGTCCTCAAGTGACCCATCCACTCCCTGACTGCTCCTGACAGTGACAGACGGAAAAGGCCTTCATTGCGCCCTCTGCTGATGGATGACCTCAGTGATTACGCTATCCGGCTCAGAAATCTTCCTCAAGAAATGCTGCAGGTATTTTGCTGTCTGATATTTACAAGTGTGAGGTTTTGGAAACTGTACATTGAGTTGTTAAAGGGTTAGACCTGTGCCCGTCCTGTTGTCCTTCAGGAACCCTCCTGGATTATTGCCCCAATGACAACAGAAAAAAACCTCATCGCCACCCTGCTGATGGATGACCTCAGTGACCCTAACACTCTTCCTCAAGAAATGCTGCAGGTATTTTTGCTGTTATTTTACATGATAGTTGCATGTTTTTGTAAAGTAACAGTTTCATTCTTAAAGATTTGACCCTAAACTTGCACCTGTCCTGATGTCCTTCAGGAATCCTCCTGGATCATCTGGTTTTTCGTCTCGGATTTCATCCTTCATTGGATCCCCATCGAACAACATTAGAATCCCCCGTCGAACAACATTAGAATCCCCCAAAACATAAGAATCCCCCGTCGAACAACATAAGAATCCCCCGTCGAACAACATTAGAATCCCCCGTCGAACAACATTAGAATCCCCCGTCGAACAACATTAGAAGCCCCCGTCGAACAACAGAAGAAGCCCCCGTCGAACAACAGAAGAATCCCCCGTCGAACAACAGAAGAAGCCCCCATCATCACCCTCCCTTCCCTCTGCTGATGAATGACCTTAATTACTCGACCATCAGTCTTGGTAGTCTTGTTCAAGAATTGCTGCAGGTATTTTGCTGTTATTTAAGTGATAGTTGCGTGTTTTTGAAAATTTACAGTTTCATTCCGAGTTAAGGGTTTGACCTTAAACCTGCACTTGTCCTGTTGTCCTTCAGGAATCCTCCTGGATCATCTTGTTTTTGTTTCTACCAAAAACTGGATAAGTCTTCGGTCTGGTACTTTGGCCTCATCAAGCCATTTTTCTTTATTTTTTTTAAATGGACAATTTTGTTTAAAGACTTCATAATTAATTTTGTTTTTGTTTATTTTCAATATTTAAAATGTCTTCCAACTTCAGTGAAGTTAGAATTTAATGTTTATTGATTTATTTATTATTTTTTTTTTTGAGAATGTGTCTTTGCATCATTTTAGCGTTACCATGGTTATGGCATTGGTTATGAGAAGGCTTAGACTGGTTTATTGTGATCTGTCAGTATTTATGCTGCTGTTTTGTAATTTTCTGTTTTTACTACATTATTATTTAAACTGTTTTAGTTTTCTCAGTTATTTTTCTCCCCATAGAAGCAACACCTGGTCTGGAGCTGATTGGCTGTGGTTGCTTCCTGGAGGGCATTTGCTGACATGATGCTGCCATCACCTAACCGTTCTCCCTCTCCTTTTCATTTCCATGAACATGGAAATGTCTCCTGGATCAGTTGACTTGTTGTTGTGTCTCTGCTCTGTCTTCTCGCAGCTCCAGTCGGTTATGGCAAATGGCTGCTGGTACTGAGCCCGGTTCTGGTTCTGCTGGAGGCTTCTTTCTGGTAGAGGGGAGTTCTTCTTCTCCACTGTCGCTACTTGCATGCTCTGCATGAGGGACTGCTGGGAAGTCAATGACTCAACACAAGCAATTTGCTGTCGCCCCCTGCAGGTCAGGAGCAGTGAAGGCTGTAAGTAGTGACTCCATACAAACTACTGGGTTTCATTTGGTACAAACTTTTAAATTACTTTAATAATCAACTGCAGCAATTGCAGTATATGTGGTTGAACTAAAATTATTTCAAAGTGCATTGAGATGACATTTGTTGTGAATTGGCAATACATAAAATTGAACTTTCAAACTAATAAATAAACCCCACCAATAAACAATATAAAAAACAAACAAAAATCCCAACAACCAATACATGAAAGTTCAAGTAGATTTCAAAACCCCAAAAGTAGATATTAAAATGTTCAAAACTACAAAAGTAGATTTCAAAAGTAGATATCAAAATGTTCAAAACTTATAATTATGTTAATTCACAACAATGTTGTTTTCAAGGCATTTTACAAAAAGTCATTTCAATTTAGTCAGATTACTATTGATCCAAGTTATCAATTCTTTAGGTCCACTTAATTTTAAAGTAGTTAAAAAGTTTGTGCCAAATGAAACCCAGTAGATTGTATGGAGTCATTACTTACAGCATTCACTCCTCCTGACCAGCAGGGGGCGACAGCAAATCGCTTGTGTTGAGTTGTTGACTTTACAGTAATCCCTCATACAGAGCATGCATGTTGTAACAGTGGAGAGGAAGAGCTTTCCTCTTACAGGAGCAAACCAATAGCAGAACCAGAACCGGGCTCAGTACCAGCAGCCATCTGCCACGACCGACTTGAGCTGAGAGGAGACCGCGGGGATACAACAGGTCGACTTATCAGGAGAACTTTCCATGTTCATGGAAGTGAAAAGGAGAGAGAACGGTTAGGTGATGGCAGCATCATGTCAGCAAATGTCCTCCAGGAAGCAGCCACAGCCAATCAGCTCCAGACCAGGTGTTGCTTCTATGGAGAGAACAATAACTGAGAACACAAATAGTTTAGTTTCTAACTAAACTTTTTAGTTGGAAAAGGCTTGGTTTCTAAATAAACTGAGTGTTTGGCTAGAAACATCAGAGCGCCACCTTCTGGCCTCTCCCCAGATCAGTTCAGGTCAGAGAAGGGAACTGATTCTGCCTTTGTTTTTCCCCTCCATGGGCTGCCACCTTATCGTGGTGGAGGGGTTTGAGTGTCCCAGTGATCCTAGGGCTGTCAGAGGCTTCATGGCTGTATTTGGGTCGGGTCTGCTGTGGCAAACAGATCCTAGAAGAGGGATCGGACCAAGAGCAGCCCAACGATCGCTTAGAAACATAAACACAGAAGGTTCCAGTTTGGAGATGGGGGTTCCCGCTTACAACCAGCGCTATAGACAGAAGTCAGAGTTTCTCCAAGCGTTTTATCAGCCTGACGGGCCACCAGGCTTTATTTTCAGGGTTGTTATTTTAAATGGGACCATCCATCCAACTTGGTTCTCTCCCTTTATTCACCTATTCCCTTCCATTCATGGGAATTATGTGACCATTTTAATGCCTTTACAAGGATGTTCTCACAATCTGTTAAAATAAAAATGAATAAAAGCAGAAAATCCTGGGAGTTTCTTTAAATGGGGAGATTCAACATGAAGATTTATTTTGAGATGAGAGAAGAGACGATATTAATCATGGGGGACAATGTTAACGCCAATGTTTGAAGTTGTCCAGGATGTTTAACATTGTCCCCAATTTTTTATTTGATCTCCAGTGCTTAACATTGTCCTTGGTGTTTAAGGTTATAGTTGATGTTTACTGTGTCTGCAAAGTTTTCCTTTTTCTCCAATGTTTAACGCAAAAGGAAACTTTTCTGGAGATGAAGTTTGACATCTGATAACCATTGGCAATAATGCTAAACATTAAGCATTATCCTTGATTAAATAAAGTCGGTGCAGCGTTAAATATCCTGGATATTAAATGCTGAACATTGGAAATGAAGTTAAACAGCCACGATAACACTGAATGCTAAACATCAGACATAACGACAACCATTGGTGGCCAAAGCTCAACATTGGGGACAATGTTAAGCTTTGAAGATAAACATTGGGGGCAACTTTATTTCCAACAATTCATTTGATTTCAAGTCCTCAAGTCTTGGAATCTTAAGTGTTTTTGATAAGTTCAGTAGCAAAGCTCTACTTTTCTGTTACAATTCTGAAATTAGTAATTCAATTATAGTAGCGTATGTATTGTAGAAGTTCATTCCAACTAAGGAAAATTGCCGTTTATGCCAGAGTGTAATGGTTAAACACAAATTAAGAAGAATTTATCTGTGTACGTTGGCAAGGAGTTGGTAATTATTCTATGGCTGTAGGTCTGATTATTTAAATTGTCATTATTACTATTATGTATCCATAGATTTTCTTGTCTTGAGTTTGTAACCATTTTGTCTATGTAATATAATTAATTTTTTGGCTCTTTAGCACAGAATATTGAACAGAAACATGAATGTTATAGCTTTAATTACATATTTTTGATGGCAAGTAAACTGAGATAAGAGAAAGGATTAAATAAGTTTTCTTAAGCCAATTATTTTGTTCTTGGATATGTATACATAATTTTTTTTCTGTCCTATAAGTTGCTTGTTTTTAAAGACCTGTTTGAAATAAAATCAAATATTTAATTTGAGTAAGCCAAATGCACTTACAGAATAGTGCTGCTATAATTGTTTGTGAGCTAATGTGACACACAGGCCATTTTGTTGAAATAGTTTATGTGAATTAATACTGTTTTGTTTTTTTTTTGTTTTTTTTGTTTTGTGTGCCATCAACTAGTCCTGTTTGACGCGTTTGTGGAGGGGGGTCAGTATCACTCCGCCGTTGCTAGGAGACGACGGTTGTGGGATGGTTGTGATGTTCTCTTTGTTTCTAACAGCTGTGTAGCGATACTGCTAATAGTTACTATGTGACAATTATTAAATGAAAATATTGTGGACTCAATCACAACATCCTGCTTGATTGTTTGTCACCGTTACACTAAGGTGGAATCATTTATTTGTGCCATGTTGTAAATATTTATTTTGATGCATTTCAAAGGGAATTCGGGGCTAAAACGGCTGTTAATCAATGGAGATGCTCATTGTTGCTCTCATGTCTTGTCAGTTTAGTCGACCTCAATAAAGAAACCGCAAAACCACAGATTTATTACTTGGTGTGCTAAAACTACATGAATGTTTGGCCATTTGTTCCACTATTAAAACAAAATAAATGATTTATTTCTGTTTTTATGAGAAAATAAAAAATATTTAATATTCAGTTTAGTAAGATGAAACAAGGGAAAGTTGAGGTGCGTCCCACCTTTTAGATTCCTGAGTTATCTCCGTCAAATTCTTGAGTGAAAACACTGGAGACAAGCAGCACAAGTAAAAACACGAGTTTTATCTTCATCATATATCTCTGAATTAACAGCTGTGTTCTGGCTAATAGTTAATATTTTATGGGGCGTGTTTATAATGGGGCATGTGAGTTTTTACGCACAGCCTGAGCCAGTTATTTCGGATGAACTTCTCTATGAATGTTCTTGACATTTATTATAGTAATTATACATGGTGAAGGAGAAGTTGTTTCATTCATTTGTGTGTGATTCTTTGTGTTTCAGAGACACTCATGAACAATAAAACTGAACTGATCATTTCAGATTATCTCCAAAACCAGAAGCCACTTCAGTTTCCTCTTCATGATGTTTGAAAAGTCAAAAATCTCCAAGAAAAAAATACAGAAAAGTTTAGATTAAGGAAACTAAGAAATTTCTGAATTATTTTCTACCAAATATTTAACTTTTCAAGCTCAGAGAGGTCCTTGTTTTTTTCCGGAAAATCTCAGAAAAAGATGTATATTTAAGTTAGTTTCAATTTCCAATTACGGTAAAAAGAAAATACTATTTTTTTTTTTTACATGGTTTTTTTTCAATTGGTTTTGCTTTTTTGGTCTAAGTAGATAATCACTTAGATAATCAAGTAGATAATCAAAGAGCCTCTTCCTCTGTAGAATAATAAAAAAATGTAATTATTTATGTTTTTTACTGGAGTTGTTTACTTAGATCTAAATTGTTTCAAAGCAAACTAGCTAAAAAAATAAAATAACGGAGGAGACTAAATTAGCTTCTCAGCTTTTTGGCACCGCAGGGCTGCCGTGGAAGGCGGCTCGTTCCGCCTTAGAATGGAAAGTGGGAGTATGACGATCAAAGGTCAGTTTTGTTGTGTTTGAAGCGACAGTAGGACGTGGTGAGTTCAGTGTCCTGTGTGGCGGTGGGGAAAATGGCC
Organism: Phalloptychus januarius; assembly: GCA_902982915.1. Taxonomy (NCBI): domain Eukaryota; kingdom Metazoa; phylum Chordata; class Actinopteri; order Cyprinodontiformes; family Poeciliidae; genus Phalloptychus; species Phalloptychus januarius. The sequence goes on along the minus strand of CADWAE010000038.1, from coordinate 8,480,014 downwards.
TTGCTGCTTTGGCTCCTGCTTGTTGTGACACTTCACGTGACTGACGCTCAGCTGGGGCAGAAGAGGAGCCGTCTGATCCTGACCGAGGCTTCCCATCTCCACCCGGTCACCTCGGTCCGCAGCCCGGTGCCGACTTTGGACGGGAAGTTCTCCTACCAGCCCAATAATACATCCGTGAAAGACTCTCTGGTCATCCACGCCTTCACTAACAAGTCCGGGTTCCTGGAGTGTCTCTGGAGCTCCGAGTCCTCCCTGAAGAGTCTGGTTGAAGGGCTGCCGAAAATAAATCTTTTACATTTTGTTAAAACTGTCGCCATATTGTGACAGCATGAGACAGATAATCTGTGAAAAGATCGATCTCCTCCATCTTCTCCTGAGCTGCTTTCTGAGAATCAAAAGTGCAAAATGTTTAATTTGTGGAAATTTTCTGAGTTTCAAATTTAAAACATTTCAAGCTAAGAAATTTTTACGTTTTTTTCTAGAAAATTTCAATGATTTAATCTTAAAATAAAGTTTAAATTTTTTGTTTTTTAAGCATATTTTTGACTTTTCAAGCTCAGAAATTTTCACTTTTTTTCTAGAAAATTCCTGACAATCTCTAAATGTCTGAATTTTTTTTTTGCCTAGAATTTTTTTTACTTTTTACGCCATCCCGGCTGCCATGATGCATCAGGAGTTTTCCGTCGCTCAGGCGCTCCGGTAAGACCGGCTCAGATGAGGGATTAAAAGCCTCCCAATGTTGATGCAGGTTTTAAAGGTTTCAGAGGCAGAAATCTGGATGGCCGGATTGAAAGACTGTGAGGGATAATTAGGGAAAGGCTAAGAAAATAAATAAATTCGAGAATAAAGTTATAATATTAATACAATAAAATCGTGCAATGGAAATAGTTATAATAATATGAGAATAAAGAATAATAATACCAGAATAATTATATTACCAGAATAAAGTTGTAGTAAACTACTGATAATTAACTTATTTATAAATCAAATATCAAAAAATAACTTCACAGCATTCCTCATTTTACCACAATTGCAAAGATTGTTTTTTTGTGTTCTCGTAACATTACATCTTTATTCAGGTATCCATTTGTCTATTTTTAACCCACAGACCACATTTTAACGTCATGTTTTTAAATTATTATTTAGCAATTATTAGTATTTTTAAGGTTGAACCTTTCTTTCTGCTGTTTTTTTGTTTTGCAGGTCTGGAAAGTTGGTGAATGTTTCCTTTCAGACCACACCGTCTCCAAATGTCTTCATCAGTATTGACCAGCAGGGGGCGCTGGCCGAGATGGGCTGGTTCCTCTACCCATCATTTAGCTTCATCAACTGGCAGGCTCAGTGTTGAGGACAATAAAATCACTCCTTATTGGCAAAAATCTGTTAACTTTTTTCCTCTACACTCATTATTACTGCTCAGTCAAACGTAAACATGCATGGTATCCATGGAAACGTCAGAATCTTGGCTAAAGGATTTGACTTTATGCCCAATGGGTGCAGTACAGTTGCATCTCCTTCAGGAATTTCATCAGGTACCCAAGAAACCCACATTTAGCAATTGTCTGTCCTTATAAGTGTGTTAAATTTCAGACATTCCTAAACCATAAAGAAACTTACAATGGGTTAGTAAGTTTAAAAGTTTTCATGTTTAAGATATTAGACTTAATCAATGTCTCATCATATTTCTTTCTCTTTCTGTCGTCTTTCAGCTGAACATGAGCAACTTAGAATCCAACACCATTGTCTATTTTGGCTGGTTTAACGGCCAGGATCCAAATCCAGCTCAATAGCCTGGATATATCATCATGTCGTCTTTTCTCATCTTCTACAAATGATGCCACTACAATAAATAAATAAATACATTTTCATCCTGATTCAATATTACTTTTAATGTGTAATCAAAAAATAAATGTCTACTTTTTCCACTTTGTTTTTCAGTTTTTTGTTTATCTTATTTTTCCAGTCCATAGAATGCTGTGACTAAAGCATCTAGCTTTAAAATGTTTCCTTCACATGCACCAAGAAGAGTTTAAACATCTTGTGCTCTTCATGAAACTACCTTGCATCTGAAGAGCCTCTTCTCCATAATTACACATAATCATGGTTAATTCGAAACTTTCACTTTGAAACTTTGAAGCACTAAAGATTTTCTTTTAAAGCTGTGTTTCAAAATATGAATTCAGACTTTTCTTGTTATAAATCAAACAGTAAATGCAGTAGTTTACTTTTGTTTTGACTTCGTTTTCAGAGCTCAAATAGATGAGAAAATGTTTCTAAATTGTTTAAATTTTGTCCTCAAAGTCACAATTTAAGATTCAACAATTGATTTGACTTGCACAAGAATAAACTTTTCTGACTGAGGCTAGCAAACTGTAAAAAATAGTTTGCTAGCTATATTTAACAGAAAAAATAGAAAATACTGTAGAAAATACATCAGCTTCCATTAACAATAACATGACCCAAACTGAAATTACAAAAATAAATCTGCTTAATGAACACACACCAATCTCGAAAAACGTTTTTCTATAAAAGGTTTTTGCTCCAGGATGAAGTGGTTTTTCAGCTGCATCAAAATTAGTGTATTTCGCAAAAACTGTAATGGATTGTTTTTCTTTTTTCGCATCACACAAGTCATGTGATCAACAACCAGATGTTGCTACTGGCAGAAAAACAAAGATAAATACAGGAAGTGGTAGGAGGATGATCACCTAATGGTTTGTTGCATAAATAAACAGATTTATGTGCAAAATTGTGTTTTTTGCCATTACCAGAATATCTATAGAGTTTTTGCACACCTTTGAAATGGAAAAGCAGCTACTGATGAGGTGAAGTTGGACATTTGTGACCAAGAGAAAACGTTCTTTCTTCTTACCACCATCTTGACCCTCCTGGAGTCTCCTGGGAAAGTGGGAGTGTCTCCACCCGTCCTAAATGGAGCTCTTCCATTATTACCAGCCCCTTGTGAGATCCCAGGAAGAAGCAACGTGGCTACAGTCGGTGGGTCAAAGAGGGCAACCTTTCCTTCTTCAAAGACACAACGCAGGAGTCTTTTCTCAAGAACTGCAAAACCAAAAGATCAACCATGAGCCTGAAGCTCCTTTGGGTTTCATTCAGACCAGCAGGTCTTCTAGCAAAGTCTGAAATATGCACATCTATTTATGTTTTTTTTTGTCTAAATATCCACTACACAGGAAATAAATTTTTATGGAAACATCTGCTCTCTGGCTTCACAATGTGTTGGCAGATACAAAATGGGGGCTGTATATTTTGAATGTGCCCTAAATGTTCTATTTTTAAGATTAGTCAAATGTTAAAACCAATAACTTGACCACTCTTATGACCACTTGTGAAAAGAGATGAAAAAAAAATCTAATTTAAAAATGTCAGTTTCAATTTAAATATTTAACAAATATTTAGTTGACAATCTAAATATGTAGCTCCAAACTATATTTAAAACTATATACCTAATACTTGCTTCCTAATATTTAACTATATGTTTAGTTTAAACTAAATGGTTCATTTGGATCATACCTGGCTAATTATATATTTAGCTTCAAACTAAATTAATATATGAGATATTTGGGATGGAAAAAAGTTTAAAGGAGTTATACAAGCTGTGCTTGAATGTACCATAGGTAGCTGTTGGGCATTCATAAATGTAATTTACAAAAAAAGCTAAATGTTTACAAACTAAATATTTATCTCCAAACTGCCAACTAAATATTTACTTTATTAGCAACATATTTAGCTCCAAACTAAATCTGTCTCCAGAATAAATATTCAGTTAATGAACAAAATATTTACCTATCTAATTATTTAGTTTGAAACAGACATTTTTTTAGTGAATAAGTTACATTGTGAAAACATAAGTCACAATTCTCTTGGCTGATTTTCTTTGTTTTTACAGACTCAGAAAAAGGAGCAGAAAAACTTCTGACTTTGGAAAAAGTTGTGCAAATTCCTAATATCCTGGCATTTACCAAGCATGAGTATTTTATTGATACTAACTGAGTTGAATAGGAAAAGTTTAGTGTGATTTAATGTGACACCATGAGGGAGAAGGTGTTAGTGTTTGGAAACACTTGGTTCAAACTGTAGCTTAGTGCTAAAGGTTAAACAGAAATGCCATAAGATTATGAACATGTCACCTTTCAGCACTTTGAAGTCTTTGATCAGGAACATGTAATCCTGGTCGGGATCTGAGGCGATGTAGTTGAGCTCCCTCCTGAACTCCTCTGAGTTGGGGTCACTTTCATTCACAACGCCAATAACAAACCTCTCAATTTGACTTTCATTAGCTTTCAGCACCGCGCTCTCCAGGCTAACCACGTCCCTGGTGTCAGTCTGTCCGTCTGTGATAATGACCGCCACCTTCCTCACACCCCGCCGAGAGTTTACACTGACAAGAGGAAGTCACGCTCAGCGTCAGCTGCGTTTCTATTGATTATAAATTTGCGCAAATTGGAGATACAAAAATAAATTTGCTTCATCTGTTTTTCAATAAAAGTTTTTGCATTAAATTGAGGTGGCTTTTCAGCCATATCAAAATTGGTGTATTTTTCAAAACTGCACCTTTTTTTCCCACATTGCACCGGATGTTACTACTGGCGGAAACTTTGAAGAAGACGACAAGAAGTAGTAGGAAATTGTGTTTTCTTGACATTAGCGGAATATTGACAAAGCTTTGTGCACATTTGTAATGGAAATGCAGCTACTGTCAACATCAGTTGCTTTTCCTTTGGGCATATGTCTGCGCAAATTGGAAATATGGAAATAAATGTGTGTTTATTTTTAAACATCAATTTAAAAATAAATTCACGTTTTTTTGATAAAAGCTTTTGCTCTGGTATCAGGGGGTTTTTCAGCCATATGAAAATTAGCATTTTTCTCAAAACTGTTATGGAAGCATTTTTTTCGTATCACACAAGTCACTTAATCTCGTGTGAGATGTAATAATACATGTTACTACTGGCAGAAACGACCAAGAAGAAACGACAGGAAGTGGAAGGAGGATGTTGGCGCCGCATGTTTTTTAATGACTTATCACATTAACAAACTTATTCACCTACAATTTTAATTGTAATTCGTATGTAATAGAAACACTGCAATTGTGAAATTTTTTATTTATTTGTTTTGGCATTAGGAGATTATCGACAAAGTTTTGCGCACATTTGTAATGGAAAAGCAGCTAGCATAGCTAAAGTTAGACACTTACTGCATATCATTTTGATTAGTTCTATAATCTCAGACTTCTGTGGAAAAAAAGAGCCTTTTCCCTTTAAAAGCTTTTACCTTTTTTCTTGCTTATTAGGCATGTTTAGTATACTGACTGGAGTAAGTCAAATAGACACATCCTGCTACTGATACCCCACATGCCAGTGACAGCATTTATGCTAACATTAGCATTTGGCTAATTTTAGCTTATACACCAATTTCAACATACAGATTTGCACAAGTCCATGTTAGTCAACATGCTTTTGCTTCTGCACATGCTATTGACTATACTGTAGCTAAGCTTAGCATTGATGCTAACTTTTAGCATCAGAACGCTGGGTCCAAACCGACGGGCACACTTTGGGCAGGCCCCGGTTAAATTTCTTCAGGAATTTTCTAGTCTACATATCTTATGCCTAATTTTGCTGAGCATATAGCTCTCAAAACACAGTAGGGGGCAGCAGAGAGTCACTTTACATCTTGGTCTTTGTCACATTTTTAGACTTCACTGTAAGAATAAAATGTCGATTTTCTTAATTCTGTTATTTTATAATAAATATGCTGATATTTCTGGTTTCATTTATTTTCCCTAAAAAAGAACACGTGTGCTTACACAACTGATGAAATGAGAAATGTTTTCTGTGACTAAGAAAAAATATGTTACTATTTGTTTGTGCAAAATGTATGTTTTTATGATGAGACATTCAGGGGGAGCAGATTTGCAGCTTACCCCGTATTAACTGATTAAAAATAGCCATTGTTATTAATATGAAAGCAAACACATGGTCATCTCGATAATTAATTCTTGAAAATCCAAAGTATTATAAATTACTATGCAAGGGCAAACAATGCCCTTGCATTGTTTGCTATAAATACACAGAGCCGTCGTTTTGCATTTATATTTCATGAAATATAATCAAATGTCCCATCAAATGTCAAATAATTATGGTAAATAATGACGAAGCAGAGAATGTATTTAAATGAAAATGCATAAAGTTATGAAAGTAGCTTTAATGCCAGTTTACTGTACAACAGAAATTTCCGGATAAAGTCGCTTAATTTTTACAATTTGTTCACTAAATACTCGCGCTTTATATGTTGCATAAAATATTTTAATATCTCTGACTAATATTCATATTCAGTAGATCACTTGGCTGTAAAAGACCAAAGAATGACATCGACAACCTAGCTTGTCCATGGAAATGATCACTTTGCGCCTCATAGACTAATTTGATTGAACGCCATATTTGAAGGCGTGGTTACAATTGACCTCCTGCTCTCTGATTGGCTAACATATCTGTCACTCAGTGGAGCTTGTTTCTTCTCCGTTGGTGGTAGTCTGGCCGGAGAAAGTAACGAAGATGGAAGGAGCTGATGGTGTTGAATTATTAAGGAGATTTATGGACTAACAACCGGCTACCCTTTTACTGAAATCTTTGGGCCGACGAAGTACAATAATACCGGGAACCTGACGGGTAGCATGCCAGTAAGTGTGGAGTAACTTTCTGAATTTCAGTCGGTGCGGCGCCGTATCCGAGCTAGCTGAGTTGCTAATGTGGATGCAGCAGCCGGGGTGACAGCTCGAAGTCATTCAGTAAGCCGTGACAGAGAGGCGGCGGGGGATTAATTTACACTCTCTGGGAGTCACCGCCTAAGAAATGCGATATAAACAACAACTATAAGCGTTGGTCTTATTTAGTACTAGTCGACAAATTTATTTTGGGGAGAAAAAAACGTAGTTTGGTACAAACTGTATGGAGCTTAATAACGAAAGAGTAAACTAAACCGAACAGTTAGCATTGTTAAACATTAAAAGTAATGGGTAAGCTACAGGATTCGTCTCTTTCAGTTGTAAATTTTGTGCCACAGAAATAGAAAGTATCTGTTTAAAGAGTGAGACTTTGTACTTGGCTGATTAGCTATAGCCGTGTGTATCAGGGTGTGGACCTATTCAGATTCTTCAGGTGTTTTTTCTTCTTGTTTGAAAGGGAAGCGAAAAAAACAACAGATTGTTATGTTGGATAATGCGTTGTTAGCATGTTTCTAATAATCAAAAATGTGACGTAGCTTTTCCTACTCTGACTGTTGGTTTTCCTGTATATGTGTGTCACCTCATATGCCTTGGTATTCATTTTGTCAGAAGGCAATTTTTTTTTCTTTTACAATTGGATCATATGATCACATTCAAGGCCTCCTACATACAGTGTAGTTCCATCCCAGTTATCATGCATTTCTGTCAAATCAGTTTAGCATTTTCTATCTAAGGAAGGACAGACAGCTGACTGCATTGAGTCAAAGTCTGTGCAGAAATCTGTCCTTGTGAACAAGCCAGCGGTCAAACATGGATGGGAGCAACTCCTTTTTAACAAGAAGAGACCTCCATGTGAGCAAGTCTCGCTGTAAGAGCCCATCTGCTTCAAGCAATTTGGGGTTAACACAGGAAGACATTTGATTATATCATTAGCTGTGTTAATGGCTTTGTCTGAAAGAGAGTTAACCAGAGGAGTGCCCAGATAGCAGACATAACCACAGTTGGTTTCACAGAAAAAGAAGAGCCTTTAGATTTCCATCCCATTTGCTTTATAGATGTACCATCCTCTAGTAAACCTGCTATTTAAACTGATAAATCAGCCGGCCGATTTCCTTAATTTTGGGAGATCGGGGATTTTACATGTGAAGCCGATCTTATCCACGGATCTTATCTAGCTTTTGAGTGGTATAAGAATCAGCCATTGTCCTCTTCTGCTCGTCGATGACAAATGTTTGATTGACATTCAGGGCATTATACTTGATAATAAAATTTCAAGTTCAAGATTGGATTGGATCGGGACAAATGTGACATCTCCTTTGATTCTCATGAGAACATTTTAAACCAGTCGATGGCTTGCACTGTTTTAATTTGAGCCTGACCAAATATAAATATTTAGAGTAGTTAAATGCATGAACTAGATTGTTGGATTCTCTTTGTAACTTTAATCAGAGGTTATTGCTTTCTGTCAAGTGAGCATCGTTGAGGTTAACATTTGGTTTGCCTTTAGTTAAGAAGGCGACTGCCCCACTGTTGGCTTGCTGAAGGAATGTGTGCATTTAAAGTGGCATCCATGTGCCAGGCCTCTTAATGCTTTGTGACAACAAAGTCCTAAGGTTATGGAGCTGGAAGATAGTGCAGGCTTTCCTGTCATCTAGCATCACTAATATGCATCAGAGCCAGAAGGTTAGTGCAGTCTTGTCTCACACTGAGCAGTTCTCCTTGTATTTGCACAATAAAGCACAGGTGGCACAGAGAGTCATTTTTCTCAGTAAAAGTTGAATTGAAATACTGTTTAATATTGCCATAACAGTATTGTCAATGCTGAGCAAAGGATAGTGAAAGTTCCTCCAATACCAAGTGGCCAATTATGTCACCAACAAGCCAAGTTTTAATGCTTTTAATGCTCGTCTCCAAAGACATTACATCCAAGCAATCCCTCGCAGTTTCCAGCTGCATTTTGAGCGCTATGATCCAGCAGACATCTTGAGAGCATTTAAATTTAGGTTTGCATTTTCACCATTCTGTAAGTTATCAAACTGTGACCAGCAAGCTGGGACACATGGAGGGGAAACACTGTAGGAGCTGTTGCTCTCTGTATCCTCCAGCGCACTTGCGGGGAGACGGAGAATTGATGGGATGAAGACGCATCGCTGGCTTAGAGGCAAAGTAGAAGAGAGTGTGGACTGCTATAAGAGGATTCCTCTCTGTCAGATTGCTCCGTGTCCCTCAGCGCTGAAGCAGACACAAGCCAGAGATCGTTGTCATGTTTGCTGCAGGCGATTTTCTGTCATGCATTATTGTTTGAAGAAGAGAATAAAAACAGAAGTATCGCCCCGGCTCTCGCCAGTTCCTCTCAGCGTAAAGCTACTACCTACTGTTGTGAAAGACCTTCGGGGTGTGGAGAAGCATGGTGGGAGGCAGTGATGCAACAAAACTGTCCGCAGGTCATGATGGTTCAGATAAACAAGACTGGAGTATACAGGAGCAAAAGAGGGATGTCAAAATAACGCTGTTTTGGGTGCTGTTAGGAGCTCCTGGCAGAGCTGGAATGGTGAGCAGGTGAGATTGGGGCATGCATGAACAGAGTCATGTAATCACTGTCCCACACTAACTTTGTACCTTTTTAGGTTAAAACATTTCCATTGAGTTGCTGAGACTTCCAATTGGATCATATTTAATTATAGTAACAGATATGATATTGGAGCTCATTTACAGAATGTAAGTCATGCATAATTTATTCTCAGAGTTTCACATTGGAGGAGTCATTGTGATTATCTCACACTCACCAGTCGCTCAATGCAGCGGCAGCCTGCACCACAGGAAAAAGCAGCCTGGGCGGCTTGGTGGCTCACAAAAACCACCCAGATCGTCATTCTTTCTGTCTGTCTTCCTTCTTTTTGGGCCTCCCTTCTTAATGGTCCAGTCTCTTCCTCAAAAAAAACGAAGGAACATATGTGCAATAGGAAATGAGGTAATCAGTTGGGAGCGGGGTGTAAATGAAAGTGGATGTCCTTCTAAGTCATTGTCGCCGGGACTCACTGCAGTTCACTGGCAGGTATGTTTGTTGTTACTGCAGGGGTTTTTTCATCTTTTCTTCTTAAGCATCTGGAATTTTCTATATGAGCTTAATAGATGGGGATCGTGTGTCAGATTGTGGGTGTGTTTGCCAGAACGTTGAACCGCAACAACAGGGATTAGGAATGCAAACTTACAGGAGACTTGTGTCGAAAGAAGTCTTCAAGAAGGAGTTAAAAATAAGCTCATTTGGACGGGGCAGCACACAGCGTCTGCTGTGTCAGAGTTTAAGTCTGTGGTGTAGGTGGAAGTTCAGAGGGAGTGAGTTGTCAACTTCAGCGAGTTTCACAGGAACAGGTTTCGTCAAACTGGGCACTGAGTAAACACACTTGCGACACATACACTTCTTCAATGCATAAGACATTCTCCATCACCCCACGGCCAGTGGCTGATTTCAGCAGAACTTACTTTGTTTGAGCTGTTCTGGGTTTTAGGGAGGTGTATGCGCCGGAAGATTGTTCTGGTTTCTTTTTTGTTTCTCAGAGGCCGAACGACTGCCAGCCAGCCCAGCACAGATTGAAATCTAATGAACTCTCGGATTTATTTACTCCAGTGTCTCACTCCTATTGAGTTGTCCACCTCTTGAGTTGTTCCACGCACCAGCTTGCTCTTTTGCAGTGAACAGCAGACAAATGTGGTTCAGTAGCAGAGCCGGGAGATTGAGCTTTGTGGTAACTTCTACATTTCTGTATTTACCACAGCTGTGTGAAAAGGGAAACAAGTGGAGTTTCTTTCATATTTACATCACAGTGGAAAACTGTCAAATAATCTGTATTTTAATGAAAAACCTTTCTAATTAGAGATGCACCAATCAAGTTCTCAAGATTTCTGTGTGGTCTGATTTGCTGATTACAATTTTGATACATTGAAATCTTTAAAAGTCACTTGAAACTATAAAAAAAGTTGTAAGTTTCTCTTAGTTCTTTTATATCTACAACTTTGTTCATCTAATAGATATTTATTTTAGTCATCACCCTGAACTGGGTGTTCAGCTCTGGTCCTCAAAGGTTTTAGATGTGGCTCTCCTTCAAAACAGCTGATTCAAAACTTCCTCTTCAGCAAGCCATAAAGTTCTGCAGGCGCCTGCTGATGAACCATAACTTGAATCAGATGTAATAAAGCTGGAAAAATAACAGAACATGCCAGATACCGGCCTTTGAGAACTGACTGTAGACACCCCTGCTGTACTGTCTGCCAGCACATCCTTTCATCTCTTTCCTATTCTACTTATTCATAACTTGGACATGCTCAAGTCTACTCAGCTGTGAACTGTGTGTGTATTATCTGGTTGCTCTGCCTCACCACCTGTTGTCTGAGTTGTTCAGGGATGCTCTCCCAATAAATATCGACTTCTGCCATAATCAGTTCAGCAGACAAAGATGAGCTATGAAGATGCCCCTATAAACATAATTACATGCTGCAGAGTTCCCCCAGCATGATTAGTTTTCTGTTTTCCTCCACAAGATCGTTTGCATCAATTTGTGGAGACTCTCAAGAGCTCAGGAATCTGAGCGGTGTTTTTCTTTTCATTAAAATTGATTTTCATTCCTAGGGATGCATTTTTGTCTAGTCAAAATTGATCACTCTTAGGGTCAGGGGCAGGTCATTTATCCAAGTGTGAAGGATTAGTTGCTTAAACAATTAAACTTTTACTTAAGAGAACTAACATGTATTTTGTGTTTTATAGTGAAGTGGATGTTTTTATATTGCTTTCACTCTCAGGGCTGTTACTAAAACCCAAAACTGACATTTTGACTTTTCACAGCATGAAACATTATTGCATTCCGAACAGTTCTTTAGTGTTAACAGCACATTGTACATTAACGTTGCAGTCACATTATACACTGAATAGACCAAAAGAGAATGACCAGTGGCCTAATAGGGTGTTGGTTCTCTTGTTGCCAAAGCAGCCCTGACAATTCAGGCGTAGACTCCATTAGATCCCTGAAGGTATGCTGTGGTGTCTGACGCCAAGCTGTAGCAGCAGATCCTGAAGGTCCTGTAAGATGTGAGGTGGGATCAAACCTGTTTGCTCAGCACATACCACAGAAACCAGATTGGATTGAAAAATGGGAATTTGGAGGCCAGTTCAACATCTCAAACTCAAATTTGTTGTTGTGGTCTTTTAACTGTTGCTTAACAAGTTTGGCTTTGTGGCATGTCTCGTTATCCGGTTTGTAAGATGCCACACCCATCAAAGAATACAGTTTCACTTAAGCAATGTTTTGGTGACGTAAAAGAAAACATGATTTATCAAAACAGACTTATGTTTTCCATTGCATGTGTTCATTGCTGAAGTTCTCACCGACTGAGAAGGGTGAGCATTCCTGCTCTGACTGGTGTTGACTGAGAAGATCCGTACTTAAACTACAGTGCAATGTGCATTCTGACTTCTCTTTATCAGAACCAGAATGGACTTCTCTACCAACTTCAGCTACATTATTTGTTAGATGGGACCACATAAGCTAGCTTTCACTCCCCAATGAGGATTCAGTGATTTTGCTTGACCAGTAGTTGACTGGGAACATTCCACAGAGCTTCAGTTTTGATGATCTGACTCTTGATTATCTGAACACTCTTTAAAATCCTTATGCTTTTCTGTTTTTCTTGCTGGTAAAAAAAAACAGCCCTGAAGCCAAAATATATCCTAATAACTAGCAGGTACTTTTAAGAGGTTTTTTTTTTAATGTCCATACTTAATGGTGTTAAGTAATAAAATACATATTTTGTTTTGTTGTACCCATTATCTTAAATTTGATTTGTCAGATTTTTTTTTTTTGCTTTGTACTTCCTCTTTGTCCTTATCACTGACTTTGCATCAGTTTCTTCCTGGAGGAAGTAAATCTCACCTATTGGCAGCACAATAGGGCACCTGCTGTATGCAGCCTTTTTCTGGGTACATCCATCCATTTTCCTACACCCTTGTCCCTTACTGGGGTCGGGAGGGTTGCTGGTGCCTATCTCCAGCTATCGTTTCGGGCGAGAGGCGGGGTCACCCTGGACAGGTCGCCAGTCTGTCGCAGGGCAACACAAAGACAAACAACCATGAACTCACACACTCACACCTAGGGACAATTTAGAGAGGCCAATTAACATGTCAGTCATGTTTTTGGACTGTGGGAGGAAACCGGAGTACCCGGAGAGAACCCACGCATGCACAGGGAGCAAGGCAGCAGCTCTACCAGCTGCGCCACTGGGCAGCCTTTTCTGGGTACAGTTGATTGAAATTACATGCCCCAGACGTCACCCTGGACAAAGTTAATGGGTTAGAAGTCACTTTGGAGGAGGAAAAATCGTCCTCTTACATGACTGACTCATCCACAGTTTAATCGCAGCCCTTATTAAAATGCATATGCTGGCCTTAGAAAACGACATTCTCTTTGTTGTCTGCGTCTGTGTGAAAGAACGGAACAACAGGCTGCCACAAAGGACTTCGTTTCTCTAAAAGGAGGCTATTCTGATTTTTAATTCTTCCTCATTTCATGAGTCACTGACTCCCCTCCCCCCTTATCATTCCTGTCATTGGTACAGTCCATAAATAGACACCTGGCTGCAGTGGAGGAACCCATGTGGCAGAAAAAAACATGCAAAATGGAATAAGATGGATTTATTAAAAAACAAACAAAAAAACTACATCCAGAGGCAGGAAGATGTAGAAGGAAAAATTATGTTTTGAAGGATGCACCAAAGGACAGTAGGAGTTGAGGAAAGGTGGAGAGTTGGAGGATAACGGGATTTTTCATCGTTTCTGTTTTATAAACTTCTAAATCTGTACTGTTCACTACAGATTTACTTCTTTAATATGAAAGATTATTGTTCCACAGTTTGATTATAGGTGAGCTGAAATGTGAAAAATCTGTAAGAGGTTCAACTTTGTCAATGTCTGACTGTTGTGAATTAAAGAGAGAGAGTTAAAGACCTGTCCCCAACAATTATCCCGTCTCTGGTCTCCATCTAAGAACGTTTCCTTTTCTCCACATGTTTTACATCGAAGGACCTCTTCCTCCCACTTGCTTTCTCTATGACTGCATCACCAGACACACCAAACATGGACTTGGTTGCTGCATTCAGCTGCTAATTTAGCCTTGCGCTTGTTATTGCGTAGCTCAGACAAGACGCAGGCACGATACGGCCTTGAATGAAAAGAGATAATTCATCCAAGGCACAGATTTGTCCCTGTACTTGAAACAAGTTTTCTTGTCTTCAGCTCACAGTTTAAAAATATATTGGACATCTTTTTCATGTTTTGTTGTGCCATCAGCGCTTAGATTTATTTGGTACTTCTCATCTGAATACAACTATTTTCCATTGCAACAATACATGCAACCTATCTTTACATTGACATTCATTAATTTCTCTTATTCAGATCACCTTGAGTAAAAATACCACAATTTTGTGGTATACTGATATTTACACAAAAATTTTAATATTAATGAAATGGTATGCGTGACCCGCTTATATCCAAACTTTAAAAAAATATAACTCAAAATATCTAACATTTGCTATCCAATAATTCCTCACATTTAAAGTGCTATAAATGAGACATCAGAAAAAGTTAACAAGCCATCAGAGGTTTTTTGTTTTTTTTTGTCCCAGGTTTTTGTAACAGAATCGCTCCAGTCCAGCCCTACCTGACCTGTTTTGGCAGTAATGGGCACTCCTCCACATTCCTCAAGAAAGACAACTTGCTTTTTTAAAAAAAAGTCAAAGTGTGGAATCTAGGAGATTGCTGACCATTACTAGTATTAAATGTAATGCATACAGTTTGTATGCTAAGAGGCTGGATCAGCATGTAGTTTTAGAAATGCACTACATGGTAGCAACATGAGCAGATAGCCTTGCTAATGAACCAACTTAGACTTCCACTGTTGCTCTAAAATGACTCGAGTGATGACATCCTGTGCAGTAATTATGTTCAGTTAGAAACTTGGACTAAAACGCTAATCTTTTAAAACGAGACACTTTTTTTGAGTGACGGTGTCTTTGATTCTTATCTCATTTAATTTAAATTCCCTTAAATTAAGCTAAACTGACAAACCAAATGAGGGGCTTTGATTTTAATCTTTGTATTTATACTCTGAAACTGAATTTGTGGTAGTTTCAGGTAAAAAGATTCTTTCACCAGCCCACACTGGTGTGTTTGTAGCATTTCGGTATGTTTTGATTGTAGTATTTTCAATTGCTTGTTGTGCAAAGGCTGTACATTTCTGTTAATTACTCAAGCTGTAAAATAGCACTATCTCTTTAAAAGTGATGGGTGAATTTGCTTTATATTTTTAGGCTCCACTGTTGCAACTGTCTTATGTTTTTCCTTATTTTAAAGCCTAAAATAAAATGATGACAAATATTCCATATTCCAGTGGATACTTATCAAAAATAATCAATTGTACCACAATAGATTGGAAGCTGCAGACTTTGGTTTTGTTCCTCTGTAAACAACGTCTACAGATTACTTCATTTGGAAATCTGCCAGTGCACTGAGTCGATTAATAAATTAGTTTAGCCAGAGGAACACCTCATGCATTATGAATATCCTCTATCAATCTTAATTCTCTTCCATCATTGCTTTTTAAGCATCCAGACTGAACAGCTGTTAATTTGTAAAGAAATTCTACTTTGTCATCATCTTCTTAGTTTATTTTTTCTTCTTTCAGTGTGATGAGTTTGACTGAAATGCCACAAAGAGTCATTACTCATTTTGAAAATTAGATTTAGATGGGGAAACTCACTTATGTAGAGGGGAAGAGTGCTTAATGGCGTTTCTTTTCAAACTAAGCTTGATGCACGTACCATAAATGCACTGGGGGGATGTTTTGTGCAGAAGCTCTAAGTGCCTTTTTCAATGTGACAGAAAATGATGAGGCTTTAAGTAGAGATGAAAAGAGTGGGATTTGTTCCAGATAAAAATATATAAATTGACACAGATAGCATCCACTTTTTTTTCTCTCTTCATAGACATCCAACCTGTACAGCTTGTTCAGCAAGATTTTTATTTTCTCTCGGCGGTGCTTCAGCAGTGAAGTCAGCCAGGGTTTTCTGTGTGGGTGATGTTAGATTTACAAGCCTAAGTTGAGGTGCTTGCTGCAGAGGTGTTTGTCTGGAGAGGGATGAGAGGCAGGCAAGAGAAAAGCAAAAGGATGAAGAGACTTGTACTTCTTTGAAGTGGTGCAGCCCCAGAGCATGTACATTCACTGTTTGCTATTTTTATTTGAGTATTTTTATCAGGAAGATGTTGAATAATAGAAGGTTCCTCCATCTGTGTGTGCGAATCAATATGAACCATATCTCTGCATAAATAGTTTGTGTGTTTAATCTGTATTTTTGTCTTTCTTAGGTAGAAGCGACTCCACTGCAGATGAGGGAACATGTTGGCAATGGACCAAGGAGTGGTGGAGGAATGGCTGTCCGAATTTAAGGTAGGACTTTATTCTGAGTGCGAAGTCTGAAACGTCCTTCGCCCGTCATCTGTATGCGAGGAGTTTCTGCTGCTCCTTCTTACTGGCAGAACTTATTTCACTCACAAAAACAAACGCGCTCTGTGAAGTGCTTTGTTCCCAGAGAATCACAGCACTCCCACTCAAAACACGAGGACTCACCTGGTACACGAAGCAAAAGATGAATTTTAGTGTAAATATATAAAGATAAATTTATTGCCATCCGAAAGCAAATGATCAGTTATTGATGAGCTACGTCTATAATGCAAAATATGTTGGAGCAAGTTGTAAAAAGGTGTCAAAGTGCTATTTATTGGCCATCAATTCCAATTTCTTGTTGCCCATCATGCAACTTTTTACACTAAGACGCAACAGTTTATAAAAGCAAAAAGGCAACTCCACCAATTAAATTTGTGTAAATACAATAAAAAAAAAAATGAAATTGAGTTTAATTTCAATTAAACTCAATTAATTAAACATGACCACCAACAACTGGTGGTCATGTTGTTACAGAGATTTTGTCACAGTAAGCTTTGTGATTTATTTATTTTTTTTACCATCTTGTTCACTTTATGTGGTACCAAAATAAAACTTGGCCTTGTTTGTCAGAGATCCAGTTGTAAACAACAACTTCTTGCAGACATTGTTGACCTAATAGGAACTTATGCTTGTTATTTTCTGGCCTCTTTACCCACCTCTGGGTGTCTCCAATGTCTCATCTTAAATGTTGTTTTAGATGTGGGTAAAGTTCATAAATCAGGCATCCATGATCTTGCGTTGCTTTGAATGGTCGCACACATTTAGATTTTTTTTTTTGATCACAGTAAAGGTGGTGCACACCAAACAGGAAGAGCAGCAGGGTAGAATCAGTAACCATGTTTGTTTTGAACGTAACCACTGACGGTTCTTTGAATGCAAGATCTGGCTTAAAGTTAAATCATTTATGAGCAGGGCTGCAGTTAATTATACTCTATTAAATAGTAAAATGAGAATATCATCATTTGTTAGAGTGATGCAACAAAAGATGCAACAAAAGACTATTTGGGATGCTATATTTCTTTATCGTTAAGTTCCAAATGTTAGGACTTTTATAAAAAATTTTTATTTGCTCTAATGGAATCTAATTGCCTTAAACTTTTGCAGATGTTTGTTGTTTTTTTTAGGTACCATCTGTCACTGGACATTTTGCACCAACTATGTGTCAGTTGTTGCTTGCTAGTAGTCTACACATAATCTGTTGTGAGGAAATGTGGTTTTATAGCAACAGGAAGTGACATGCACAGGTGGAAAGTCACTAAGAGTTGCATTCTGATGATGGTCATCAGATGACAATCAAAATAAATTGTAGTAGGGTATAATTTAAAGTTTTTAGTCTTAAATGTTTTGTTTTTTTCAATAGATGTTAACAGGAACTCATAATTAATAGAAATAAAGGCCTCAGAGTTATCAGTCTGTGTGTAATTAAGTCATATAAAGTGTTTCAAAGACTAATTGAGTTACTGAAAGGCTTAAACTTTCCAATATTCTAATTTATTAAAACAGTGTTGCAAACTCCTCTGTGTCTGTGTTCCTTCAGACTCTCCCAGACAGTGCCATCGCCACCTATGCCGCCTCACTTAAAGAGAAAGGCTCTCTGATTCCGGCACTCTACAAGGTCATACGAGAAAACTACAGCGACGTACGTACACACACACACACACACACCTTCTAACAAATTTAAGCTGTGTGGAGTAAAAACGTTTAATCTGGCAACATACTAATTTTATTTCTAGACCTAAATCACAAAAACATGCGTTACCATTTAGTATTTTTATTGATTCCACAACTTTTATTCATGTTTTTTGTCCTTCTTCAGCTGCTGGAGCCAGTTTGTCACCAGTTGTTTGAGTTTTACCGGAGCGGCGTGCCACAGCTGCAGCGTTTCACACTGCAGTTCCTGCCAGAGCTCCTGTGGAGCCTCCTGTCTGTCAGCGCCGCAAGAGATCCCCACACGTCCGGCTGCATTGAGGCACTGCTGCTGGGCATTTACAACCTGGTAGGAGAAAGAATGTGCCCCGGAGTGGAGCTGCTCTTATTTAATATTGATTAAGTGTTTCCATTGTGATGAACCATATCTTTTGATTTCCCAAAATCGTTATAGCGGTTTAGGTTAAATATATGCTGAAATACTCGGGTTATTGTAGAATTATAAGTTGTTGTTTTTTCTTGTGTTATTAGAAAGTTAAGCATTGGGGGGTGACAGGAAGTTGGGGTGAGAAATGGAGGAACTGAAACACAATCAGTTTGCAACTTCTAAACACCCTTAATCATTCCACAGATATTGTGGCACTTTTATTATTAAAATCGTTCCACTGTGGTTCTAAGTGCTCTATCTGCAAAGTGCAGCATCTCCTCATTTCCTCTCTGAATACCAGAGTAGGTCAGCTGTCACTCAGTCAGCACGTTGACTGGCTTCTAATAATCTGTTTGACATTCAGAGGCACACAGGGGACATTAAAGCCCTGGGGTTTTTGAATGTGTGTGTGTTCACTCTCCAAAAGAGCTTGTGAGGAAATAAGACCCTGTGGTCTACGTGCAAACGCCCACACATAGCAAATGGGTGGGCCTTAAGGGATCAGAAGTTTCATTTAGTGAAAATCATGCTTGTTTTTTTTTACCCACATAACTACTTATTCCTTTTCCTATCTTTCTGTTTCCACAGGAAATAGTTGACAAAGATGGGCAAAGTAAAATATTGTCTTTCACCGTCCCTTCCCTCTCTAAACCCTCAGTATATCATGAGGTATGTTCCACACTCAAACTTGCAAAAAAATAAAAAATCCTCAATTTATTAAAATTTTCTTGCTTTTTAAACTTCTTCATTTTGCTTTTAGCCATCCGCCATCGGCTCCATAGCTCTTACAGAAGGAGCTTTAGCCAATCACGGGCTGAGCAGGGTTGTGTATAGCGGGCCACACTTCCAGAGAGAGACTTTCACGGCACAAAACAGGTAGGAGGACTGTTTTAGTTACCCTTTACGTTCCTAGTGGGCAGATTATTGAGAAACACTGAACAGCGGTAATTTTAAATTGAACTTTCCTGCTAGGACGATGACGGTTATAGTGTAGCTAATGTCAACATGTTGCTGAAATAGTAGTACGCACAAAGGATGGGTGCTATGGTGACATTGTAAGTTATGAATTTCAACTTGAATATTAAACTCCCTCAAATTTATCGTTGAAGGCGCATCGTGGTGCGGTGGCAGTGTGTTGAGCTGCTGCCATAACGAATTATTTTATTCATGAGGCACTTGACTCAGTGATTGCCTTTGGCAGTTGTCTTTGCTTTGTTTTTTCTGAAGTTATGTTGCCTTAAGGATTTTCTAAATTAGTGCAACTTTAAATAATATGTCGGTCATGTTCGCCTGAAGGAAATGTTCCCAGCTTCTTTCTGTCCTTTTTTTTTTTTCTCTCTATTTCAGTCTAGTTTGCCCGTGTTCAATCCCTTGCTTTTAATTAAATGCGACAAAACTTGTCTGGTTGATTTTGAAGATCATCTTGAAATATTCTGCGTAAAACTTCTGTTTTGGATTTCCTATTAAATCATCTTCTTGCAGCAAAAAAATGCACCACTGAAATGCGATTCTGCGGTGGTCCAGAGAGATAACCGTTTCCGTTTTTGACGTTGTCACTTTGTTGTGGTGGTGTTCAGGGTGGGGATCACATTTGCTTGAAATCTGCTGTCGGTTGCATGTTTATATTGAAGTAGAGCTCCATAAAGCAAATTCTCAGTAACTCTGAATGGTCGCAGATCCTCGGTGGTAATAGTCGCTCTGAACTTTGTGATTCGCTTCGACTAAACTGAGTTACGGGTGCCATCTCTGTGCTCTGACGGTTTAAGGCAACAAGTAGCAAAAGCCATATACCGGTAATGGGTTTCTTGTGTGTGTCTTGTTTCAAAATATCACCTTTTAGTTTTCACCTGTGCTGAATTTGGTGCATGTCACCTTATGTGTTTACTATAAATTAGCTTGATAGTCAAATTTTCAATTGCTTTCAAAGACTTTATTTGCTGCCCCTCCTACAGGCTCCATAGTAACTCTGCAAGAGCTGCAGAGACCAACTAGCACCCTGCAAGTTTGACCTGGTGTTATAGTGGCAAGAGGAAACACATTAATGAAAGCAAATGATTAGAAGTTCTGTGTGCAGAAAATCTGTGGTGAAGGAGAAATAAAAATAAGAATTTATCCGAGCACTGTTAAAAGTGAAAAGCGCTCACTCGGGTTTACTATGAATCTTCCAAAAGATGAGAGCGAACAACTCTAGCACGGGTGTCCAGGTCAAAGCTAAACACTCCGTCGGTGTCATCTTTGACTCAGAGTTCAAAATGTCTTTTCATACCCAAGTATAAAAATATTTACAAGACAGACTCTAAAGAGAACTAGACTCTGTTTATCTGTTCCGATGCATCTACAAACATCTCCTGAGAGGGATGGCGCAGGCAAGCTTATTCTGCTAACGTCTCGAAGCATTTTAGGAAGTAGCATTATTTCATAGCATTGTAAGACATAATATAACAATAAGTTTACACAGACATGAGATATTAGCATGTAAATAAAAAAAAAATCTGTCACAAGCTGCTCTGGTCAAATGACACCATAGAGAAACATTCTGGTCGACATAAAAAAAATGCTGTGTGGCAGAAACTTAACTCTGTCATCTAATTCAGCATCTTTGGGAAGACCAGAAAAGAGCTGATCGCAGCTGATATCCAGCAAATTTTACTGTGCTTTTTTTTTTCTTTCTTTTTTTTTTTTTTTTTAAAAAAAGAGAGACTTGGTGGAGGAATTATTCAAAAGGCTTGCAGCTGCAATTGCAGAACAAAATGTTTTGAGAAAGAATTACTCAGGAGAACTGAATCTATTTTCCTCTCACTCTGAAAGTACATGCTATGTTCTGTTACATTTAATCCCAATAGAATCCATTAAAAGGCTTAAGGGACATGATCAGTTTTGCAAGGCCCTTTATGTTAATTAGCACAAAGGTGGAAGAGCAGTTGAGAGTCTGCAGTAATGTTCAATATTTTGGTGAGTCACCTCACGATGCACTGGACTGTAATGTTCTGTTTGTTTTCTGATAATGAGGTTTGAGGTGCTGACCTTCCTGCTGCTGTGCTACAATGCAGCTCTCAGCTACATGACCCCCACCTCCCTGCAGTCCCTCTGTCAGCTTAGCTCCAGGTAAGAGAAACAGACACTCTAAAGCTCTTAATGTAATGTAGTGTTTGCTTGCTTCTCTCAGCGAACGCTGCAAACACAGGCCATTTATAATCTTAGATTCATCATCGTTAATGTCAACACGTCCACACTAGTTTGCAAGCAGTCGCTGATTTGATCCTCTTACGGCCTTTGCTGCCAGCGACATCCAAGATACCACTATTTGGCTCCGGGCTGCCATGAACACACATCCAGGCGCAGTGATTTTAGTAAGCTGCCAGCTGCAGCTGAGCACTGGCCTGACGAGGAGTTATCAGCTTGGATTTCCCCTTTGCTATTTGATAGTTGTGTACAAGAAGTTTCAGCCTACCTAGGTTTTGGTTCTGGTTTGTGTAAAACCCACATGTAACCAATTAATTATTCACAGTAAAGTTTGAATAAGTTGTTCATTCTTGCTGTTGTATTTGCGACTGTTTATGTTCAGCTGACATTTAGTTTCATATTAGCTCACCGCGGGGAAGTAAGCCGTCATAAAGTACATGTGATGAAATGGCCCCTATGGAGTCATTGTTTGGCTTCCCATGTTGCAAGCTGCTCCATTGTGTTTAATAATAATTGCTTTTCTGCTCCAGGGTGAGTATATGTGGCTACCCACGGCAAAAGATGAGACGCTATAAAGGCATCAGCACACGACTCACGGTCACCTCAGAGTTTTTTGTTCAGCTCATAACAGGGATCCACTATGCCTTGTGAGTATTTGACACACACAATTTAACCACAATTACACAGTGAGATTTGAGGGTTTGAGTTCCTAATTTTTCCACAGCATGCTCAATATTGAACAAAGGTAATATTGTTACTTAATGATTTATTTTTTGTGCATTTTGCTTACATGAGGCAAGACGGTAATCTATTAAAGTAGCTTTACTTGGAGCAAAAAATTTTTTCACAATTCTTTTTTTAATCCATTCTATTAACTTATAACTAATTCAAATCGACATATTAGCTGGATAGTACGGAGCCCCTAAGGGGACATGGAAAAAAAAACAAGAAATCCTGACTTATTTTCTCGAGATCCTGAGAAACTTTCTTGAGATCCCGTGAAATAAAAAAAGAGTTGGGATCTCAAGAAAATAAGTCTGGATTTCTTTTTTTTTTTTTTCTCCATGTCCCCTGAGGGGCTCTGTAGGATAGCCATGTTACTGCTAAAACAACAAAGTGTGGCTTCTTTAATGAAGAAATAAAGTAATAACTTCAGACTTTTGCACAAGACTATGCTTCAATATGGCCCCACTGTTATTTGTGATTAATCTATTTTTTCTTTCTTTTCTTTTGAACAAAATATGTCTTAATATCAAACATTTATATGAGAATCAATTTCATTGTATTGCTTTAAAATACAGAATGTTAGCGGCATAATTCAATTTATCTCCAGTTAAGGTTTTACTCTTTCTAGCTGCTCTTGGTTTGCTGAAGTGTTTAAAATAAGTTTCTACACATGTATTTAGTGCAGTTCTTTTTCTGCTTTCAAGAGTAAAATGTATGAAATATTAGGGAAAAATGACCTATATTGTATTTTCTGAACCAATGAGACTCTTGTTTATTTTGTGAACTCGTTTGTTTCTCCTGTTGAACAGGTGCAACGGTGAAGTTGAGCTGGGCTCCAAAGCGCTGGATGACGTCCTGTACCGAGCCCAGCTGGAGTTATTTCCCGAGGCTCTCTTGGTGGGTGCATCGTTTTATTCATTTCCCTTTCCTCTGCGCTTGTTCTCAGAAATTGGTGCGTGCGTGAGAGAAAACCCTGATTAAGACGCACGTGCTGGCCTCCCTCTTGATTCGTGTTCGGTATTGTATGCCGCTTCCTGTTGGTCTCTGTGTGTCTGCAACTGTGAGCACAGTGTAATCCCACTAGATTATTTACATGCTTTCCCTTCTGCTCAGTTAAGCTGTAATCCTTGAGGCACAGGGAGTAGAGGATTGAATCTAGTAAGCTCACAATATTACTACACAAGTCAAGGTGCACAACTCCAGCACGATCAAAACACAACATCTCGATGCACATTTATAGAAAGAGTGTTTCCATGAAAAGTTCGAGACTTTGATTACAGCCTTTGGACATTTATCACCACTGTGCATGTATTTGGAACATGCACGGTGGGCCCCCCGAGGCCCGGCATAAAACTGTGACGTATTCTTCATGGGACCAACTTGCCACAGCGCTGCACACAAAAGACATGTTGTTCCAATCCTAATGCTTTCTACCCCATGACACGCTCTCAGTTGTTACATGATCACTTTGCAATTGCACATAAGAATTTTTAAGTGTGAGCAGATTTTTGTTATGTAAGGAATTGTGACACCCAAAATCCTTTTTGTTTTGTTTTTTTTGTGCATCTGATGTCCCTGGTAGTAACTCTGGTATTATCGTTTTACTTTAGTAGGTTACGTAGTCGTGACTCGGTTAAATGAAAAAGGAACTACTCTGCTGTTGTCTACCTCATTTACTGAAAGCATATTTAAAATTCTTTGATGTCTGTTGTTTAAATTAGAACAATGGTGGGTGTAATGAGTGTGAATATTTGTCTAAGGCAATGCTCTGTTTTCCTTCAGCAATCATTGATTTGGGGATTACAGTAGCATTAATAATCCCTAGAAAACAAACAGAAGGACTCTTTGTAAACTGTCCAGAGCTGATTTCAAACTGTCATTGTCAGAAATTATTTGTGTGAACATGTACTTTTTTTTTTTTTTTAATCTTCAGGTGGGTAATGCCATCAAGTCTTCACTAGACAGCGCAGCAATGAAAAGCAAGGAGGGCGGTCGGAGTATCCAAGTGGAGATTACGCCCACCGCCTCCAGGATCTCTCGCAATGCTGTCACCTCCCTGTCTATAAGAGGACACCGCTGGAAGAGAAACGGTGAGATGCGCACACACACACACACACACACACACACAGACGAAAAAGGAAAACTGAGGTGAAGGAGAGAAAAGTTCTCGTCTAGATTTTTTGTGCTTTCTCAGCATTTTGTAAGAAACGTATCTTTTTGGACCGTTCCACACCAAAAGGAGAGGGCAAAAAGTAATTATTCAACCACCCATTTCATTTACGGTCACTATTATAGAATAATAGTGACAAACCTTAAAACTGTAGATCATCTATCAGTTTGATACGATCTACACCACCTTTTATTTCTTTTTATCTTCTAATTTAGAAAGATGCATGGCCACGTTTGCAGTGTGAAGCAAGTCACGTGTTTGTCCTGTATGTTGAAAGATTCAGCTCTCTGGGGGGCAAAATGTGTTTTATGTTTAGGAGAGATTTCCTCTCTCTTCCCAGAACACACATCCATCAGGTAAATTACAGCCTTCTGCTGTTTTAATGAGCGGGTTTTATCTTGTGCCGTCTCCGCGTCCAACAGGAACATAGAAGCAGCTTATGTGTGTTCAGATGACGGAGGAAAGGATGATTGAATGTTTGGGAAATACTGCACAGTGCAAATCCATTCAGTTAGTGTGGTCCTCTTCATCTCCACACAGCACGTACTTTATGTTATGTTTTGATCAGTAAATTTTTTATTTATGTCTGTTTAAATTTATTACCTTTTTGTTTTGTGTTTCTGTGGTTGTGTGTGTCTGTGCACATGACTGTCTTTTTTTGTTTGTTTGTTTGTTTGTTTTGTTTTTATCTATGTGCATGAAATGCATCTTTCCATCTGTGTTTGCATGTGTGTGTGGTTTGTTTATGTACTGTCCTGCCCCCGCCCCAACCCCCGCCTCCACCCCACCCTTCCATGCTCCCCACCCCTCCATGCTCCCCACCCCTCCATGCTCCCCACCACCAGAGACCCAGGAGGTGAGTGTAGACGGTGACCCAACACTGGGGGGCATGGCCGTCCCCGAGATCAGTGTGACTGGCGTGAGCGGCGAGCGCATGGCCAATGGAGACTCCCAGCGGCCGCGCCCCGACGGACGCAACCACCTCGACGACTCGTTGGGGGCCTCTTCCGAGGTCAGCACGGACTCCCGAGGTCACGACTCCGGAAGTCGGAGTCAGGAGGTCAGGAGGCAGAAGTCTGTGAGGCGAATGGTGGAGAATGAGGGTTCTGGGTCGGCCTCCGCAGGGAGGAGCCAGTACTGAGACCCAACCTTCCCTCTCCCTAGCCCCACTCCAGGGGTAACCTAGGTAACGATGTGTGGGGGAGTGGTCTGAAAACGCTGCATGATGACTTTCCCCTTTACCTTTTGCGCTGGGCTCCACCACCCTCTCTTCACCTAAATACACTCATTTCTCTCATCTGTCAATGGGTATCGATCATCATTTCATTTATTCATGCTCTCCTGTGTGGGTTTAGCTTCATTATTATAGACCAGCCTTCATGACTCCCCTTGCGTCCAGTCAGTTATTTATAACCTCTCTGAATAATTTGAATAACCTCCTGTCTTTTCAGATCATGCTTTTTTAAAAAGTACATAAAATAAAGATGATTTTTATTGGAGGAGATTGACAATGCCTTGTAAAAGTATTTATGCCATGAAACCTGTTTAAGTCACAACCACAAACTAAAGTACTTTATCCAGCACAAAGTGGCACGTAATTGCAAAGTTCAAATGTAATGAAATTGTCCTGAAGTTCTTTGAATGCACCAGATTTTTTGTTTGGGAAGATTAATGAAGACCAAAAAACACACAAGACAAGTCGGGACTACAAAGAACTACTTAATCCATCATCTGAAGATAAAAACAGTTTGGTATTAGTGGGAACTGATAGGTTTGGCAAGCAATAAGGAGAAAAACGGACAATCTAAATATTCTTAAAGTAACGTCCTGATTGTGAAACAGGGTAGTGGCAGTATTATGATTTGTCTTTTTTTTTTTTTTTTTTTTGTAGCAGAGATTTCATGCATGTCTGCTTCATCCTCTCCCCAGTTATATTCTGCTTTGTGTTTTTCTCAGAAAATGCATTATGTTATGTGGTTGTTGCACTACACAATGTCAGCACATTCAAGGAGTATGAATACTTTTACAAGGCACTGTAAGATAGTCTTATCCATGAGTACGTTTTTCTTTTCATATTGTCTCAGAAAAATGAGTGATCCTGATGACCTTGAAGCAATGAGCTTAGAGGACCTCTAGAAAGCTCCAGAAAGGTTTTTGCTTTTTTTTTTTTTTTTTTTTTTTTTTAACCAGGAAAGATGCAAAGGTACTTGGAAGATCGAAACACCTCAACACATTAATCCTGGGTTGCAACTGGAAGCAGATTGTTTGCTTCTGACTTGTAGTTAGGAGCTAAGGAAAGATATGCAGGTCTTGAACTTAAATTTAATTAAAGACGAATGTCTCCTGACCTGCTCTGAGCGGGCCCAATCTGAGGACTTCAGCAGGACCTTCCTATCTGTCTGTTTTATCTGCTCTGTACTCGTGTTGTTGTCATGATAGCAGCAGCTCCTATCTGTAGTTGTGAACATGATGCCCTTCACCTCAGTCTGGTTTGATGTTTTACAGAAAGCAGAAAATAGTGTTAGTGTGAGAGTTTTTAGTTATCAAAAAAAGAGAAGAAGTATTTTTTTTTTTAAATTGTCCTTTTGATTTGCTTTCATCAACTTTCCCTTTGTGATGTTTTTTCCAAGGCTTATGCTTTTAAACACTATTCCTGCTTTCCTTTGGGACAAAACATGCACTTCCTTAATCCTAGATTATTAGCTGTGATCTCACACCTCTGCTCCTTATTCTAATGTGTGCTGGACTTTAACTAATAATCTTTTGCTTGGTGGCAAAATGTTCTTTTAAAGATGACTTTGCAGTGTAAAGGCGCCACCTGCTGGTTGGTAGTAAAACCTCATCTGACATCCAGCCAATTTAGTCTTTCAAAAATAATGAATCTGTTGTTTTGAATCCATCTACTCTTCATTGGATTAAATAACCTGGACAGCAGATGAGGTTGATTAACTTTTGTCCTGTACCTGTTTGTAACATGAGGGCCTGTTTGTTTTTGTTTTCTTGTCCTCCGTCCGCCTCACAGACGCAGTGGATCTGGGTTCCCCGGACGAGTTGATGGGCATAGCCGAGCTGGACGAAGGGCTTTGGCCCGGAGCGGCGCTTTCCGACATGAACCCTCCCATCATCACTATCAGCAGCAGCATCACCACACTGAACCTGGGAGCTAAAGCGTTGAAGAAGGTTCGGCTCAATGGGCGCAGCAGCAAGGACAAGGAGTGCAACGCCCTGACAACGGGGCGAGCCGCCAGCGAGAATGCAGACCTGTCCAACAGGCGGCTGACTCTCACTTCCAGCCAGTCGGTGCCCGGGGGGCCCTCACCAGCCTGACTCGCACTGCCAGCGCTGTCTTCTCTCGTTCCTTTGAGCTCGTTGCCAGCAGCAATCCCGCTCCCAACCACCCAGCCTCCGAGGTGGGCTGCTTCTCCTGCAGCCTGCAGGAGGACAGGATGGGGTGCCTGAGTCCTACGCCGAACCACAGCTCAAACTCCCCAAGCATTAGCATTCACTTCAGCCCTGACCTTTCAACCCTTTAAGACTGTTTTGCGCAAACGAACCTTCATCTCTGATCCTGTGATCTTGTGACCCTGTACCTGTGATCTGGAACTCCAAGCCATGCCAACTGCATTCGACCACAAAAGTGTGAAGAAAACCTCCCCTGCGTGTTTTCTCCTCCATCACTTCATTTTAGGCGTTTCCGACTGTAAACCGGCTTCTCATCTCGCTTCATTCTGACATCCAGAGCAGCTCAGTGAATGATGGAGGCAGGGCATCGGGTGCACCACTTTCAGGTTTTTTGGTTTTTTTTCTTTTGTTTTGTTGTTATTTTTGAGTCGAAGTCGAGGAATGTCACAAGTCTGCCCTCATAAATAGATGCACTTAAAATGATCACTAAAAAAAAAAAAAGCTGTTTAAAAAAATTATTAAACCTGCATTTGTTGCCCAGTTTTCCACCCATGCTCTTTGTGTCTGTGGGCAGGTGTACTGTATGTGCGAGCATGCATGTGTGTGTATGTTTGTTTTTTTTTTTTTGTTGTTTTTTTTTTCTTTTAGAAAACGGCTGCTGATTGGTACAGTGGGTTAAGTGTGATTATCTTAGTCAAAATATGTTTCTACTACTTTTATATTACTAGTAATTCCATTCCCACAGCAATACAGAACACTTCTAGTCAGTATTTTTGTAATGTTTTTGGGCTGATCACTCCGACCTCATTGGACAGCAGTTTTTTTAATCGTGCTTCTTGATTCTTCCTGAACCGCAATGAAAAGCAAGCCACTGAATAATCAACCAGTATGAATAGAATCAGCTCTTCTGTTTACAATCACACAGTATTCTCACCGTGACGGAGAAGCAATACTTCCCTTCCTCGTTGCTCCTTTAGCACCTTCTTTACATGCCGCGTCATACATGGCAACACTTTCGATCCGACTTCTTAAAAATGGCGAAGATGATTTGCATCTTCGAGGGTGATGGATATGAATGAGTACTGAATTTTGCACAAAGAAGAGCTAATCGGTTGTAATGAACTTTTGGTATTTTTCATACGAGCAAGGGTTTTTGACTCTTAAATTGTATTTTTCCCCAAGGGGACATGCTTTTATGCTCCTTTCAGACTCCTTCCCAACTTTTGTGTGATGCAACAACCCCATACGGCAGCAGGTTGGTTAGATTCAACAAAGTTATTTTTAATTATCCCTGAACTGTAAGTGTTCAAGCAATATGGGGGCACATGTTCTAACCCAGCCATTTCAGATGTTTGTAGTACTAAGGTGATGTAATTCCTCCCTCTCCTCTTGTTCATTACTTCATCCACATGTCAGAAGACATGTTAATACCAAGAAATGAATAAAACTCCAACCATCGGCTACAATTGATGTTCTAAATCAAGCCATCATGCTGCTCCACCCTGGGTCTGTTTACTATAGCTGTTGAGTGTCTGTAGCTTGGTGGGACGATACCAATCATGTTTCTTTGTATGTGGGTTTACAGTAAAATGGTTAAGCTATCCTTGTACATCATACTGTTATACTAAAGTTGGTTATATTTGCCTTTCTATGTCTGAAAATAACTCATTGCTACAACTTCTGGAAATAAAGTGTTTCTATATTTCACTGGTGTCCTCTGAGATGTTTCTCTTCTTCCACTAGGGGGCATTCGTACTGTTCATACTGTTCAGACCTTTGATAATGGTAAAATGTCACAAAGCTGCATTATAATAAAAATCTAGTTTATTAATGTAGCCTTCTAATTTGGAAGAAATTATTTCATTCTTCTTAATGCAAGCACACTATTTGGAGTGAGATTTATCTGGGCAGTGTGAGACATTAAAAATTAAGCCTCTCTCCAGAGTAGTGAGTCGGCACCCCAGTTACTGAGTGCCAGAAGTCCTTTCTGCCCTTCTGAACCCATTCTATGAAATCTAACAAATTCTGTAAGCTACTTTAATGGAGGCTGCAAAGCAAAGTGAAATTAGCTAAAAGGTTTTTGGTGAATATGCTACATATTTGACTTTGAAAATAGATTATGTAAATCATATCTGGATACAGATGCAAATAAACACTATATATGCACTTTTTTTTTTTAAGGATTTTTTGGCTCTAGTGACCTTTATTTGAAAGTAGCTAGAGAGGAAATGGGGAAATGAGAGAGGGGGAAGACATGCAGCAAATGTCACCAGGCCGGGAATCGAACCTGTGACAGCCAGCATGAGGACTAACACCTCCATATGTGGGTTGTGCTTTTGCCCCTGCACCACCACAGCATCCATATATGCACATTTTAATGTATTTGATACGGATGGCACCGCTGACTTATTCCTGATTCTTAAGAATTGGCTTCAGGGGCTCCAATTGATTTGTTTATTTATTTTTTTTCCCCAGCTTGTAACTCACTACTTCAGAATCATAATTAAGATGTTTTCTGGACAGGTACAAACAGCAGATTGAAATAGATGTCAAAATAATTGTCTAATGAAGTAATCCATGATTGGGTGAATATTGGGTGACTGGTGAATGTTTTTTTTTCTACTGTGAATGCACTACTGAAAAAAAAAACGTGTTTATTAATAAACCTAAAAATATTATTATTTATATTAAACATTTAATATGTTAATATTAACAAAACAATTTTACAAAACCTCTGTCAGAAACATTTATTTAATACTCTTGATAAATACAAAGTGGGTAAAAAGAAAGTATGTGACAAAAAAGTACTTGAATAAGTAAGAGGCCAATACTATCACACACAGTGCAAATACTGTCCCAGTATTTACGTTTAGCAAAATTATTAGTCATTGCTCAAATTTACCCCTGCTAAAACAAACAGCCGATACGTGCTGTTTGTTTTAGCAGGAGCTGCAGTAACACATCTATCCACCAGGTGGCAGCAGCTGGAAGTCGGAGAACAGCTAGTTTCTTCTTTCGCAACGTCTCTTCCTGTTTCCTGTCCTGTCCTTGGTAGAAAGCATCGGGATCTTCGCTGTCAGGACAAACACATGGCTAAACTGAGCAAGGAGGCCAAATATCGGCTGCAGCAGCTGTTCCAGTGCAGCCAGTTCGTCATCCGATGGGGCTTCATTCCGACCGTGCTTTACCTCGGTTAGTATTAAAACAAATGAAGGCGGAGGAGGGGAGAAATGAGACATGCATGGCTAATGTCGGCTAATTAGCCTCGCATGCTAGCTTTTGACTGAGAGGTGCTGTTGATTTCCCTGTTTCTCTTTTTTTTTAATGTGACGTATTTATAGTTTTGTTGTGACTTTACAGTATGTTGACCGACGCAGTTTTTTTTATCAAACCACCTTTTTTATGACCCGAAAAGTGTAAAGGACCCCCATCAAAACACCCCCCGTGGTTTAAGCACTGTAGTTCCTAAATGGGACATGAGGGGAAGGGGGCGAAAATAAATGATCTGATTTTAGGTCAGCAGCAACGATGGGAAACTTGATAACTTTGCATAGATGTGCTGTGGAGACTACTAATGGGGAACTTGAATCTTTTGCATGAGTGACCACACATCCTCCAGCCATCTGTGTCAGGATCTTCTCTGACTTCAGCATATCGGAGTCACCAGTGCTGATGTCACACTTTCTTTTTTTTAAATCCCACAGGTCTCTTCTCTGGTTTAGGTTTTCGCCCCTCAATTCAATTGTTGCAAACATACTTGTGACGTGGTTTTGTATTTTGTTGGGGTTTTGTGTGGTAGGCCAACACAAAGTGATGCATAATTGTAAAGTGGAAGCAAAATGTGGTTTTATATTTAAGTATATGAGAAGTGAAGCAAGTGCATATATTCTGAATGAGTATAAATGTCACTCATGAATGGAAAGAAGCTGTGCAGCTGTGATTGCAATGAAAGTTTGGGGTTGGCTCTAGAAGATATTAACCCATGCCACACTTTTCAGATCTTTATTTGACACAAGACATTGTCAGGCTTCAGATTTTTTTTTCTTCCACTTCATGACAAGATTCCGTTTTTTTTTTTACTAGTTGTTTACACAAGCTACCAATGAAATACTAAAGTACTGTATTCTGACTCTTGAATGGTTTTTCAAGTCGATCATTTTCACACCATCACAGCACGGATTAGTAGAAACAACTTGTACTGTAATGTATCAGCGAAAGCAGTTTCGATTGTGAATATTCAGAGAGTCAAATATAAAAAAGCTCGTCACTGAAACTCCAGTGAGAATAGTTATTCCCCTAAAGTAAAATGTGGCTGTTTTTCGTCCTCTGTTTCCAAAGAATCTGTTGTGCTGAGGTTGACACTTTGGAACAAATGACTGGGATAAGAATTATTTAGGAAATTATGGTGAAACGACTGTTGCTTTTTTTTGCCCGCTGCTGATGTTTTACATACTTTAGAAGTATAATAATCCCTTTGGTCAATCTTCAGACGTTCTGTTTATTATAACATTAAAGTAAGTGTCTTAAAATCTTCTGTTTGGCAGGTTTCAAACGAGGAGCAGATCCAGGCATGCCTGAACCTACGCTGTTGAGGTAAGAATATTTTTCTTAAGAGGTCTGATGCTCACATGTTTTTACTGAAATGAAACCATCTGGACTCTGAAACATTTGAAACTGTTGCAAGATTTGTTTGGGTTGATGGAGGAGGGAAGGGTTATAACGATGGCTCGTTAAAACAGGAACAAAATGTGATCTGACAGGCTTCACTTTCTTATGCTGGGTTTATTTTGATTTTTGGACATTTGGAACTTTCACTTCTGCAAGGATCAGTTTTGAGATTTCACATGCGACCTTGGATAAAATAAAAGAAAACCTTTCATGTAACTTACGTTTATGTTAATTACAACTTCTTGCCTTTTTTTACATTCAGCTTCTTAACCTTATATTCACGGCTTCTCAAAGTCTTTAAAACTTCTAATTGCCACAAAATGGCTCATTTTGATTTTCATGCAGGTAAATATTCCAAAACAATTTTCCCTGTTTTAAGCAATGGAAGAAAAAAAAAGTTATGCATTTCTTTGTAGTTAACTTCATGACCGATATTTTTCTATTCAAATAATTGATTGTCTTCTAATTTGATGATAACTCAGAATAAATAAGAACACAGGTTTTCATGCGCTTAACCCAGTTTTAAATTCTGCTCCACTCATATGTGTTGAAACAAAAAAAATCCTCAAACTAAGTCAGACAGAGGTCACTGGTTGCCCAAAAGTTTCTCATGTAAAGGGAAACTCATTTCTCTTAGAAAATCGCATTGCGGACTGAGTCATCGATACCAGTTGCATCTCCCAGAGTGAAGCGTGATTTCACACTGGTTTACTTTTCCTACGCAGCAACTGGTGCATTAAACCTCGACTTTAAACTAATAATGTCCTCTAAGGCGTCTGCCTTTATTTTTATGGAAGTAAACTGGACACACGTGGATTTCTGTAACCTGGTAAAAATGTTTTTTCTGACTAAATGATGACTTGGCTTAGGAAAATGAGCCAGATTAAGCTAATGCTATATCTTTAATCCCAACTATATTTTTTTGTAGGGTAAAAAAAAATCTCACCAGCTCAGCTGATAATTAAACTCTTAAGCTTGCTTTGCTTAAAAGAGATGACTATTGCTTGGTTTCTCCAGAAATATTTTCCAGTTACAAACTCTGCCAAGTGGGTCTTTTGTGCAACAGATGATGAATAATTTACAAAGAACCCCATGAACACAGTTAAAAGCATGGTGGAGGATCTGTGATGCTGCAGGCTAGAAAACCAAGTTCTAACCCGATTTGTTTTTTGGGAGGAAAGAAAGATATTAGATACTTTTCTAACATTTATTTTTCTGATTTGCCCTAGTTTGCTCTGGGGTTGAGGAACACCTTCACTCGGCCAATCCCCTCCTCTCCAGACCATGAGACGTGTTTTTAAAGACCAAGAAAAAGACTTCATCACTCTCCTCGCTCTCTGTAAACCCTAATGCAGCTGGGGGCAAAATGTTCAAAGCGCAGAAATATATTGTACAGAGTAAAATGTCTCTGGACTCCTATGTCTCTACATTAGATTGTCTTAGCGTATTCCCAATGCTTTATGTTTTGATTTGGGTGTATAGAAGGATGCTGGTTTACTTTTTTTTTTATTAGTAACTTAAAAGACAATAAAATGTAAAATGAATGCGATTCATGTGGTGTTTAAATCAAGAAATCAATTATCTAGTTGTCACATGTCCTAATAAGACACGTACTCTGTTAAGCAACGACTTTAATTTCTGAATTCTGAACTCAAGTTTTAAAATCAAGAATTAGTTTCTTCAACTCACACAAGACCAACATGTTGCACACAGTTTCAAAATATGCACACACTGCACTGATATTTTGGCTAAATGTCTCAAATGTAAAAAGCTGCACAAAACTCCAAAGTCACCATCCAAAGTAAGGCATGTTTAACGTCAGCTTGAACTGATGTCAGCTTCAAACACTTGAAGTTTGACGGAAAGTGGCGGTCAGACACATGAGGAAGCAGAATACCTTTCAGCAAGAGCTTTAAGCTTTACATGAGGTCGAGATTAGCTGTTGTGAAGTATATTAAAATGAGATTTTTACACCTCCGAACATTCGGCTTGTACGGTAGTTCTTATAGCTCAACATGGCGATGGCAGCATTATGCTGAGGGGCTGCGGTACGGCAAGTAGCACTGATATATTGCTTATCTTGAACTACACCGTTATTTTTCGGCTAAAATTAACAGACTAGAAGTCTTGATAAAATATCCTGAAAGCTTCTTAATGGCTGCAAAAAGTTTGTCATTTATCTGCAGCCTCATCCAAATGTGAGTGTGGGTATGCATATATATGCATATGTACTGTGTGTTTAATTTTCTCCTTTTTTATATTCCTCTGCTTATGCTGAGCAAGCATGATTGCCACATTTTGGACAGTTTCATAAAATATGTCAAACAAAATATTTTGGGGGTTAACATGAAAAAACATGATTCTTATGTATTAATAATAACATTCTTTATTTTTGCATGTAAAAAAAAATCCAACATGAATTCAAATAGTATTTCTTGCATAGAAATTCTGTTATAAATACAAAAAAATTGCTGTCAACTGAAAATAAAGGAATTCAACAAGAAGTCACAATAAAATACAAAATGTATTCAATAATTATGGCTTTTCCAATAAATACAGTATTTAACTTAATATAAATAGGTTAAATATTCTCTGAATAAATGTCTGACTACATAGCCCCTCAGGGCTGAATTATTTGATCCAGTAGATTACTTTGACTTGGACACTCCTGAGAAAAGCAGGAATCACCTTATGTAGCCGTTCCCTCCTAAGAGACGCTACTCTACTTCTGTCTCGTTGAGATTACTGATCTGTGTTTTTCGCACCTGCCTTTTAGTCAGCTCCCTTTTCCACTCGACAAGGAAATCACGGATTGAGCTAAGGATGCTGTGCGCCATCATCTTCCTGTGATACGAATCGAGGCCTTCGAGCTCCTTAAGCAGCTGCTGCTCCTGGCTGCTGGTCAGAGCCACAACGCGGTCAGCATTTCTCATCTGTGGGACAGAAATGCCAACAGGTTATAGAGAGGTATCTGGAAGTGCGGGGTTGAAGGACAGAGACATGTCCTTCCACTTTCCATTAATACTGTAACATTTTATGAACAGTCAGCATATTCTGGACAGGAGGGGCCTTACTTTTTTAACTAAAAAGTAATATATCAACATTTTCACTAACTATAATTTAATGAGATGCTCGTGTGCTACTAGCAGCACCGGACACAAACAGAAGCACAATCGGACAAATTTCAAGCCGATGCAAGTGTGATATATTTTAGGATGCGTCAAACATTTGCTTTTAAACCAGCAAAACAAAATGTAAAATTTCACATTTAGAACTAAATTTTTTTTCTAAGCACAATAGTTCATGTTTGAACAGTTTTGATTTATACAAGCAGTTTTGCTGTTTGTATTGTTAATATCTTTAAACATAGCACAGTCCCCTAAAATGCAGAGATACAAACTACTGTGTTAAATAAATAAAACATTCATGTTTGGTTATTT
Source organism: Phalloptychus januarius (assembly GCA_902982915.1). Lineage (NCBI taxonomy): Eukaryota > Metazoa > Chordata > Actinopteri > Cyprinodontiformes > Poeciliidae > Phalloptychus > Phalloptychus januarius. The sequence goes on along the minus strand of CADWAE010000038.1, from coordinate 8,444,058 downwards.
AAAGAGTGTAATAGTTGTTTCCACTTTCTGCTTATTGCGACTCCACATGACCAACTTACAAGTAGCTCAGCCTTTTAATCGTGATTTGTTTGTGGTAATTCTGTTGCTTTATTTCAAGGCCTTCAGTTTAACAATAGAAATACGAGACTGAGGCGGGCAGCTCTGCAGTTTCAGCTGAGGACTCACCGTTCGCTTGATCTTTGTGATCAGCTGAGGAATTGTTGCTTTCAGTTCAGTCACGATGAATTTGCCGGGATACTCTCTGTCGACGTGCTTCAGGAGAACCGAGTACCTCATCAGATCCTGAGCCAGCTGCTGGAGGCGAGCCTCCTAGAAAGTCACAGGAAGCGCCGTCAGATACCCAGGTCATGCATAGCATCAGAGTAGAAAGAGAAGGAGATCTGACTCACCTTGGACTTTGGGAATTTAACCGGGATCAAGGTCCTGTTCAATGCATTGTAATCGACATTCCCATGGAATTCATTCTTAAACTGACAAAAGCAAACAATGGCACACAATGATCATAAAAAAAGAGGAATTAGATGCTTTAAAATGAGCTAAATAAATTCCAACTTCAGAAAGAGAGATCTCACCTCTTCTTTATGGCCTTTGGTGACTTTAAGGATCTGCGCCAAAGTCTCGGTGATGTTAAAAGGATCAGTCGGGCATGGCTTTGTCTGGACCTCCGTCTCTCCCTCACCTGAGCTCTCTTCTGAACGGAGGTCGTTGACGGCTCCTTGCACAGGAGCTCCCAGGACGCAGAGAGGCAGGGCTGCTGCCAGCATCAGGGCGGCGAACAGACGGAGACCTGAGAGCCAGACGGTTAAACCATGAATGAATGAATTAATGAATGAAAAGAGGAAGAGAAGAAGCCCACACACAGGAAGCTGCTCGCTGCAGCAGCTCCGGCTGCAAATGACTTACTGAATGCAGAGTACATGACGCGCTGCTGGGAAGCTCTTAGTGGGTTTCCTCGTTGCTGTCGGACCCTGAATGAGATGCCCCGTCCTCGAGACGGGCCCTCATTTTATATCCTGCACAGGCGAGGGATTTTCCAACAGGACTGCCTCCTTAAGACAAGTTTGCATGATTGTGACTATTTATAGAGATATATTTTTAATGAGGTTTGTCCTCTAAGTGAGTATGAGGTGAAAACCCAGAAATTACACTATGAATTTTTACTGTTGCGGTTTTTTTTGTGTTATTGATGCTTGACCCACTAAGAAGGAACACCACACAAAAATGAATAGATATGAATGACATGTGAGTATTATTATTAAAAATAATCATAATAATTATCAATGTAATCCTTGGAAAACCCTGGATCAGACTTTCAAAATAGCTTACAGGGCTAAATAATACATGTTTAAATTTTTTGCAAACATTGTACTTCATTTAAGAGTCGCAGGCTGTATGAGGTGAGTTGTAAGCAGATTTTTTGGTATTTTTATGAATATAAACAATACTGAAATATTTCAAAATTATGAAGTTATAGCAATTTTTATGTTTTTGGAACAAAATTGAGCTGCTGGGCATCATCAGTTGATATAATCGGTTTATGCCCTGTTATGTGTATGTACTGTCATTTCCATTAGCTTTAGCCCTATTATTTAATAAATAGGGCACCAAAACAGATTCCAGCCCAAAGGCCCCCAACCTTGTAAATCTGGCTCTGGGAAAACCATTCATCTCAAACACCCACACCCTCAAAGAAATCAGAGAAATCCCTAAGATATTTTCAGCCCTAAAATACAACTGGGCAATCCTTTCAAACACAGCTTTTCCATAGTTTTCTAATAACTTCTGCTCTGCTGTTCAATGGACATGTCGATACACATCCTTCCCCTTTACACTAGATGATACGCTTCTGTCTCACGGTGGGATGTATTGTTTTAGTGCGACTGTGTTGTCAGGTGTAGATTTTCACCAATGTTGCCATCAGTTGGTTTAAGATTTCTATTTCATATGTTTACCTATTTGTTTTCATTCCCCAACACTATCAGTCATTCAAGAGAAATATTAGTGTTTGCTTTTTTTTATTTGACTGTCCCCACATAAACTGATTAATCACAAATACAGAAGTAGTAGTTTCGTTTTATTAGCTATGCACAAGACAAACAGTCTGTGAAACGTGAATATTTGTGGTTCTCTGTAGCTTTTTGGTGTACTCCACATTAGTTTCTGGTGTCGCCCAGCACCCAATGCTTTATGCTAAAGTCATCTAATACGTTGTTTCAAGTCGGGTTTGAAACGACACTGAAACAAGATGTGGTTTCAAGCAAAACACCAAGAAGTTAGTTTCCATAGTCTCTGCCTCTGTCTATGCTGTTTATTTTTACTTTCCGTTTTATTTTTGTATTTTGATTTCTGAAGAGTGGCTGCCCAGTGGCGCAGTTGGTAGAGCTGTTGCCTTGCAGCAAGAAAGTTCTGGGTTCGATTCCCGGCCCGGTCTTTCTGCATGGAGTTTGCATGTTCTCCCTGTGCATGCGTGGGTTCTCTCCGGGTACTCCGGCTTCCTCCCACAGTCCAAAAACATGACTGTCAGGTTAATTGGCCTCTCTAAATTCTCCCTAGGTGCGAGTGTGTGTGCATATTTGTTTGTACTGTCTGTCTCTGTGTTGCCCTGCGACAGACTGGCGACCTGTCCAGGGTGACCCCGCCTCTCGCCCGAAATGACAGCTGGAGTTAGGCACCAGCAACCCTCCCAACCCCATTAAGGGAAAAGGGTGCAGTAAAATGGATGGATGGATGGATGGATGGATTTCTGAAGAAGTGTGACTTTAGTTTACTTGAATTGTAAAGAATCTTGTTGGAATCATTATTATTAAGTTATTATCAATTTTGCTTTGCTGTTTCACTGCATTTAAGAAGAACCTTATTTTTTTCCCTCTCTAGCATACATAAACATTAACATGATGCAGAATTAAAGATTAAATGAATGTTTCCTGAATAAGGCCTGTGAGGTATGTTATATTTCAGAGCTCAATAAAGTGCTGCTTCACCTCAAAACTAGTGATTGAATTTTATGTAGATTGCGGCAAGTTCCAAATGGTTCTCGATATTAGTAAGCCCACAGAGTAAAAAAAAAAACAGGAAACATTTTGGCCTCAACAAAATTAACATAATGAATTTAAATACATCTGAAGTTTTGATGTTAGGCAATTCAAATGACACAATCTAGATCTTCATCGGTCAGAAACTAAGATGTACATTTTCAACACTGTGCAATAAAAGGACTTTTGTAAGTTTCTACAGAGTTTATTTAAAAATACTTCCTTCCCACATAGGGGTGTTAGAAAAAGTTCACTTTTAATTGTTGTAGAATATGAACAACTTCTAAACACAAATTTAGTTAAGTGTTTTAATCGACAGAATTTCTGAGAACAGCTGATAGTTCAAAAAAAAAATTAAATATTAATCCAGGATGCAAAACCTTTAAAAAGTTGATTTCTTCTGAAACAATATGGCCGGCGATAAACACAAAACCATCAACATTTTTAATGAAACTTTATGTGATTGTGCACTTACACAAAGAATTGTGTATTTTGGAAATGTAAAGAAATTATAACTGTTCATTTATTTACAATTTTTTAACAAAAAAATCCAACAACACAACATAAACATATGTTGAGTTCCCTGGGTCAACAGGGATTTTGACCCAGTATTTGACCTTGTATTTTCAGCTGCAGCTCTTCTTTGGTACGTTTCTTCCAGTTTTGTACATTGAAAACCACCATCACTGTGGCCTCTGAGGGAAACGTCTCCTACTACATGCTGCTGTCACCACAATGTTTCCTGTGGGGATGCCATGGTTTCTTTTACAAATTATGTTTTGCAAGTAGGTCAGAATATTCATTTTTGGTTCCATCTGAACAGCCTCCTGCATGGCCATTAAGAAAAGAAAAAATCCTGCTGCTCTTCCATAAATTCCCCAGTTTTGGATTGCACAACTCGTAGTTTTCTCTACTCTCCCAGCTGAGCAGGTCCCCCAAAGTTAATGTGGGCTCCTTGGCTGCTTCTCTAAATTCTGTCCTGTCATTTTAGCTAGGGCCTTTATCTCTCATCGCGAAGCATGCAGCATTTCCCTCCCAGATTACAGCTGTCGCCAATTGACTAATGTCATATATGTGCTGCACACAGCACAAGAACAGGAATAGATAATTTTTCCATGAATAAAAATATCATATAGGTCCAACAAACTTGTCCTAAAACAGCTTAAATTTAGATTTTAAAGATTTGATGTTTTTCAATAAACGCAGGTCCCGTCCTGACAGACGGTCCAAATAAAAACGCATCTTTGAGTGGAAGGAAAAAGTGGGGTAGAAAAAAGTACACAAGCAACAGCCCAGCAACATTAATATATTAACTATTCAATTATTTGTCAATTTATTAAGATACACTTGCAGTGCCTCAGTTATTATATCAATATGTATTTTATCCTGGATCTCTAAATTCTCCTATAACATTTTTTTCTTCTTCCCCACCGGTGAGACAATTCACAGAAAATTTGCTCTCTGTATCGAGTCCAAGAAAGACAAAATCATAAATATCCTGTTGAGGTATATTGCAAGAATGGCTTTGCATTTTAAACAGGGAAGTATTCTGGTATTTTTCGCTGTGGATGTTTGAGAATTCAGAATAAGTTGGTGGTTTCGGGCCAGTGGGGCAATTACTGGGAAGTGCCGATCTTCAAGATTCTCATCCTCAAACCACCTTCAAGTTTGTTGGGTTGACTAAATTTTGGCAAAATAAACCCATTGATAATGCAAGTAGAGATGTTTCTGCTTATTCTATTCCTTTTTTCTGGAATAAGCTAAAAGTCTGGTGAAACAGAAGCAGTTGTTTCATTTTGAACACTTGGGTTTCAGTGATCAAATAGTGATATGGTCTAACATATAGACGTTTGCACTGAACTTAGCACTTTATGTAACTCTGTTTCGTCATACACATTTACGAATCGTTCTGTGTTTGTTTTCTAGGTTTTGGTTTAGGTACCTGGTGGTTTTTCTGGAAATGTTTCAGTGCCTTGTAAGACTCTGGGAAATATTAGAGGTCGTCTTTGAACAGTTTTCATTATGCAATTGGGATATAGGAATATGGATATTACACCGTATTCCAAATTATTATGCAAGTGATATTTTCTCAGATTTTCCTTAATGGTCAATGCAATTTTATAAGTTTCAAGTCATGAACTATTACAGTATAAATCACTGAACAAAGCATCTAAATATTCTGTGCAACTAAAAATACTTTTCAGGAACTTCCCATTTCTTCATGCTTTGTGGTGAGCACAGAAGCATTTTAGCTGAATATTGCTCTTTTTAGCTGTATAGGAAAACTATTGAATGAATATAATTGGGTTGAATTTTGATTTTTTTGTATGAATTCTGGTTAGAAAACAAGAATCAACAAATACAGAATAACCCTCTTTGTTAAAATGTGAATGCAAGCTTCCATTCACATTTTAGCATTTGGTTTTATGTTATCAAAAGTTCTGTCCTTGTTGGTTATTTCCAACAAGGACAGGTGTTGAAAATAACCTTAGACAATAAATGTTGAAATATATTTATTAATACTCGTGATTTGTTCCTATAAACTTAGAAAGTAAAGTAACTGGAGTGAACCCTAGATGAAGTTAAGAAACTAAAAGCAGTCAAAGAGCCACAGAAACATCACACAGACGTAGCAGTATTACAACAAATAAAACAAATGTTTTAAATTGAGGCAAAACTGACAACTTAATCAACTAAAGACACACATTACCTCCACTTCTATTAAATTAACACAGACCTGTTAATTTTTTATTCATGAACCGCAGCTGTGATGTTTTCAAAAGTGAAGTCCAAAGGTTCCACTCTGCCACTTCCAAAGGACAAACTTAGGAGGGCAACTTGCGCATGCAGGAATTATTCTTCCCAGTCATTTAATGCATGAGTGTGTGATGACAATACCTGCATGTTGCTGCCTCTTATCACAAAATAAATTATTGTGTGAGATAAACTGTGATTCCCATGACATACCTTTTCCATAAATCTTGCTTCCTCTGCTGTCCTCAGGTGCTATATTCAGAATACCATATGTCAAGATATAAGAATGCTTCCCCTGCAGAGAACTTTCTAGTGTTAAATCCACACATGCACAGATATTATTGTTGTTTGGACGTCTGTCAATGTTTATGTATTAACATTCTCCCAGACACTTTCATCATGAACTGCATACGGATTGTATCTAAATGGATTAAAGAAAGTCTACTGAATTTGTTTGAATCATAGCAAATAAAAGAAGGCAGAATGAAATTAGTCGTAGCTGTATTTTTATTTTTTTTATTCCAAACTGAGCCACAATAAAATTTATAAAATAAGAATCAAATTAGTCACTTTAAGCCCATCGTGAATGTAAATAATAGCTTCACTGCGATTGATCTTTGGACTTTTCAAGTGTTTTCACAATGCTGTGTTTGGATTAATAGACAGAAAATCAAACAGAAAGAAAAAAAATCTGTATAATCCAACGGACGCACATGCCACATCCATAAACATATTTAACGCTTATGGTCAAACTGCACTAATGAGCTGCAGTTTGGGGGGACACTGCAGATAGAAACGTTTGAATATATTTTTTCAACTCTCAATATATTAACATTTTTGTCCAGCTGTAACATGTGTGCTAAATATGTTGAGGTTTTTGGTATGTTTAAGCCTTCAAAAAAGGCCTACTTTAAATTTTGAAAGAATAATAAAACTGTGCATTTGAACATGCTCACACACCACATTTACATAGGCAATCCCTGTCAGTCACTTCCCTTTATACATTTTTAGTTCAAGAAGCTGTATATTAGAGGAAGAACTTAGCTTAGCATGTCATAAATATCACAAATTGTGACATCATATTTCTGTGTTTTAAATACATTTTAACAGAATCTCTGACTTTGAGAGTATTTAGACAGTCAAAAGTCCAAAATGTTAACAAAAATTTGCTAATTTTTTAAAGTGAAATGATTTGTTCCTCCCAGTAGAAATCACCGCCACCACAGGGAGAAAAGTTACAGCTTCCTAACTCATGAACTCGTCCGAACAAGCCCTGACAAGTCTTAAGGACAATCCCGGAAAACCAAAATTTAGGGACTAAATTGGTAAAATCCTCTCTTACCAGTTTTGCATAAATGAAACTTAGGGAAGTTTAGCTTCTTGTTACATCACACATTGCACAATGGAGTAAAGAGTTATCAGTTTATGTAGATGTCTACTTCTACAAATGTAATAAAACTATCTATTTTTTCATAAACAGCAAGAGTAGAAAAACAATACAAGCTTACATTTACATCACATACAGATACTTCTTTCAATTAACCACTTGTACAAAGTGCTCTTTTATGAACCAAATCACTAAGGTTTTGAGGTTTAGTGTAAAATAATGCTATCTATGGCCTATTAAAGTGGAAAAGAGACGTTGATTGTTAGGGGCTCAGTCTGCAGTTCTGGGAAAATTGCCGCTAGGTGGCAGTCATACTTAAATTCTGAAAAGAGGGACTCATTCCTCTCTGAGAGGTGATGTCCTCAGGCAAAAAAATGCAAATGTCTTCTCGCACACACTCCAATGATTTATAAGTTTCACAAAGATCAGAGCTAGCTTGTGGATCTTGTCACTACAATGTAGTGATTTGCATTTGAATGGGTTCGCAACGTTATTGAGTAACTCAGCTTCCATGAAACCATTTGCTTATTAGCATTAAACTTATTGAACTATTTAGTTTCTTAAAAAACTCTTAGACTGATTATATCATTAACCTGAAGGTAGCACTTACAAGCATCTAAAAGAAGTTATATTAATCTAGTATAGAGTCCAATCTATCTATATTATATTAGAAACAGGTAGACTCAGTTAATTGGAAGGCAATTGTTTGACTTCTGAAAGCAATTGGTTACCCCATGTTTTATCTAGGGGCATCAAAGTAAGGGGGGTAGATACAATTGCATGCCAGACTTGTCAAATTTTTGTAAAAATCTTTGAAAACCATGACTCTGTTTTTAGCCATAGGAGTTTGTGTCTGTAAAATAAAACATAAAAATGTTTAAGAGGAATGATCACTTTTATTATGCATTTTATGTGCACACCTCGCAATTTAAAAGCAGCAAATTGCCAGCTGAGTTTTAAAATAGCATGAAGTAAGAATTGCTACTGTATTTAGAAGCACCAATTCCAAGCAGCTGTGTTGGGTAAAAATAAAAAAAGAAACTGCTTTTGAATGTCTTATCTGGAATAAGATTTGTGATAGAGTTTGAAAAATAGGATCCAAATCTGTCTGTGTGCAATATGTGGCCTCATGTTTCACTCTAACACGATAGTTGCTCATCTCTCTCCTTTTTCCTGATTCCGCCTCATCTTCTTCTCTCCTGTCGGTCATTATCGTGCAGCTCCTCAGCCCGTCTCCCATCTCATCTTTCTCCTCCTCTCCCATCCTCTTCAACCACCGCTACCATTGTGCCTTTTTTCCTCAGGTCAACGTGTTCTTCTCTTCCATCTTCCTCTTTATTTCTTTTTTTTTTTACCCCCACTGCACGCGCCGTTCCATAAGTGACGAGAGGAATTGTATCTCCGCTCAGTTCGCTGTGGGCTCTCTTCAATATTTAATCAAGACTGCATTTGTTTGAAGAGAGCCCAGAATGTGTGAGAGTGAAAGATAAAAAGGGACGTCTGACCAAAGTGTGCTTGTCTGCTGCATTTAAATGCAGGGCAGGCAGAAAAACTGAGAGCAGAGTGTGTACTGTATATTTGTGCATGTGGTGACAGTTGATGAAAGGCTGTCTGCACATGGTAAATAGTTTGTCTCTCTTTTGCTTTCTTTTCCCACCCCCTCCTTTATTCCAGCCCCTCCCCTATAATCTCATTCTTCTCTCACTACCTCATCTTATAACCATCATGCACCATATAGCCCTGTACTGCATGCGAACAATGCTTCTTTTTACACTCTCTGGTCGTGTGTGTTTGAATTTGCTGTGCCTGCATGTGTGACTTGTGTGTGCTTGTGTCGTGGGCTGGTTTCAGGGTGCTCCCCAGGGACACCCCCAGCAGCATATTTCATCATCGTCCAGACATAGCACAGGAAAAAAAAAAAGAAAGTTCCCTGCTCTTCTTTTGCATCTTCAGCAATTTTGCCACGTTAGACAGTGCTTTCCTCGCTTCCTTCTTTCACTCTTAGGTTGATTCTGGTTTTCAGAGGAGGAATTTGCAACTCTCTTTGGGTTTATACAAGAGCTCTTGAAGTTTTGTTCTGTATTCCTTTGAAAACTGGCTTCTTATTAGGATGCGTCTCCTTTAGCGTGGTGGGAGAAAAACTTAGGTTTTTACATAGGTGAAAGTAGCAAAATCACTGTATGAAACCTCTCACTTCCTCTTTTCAAATCGTAGCTGATGTGAAAAGGAGCTTAATGAGACAGAGTTAGATGTTTTTTATAAAGCTGGAGGATGGAGGTTTAGTATCAGGGTCGTTAAATTAGGCTGCTGAACCGCTATTGAATAACATGATGCAAATGAGAAAAACCCAGATCAGATATTCTGAGGTAGTAAAAACATTTTCTTTGGTGCAGACGTAGGCTTAGGACTCTCCCCGTGTTTTAGATACACAAATAAGCTACATAAGAGGGAATACCCTTTTCCCCCAAAAAAGGATTTTACACATGCAAACTCTTCACCCTGTAGTAATTTTGTCTGCATGGAGATGACCATATTACGCTGCCTCTGCTTTGATGTCATCTGAAAATCTCAGAGGACACTCTGTGAAACAAGCTGACTGACCAGTTTGCTGTGATTTTACACTCAGGCACATGGTGACCTTTTAAAACCCCCTTGATAAGAGATTTTTTTTTCTCAAATGCATCTTCTTGAAAACTATTTTCTATGCAATTTATTTGGGAGCAACTAATGTGATCTTATTGATGGATTCCCCATCTTAAAAGTCTTAAAGACCAAGAAAAGCTGTTTATTTTACTCTGACAGATGATTTAGGTTCTAAAAAGAATGGGATACACTTTTACATTAGAGCTTTGTTGTTTTCCTGTTTTTCCACATGTCATCTAATAAAAATGTGGAATGCAATTCTACTAAGAAGTTTGGGGTTCTGATGCTTTATTTGATCAAAAATGACACAAGATCCACTGAATGGCAAATGGTGGATTTGTGGTAGTTTCAAGAACCTGGACATTGACTTCACAGAGAAAAATAAGGTTATGGTTTCAGTTATACATAAATATGTATATCGTTTTAATCAAACTATATGTATGTGATCTACTATATTCCTAAAATGTATATTGCTACAGAACTGAATCACAGAACTAGGGATTACGGCACCTAGGTTACCATTAGTTATAAGAAGTGTACACAGCAGCATTTTAGAAAAACATACTGACTTCCTGTTAAATGTTGTAACCAAAGCATGAAGCCCTTTGTGAGTGGGATAAAAATGGACCAGGAGTGTGTTCAAAGTGTCAAGGGATCACACTTCTCATCCTTCGGGGAAAAGTTTTCCCTTGAGTGTTGGAAAGAAGGGTACAACTTATTTCTGAACCTCGGCTTCAGAATAAGCAGTTTGGATTTCGATTGGGCTTGTTCCCAATACAGGCCGGATTCTGACACAGCTGCTCCTTGTCATAGAGTATTTTTTTTACAGGATTCATATACAGACTCTAAAGGTAGGTGATGAGTAGGGTGGCTGGAAGAAAAACTCTCAGTTTACAAGAGTCTTTGTTCATGAGATATGGATCTTGACTCGAAGTACTAGATCCAGGATAAAAATGACTGAACTGAACTTTATTCACAGGTTTGCAGGGTTGGTGCTGAGAGATGAGGCATGGAACTCCATTCCCTAGAGGAAGTTTGAAGTATAAATGCTACTCCTCTGCCAAGAAAACATTTAAATGAAGTAGTTTGGCTGTAATCAGTGTCTACTTGGAAGAGTCACCGAGGCAGACATTGAACTCACTGGAAGGGCTATCCATCTATTTTTGTCTGAGATCCATCAAGATGCCCTAGAATGAATTGGCGATGGTCGCTGGGGTGAACGATGACGGGGTTTCCCTTGGTTACCTTTGCATCACAAGACCATAGATGGCTGTTCAATAAAATATTTGGATTTTTAACAATTTCATTATAAGGATGTAAAGACAAGTAATATAAGTATGCCACTCGAGATGTGCATCACATACAGGAAGAGAAACTGCAGAGTTAATATTAATCACAGTTGATCAGTCATTGTCATCTAGTATAATTGCTTATCTCTCTGTGATTGATTACAGGAGCTGCAACAAAAAAAACCCAACACATATATATAAATAAGCAAATTTCTTAGATTCTTTTCACAGGAGTCATGCACATAGGTTTAGTACATTTCCCCAAAGTCTTGCCCAGAAAAACATCACTCATAGTTCATGTGGGTCAGTCCAGGTCTAATATTAGTTTTTGCCTGATGGGCACCTGTGTATTCCAGACTTTAATCACCATTGTTACTTATAAGAAAATGCCAAATTAACCTAGTAGATGATGAATGGATGTTAATGCTAAACAAATAAAAATACAGTCACGAACAGTGATGATCTGAGTTGATATTTTCTAGACTGACTTTTAAGTGCTCTCTACTGGAGAACATGCGTAATATCAATCAATTTTTTATAGTAGAAAATGCGTGGCCAGTGCAGTTCAAAGGTTTTTCAACTCTATGTTGCTTCTATATGTATTTAAACACTGAGACACTCCATATTCTAGCAGTTTACCAGCCATGTTTACTTACAGCTATGAAAAAAATCTGATATTAGTGTCAAGTCTCAGGTGCTAATCTAAGATTAGTAACAATTGTGATTTAACAATTAAATCAGACGTTGTTTAGCAGAGAGTTTTCACCAATCTGTTCTTCATTTAAAATGATAAAAGTTCTGAAGATTTTTCCAAATATGAACTATAAATTTTCATCCGAGTGAGCTCTTTGGCTACAAAAACAAGACGTATGGCAAATGCAGACATAAATTGCCTTTTGTATCTGAAAGGCAGAAAACATTCGGCCAACACGAGGAAGGTGGATGACCACAAGATCACCAAAAAGAAAACCAAAACCTATAGGCTGAATCTCATTGTCACCCCTCAACCTTTATTCTTAGACATTAACTGTATATTTATAATTGTTTGGGTTTTCCAGCTGTTCTGCAGAGCAGAAGGAGGGCAAACTGGCAGACTTAAAAACCAAACAGCATAACTATTTTCTCATTAAATATATCTTTATAATTAAAGAACAAACCTATTGTCAGAAAATATATATTTATTATTGTCCACATGACACTTCCAGTCATAATGAATCAGACATGTTTACATGGAAAGAACTGATGATGACTTACTTGATGGGATATTTCACCAATTACTTCAATTATATGTCAAGGAATAGAAGGAGGGCCAGGACTACAGGATTCAGTCTGAAGTTGCTTCCAGAAGACACGTTCAAGCCAAGCAAAAGATAGCTTCTTGCCATCTCAGTTTTGCTTATGTTATGGGACCAAGATGCATTGGGAAGATTAAAGGTTAAGCCTGAAGTCCCAAGAGACCTTTACCATCTTAGAGACAGGTGGGATAGTAGATGCCCAAAATTCTGACTATCTTTATTTATCACAAAGGTGGAGGATCCACATCTTGCACCAAAACTGTGGGACTGTTCTATGAAAAGGCTTTTTAGACTGACAACTTGAGAAGTGCAAAAGTTTTTCGCTAAAAGGAATAAATGATCAAAAAATATGTAGTCAAACAGAGAAGTTGTAAATCATCATTCTTTAGACAGATAAAAAGAAGATCAACCTGTTGTATCTGGATGAGAACAAAAAAAGAAAAAAAAAGAAATGATGCATTCAATGTCACCTGTAAAATATGCAGAAGTTATAAAAACATTGACATGGACTTTACTCAGTCGATTAATAATTGTGATGACAAACAGCCAAAGAAGCAAGAGGCATTTTGAAGCATGAATAATATTCTGATCATTGCTCAATGTTTTGTGAACTTGCTCTCTTTTAAGTGGAGTGAGTTCATCGCCTATCAGTCATAAAGGAAACCCTACGTTTCAATGATTACAATGAATCCAGACTTAATCTTACAAAGCAGGGCAGTGAAATCTGCCCTGCTTAAAAAAATGGCTACATTTCCAAAGCCAAAAACAATACAACTACTATATTACCTTCTCTGCTTTATGTTGCATTCCTGCACATTATATGAGGATCAGTAACATTTCTTACTATTTAGTCAACTGATACTCGTTTTGATTTATTTATTTGAAAAAGGACAGTGGAATATAATTCATAAAACATATGACAATTTATGAGTTTAAAAAGCCAGAATTAGCCAAATGGGCTATCATTGAACCAGACCTTTCACCAGGTTTTTACACTGGCCCATATTTAAGCTTATATTACAGACTCTCCTGTGTAATTGTACTAAGCTGCCAAAGAAGGACTTTTAAAGACTAGCTTTTGTCTGAAGCCGACTTTAGGGATCATGAACATTTACAGTCATTTGGCAGCCACACTACAAAGACCGTTTCATCAACATCAAGCAACAAAGCACAGGATTAAGACTTCTCATATTTCATTTTGCGCACTTGCCTCAGACTAAACAGCATTCCCGACACTGTCAGAACAATACTAAGCTTGAAGCCTGAAAAATGGGCTGCCTCACACAAACACACATAACGACAGAGACTGTCCCTTTGTTTACTTTCAGAAATTTGACCCAGGTAATGTGGTGACGTAGCCACACCAAGATCTGTCTTCTGTTTTTTCCCTCCCTTCCCCCAAACATTATCCTTTGTGTTGTTTTGCAACTTTTGAGACAGTCACACAGGAAAAACAAGCATTGATTTGAAAATAAACTAGTACTAACACCGAGTGATGACTATAGGTGATCAGGTACGTTTGTTGCTTTCCCTTGGTTTGACCGTCAGTGAATGAAAGGTGGAAGTGATGCAATGTGTCGATGCACCTGTAACTCCCCTCCCCTCCCTGGACAGCGCACACATCAACCTGGTAGTAGGCTACTGAGCAGCGGGACGCGCGAGCCACTGGGTGGAGCAGGCAGCGTCGCGTGCTGCGGAACACATTCGGTTGGTTGGTAACCGCTCCGCGCGCGGTCTGGATGCAGATGCGGGTCAGCGAACGTAAGCGCGAGGAACAGGGGGGAAATGGCGAACGGGCGCGGGCGGCGGTGCGCCTCCTGAGGATACACTAGGCAGAGACACCAGGAGTGGAGGCAGTCAGGCAGGAGGCAGGCAGCTCGAGGACACGCAGTCAGAGGAGGAGGAGAAAAAGGGGGGTGAACCATGGAGGACTCCGAGCCCGCAGAGGACGGCTTGCTGGCGGGCTTGCGGTGGAACAGGAGCGCACGGGACCAAGCGCAGCTCAAACACAAAATTCGGGATCTGCCGGGGCTGCTCAAGCACGGGCTGCACCTGCGGAAAAAGAGCGTGAGTATTTCGAACAGACCACTGAATGACTGACCGTCCTTCCGTGTTTGATGAACGTTACTAGCTGTGTTATCTTTTAACTGCCAGGTTGCATGACTCCACTTTGTGCTCTGAGGCCGTTTTGTAAGCTCGTCACGACTCAGGTGTTTTTCATTTTCCCACAGGCATAGATGTCGCAGAGGCAAGCTTTTTATATATATAAATGTGTGTGCGCGCAACTGTGCATGTAACCTACTACATCCATAATGACCAGAATAGCTTTTGGGCACCATACCTTCACAGTCCCGTAGTCAAGGCAACACCACCCCCACCATCATTCACAGTCACATTAAAAGTACCTGTGGTAATGACATTTCTCATTCAAATGCTGTGTGTTCTTTCTTTTTTTGATCAAGCTGTATTTTTTTGTATTATGACATTATTGGAAAAGGGATTCCATTGAAATAGTGAAAGTCTTAGATGACATCAAATATGTCAATGCTGTGGCATATTATTTTTTTTACTGCAATTACAAAGAGTGTTATTTGTTATCAAATCTTACTTTGAAACCCATAAAATAACAGTGGTAAAGACCGACAATAAAAATGGAGCTCATAATGACAGCACAGACTTGACTACAACCATGCAAATTTTTGCAGAGAATAGGCTAACTTGAATTAGAAGTAGAACAAAAGTCTTGATGTAAATTCAAATGAACTTTGATCCTGAAGGGAAAATCAAGAATTCCCTTTTCTTGTTTTAATATTCACAGTTTCATTCTTTCCACATCTTTGGGAATTAAAAAATAAGCTGCAAAATAAAGGTGGGCTTAGTGTTGCAAAATTGGCATGACTTGGTGTATTTTCAAAGACTGACATTCTTGAGTAAAAGTACCAGACTTCATATTCAAACAATGATTTAAAATACTAAAAATACTTATTTCTACTGCTGCAAAACAGCATAATATGTTATTATTAAGATTAATACAAATTTTGATCCATAGACTGAAACAGAATAAACACCAATAACAATGCAATTATAATTTTGAAGTCCTTACTGCACAGAATTGATCTAAAAGCAACTGTAGGGTTGGGGCGTCACTTTCTTAACTTATGCTGCAGCCAGAATAAAACTCACATCCCAGCACTTTCTGTGGAAAAGTGCATTAAACCATAGGAACAATAGCTGCTTTGATCCTTAACTTTTTAAAGCCTCTGTATACCTTCAGACTTGTAACAGGTCCATTCCTAGTGCCAAACAGCCTTGAAGGCCTTTTTAGATTCACTTCTCAAGTTCAGTATTTCTTAAACAATACGAGTTGTTTAATTGATCCGTCAACAGCTTTTTGGTTTTCTTTGACAAAGATTGGCCAGTGAAGCAATATCTAATTATGATTATGTGTCTAACGAAAAACACCCGACATGCCAAATGCCTGCTCTGAGTGTCTGCTCTGCTCATCCTTGTCGTCAGCGGCGGCCACTCACATACTCGTCCCCGGTTCCCTTTGTGAAAATCATCGGTGGTGTGCCAGGACTTCCTGTCCCACTGGAGCCAGATGTGCTAAAAATATGCAGCTTTTCTTGTGTTAAAGCCACATAGGACCTCCGAGAAGAGCAGTTTGTGTCATGTTACATCTGGTAATTTTAAGTGATGTGCAAATGAACTACAGTGAGGCCACTCCGTGTCCTGTTAATGGTTAATGTGATAGAAATCTTCTTGCCTAATTATTCACTGATATTGGACCTTGACTCAGAGGTGAATAAAACATGCATGGAACCAAATTAAAATGTTACCTGAAACATGGAAAGTAGCACAAGGGGTTCCTTTAGGGTTTTAATTGTATAATCTATAATGAAAGATGAACTGATTGACTTTTTCTAGCCATTGCTGATTTTGTTTTTCGTTGAGGTCGACCTGCAGATTGTGATTTTGACTGATCTTGATATTTATATGTATTTTCTAAGCACTTTAACAAATATGGTGGAAATGGGCCATAATAGATGTAATAGTTTTGAATCCAACAAAAAAATGAAAGAATTACAAGCTTATCTCAATTTTAACATACATATGACTAGTAGTACTCGACACAGCTGTCAAGGGTTCGATTCCTAATCTTTCTATTTTTTTTTACCAATTTCCACTCAGCCTGTTTCTTGACTGATTGGTTTGAATAAAGGCCAATAGTGCCAGAAAACCCTTTTAAAAGTATTTAAAATTGATTTAATCTTGCAAAAAGCCTCTGTACTTTTCTGATAACATTTTGTTCTCTGTTTTTTTAAATTGCTGCATTTGAAGGAAAGGAAACAGAAAGATCAAGTAGAAGTAGACTTACGTTTAATTTTTTATTTTTTGATAGTTATGCAATGAGATAGACAAAATTAGAGTAAATATGTGACTGTTCACTTCAGACTGGTTCTCGCTGGATTCCTCCAGTTTCTTTCATTCACTCACATTAGCTTGTGCACCCCCTATAAATACAACAAAATAAATAACAAAGATAGCAGTAAAAAAAAAAATCCTTCAGAATCTATTAAAGGTTTACTCTAAAATTAATTTTGATATTTTTTTTACCTATTTAGGTAGGGTGAGGCTTTCCCAAAACTACGCATTTTGTTTCTGTAACTTATTAATGCAGAACTTTTGACATGAGCAGTTTCTCACATCACATAAAAAATCCAGAGTGAGTAGAAACTCCTGTGTTGCACTAAAGCCATCAATTGCCTCAGAGTCTAGCCTCTAGCAGCCTCACCTTGGAGAATCCTGTCTCACATTGTTTTAACTTGCTCTGTTGCTCCACATATTACTTCTTTCGATGTCTGCAGTGGGAAAGAAGCATAAAGAATTGATAACACATAGTTTTTAACTTACCACATTCACCATGTTGCTTCACCCTGGATCTGGTTAAATTTCCAGTCACACGTTGTGGTTTTTAGTTCTTGACTTGTTTTTTTTTCTTGATGAGTTTTGACTTTTCAGTTAATGTTTGATTTAACAAAATGGTAGTTAGAATACTTTTACAGAAACACCGCATGTTGTTTTTTAACTGGAGCGGGAAAAAAAAGAACAAATATTGGATGGATCGCTATGCATGTGGTGTGAGAAGGATCTCTCTGAAATGTATTGCAATGCAGTATCTTTCATTGGAATTAAGTGCATTTAGATGCAAATACCTTGTTAAATAATAGTAGTAAAGGTGAATTTGAATAGTTTTTGTGCATGTCCTATGCATGTTATGGTGAATATTCACAATATTTAAACTACATCTGTATTGTTGTCTATGCCCGTTGCTGTTTCTCTGAGGTATCTGTGAAACACTGAGACAGACACGATAAAACATTGAGTGAGTCTTTTGGGTCTTGGCGTTGGGATGTTTGTAGAGAATCCTGTGGGTCTTGTGGATTGCAGGGTTAATACCCTACGGATCAGAAATGCTCTATTAGATTGCATGTTTGGGGAGTTTTGACAACTGAGTTAACCATTTCCAGGTTCTCTCCCCGTTTCTGCTCCTGTAGGAAGAATCTGCTGTGAGCTCAGAGGTGTTTTAAGTATCAGAAGAAAGAAAGATTCAGCGTCAGGTTTCACTTTACCGTTGTGAAGATTTGCTGCTTTGATTGATCAGTGATTTCATTTCAATTATTTACCCAAAAATAGTTGTTGGGCAAGTTCACATTTTAAAAGAACTAGATACAGTTAAGATGATTCAGCTAATGGTTCAATGATTTGGATGAACTTTAAGTTGTTCATATGAATGTATCTCCTTCTTTGCGTATTCCAAGACCAGTTCAAGTCGGTAGCTTTAAAAAAGAAAAAGATCTAAATTCATAAGCTGAATATTGTGAGTTTAATCGGGGACTACAGTAAAGACTTTTTCTTCGACATACACCAATTCTTGGGATCAGATCAAAAAATCCTGGTTATACAGGATTTTTGACAGGTTCCAACCTGGATGTTGTAACTCACTCACTACTAAATGGCTCGTGTTCAACACCTAAATACACACATGAATGTGAATTACTCGAGATTTCTTGTTGATTGAAACCTTAATTAAAACTCTGACATGCAAACACGTTGACTGATGGCCAATTTCAAATATAAAGTTGATTGCCTTTGACTACTAATGGTTTTCTAAAATGCTCCCCTCCCTTTCTAAAACTCCCTCTGTGGATGGTTGTTGTTATTCCTCCGGAGCTGATCTAATTTCTACAATATAAATGCTGCGAACAGTAGCTTCGGATGTGATTTGGCCTCTGCCATAAATATTTCTCCTTTTTAACTGCATTATACATACATAAAATAAGAAAGATGAAGATGTGCGTTGGGGAAAAAAGTCTCATTAAGAAGAAACGTATACAAAGCTCCAATATTTATGCACACAGAGTATATTTCAATCCAGAAGGACAATTATGAAATGGAAAAGTTACATAACAATGCCGATGTTTGTGGCATTTCTGATAAAACAAAGAAGCAGTTAAACTCTCATTATTACAAATTCCTTTCAAGGCAACTTTAGTGCCAAGTGGAATAGCTTAGGGTCATTTATTCTCATTTAAAATTTAGACTGCATTCATATTGGGGTGGGGGGGTAAATAAGCAAATATATTCACGAGGCAGGAGAAGGGTTTAAAGGGCCATACATACTTTGGCATAAACATGGGTTTATTGTTTAACCAATAATACTGATTATATGATCGCCTTGGGTCTGTTTTAAATCACAACAGTTTTTAAGGTCCAATTTCTTGCCAGAAACTTTCCATAGGCATGAGATGGCTAGAGATTCCTGAATCATCCAAAATACACCATCTTAAATAAAAATGCGGAAAATTACTTAATTACTTATATTTAAATTAAATTAAATTAAATTAATAAATTAAATTATTCCCAAAATAAAATAGCCTATTTCTTTTACCAATGTCATTGCAAATGGATAGTATTTGTCTTTTTAGTTGGGTTATCTGTTTTGCTAAAGGCAGTAGTCAGATTCTTTATAGTCATGCTGGTTGCTTGGCATCTTTATAAAAACCATTTCCTTAATAAGAGTGATAGCTAAAGCTCCATTCATTCCTCCATTCACTGCCTGTGATTTTTCCCAACCAAATTTGTATGAAAAATGACACATTTTTTATAAGAGATCAGAAAATGGTAGCAGCGTCTTATTAGCCAGTGATACAAAACAATCTGGTCTCTTATTCGTAAAATGTTAAACCACAGTAGGTGATGAAAGAAAAGTTTTACCAAGTCACTCAAAGATTTATATGGTTTGTATAAAATTTGTCTTGGTGCAACAAAGCCAATCTGTCATGTGAAATTTGTTTTTAGAAATATCTTAGTTATTCTTAAATGCACAAAGGGAACCGTAATATTAAAGAAATATAATTTTATAGGGAACTTATTAAGCTTTTTGTTTTTCAGAATTCCAGGCTTTACCAATTAAATACAGTTTCTGTAATCTAATGAATTCAATTCAACATTCAATAGTAAAATAACTGAGAGGGGTTAGTTAAATAATTCATTGCTTTTCCTAAATTTCTCTTAGTATTTTTTTCCTTTTACAATTTCTTTTTTATTTTTTACTTGCTGTATCATTAATTGCCCTCTGGAGCTCAAATAAACCTTAACTGAACTGAACTAAGGCTCTTAAGAGTTTAAGTATTTAGCATGTTTGTCATAAAAGTAAAACTGTCCAAAGTTTTTACTTTCCAACTGTTACCATGTCTTACATTTTGGTCCACTTTTATTTCTTGATGCAAATATTAAAGGTGGATGAGCTCATTACTGTCCAGACTGAACAAAAATAGCATAGAAATCATTTAAAGTTATTGTGTACTTCCTAATTACAGGATTTATCTTAAGACTTGTTTGGAGAAACCAAGCTCATGCTTTTGGGGAGTTTGAATGCATTGGCTGCGTTTGACTCCTCTGATGACTCCATTTTGACTACCCTGAGAGGCGAACGTGTCGAGGAGTCGACAGGAGCTTAACTTGGATGTGTGCTGGAGTGTGCGAGAAGGGGTTCACCAAGCATAGCGTGTTCCAGCTCTTCACTGTGCTCAGCAATCTAATCTGAGAGTAATCCATTTTTTGCAGATAATGACCTCGCTGCTCCTGCTCTGTCTCTCACTCTGTATATGCACTTTGAAGTCATTGCATTGATAAGTGTGTCAGCATGTGCACTTCTCTTTTCACTGCTCCTCTCTTTCTTCTCTTCTCTCTTCAAAGCTGCAGTGACATTAGTCCTTGCTCCTTGTCACATGGAAGTGTTTTTCTGCAGAGGAAGTGATGCACAAATGTCAAGACTCACAGGAACATAGCGGCAGAACTCCATCTTGATGTGTGATACAGTACGAATGAAACACCTCTGGTGCTGGAGCGATTCCCGAGCGTGTCTGCTAAAAGAGATGACACTGGATAAACAAAGAACCCTTGAAAGATCTGTGTTATAACCAGAGAAACAGACAAAGAGATTACGAGACACGATAGAGAATCACAGACAAAGGAGAGACATGGAGCAAGAGGGAGCGACATAAATTTTTTTATTTTGTCTACGTGCATGACTGGCTGGTGTACTCTGTTAAACCCCCGGTCCAAATGCTGCATTTCCACTGCATCGACACTGACTTGGCAAGAAAACAGCAAGAAAGCGAGGTTCATAACTTTAGCATTACAGTTCCATTGTTAATTGGCTTCAGTGCATTTCTATCTCCTCTATCACTCTATCTTGTGATCACCGTCTTGGTGTCAGTTGATAAGATCAGGTGTTGCTTCCCAGAACAATTTGTACAAAGTAGCTGATCAGCACTTTGGTAAAATATGTCATAGTTCACATATGACTGTGTTTAAATATGTAAACCGTCAAATACTATTGATCTAGATCAGATTTTTTGAAACACTTTTTTTTAACTAAATTTTATCACAGATAAACCGAGATGCTCCAGGTACGTTGATAGTGGTGGGTGTTTTCAATTAAAATGAGGAAAAAACAAAACATTTGTACATTGAGGCATACATCAATAAGGCATTGAATTATGATCGCGTCTGCCAAAACAGCCTTTATATTTTCTTGTGATGCATGGACTTCATAGAACCTTTAAAAGGAAGATCTTCTAAAATGTCTAAGTTGTGTGGAAGGTTCTGATGAAATCTGTTTTACTAACGCATCCCATGGATGCACGATTGGATTGTCATCTGGGGAATTTAGAGACCAAGTCATCTCTGCAAACTCTTTGTTGTGCTCTTCAAACATTCCCAAACCATCTTTGCTTTGCTGCAGGGAGCCTTATCCTTCTGAAAGAAGTTACAGCCAACAGAGAATACTGTCTCTATTAGAGGGCATAAATGATTTGAAGCAATGCTTTAGGTAGATGGTACATGTTAAAGCAATGTCCATGTGGACAGCAGACTGACAGTTCATTGGTCAAACATTACAGTATCACTGACAGCTTGGCTTTTTTACGATTGTGCATCCTGCTGGGATGTGTTTCTCCAGGTAAACAGTGCAGACATTTGGCCATCCATGTGATGTGAGTCTTCTTCCATTGCTCTTAGGTCCAGTTCACATGGGTTAACCTTCACTTCATCCATGCATCATTGAGCTTTCATGATCCTGTCAACGGTTCAAAACTGTTCAGTTTTGGGAACATTCTGGTTTAGCATAATCTGTACATAAATTGTTTGGATTATGCATCTTCTTCTGATTAGTGAAATTATTGTTAAACTGTGAATATGACAGCAGAAGCGAGAGATTGTGAATGAGAAGGATCCACTGCTAAACATTTGCCTGACAGAAAAAAAACTGCAATTCATTGATGGATTATTACTAAGGAAAAAAAAACTGCAGTTGTAAAATAGAATCACATTTTGACCGAAGATATCTGAATTGGCTGTGTGTTTTTGGAAGAACACCTAATGCATTGTTTTGCCACGTTCTGAATCAATAACAGCCGTGTAGTCGGACACATCTAATCAGCTAGCTAAAGACTTCCTGGGGTTTTCTTTGCCTGCCAGGCTGAAAGTGATCAAATCCCTGCTTTTGCACGGCTAAGAGTGCAAGATATTTAGCGCAGATAATATTCATGCATTTTGCAAACAAGATAAGAAGTGTATTTTGGAGAATTCTTTTGACCCAACATGAGTTATTTAGGGATTCCTAAAATCTGCGCTGATCTAATTTGTCCAATTTGTGGTGACAAAGTAAGAAAAAAAAAAAAAAATATATATATATATATATATATATATATATATATATGCGCTAAATATTATATATATATATATATATATATATATTTTTTTCCCCTCTTTTTTACAGAAATATGATGAAGAATATTGGAGATGTTAGTCACTATAAAAAGATGTGTGTGCAGTTTTTATTTTTTGGCTTCTGCGTGCGTGTAAGCATGGGGCATTCCAAACAGTGTCATTGCTGTAATGAGAATCACCCAGACTGATCTCCATCCCTCTAATCATCTCTCCGTCTCATTTCCCTGCAACTCAAATCCTCTGCTGAACAACTCGCCCTCTCCATCTTTGTCTTTCTCTTGCTTCCTTCATAATTACAATGATCTTTCTCCCTCTCACCTCCTCATCTCTCCTCCTCTCCATCTGTCATACACATCCACTTATTTATTCATAAATTGTTCTGAGTTGTTTAGCCTTTTACTTGTTTTTTCTCCCCTCTGGCACCACGACTCATTTTTAAAAAAAATCTACATCCATCATTCATGATTATTAAAGTACTTTTCATTTGCTCATTTTATCTACCTGCATCTGTTTGTCATTTTTTCGTTGGTGGGTTTAAAAAGTAGAAGGGCAGCAACAATTACTAGCACAGACTCCTATAACAGCTATAACCCCACGAGTATTCATGTTTCACTGAGTCAGCTCACAAACCTGTTAAACTCCGACTGCCAGAGCTGCTTATCTGTCTCTGTCCAATAAACTCAACTGGAAACGTGATCATCATCCTAATGGACTAATGTTTGTCTAGGTGGCATTACCCTAGAGTCCAACATGCACATTTTGCCCTCTTGCTCCAACCATGTCCGTTAATATACTACATCTTTCAGTATTTTAAGGAGGTGTTCTTTATGTGGTTTGTTCTGTTATTTTTACTTGTAGGCAATATTCTCTCCAAGAGTGCAGATGTTGGGCATGTGGGTACAAAACCGTGGTTTGATTTTGATGATATATCACATTGAAGTATTTTAAAAATTAAAAGGTCCTGCAAATGCTGCATTAAAGGTGCCCAGCTTAGCTCCACTGACTGCTGGAGTTAAGACCCCTGCATCCCTTGAATCAAATTTAAAATGTTTTCTATTCAAAGTTGTTCATTTTCACACTTTACAAAAGCCACCTTTAAATTCATTTTCACAAAAATTTTAACTGAATCGTTTCATTCTAATAATTTGCTATAAAAGAATCCCGATCTCAGTTTAGTATGATATAAACCAGTTGGCGTATTCATTGCGCCAATTTTTGGCATTGCATGCATATCTGTTCTCAATCATCATTACATTGTTTAGTATCTAATTTAATTTGCTGAATGAACAATGCACCATTCATTCACATATTTCTCTTATTGTCTTACGTTGTTGGAAAGCAAACAGACGGTGACATTTGAACTAAAGAGGTTCAAATTACAATTCGTTACCGGTTTGACAATATATGTACTGAGCCAAGAATGTGGCTCATGTAATTTAAAGAACGCCTCTGCACTTTGGCTTTAGCTGGCTGAATGAAAGTAGATAAATGAATACAGGGTGTAACAAATGTGTGCACATCAGCAAATGGCAAAGTTTGGGCAACTCTTCTGCATAAAGTTTACTTAAAGTGTACTGTAGTTGATCTCTCTGAATAATATCCCTTCAATTTTGAAGAGACTGTAATTTATGTCCCCACAATGAGCCACACTCTGTTCTAGTTTCTGACTAAAAGCCCCCTTATGATATTCAATGCACTCAAAAAATAATATTTCTAATAAAGTTATGGGAAAGTTATTATTACACATAACAAAGCAGGTTTTAGATTTCATTGGGGCTGTAGAAGTAGACTAAATATAGATTTGCTTCCAAATATTAAGATGCTAATGTTGCATTTATGATGCTGTTCTCAATAACCTTGGTTACACTAACCCACGTCATTTTCATAAATGGTGAAAATCCCATTATGAGATCAGTCATGATCTTAAGGTGTGTCAGATTAATATGCAACCAGTTTCTGTTTACAGCAGTGCTTCACACATTTTATGGACATTTCTCAACATGATAACAATTGCTCTCTTTCGTTGCTCTGACAAGACGAGCAACAAAACTTTGCTGTTTGATAAAGTAAACCAGTTCAACCTGAAGGGCAAATGTTTTCATTTATTAAATTGCTAATAGTTTTATCCTTTTTTCATTAGGAGTTAATTTTGGTATTTTTATGTTATATGTTCATCTACATGAATGTTTTTGCAGTTAATATCATGAACAGAGGACATCCTCACACATATAGAGAAAATGATAAATTCCTCTTTTAAAGGTAAGTTTTGTCAGGTTTTATCGCGTTACACCAGTCTCTAAATGTTTAAACACTCTTCTTGAGTCATCTCACCCTCTGTTTACCTGACAATCCTGATCATTGTTAATCTGGTTTATAGCCAGTCTTTCCGCGCCGTGTCTAAACTGCAGTGGCACCACGATGATCCATAAAGATTAAGGGTTTATTGCCTGATAGGGGAAGTAGAGGAGTGGTGGATACACCGGGGGGAAAGCATGGTGTTATTAAGTGGGAAGATATTTATTGTGGGTTGTCTGTAAATGTGACAATTACACTGATGGCTGGTTTTTGTTGATGATGGATGAATTAAGTACAAGTTTTACTTGTGGAGGAGGCACATGAGAATATATAAATGGTTTGGTTGGGTTTATGATTGGTACAGTTCCCTGACAAAACTTTGAGATGACACAATCACATTTTTAAGTTTGATAAAAGCGTATCATGGTAACACATGTCCTGCGTGGACCTGCTCCCTCGCTTACTTCTGCTGTGAGTTCAAACAAGCCTGACTAATGTTTTCAGAATAATAAAGCCAGTCCTCCCCTTCTCAGACTTGTTTGTTTAGTGTGTTTACCATCTGTGTGTGTGTGTGTGTGTGTGTTATATCTTGTGTGAGTTGGCTCTCATGGCTTGTGTTTTGTTTCAACAGCAATCACCTGACACTATCCCTGGACCAAGCACCGGGTCTGCGGTACACAAGGTAGGGAGGAAGAACACAAGTACATATAAATGACATCATTGCTTTCTAGCATTCTCTGTTCAGCACAGGGAAGTGTTTATTTATACACAAATGATGTCAGTGGGGATATTACCTTGAGCATTGTTCAAGTTACTTTCACTTCTGACACGGGCCTCATTTGATCATGTAATGTAGCTTTGGACATATGTTAAGCAGTGGTCAAATATCAGATTATTGTCCTTCATTTCTGAAGGTTTAAACAAAAAAATGAATAACACATAAACCCATATCCCAGACAAGTGTGTAAAGAACAAATTTGCCAAATAATTACATTTTTAAAACTTTATCTTTTAAGATGATGTGAACATCAACACAAGGGGATGTTTGCAGGTACTTCACTGTGGATCTCTTGTCAGGTTACAGTCTGGGGGGATTCCAATGAAGTCACTGGATCTTTTGAACCAGTTATTCAAATTAAATTGAATGATGTTTGAAATTTGAGAAATGCTCCTGTAACTCTTGTTAAACCATGGATCTTTGTCTAAAAGGCGACATCACACAAATTCTTCCTCATTCTGATTCCTCCATGTGAAAAAAACCAGGTTTCTACAGGAGCTTGGAAAAAACAAAACAAACACAGTCTCCATTGGAGAAAAAAAGTCAGACTCATGGATGCCTCACCTTCCAGTTAATAGGACTTTTAGGACCTGCTATTCAAGGGGTCTAGGAAGAAGAGGGACCAACACACTATTGTTGGACCTCTAAGCTAATACATGTGCAACCTATTGATTTTTATTATGTGTAAACCAGCTTGCAGCATCTGAAAAATTTCACAGGAAGTGTTTGATGTTTTAATATAAACTGTGAAGCCTCTTTACTTAGACAATATGCTCTGCTCTGATTCATGTACAGTAGGAAGTCTGATGAGCAGAACAGAGCCAGCAGCCACGTAAACAGTTTAATTGAAATACAGATGTGTTTATGATGGCTTAGACAGCGGGAGTATTGCAGAGTTTGTAGACATAGTCAATGGTTGATTCCTCAGGGGGAAAGAAATCGAGCTGTCCTTGTGAGCCGTTCAATGACAGCGGCACGTAACCACATTAGCTTCCTACAATCTAATATCCATCTGTAAATAATTCAATGTTTAATACATTCTGCAGCTCTTGTTTTATTTATTTTTTTATTTTTTGCAGGTTTTAGCACTCTAGCTAGCTTATTTAAAGGAAATGCATTTGTTTGCTAATTTGTACGTGTTTGTTCCAGTCTTGCTCCCAGAGTTTTCCATGTGCCGGTCGATCTGTGAGGAATGCCTTCCTCTCTCATGGACCGTACCCAGCCAAAGATAAGATCCACCTGGCCAGAATCATACGGTACGCCCGTCTCTGCCTGCTTGTATGCAGAGCTGGATCGATAAATTCAGCGAAGCATGTAGACTGACTCACCAGTCACTGGAGAGCCCCATTTTAATTGGTCAGTCAGGTTGTTCATGCAGGACAACGAACAAAGAGGAATGTAGATGTGGAGCACAAATATTTTGGGAATATGTTCAAAAGAAAACAAATGATTACTGAATAGATATTGGAACTGTAAATACACAAAGAGACTTTATTTTCAGGAAAGGAAAACCCTTACACAGAGCTAATGAATAGTCAATGGGTATTGATTAAAAAAGAAGAAAAAAAAGAGCTTTCATGACATTATATGACATTACACGGTCCTATTTGTGCGATAGAGTGGTCATATGTGCATCTGCTTTTAACAGGCGTAGCTATGTGGGAGTGGAGCTGGTGCAGTGGCTGTGTGAGCAGTGCGTGTACGTGCGCTGTCGGACGACTGCTGTGCGTGTCTGGCAGGTGCTGCTGGAACTGGGAGTCCTGCTGTCTGGTAATACACACACACACACGCAGATAGCTAGAACTGTGCTTCCAAATTTATAGCCACCTACCAGCGACATCAGCACATCTCTAGAGATACAAGTGCTTAACTCGGTTATTTTCAGCAGAAAGGAGAGCTTCATTTGCTGCCTCATTCACCTGCTCAGCACATGAGCTTGAATTTAGTGCAGATCTGTCACATTGGAACTGGGAATTACAGCCACATATATCAAAGCCCCATTTTCCTGCATTGTTTCATTATTCTGCAGAAAAGAAAGATTCCTCCTCCTAAGGTAAAGTTCATGGGTCTAGTGCAAAGATCCACTGTTTAACAGTGAGATTTTGCTTTCTGCCAGCATTAAAAACCAACTCTTTCCATTTTATAATGGTTAATAAAACCTATTTTAAGTGTTAATGTGCATTTGTCTCGATTTAAATCCTCAGACCTGCTTTTGTTTTAGCTTGAATAAAATCCATCTTATTAAATTAGCTACCCAAGAGGACTGTGTAAGTGTTTGGGTGGCTGATAAAATGGAAAGATAATGGATGTGGCTTAAAAAGTTCCAATAAAGTTACACAATCAACACGTCACCCCTGCAGGTTGGTTTTGTTAGAAATCAGTCTTGCAGTGTGTGGACCTCATCAGGTCTGACGGGATGCAGGGAGATCCATAGATATCCTCGTAGAGCGGGGAAGCCAGTGTTTTATTTCTGCTATCTCAGTGACTCACAGAACCCTATAACACCCAGCCCTTGGTTTTTATCGCTCCACCCATAGCCACTGAAGCGTGTTTTCCTTTTTATCATTGAAGTCTGCCTCTCTTCAGTACTTTTCTTGCAGCTGTTTAGCTCATGCTGAGTGCTTTTCTTCTTTAGCACCATGCAAGTCTTCAAGCTGCAGCCAAGATGAGGAACGAATCATGTTTTTTTTTTCTTAAATTTCACATCATTGTATCACAGATTCTTCTGAATATCTAATGTTTGAATCTCTTACCCTGTTTATCCTTCTGCCTCTGCTGCAACCAACAGCCTCATGCTGTTGGGTTTTTTTAATGTTTTGACTTTTGATGGTTTCTTTTTCTGCATAGCTAAGTTTGTAAGTTTTTGTTATGTTTTGTCATCGAGTTTCAGTTTGGGGGGGGGACAGGCTAATTCACAACATAGCTGTGCATTTGTAAATTCACCAAAAAAGTTGCTGTATCATGTCTTCGGAAATGACTTTATATTTGTCACTTAGATTAATTGCTGTCACTTTTCTGCGATGTGATGCTGCATCAAAGGAAGATTTTACAGGAAGTCCATTCTTTACACACAAGCACAAAATTTGAATCTTTACTGGCATAACTAACCTCATATCTGTATTAGTTTTTGACAAAAGTATTGAAAGCAAATTGCTCTTATATTTTTTTCAACGGCATGACTATACCCTAATAGTTTCTGCAGTTTCTCACTGTTGTTTCTGTTTTTATTGAATTATTTCCAGTGGACCAGCGGGTAGTGTTTTCAGACTCCAACACTTACTACCAGTTCAGTTTTGAAGAGTGTGACTCCGCTTCCTGCGAGTTTCGCTCCAATGAGGGGGAGTGGCCAGAAGCTGTGAAACTCCTCCTTCAGCTTGCTCCATATGTCCAGTTTCGCTCTGGTGGTGGGGCCAATAGCCCGTAAGTAATAAATAAATGTACAAGAGAATGTTATGTTTATCTGTCTAATAGGGTTATAATGGTTGGTGCTGGTTATTCTGGACACATGATCAGCTAAACAAAGTCTCATACAGCTGAATGCTGTGAAAACACAGTTTTATGGTCATTTTCCTTGTATTTTAAGCACAAACAGAAGCCTGTTAGCACTGAGAACTGTCTGGGAATTCATTAGTTTTTAACTGCAAGTCTTGTCATTGAGGCAAGTGTTTCTAACACTTCTATACAGTTAATATTAGGATCAATTGATGCTGAATTTTTAGGGCTAAATGCTCAGTGATGGAGAGCATGCCATGATGTTTTGACCTTAAACCATAATGAAACAAATAAATCTTAAAACAATCAGTTAATGTGGAATTTTTGACTCTAAATTAGATCATTTTGAATAATCTTTATTACATAGATTGACGAACAAATAGTGCAAGCTAATTAAATTAAATGTGAAATTATTTACTGGAATTTCAGCAAGAAGCTTCAAAGACGTTGCTGTTTCCTTCATAAGAGTCTGTGATTTTTCACGGTGACTGTAGCATGCAGAAAGTTGCAAACATATTCTGTAAATCTATACTAACTCTTTTTGGCTCCATTCAAGATGTCTCAACGTCAAATGACCCAAAAAAATAATAAAAAGAATCAACAAAGCTGAGTCTGGGAACTTCTAAATTTTGAATGAAAAATGTAGGAACCCTGGAGCCACTAGATGGTCTCCACTGACCTGAAGTGGAAAGCGCATTGCTTCTTTATCCTAGCCCCAAGTGACAAGCTTCAAGTTTAGTTTTATGATGAAGGTCATTTGTCAGTTTGATTTGCTGTAAAAAAGAAGAAATTGTAAGTGTGTGTGCAATTCTGTCCTTGGAATATAAAAGTCACCCTACCAAAGATCCTCTTAAAGTCCCTGAGAGGAACCTAATCTCTGTTCAGTGTTTTACATCCTCTGTCTCCTTTGAGGGATATTTATGTGCACACACACAACCACATCTACAGAGGAAGGGCACATACACTCAAAAAGTGGCACATGATGTGATCAGTCACATACATGAGCTGGTCTCCAGGGCACTCCCACTCACACACTTTGAGTTGTGTCACTCAGAGTTCCCTGCTTTGCTGCGTCTGTAAGTCAACTTCCTGCTGAGCCCGACACTGAACTCAATCTGTCACTCAGAGAAATAAAGTGAGATCTGTATGTGCGGAAAATGAAACTGAAGTATATATATGGAGAGTGAAGAGATGCAAACGTTGATGTATTCTTCTGTATGTCAGCTTCAAAGAGCGCATGTACAGACACCATGCAGAGAGGCTGACGAGACAAACCCAAATGTCATATTTGTGGTAAATCTTGTGTATCAAAGCGAACATGGCTCTGTGTTTTGGATCAGTACCTTTGTATGCAATATAGCAGTTGACATGCACTCTGATTTGCTTTATTTCAATGCTTGCACAAGTCGGCAGGGTTCAGACTAACGAGTGGGAAACATCAGAGCCACTTTACGTCTGACTGAATTTTCCAACATGTCATGTTTTGACAATAAAATGCTAAAAATCGATGAATTTTTATAGCCTCAGTGCTCTGCAAAAGTCTTGAATCATTCCTCTTTGTAGTATGATTCCAATAAGCTAGAAATTTTCCTAAAAAAAATTTACATAAATATTTCTTAATGATGTCTGAAGATCTTTCAAATTTGATATTTTCAACCATAATCAGTCCTTCATTTAGGAACAGAACAGGATCATTTCCAGAGGTATCGCTTATGTTTGAAAAGCAACTTCAGCGACTGAAGAAATAAATCACAGACAAGCACTCCTCATTTCAAGAAATTACTTTGCTTCATTTTACATAGTTCTACCAGCTTTGCATGTCTAGAGATTTAAATTTTAGACGATTTTAATCTAGGCAAAAACTTATGCTGAGTAAGATTGGATGGAAATCATCTTTTAACACTGCAGCCTCTTGCATGTTTTCGCCTTATGCAATACTTTGTATTCGTCCAAATAAAATACACTGAAATTTGTGGCTGCAAAATAACATAATGGGACGTTTCAGTCAACATGCACACTGCTCTGTTGGCAAAAAATCATCTACTTGCTTCAAATTAAATTATGCCTTTAGAGTTTCTCCTTTTCATTAGATAGAAATCTAGTAATACGTCTATCTTTGTGCTCAGTTTTCTTACTGTTTGATTCCATTTCTCTGCAGACAACCATCTCATAGCCTCCCTCCTGTTCGCCTTTCTTTATAAAACTAAAATGTCTCAAGCTACATTGGAAAAAAGCCAAAATTACATAACCACCGTGCAGGTCCAAAAGACTTGATGTTCCAGAAAATCATCAGGCATTTAGCGACCAGACATTTGGTCCTCTTGCTTCTCTTGTCTCCTCCATTGGACTGTTATTTCCATTCTTTATTAATTGTGGTTCCCTGTGGGTTTTACCTAGCATTGCTTTGATTATTGCATGAGATAAGACGAAGCATGAACATAAGAATATATAACTTTTTTTTTTATGGAGTTACTTTTCTGCATCATGTGTACATTGATCATTACATTTGAGTTATTATTTACTTCATGTGAAAGCTTTTAGCAAATTGTTTAGCATCAGAAAGTAGTGTTTCCGAAACCACCCTCTTATTTTTCTTTGAAAATACAGTATATAATCAAAATTTACATTTCATCTAAGTTCACGCAACTTAGCTTCATGCATCTCTTATGTATGAAAATTTAAGTGCAGCTTTATTTTACCACTTGGAGTTCAAGAGAAATGTGTGCATGAAGTACATTTTAAAGGAACGGTGCAACGAGAGACAACATTAATGTTTAATTCTTAGATGTTCTGCCAACTGCAGTGGAAGGCTGTGTTTGTTAAAGTTTGCTGATCAGGCTATGAACTCGTTATGGAACGGGCAACGTTAATATTTTAATCATAGCACCTGCATCTTTCATTAAATCTTTGGCTACTTCAGCTGCTTTAAACATTAAAGCAAAAGGAAAAAAAATAATTCCCTCAAAGCTCACTGTAGAAAACAAAATACTTGGTCTGTATATTTTTTTTATTACCCTGCTTATGCTACATGTGGTAAGCCTTCTGAGTTGGGAACAATTAACAACTAAGCAGCTGTTTTTCTTGTCTTTGAAATGCAGGATGAACAGAATTGCCAGAAGCTAAAATATGATACCTTTGCTTGGGAGGAGGAATGTTGTTGCCCTCTTTGCATTGTATTCTGGTTCCAGTCTGTTTTGGATGGAAAAGGGCATAGTCAAGTTATGCTAAATGCATCTAAAACACACCAGTCATCTAACATCCTGCACCAATAAATAAGACTGTCTTCCTTGAGGTTGAAAATGTAAATTTTTCTTGCTTAAGGAATTCAAATAAAGAATGATTTGAGGTAATTTACAGAATTCTTTGCATCACGAAGCTCTTGATGGGCTTTGAACGAGGAGGTGGTCCAGGCACAGATCATGTTATTTTCCAGCACTGCTCTGTGCCGCTTAATAGCTGGTGACACACCTCCTACTGTGCTTTGCCTCCAGCTTTGGTACCTTCAGCTTCACAGTGAGTCACCAAATTACCAGCTGAACACTGGCTGAAAATAAAACTTAATGATCCCAAAGAGAATAAATTTAGCGTGATAATTTAGAAAACTTTTTTTATCTTGCAAATGGACTTCCATATTTGGTAAGCATCTCTATTTCACCATATTTAAGAGTTAAACGCTGCATTTTCTTTCCTGCAATATGAGAATGGCAGTAAACATACAGTATTTTCACACTCCTTCAAGGCATCCAGCAATCCACCTGCCTGTGTCTATATCTGTTCTGGAGCTCTAGAGCTGCTGTGTCAGGCTGAAGGCTATTGTGTTATCACATACTCCCTGGCTTCTTCATCTATCATTCCACTTTATCAGATCACACTGTACACACATACACACACTGAAAGTCATCCCAGGTTTCATCTTCTTTCCTCAACAAGTTTCACTGGGAAATGTGGATGCAATCCAAATTGTATGCAAATGTAGACGAGCCTGTGTGTGTATACATGCTTCAGGGTTTGTACTTTGTACTTTGTGTGTGTGGATGTGTGGGGGTGAGGCAATGCATCGGAAACCAACCCCCGGCTTTAGTTTTCTTAGAGTTTGTGTTGGATGAGGAACCCTCGGGTGCCGTCTGTTGCTGCTCAAGACCCTCTATGCAAACCTTTTATCTTTGCTGTTAGAATAATGCAGAGTTTACCCCAAACACAAACACTGTCTGACATGCACACTGATGAGGACTAACGCTAATATATTCATGAAGGCACACAGGCTTAGGAAAATCCTCAAGATTTAGACATCCGCGTACATGTGCGCACAGCTGCTGCATTGCTACGCTTACATCTATAGAGGGTGTGTGCGGAGCTTTTTTATATGCCGCCATATAAATGAAAAATAGACGTACCAGAAGCAAACTTCTTAAAACAGATGCTTTGGATTCCAGATTCTGAAATGCAGTGGAGAATGTTATCCATTCATCATTTTAAAGTGTTATCAGTGCTAAAATGCAGAAAACCATCGCTTTTAAATTTGTGTCAATTGTTTAAAAATGTGATCTTTAACTTTTTTCCGTTAATATGTGCACCTGGACCATTATTTTATGATGTTCTATATTGTGTTGTGAGAAATAAGACCTCGACATTCATGTGGAGCAGCTGCATAATTAAAATGGTTAATTTTAATATTTTTTTAAGTAAAGGCATGTAAAATATTTACCAAATGTATTTGTTTTTCTGTCCATGGATTCAAATATCCAGAGGAGATTTTCAAGATTATGTAAGATGTAGTTCTGTTCACACAGTGCCAGGGGGCAGTGTAGAGAGGCTGCAGAGGCAGGTCTGTGGGGAAGTTTTACACCTGAGGGCTGTTTGATTAGAATATTAAACAGTTGCAAATAAAGCTCTGTCTGTTTCTTTAAGGTCAGAGGAAGACTCTGAAGGTAACAGGGACATCTGCAGTGAGATTCTTCAGATGAAAGCTCTGGAGCGGCTGACTTCCACGGTCAGTGGCACCCAGAAGGAAAATACAAGATGAATATGTGGCAAAACTAAAACAAACTTGGAATGATTGACAGTTTTACTTTGTATTTTTTAACCCGTCCCTCTTTTTTTGTTGTTGTTTTAAACAGGTACAAAGTGAGTTGGCAGCTGCTCTCGCTAGAAAGACTCGCAAAGCTTGTAAGTAACGCCGTGGTTGGAGCGTTTCCTTGAAGCATTGTTAGTGGGAATTATTTGGATTTACCGTGAAACCATACACTTATGTGACAAACTATAATCTGCAATATGCTGTTTGTTTGTTCGCAGTATCGGAGCAGGACTCTGACACAACTGAAACAAGCCGCCAGGAATCCAGCACCCCCAGTGAGAAGAGCAGCCCGGTAATATAAACTAATACAAACAGCATTTTATATAATATATACATTATGTACACACAGTCCTCATTCTTAATATATTTTTACTAGGTCAGGCTTTTACCAGCTGATTTCTTTGAGCTCTGACCTACTGATTCCTTTTCCAACCAAATCTGATTCTTTTTTCTTTCTTTGTTTAACAATACACAAAATGGAAACGTGTGTTGTTGGTTCTTTGATTGTGGTAGTTCCTAGTTTTTCTTCTTTAAATAAATGGCAGAAACTAAATACACAGATGCTGATCTCAAGTTGACTGATTGGTGCATCTCTACTCTTTACTTTGCTGTGAGAGTTTGCAGTCACTTAATGATTTGCATTTTTTACTCCCACATTGAAACCATTTGAATCTTGGAAAGGTCAATCATTAAAGATTGATGTGCAGCATAATACTCTTATAAATCGCACTGCTGCTAGTTTAAGTTGCACTTTGTTTCCTTTTTTTCTGCTGTTTTGCTGCTGTATTGCAAAGAGATTGCAGTATCCTAGTGTATTCCTCACTTCCTACATATATTGCTGTTGCACATACACAGAGCACAATCCATAAGCTGTAACACAAACTGCGTAGACGTTGCACCATACTTAAAATTAATAGGTGGTGCTGACTGCTTGGTTTCCTGTAAAGGTCATTTGAGTTCAGGTTTTATTTATGTGGAGATACACACATGGCTGAACTCAGAAAACGGGGTCGGAGAGGAGTGCAGCACGAGGCCCATGTGCTTCCTCATCCCATGTCTGTACAGTCAAAACCTTTTTCTCTGCATCAATTATTTATTCTCTCATCACATCACTGAGTCCAGGGAAGATGGGGAAAAGAGCACCAACACACAAATGGTGTTGTATATTTCAATTTCAGTCGTTTACATGAATTATATCCAAGTTGGCATAAATAGTTCCAGTTCATGTGTTTTATTTTGGTTTCACCTGCAAATGTTATTTTAAAATGAGCAGTTATTATATTATTACAAAGGTGCTTCTATAATCCAATTCCTCATAGCGCAGCCAACAACAGATCTGGACTTAGCAAACTGAAAAAGAAAAGAGGAACACAGATTGTGAAGAAATAACTTCTGTACAATAAGTGAAAACTGTTAAATAATTCACAGTTAAGCCCATAGTTATATTATCCAGATTTAAGCTTTAAAGTGATGGCAGGGAGGCTTTTTAGCATTTTACAAGATTTCCTACATTTCTTAACTGGTTAAAAATTTTAGATGTTTTGAAATTGTTGTTTATCTATGAACGAATGTATTTATCTACATTGTCTTGTGCATCCAGTTCAATGAGTTGGAACCACCCTCGTTCTGTTAGAGTAGCACATTTTCATTGTATTCTTCTGTACAAAGCAACCTGTGGTTAATCAGATTAGATGGAGAAAATCTGTGAAAATCAGTTTTCTTCCTGCAGATTCCTATTCAGATTTGAGTTTGGACTTTGACTGGGATATTTTGATATTCTGACTATTTCTTCTTTGATCTAAACCATTTTTTGGTGCTCGGCTTACACTTTCAGGGTTTTTGTCAAGCTAGAAGGTAAACTTCCACCTCATCTCTTTTGCAGTCTGCAGCAGGGCTCCTTGTAGCTACATCCATTTTTTTTACGTGTCCTTCCGGCAGTGTCTTATTCTGTATGTACACAGCAATTTTCATATTGCCCAGAAAGTCCAAATTTTGTTTCATCTTACCTTGTTTCGGATGGTTGCTGTGCAGCATATGAGACTATCTAGCTTTTAACAATGGCTTTCTTTTCTTTTATAAAGAAATGCAAATTCAAAACTTGCAGTTGAAAATTACCTACTACTTAGTATTTGTCACATTCAAGCCTAGTGAATTGGAACTGTGACTATAAGGTGACAAAATGAAGCAGTTTAAGCGATATGAAAGCTTTTGCAAAGCCCTTCATGTTTATCTGAGAACAACAGACCATCCAGCCACTAATACATTTTAAAATCACACTAGTCGTGTTTGTATGATGGTGGCTGTTGAATTGATCCCCCAATCCCCAATTGATCCCTCTGCTAATATTCATGCAACAGAGGTAGTTATCTACACTCCCAGAGTCGATCATATGTATCAATAAATAACTAGGACAATGAAGCAACTACAAAATGTCAAGGACACCATGTTGGAATCCAAAGCTTTTAAACTGCAAAACAACTGAAGTTTCCTGGAGTCTAATTTACTTTTAGTTCATCAGTTTAAATCTATTGATGTTTTGCGATTTCTTGATTTGAAAAGACATTAGACCCAATAGGAGAGAGCGGCGTACATTTATGTCTTGGACAGGAAGGCTACAGCAGGTCTACAGGAAGCAGAGAGGGACATGTGGTGGTGGTGTAATGTCACTGTGTGTACGTGGGTATTCTACAAGATAAGAGTTGTCATTGGGTTCTGGGAGAAGGGGGGCTTTCCTAGTAAACAAATGGTATCCAGTGTGTGTGTGTGTGTGTGTGTGTGTGCGCTTTACCCTCTGCTAGAGCATGGTACCGTGGGATAGTTGAGCTTACAGGAAGGGTTGCCCGACTCTCAGCCAAACGAAACAAGCCGCTCTGTCTCTCTTCCAAGGAAAATAAACAGCCCAAGCTGGCCGCCACAGGTGATAACCATCACACGAGCTGCACCCAAGGGAATGCATGCAGACACGGAAAACAGCAGCAGTTCTCCTACCGTCCCTCTGCTCTTTTGTTTGAAATAAACTTTCTAATCATTTTCCTGTCGTTCTCCTTTTTAAGACATAACTCTTTGATATTCCTGCTTGGACTTTTTTATAATAGCCTGACGACAGAAGGGAGGAGACAGACACAACACACACTACCTTCTCACACAGACACCCCTCCCGCCCACTTACTACTAATCACACACACTCACTCTTTTTGCCGCCAGATCCTCTGACACAGAGCAGCTAGTCTGACACAAAGAGGTGCAACAGATAAAAAGAATTACAGCCTCTTAAAGATTGAAAGAATTAGAGACGGAGAGGAATAATAGGGAGAGAAAGATAACCTAGAGACACCCAGGATTACCATTTCTTTTCATCATTGTTACATGGGCACAAATTTCTCCTTTCATCATTTCTGGATTATGCTCTGTGGAGAAACTCATTGATCTGCTGCGACCCCTGCTTTTTGGACTTTTCTAGGATGTCTTGGGACTGCGGTTTGAGATATGTCTTCATGCCTCCTGTGTTGCAGCTGGGCGGGATGTGTGCTTTGCGGGACGGGAATGGAAGTGGCGGCGGCGGTGGGATGGGGACCGTTTGTGGCCGAGAGGAGCTCACCAGTCGGTTGGGTCTGGAGGCCGTCCAGCGGCTGGCAAAAGATGGCTGCCGGCTGCTGCAGAACCACAACTACCGTCTACCTGACAGGAACCAAGCGGTTAGTAGAGTTTTGCTATATTGACTTTATTATGATGAAATTAGTTCAGACAGAGCAGTTTACAATTTGTGCATTCCTATCCAGAAAGGAAGTATTTTGACATCATTTGTTAACAAATGCATATTTTATACATGCTATAATTATTTCTGGATGTATATCTATGTACTAAGAAAGGATGAGACCTGTGGAAATGAACATGCTGTATGGACAATAAATTATGTATTATAAGGTAACTTCATTTTAAAATAACTCTTTTAATTGTACTATTGTAAAATAACTGAGAAATGCAGGTTTTTGTTGCAGATGTGAAATAAATACATATAGAGAAGAAAACTAAGTTTGATAGACCAGGAACCTCTTTATCTTCTGCTGCCGTAACATTCCAAAACTGTAGAAACATAAGATCTTTCTCTGAAAGAAGGCCATCACCAAACTAAATGAATGTCAAGACTGGACCAAAAATGATCTAAAGACAGATTTTATGGGCAGATATATAAAGAACAAGTGTTGATGGAACAGTTGGGTTAGATAGAAACTGATTCTGCGGGTTTCTAAAGGCTCTTATTAAGAGAGGTGTAGTTGGACCATTTTGACCTGAAAATAGTATTAACTTAGAAAATCGTTTTGCATGAAGAATGTAAAAAGTCAGCAGCATTCAGGAGGATTGTTTTTGTGCAGCGAAATCCGTCATTACAAGCATGGGTATACAATAAAGGCCTGCCAGTGGGCGGAATAACAACATCCGCACCTGACTTATAACTTGTTGAGAACTCCCAGGTCCTTCTGAATTTGCCAACTAAATTGAGCTCTATTTTACAGTGTGATATTTAAAAAGGAGACAGAACAACTCTTCAAGCAATATGTAGTGTGCTATGAGTAGTTCTGATTGGGATTATCTTTTATGCATAGTTAAGGGCAGTAAACACAATAAATGTGTCGAATCCTACTCTTTTTTCCTCAGTTTTTCTTTAATTGGCTGAAGGATTCTGTAGTTTAACAAATGCTTAATAATTATGTAGTTCCTGAAAAATGTCAAATTTCCATTGTTCAGCATCCAGATTTAGTTTATTATATTCCGGATTGTCTTGAAACTATTGCACCTGTTTTAGAGTGTCATCTTATATCAGCAATATGACTTGCCTAATAACACCATGCATCTTCATGATTGATGGTGACGCTTTGCAAAGTCCTACATGTAATCTGCAAAATAATTTGTGGCTATATGGTTAGCATGAGTGGGAAGTAATGGACGTCATGTGGGTAAGGTTGTCACTACTGTCGTCACTCTGAAACACAATCACAGCTGTTGGTCATGGATTCAGGTCGGGGATCAGGAGAGAAAATCCTGATCAACATGATCTGTGCCTCCAAGGTGTAGACAAGCACACAAGTGTGCACATTTCCTGCAGCTCTGACCCGTCTGATTATCACTCATCAGAAGTGTGATCTGACATAAACACCAGCTACAGCTGTTACTGCAGATAAACTGGCCTTAGCTTCATTTAGATTACTTTTAACAACTCCGCTGCAGCTCGTCTGATGGTGGGTGTTAATAATGGCTCGCTGCAATATGAGCTCATGATTTTATTACAAGCTGTCAGGAACTTTGTATGTCTTTCAGTTGTGCTCACTTGTGTGCGTGTCACTGTTCTGACTGGAGCTTATAATCATTTGTAAGAGCTTTTATGCGTATGTTCATGTGCTGCCGGGCACTGTGGCAGACTGAGTCAGTGGATGCTCATAATGAGTGGGGTGTTAGTGAAGCTAACTTATAATCCCACTCTACAGTGTATGCCTAAAGGCAGGAAGCGAAGCAGATGCAGCCTGATTTCACCTTACATCACACACTGCGTGCAAGATTTGTTGTTGATTAGCTAGTGTTTGTTTGAAGCCCAACTGTGGAAATGCTTTTGCTTGGTGCATAGTTTCATTTTTATTTTTGTTTGCAACAATGCAAAACATGTGCAGCATTGTCCCGTCAAAGCACGTAAAGCCAAAGAAGTTCCCAATGGCTGCAACAGAACCTTTTAATCATTTCTAGACTGGTAAAATAGTCGCTGATTTATTTGTTTATTGATTTATTTTTACTATTTTCATTGGGAATGTAACATCTAAATGTCAGAAGTTAAATATGTTGATTTTAAAATTATTCTTTTCAGCATTTCAAAAAAATGATGTACTGCGGAGGTAGACTTTACCTTGTGGACTAATTATATTTCAATTTTCTTTTACCTGTAAAAGGAAACTTTTAATTCAAATGAACGAGGCTCTTCAGAATCAAATAATCTTAGGCCACTGAATTGGGTGGAAATCAAACCTAAGCAGTCATTTCTATTCACAACAGATGTTGTTCTCCTTCCTAGGTTATTTTGTTTTCCTTTCTTTCTTCATGGATAAGGTCTGACAAACCAATGCGAGCTGTTTCCATAGTGATACGACTGGTGACTGCAGACAGAGCCGAGTGCCTTTCTCCCTTCTAGTCTCTTCTGACTTTAGTTTTTATATCGCTTTATTTGATCATCAAAGTTTACTTGAGTACAAGGACACTGACTTTCTGATGCACTCATAAATTCAGGTATATTCACAGCTGTGCTGGTGTTACTTCCCACATGGTGACGGAATTACAATGCACTATTTGTTTTTGTGCCGCTGAAGGATTGGGTTTCATTTTCTTATCCATTTTTCCCTGGAATTGTGCCCTGCTCTATCACAGCACAGAGGGGGCCCAGACCCTGGAAGAGAAAACTTCCTCTCAGGTTTCCATGAAGTCCAGCTTTCCTCTTGAAATGTTATCATATGAGCGCACATGGAAGATATTAAACTGCATGAATAACATAAAAAACTGTAGAAAAGATTCCTGATGTATTGTGGGGTGTGAAATACATCATGTTGTTTTTTTTATTTTTACGCACCTAAGTTGAACATTTTACTTGTAGTTTGGTATTTTAGTTGGCTTATTTCCTGCTCCAAAACCCCCAGGTTCTTTAGCATAAAGTTTCCATGCTGTGATGTGGCAAAATCTGTGAAAGAAAACTGTATTTAACTGAATTAAAACTGAACTTGTCTGGCACCCTGCTGGTCATAATGTTCAACTGCTAATGTACAATCCTTCATTCTTTCATTTTCAGTTTAATTCAATACTAATGCCAATATAAAATGTGCTCGAGGTTTTAATCGACCTTGGAAAAAAGTTGGAATTAGCAAGTCAAAATAAAAACAAATTAAAATACAAAATAAAGAGCTGTATTGAATATTGTGTATCAGATTTAAATGTGTTCTGTTTGTTGTCATTAGTAAGTCCTTGTTACTCCCATTCTCATCTGTGTACTTTCACAATACCTTCCAGTCTCCCATCTTTCATCTTGCTTGTTTTTCTAATTTTTTATTACAGAAGCTTCTGGCCTCTCCCATTCACAATATTTGTGTTCCTTCTCTGAATATTTTTCCTTTTTTAAGGTTTGCATCCTTTCTGAGGCTGACATGATCTCCGTGCCCAAATTGAGAAATGTTTTCAGAGGTCGTTGTTACAAAACAATTATTGCAATGCACTTAACTTTGAATTAGTTTCTGGAAGATTGTTATCTTAAATCTTGTATTTGTAACACTCCATTGCTCTATTTTGAACCTAGAGTTGTTTTTCTTGGCATTGATGTAAAGGAACACAACACATTTTCTTCTTCTTTGTTTATACAGTGCTTGTTCTTGGTTACATAACGTCTGTAGTTCTGGTTGGCTTTCCCTTTATTAGATATCTGACCCTTGAGACAGGAACAGCCAGTGCTGATAACGTCGGGTGGTTTTTGAATCAGGCAATGTAGTCTAATTGCATGTATCCCCTGCAGCACTTATTAAATGTTATATCTTGACATCACATCTGAGCTGTTGGGTGTGGTGTTGGTGCCAGACCCCAGTGTAATTAATTGAACAGTGTCACATCTTGTTGAATTGGCTGTCACAGGCAAACAATTCTAATCTCCAACTTGATGATGATAACAGCAGCGAATGTTTAATTTGTGACATTCCCAACGTAAAATTGTAATTTATAGTATGTTTTAGTGTTTCAGAGTTTCCTGCGATCAAAACAAAAATGTGTAGAGTTAGAGTTATTTGATAAATTTTGCTTTTAAGGCAAGACGGGACAGAAAGGTGATAAAAAATTATGGTGGAAAAAAACTATCCATCCATCCATTTTCTAACACTCTTGTCCCTAGTGGGGTCGGTAGGGGTGCTGGTGCCCATCTCCAGTGAACGTTTCGGGCGAGAGAAAAAAAAAAGAAAAGTTATTCTCATGTATTTATTGTAAACAAATAGCTTTTGTTTACATCCAGTAGGATGAGGCACTTAGCCCTCATAACTGAGCTGCTGACTGAGCTCATATTGTTTTAAAACCTAACCATGCTTCTGGACATATAACATATAGTTATATTACTGGACAGTCAGTCTTCATGATACTGCTTGTTCACTAACTGCTCTACCAAATTTCTAAGATGGTTAAAAAACAGCTGAATTCATATTGACCAATTCTAATTAGGTGAATTGGTTGAATTGTGTCTTATTTAGTGGTAACACAGTACAATCTAAAATATTTTGAAATCAATGTATTTTATTGAACTTCACAAATACTTTGTTGTGGTTGGAAAAGCACTGTGCAGCTGAAAACCACCAGTATCACACCTGGGTAGAAGGACCTGGTAGCAGCTGAACATCTGGAGCACATTTTTCTAGAATGACTCATTAGGAATCACAAAGAGATCTGGGAGCATATTGTTTTGTCTGACCCAAGTCATGTCCCACCTGCTGCCTCTCAGGATCAGACGCTCCCTTTTATCTGACAGTCAAAGAGACGGCGTGTGTGGATTTGTTTGTGTTTGCTTGCTGCACGTCTCTTTTTTTTAGTGTTATTGAGGTATCTGAGCAATCATTTAAATAAATCTCCTCAATCTGATCACAGTTACTTATAAATGCATTGTTAGGGCTTGGAAAAGGTTAACCGTTAGTGCAACTTTCACCTCAAAATCATTAGGTTTAGTATTGTAATAAATGACCCATCTAAATAAAAAGTCAACCCTTATGTCAGGAGCTCCGTGTCAGTGTCGTTTGTTGCGACACAGACTGCAGTGAGCATCTGCTTCTACTCCTCTGCCTTTGATCTCTATCTCTTGTCTTCTTTTTCACTTCTCACCTCAGGCTGTTTCTTCTTCTGTTCACCTGGGACTTATCTCTGTTTCGCTGGACTGTCACAGCAAACGTGTGTCTGTGTATTTCTGCTGCTCCTTTTTTGAGGATGAGACAATTTCAGGTGTCAGTCCACATAGCTAGCTTTCCCTGCAGTGCAATTTAATATGTTTTTCCTTCCCTTTAAAAGAAAGGAAATGTAATGCTTCCTTTTGATGGTGCCAGATGAGGCTGTGTTGATGTGCTTGAACTTGCTGTATAACCATGTCATGTCTTTTGAGTTAGTTTTATTTTATAATTTATTTGTTTTCTTTCAAGGATTTAATTATTATGACCCACCAAAGTGGTTATAAGCTGCTTTTCATTGTTCAGAATGTTCCTTGATATTCAGAATTGCCACTGCACCCTGGTGGACAAAACATGTAATTGCGTCTGGAATTTCAACATGTCAGGCTTTTGTGTGCTCTGCTAGTACACCGTTTGCACACATGGTTGCATCAGTTCTGGATGGTTTACATATATATGCATGTGTATATGTGAAGTAATTACTGTCTAAATAATCAGGAAACACTGTAGATTACGGTATTAAAATTTAAGACGAAGATCCATTATGAATTCTAGGTGATTTATACGTTAAGCGTGTTCGGCCTTCTAGCAGTTTTGTCCTTGCTTCACTTTGTGACATGCCTGTGTTTTTTTTTTTGGTCCCCTCCAGGAAGCAGTGGGGAGGGTTTGTCTGAAGGAGAGAGGACGGGACGTGTTGGTGTTGCGGAGAGTAACATCATCAGTGACGTCGCCGTCCGACCGGCCCTCACCTACATCGTCGGGGGGCGTGTCCAGAGAGGACGACTGCAATAAGAGGTTTGTGCCTGTCCTTTCATAATGAGAACCCTTCACACTAACATTGACAACAAAAACACATAATTACAGTACTCCTCCCTCTACTTTTCTCGCTTTGCTTTGGGATCTCAACTTGCAGAGGTGCAAAATAGCAGCAGGGCTGTTGAAACTGTACTTGTGTGTGACCAAGATAATGTATGCTTAAGCTGCTGGC
Organism: Phalloptychus januarius; assembly: GCA_902982915.1. Taxonomy (NCBI): domain Eukaryota; kingdom Metazoa; phylum Chordata; class Actinopteri; order Cyprinodontiformes; family Poeciliidae; genus Phalloptychus; species Phalloptychus januarius. Next base: position 8,399,775 of record CADWAE010000038.1, on the reverse strand, counting down.
TTGGAGCAGAAGGGAGAGAATGGCTTTTTGTTCTCAGCTGAAAGGGAGAAACAAGATGACACCAAGATTCTTTTTATTTAGGGTTGTATAGTGTACACATTCAAGGCTGATTTCTTTCTGCAGTGTCTGCCAAGACCCTGAGGCACAAAGCAGGGAGTGTCAGACAGGTTAGGAGTCTGCCTGCTTGTGTGTGTGTGGACACAATTCAAAGCATCCTCAGTAACAATCAGTTCCCTCGCAGGGCTACTGTAGGAGCTGTCAGAGAGAGGGCTTTAATCTCAAAGGTTTATAGCTGACAGCAGCAGCCAGCAAGACATCGAACCCCAGGGAGGATCCCCCCCTCCTGGGGATGCAAAACTTAGAGGAGGACAGATTGTTGGCATGCGATAAGACATGAAGATGAACTCTGAGCTAGCTACTCTTGCACAGGCAGAGGAGGATATAGTTGACGATGATGATATTGATGAAGATGACTGTGAGGGGGGCACTGAGGATGGAGATTGTGGCACTTTAGACACATGTGCGTTTGATGTTCCCCACTTTCCCTACATCGATGATGAAGATGTGGAGGAGGAGGAGAAGGAAAGAAGATGGAAAGATGGAGGTGACCGCACTTTGTTCTCCAGTCTTTTTGAAGAAGACTTTTGCGGTTCTTCGCCCTACAGGTACGTGGTGGTGTCAGGAACGCCGCTGAAGATCTTGGAGCATCTGCTCAGTGACCTCCGGCTGGACGATCAGAGAGGAGCGATGGAAAACAGAGAGAGCGGTAAGGTTAAAAACACACACCAAACCATCCATTTTACAAAAAACAATCAGTTAAAAAGGTGACAGCTGCAGTGAATAAGTGCTTTTAGACAAATAACCAAACAACACGGATCAAAAGCATACTGAACTTTGCTTTTGTAAAAACATACCATAGTGCTTCATACCACAGTGCTTCCAAGGAATTAACTTTTCAGCGCAGCACAAGTTCCAACACAGACCTGCTTTCAGTTTTACTCTAATCTCAAGTGGCTTCAAACCCACAAGGTGTGCACTTCCTGCCAGAACCTCTATGTGATTGTAGCTGCATGAGTCAGCCTATCCAGGTGCAGTCATTCAACCTTGTGATTGCCTGTAAATATGAGGAACATTTAGGAGGTTAAATGCTATAATGAGATTGTGAAATAACAGCTGGAGGGCACTCGAGACATTTCTGCAGCGAGTGTTGTTCAGAAATGTTTTGGATTCATGTCTTATTGTAGCTATAGCTGGTATTTGTTGGTGTTCCTTGTGGACTTTTTAATACAATCTGTGTAAAATCCAATATATCCAGTAGCCTGCAGGAATCAGCTAATCGTTCGAAAAATTTTGTGTGTGTAATGTAATCTTAGTATAACCCAGGCAGTCCTGTGAAGATTTTGGAAGTTTGTTAGAGAAATTAAGTGAAAAAACAGCATTATGAGATTATGGAAGAAATTAAAACAGAGCAGCGTTATTAAACATCACCCAAAGCTTTGAAGATTACACAAAGTAATGTTCAATTAGTCATCTGAAAATGGAGTATGACACAGCTGCAAACCAATCAATATAAGACCCACCCATCTAAACTAGGAGGGCATTACTCCAAGAAGCAGCCAAGAGGTGAATTGTAACACTAGAGCAACTGCAAAGATCCACCGCTCAAGTGGGTCAATCTGTTGAAATAACAGCGATTACATGTGGAACATGTGGGAAAGAAAGAAAAAGTGCGATTGAAGAACCCCATAAGCAGCAGTGCAAACTTATGATCTGGTCAAATCAGACCCACATGGTGGTAGAAAAACAGCACTTCAGGACTTTATCAGCATCTGGTTGTGACGCTGTTTTCCACCTGAGGCAGTGAAGTTCAGCAATTTTGATGGAAGAATGGATGGAGCGAAATACTGAATCTGGCTTTTCACAGGACTGTGAACCTGGACATGCAGCTACAGCTGCTCTGAAAAAGTTTTTGATCAAATCTGTTTTACGTCTCAAACTTCAGACCTAAATTCATTTGACATTCAACAATTAAAATAGCTTCTCAATAATCTCTGCATCTGACTGAGCACAAGCTATTTTTTCAAACCGATGCAATAGCACGAATTTTAGTCTCTAGACGGGCAAAATTCTGCCTGGTGGGGCGACTGATATTACTGATGCCTTGCAGCAAGAAGGTTCTTGAGTAAAATCCCAATTTGAAGTTTTATGGAGATTTTTAATCTCAATGGGATTTTCTTGGTGAAATAAAGCTTAATAAAAAAGTTTACAAAATCTCCTAGTTCATGTGTGGATTCTCTCCGGGGCACGACTTTCTGCCACACTCCAAAAACATAAGAACTAATTAAGGACAATTATTAATTGTCCTTAATAATTCTAGTATGTTAATGGGTGTGAATACTTTTGAAAGAAATTGTATGGTGCAGTATACGTGTTTGATAGCAGTGGTTTATGCATGCAAGCTAAATTGAAAGTCTGCGATCTGTTCAGCATTTCCAAATCTGATTATCAGTCACCTATCTAACTTTGGAATTAACATTTCTGCACAAAGTAAAACAGAAACGTGTATTTATGAAAATTTGTTCCAGCATACCTTCCTGAAATCGCTATTTAAAAAAACCCCACTTTAAGCATTATCTTTGAGTCAAGAGCTGCTTGTATTCTACTTTTATTACTTTAGTACATCAGGGACACTAGTTGGGTATTATTAAGCTATCCCACTGGCTGTTAGGATTTGTTTTTGCTTTTAAAGACAAGGAGTCTTTATGCATCCGCTCAGACCTCAGTACCAGCAGCTACGAATAGTCCACAGGGAGCCATCTGACTGAATTGCAGGAAGCAGAGGAAGAAAGAGGGAGAGATAAATGTGGGAGAGAACTGAGATGGGCTTTGTCGAGGAAGTCCGGCTAATATTTATTCACGGAGGAGAGTAAAGGAGCGTAAAGAGAAGGGGGGAGAGAGAGGCAGGAGTCTGAGACGGTGCCCATGTTTGCCTGTCCTGTGCGCTGATGCAGCCGCAGGAAATATGTACATATATGGTGTTTCGTAAGTTTGTGAGCGAGACTCCCTGAAGTGGTGCCAAGCATCAGTGTGCTGTTTTAACTGGCTTAGCTGTGCAACATTGAACCTGCTCTAACATGCTTTCATGGAGAGAGAGCGATTACCTAAACACCCCATTGCTGTGAACACAAAAAACGCACACAAAGGGGGGGAAAAAAACAGAAGCAGCAGATTACCATGATTAGTTCAGCACACACATTTTATCCACCTTTTTCCCTTCTTGCTCACAAGAGATAAAATCCCCAAGGTCAGAACTGAATGAGTTATTCATTAGGGTGCTGTGTGTGTGTGTGTGTGCGCTGCGCCATCTGCAACTGTGTGTTTGACTTTGTGCATGCCAGCGGGCAAGCGCAGGGGGGCATATGTTCAAGATGAAAATGGCTATTTATCATCGCACCGAACTGAGAGAGTGTGAGCGTAGGAGGAGAGGAATAGTAGGAGGAAATCTAAACGGCAAGTTATGGAAAATGAAAAACAGGGGATGAAGAGAGAAAGCGAGGCTGTTGGAAGATGTGATGGAGAGGTCCAAAAGGGGAGACTTGGAGCAGGAACAAACCTGGTGGAGAAATAGTTTATCGATCGCAAAGTAAAGACAGTAACAGTGAAGCAAGTTAACAGCCTTTTGAAATATGACGGGCCCCATCAGACCCTAAAAGTGCCTGAAATATTTCTGAAAAAAAAGTTGCAGTTTTATTTCTAAAAGAAGGACAGCTGATCAAATATTAATGACACGGCCTGTGCTCGGTCTTCTATAATTGATTTCTGTGCTCTCTGCCTCACGTGGCCACATTTGGGTCACATTTTTATTTTTTCTTTCACAGGAAAACACTTTGACACCACACACACACACGAACTCACAGAGTACTCCTACCCCACAACAATGGCTCATTACCCATGGGCGCCGAGGGCCATTTCCATTTGATTCATACCCAATGATCACCTGCTGAGCCTCGCACTCTCGTGATATCCCACTTGCACTTCAATCTGTTCTACTTTACCCGTGCTGTGATGAAAACACTTCAGTTAATGGGTTATGATGTTCATGCACAAGCCTACAACTTCATGCAGCTGATCTATCACAGCTAGTTTAGATGGGGTGTTGTTTAAAAAAACATTTTCTTTCCATTGATAGCTGCAGCACATGTATTACCTAACCCTTTCAGGACCAGAGCCTACAATGAGAGCTGCAGCTTCTACCTTCAAGATAATCCAAATATGCTTCCTTGAATATTCATCAGTCATGTTATGAATACTGTCCACTTTTTTGGGCAATTGATTCAATTTCAACATCCTTAATGGGCAGAACAAGTGTGCGTCTGTAGTAGTTAAGACGTTTCATCTGCCCATCTTGTATCTTGTCCTTCCTCAAGTGGAGAGAGTTCAAGCTACACCGTTTTACTGGTGAATGGTGGTGTATTCATTTCCAAGTCAACATTCAGTTTTAATTTATTAAATACATTTTGACACGTGTTGGCTTTCTTACCAGAGGATAAGCAGCCAACAGAGTGGTTGCTGGGATAATTGTCGTCATTACTGGTGTAGTTCTGTTGTTTTTGTTTTTTTTTTCCAGAAAGGAATGGTGCCTTTCATGCAACATCTATTATTTGTTTATTTTTTGTCTGCCAATCATTGCTTGGTCCTTTATTAATTTCGTAAACCTTATAATAGATCAAAGGGCTTAAGGCAGCTTCAGTCAGATGTTGTCTATTCTAAATGTTTTACAGGATAAAGGAAGTAATATCCGAGGTATTTAAAATGACTCATTCTGATGTGCTTTGTGTTTCAGAAATGCTGCTGGACGACTTCCTGCTGACCTACCTTGTGTTCATGTCCACTCACGACCTCTGTCAGGCCCTGCTGGGACAATATCCTTACAGCATGCAAATCCCACACAAACCCTTCACACTCTACTTCTTTGTTTGTTGTCTCCTTGACCACATTCACCTATAGCAGCGCACGCTGCAGGGGTCAGGAGGAAGGCAAAGACGCCCTCTTTAGGAAGCGCAAAGTACTGCGGCTGGTGTCCCACTGGAGCAGGCTTTATAAGGACTTCCTCAAAGAAGAGGAGCATGTCAGGAGCTTTATGAAGGTATGGCAGTCCCTTCTAACACCTGCATGTCATTGGGTTTCTATTTAAACACTATCATGTTTGATTAGTGATGGAAATAACTAGCTCCGGTTTATTTATTAGCTGTAATAAGTCAAAGTTTACCAGAAGAATCTGACTGGACTTTCTGGGTTTTCCCAGAGGGGCAGCGAACACAGACTCTGTTACATCCACTCACTGAAAGGCGAATGCAGACCCCTCCACTTGCTCGTTCTTTCATAAACTGACTGCTCCTTCGCACTCCGACAGGTTGCCATAGAAACCAGAGTGGTAGGGTTGGCAAGGGTATAATTTTATATGGAGTGCGTAACCCAGGTGATAGTTGCCTAGTAACAGAGGGATGAGAGGGAAGCTGGGATTTGCGGAGCTACAGAGGGTAAATGACAGTGATAAAGAGGTGGGTGTGTGTGTGTGTGTGTGTGTGTGAGTGTGTTGAGCTGTACAGGGTTATTTATTCTATACCATACACATGTGAACACGCTTGCACTAAAGAGCATGTGCTTCATCTCATATTGGTTATTAAATCAGCTGCTCAGACTCTGGTAATGACGAGCTTAATGGTATTTAGATTTTTTTTCTGTTTCTTATTCTGATATTTTCTTGAACATCTGATTATTCTCACTAATTAGAAAGCTTGTCCTGTTAGTTGACATGTTGGTTTGGGCTTGCAATGCAGACAATTGGTATTCAGGTGTGACCATGCATGTCTTTGTTTTTATTTAATTAGATTTTTTAAAAAGCTGAAATAGTTCTGCACTTCTAATGTTCATTGGCTTCTGTCAAAGTTCAACAAATGGGAAAATAAAATTTGTAAAACTAACATTTGGTGTCAGTTTGTTGCTAGTTGAGTTTTTTTTTCCTCACAGCCCTGACTACTCAGCATCACACTAAACCTTTTGAAAAAGTCTTACTCTTCCTTTAATACAAGTCCTGCTGTCATCAATGACCATCTTCCTGCACTGTCTCCCAGACGCTGTACAGGTACGTTCTAGAGGATCTGTACGAGTTCCCCTCGCTGGAGAAAGACCTAAAAGAGTTTCAGAAGCTTCTGCGTCGCAGACAGTAAGCACTTCTTGTCAAAGGGGATTGATATAAGTTTGTGCATCTAGTTGCTAAATTCCTGCTTACTAGTGTGTGTGTTATTGTCTTATAGCACAGTGGACGACTGCCCTCCTAACCAAAAGGTACGTAAAGTAAGCAGTTCCGCATTTAAAAGTAAATTTACTGTTCACACTGAGTTAAAACGGTCTTTAAAAAGACATCACGTCATATTTAAAGGTTTTTAAAACTCAGTGGTTGTTCTTCTTTGTCTGTCAGAGTAAGCAAGCGTACCAGCAGATGAGCTTAAAGGAGAACAGTTTGCAGCTTCGCAATTCACCAGCGGACCAGAGAGAGGGTGAGTGAGACAAAAATACAAAACAGCTCAACATAATTATGGATAACAACAGAATTTTGATTTATGTAAATTTCCTAAACATAGACGGTTCCCGTCTTCTCCAATTTTGTACTTAACATTAATCTAGTCAGGCTGTCCTCTTTAAGCTTTGCTATGTTTGCTCCTCTGCTTTTTCTCCTTTATGGTAAATATTTTATTTAATTTTCCAGTGATATGTTGCGTATACATGAGTCCTGACTCCTACCTAAGTGTCCACACACATCCTGCTCTGGAGGCTCGGGAGCTTCTGCGGATTCTGGGTCTGAAGCTGGACAAAGCAGAGGAAGACATGGTGCTGGCCGTGGTGTCGCATACCGGAGGTGAATTCACACCGTTTTCAATAAATAAATGTTTCTCCTGAGATCCACTTACCCAAGAGTTTATAAAACCTTATGTAACTTCAGACCTAGTGATGATTTGCTGGATGCTTTGAGATCAACTATTCCTAGAACATGCATACCCAAAGGAAGCTTGAGTTCTCTCTTTCTTTTTTTTTAAAGATTATCTTAATTATCATAATAATCTCTCCTTTTTTTAATTATTTGTCTCTGCAGAGCGCAGGATGTTGCAGCCCAGCGACTGCGTCTACTCAGAGTCTCTGACCCCACAGGGGAAACTGGTGGCTTGTCACAGAGACCTCACTGAGATCTTGGTGTGTAAATATCCTTTTGTATTCACAAACCAATTTCTCTGTAGACAAAACTCAAGATAATGATGCACTTAGAACTTAGAACTTTTTCTCCTCATTTTATTTTTAGTTATAAGAAGAGGAGACAATAATTAATGCAGTTTAAATAAAAAGATTGTCTGTATTTGTGACATTGCTTAGAATTTATTTTTTTCGTGCTTGTATTTGCAGCCTCCGCTAACAGACTGCGCTGAGTTGAGTAGGAGACCGGTTCGTCTCTTAGGCATCAACACCTGGGATGTGGCTGCAGCGCTCACACACCTGGACTGGAGCCTCTTCAAATCCATCCATGAGGTATCGACACAAAACATACATGAGTTGCATTCAAACATTTTACTGCGTTTCAAATCAGATTGTGTCAAAAATGTAAATAACTGCAAGTCTCGCACAGTTGAGTTTGCAATTAAGAATCTTTTTATTTAGTGAAGAACAACTCATACACTTTTTTATTTAACGCTGCACTATCTTAGGAAATCAGCAAAACTGTTCAATATTATAGTAATGATGTTGGTAGCAATAAATTCACATTTACCTTCATTATTTTAAAGCCGACATCTTTACCTGACAAGGATCTGGCGTCTCTGTCATATTTTTTATTTTTTTTTACTGACATGCAAAGCGTTAATTCATAACACTTGTATCCCAATACTGAATAAATATTGCATTTCTGCATTTCAATTTTTCCCATTGAGATATCAATGGGAAAAATGATGGATGGGATAAAGTCTCACTGCAGTTGATGCTCACACAGAAAATAGTTCCCAAGATACTAAAGATGCAAAAAAAATGCTCTCAAATGTTTTGTTTTGACAGAAGAGAAAGAGTCTTGTGGGAATATTGTGAACTTATCCTAGCTTTCATTGCAATATTCTGCAATAATTTTGCAATAGTAGGATTTCCTTTTGTCTTGCAGTCCTGAGCAAATTAACAACTTTGAAACATTTTTACCTGTGTGTACAGGAAAGCGCATGTTTATTTAAAGGAAAAATATCATTGTGTCTATTTCATTATATTTTTACTTCTTGATATCAAATATAATATTGAGGGAGAAATTGTGGAGCTTGTCATTCAAGTTGATGACTGAAATTGTTGTCCATTTGAAAGATAAGTTTTTTTTTCCTTTTGTTTTTTTTTGGCATAGCTCCGACTAATTCGGTAATTGATTTATTTCAAAAAATGTTTCCCTGTGTCATGCAGCAGGAGCTGGTGTACTACACTCTGAGTCGTGCTCCTGGCTCCGGCCACACGGCGGCGCTCTCGGTCCTCCTCCAGCGCTGTAACGAGGTCCAGCAGTGGGTCATGTCCGAGGTGCTCATGTGTGTATCGCTTAATAAGAGAGTGCAGCTGCTGAAGAAATTCATCAAGATCGCTGCTCAGTGAGTGGACACAAAATGAAAAGCGGAAAACTAATTAGGAGCATCAAGATTCTGATTTTGTTTCCTTTTTTTTCTTTCGTTTGTAGCTGTAAAGCCCAAAGAAATCTGAACTCTGCGTTTGCCATTATAATGGGTCTGAACACGGCTGCAGTCAGCAGACTAAACCAGACGTGGGAGGTAAGGATGTGTGTTCTGGGCTTCGATTTAGATGCAAACTCTGTGCTGAGCGATTATTACATTCAAACACTCTTGTTTTCAGAAATGCCCAGGGAAGTTCAAGAAGTTATTCTCAGAGTTGGAGCTCATCACGGTGAGAACAGAGAGAGTGTTGCAGGCAGAGCTTCAAATGTGCTCCAGCTATTTTTTTTCTTTCTTTCTTGATAGACAAATCCCTAAATTTCTCCCCTTCTTTTCAAGCCTTCTAAAGCATTTCTCTCTTCCTCTGGCTCTTCACAGGATCCATCTCTGAACCACAAAGCTTATAGAGAGGCCTTCAAAAGGATGAAACCTCCTAAGATCCCTTTTATGCCTCTTCTCCTAAAAGGTATCGTCTAAATCCTTCACTCACACATAAATATAGATTTTAAAAACAACATTGAATTAAACTTTAATATGCCTCTCCACTGCTTTTAGATATCACTTTCATCCATGAGGGAAACAAGACCTTTCATGACAACCTGGTTAACTTTGAGAAGCTGGTGAGTGAAGTATTAAGTTTTTGCAGATTGAACCGTTTTAAGTTAAACAGCAGATTATTTATTTATTGAAAGTCCTGAAGATTGTTTTTCTGCAGAAAACATTTTCAACTAAATCCTCCTTTGATATGAATGAAATGTAGGTGACAGAATATGTAGGGTTTACCTTAATATATCTTCTATTTTTCACAGATAATAATGAAGCTGCAGTGTTTGAACACATGTCCTCTTTCATTTCAACAGCATATGATAGCAGACACGGTGAGGATGATTCGCCACTGCCAGAGTGACCAGCCAGGTGTGTATCTGCATTTCTGGTTATTTGTTTTAAAATAGATGTGAACAATATGGAAAAAACAACAGAATTAATTAGGAATTAGGATTATTTGTCGTGTTGCAATTAGGATTTCAGATTCAAATGGAAACATTTTACAGAGAGAATATTGTCAGAACATTTTGGTTTCTTATCTGCCGCTTGTGAAGTGTCTGGAGAACCAGCAAAAAGAAAAGTTGTGGACCAGATATTTGTATTCAGATGTTTTTGTGCAGAGGAAGAGCCAAGTCAGTGTCTAGTAGAGACACTGACTTGTCTGGTATGTGGATCTACGTCCAACAAAGAAAGAAAACAAACACTTCCTAAGAAGCAGGTTTCAACCAAGCATGTAGCACTGGTTAGCTTTTTTTTTTTTTTTTTAAATCAGAAAGTGCAATGAATCAAAGTCCTAATGTTTGTTTTTCAAAAATGACGGCTACTTCAAGAACTAAATGTTTCCTTTGGCATATATGCATAAAATACTTCCTTGAGCATGTAAAGTGTTGCACACTTGCATGTAAAGTCAACAGGGATTGGTGGCGTTACAGTGTAATTTAGTAGATTATGCTAAACGTGAACAGACCAGTTAAGAAAAAACAGTTTCTTTAAAATACAGTTTGTGAACTTTTAAACTCATTCATTAGAAAACAAAGAATCAGAATCATGTGTGTTTTTACACTAATTATTTAGGGTAATGTGTGTTTTATAAAAAGTAAAGTCAATTTGAGAAATGCACTGTCTAAATTTGTAATGTTTTGATATTTGCTATTAATTATTGGAAGGTTTTCACTGCCACCTGCAGCTCAGTCAGATCATTGCATCTGTACTGGGTCAGCTGATTTGGTTTTCTCTTACAGTTACCAAGCAACAGTTCCTCCACAGGCTTTTTGTTTTCGATTTATTTATTTTTATACATGTCCATTGAGCTTCGCAGTGGGGAGGCTTCCAGGAAAGACTCGCGTTTGACTTCAGCACATGTTCTCTGTCTGTCTCCTAGGCAATGAGGTTATCGGAGTGGACAGCGCGGAGGTGAGGGCGAGCGTTCACTACCTGCACATCATCGACAATCAACAGACACTCTTTGAACTGTCGCACAAACTGGAGCCGCGCGCTTGAGCACAAGCGGGAACGCCAGCCTGTGTGACAATGGGGACGCTTTGTACAGCAAACTGTCACACGTACACTGCAGCAAGATCACACAACCAGCAGTGCTGCGAGACGGACTGCTGTCGTTCAACACTGTCCACTCTCAAAAGGCTTTCATACACTCGACATGTGCTTATAAGGGGTTTTTAACCTCCACACACTCCCGGGGAACCTTCTTTCAGAAATCAAATCTGTGCAGGAAGATGGAGAAACTGAGCGAAGCGTCACGGAGGCTCTGATTAGTTTGTACAGTACCTGCTAGGCTGATTAGGCCTTTTTGTTCTCGTCATCAGTTGGTTATTTTCCTGTTCATCAGGTGGAATATTCCTTTATTTTTGTAAATCTCGCTGCTCCCGTTGAACATCAACAGACTTGATAACCGCGTCTTCATTTCAAACCCAAAAGCATTAAATTATTCTTTAAAAAAAAAAAAAGCTAAATGTCCAATATGATTTCTACTGCATAGTTCGCACTTATTTTCATAGACATGCTATTTAGTTGTGCAACCTTTTTAGTTGTTGTGCAGGAATAACTAAAGCCAATCGGTTCTGGGTTTGAAAGGTTGGAACGACCCTCGTACTCTCATCTCTATGGTGTTTTATTGTGAATAGAAATGATTAGTTAGCTTTGTACATACTGTGGAGCAGACAGTTTTCAGTGCGTTTCTGTTGAGCGTTGCAGACCCGCCGCGCTGCAGGTCTCCTGCTTTGTTTGCCCCGTTACAAGCATGACGTCCGCTCCTTGGATCATGTGAAGCCAACCTGACTCCTTGCAGAGATGCTTTCTGTCGAGATGTGCTATTGAACCTGGTCGCTATGGAAACGGTCCTAGCAGAGATCAATGTTTCTTTTTTTTTTATATGCATATATATCTTTAAGGTTTATTGTATCAATGTCTTTTATTCGAAGTGCAGCACACAGAACAGCTTTGTTCCACTGATTCACTTTCATAGGAAGAAGACGGATAATTAATACCTACTGACTGAAAATAATGTTTCATTTCGAAACAATCTCATTTATACTGTGAGAACTAATTCAGGATACTGACAGATTAATGGAACCAAAGGAAATGGCATTGAGATTTGTTTTTTTTCCAGTCACTGTGGGGGGAAGCCTGACTAGATTGTAAAATTTTCTATTTTATGCCCTCACACAAATGCCGCACGAAAGCAGATATTGTCTGATGTGCTGATGCTTACAAATCAACAAATCCTTCTTGTGTTACATCATTGGTTATTTTATCACATTTCTGTAAATCCCTTTTGTTTTTTTCCCCCCATTCTTGTCACTTCCTTGCAAAAGTGCAGCTGTGATATTCTAAACGATATTCTAAACTCAGACAAGCATTTGCTGCCTTTTTTGGACTTTTATAAGGTTTAAATTAGGGATAAAGTGCAATACTGTGAAGACTCTCTTACAAGTGTTCATTTGGATTTCAAAGAAAGAGCTTTTTTTCATTTTTTTTTCGTGGTTGTTACATCAGTAGGAGACATTTCCCAAAACTGTGCCAAATGTGTTCTAGGTCCATGGTGTGAAGAAATATTCCAAAACGAAAAGTTATCAATCTGACTGTCACCATTACGATTTGGAACCACTTGGAGGCATTGCTGAGATCTTTAAACACTTTATCTTGACAGGATTAGAGCCGTTAAAAGTGAAAGATGTTCAAGTGTTTATTGTTTAAGAAGTTTTACTTTTGGAAATTGAAACTATGCCGGTAAATCTGCTAGTTTGTATTTGTTTTTTCAGAAGTTGGTTGGGATGACAGCAAAAAAAAAATTAAATTTAGCATAGTTATGCCTGAAACCTGTTAAACAGCGTACCAGCAACCTCTTAGTGTACTGAGATAAATCAATTTGAGATGTCAACTTTTTTATATAATAATCACGATAATCACGATTAAATCTTCTTTAACAATATTACAGCTTTGTTGTAAAAATGCTCCTGGTGACACTCTGCCAGTGAATAGTTGTTAAGTCTTACACATCAGAGCACACACCTGTTTGAGTTCAAAGTAACATTGAAATGTTTTCTTTTTGGTTAGCATAGAGCTGTGCATGATGTACATACAGACACCTTTTGCGGATCATGTGTAAAGAAGTTAAGTTGGTTATTTATTAAAAACTTGTGTTTATTTATAGTGACTAAACGTCTTGGTTTTTGTGCCATCCACAGTTTTTGAGGAGAGCAGGGGTGAGATTTGAAGCTGCAAAGGGGTCAAAAACGTTTTGTGCTGTAATGTAGCCACTAGAGGGCAGCAGAAGTGCAATAAGTCTGTCAAACGTTGAACGGACAACAGGAGGCTGTATTCAGTGTTTTATTAACCGCTGTTACAGAAGTGTACAGTTCTGTTTTTTTTAAGTTGTTGTTCAAAACCTGTTTGCATGATTAAAAAAATACACAAAGTTCACAATGTAAGAGTTTAAGGAAAAAGGCTTTGTACAATTGTAATATTGTTTATGTGTAAATATGCCTATGTTTGGTATGTTATTTATCAGTTGTAAAATGGAAAAGAAGTGAATCACAAAGCAACCTGTCTCCTTGTTTTCTTCAAACTTCAGGCAACTGAAGTCTTTTTTTTCTTTCTAAAATGCAGCTCCATCATTCAAAATTCAAGTGAAAATTAATACAGTCTAGGTTTTATGAGAAATCTTTTTGACTCAAAAATTGATGCTGTGTAATTATGAATATTTGTCTTCAGAACATTGATGGACTTACTAAATAGTATGAGGGATACAGAAGAAACAAACCTTTAACACAGTCTCAGTGATAAAGACTTTTGTGATCTAATCTGACACATCAGTCCCTTCATCCCTTTCTCCATCTCTTTATCCCTTCCTTCGTCCTTCCACTCCTTCATTCCATCCCATCCTCTCTGTTTCAGGTAAACATGTCCCTCGAGAAACTGCATTTGGAACCGGTGTCTGTATTTTCATTATCTAATTATATTGAAGTAGTTTTAAAGAAACATTGGTTGTTTATTTTTGTGAATTAAGACAGATTTTTTCCCCATTCATCCATTGAAATATTCTCATTGAAAAACACTTTCAATGACTTAAGTCTGGACTTAAGTCATTAGTCCAAAGAGCCATAAATGAGCTAATTATAAGATAATGAAATTAAACTGCAGTTAAAGCATTTTTTGTCACAAATTCTTCTCTGGATGTAAAATGTGGCATGTAGTTTTGTGTTAATGAGTTAAAGCTTCTTATTCATAAACATTTGAAGTGTTTTTGTGGTGTGTCAAATTTTGAAATCATTTCTTCATGGAAAAGAAGTGAATCACAAAGCAACCCGTGATTGCCCTCATTAAAGCTTAAAAAGAGCTTATTACATGGCAGTAGTGTTGATCTATCTTGTTCTTTTCAGGATCAAACATGAAATAGATTATTTTCACCCTGAAATTGTAATTAAACAATTTTCAATCTATGCTTTTCATGTCGTTTCTTACTAGATAATATTAGCCAAATCGTAGATGCTTTTCTAGACCATGTTAAATATGGCTCCATCTTATCTCTGAACCTTTGCATCTTTTCCGTGGAACAAGAATAGATAAAGTTATCTTTTGTACCATCAACATTTACAGGAACACAATAGGGAAATTAAAATAGGGCAATAACTGTTATTCTGTGTTAAGGAAATAGATAAAGAATTCCTATAAGGGACAGCTTTTATGGGAATTCAAATTTAACATTACAATAGATCATTAACAGGAACACAATAGATGCCCATTCTGAGGAATATAAAAGAAAGCAGGTGAACTCCTGTCTCTCCAGAACTCTCTTCAGCATCCATCCCTGGAGATAAACTCCAGCAAAACTCTGAAATCTCTCAGAATCAAGAGCATCAGACTCCAAGATGATTTTGCTGTTCCTCTTGTTTGGTCTCTCTCTGGCTGCTGAGGTTCCTTCAGACAGACAGGAGATGAAGCTCCAGCGGGGCGGCTGTCCCCCATTCTGGTTCAGCTTCAATGGCCGCTGCTACAAGTACGTCGCCACTTTGATGACCTGGGCTGATGCAGTGCAGCACTGTAAGGCCAACCTGGTTCCATCCACAGTCTGGAAGAAGAGAACTTTGTCAAACTGCTGATCAGAAACTTTGATCCCACTCAGGGAGTCAACTGGATCGGACTCTCTGACTGTCAGAAGGATGGAACATATTTCTGGTCTGATGGGTCTGGATTCAACTTCAGGTTTTGGAATGCAGGAGAACCAAACAACTCAGGAGGATCTGAACCGTGCGTGCACACCAACTTTGGCCCATCCAAGGGATGGAACGATAAAGTGTGCACAGACAGATACTCCTCTGTTTGTAAAGCTCGCCTAGATTGGCAATAGCTGCTGGCAATGTTATTCTAAATCTGTTCACTTGTTTTAAATGTGTTGATCAGCAGATCTCAAGCTAAACCTGTGGGATAAAAGGTGCAAATGTGTTGTATAATTTATTTAGCCTATATAATTGGGCTTTATCACTCCTTATAAATACTTATTTGTATTCTAATACTATTATCATTTAAATGTGTTGATCTATTTAAATGTGAGATAAAAAAGTGCATCTGTATGCAACATTTTCATTTGATTAAGTATAAAAATATTTTTACTTTGTGATACCATGAACAACAAAGCTTTGAAGGAATTTGATAAAAATATGTTTAGATTTTAAGACCATAAAACCTGCCTGCCATGTGTCATTCTGAGAGGAAGTAGTAGTACTGTGTGGCGGCTGTCCCGTGTTCTGGTACAACTTCAGTGGCAAGTGTTACAGGTATGTGTGACCTGGACTTATGCAGAGCACCATGGTTTATCAAAGGGAGGCAATTTAGTGTCCATCCACACTAAATCGTATGGACTGAATCGTCAATCTCCTGGTCAAATACTTTGATCCTACTCAAGATTCCACCTGGATTGGGCTCACAGATGAAGGAGTGTGGATCTGGTCCAAGTACGAATTCTCCCTTTGGACTAATGCTGTGCCTAAGAAATTTTGGAGGAAATGAACACATTGGTCAAACTTATATTCACGACCTTTACTGGAATGATAATTTATGCTCATACTAATTACATTTTGTTTGTGCACCTCACATATTTTAAAATTGTCCCATTCCACTTTATGAATGCTGTAATTTTGTAAGATTTTTCACTGTATCAGTCAGAAAAGAGTTTAATTTGTAGTAATTATTGTAAAATAAATGATTTTTAAATATCTTCTTTCAAAAGTTTTAAAGTCCCTGTTTTCAATGGTTTCATTATATCCATCTTTGTATGAAGTGAGGAATAGTAAGAAGACCATAATAGAGTTGAGATGACAAGGATCTGACAGGGAAACACAGACAGAGGTGGGATTAAATCAGAGAACACAAGATGCAGCTGGGAGCAATCAGGGCTGACAAGACAACACAGGAACTAAATTGACACACAAGAACCAAATCCTTATATTAATTAAGAGTAACAATCATTTGAGTTTTAATTCACCAAACTACACTCAACTAATAAGAATAAAATATTTGCATTGCGTTTTAACTTAGGCTAGTAACTAGCACACTGAGTATTATTGGTACTTTATTTGGTACTAAAATAATTTTACCTCGAGAATGGCGGGTTGGCTAATGGGGGTTCGGGAGATAAGCAGCATCTCCTGATTTTTTTTTCTTTTGAATTGCATAATTAAAAGGCACTACTGTCTTTGCAGCCTCCATCTCAGCCCATTTCCACTTCAGGCAATAAAATATCAGACTGGGACCAAGCAGCAACACTACAGCAAGTTAGCAAACACTGGCTGTCTCTACCATCTTTGCCCAGGCTTGGTGTTGTGTGTGTTTGTGTTTGGTCATGTTCAAGTTACACATATTAAAGGCAGCCTATCAGTAATGTTACACCATTGGTTCATGTGGTGTAATTTTAATCTGCTTAACATCTGGTTAACATCTAAAGACATTTAGACAGATGCATTGTTTTAAATTTCTTTTTAATTTTTGCATTTTTTTTATTGCATTGTTTTTATTGCAGTGTAAATTTACACAATTTACACTGCATTTACACACAGACAATTTACACTGTGTGTAAATTTCACACAGTGTGCTGCATTTGTTACCATCAGATTAACTTCTGCACTTCTTCTACTTATTTTCTTTATCTCCTCAACAGATTAAAGTATGTATG
Source organism: Phalloptychus januarius (assembly GCA_902982915.1). Lineage (NCBI taxonomy): Eukaryota > Metazoa > Chordata > Actinopteri > Cyprinodontiformes > Poeciliidae > Phalloptychus > Phalloptychus januarius. The sequence continues at coordinate 8,382,801 of CADWAE010000038.1, read as the reverse complement.
TCTCTATTTACACTGTAATAAGTAGCTCAATACAATGTTATATCATGCACTCTCATTTGGCTCTTACTGTTCTGTATGTTTTGCAAGCTTATTAAACACACCACCAAAGCCTGACCATCAAGCAAATAATTGTGGCTTGGTCCTGTCCAAATTTTTGGGACACAGCTGAGCCATAAATCTAAACTCTAATCCAACCACAGTCTGGAGAAAACAACTCTGTGAAGTTGTTGATCGAGAACTCCATGCAACTTTATGGTTCGCATGGATTGGAGTCTCAGATTTTTACAAAGAAGGAGCTTGGGTACAGTCCAGTGGAGAGCTAATATATGGCATTTTATTGGATCAGAGTTGCTGTTGGTGTCTCCCTGCACTGGCTTCCTGTACACTTCAGGACTCATTTTAAAAATTTTGTTTTAACTTTCAAGGCTATCCTGGCCAAGCACCTAAATACATTCTTGACTTTTTTGTCCTTTAACTTTTTCTAGGCCTTCAAGGCAAATGTTATTCAGTGCACGCCAAACCCGTTTTTAAACCCGTGGACATCATGCTTTTCGGGCCGTGGCTCAAAGACTCTAACTCTGTCCCACTGTCCTACACTACAGACTCCACAGACTCTTTTAACAAAACACTACTGACATTTTTATTCAGACAGACTTTTGCTTAATGTTTCTTTGGTTTGTTTGTTTTTGTCTTGTAATTGTTTTGCCTTTGTGAAGCTCATTGTGATCTATATGTTTGTGAAAAGTGATATAGAAATAAAATTTTACTTATTGACCTAAATTTGAATTTAGGTCAATAAGACCTAGATCCGTGTAAACACAGTTGCTAAATTTAAATTTGTAAACACGGATCAGAATCGAGGTATTGCTTTCAGTTGAAAAATTATTTCTATAGGACTGTGCAGAACATATTTTTTTATGATTTACATCCGCATGTTCTGAGGCTATTTGTGTTTTAATAAATGTGTACGAATCAGAGTTAACAAATTCTTTCATTGTCAAACTACTTGGGAAGGAAAATTTGCTCCAAACATTGTGCAAAATCAAACAGAAGTCTTATTTTAATGTATTAAGTAAATCTAACACAAAAGGTGAATGTGAGGAGAGAAGTTATTCCGAGAACGGATCACAAATCAACTCTGACCAAAGACAACAGGTAATTATCATGTAAACTATGAAACCATTTTATCATCAGTGAGTATATTTGATCTTTGAATGAGTTGCAATTTAGAACAGTTGCGTGGAACCATCTTTATCTTTATTCATTCATGACCAACACAACCCCTTTTTGCTACAGTCAGATGTTGCAAAGGATTAATTATGTCTGGATCTGGTGCCTTAAGAAAAATGTGCTGCTCAGCTGAATGTGTGATGTACATTTTGTAAGGATTTCATGTGGCCTTATTTGAAACTAAATGATGTGAAAGTGGGAAAGATACAACAAAAGTGATGAAATGTAATGTTAATATTATGTATATTTAATTTATTTGTTTACTAGTCAAACTTGTTCTCAGTTACCAGAGAAAGTAATAAGGAAACCCGCAGCTGGTATCTATGACCTCAATTATATTTGCACAGTCGTTATGATAACAGAACTTCTCCAGAATGAAACAGATAGAGTTCCTATGAAGAAACTTTTATGGGAATTCAAAACATACATAATTGTAGCTCATTAACAGGAACACAATGGATCTCCTTTCTGAGCCATATACAAGAGAAAAGATATACTTCAGTCGATCCAGAATTCTCTTCAGCATTTATCCCTGCAACTAAACTCCAGCAAAACACTAAAATCAAAAACATCAGACTCCAAGAATATATTGATGTACCCCTTGTTTTTTTTCCAAAAGTACTTCCATTTTCTAAAAAAGATTTCTTCAGAATGTTTTCATGTTTAATATTGTTTTGAGAACATATTTTTGTGTGAGTCTGTGAAAGAGGAAAAGGGAAGATGTAGAATGCAGGAACTAAAAATCTGAACTTTAGGAAGTGCTTGATATATTTTATGGCCATTAGAGGTCGGTATTCAATTATATAGCCATTTTCTAACACCCTTGTCCAGAGTGGGGTCAGGAGAGGTGCTGGTGCCGATCTTCAGCCAACATTTCGGACAAGAGGCGGGGTCACCCTGGACAGGTCGCCAGTCTGTTGGAGGGCAACACAGAGACAGACAGGACAAACAACCATGCACACATTCACACCTAGGGAGAATGTTTTCGGACTGTGGGAGGAAGCTGGGGTACCCGGAGAGAACCCATGCATGCACAGGGGGAACATGCAAACTCCTGCAGAAAACCTCTTGTAAATTAACATGTACAGAACAGAACAAGGAAATTACGAGAGCAATTACAGTCTGGCACACCTGCACTTGTTCCTTGATGCATTTTTCAAAAGGAATCAAACAGAATTAATGATCCTGATAATTTTGTGTCATATACAGAATCGTAATAATACCTTTTTTCCCTATTTTTACTGAACAATAGTTAGGAGGAAATTTTTTCCACAATTCTCCATACTAAGGTCACTGTGTCAACTATTTAAAATGGATCTAATGTTCTAATCACTGCAACTCAATAAAGAAATTTAAGGAGCTCCTACTTGGATTATTCTTGTTTAATTGTTTAATGTATACTATTTACATTTTGAGATTCTTTTAATTAAAAAAACTTTGACTTTTGAGATTATGCTGTTAAAATATTACCCTGAAATATGCAATTTATAAATCTGAACATGTGAAACTTAATTTTAAAAATATGTCCAAAAAGCTCTGATGCTATGAACATTTCTTTATTATTTTCCTATAAATATGAACTGATGTATTGATCAATCATTACACACCAACACTGCAGACGCCCTTTCTTGGGGCTATAAAAGGAAGCAGCCTGCCGTTTGCCTCTCCAGGATTCTCTTCAACATCCATCACTGCAGACAAACTCCAGCAAGATCTTCAGATCCCTGCACATCAGAGGCATCGAGCTCCAAGATGATGTGGTTCCTCTTCCTGTTTGGTCTCTCTCTGGCTGCTGAGGTTCCTTCAGACAGACAGGAGATGAAGCTCCAGCGGGGCGGCTGTCCCCCATTCTGGTTCAGCTTCAATGGCCGCTGCTACAAGTACGTCGCTACTTTGATGACCTGGGCTGATGCAGAGCAGCACTGTGTGACCCAAGGAGCCAACCTGGTGTCCATCCACAGTCTGGAAGAAGAGAACTTTGTCAAACTGCTGATCAGAAACTTTGATCCCACTCAGGGAGTCAATTGGATCGGACTCTCTGACTGTCAGAAGGATGGAACATATTTCTGGTCTGATGGGTCTGGATTCAACTTCAGGTTTTGGAATGCAGGAGAACCAAACAACTCAGGAGGATCTGAACCGTGCGTGCACACCAACTTTGGCCCATCCAAGAGATGGAACGATAAAGTGTGCACAGACAGATACTCCTCTGTTTGTAAAGCTCGCCTAGATTGGCAATAGCTGCTGGCAATGTTATTCTAAATCTGTTCACTTGTTTTAAATGTGTTGATCAGCAGATCTCAAGCTAAACCTGTGGGATAAAAGGTGCAAATGTGTTGTATAATTTATTTAACCTATATAATTGGGCTTTATCTCTCCTTATAAATACTTATTTGTATTCTAATACTATTATCATTTAAATGTGTTGATCTATTTAAATGTGAGATAAAAAAGTGCATCTGTATGCAACATTTTCATTTGATTAAGTATAAAAATATTTTTACTTTGTGATACCATGAAAAACAAAGCTTTGAAGGAATTTGATAAAAATATGTTTAGATTTTAAGACCATAAAACCTGCCTGCCATGTGTCATTCTGATGGAGAGGAAGTAGTAGTACTGTGTGGCGGCTGTCCCGTGTTCTGGTACAACTTCAGTGGCAAGTGTTACAAGTATGTATGACCTGGACTTATGCAGAGCACCATGGTTTATCAAAGGGAGGCAATTTAGTGTCCATCCACACTAAATCGTATGGACTGAATCGTCAATCTACTCAAGATTCCACCTGGATTGGGCTCACAGATGAAGGAGTGTGGATCTGGTCCAAGTACGAATTCTCCCTTTGGACTAATGCTGTGCCTAAGAAATTTTGGAGGAAATGAACACATTGGTCAAACTTATATTCACGACCTTTACTGGAATGATAATTTATGCTCATACTAATTACATTTTGTTTGTGCACCTCACATATTTTAAAATTGTCCCATTCCACTTTATGAATGCTGTAATTTTGTAAGATTTTTCACTGTATCAGTCAGAAAAGAGTTTAATTTGTAGTAATTATTGTAAAATAAAGGATTTTTAAATATCTTCTTTCAAAAGTTTTAAAGTCCCTGTTTTCAATGGTTTCATTATATCCATCTTTGTATGAAGTGAGGAATAGTAAGAAGACCATAATAGAGTTGAGATTACAAGGATCTGACAGGGAAACACAGACAGAGGTGGGATTAAATCAGAGAACACAAGATGCAGCTGGGAGCAATCAGGGCTGACAAGACAAGACAACACAGGAACTAAATTGACACACAAGAACCAAATCCTTATATTAATTAAGAGTAACAATCATTTGAGTTTTAATTCACCAAACTACAGTCAACTAATAAGAATAAAATATTTGCATTGCGTTTTAACTTAGGCTAGTAACTAGCACACTGAGTATTATTGGTACTTTATTTGGTACTAAAATAATTTTACCTCGAGAATGGCGGGTTGGCTAATGGGGGTTCGGGAGATAAGCAGCATCTCCTGATTTTTTTTTCTTTTGAATTGCATAATTAAAAGGCACTACTGTCTTTGCAGCCTCCATCTCAGCCCATTTCCACTTCAGGCAATAAAATATCAGACTAGGACCAAGCAGCAACACTACAGCAAGTTAGCAAACACTGGCTGTCTCTACCATCTTTGCCCAGGCTTGGTGTTGTGTGTGTTTGTGTTTGGTCATGTTCAAGTTACACATATTAAAGGCAGCCTATCAGTAATGTTACATAATTGGTTCATGTGGTGTAATTTTAATCTGCTTAACATCTGGTTAACATTTTAGGGGAAAGCCTGTGTCGCAATTAAAATTGCTGACATGACCTGGGTTGATGCAGAACTCCACTGTTTGTCAGAAACAGCCAACCTGGCATCCATCCACAATCTGGACGAACACAGTTTTGTCATTTCCCTGATCAAGAACTTTGATCCTGCTCAGGGAGTCACCTGGATCGGTCTGTCTGACCTCCATCAAGCTGTGGTCTGATGGGACTGTGGCAAAATATATTCTTTGCACTGCAGGAGAACCCACCAACAGCAATGGAAATGAGCACTATGTGCACACTTTTATAAGGAAATCAGTTTTGGTTTACAGTGGCTCAATAGGAAGTACTTTTAGTACTTTGCTTAAGAAAAAAATGTGCCCCTGCAAACCAAAGATCCAAAATCTCTATTTGAAAATGAGATTATTTCTTTTTCACCATGTTTTTAATGGTGAAAATGTATTAAGTAACTGAACTTAATAACTTTAAAAAAAATTACTTAAAAAGTAAGAATACACCATGTTGTATTCTTCCCAGGTTTCACTTGTTTAATTTATTCTTATGCTATACTGAATTGTTTTGAATAAACTATAAAAATAAGAACTAAAATATTAAAAGTAATACGGTTTCCACTATCCTGTTATTACAGCCATAATGTTGGGACTACAAAATATGAACAATCATGAGCAACTGTTACTTTTCTATTTTACCAGAGGGGCAGCAATGATAAGAATGTCCTTGAGTTGCAGCTGGTCTCTGCTGCTCAAACCTCATGCAGATAACTTGTCTTATGTTGTCAAGTGACACAGCTGAACAAAATTTGTTGTTCTCACACATTTTTTTCTGCAGCTGTGAAAAAGCATTGACTGCTGGACTGGATCGACCTCTGCAGAAACTGCAGAAGGTAATGTTAAAGAAGCAATGCCATAGTGTAGCAAACTCCAGTGTTTGTTTAAGATTGCAGGTTTCTACAGCAATATGGACATACAGGCATCTTTCTAATTGTTATTTTAAGAAAACTACAATGTTTAAGAATTTGCCTTTGTACAACAATACAGAGCATTTATATCGACCATTGAGGACAGTATGATCATCTAATGATGATCATTTTGATTTTATTTTCTAGGATTGTGGGTTGGACTTTGATTTGCATTGTAATAGATAAACAGTTGGATAGAATAAGAAAACAAAATCAGAAGCAGGATTTCCAGAAATTGGGGAAATTAAAGTTTGAATTTTGATTTTAATTCTCAGTGCCTGGCTCTGGATGCAAAAACATTAATGCATGACTTTTTTTTGGTTTTCTAGGTTTTGGCATCTTTTCTTACAGGATCATGTATGAAGTGTTATAGTATATTTTAAATTGACTCAACTTTATAACTGAACTTTTACATTCTCATTGGAACAAGAACAGATAAAGTTTCCTTGTAAATCAACATTTACAGGAAAGAACAAGGAAATTAAAAGAGATTACTTTCTGGAACACCTGCACTTGTTCCTTAACTCATTTTTAAGAAGGAATCAAACAGAATTGATTATTCTGACATTTTTGTGTTTCATACAGAATCATGATAATACCTTTTTATTTATTTTACTGAGCATTAGTAAGGAAGACAATTTTTCCACAATTCTCCAAACTAGGGTCACTGTGTCAACTATTTAAACTGGATCTGATGCACTGAATCGTTGCAATGTGGAGATTTCTTGTTTAATTGTTTAATATATAATATTTACATTTTGAGAAGCTTTTAATTAAAAAAATAAAACATTATCTTTTGAGATTATTCAGTGAAAATATTATCCTGAAATATGTAATGTATAAATCTGAACATGTTAAACTAATTTTAAAAATATGTCTAAACTGCTGTGATGCTCTGTACAGTTTTTATTGTTATTTTCCTATAAATATGAATTGATGTATTGATCAATCATTACACACCAACTCTGCAGACGCCCTTTCTTGGGGCTATAAAAGGAAGCAGCCTGCCGTTTGCCTCTCCAGGATTCTCTTCAACATCCATCACTGCAGACAAACTCCAGCAAGATCTTCAGATCCCTGCACATCAGAGGCATCGAGCTCCAAGATGATGTGGTTCCTCTTCCTGTTTGGTCTGGCTCTGGCTGCTGAGCCTCCTTCAGATGGACAGAAACTGAAGCTGGTGCGTGGCGGCTGTCCCATGTTCTGGTTCAGCTTCGAGGGCCGCTGCTACAAGTACTTTGGCTCCAGAGTGACCTGGGGAGAAGCAGAGCTGCAGTGTGTGTCAGAGGGAGCCAACCTGGTTTCCATCCACAATCTAAATGAACACAATTTTGTAAATTTTCTGATCAAGAACTTTGATCCTACTCAGTCATATACCTGGATTGGACTCACCGATATTCACAAGGAAGGAGCGTGGATGTGGTCCGATGGGTCTAAATACAGATTTTCCCTTTGGAATTCTGGACAACCTGACAATTATCGTGAATATGAACACTGTGGACAGACCAGCTATGGGAGCAGTTTTTACTGGAATGATGATTTGTGCTCAAATAAATTTGCTTTTGTATGTGCATCTCACACAGTTTGTCCCTAGACACAAAAAAAATTGAAAGAAAAAAAATTGTGACTATGTTGCATTTCCTGATGATTGTTTGGTTTATATTCAACCTTTTTTCCCAACAAAACCCAATGGAAAGACATATCTCTGGATTTTTTTCTTATAACTGTCTAGATTGTATGTACTCTTATACAGCCATCAATGTAAAATACATCTTTGTGATAAACTCTTAAAATTCACCTTAAAAGGCTTTCTATGTGTTCTTATAAGGGATAACATAACAATATATTATACACAATGTATATCAGCATTGGTGGGGGTCAGAAAAAGAAATTAAAGCAATATCAATGATCATGTCCAAAAATTACTTCTGGCTAACATTTTACATAATTAATTTTTTTTTCTTTCATTTTGGTGTTTGACTATTCACATTCTACTCTTGACAGATAGTTTGATCAATAGTTGAGTTTAGACTGTATCATATTTAGAACTACAAATTTGCAGATTTTTTTTTATTAGCAGCAAAACTGGAATATACATAAACAGAATATCAGGAGTTTTGAAAATGTTTGATACCCAAAGCTTACTGAAATGATTAAAAAAATTAATTTGCATAATTTTTAAATGACAAAATGAGGATATAGACCTTTGATGGTCAACAACTATCTCCACAGATTCCCATTGTGATGGTCATAACATCTGTCCATTAAAATTACAAGGTGACCTTCACATGCTTGTGTAGACATTTATAATTTTTTAATAATTATACATGAATAGGTATGAAACTACTGCAGAAAGGTGTGCTTTATTCATATACCTAAAAAATATTGTTTTAAAAACAGTTCAAATTACTATCTGCATATTTTCTTCAAATAAAAATGTATAAATTTTTCAGTTCAAAGGTATATAATTAGAAAATATAGCTAGAACTCACAATTTTATACATAATCTATTTCTCATGAACTCCTGCAGCACTTAGCCTAAAAATAATATTAAAAGATTATGTTGTTGCCAGACATTTTAACACAAAATACTTGCTGTTAATGAAAAGACATACAGATTTCTAAAGTTAAATCAGACCAAGCGTCTCTCGTTTTGAGAACATATTATTGTGCATATTCTTACAGTCTGTGAAGGGAAAAAGAAGATTCAGCATGCAACAAGTAAAAATTTTAAATATCAGAAGTGTTGTTAAATTTTATTGCCAGTAGAGGTCAGAATCCATGTATCTATTCACATGAATTACTTTTAGCTCCTGCTTTGCAATAAATAAAATATAAATTTTACAGTACTGCAATTTACACAGGCAATACAATATTGTTCATAGAGCAACGAAAACACAAGTTGTCTTGCGCACTATTATTACTGAGTTTTATAATGATACCATTCCTGCTGAATATCAAAAAATATTTTTTAAATAATGAATTTAAGACATAAACATGAACTGATTAGGTTTGACACATGACCTTTAACTTCCATGAAGTAGTGCTCAACTGGAAAAACTTGTCACTTAGAAATGACAAATCAAATTAATCCAAAACTGGACTAATTAGTCAGCAAAAACTGAAAGCAGTCTGCAGTCCAAAACAGCAGACTACTTTGAAGACAGCCCCCTTTCAGGAATATAAAAGAAAGTAGCTTAACAACTTCTTCTGTGGAGGTATACACCTGTGGTCATCAAAAGAGACTAAAACTCTAACGTACTGCTGTTCCTTTTATTTGGTCTGTCTCTGGGAGCCTTCTCTCCTTCAGATGAGCAAGAAGTGAAACTGGAACGAAGCAACAGTCCCATGTTCTGATACAGCTTCAACGGCTGATGCTACAAGTTCATTGCCATCCACATGACCTGGGTTGATGCAGAACTCCACTGTTTGTCAGAAACAGCCAACCTGGCATCCATCCACAATCTGGACGAACACAGTTTTGTCATTTCCCTGATCAAGAACTTTGATCCTGCTCAGGGAGTCACCTGGATCGGTCTGTCTGACCTCCATCAAGCTGTGGTCTGATGGGACTGTGGCAAAATATATTCTTTGCACTGCAGGAGAACCCACCAACAGCAATGGAAATGAGCACTATGTGCACACTTTTATAAGGAAATCAGTTTTGGTTTACAGTGGCTCAATAGGAAGTACTTTTAGTACTTTGCTTAAGAAAAAAATGTGCCCCTGCAAACCAAAGATCCAAAATCTCTATTTGAAAATGAGATTATTTCTTTTTCACCATGTTTTTAATGGTGAAAATGTATTAAGTAACTGAACTTAATAACTTTAAAAAAAATTACTTAAAAAGTAAGAATACACCATGTTGTATTCTTCCCAGGTTTCACTTGTTTAATTTATTCTTATGCTATACTGAATTGTTTTGAATAAACTATAAAAATAAGAACTAAAATATTAAAAGTAATACGGTTTCCACTATCCAGTTATTACAGCCATAATGTTGGGACTACAAAATATGAACAATCATGAGCAACTGTTACTTTTCTATTTTACCAGAGGGGCAGCAATGATAAGAATGTCCTTGAGTTGCAGCTGGTCTCTGCTGCTCAAACCTCATGCAGATAACTTGTCTTATGTTGTCAAGTGACACAGCTGAACAAAATTTGTTGTTCTCACACATTTTTCCTGCAGCTGTGAAAAAGCATTGACTGCTGGACTGGATTGACCTCTGCAGAAACTGCAGAAGGTAATGTTAAAGAAGCAATGCCATAGTGTAGCAAACTCCAGTGTTTGTTTAAGATTGCAGGTTTCTACAGCAATATGGACATACAGGCATCTTTCTAATTGTTATTTTAAGAAAACTACAATGTTTAAGAATTTGCCTTTCTACAACAACACAGAGCATTTATATCGACCATTGAGGACAGTATGATTATTAGATTACCATAATTAAATAAAAACAAAAACACATAGATGAAATATGAGTTATTGTCCATTAAGTTATATTCCATATAAACTCAATAACATTTTTGTAGTAGGTTGACTAATTTGACAAAATATTTCAAAGTTCAAGATGTTATGACAAGACACTGGCAAGTGCTTTCTGCCACCTCTGCTCTGTAATTACACATAAGCAGTCAGTTTTAAATGAAAAACATAAATAGAACATTTTTAACTAAAATAAATACTTTATTTTAGTTGTATGAAATGATTTAAAGTGTTTGGGTAATTATGTAAGCTCAGGTACAGCATATGTTCAGCATAGATGTGTTCACAAGAGTCAGTCATTGCTAATGTATTTGAACAATCAAAACCATCTGGACAGATAAACTCTGCGAAGGATTTAAAAGACAGCAGTCTGTTACTTTTCACATTACAGTCCTAGAAGCCAGTGCACATATGACTGAAAACAACATAATCCTGTTTCTCTATATTTTCTTTAGCTCTGGGTGCAGTGCCAACTTTAGATAGCCAGGAAATACAACTGTATCCCCGACTCCAACGTCTCTCTGCCAGGCTTCCTGACTATACAAGCAGGCAAAGATTTTTAAAAATTTAAAGATCAGGAGGAAAAAGAAGGAAGGTGGATTAACAGTGTTTGTGAAGAACAGGTGGTGTCATTCAGGACATGTTGCTGTGAAGTGCCGTCTCTGTAGTCCAGACATTGAACTCTTGGCAGTAAGTTAAATTAATGAGTTAGAACAACATTTAATTTCCCTTTGGAATTAATAAAGTACTTTTAAATTTGAATTTAAATTTGAAAAAAAAACAAAAAAAAAACGAAAACTTTTGAAGTGAAACAGAACAAGGCAATGAACTTTGTTATTGAATATGAGGATTCAAAATAATTAGACTATTTGGACAGCTACATTTTCTAGGATCGTGGGTTGGACTTTGATTTGCAATGTAATAGATAAACAGCTGGATAGAATAAGAAAATACAATGAGAAGCAGAATTTCCAGAAATTGGGGAAATTAAAGTCTGAATTTCTGCTGTGTATTTATGTGGGATTTTAATTCTCAGTGCCTGGATCTGGATGCAAAAATATTAATGCATGACTTTTTTGTATTTTCTAGGAATTGTCATATTATTTTACAGGATCATATATGAAGTGTTCTTGTTTATTTTGAAGAGCATAAAATATATGACTCAACCTTATCACTGAACTTTTGCATCCTCATAGAGCAGAGAGTTTCCTGGTAAATCCTCAACATTTACAGGAACAGAACAAGGAAATTAAGAGCAATAATTATCTGGCACACCTGCACTTGTTCCTTAACTCATTTTATAAGAAGGAAACAAACAGAATTTATGATACTGATAACTTTGTGTCATACAGAATCATAATATTACCTTTTTATTTATTTTACTGAGGAAAATTTACGAGGAAAATGTAACCACAATTCGCCAAACAAGGGTCTTTGTGTCAGCTATGTATAATGGATCCAATGTGATCACATTGATCTTTATTTGGTCTAATGTCATCTAATAAAGATATTTGAAGAGCTCCTATTGGGAATTTTCTCTCTTTATATTTTGAGATTCTTTTAATTAATAAAAATACTTTATCATTTGATATCACCCTGTTGAAATGCTACCCTGGGATTTGTAATATATATTTGAACATGTCAGGTAAACTGCAAATTTTAAAAAGATTTACAAAAACCCGTGCTGCTGTGCACAGCTGGCCATGTTACAGATGCATTAACCTTGAATCATTACATAACAACACTGCAGATGTCCTTTTTTGGGGCTATAAAAGGAAGCAGCCTGCCGTTTGCCTCTCCAGGATTCTCTTCAACATCCATCACTGCAGACAAACTCCAGCAAGATCTTCAGATCCCTGCACATCAGAGGCATCGAGCTCCAAGATGATGTGGTTCCTCTTCCTGTTTGGTCTGGCTCTGGCTGCTGAGCCTCCTTCAGATGGACAGAAACTGAAGCTGGTGCGTGGCGGCTGTCCCATGTTCTGGTTCAGCTTCGAGGGCCGCTGCTACAAGTACTTTGGCTCCAGAGTGACCTGGGGAGAAGCAGAGCTGCAGTGTGTGTCAGAGGGAGCCAACCTGGTTTCCATCCACAATCTAAATGAACACAATTTTGTAAATTTTCTGATCAAGAACTTTGATCCTACTCAGTCATGGACCTGGATTGGACTCACTGATATTCACAAGGAACGACAGTGGATGTGGTCCGATGGGTCTAAATACAGATTTTCCCTTTGGAATTCTGGACAACCTGACAATGCTGGTGGAAATGAACACTGTGGACACACCAACTATGGAAGCAATTTTTACTGGAATGATCGTATGTGCTTCACTCAGCTAGCTTTTGTCTGCGCAAATCGTACAGTTTGTCCCTAGACAAAAACAATTAAAAAGGAAAAAAATCTTAATTGTGTTGCATTTCTTGATGATTTTTCTGTTTAGATTCAACCTTTTGTCAGGTTTAGCAGTTTTACGCTTTCAACCTGCAATACCATCGCACGCCCCTGCGATTTAATTTGTAACAAAAAGAATAAATAAATGTTGTGAACTCAATTCAAATATAAAGTTGTTAAAAGTGTGCAGAAGCAAGTTTTTGGAGTTCCGAAACAATTTCAAAACATCAATTATAGAAAAAGTGATGAAATGTAATGTTAATATTATCTATATTTAATTTATTTATTTAGTAATCAAACTTGTTCTGAGTGACCAGAGAAAGTAATAAAGAAAACCCGCAGCTGGTATCCATGGCCTCAATTATATTTGCCCAGTTGTGATGATAACAGAACTTCTCCAGAATGAAACAGATAGAGTTCCTATGAAGAAACTTTTATGGGAATTCAAAACATACATAATTGTAGCTCATTAACAGGAACACAATGGATCTCCTTTCTGAGGAATATAAAAGAGAGCAGATGAACTCCTGTCTGTCCAGAACTCTCTTCAGCATCCGTCCCTGCAGAGAAACTCCAGCAAAACTCTGAAATCTCTCAGAATCAAGAATATCTGACTCCAGGATGATTTTGCTGTTCCTCTTGTTTGGTTCTAGAGTTGCTTCTAGAACCAATGGAGGCTTATCCCACTGGTCAGTAAGCATAAGAATAATGCATATTTGTATACAATATTTTCTTTTTAAATCAGTGTAGGAGGAAAGAAATATTCAAAAGTTCATTAGTAATTTTTACAAGTCTAAAGTAAAACGTTTTGCATTAAATAATTTATTTATATTTAATCGTGTTTTCATCTAACATGATTTTATCTAAAGACATTTAGATAGGTGAATTGTTTTCGATTGCATTTTACTGTGTAAATTTCACACAGTGTGCTGCATTTGTTACCATCAGATTAACTTCTGCACTTCTTCTACTTATTTTCTTTATCTCCTCAACAGATTAAAGTATGTATGTCTCTATTTACACTGTAATAAGTAGCTCAATACAATGTTATATCATGCACTCTCATTTGGCTCTTACTGTTCTGCATGTTTTGCAAGCTTATTAAACACACCACCAAAGCCTGACCATCAAGCAAATAATTGTGGCTTGGTCCTGTCCAAATTTTTGGGACACAGCTGAGCCATAAATCTAAACTCTAATCCAGCCACAGTCTGGAGAAAAACAACTCTGTGAAGTTGTTGATCGAGAACTTCATGCAACTTTATGGTTCGCATGGATTGGAGTCGCAGATTTTTACAAAGAAGGAGCTTGGGTACAGTCCAGTGGGGCTAAATATGGCATTTTATTGGATCAGAGTTGCCTAATTATTCATGGTAAATGATCTTTACTTATATAGCGACTTATAACATTTTGAAAGTCAGAAATCGATCCTTCAGACCACAGACACTGAGATGGATAATACTGTACTCCTGTTGGTGTCTCCCTGCACTGGCTTCCTGTACACTTCAGGACTCATTTTAAAATTTTTGTTTTAACTTTCAAGGCTATCCTGGCCAAGCACCTAAATACATTCTTGCCTTTTTTGTCCTTTAACTTTGTCTAGGCCTTCAAGGCAAATGTTATTCAGTGTACGCCAAACCCGTTTTTAAACCCGTGGACATCGTGCTTTTCGGGCCGTGGCTCAAAGACTCTAACTCTGTCCCACTGTCCTACACTACAGACTCCACAGACTCTTTTAACAAACCACTACAGACATTTTTATTCAGACAGACTTTTGCTTAATGTTTCTTTGGTTTGTTTGTTTTTGTCTTGTAATTGTTTTGCCTTTGTGAAGCTCATTGTGATCTATATGTTTGTGAAAAGTGATATAGAAATAAAATTTTACTTATTGACCTAAATTTGAATTTAGGTCAATAAGACCTAGATCCGTGTAAACACAGTTGCTAAATTTAAATTTGTAAACACGGATCAGAATCGAGGTATTGCTTTCAGTTGAAAAATTATTTCTATAGGACTGTGCAGAACATATTTTTTTATGATTTACATCCGCATGTTCTGAGGCTATTTGTGTTTTAATAAATGTGTACGAATCAGAGTTAACAAATTCTTTCATTGTCAAACTACTTGGGAAGGAAAATTTGCTCCAAACATTGTGCAAAGTGAAACAGAAGTCTTATTTTAATGTATTAAGTAAATCTAACACAAAAGGTGAATGTGAGGAGAGAAGTTATTCCGAGAACGGATCACAAATCAACTCTGACCAAAGACAACAGGTAATTATCATGTAAACCATGAAACCATTTTATCATCAGTGAGTATATTTGATCTTTGAATGAGTTGCAATTTAGAACAGTTGCGTGGAACCATCTTTATCTTTATTCATTTATGACCAACACAACCCCTTTTTGCTACAGTCAGATGTTGCAAAGGATTAATTTTGTCTGGATCTGGTGCCTTAAGAAAAATGTGCTGCTCAGCTGAATGTGTGATGTACATTTTGTAAGGATTTCATGTGGCCTTTATTTGAAACTGAAATGATGTTAAAGTGGGAAAGACATACAACAAAAGTGATGAAATGTAATGTTAATATTATGTATATTTAATTTATTTGTTTACTAGTCAAACTTGTTCTCAGTTACCAGAGAAAGTAATAAGGAAACCCGCAGCTGGTATCTATGACCTCAATTATATTTGCACAGTCGTTATGATAACAGAACTTCTCCAGAATGAAACAGATAGAGTTCCTATGAAGAAACTTTTATGGGAATTCAAAACATACATAATTGTAGCTCATTAACAGGAACACAATTGATCTCCTTTCTGAGCCATATACAAGAGAAAAGATATACTTCAGTCGATCCAGAATTCTCTTCAGCATTTATCCCTGCAACTAAACTCCAGCAAAACACTAAAATCAAAAACATCAGACTCCAAGAATATATTGATGTACCCCTTGTTTTTTTTCCAAAAGTACTTCCATTTTCTAAAAAAGATTTCTTCAGAATGTTTTTATGTTTAATATTGTTTTGAGAACATATTTTTGTCTGAGTCTGTGAAAGAGGAAAAGGGAAGATGTAGAATGCAGGAACTAAAAATCTGAACTTTAGGAAGTGCTTGATATATTTTATGGCCATTAGAGGTCGGTATTCAATTATATAGCCATTTTCTAACACCCTTGTCCAGAGTGGGGTCAGGAGAGGTGCTGGTGCCGATCTTCAGCCAACATTTCGGACAAGAGGCGGGGTCACCCTGGACAGGTCGCCAGTCTGTTGGAGGGCAACACAGAGACAGACAGGACAAACAACCATGCACACATTCACACCTAGGGAGAATGTTTTCGGACTGTGGGAGGAAGCTGGAGTACCCGGAGAGAACCCATGCATGCACAGGGGGAACATGCAAACTCCTGCAGAAAACCTCTTATAAATTAACATGTACAGAACAGAACAAGGAAATTAAGAGAGCAATTACAGTCTGGCACAAAATAAATAACAATAAAAAAACTTTGACTTTTGAGATTATCCTGTGAAAATATTACCCTGAAATATGCAATTTATAAATCTGAACATGTTAAACTAATTTTAAAAATTTGTCCAAAAAGCTCTGATGCTATGAACATTTCTTTATTATTTTCCTTTATATATATGAATTGATGTATTGATCAATCATTACACACCAACTCTGCAGACGCCCTTTCTTGGGGCTATAAAAGGAAGCAGCCTGCCGTTTGCCTCTCCAGGATTCTCTTCAACATCCATCACTGCAGACAAACTCCAGCAAGATCTTCAGATCCCTGCACATCAGAGGCATCGAGCTCCAAGATGATGTGGTTCCTCTTCCTGTTTGGTCTGGCTCTGGCTGCTGAGCCTCCTTCAGATGGACAGAAACTGAAGCTGGTGCGTGGCGGCTGTCCCATGTTCTGGTTCAGCTTCGAGGGCCGCTGCTACAAGTACTTTGGCTCCAGAGTGACCTGGGGAGAAGCAGAGCTGCAGTGTGTGTCAGAGGGAGCCAACCTGGTTTCCATCCACAACCTAAATGAACACAATTTTGTCAATTTGCTGATCAAGAACTTTGATCCTACTCAGTCACTGGCCTGGATTGGACTCACTGATATTCACAAGGAAGGACAGTGGATGTGGTCCGATGGGTCTAAATACAGATTTTCCCTTTGGAATTCTGGAGAACCGAACAATAAGGATGGAAATGAACACTGTGGACACACCAACCTTGGAAGCAATTATTATTGGAACGATCATGTGTGCACAAATAAATTTGCTTTTGTGTGTGCATCTCGCACAGTTTGTCCCTAGACAAAAACAATTAAAAGGAAAAAAATTTTTTGAAAAATCTGATATAAAGGCAAAGAAATGGAAATGTGATTGTTTATTGTATTTCCATAGCTTGTATTGACTCTTATATAACCATCAATGTAAAATATATCATTGTAATAAACTCTTTTAACATCCAACTTAATACATGTGGTTCTTTATGGAAATATTAGGGAGATATAACAATATAATAAATTATTTTATTAGAATTGCTTCTAGAACCTGTGAAGCCTTATCATTGATGAGTATAAGGATATTGCCCAGGTTACGCCCCTGTATGACAGGGCGAGGGAAGAATCAAGAATGATGACATGTCAAATTATTTCTTGCTAACATTTTATGCAATTAAAAACTAACATCTCAGAGTTTTTCTCATTTTGTTGTTTTAGTTTTAGCTTCAGAGAGGAGTGATTTCACAATGAGATGGTGTAAGCCTCAGTCTACCTTCAGTTGGAGAAAGGTTGACTCGGTGTTTAAGAATATGCATTTGCCACAGATCTTAAAAACTTATTAAATTCAATAAATGATTGAGCAAATATGTAAGAAAATAAAACAGGGACAAGAATAGTCAAGTAAGGGACCAAAATATCAAATTTTCAGATATTCTGGTTGCAACAAAAATGTGTCAATATTTTTTTCTCATTTCAATAGTTTATATACAAATAATCAATACCCCTAACAAAAAGAAGATTGCCTACACCGACGCAAGAACACTTTGACACTGTCTTTTTAATAATCTGCACAAGTCCTGATCACAATATTCCAGCTCTTTTCTTGCTCAGAGATTCAGTTTGGTAGGACATAGGTTGATGTTGGTTCAATCATGGTGATAAAAACAGGACTGCACAGATAAACTGTATTTACCACTTATGGGAGCTGCATAAGGAAATTAAAGTAGGTCAGGTTTGTTTTAGGTGTTTCCCAACTCTATTTATTATTTACATACAATTGAAAAGTGCTGTGGAAGATTCCAGATTCGAACAGATAACAGATCCTCTGGTCAGGACCAGATCATGTCAGTTCTTCATTTATATAGTTTTAATTACAACATCTGTACAATGCTGCAGCAATGTTATTCAGCTGTCAGGATGCTGTGCTCTTGGCTTTCCACAGACAGCTTGATAGGAGTCTTGATCAAAACATTCAAGCTGTAATCTTGCATTACAGCTTGGTGAGCAAGTTGAGTCACTTAGGTTGGACTTGGCTTGATGTCAGCACATTTATGATGATTAAAACGGATTGTAGACATGAAGGTATATAACGACATATAAAGCCGCCTTTAAAACATGAACATTTACTGGGACAGAAAAAAACATTTAAGTTGGCACACATTTCATTTGATAAGGAACTTTGAAACCTCTCTGACATTTAGCAAATTTAGATGCACTAACAATGGTACAACCAGAATATTAGAAAATATATTTGGGTAGAATACAAGAAATAAAACTTCACTTTATTAATTAACACGTTAACAGCAGAAAGTAACAAGAAAACCCATAGTTAGGCAACTATGAACTCCATAATAAGATATCTCAATGATAACCAAATTGATTGATGGAACGGAAACAGATAAAGAGTCCCTGTGAAAGACGGCTGTTAATGGAAATGAAGATAAACATTACAGTAGCTAATAATTAACAGGAACTAGATATACACACTTTCTGAGAAATATAAAAGAAAGCAGATGAACTTCTTTCTCTCTAGAACTCTCTTCAGCAGCCATCCCTGCAGATAAACTTCAGGAAAACTCTCAACATCAAGAGCATCAGACTCCAAGATGATTTTGCTGTTCTTCTTGTTTGGTCTCTCTCTGGCTGCTGTGGTTCCTTCAGACAGTCAGGAGATGAAGCTCCAGCGGGGCGGCTGTCCCCAGTTCTGGTTCAGCTTCAATGGCCGCTGCTACAAGTACATCGCCACTTTGATGACCTGGGCTGATGCAGAGCAGCACTGTGTGACCCAAGGAGCCAACCTGGTGTCCATCCACTGTGTGGACCAAGGAGCCAACTTTGTCAAAATGCTGATCAGAAACTTTGATCCCGCGGAGGCAGCCAACTGGATCGGACTCTCTGACTGTCAGAAGGATGGAACATATTTCTGGTCTGACGGGTCTGGATTCAACTTCAAGCTATGGAATACAGGCGAGCCAAACAACTATGGAGGCTCTGAATCGTGTGTGCACAACAATTGGGGCCCATCCAAGAGATGGAACGATGGACAGTGCACGGAAAGATGTTCCTTTGTTTGTAAAGCTCGACCAGTTTGCTGAGAATATAATTCTGAATCCACTCAGGTATTCAAATGTATTGATTAGAAAATGTCAAACTGAACATGAGCGAAAAAATATGCAAAACTTTTGTGCAATTTAGATTTTTTATACAGTCGGACTTTTGTTTATCATCCCTTAAAATAACTCATTTGTTTGTAAAGCGTGCGCTGGTTTCAGATATTTTTACTTTATAATTGTGCTGATGAGAAAATATCACCTTAAATGTGTGAGGTAAAAAAATTATTTTTATTTTTAACACACTAAATGCTGCAGAACAAAGAAGTGGAACCATATATGTTCAAAGATGTGCACATCTTATGGCTCAATATTTGACATAATCTTGGCCACCTTTGTAATTTAACTAATTTATTTAGTTTATTAAAGAAATCTGCACAAACGTAGCACAAACGTTTGACATCAATTTTGTCTGATTTGAAGAAGGTGGGGGGGCCAACTTCACTCAGGTCTTTGTTGACCATTGTAAGATCCCATAAATGCTTTTGGTTTCTCTTATAGAAACTGAGCTGCATGTTGTGTCTTCAGGCTCATCGTCTGAGTGAACTGCAGTTAGTTTAAGAACTATTGTTTGATGAGTGACATCAGATGTCAAAGGCGCAGTTGATGCAACATCTACATGCAAGTTTGCATCAAATCTTCTTGAGGGTCTTGACGTGAGGTGCAGAGTGCAATGATAGCATTGCCATTTGATGATGCTGTTTGATGATTTTTGGTTGCAAACTTTATAATTAGGGCATTTTTCAATATGAAGATTCAAAATAATTTGACAATTTGGACAGTTTCATTTTCTAGGATCATAGGTTGAACTTTGATTTTCAATGTAATAAATAAGAAGCTGGATAGAAGAAGAAAATGAAATGAGAAACAGAATTTCCAGATATTGAGGAAATTAACGTTTGAATTTCTGCTGTGTCTTTATGTGGGATTTTTATTCTCAGTGCCTGGCTCTGGATGCAAAAACATGACTTTTGTTGGCTTCTAGGTATTGGCATCTTATTTTACAGGTTTATTTTGAAGAGTATAAAATATATGACTCAACCTTATCTCTGAACTTTGCATCCTCATAGAGCAGAGAGTTTCTGGTAAATCAACAACATTTACAGGAACAGAACAAGGAAATTAAAAGAGATTACTTTCTGGAACACCTGAACTTCTTCCTTAACTAAATTTTTAAGAAGGAAACAAACAGAATTGATTATTTTGTTCCATACAGAATCATAATAATAACTTTTAATTTTTTTACTGAGCAATAGTTTGGAGGAACATTTATCCACAATTTTCCAAACTAGGGTCACTATGTCAGCTGTTTAAACTGGATCTATTTTATTAAATCATTGTAACCCGATAAAGAAATTTAAAAGCTCCTACTTGGATTATTCTTGTTTAATTGTTTAATGTATACTATTTTGATTTTGAGATTCTTTTAATTAAAAAAACTTTGACTTTTGAGATTATGCTGTTAAAATATTACCCTGAAATATGCAATTTATAAATCTGAACATGTTAAACTAATTTTAAAAATATGTCCAAAAAGCTCTGATGCTATGAACATTTCTTTATTATTTTCCTATATATATGAATTGATGTATTGATCAATCATTACACACCAACTCTGCAGACGCCCTTTCTTGGGGCTATAAAAGGAAGCAGCCTGCCGTTTGCCTCTCCAGGATTCTCTTCAACATCCATCACTGCAGACAAACTCCAGCAAGATCTTCAGATCCCTGCACATCAGAGGCATCGAGCTCCAAGATGATGTGGTTCCTCTTCCTGTTTGGTCTGGCTCTGGCTGCTGAGCCTCCTTCAGATGGACAGAAACTGAAGCTGGTGCGTGGCGGCTGTCCCATGTTCTGGTTCAGCTTCGAGGGCCGCTGCTACAAGTACTTTGGCTCCAGAGTGACCTGGGGAGAAGCAGAGCTGCAGTGTGTGTCAGAGGGAGCCAACCTGGTTTCCATCCACAACCTAAATGAACACAATTTTGTGAATTTGCTGATCAAGAACTTTGATCCTACTCAGTCATTTACCTGGATTGGACTCACTGATATTCACAAGGAAGGACAGTGGATGTGGTCCGATGGGTCAAAATACAGATTTTCACGATGGGATTCTAGAGAACCGAACAATGGTGGTGGATATGAACACTGTGGACACACCAACTATGGAAGCAATTATTATTGGAACGATCATGTGTGCGCAAATAAATTTGCTTTTGTGTGTGCATCTCGCACAGTTTGTCCCTAGACAAAAACAATTAAAAGGAAAAAAAAAATCTTAATTGTGTTTGATTTTTTGCTGATTCAACCTATTTTTTCCTCAACAAAAGCTGATATAAAGGCAAAGAAATGGAAATGTGATTGTTTATTTTAGTTCCATAGCTTGTATGTACTCTTATATAACCATCAATGCAAAATATATAGTTGTAATAAACTCTTTTAACTTTCAACTTAAAATTGCTTTCTCTCTGTTCTTTGATGCTACCCTCTTTGTGGAAATATTAGTAAGAATATCATAATGCCTCATATTTTATTAGAGTTGCTTCTAGAACCAGTGAAGCCTTATCCCGTCTCAGTTGGAGAAAGGTTGACTTGGTGTTTAAGAATATGCATTTGCCACAGATCTTAAAAAGAATAAATAAAAATTCAATAAGTGATTGTGCAAATATGTAAAAAAAAAAATAAAACAGGGACAAGAATAGTCAAGTAAGGGACCAAAATATCAAATTTTCAGATATTCTGGTTGCAACAAAAATGTGTCAATATTTTTTTCTCATTTCAATAGTTTATATACAAATAATCAATACCCCTAACAAAAAGAAGATTGCCTACACCGACGCAACAACACTTTGACACTGTCTTTTTAAAAATCTGCACAAGTCCTGATCACAATATTCCAGCTCTTTTCTTGCTCAGAGATACAGTTTGGTAGGACATAGGTTGATGTTGGTTCAATCATGGTGATAAAAACAGGACTGCACAGATAAAACTGTATTTACCACTTATGGGAGCTGCATAAGGAAATGAAAGTAGGTCAGGTTTGTTTTAGGTGTTTCCCAACTCTATTTATTATTTACATACAATTGAAAAGTGCTGTGGAAGATTCCAGATTCGAACAGATAACAGATCCTCTGGTCAGGACCAGATCATGTCAGTTCTTCATTTATATAGTTTTAATTACAACATCTGTACAATGCTGCAGCAATGTTATTCAGCTATCAGGATGCTGTGCTCTTGGCTTTCCACAGACAGCTTGATAGGAGTCCTGATCAAAACATTCAAGCTGTAATCTTGCAAGGTGCAATCATCAGATTGGACATTGGCTGATATCAGCACATTTATAATGATTAGAACTGTTAATAGACCCAGCCACGTAAAATTATAGATAAAACTTAAACGTGAGCATTTACTGGACCAGAAAATGGAAATTAAAGTATATCAGTCACTGACACATTTAGTTTCACTTGATAAGATACGTTGAATCTGCCCTACCTTTTAGCAAGATTAAATATACTAGTAACGGCACAGTTACATTGTTAGGATATATATTTGAGTAGAATGAAAAGATAGAACTTTCTCCCCAAACACAAAGAACCAGATGTTTTGGCATGCTGAATCCTTTATAACAGGGGTGTGGAGTAAATGCACTTAAAGTCTGTCCTAGATGACCATTGGAGCCATTGGACCATATGACACTTTTGTTATTGTTTTGCCATGTATTTATGTGTTTATTACAGCATTAAAAAATATGTGTTTGATTGCTGTTCCACAAAAACTAGGTCAGTGAAGTTGCAAAAGAGGACAGCTGATATTGTCAGGTGAGTCATAGAAATCAACAATCCTTATTTTATTTAAACTTATTGAGTTTCTTTTGTATTGTGAGAATATATCATGTATTCTTGCAATATGTTTATGAACTCCAACTCTTAACCTCATTGCAAATTTAAATGGTTTCCTTTGCTGGCACAGAAATGGTTTTTAGTTGCATTTTAGGTGAAATAGTATTTTACCTAGTGCTACCAGTATGAAAGATGGGTTTGCATCAAATGTACAACAAAAAAAAAAAATCCCCAACATTTTCAAACTGGTTTCCCCTGTTTGTGTTCTTGAACATCAGGTGTAATTTCTGTGTCATTTTCCAACCGTGGAAAGTGGAAATATTTAATTAGAAAACAAAAATGAATTAGCTATTTAATAGACACTTTTGGTTGATCTATGAAACCAATCCATAGACCAATTATAGCATTAATGTATTAATCATAGAAATTAAACTTTGGCTCAAATGTTTCATTTTGGCTGAAGTCACCATGTAAACAGAAAATTAAAAATTATTTTTATCCAATGAAAGTTAATTTTTTTTAGGAGATGTTCACATTTTCCATGTTCCTGTTCTGTTCTGGCAACCAGCTTTGGTTGAATTGTAATCATCCTAATGAGATTTTATGGTGCAATTAACTCATGATTACATGGAGAACAAGGACAAAAACAAGCCTGGTACTTTTAAGCCTGTTCCTCCTTACATAAAATTCTTGTTAATGTGCAATCTTGGGCTTAAAGTTTTCCCAAGCATAGTTGAGAAGGCAAGCTGCAAGTGCTTGTCCTCTACACCCTTGTTTTGGCTATTCTCTTCCACGGTATACCAATTCTGTCTTGTTGTATCTTTGCCAAAATGATCAAAACTTGGTTTCTGTGTCATGCAAAGTATCTTTTATGCTACTCCTGGCAGGATTTGAACCCATGACCTTCTCACTTCAGGATAACAGCACTAACACCTGAACAACTCCACACTCCTAAACAGATAATAAACACATTTTAAATGGTGTTTAATCTAATCGTCCACACGGCAACAACCTGCTGTTAAATCTGCCTTGTAAAACATGAGCAGTATCACAAACAGAATCTCAATAGTTAAAATAGATCATTAACTGAAACATAATTTTCAGCACCATTGCTGACACACACAAAAAGATATATCGTAGTTTTAAAAGTGGAGTGTACAAGTTCAAACGAGAGATGCACATTTAACTTTGCAACTAAATTTGAAAACCTACTTGGAAGGTTACCGAGTTTCACTGTAAGTCATATTTCCCTTTCTAAAAAATATGACTTACAGTCCATGGTCCAAATGTAGCTCAACTACCTTATGTTATGTGTTTCACAAACTGCAAAAAGGTGAATCGTAGAGTCATATGCATCACTCTGTCTGCCAGAGTTAAGTCATTTTTCACAGGATCTCACATTGCCCTGCCCAATGAACATTGCATCCAAGTAAAGTAAAGTGATGTTTCTGCACTATCAGGTTCTTTCTGCACATATGTTTTCATTTTTTAAAATTATCGTAGCAGTGATTTTCCATGTTTTGTCTCCGACTATCATGGAGTGGACAAGAAGAGAGGTGTATATGTTGAAGAATGAGATGACTGGGAGCAGCTGACCACTGACAAAAGTGACTGGACTTCTGCAGAAACCCTGTTCTATGTCAGTAAAAGGACTGGAGAGAAAAAGAAAAATGTAAATTTTAGAACTTTTGTGGCTTTAGCTAAAAGCAGAAAAGTTTTACTTTAATATGTCTGTAGTATTGCTTTATTTATAGTTTTTTATTGTGTTTTCCTTGCAGAAGTTACAGGAAATTACTGAGTGAAAAATCTAAAGCTATAAAAACTGGGGTTTTGCAGATATACTGCATCATGTAACTCAAAAGGGCCACTTAGAATCAGTGAAATTCTACAAGGTCTTTGTCTCTATCAACTGTAACAATCAATTTTGAAGTCATTGTTCTCTTGTTGTAGAGTAATATGTTATTCTGACCTATTACGTATTGTTCAGTATAGATGTGAGCAATGTGCAGAACACCTGCAGACAATGTCCCTGAGTTTTGGACTTGTGAAAGTTTAAAACTCCTGAAGGTGAATTCACAACATCCTGCATATTTTGTCCATGCGGTTGTCATGTTCAAATAACTTTTTGATTGAAATATTTCTGTATTACAATGTCAAAATGTATGTGTTTTCTTTCCTTGTTTGTGCAATGCCAAGATTTTTTTTTAAGCTGTAAATTTTAATTAGGTTTAGTGCTGCTTCCTGGCCACTAGAGGGCAGCAAGCGCATTCAGTAAAATTGCTGTGGTGTATTATGGTGTGTTAGCTTCACGAACCACTGTCATAAGATGTTTTTTTACAAAGTGCGACAGAACTTAGTTATTATTTAAGTACAAGACTATTTTTATTAAGTAATTTGTTCTTTTTTTTTCCTTTTACCTTTGAATGAGTTAAAGAGAATTATTCCAGTGTTGTTTACTAGAACTGTTGCTTGGAACCATCTTTGCCTTTATTAGTTTATTAGTCCTTTGTCCTTTATTAGTCCAAAAGTCAACCTCTGATGGGTCGACTTTTACCTTATGACTTGGCTTACAACGTTTTAAAGGGGAGCAGGATCAGCATCTGATGCTCCCAAAATTTTTATATCATTGTTTTTTTCCCCCTTTAACCTTTTCTTCTTCCACTGTAATGGAGCCTGAAGAGAACCGAACTGTGATCTAATGCATAATCTGATCCAAACTCCATCTGCTATGGAATGGGCCTCTGATTTTTGAAAAGATGTTTGTGTGCACAACCACTAGGATAAGATAATGCTTCCATGTAAAGAAAACTGATAAAGAGTTTCTTTTAAAGGATAGTTTTTATGGGAAATGAAAACATTGAAGTAGCTCATTACCATGAACACGATAGATGCCCTTTCTGACAAATATAAAAGAGAACGGGTGAACTCCTGTCTCTCCAGAACTTTCTTCAGCATCCATCCCTGCAGATAAACTCAGGAATACATAGAAATCTCTCAGAATCAAGAGCATCAGACTCCAAGATGATTTTGCTGTTCCTCTTGTTTGGTCTCTCTCTGGCTGCTGAGGTTCCTTCAGACAGACAGGAGATGAAGCTCCAGCGGGGCGGCTGTCCCCCATTCTGGTTCAGCTTCAATGGCCGCTGCTACAAGTACGTCACCACTTTGATGACCTGGGCTGATGCAGAGCAGCTGTGTGCCCAAGGAGCCAACCTGGTGTCCATCCACAGTCTGGAAGAAGAGAACTTTGTCAAACTGCTGATCAGAAACTTTGATCCCACTCAGGGAGTCAATTGGATCGGACTCTCTGATGCTCAGAAGGATGGAACATTTTTCTGGTCTGATGGGTCGACTTTTACCTTTAACTTTTGGGACACAGGAGAGCCAAAAAATGCAGGAGGATCGGAACCGTGTGTGCACACAAATTTGGGCTCAGCCAAGAGATGGAACCATAAAATATGTACAGATACACAGTCCTTTGTTTGCAAACTTTGTCCATATTGTCAATGACTGCTGAGAATTAAACTTTGAATCTGATCAGAAATGATCAAACTAAACATGAGGAATGAAACATGGCAAATTTTCAGTTTGATTTTAGTTTATTATTATAACACAGTCATTTTTTTATGATGCCTTTATTGAAATGGCAAAAATCAAAAAATATCAAAGCAAAGGTTTAAGATAAAAAAAAGTGTATCTTTTTCAACAAACTTTTATTGAGTATGAAAATTATTTTCTTCCAGATTTAATGAATCTTTTATTCAACATGCATGTTACCCATGAATACATTCTTTTGGAGTACTTTGATGAATAAATAAAATGGCTAGACTTGACAGAAGCGGCTAGACACACGAGACATTCAGATCCACTTACATAAAAAAACTCCAGAAAGGCTTGAATATGGTGCCCAAAAGAAACCCTATTCTCAAATTAAGACAGAAACATGGGTCTGAAAGGAGAAATGTTCTTCCTCAGTGCAAATTGGAGCATCGTGTAAACTGGTCTGCATACCAACAGCATCAGTCCAGGCATGCCCTGGATACCATGACCATGTGATTGATACAAGCTGTCTTGGTGCAGAGATCAAACTATTGCCTGAAACAATGAAAATGAGACCATGAGTATTCTATATTTTATTATTGCACATTTATATCATCAGGGGCTGATCACATTCATATCTGTCCCTGTGATAAGTAATCTCTAACCTTTTAATGCCAGGAAACATTTTTCTCTCCATTTGTCATCACTTATTCCCGAATGGTTTGCTGGCTGATTCTTAAGGAATGCATTTAGTTACCAAGACTAAGACTTCAAGTGATGCATTACATAAAGTACAAAACAAAATGAAACCCAAAAGATCCCAAGGATCATGACACCTATGGTGCCACCTCCTCTATATTTCCCTGACGTTTTCCCAGAGTTTTAATATCTACATGTCAACAAATGCTAGATAGAGACTTAAAAAAGGAGGTGAAACTCCTAACAATGAGTTTCTGGTGATACAATCTGCTTTTGCATGTTAGAGAGTCACAGCCTATCATTTTATGAAACAACTTTCAAGTATTTAAATGCATCATGCTTTGGAAATACTTTCGTTCACTTGCTTTAAATGTGCTTTAGAAATAGACTCGACGTTGTTCCAACAGTCAGCACAGCGTAAGAAAATATAGACGATGGATTTACAGGCTGTTTCCTTCATGGTCGCATTTACATGATAAAGGACAGAAGTGAAGGAGACCGGAGCAGGCTCCGGATCCTGGCCACCCCCACGTGCTGTTTCCGCGCGAAGTCGGACCGAACCATTCTGAGTTCAGGAGGGGGATCTGCAGACTGGCTTCTTCTTCAGAGTTTGAGAATCTCTACATGCATCTGAGATTTAAGAATATTTTTACTTATTTGTGAAATTGTAAATATGCTGGCAAGTTTGTTACGCTCCAGTGCACAAAGAACATTTTTCGTGTGCGTAACGTTGACGTCACCAGCCCCATTTTCTGGAATGCTCTTGAGCGGGTCGGTTTTAAATCCTCCTTTTTTCATTGATTTCTTTTCACGAGCTTAAACTTTCTCTCCAGAAAAGTTTAAACTAAAGAAATAACCCCCAAAATGACCCTCAAGTCAGATGTAAGTATCCGAACCGCCACGTTATTGGTTGTTGTTTTGTTCTTTACCGAAATGTAAGCCGCTATATTGTTTTTTTCTAACCACACCTCCAGGATCGGGCCTGGGTATCGTGGTTGTAAATAAGCTAGTCCTTGTTTTAACCTCTGCTAACAAGTAATCTGTGGTGTGTTTTCAAATGCACTGTAGATAAACGTCCAGAAGGTATTTTGCAAATCTAAATGAAGGTGCTTATGTTTAGTGTTTAAAGGTTTTACTCGAACTTCAAACATGCATTTTAAAGGAGCTGCTGTGAGCTCAAACAAAACATCTTCCTATCCTGCTGTTTTTGTTGATGACGCCACAAGAGGCACTGGGGATTTGTAAACAACTCATCTGAGTCAGAGTGATTTTTTTTTTCTCCCTGCTGATATTGAGTAGAGACATAGTGATGGAATGGGCTGCACTGCATCATGCAGCAGCTGATCCATTATAGCTAACCAGATGATCATTTATTATCATTGGTGGTTTTGCAAGAAAATGTTTTAGGACTCAATGCCAATGTGATGAATTTCACAACCCAGACTTGGGTTCTAAATAATTGCTGATGATTAAATCTGTTTATTCCAGCCAACCCTCTTACTTTTAAGAAATTGCTACTGTGTGTTGTCAGATGTAGTTTAAATGTTTTCCTGAAGCTGTGCAGAACACAATTAATCACTGTTTAAAGGAAAAGTGTATTGAAAATATTTGAATAAAGAGGGGTAAAAACAAATACAAATGTGGCTATTCAAAAAATTTAAGTTAGTTGGCTTGTGCCCTTTGTAATGTCATCAGAAACATTTGTACATTAGTGTCAAATGTACAAATGTTTGCATATGTTGCAAATGTGCAAGAAATACGTTATATAATAGGTGAATCACTACATCTGAAAAGTCGTTCATTTTGCCATAAGTTCCGGTTAGTATCTTTAATGTCTGACAATACAGACAGGATGTGAACAAAAACATACCTAAAAATGATATACAAATTCAATGCTGCACTCTTTTATATATAAAAAAGTTTGTTTCTGTATCTTTATCAATTACAAACATAGCAGTGGTTGTGGCAGTGTGCATGTAATGCTACCTGTCCAGAACCTAGCAATGCCTTACAACGAGCCATAAATTATAAAAACAATGGTATGTTCTTTGTGGTTTCTGGTTTGTGGAGGAACTGTTTAGATTAAAACGGAAAAGCTGAAAAAACTCTGAAGTGGAGCAACAGGTGAGTTATGACCTATTTATATGGCATGAAACCTTTGTATACATGTGATTCTTACTATGGGGAAGTAAAGCTGGTGGGAATGAAACGAGTGTCTTTTCCTTTTTCACTTCATCTTGTCGCTGCTCCCACTTGTCCTGCCCCGCTGCGGCCGAGCCGGCCTGCAGCGATAAGGATTTCTCTGGTCCTGCTGGTTCAAAGTCCGAAAGATACGTTTTGTTCAGTGACGGCCGGCTCTGTTGATCCCGGCCAGAGTTCTCCTCCCTTTTTTACAGCTGCACACACTTAATGTAGAGCCATAGAGCCAGATCCATGTCAACAGATGGACTTTGTCTCCCTCTGGTGTATAGTTGAAAAATCCTGAGGATGCAAGCCTAAATATCTTTATAAAAGTTCAGTTCTCTATGTATCAATTGAAATGAACAAACAAATACCTGCTGTTTTTTTTCCCTTACAAACATAACATTTTATTTTCATGCTGGATGTGTCTGCCAACAGCCTCCAACTTTCAAATCCCAATATATAACTGCTGAGCTGGCTCATCTGTTCAGCCAATCAGACAGCGAAGAGGAGTTTGAAGGATTCAGCGAGGATGAGGCAGAAGAGGACAGAGGATGCTTCCAAAAGCAGCAAAAGACCAAAGTAGGATATTCTGAATAAAAGCTTCTGACCACAAAGTGAAAGTTCATCCTTTATGCCCTGATCCCTCCCCCCCCCCTTTGCTTTTTACCTCAGGTTGTTGACTCAGAAGGGGAGAGCGACAAAGACACAGGCTTCTACTCGGATGGCGAGGAGCCGCCTGAGCCAAAGAGGAGGAGTCTGTTAGTCGCGCTTCGGTGAGGATTTGTAGATTACTAAACAATCAGGATTGAACTGGACAGAAAGTGCAGAGGGTGGTGATACGCTCAGCTGAAATGTAAAAATTGCTCTGTAGGTTTCCAGGCAAGAAAGAACCTGCCCCTCCAAAAAAATCAAATAAGAAAAATGTTACTAAGCCAGACAGAGGGAGTGACCTGCCTCGGAGAGGGAGAGGAAGGCCGAGGAAGGTCAACAAGGAGGAGGTGGTGATGAAGGAGAAGGTGGTGGTGAAGGAGAAGATGGTGGTGAAGGAGAAGAGGGAGCCCCTCTGCCAAAGTCTGACAAAACGAGATCGCAACATACAGGAAAACAAAGCCATGGTAATGTCTTAGTGCAAGAATATGCTTGCATTTAGCTTCTTTTTGCACGTCCTTGATTCATTCGTCTGTGATTTTTTTTTTTTCAGCTCGCCAAGCTGTTTGCTGGTCTGACCTCCCTGGCTGACCTCACTCCGCTGGACACGCCTCAGGTGAGCGTTTCGTACAAGTAACTTCTTCAAAAATGCCTGGAAAAGTTTTTGTTTTCTTTCAGGTTCTGATTTACACTGATTTCCCTCATCAAAAACCAAGCATAGGTGTTACTTTTGGTTCTTTTATGCGTGTTTGAGAAATCCTTGAAGCTCTTGTGAATGGCCTGTGATGATGTGCTGAAGGCACAAAGAGTTTCTTAAAGAGACAGAGGCCAGTTTCAAGTTGTTAAATTGTGAGGTCAAATTTCCTATAAGATATTTACAGCATTTTTATAACAACTGAAGGTAAAATAATTACTTGATTTTGCTATAAAATGGCTTCAAATGCCTGGAAAATTCATAATACCGCCCCCTGGAAAAGTCTAGGACTTTGACTCGACTTGAGACTTAGGTGGAAAGAGTTGAGAATTTCTTGCTAATACATATTAAGTCTGAAGTTTTCTGAAATGAGTTGTGATAATCAGTAATTGGTGCATGTTTGGGAAATGCAAGTGTTGCAAAGTGCAATTAAAATGACCAATAAGTTTTAAAGACCTCAGGGTCTCACCATGTTCTTGTTAAGAAAAATTACATCATCAGGAAACCAGAGGGAGCAAAACAAAAACTGTTCTGTTTCTCTGCAGAAGAGGAGGCGGATTTCACAGAAGGTATCGCCGCAGAAGCGCAAGTTGAAGTCCGATGTTGGGTCAGAGAGGAGAAACCCGTCCCGTAAGGCTCGTCCTCCAGAGAACTTTGGAGTGGAGGAAAACCTTGAGCCAGCTCATTTTAGAAAACCAAGGACTCTGGACATGTGGAGGCTGATGGAGGTGCGTTTAGCAAAAGATTGAAAAGAATACTGCAGAACATAGGAGCATGTTCTTGTTAGACTTTATTCTTGCAGCAGGATTCAAATGAATGCACTTTTGTATCCCGTGTTTAGTTTTAGTTTCCCAATAAAGGTAATCTCTTAGATGATCCATTCATTTTAATCATTGAAAAAGAACGAGTTCAAAGGTTTAGTATGACATGGTTTGAGGCCTGTGATGTGTCCCCCACTGGTCAGGTGGATGAGGAACATATTGACAGGAGAAAGAACAAGAAAAGAAGCCCCAAGTACAAGAAGAGCCAGTTCTTGGTGAAGTCGGTCGACGAGATCACGGACGAGGACCTGGAAAACGTCGCGTACCGCAGCAAAGACAAGATCTGGGACAAAGACAACGTGAGTCGCTTCACGTTCTTCACCTTTGGCCTCCATTTGTTCCCTGATGTCAGCAGAGCGCCTGAGTTGCTTTCTTCACACCCTCTTTCAGGGAAGCTCATGCCACCAGTGCAGACAGAAGACTCTGGACACCAAGACAGTGTGCCGTAGTGGTCGCTGTGTGGGGGTCAAAGGTCAGTTCTGTGGACCGTGCCTGAAGAATCGCTATGGAGAGGACGTGCGCACTGTCCTCCTCGACCCGGTCAGTGTTTAGCCACGCAGCAGACGCTCATCTACCTGCTTGTGTAGTCACAGTAAAGTTTTTTTTTTTAAGTCAGTTTTCAGATATCTGTAGCCGTTTGAGTTTAAGTTTGCATTTGCTGCATTCGAATTGGGTATCCATGATAGATTAATTATTTTCTTTCCTAAAATGAAATGACAAAAACAATTAAATAAAATAACTTTAATGAATTTTATCAACAAGAATTGAGTCCTCAAATTTAAATCTGTAATGGATGTTCTCTAATCCACACAGAGTACAAGAGAGTCATATCACCTCATTGACCTCCAGTAATATTTGGTTAAATGAAGCAACTCTGGTTCCAGTACTACAGAGTCGAGATAGTAAGTTGAGACAATAACTGTCCTCTACTTCCTTTTTCTATTTCTGTCAGACGTGGTCATGTCCCATCTGCCGGGGAATGTGTAACTGCAGTCTGTGTCGTAAGAAGGAGGGCCGCTGCGCCACGGGGACCCTGGTGGCCCTGGCGCGCTACAATGGCCACGACAACGTCCACAAGTATTTGGAGAGGTGAGTTTCCTCATTTTCACTGTGCGGCTGAATAATAAAGGGACAGAATCGAACTAAAACGCCTATGATGGGAAAAAACAAATTAAAGAAAATCTGTTTAAGCACATAATTAGATTATAATAGAGATAATTTTCTTGTGGTTGTTTATGCGTTTGTATCCTTAGAGATAAGTAAACAAGTTTAAATCAGTTTAATGCAAGTAAAATCATGGCGTTTGTTAAAATGATATGGATCATTCATATTAACGCCTGGTTATTTGGAGCAATACCTCCTGTTTGGCTGTAACTTTGGGGAAAATAAGCTAATTAGTGCATGATTTTTATCTAGATTATAGGGGGGAAATGCTAAGTTTTGTTAGTTTTAGAAATGTTCACACAGTTGAAATTGATGTTTTTTTTGTTTTGTTTTTCTGTTGCAGTATCCAGAAGGAGCTGCAGTGAAATCCAGGAAACTAAGTCTTCTGGTGCTGCACAGTACTGTAAAAACATTTTAACGCACATTTTAATTCCCAACACGTTTCTGACCTTTTATCCAACTTGACAAAACAATATTGTTGGGATTTTTTTTTAATGTCACCTTAAAGAGTTTCATACTATTGATATTTGTTATATGTATATTCTGTGTTGCAGGGATGTATTTGTTGTTCATGTCGGACCTTTAAGTTGTACAATTTTTCCTAAACTTGATTGGTTTTTTGTTTTTTTTTTCTAAAAAATTTTAAAACTTTATACCGTTCTCACTGGCTTATTGTAGTGTTACATCTTAATAAAGTTTGTGAAAAACAGAACAGTGCTGGTTTTATTTTCTTCCTGGTATTACAGCTCTAAGATTTTTAATTGGAGTTTGTCATTTAATCTCAGGATTAATTTA
The DNA here is from genome assembly GCA_902982915.1 of Phalloptychus januarius. Taxonomy (NCBI): domain Eukaryota; kingdom Metazoa; phylum Chordata; class Actinopteri; order Cyprinodontiformes; family Poeciliidae; genus Phalloptychus; species Phalloptychus januarius. The sequence goes on along the minus strand of CADWAE010000038.1, from coordinate 8,348,931 downwards.
GCTTTGCTAAGAAGGCCTCAGATGTTTGTTGGAGGACATTAGTGAACAACCAACCCAAAGACCAAGGAACAGACCACACAAGTCAGGGATAATGTGTGAAAGTTTAAACCAGGGTTGTGCAAAACAACATCTCGAGCTTTGGGAAAGTTCTGGGAAAAAAGTCTTGCAAAACTTCAAACCTAAAATAACAGGCAAAAATCAGAGCAGCTGAGCCAAGGTTACCCACTGTTGGTAACCTTGAAGGAGCGGCAAAGAGCCACATCTCAGATCTGGCCTTTTTGGAAGAGTAAAAATGAAAGCAAAGGTTAATTATGCCCTAAGAATTTCCATGAGTAGAGGAACAAATGTTCTAGTCCGGGAGTATCACTCTCCTTTTCATTTTGGACCATGTCAAGGTCACAGGCATCGTCAAAGGAGTGGTTGGGGCAGATGGCATTGATAAAACTACAGATAGATTTTAATAAAAAGCTGCCCACATTTGATGACTCAATAAAATTAAATAATACTGAACATTTTCCACTTTGATGTAATTTGACAGCATATAGATAAAAACAGTGTTGAATTGATTGATAAAAAAAAAATCAAGAAAGCAACTTATCTTATAGGTTCTATTTTAAGTGTTCATCTGGACTCTACATGAACACTTAAAAAGTTTTAATCGGCTGAATCTGGCCCCCAGGCCTTCAGTTTGACACCTTTACGAACTTTCAGTGTACACACTACAATGTAAAATGTTTTTTAATCAGTCTTTGTGGTGCAAACAGGGTTCCCAACCTTTGTTAATAGAGACACTCAAGCATCTGAAGAAATAAATGTAAGACTCACTTTATTGTCAAGTGTTAAGCAGGCAAAGCATGTTTTCTGCTTGAAGTTATCTGTTTTTCAGTCTTTTTTTTTGCTGACATAACACATTTGTACAAACCAGTTTTAAAAATATCAATAAACTGGAGCCTTTAAGGCTAACCTGGCAAAAACCCATTATCAAATGTCATGGAGACGAACAAACATCTTTAGAAAAAGATTTTACAAATGAGATGTCACTACAAAATAGAAAAGAAAAGTTAGTTGTCACACAAAAAAGATTTTAAAAACATCTAAATTTGTTTGGTATCAATCTTTTTAGCCTTAGACAATTTTTTTTTTTTTGCTTTCATCTTTATTTTTTTCTCCAAAAAACACATTATGGCGCAAAGAAAAAAAAAAGAATTAAAGAGCAGACCGAAGAAGAGAAAAGCAGCACTACGGCAAGAACTGAAACATGCTGTACACAACCTTAGAACCAACGCACACAAATACAAGTCCAGCAAAAGGCAAATATTACAAATCAAAGGATAAATAATAAATTAGCCACACACAATGGGGTCATGTGTCCACACACCTGAAGAGGGGCTTTAAAAAAAATTCAAATTCTTTAAAATAATCTGTTTTTTTTTTTTCAATTCAAAGAAGGTACGCACTGAACTAACACAGAGCAACATCAACAAAAAAATATCACATCCACATAGCTAAAGAGCTTAACTCAACTGTAGCTCTTAGCTACTTCAGCTGCTTGTGCTGTGGTTCGCCAAAGCACAAGAAGCACCAAGTAGCATCGGCGACGGTGCTGCCGCCTGAGGAAACCGTCGTTAGGCAGCCAGGCTGTGTAAAAACTGATGATTCAGCTCTGATGCCTCAGTCCTCCGACGACTGCAAACTCTCAGGTTTGCTCAAACGGCAGCACTTTCTTTCTGATTCTCGAAACAAACCGGCTCATCGCATCAACGAAAACGTGCCCTGACAATGTAAACATGGTTTCACAAGGATTGTCGTTATAGTATTGCTTTCCCTACACAAACAAAGTTGTAGAAAGCTAGATTGTTTTTTTTCTCTCTCTATAGAAACCTTATATTTGTATTCTAATGGCCACTGCGCTTCAATAAGGAATGCATTATTTATAAATCTTTTTTTTTCTATATGTGCTTTTTTTCCCTCCACTACTCTTCTTCTCTTTTAGAATTTCTTCTTTTAAGAATAATTTGTTGACTAATCAAACAAATCAACACCTGAATCTGATCTGAGGACTGAACCTGAACCATGAATAAAACTCACCATAGGTAGATCATCTTTGGAGCAGAACGGGAACACACACACATTTGCGCGGATCACACATATCCACACACACACACACACACACATAGTGTCCCAGACTGCTCCTGCGCTGTTGCCGCTCTGCAACCGCCCTGTACCATGATTGACCTCAGCACTGTCAGACAGGTATGAAACAGGAACACATCTTTGTGCATAGAGTTGGCTTCTTGTTAGGAAAATGCCTCTCACTGTTGGATGGTTTTACTTTCCTCAGGTCCCCCTGTCTTGTGCTCATCTTACTTACTTACATTCTGTCCCCTCAATGCACATGGAAATGTTATAGATTATTACATAAAAGCCAAACTAATATTTCATTATATGTTAGTTTTCTTCAGATTGTATTGTTTATATTTTTTTTTCTTTTTGTCCACTTCACGATCATTACATGATCCTCTTTTAAGTTCCTTTTCGTAAGAAAACAATTTTAAAATTATGCAAAAGTCCCTGCAAACGCCTCCAAAAAACAACAAGAAACAAACAAAAAAAAAATATCAGGAAGTCTTCCTGAAAGATTTGTCTATTCAAACTCTTCCTCCTCTTCTTCCTCCAGGTGGTTGGAGGTGGTGGGCGTAGCAGGTTCAGAGTCCCGCGTGAGGGTTCCCACGGCGACTATCTGGGGGGATTCTGCCAGGCCTTCGGGGGGGTCCTCCTCCATGTCGTCAGTGGTGATTATGGCGACGGCGGCGCCGCCCTTCTTGTTCTGGTGAGTCTTGATGTGCTTTGAAAGGTGGTCGCTCCGCATGAACCGCTTGGAGCATTCAGGGCACTCGAAACGCTTCTCCCCTTTAGGACAGCAGACGAAAGGAAATTAGATTAAATCACAGTTGCTAACAAGCGTCCTTGAATTGTTTTTCTTTTAGATGTTGCTATTTATTCGGCCAAACATTTACCACCTCTTTCAGATTTTAGCTTTCCAGAAGGAAATAGGTTCAGTGTTGCAAATGCAACCGGACCTAAGCTCTTCCTTTCAGACCAGGCCGTGTGTTTGGCCTACCCGTGTGTGTTCTCCGGTGTCTCTGCAGCTCGTCGCTACGGGTGAACCTCTTCCCACAGAAGATCCAGTTACAGACAAACGGCCTCTCGCCGGTGTGCCAGCGCAGGTGGGCCCTCAGGTGAGACGTCTTGCCGTACACCTTCCCGCAGCCCTCCATGTGACAGATGTGCTGCTTTTTCTTGGTGGGGTCTCCACTGTTCCTAGAAACACGAAAGGTGGGAATTCAGTTTGACTGCAGTGAACAGCAAGACCTTTAAAGGAAATTCCAGTTTTTTTCCACGAGTCGTTAACATATGTTTATAGTACCTAACATTTATGTGATAGCATAATTCCAAAGAGGAAAGAAATGTCTGAAAAACTCAAATTGGTATATTTTGGTGATGTATTAATATGGATCCTTCTAACACATTTCATTCAAATCATTCCTGGTTTGAATGAGTCAAACAGAGTCAGAACTGTTTTGGTGCCATTAGCGGGTTTTTTTTTTTCTTATGTGTAGCTCCATCAATCTTCCAATCAAATCTGACCCACTTTCTGGTTTGTCATCCTGCCCTGACCAGGCTTATCTGTGGGGACGATGTGTTCCAGCATTCATTTTGTGGATCAAATAATTTCATTAAGAATCTTTTTCCCCAGACAAAAACCAGATAAAAAGTAAGCAGAAACTTCCTACAGAATTACTTAAACTATATGTTGGCAGTGAATCTATGAGTCACAAGTGTTAAGGTGAAAAGCTCAAAAAGACAGCATTCACTTCACTTTCTGTCTTCTGCATCAGACAGCATTCATTCTGTTGTATTTCTGTCTTTTAATTAAGAAAGACTGCTGATTAAAAAAAATAATAAAGTCCAACCCGCGCCTGCATGTCGTGGTGCGTTGCTCTAATCTGTACCTTCCCTCTCCGTCCCTGCAGTTTGGACAGGAACAGGCGACGCGTCGTAGCCTCTTGCTGGGAGGTCCCTCCTGGTCCGAAGAACTCTGAACAGAGCCCAGCTGGTCTGGACTCACTGACGAACCCGAGGCCACGCTGCCGACAGTGACCGTCACAGGAGAAGGCTGAACTTTAACCGTATCCTGACTCTGTGGTTGACCTAAGAGAGATTGAAACATTGAGTAGTTTTTTTAATGTAAGCACACTGTTGTGGACAGAAAACAGAGGAAGCAGAACTAGATCCAAAATGGTTTTAGTTACATCAAATGCAAATTGGCTGGAGCAAACAAGCTCAAGTACTGCAGCTTTGAGTTGTAAATTATGCATAGTTGATAACATCTTACCCTGTAGACCAGTGATGGTGAGAGGGACGCCCTGCACCTGAACCCCTGCAGTGCCAAGTCCAGCGATGCTGACCGTCTGGACGCCTGAACCTGGGTTGATCTGGGCCGCGCTCAGCGTCAGGGGGGCTCCACTCAGGGACACCAGTCCCCCGCTCCCTACTGCCGTCCCACCGGCCACCGGAGCCAGAGTCAGCTGTTGTGGCAACGCCGCTCCTAGGCCGCCCTGCAAGGAGACCCCGCCGGGCAGCTGGAGGGTCTGCCAGGTGATCTGCCCAGAGGAGGACAGGGTGGGAGCGCGGATAAGAACCTGCGCCGGGTTCTGGAAGGCCTGGATCGGCTGCAGGGTTTGTCCTGGCGCCAGCTGCAGGGTCTGAATGTGTTGTGGTTGCTGCTGGTTCTGCGTCTGACCCTGACTCTGAGCGGGAGGCTGCAGCTGGATCTGCTGCACCAGTTGGTGTCCCACCTGGCCCACGATCACCTGCTGGATGGTTCCCACCGCATCCGACTGGTTCTGGAGCCCGTTGGCCTGGTTCTGGCTCTGGGAGTCCGCCTCGCTGCTCTGTACCTGGCTGTTATCCGGGGTGCTGTCAGGTGCGGCCGCGATCCCTTGAGCACCGTCCGACGCACCGTCCCCTTCAGCTGCCGTCGGTGTTGACCCGACGCCGGGTGCCGTGGGAACTCCTCCAGGCATTGCCGTCGTCACCAGTTGGTTGCCGTTAGCGATGGAGAACGTGCCATCTGCCGATTGGATGAGCTGCACTGCCCCGCTCCCAGCCATGTTGTTGATTACCGGCAAAGCCAGCGTCATGCCCCGAGGTTTATGGGTACGGTCGTCATAACGGGAGTCTGGGAGCCCTGCAGAGTCTGCAGCTGAATGGGAAAAGTCTGTGCGGGACGGATCTGCAACGGGACCGTCTGATTGGCTGTGCTTGGTAGAATAGCCTGCTGGTTGGCTGGTTGGAGAATGGCCTGGGGCTGGCCTGAGTTTGGGGTCTGGATGAGCTGCACCTGCTCAGGCAGGGCCCCGATGGAAGCCGGCTGAGGGCTGATGTGGATCTGCTGTCCATCAGCAGTCTGCAGGTGAGGGATGACCTGATACTGGACGCCGCCTCCAGCATTGGGCAGGTTCTGAACCTGGATGATCTGAAATTGCTGCTGCTGCTGATTTGCTGGGACACTGTTGGTGCCACTTGTTGTTTTCAACTGCCAAAGAGGAGATGAGTTGTAATGCATGTTGGGGCATAAGCATAAAATCTAGTTTGCCAAAGCCACAATTCCCCCAATAACCTTTACCTTGCGTCCTCCAGGTGAGCTGTCATTGGCCAGGGTGCTGGCCACCGTCACGGCAACAGGCTGACTGGTGTTCTCCTTTGCCATCGTTGGCGCTGCCGTAATGATCTGCCAGCCGTTCCCCGTGAACTGAGCAGGGACCAGTTCCAGCTGCTGGGGCACCAGGGCCTGGCCCCCGGCTGCGTCCAACACGATCTGACCCTGAAGCTGACCCGCCTGGAGCTGGATCTGACCAGCCTGGACTTGGATCTGCTGGGCACCTGCTTGGGCCTGGGACCCCTCTGCTCCCCCCTGCCCTCCGATCTTACTGCAGGTGGCTGCTAGCAGAGCCAGCGGAGATGGCTGAGAGGAATCCTGGAAGTAATGAAAAAGCGAGATCTTGTCAAAGACAGACAAATGACGATGGCACAACTTAAAAGCAAAATCTCAAAAATGATCCTTTTTACTGTCTAACCCCTGAATAAAACCTTCATTGCCTCTGGAATTCGCATAATTAGTAACCAAAATTTCCTAGTTTATTATTCAAAAGCCTTTTTATGGAGGCCTCAGTGGTTTGTTAGAGAACATTAGTGAACAAAAAGCACCACGTTGCAAAAACACAAAGTCGTAAAGCAGTTTTGTTCTAGTTTCAAGTGCAAATATCTTAGCACACTTGAAATAAGACAAAGAAAAGTACAATCCAGCAGCATATTATTTCACTTATAACTAGAACTTTTTTATTAATATTAAGAAATTATTTACTTAAAACAAGCCCCTATATCGTGCTGAAAAGTTAGTTTTAAGTTAGTTAGTGCACCAAGATATTTGCACTGGAAACTAGACCAAATATACTTTACAATTTTTGTGTTCTTGCAGTGGATGAAGACCAGAAAACACAGCAGACAGTTCGAGGGTAAAGATAGTGAGAGGTTCAAAGCAAGTGTTAGGTTTTATAACAATACCGAACAACTTCTGAACATCTTATAGATGCAGCCGTCGACATAAACTGAAAAGCCAGGAATGGAGAGCGTAAATCTGAGAAGCAGCTAAGCACCATGTGGTCTGGAAAACTGACCACATGGTGACACATGGTGGTGGAGGCATTATGCAGTGGGAATGCTTTTCTACAGTAGGGAAAGGGAGGTTGTTCAGAATTTACTAAGAAATGGTGGGAGTTGAAAGAAAACATTTTAGAAGCTGCAAAATACTGGAGATGGACACAGTGGTTCACTAGCAGGACAAAAACTCCACGCATGCAGCCAGAGCTACACCATAATGATTTAGACCCAGTTAAAGTCCAGACATAAATTGCAGACACTCTCCATCCAATCTGACTGAGCTATTTTTAAAATAAAGTTCTTCCATTTCACAATTATGGACTAGTTTGTGCTGGTTTCTCACATAAAAATCAAATAAAATGCGTTTTTGTTTGTGATTTTATCATGACAAACTGTAAAAAAAAGTTCAAAGGGAATGAAAACTTTCACAAAAAACTGTCATACATCATGTAAATATATAAAGCAAAAAGATAAGGAGTGCAAAATCATCACTATGAGCAGTTATCCAATTAAACAAACGGAACAAGAGAGGAAAGATTAGTGGAATAATGAGGAATGGAGGAAATATGTTTGACAAAAAAGAGACATAAAGAAAGCAAAGAGACAGAGAGCTGTCAGTGGAAGTGGGCGGTATTACAGGAAGCGAGTGGGTGGGCATGTGAGAACCACATTTCTCTTTTCTCAGAACACTGGAAAAAAATGCTGCCTTCTCTCTCCTCCCTTTTTTTTAAAAAAAAGAAAAAACTAGGTCGTGGGCAAATGTTCAATGTCACACACCTCTTAAGAAAAAGAAGGAAAAAGCCTTAGATTGTTTACAGTTTACAACATATGCATAACAAAGGTTGTGCATGACAGTACTGGCTGTAGGATGTGTATGCAGCCTCTACAGTTTTGCTAAAAATAGAAATTAGAGAGCCAAACAGTAAAAGAACTGCAGGTGTTTAAGATACAACTATGAGTGAAACTGAATTTGACTATAATTCAAATGGACAAATTCAAAAGCAGATCTGCTGGAGTGTGGCTTATTCATGAGGCTTTGGGTTGGCTCTCAGCAGGGCTGCACAGAAGCAGGAAGTGGAAATCACCAGAGAAACGCCCCCAGAGGTGTCTGGCTGACTGGCTGAGAGGGAGTGAGAACATTTTTGGCCTGCAGGCAATGCAAAAGAAAGAAAAAAACTAATGAACTAAAACAAAGTAACCTCTTTTCATTTTACCTGCGATCCTGAACTTTTGCCCCGTTTAGATGCTTTCCCTCCTTCTGTTCCAGATGATTCCTTCTTGGAGTCTGTGAGAGAAAAAAAAAGTATTATTTCAGAGCATGTTCTGATTTTCATTTGTGATCACTTCCAGGATAAAGTCACAAGGCAAACGCAGGCAGCAATATAGATAACGCTGACTGCAAATAAAATGCAGTTAAACAAAGGTGATCAATAAAGACTAAAGAGAAAGCAGTAACCTCATCATCAATATCAAAGGAGGCATGGAGCCTTCTAACTGTCAGACGGAGAGAGAGAACGAGAGAGGGGTGGAGACGGAGAGGGGGGAGGGTACCTACCACTCATAACGCATTAATATACCGAGAGGGAGAGGGTGTAGTTCACGGTAGAAGGCCGGCCGGGTACAGAGGCGGAGGACGGCCAATATGTTCAGCTCTGGGCCGTCGCGGATCAGCCCGTTTGACGAAACCACCCACCAGCCAGGAAGGGCGGTGCCAAGCGGAGGCACAATCAAGCAGCCCCCCGAAAATAAGGGGTACAACAGCACGCGCCGCGACCGTTATTGCACCTTCGGACTCCTCGCAGCCCCAGTCTTCTGTCGCTCTCGCCGAACAAGCAGTCCATAAACGAGCTAATTTGTGCTTGTCAGAACGATGGCCACAGAGAAGTTGGCGGTGTGTGACCGTGGAGGCCCACCCACTTCCATTTAAGCACCAGGACAACACCCTCCTCGCTGCTCCTGCCTCTTGTCACCCGCCGCTTCTTCCCCCGACAACACACGACGCGCGGACGTCTTGTCGCCGTCCGCCGCGTACCTGATACGAGCCGCCACCTGCGTTTGTATTTTCAGCCTATTCTCTTTAATTCGTGCACAATTGGGTTCGATAACGGGGAGATAGCTGTGGCTTTTGTGGGCGGACGCGCTCCTCCCACATATTCAGATTGGACGACGGGGCTCGGCGTGCGAAGGTCGAGATGGGAGTTGTATTTTGCTGAAGCCTCGCCTTCTCAAATGTGCTAGCGAGGCGGGAACTACAGCTCCCATCATGCTCCGGAGTGTCGATTCTTGTAGTCATGTTGGGGTGAGAGCGAGAGAGAAGGGCGGGGATTACTTTTCGATGGCGCGGGGGGTTGGGCAAACGGGAAAGGGAGGCGTGTGAGCTGGTTTCATTATGACGCTTTAGGCGGCGGTGAAACAGCACCATATTAGAAAAGAAGATAAGTGTCACTAAAGTTCTTAACGAGTTTAAAGCCAAATCTTATTATCGCCCCTTTCTTGTGTTGTAGTCAAGCAGTCAGTTGGCAAACATTTCACTCTTCCATTTGTGAAACAAGAGAGTTTAAAGTTTAACAAATTTTGAAAAGTCTCCACAAACATGTTTATGTTCAAGAATTTCTGTTTGTCAAAGGTACCCCTATATGATTAGGGCAGGTCTGTTCTGTTTTCTAGTGTTCTAAGGCCAGTGTACTGCAACAACACACCTGAGTCAAATAAGGAGGTCATTAGGAAGACTTAAACCTGACCTCAACCTGAAGAGGTAATTCAGCCATTTAATTCAGGCATGTTGGACATGGGACACGTCTAAAAGTTGCAAAACAATAACACCAGCTGTCAAGGTCTGGATTTGAGGACCCCTAGTTTACCTACAGAGTCTCACAAAGTATTCATAAACGCTGGACTTATCTTAAGTTCAGTCACTTCATCCACAAGGTTTCATGCATTTTCTGAAGTTTTTATCATTTATAGACCAGCACAGAGTTGTGTTGTGAAGTTGAATAGAAATATGTGATTTTCTATGTTTACAAATAAAAAAATGTAATCCCACTCACTCTTACACCTGTAAATAAAATGCAGCACAATTGATTGTCTTTTGCCAAACTAATAAATAGTAGGTAGAGACTTTTTATATGGCTCTGAACACCACTCCCACAGTTAAGCATGGTGGTGGCAGCATCATGCCTTTCTTCTGCAGGAATAGAGTGACTCATCAGAATTCAGGGGAAGACAGAGGGAACAATATCCAGAGAAGCTCTGAAAAAAAAAGAAAATCTGTTAAGCACAGCAAAACACTTGAGACTGAGGAAGCAGTTCACGCTCCATCAAGTCAGCGTGAAATGATTTAGAATAGAGCAAAGCATATTCATGTGTCAGAATGAGCCAGTCAACGTTCAGACCCAAATCCAGCTGACGATCTAAAACAATACTTAAAAAATGGTGTTAACACATCCAGTCAGACTGAGCATTGAGCTACTTGTTTGCATTTGAGTAGATTTTCTTCCCACATCGCCATTTACTTTGTGCAAATCTAAGCTTGAGCTCATTTAATTTCTGAACAAACCATTGCATTTTGATTTTATTTGTGGTTTGCTCCTCGTTCTTCTAGATTTATCTCAAGACTACCTCAATAATCAATTTCTGAGAGCTTTTCTTAAAACCCTACACTGAATTGGCACCTCTGAAAACCTTTTCTTGCAGACTAATAGACCTTCTACAGAACCATACCATAAAAGGCATTTCCTCTTCTGAAGCACAGATAGGTTTCTGTGGGACATGAGCAGAAGAACTGGAACAGAAACAAGATTTCCAACTAACAAAAGTGATGCGTTGCCACAGGGAAATTGCATTTTAAACTCACAGCATAGAATAGTGGAGCAGTCAACATGTTGACACTGTGGGATCGGGTTGGACAATAAAGAACCTCTCCCAAACCATTGATCTTAGCCAGGAAGAGTCACAGCCTAAGTTTGCCAGCAGAAATCATTACTGTGAACCAGAAAGAACCAGTATTCTGGCTCTTTCTCGAGAGGACATCTTGAAGCAAATCCACATTATTACAATAACTAATATGTTCATCTTAAATTATTATGTGTGGATTTCCCAAAAAATCTACAAAGGCAGAAGGCGTTCAAGTATAACCGCTTCTTAGTCTACTCTTTATATTGTCACCATCTCTCTATGTGTTCCAGTGTGTTCAGTTTAAATATGGTTTCACAGTGAAACTACAGTACAGCAACACACACACGCACACACACCTGGTGTGGCCCAGAAACATACATTTACACACATGCGCTGTAATTACTGCGGAAGCTGAGGGCCTCGTCACCGCCCCCTGGACCACTTGGCAGGGCGTTGCTAGGCAACGTGGTCTTTTCCGATGAAGGGGTGTCGTTTGCGTTTGCATCCACGGTGACGGTGATGGAAGGAGGTGTGGTGTACAGACGGCTGTGTCTTCTGATACTGACAAGTGAAATGCAGAGAGGAGACGTTCATTTCCAGCATATCATTTTTTAAATCAAGACGTTTGCATGAACGTTTAACTCTGTTTTTATAGTTAATGTTGTAGTTTACAGAGAAGGAAAATCTAACTAGAACCCGTGTTTTGTCCGCCACAAACCAATTATTGTCAAGTTCCTCTTACTTTAGGTAACGCGACATATTAATGCGTTTTTTGTTTGTTTATTTTGCTGTGACTGCCACAAGATGGCGCCATTGACCCGACAGGACAAAACGTTCCGCTCACTTTGCGCCTGTTTCTGTTGGTAGAACATTCAGTGCAAAAACAACTAATTCACAAAAGTTCATTATTTGATTTATTAGTAAACATGGTTATTCAAAAATTAAACATGAGAATTATCTTCTTTGGGCATTCTTTTACAATTTAAAATATTTTTTCACACGTCCAAATGTGTAGGGGAGCAGCAGAGAAATGATAGGATAGACAACCATATATTATGTGATGACTATAAAATGCAATAAATATTGCTACCAAATATTTTCACACCTGTACCTGTACCGTGCTAAAACCTTTATATTTGTTCACTAGGACTTTTACTTGTTCATTTATCATAACCAGAAAAAACACCAGTATGATTCATGATCTTAGCAGCAAAGATTTTATTCAAAAATGACATTAATGATACACTGACCTAATTAGAACAACCTATCACTACAACAAAAATATAAGGATTGTTCACAAAAGATATATTTTTAGTATTCCATATATCTGATGTTTTTCTTTCTTCTGTCTTTGAACTCTAAGAAATTATGTCCTGCTTCACAAAATAAACACTTGGACTTGGAAAACTGAAATAACCTGCCAGACATATTTATGTTTTTGCTAAGTAGCTGTGACTTTCAGTTACAGCTGTCAAATTATTTTAAACAAAAATATCACAGTAATTATATAAATTTTACTTAAAATGTGTCCAGTGATGTATGATGTCAACTTTAAAGGTGAGATGATTAAAATCATTTTCCTCACAAAACTGTTACTTTAGAATTTTAGAAAATACCTTAGAAAAAAGTGAAAGGCAAAGTATACTTTGCATTTCACCTGTTTTTGTTTTACCAAGCAAAAACATGCTTGGTAAAAGGCATCTTTAACCAAGCATGTTTTTTTGTTTGGAATGGTGGTAGATCCCCCCACAACAAAACAAATCCTCAGCTTGTTGCAACAGCTACTATGCTTGACAGTTGTTCAATGCTTTTAAGTCTGAAAAGCGTATTGACACCTTCAAAAATTATTTTTGTCATTGTGGTCAGACAGCTCAATCTTTGTCTCGTCTGATATTAAAACCTTTTTCTGATTGACAGACAATGTGGTATAAGTTGCCAATTATGGGCCAGGTTTTTCTTTCTCGGTCAGCACTCTCTTAATCCTTGTGCTCCAACGTGGTCAGAAAGAGTTGCGTTCCAACATTCTCCAGTTTACTGTATAATAGAGGCTATCCTTGGGTTGACCCTGGACATTCCCTTTCATCTTAGCGAGACACTTTTTATTGAAATGGTTGAAACTTTGACATAGTTGGGTTGTCATCATCATCATCACTTTTGGAAGGTATTTATTAGACTTTCTAAATGGCATCACCAAAATCTCTGACCTCAACCCATTTTAGGTAATTAAAGAACAGTCGTCAAATTTCCAGGTAGAATTAGTCCTAGATCTTTGTTGACGGCTACAGAAAGTGTAACCACTTTAATTCAAGTGAAAGGGACTGCATGTCTAAGTGTGAGAGTAAGTGTGAATGAAAGGAAATCCACAATTAATTCAATCTTGCGCAACTAATTCTTGTCATTAAAACTTTCCCAACTTCTTCACTTCACCATGGTTCCATCTCGTTAAGAGCCAAAAGTTAATATGATATTCAGGCTGATGACACATCCATGCAAATTTCTTTTGAAAATGGGTCATCACATCACCTTTGCACCAAAACCAGCTACACTGAGCACCTCATGACGATGGATTTCACCCAGAGTTGGCAGGTGATTGCTTCACGCCGTATTTTGCTCTTTCGTGAATCCACATCTTGAAGATGTGCGGGACGAAGTAATTGCTATAAAACAGATGAATGCACGAGCCATCGGTGAATCAGCTGTATGCTTGCGTGCCACTTGTCCTTCTTTGATTGTTATCCTCAGACTTTCTGCCCCCACATAAGCGTAGGTGTGTGTCTGTCACCTGCAGCCCTGGCGTCAGGGAGTCTCCATCTCCTAAAGGTTAGGCTGTAAACATGAAGAGATTTATGACTTCTGCTGCCACGTGTTCATTTTTTGGCACTTGTTTCTGTTATTCATGGCATATTTGAGTGTGTGTGTGTGTGTGCGTGGAAGGAAAGGAGGTTGTCAAACAAAAAAAAAAAGCGTTAACAGATATGTACAGCATTTTCCCATACCTGTTTAGCAATAAAAGGCAAACTATGACAAGAGATGGACAGACAGACAGATAAATATGTGAACAGTAATAATAAGTAGTCATCCCTTTACTCACCACTTTGTGCCACTGAACATGATTGAAAGTATGTGGCGTCACTCCACAGCTGTGGCTCATCATCATGACATCTCTTTGGGTGTTTATCTGCTGACTTGTTCCGACCGTTGTTTCCTTTAGCTATAAATTTGTGGGAACAACTCGTTGAGTTGTCTGTGGCTGCACGCTCATGAGTCTTACAAATTAGACAAACAGCATAGGAAACTCTATAAAGAGTCTCACTTTAATGATAGCTGATAACAGATGTCTTCAGCTGTCTGGATCAAGTGGAAAACAACCGCTGTTGTTCCTCAGTTGACACCGTGCCAGCGTAGGGTGTGTAAGGCATCTTGTCTAGTCCACAAAGGGAAAAATTGTTTTTGCTTTCAGGAAATCAATTTCTCACCTTTTCATTGGTTATTTTGTATTCTGTATATACGGTATTCAAATGTCATTCTAGTCTGCATTAAAATAAAGATTAGGAGGATAAATCCGATGTTATTGTGAATAAATTCAACCCTCAGCTTTCTTGCTCCCTTAAAATATTGACACCATGAGTCATCAAACTGGTTCATTATAAAACTGCTGCTCTATGAGGAGAGTTGCGTAAATTTCAACGCCTATCGTCCCACCCAGTTGCGTACTGGTGATTAATCATATCGCATTTTGTTTAACGTCAGGCATGTCGGCTGTCAGTCATTTATACAGCTCATCCTGCTTTGGATCACATGTTTTGCTTACATTTCTGCACCATTATTTAGTATTTACAAGTACATTGGTTTACATACACCGGTTTTATGTCAGGACGCTGAATGTTTTGGTGTTCATTTGGCATTTACAATTGATTTCTGGGTACTTTGAAAAATTTTAAAAAGTATGAATGTAACTTTTTTATGTTTGTATACCCCTTAAGCATTTGTTTCACATTTCGTCAGGTTACCACTAATATATTAGCCTTTATTATTGGGATTTTTATTTGATTTGCAAATACACAAGAGCAAACAACTATAAAATAGAAGTGACAGCTGTAAGTTCTTTTGTGCTTTCTTCCAGATGCAACCATGCAAACTCAGATTTTCCCCATTCCTCTTGCTAACATAGCTCAAGCTCAGTTTGACTGGATTGACTGCATCTGTTAACAGCAATTTACAAATCGTGTAACAAGTTCTCAATTTATTAAAGTCCAAACTTTGACTGGGTCATTCCATCACAATGGTGTTCTTTGATCTAAACAGTTCTATTGCAATTCTGGTTGTGTTGTGGTAACTGACTTGCCAAATGGGAAGTTATGCCCGAGTCTTAGCTATTTAGTGACCTCTAACAAGTTTTCTGCTAGGTTTGCTTTCTATTAAATGTCTCCCGTCACCTTATTTCTTAATTTCTTTTTAATAATGACTTTCTTCTTGTCAGTCTTCCATTTCATTTTCATGGATGAGAGTCAACAAGAAAGACACCACTGAAAACAACCTATTTGGATAGGATACGTGACTGGGGTGAAAGTTCACTTTCCTCCATGACAACGACCCTAAACATACATCATGCGATGGTTTAGTTCAAAGGAGATTTGTGTGTTTGAAAGGGTTAGTCCAGAAGTGAATCCCATTGAGAATCTACAGCCAAAAACTGTGCAGACTAGCATCAACACTTGAATAGGGGACTGTACTGCTCTCATGCCACTAATCAAAGTGAATCTTTAATGACACCTCTTTGATCCATACGAAACTCAGACATGTGTTACATTCAGAACTGACCGGTTTAGATTTAGATTATTTATCTCAAAATCCTCGTTATCAGCACCAAGTTATGTCCTAAAGTTGCGCTAGCGTCGACATTTTACTGCTCTGCCTATGGCTCTCCTGTCTGGCATTAACCATGACTCCTGAGTGGGCTGTAATTACAAGTCCGGCTGTTCACGACGAGCCTTCAAAGAAACACCGTGAACCGGCAGAATGTACAGAATGTGTCTGCTGGCGACAGATTGCTGAGTTATTCACTCCCATCCCTTCATTCATCTGCAAAGCTGTGTGCCTCCATGTCCGTTTCTTATCTGCAACTTCCAGGTCAAATAAGGTTTCCTCTTACTTATTTATGCACAGGTGCAAATTGTCACTTAAGGCATTTCAGAAGCATTAAGGGAGAGAGATGAGAGAGCCTCTGCTCCACCTGATGACACTAAGAGGTCAGGGGTCATGAGGAAGGATGGAGAAAAGGCACTACGGAACAGGTTGCATCCATGTACAGAGGGGAAGGACCTTGAACTGGGAGCAAACTGTGATTTAACTCGTCGTCTCAGCTTTATTGAAATGTGAGAATTACAGAGCATAATGCCTATTCTTTGAGTGACACTTAGCTACATTTCTTGCATGAAGTCCACTATACGTTCGGGATTTTTCAGCAAACAACCAAACTCGGAGATCTAAGACCTGAACTCAAAGACACAGAAATAAGATGAACCAAAGGGCTGATAAAGAGGACGGGACCCCTGCTGTGCTGCTTTCAGACTGCGAGCGAGTATGTGTTCAAACAGTCTCTTTGAAGCTAAATACGAAATGATTAAGTCCGCTTAGAAGTCTGCATGGATCTATGGTGTGTGTTGCCCCAGTGCGTGCATGTACCTCTTTGAAGATGGTACTCTTGTATGAAGCAGAGGAAGACCTTTACTGCCAGCACTAAGTGGAGGGTGCAGCACACTATAAAGATCCAAGATAACTATGTAAGTGTGTGTATGTGACCATGGGAGCGCATAGTTCAGGAAAGACAAGACACAACTTGCAGACCTGGTAGAGCTGACGCCAGCCTCTTGTTTTTGGCTGTCTGTGTATGTCAATGACAGCCCCAGAGGCAGCGCATGTGTGTGTGCGGTTAGCCAGGGAAAGGAACGTTTCATGTTTGACGGGAACCATAAAAAGCAGAAGGAGAAGGAAAAAAAAAACACAGCAACCATGAAATCATCTCAGAAACCACCTGAACCTGCCTGGTCTCAGAGAGTGTGCCGGACTTTACATGTTAGTCAGAGAAAAGACAGAGAGCTTCAAAGAGACTAGAGGATGCTTTCTGACCAAATGCATTTTAATGTCATGAACCAACCTGTGCTGTTTGACAATCCTGCAAAGCTCGGTTTGTATATTTGTCTGTTCAGAAAAAGAATGCCTGTTTTCAGCCCAATCTTGGGGTGTTTTGTATTTCTTTGCGGAATAAATTAACAATTTGTTGCTTTGGTAATTAGCATAAAAATGCAAGAGGATTCTTTCCAGTCAATTTAACATCAGCTTTTCTTAACCCCCTCACCTCCTCCGCGCCCCATCCACTTAATTTTAGGACAGGCATTGTGGAGAGGTGAAGCGCATCGAGAGGGAGGAACAGTTGTTAACAAGGTGCATAGCATAAACTCAGCATTTAAACGAAAGAGTGCATGTCCAAGAAATTACCTTAACTTTTTGTTTCCTCCTATGCAGCATTTGGTATAAAACCAGATAAGTTTAATGGTAGTTAATATAGTAAGAAAAAAGAGATTTGTGTTGCTACTTTTGGGTATTTTCTCTCAGTCTTCAACAGTCTGGAATGTGAGTTAATTTTTGCAGAGAAAGAGTGCAGTTCACTTTAAAGATTCTCAGTGGAGCATAGATCAAGACTCATCATCAGCCAGTTCAAAAGTGTTTTTTTTTTAACTCAGCCTTTAAGTTTAAAATTGATGATTGTTTTCTTCTAAATTCAGCTATACTTTCATAAATTCTGATGATGAATGAATCCAAGAGTCGTCTTAATTTGACTTTGAGACGATTAAAGCTTTTTAAAAACCACTTTGGTTGTAAGATTTAACTGTAAGTAAATTGGATACCATGCAATCGGTTACAGCTCAAGCATTAAGAAATAGTAACAGAATTGTGCTTAAAAGCTTTCAATCATCATCTAAAATGTGTGAATATGTCCAGCAAATTATGAGCTGTGGCAAATAATCACAAATAAGGCTTGAAAAGTTGCTGTGGGAAAAAGGTGGCTGCCATTATACTGCCTAATAATGGCAGCCATTTATGCTGTTAATTTACACAAATAAGAGTATATCCAGTTACTTTATGGGAAGAATTGCTTACTTGAATTATTCTGACAATTTACTTTGCTTACTTTATTTACTTTAAAATCACAAAAAATAGAGGTTTACATTGCTGATTATCAGAGGGGTCTGTTCAATCACTACTCGCTCAGACAAACAGATGGCCCGATGCAAAACCAGTACGCACACACCAACAGGTGAACCTGGACCTAGCATCGCCGAGGCAGCACTCATCAGACGCACCGAGTCCATTCATCAGTTGTGAAAGTGAAAAATGACGCCTGGAAATGTACGATTATTCTCCTGGGTTTCTGGGCATCAATCAGTGGACACACCTACATTAAGCACGGAGAAGACACAAAACCCTGAAAAATGAACACCAGTAAATTAATCTCGTCTTCTGAAAGCTGTGTATGTGTGTGTGGGTGTGTGTGTGTGTGTGTGTGTGAAGTCAAGCAGTGGGTGTGTGGAGAGAGCAGAGTAGAGATCACGGTCAGAGCGGGATTTAATCAAGGGGAAAGAGACAGTACAAGTTACCTAGAATGTGGGTTTAGAGCAACTTGTTGTCTTCGGTGGTTGGTGTTGAACAATAGCACAGGTTAAAGTGTTACAAAAACTTCAAAAGTTTAAAGAAATTGCAGGCAATAAATATATGGCAGCACCACTTTATCTCCTTATGTGTCTCAATCCTCTTCTTTGTCTTCTCTTTGCTTTATTTGTTTTTTATACAGCAAGTCATCCAGGTTTTGAAGAAACGTGGCAGAACTGCAGGAAATAATGTTCCGTCTTTGAATTTTAAAAATTTCTGTTTCTGTATTGGTATTGGTATTCTGCCAATACCTCAAATTTCCTTTAAGGTATTGGCAGAATTTTGATTCATCCTTCAGAAGATCTCTCTTCTTCTTCTCAGGTGTGATTATATTAGAAGAAACTAAGATCAACTTCATATTGTAAGCAGCTTTTGGTGAAAATGCTCTTGGAAAAGACACAGCTCTGTACCTCAAATGTGTGTGTGGCAGAAACTGAATGAGCGCTTTTCATCCACTCCACTTACTAATCACAGTCTCATTCTCTCCGGCCTGGTATAATTCTACCTCCCCGCCTTGATAAATCTCGCTCCTCACTCCTCCTCTTCCTCTCCGTCTGAGGGCAGAGACAGCAGATGTGTTGGCAGCTTAAATGACCTCTGTGATGTATGACTTAACAAACCAAGAGCATCCATCAACACCACACCAAAGCGTGTGCTGGTGTGTTGGGGGGGAGAAAAATAAAAGTGCCACTGCTGTTGAAATGCAGTTTGAATTCACATCCAGCCCCAAATTTGCAGACGTTTTTAACTCTGCGCTTTTCCCTCTTTTTATATGATTGGCTGCATCTGCTGGTACATAGGTAGATGTGCTGCATACATGAATGTGAATGAAGCGGTTCGGTAGGGTGATTGAACTGATCCCCCGTCCTCATAGACGAATAAGAAATGTGCTAAACGACCCCTGCGTGTGTGTGTGCCCTGAGCAGAAACTTTCTCAGATTTAGAGCGAAATATGAGCAAATAAATGCTTTCCTGCAATTAATACCATGAACTTACAAGAAAGAACATTGCACAAAGATTCATTTGATTTCAAACTAAATGGGAATCTCATGGTTGGAGCTGAGCAACGACTGCGACAGTCGTCTATCAGCCCATTCCTGACAGACGGCGGACAAGCCCTCTCAGAGCAGTAATTACAGGAAGCAAAGGAGGAGCTGCTTCAGGCACATCCTGGCACAAGCATCACCTGGATGACTTCCCTCAACTCTTAAAGCAGATCAATTTGTTTTAAGGGTTACGAGTTTATGGGAACGAAAAGACAAATTAGATAAACAGGAGGTACCTCTTAAAACGTGTTTTCACACCCAACGGTTGTCACAAGAGGTCTGAACAGATTCTATTCAGACTCCTGGAAGTTTTTCAACATTTTGTCATGTTTTAATGTGATGCCTACAAAGAGTGTTGCATTATTGCAAAGTGGAGGGAATATGATACATGGATATAGAAGTGTACAGATTATTGGTATTCAGCCTGTCTATCTGGTTTTTGCTGTGATTACACATGCAAGTCTTCATCCCTCTGCAAACAGAGATTTAAATTTTTAACCGTAAAATAACCTATAACGTCTTGTTCCTTGGGAGGTCATGGGAAGAATGGTGCCTAACTCAAGTAGCCACAAGGTCAGATGTAGTTTAAAACAATACCTTTTTCCACTTATTTGCTGCCTGGCAACCTGAAAGTTGTTCTTTTTGTGACAGTTGTTCTATTTCTTTCTTTCTCCATTCACAGAACTGAGCTGTGGATGTCTGCAGAATTAGCCTGGGTCTTTTGTGTGCCTCAGTGATTAATGTCTTTATTGCATGGCCTGTCAGTTTAGGTAGAAGGCATTGTCTCAGGAGGTTTACAGTTGTGGCATTTTAGGATTGCAGAGCATACCACATGTCCAAAGCTTTGAGTATTCCTTTACTAGCTAAACCTGCTGCTAAACAACTTGACTCCTGACCTGTCAGCTGTGTTCCTGGGCCTTCATGATGCTCTCTGTCCTCTAATTTTCTCTAACAAACCTCCGAGCCGCTCAGACAGCTGAACTTTGTTTTTAATTAGTCGACTTCTGAAAGCAATGACCTCCCCTGGACTTTTATTAAGAGAATCCAAGTAAAGGAGAATGAATGCCTCACATTTTGAACTTTGATTTGCTGTTGTGCGTTGGTGTAGAACATAAAATGCCAACACAATATACCAAGGTTGGGTTTCTGATGTGACAACATTAGAAACCCAAAGGTATGAATACTTCTGCAAGGTACTGTATAGGCCACTTTCTTTCATTCTCTCTCAAACACAGACTGATTGGCCAAACACCTGGCCACCCTGAATATTTTTATGTCGTGTTGAGCAGATTGTCTTTTGACTCTTCTAATTCTCCTGCTAATTGTCTCAACGGGACGGCCGATCACGAGAGCTGCAGAAAGCACCCCAAGGGACTGGGACAGTAGGGGGGGAGCAGCAAGAGGAAATAAAATACTTCACCCACGCCTCTCCCTGAGAAGTGCCAGATCTTTATTTCACTCTTTTCTCTCTGTTCTTTCTGTCTCAGTGCCCACAAAGTGATTGGAAAGCTCCCAACAATCTTTTTTTGTCGACGTTCGATGGCGCGTGATAATGTGGTCATTATCATCGCCAAAGGAACAGGTTGAGGCTTTGGACAGGGTTTCATTGGGTGCCCTTTAAGCGCACACATGCACAGTCTCACACACACTTTCAGTGTGGGAAAAGAATGCCTCTAAAAGAGGGGGACAGCTGTTGGGCTTGCGTGTGAGGATAGCGATCAGGTTAAAGGGAGGATGGCCTACTGTAAGGTCCACCTGTGCACACAGCCGTGCCTCAGGCTGTGGAGGACACCAGAATCCAGTGTGTGGGGGGGTTCTCATTTTGTTGGGATAATGGACCTTTCGAAATAACTTTAAATATTCAAAATCTCTTATTTTATATTTTACATTTTCAGCCATACTTTGTTGCATTGTGATAGCTAGATTGAGTAGATTGTAAAATCTGCAGTAAATGTTCTGAATATTAAAGAAATATACCTGCAAAGGCCTGGCTTACTACGTCATGTGTAGTGCGACTTTACACTGCTTCTAAAATGTCGAAGCCCTCCTTTTTATGGATTATAACTTTTTTGTGGAAGTCCTAGTGGTTCTCTAAAATCTCACCACCTTTTCGTTGTTCTGTTAGGATTTGGAAATAGCATACAGTGTAGAGTGTGATTAAAAATTGAAAAATGGAAGCATGGAGTCAAGTGTTAACAGTGCCACTAAGGAAGTCCCAGTGGAGGCATGAACAACTTGTATAAATGTGCACAAGTTGGACACATTGTGGTCACAAACAGACAGACATTGTAAGAAATAACACTCAGGTAAGATGTGGTGCATAAACAATGCTCTGCTGCACGGGTTACCAACAGACAAGTCCTGGACTGGGTCTTGGGTTTGTTGGTTCTGTAGGACAGACCAATCCATCAGTATGTGTTGTGACTTTGCTGGTATTGACAAGCCGAGCACTTCAGTGATTTTCTTTTGACAATCCAGTAAATGTGCATGTGTGCTTGACAAATATTAGGGTATGAATGTAAAGAGAGCAACCAAGACCAGCGTGCGGTCGACATGCTGGAGGGAGGGAAGGCCCTAGCCAGATCCAGCTAGGGCCAAAAACGTTCTAGTGTTGCTTTTATGGCTTTATGGTGAACTCAAATAGGCCCAATTCTGTTCTGAAACTCTGTTAATGCTTTTTGTTTTTGATTTTTCATGTGAAAATAATCAGTGGTCTTCATCTGAGACCCATTCTGCCTCCTTGGAAGCAAAGAAAAAAGAAGACATCCGTACAGTAGCATTATTGCTTCTACATAGCTGCAAAGATTAAATTGTATTATCATTTCTTAAATATTTTACCTTTTTTGATAATTGCTAAATATTATTTTTCATAATTACTCTTCAACATATAAGCTTTCTGGTCATAGGAGTGTTTAGTACTCTAGATATACATTAATTGACTTATTCATGGTAAATGAGACCAACTGACTTCACTCAGGCTGATTATACAAGAAAAGAAATAAGAGCCATGGAAAGAAAATATCAAACAACAAATTTAATGCTGTTTCTTTAATTAGAAATTCAAATGACATTCCCCCTTTGTGCTTCTCGCTCATTTATTATGAAGATGGAGATCATTTTGGGTATTTCCCAGGGTTTTTGGAGCTAGATTTTAGTCGACTATGCTCAGTTTAAGAATGGGATCACCCATTTATTCATTCACACTCAAAAGGTGAGATTAAATCCTCAAACTAGGTGAGCTTTAGAAAGGAATTGTAAGGGTTGTAGTTTAAAAGACATTTGTTTGGTGTTAAAAGAGGGGAAATTGCGGAGGTAGTAGTGATGTCCACCCTTCCCTCCCCCAGGGCAGGCTGGAAACGCCCCAGGGACAGGATGGGCACAGCCTCTCATTTATCAGCCTCTTCTTCTGCATGGCCTCACATCGGGAAAAAAACAAAACAAAAAAAAACTCTCTCTATATATATATATAAGCCTAGAGGTTTTAGCGTTCTTTGACAAAGTCAGCCTACTGAAAAACGCACACACAAACATTTAAGATTTTACTTTAGAAAGTGTATTAAACATATTAATGTACATATCATACATAGTGGTTTTCAAAAGTTTACAAACTTCTGTGGAAACCAGGTTTTTCTGATGCAAAAAAAAATTATTAAAACATTTAAACTCTTTTTCCACCTTTAATGTGACACATAATCTTTATGATTCAAATGAAAAGCAAATGTCAGGGGAAATAATAAAATAAGTAACAGAAGTATATTAACTAAAGTGGTCATTTAAATTTCTTCACTTTGAGTTTAAAAATTGCTGATGAAATATTACATCTTCCTTAAAGTGTATTTAGTGCGATATAGCTGTATGTTTCTCAAAATCCACATCCGATTGGTTGATCAGCTTGTGATGTCCCTCCAATCCCATGAAAGCAAAACTTTTAATAAAAGCTGATTCAATGCTTCAAGTGAAGCATTGCTGATTCACAAAACTTTTCCTACTTTATTTTACTATCAAACTGTAAATTTATTCTCAGAATTATTGTTTTGCATTCAGTTTTCACTCAGCTAAATCAATTGGAAATAAACCTTAAAGTGCTAAACAAAATCAGTTATTCTGTACAATAAATTCCATCACTGAATACATTTCATTATTGACAAAATCTCAATCTACTTCCCTTTATTGTCGACATTAATTCATTTAATTTCAAAAATGCTTTATTAATCCTAGAGGGAAATTAAGAGGCATAATGTCCTTTTTTTAATCTGATATCTTTTATGGAAAAAATTATATAAATGTCAAGGCAAAATAAAATTGGCCAACTGCTGTAAATACATATTTATAAACACTGTCTTCAAGCTAAGAGCGCTGGACTTGTTGTCTTCAAATACCTACGACTATTTTCAAAAGCTGCTGAAGTGAACTCGCTCGCGAGAGTTGGCTTTTTCGGATTTATGAT
Source organism: Phalloptychus januarius (assembly GCA_902982915.1). Classification (NCBI taxonomy): domain Eukaryota; kingdom Metazoa; phylum Chordata; class Actinopteri; order Cyprinodontiformes; family Poeciliidae; genus Phalloptychus; species Phalloptychus januarius. Next base: position 8,325,111 of record CADWAE010000038.1, on the reverse strand, counting down.
GACCTCGAGCCTGTTAGCGCGCAGATGTTTGGAGACGGCTCGCGCTGCTCTCTGATTGGCCCGGGAGCTCCCAACGACACTTCAAAGGCGCAAAGGATCTACAACTGGTAAAGGAAACCGAGATGAAACCTCAGACTGATTGGATCCAGTCAGGGCACACACACACACACACACACACCCCCACACAGGCACCCAGAGACAAACACACTGATCCCCGTCAGAGGAAGACATCACCGCTCAGTTTATGGCTGCACTGTTAGGCGTAAGTTCGGTGTAGTTGCAGAAAAAAGCTATTTTTTTAATTTTCTAAATATTCTAAATGTAGCATTTAGTCAATATTACTTGGTGTAACTTTGTGTTTTTTATATTGTTCAGCCTTAGGGAACATTGATTCGTATGCAAATCTGACCCCCTGTCTTTGTTGATTTCAGTATCAAAACTTCCTTTAATCTTAATCTGTTACTTACCTGTTGAAGTTAAAAATATGCCACAGAAAAACTGTTTACATTTTCAGAAGGAGAAGGCTATCAAACTTTAACCATACAGGTCTTTTCTTTCCCCTCCTACCCCAGGAAGAACCAAGGTTGGGCAGCACCCCGCTGGCAATGCTGGCCGCCACCTGCAGTAGAATCGGGGACCCGATCCCTTCCTGCTCCCCTGCTGTGTCAGATGGAGTCCCGGGACTCACAAAAGGGTTTCATCCCTGGAGAAAGAGTCTCCAGGCCAACAGCAGCGCGATCGCAGTTTCCTCTGGGATCTCCAGGAATAATGGTCCAGGACTGACAACAGAGGCCTCCAGCGCCTTCTCAGTGACACTTCCAAGCTCTTCTTCAGGAAGTGACTTTTCGCTGTACCACAGCGCCGTGCCGTCCTATGATTATGATGTTTCTGACTCCGCGTCCGCTCAACGCCCGGTGTACATGACAAAATTCCCCCCCTCGGTGGAAGGCATAGCAGGGATTTACCAGAGGATGCATTCTTACGATTCCTGGATAAAGCCAGCTGGAGAGGTCAGCAACGGGGCTGCGGTATGGTGGGACATAGGCTCCAGCTGGGTGGATTCGCAGAACTCAGCCGGGTTACCGTGCGCCTTGAGCGGCTACAGTAACGACTACGGCCACGCCTTCAGCACCGGTGCGTCTCAGCACCTGCTCCCCGGCTCGCAGCACATGTTTGACGGCTTCCGGCCACCTGCCTACACGGAGTCTACCAGCGCAGCAGCACCTCCTCCTCCTCCACCGACTGGGACCCCTGCTGTTCCTCTCCCCAACCCCTCCCGGCCCTCGTCGCGCAAATACGCTGGTAGAGCTACCTGCGACTGTCCAAACTGTAACGAGGCAGAGAGACTCGGTCAGGGGGGTTCGAGTCCGCGGCGGAGGGGCGTGCACAGCTGTCACATCCCGGGCTGTGGAAAAGTTTACGGCAAAACCTCCCACCTGAAGGCGCACCTGCGCTGGCACACCGGGGAGCGGCCGTTTGTCTGCAACTGGCTCTACTGCGGGAAACGCTTCACGCGCTCGGACGAGCTCCAGCGACACGTGCGCACGCACACCGGCGAGAAGCGCTTCGAGTGCCCCATGTGCAGCAAGCGCTTCATGCGCTCCGACCATCTCAGCAAACACTTGAGGACGCACAGTGCTGAGGGCTCCGAAGGCTGCGTCGACCCGGGCTCCCAGAAAGGGAGCGGGGACACGGACAGCGGCGTCGCTCGTTGCCCGGGAGAGTCACCGGGCCCGGGGAAGGGCGGCCAGAGCGATAAACTCGAGAGACCCGCGGAAAAACAGTCACAACAAGTGGGGATTTGATGACAGCTGCCTGAAACGGGTTTTCTCTGGACACTGAAAGACTGAAATAGCACTTTATGGTTAACTTCAGTTGTGAAGTGTGTGAACACTGTCTCCTTACCTCATCTGATCATCATTCCAGACTTAAAAGAAATGTTTACTTCAGTTTCTTGGTAACGTTTGATATATGAGCCAAATTTATTCCACGTGCTTTTCACGTTCAATAACTATTTTTTGAATCATCCTGATACATCTGATAAGTGCGCACATATTTAAGCTTATGTTCTTAGATATCTTACTTTGCAAAACTAAATTGTTATAATTTATCATTGCTTGTACCTGATATTAAATTAATAAAACAGGAGATATTTGCCAGAATTATTATGTCGAACTGTTTATGGTATTATTAATGTCTTCAGAATGGTATAGTCAAAGGTTTGTATTTGTCTTACTTATAAGGGAATTATGGAAAGGCACGTCTCCATTTAAAGGCAATTTAAAGTTCATCTTTGGAGAATAATGAAGAAAAAAGTTGAGAAAAACTTATTAGGTACAAAATACATAAAAGAAATAATATGATAAGACATGATAATCGAAACTGATCAAACAAATAGAGGCATTATCTAATTAGTTAAAGTAATGTTTTCAATCCAAACATTTCTGGAAATCACAATTTTTCAGTTCCAGAAGTGAACTGAAAAACTGTTTTTTTATTCTAGAAGTGAGAACCATAAAAAAACTGATGGGTTTAATGTCTAAGTAGCTCAACAACTTCATTGTGGATTCAATGAGCTAAAGACTGATGTGATTAAAATGTGACTCATTTTCCTGGTGTTTGTCAGGAACACTATTGCGAATGAGATGCCTTTAATTAATTAATTTATTATTATTATTATTATTATTATTATTATTATTATTATTATTATCGAAAAGAATATGCCAAATTAATGTGTTTCACTTTTGCGTCAAAAATGAACCTCATTTAATCAGAGATTGCAGCTGAAATCTGAGCACCTGCATTCATACTGTGCGGTTTTCAGTCTCAATGAGTCCAATGTCACAAATGTCACAAATAAAATGTATTCTCTATAGTCTGCATTAAGTTGGAGAATATTCAGATCTTTCCACTACATGACAATGAGGACAAACAGATTCTGTGACTGCACAGAAATGTAAAGTTTCTTTTCTCATTAGCTTAGGCATGTGGGACGACTTGAGGTCAGGCCGGGTTGTATTGCAACATCTTTAACCCAAAGAGTAATTTCTGCTCTCAATTAAACCTGATAAGAACTGATAATGTTACATTACCTATTGAAAAAAATTATATCATTATTATAATTTTTTTTCTTTTATAAAATTTTCCTGTAGAACAGCTGTTGTGATTTTTTAAATACAATTTCACTTCCAGTTTTGGACTTTAAAATGAAGAACAACATGACATTTCAGAAATAAGAGGAAGGATGCATTTTCCTTAATGGGAGGTTGCTATTCACAGGAACTGATGTAAAACATAAATGCACAGTTTCCAACCGTTATCACAAACACGCACACACACATCTAAAAATATTACTGGTACTTTTAGTTCTGTTGTGGACATTCAATGTGATTAACCCACAAAAAAATCAAAGAACTGCTGCTAAAATCAAAATAAAAAAAAAATGTTTTTAATGATTTTTAAGAACCACTTGAGTCACAGCTTGCAAACCACTAAACTAGAAGGAGCATGTCGATATTGCATAGAAGTGGTCTTACAATGGTACCAGGAGGAACCCACATGCCAAATTTTTGTTCAAATTTATAAAAGACAAAATGATCGAAAAGTAGTAGAAATGATCTCCCAGGTTTCTGCTCTCTCTATGTCATCAATTGTGTAAAATGCAGAGTTGACATCAGTGTTCAGATGCCATTCAGAGTCTGGATAAGACACATTGTTCTCTGTAATTTGAACTATCTTGCAAAGAAATATTAATAATAATAATAGACCACACAGTTTTTTAACAGATCTTTTGCTTCAAAAAGACTGAAACGATTCCAGTTGTGGCCTGCACCTTTCACAAAGAATTTGAGCAAGTTAATTCAACAGACATGTTTTATTTTGAAAAACAAATAGAATTACTAATTGTTGCAAATTTTTTTGCAGTAATCAAACACCTATTTTAACCTAAACTTCAATGGATTTGGATCCTAAAATTAAAATCAAAATATGGTCATTTTTATTATCATTATTTCACATTCAGATATTTGAATAGTAAAGACTTACTTATTTATAGAAGGCTACACACATACAATAACTCAAGTAATAACTAAACAAAATCTTGCACATTTTATTGTGAGAAAAACAGTCACACACAATAACTTATAACAAATCTACCAACAAAAAGTGCAGTTTTCATGTAAAAACTCAGTACCATATTAGATGAGATGATTAATAATGCTACTTATTGCTGAAACCTTCCGCAGTCCACTTAAAAAAACTACAGTATCTGTCTTATTGTGCAGCACTATTATGAATTGTACAAGATCTCCTGAAACTTGATCCAAAAATAAATAGTTATTAGTGTTTCAAACTTTCAGAAAAGTAAAACAGTACAAAAAACTACTTGAAAAATTAGAAATTTGAGTAGGATTGAGCAAAAGCAAAAGTCTCAGGTAATCTCTTCTAGTGCATAAAGGTTGCGTAGATTCCACTGCTGTCCTCAGTGACATCTGAGCCCATTCGTACCTTAAAGCCTCAAGTTGTCCAGACCTTTTGGAAAATAGATCTTCAGCAAGAGCAGGAAAGTATGGCTGCGACGTAGAGCTCACGTGCTCAAGTGTCCGATGCTACGTCACTATAAATAACCGTTTCATTTTGTGAGTATACACATTTTAAATATGAATCTAAGTCATTCTTGTTCCAGTGTTGGGGTGAATTTGTTACATCAGCTTTAAATGCACAAAGACGACCTCTAATGCCCAAAGTTCACAGCTCTCCTGTCGCAGAGTGCCCACAGTTTTCAGTAGTATAATACAGCTTTCTAGTGCAAATTTATCCTGTAAATAACAGGTCAACACACAGAATAACATTAATCGTCCATTACACATGACTAAAAAAGGCTTAGTAAAGGCAAACAGTCATTGGTAGAACAGTTAATGCAGCTGAGGTCAATTGTGTTTTTAGAGAGGTTGTAGTACATGAAGTTGACCACATGAGGGCAGACAAAGACAGGGGATGGAGGTGGAGCGTTGCCTTCTAAAACAAATATAAACTTCAAACATGTAGTGTTACATTTTAAAATCATAAATAGAAAGCACAAATGCGACCAGAGACACAACACACACACACACCCTCACACTCACACTCATCCATATGATAGATAAGCTGCTCTGCATATCTAAGAAAAGAGGAAACCTTCACAATCCCTCTTTACCCTGTGGCCTCTTTCTGCTGCAGAGGAAGAAGAGGTGGGCGACTTTGTTTCATCTTCATTCAAAAGATACAGGCCACTGTAGACAAAAAGTCTCCCATGGTTTGGTCAGTTCATTTCAAAGAGTCTAATTCCATTGAGGTTTTGGAGTCAAGCTTAGCATAATCTTGTCCTTCAAATACAGTTTTCTTGATGTCTGGGACTGCAGGCAGCAGAAAAGAAGTTTTTAGTCCAGCTCTTCTTCTTTCTATCTTTTACACATTCCTTCAGACTTCAACATTTGTGCCCTGGTTAGAACTGCCAGTGATCATCAAGAGGCATCTTGGGAACCTGTATGTGCATCTCCACGGGTTGGTCAGGCGGACGGTCCCTCCTGTAGGTTACCGTTTTCTCATTGGTTGTAGGAATATATGAGAGATCCTGGCAGATGACAGAAACACACAGTTAGAAAAAGTCCCACATTCTAGCAGAACAATCAGTGCTTTGTAAAGATACTGGTGAACCTTAAACATTTTCATTCAGTATTGTGAAATGGAAATAATACAATCGTGTTTTTGTATTTAGTTCCTCTTTATAGATTCAACATATACAGCCTGAGCATCACATTAATGTGTCTGCCAACTTGAATAATTTGCCTGTTATTGCCCATTCTGTTGTAAAAAATTGTTCCTGGTCAATCGGATTGAATGAAGGTCATCTGTGAACATCAGTTCTGCCAAAAATTGTCAATTGGATTTACATCTGGACCACAACTGAGCCATTCCAGCATAAAGATTTACTAAAATTTGAACTTTTTAATTATATGTTATATGTTCACACGACACCCTTCAACAAATATAAAGATCAGGGATTGATTTTTGATGACAACTCTAAAACTGAGTTGCTCTTAAGATGTTTTGTAATTAATCTTGTGGTATGCTTGTCCTCTTTGAAGACATGTCTGTGCCCACGTTTTCACTTCCTGGCTGACATCTTGAGATCTTGCTTTAATAATTCCACCAAATGTCATTTCTTCATGATGCTTTCTACCAATCCCTCTTGCAGCAAAATACTCACACAACATAATTCTCCCACCTCCACAGCTGACATAATTTCTCCCACATTTTTTCTTTAAATGTAACACTTAGATTTTAGCTTTATCATATCACCAAAATGTAGATGTTGTTCCTGTATTTTTTTCCGCTGTAATCTGAGTTTTTAATGTTTCATTTGAAGTTATGCCTTCTTCTTCTCTGAGCGGAGTGTCAGCCGATGACGGTACAGGACTTGTTTAACGTTGAATCTTCACACGCACTTTTGACACGGTGCATATACAGTAAGTATCTGGCATCAAGTGTTGTACTACTCCCAAAGAGTTATGCAAAATAGACCAAATTATGAAACAACGTTTATAACTTCCTGTTTGAAGCTTTTGCTGTCAAAGTTTCAGAGGCTTTGTCGTATGGTTTTTTTTTATAACAACATGAGATGTAAAATCTCTGTCTGCTCAACAGCAGCCTCATGGAGGTGAGACAACTTTCAGAATATCAATTTTCTGTATTACAAAATACAGAAGAGAGTAAATCTTAATACACCATCAGCGCTGTGAATTAAACTCCCCTTGAGAGTAATTAAACATTAACGTAACAAATTGAGGTTTCAAATATTACCAAAACCAGTTTATGCATTAAAGGGCCAAAGCAGAGAGTTCCATTAAGCAGTTTTGTTATGAGGTATAAACATGATGATTCAAATCTCCCTTGAGCCAGGATGAGAAATTTAAGCCCACACTCCTGACAACACTTCTCTTCTGCATCTCCATATTTCTACAAACCGGTGCTCCTCAAAGGTGCTGTATGTCAGTGTAAGGTCAAAAATATGGGAACTTTAGATGTTGAGCAGGGAGTTGGGGGGAAATGTTAAAAACAGCTGTACCCCACAGAGCAGACTCAAATTTCTCAGCCTTCAGTGGAGAAAAACTCGTTAACATACATTTTCTCTGGATTGAAGGACTCCCTCACGACTCTCAGGGCTCAAGGGGAAATAGGGCTTCCCCTCAATTAAAATCCTGCGGCGCTCATGAGATGACAGTTGAGGACTAACCTTTCCAGTGCAATGGTAGCTGAAATCTGCAGCAGCGCCCCCTTGTGGCATGACTCCTCTCTGCAGCAGCAACCGTGACACAGCCACCACCACGAGCCCACACAGCACCGTCAGGGCGCACACACACAGGAAAGTTCCAACCAGCCGCCCACTGCTGACTCGCTCTGTGGAGGGACACACCGACACATTAACATTCACATGGCTTCACTGTAAAGATCGAGTACTAGCAAAAAGATGGAAATGAAATGCATTCCTCTTTGGCTTATAAATGCTTACACTGCATAGACAAACTTACAATTTCTGGAAATGAATCTCAGTAGCTTTGACCTTTTAATAATGTACTCTTTTTCCATAATTATTTGAGGAACTTTACAACCAAGAAGAGTGTGCACATGTTTGAATTACTGCTGGATTTTTTCACTGATCCAAACAGGATTAGATTAGCACACCTAATAATACTTAGTTAAATGTCCCTTTCCACATTGTAGAGAAAACAAACACTTTTTGTACCCACCACCAAGTTTCTGAAATCATTCTTGAATAATTCTGGATATTTGTATCCAGAATGTTCTAGTTTATGATAGGTTTGAGTCCCTGTGATTTCTGGGTTGTTGCCAAACATCAGGTCAACTTTAACACAACTAGGACATTATCCCCAAATATTCATCAAAACTAATTTTAGAATAGAGAAAGCAAAATGCTTCAGACAGCATTGTGCTTTATGGATTAATAACTTGCTTGATATAGAATACCCACAAGGTTAGAAATTCCTCATTATTCTTCTGAGAAAAGATATATTTGAAAATAGCTTCAGTTTTTTAATGCTTTACATTCTCTTCGCTCCATAACAACTAAAAGTGACTAGTCCAAGAGTGATTTAGTGCTTAGATATCAACTTCAAGAGCTCATATTTTCCTATCTTAAATTGTCCTCTTCCTCTTTACTGCTTTAAAAAGTTCATGCCTTTTCCCCCAAAGAAGACACTATTCCATTTAAAGCCTTTTAAATGCTTAGCTCAGCAGACCCAAAGCATGATCTACCACCACTGTACTAGACAACTGGTTCGATGTTTTTAGCTGTGAATGTCTTACAAATAAGGAAGACAAAAAGCCTTGTATTTCTAATTATCAAGAGCAGAAGTTAAAACTGAGTCTGTTAGGCAAAAGCATTATTTTTATAACAGTGTGTGAAAAAGTATCAGAAGAACATGCATTACACTGATCTTAATAAGGTGCAACATAAATATTACAGAGCACATCTATTCATATACATGTGCATCTGGATCATACATTTTATGAAGACAAATGAATAATTAGTGTGAACTTGCATTTAAATTAGTACATTTTTGTGCGCTTTCAAATAAATGAAAAACATCAGCTGAAATAAGACCTTAAGTGACACACTAAACACACCCACATACAACTAAAACCACATACACACACAGTGCTCAGTCAGAGGCAGCTGTGCCAGTGGTGCTTTGCTGAACATTTAGCTGGTTGTGTGTCTGCTGGGGAGCATGTGCGGATGACGAGCTGATCGCTCCAAACAAAGAGTCCAAAGAGCGCTCTGACATTTTGTAACTGTGTTTCCATAGAGACCTGGCTCCTGCTGCACCCGGGGAGCAGTGGGTGTGAACGGGAAGAAAGTGTCCCGTAGGGCTGGGGGATAAGGGGTGAGATGGTGGGGAGGGGAGCACAATGAACAGTCCTGTTCCAAAAATTTGGAAGGCGGGGATGAACTGTAACACTCGGATGTGCAACATCGTGTGCGCGCACGCGCCGGCGCAGATTAGGTGAGTGTTTGTGCATGAGAAACTGAAAGAAAATGTAAAGTACAGCTGTAGCACTGACAGCCTGCTGACTCCAATCCACCAGGGTGTACTGAAGCAGCCGTGGTAGCAGCGGAAGTGACCTCGCAGGAAAACATGTGTGTGTGTGTGTTTACATTGTTCTGGTCTTTTGCTAATGTGAAGCTGAGCCTGACCGGAGTGCGAGTTGATCCGAAACTGACACTGACAGCTGTCATTACCGAGCAAATTCAAATCTCAGACTTGTTACAGACCAAGGACAAGCCTGAAGTCAATTTGAAAATCCTGGTGTATAAAAATGCTGCTGGTAACTTAGAAAAAGACAACAGTTGTTAAAAACTAAATAAACAACAGATTTCATCAGCTGGAAATAGTGGAGATACTGGTAATAGCTCCTCTTAATGTAGCTTATGCAGCTTAAATTAGCATTCATTCATTTTAAAATTTCAGTGCCTCATGTTACATGAGGTACTAAATTGAGATAGTTGGGAAACATTAAAGTGTCCCAAAGAGATATTTTAATGATCCTTTAAAGTTGATGTCTTTATAGTAAGAATGATTAATTCTTAATGAAATGATGAATCATGACATTGGAAATTATTGAACTTGTTTAATTTATCATGTGATTACGGTAATTGATTTACTGATTACTGTGACAGGCCTTTGCGTGATAAATGGAGTCATGATGGGTAATGATCTTTAATTATCACCTTAGGATCATTAACGTGTTTTTGAATTGAATTGAATCCAAATATAATTCAGAGCTGCAAATGGTAACTTACAACATCTGAATTAGACTGAGTGTATCTGAAATTATATAGGTCTCGCTGCACCAAAGCAAGCCCCAAATTATCACTCTTCCACCACTGTGCTTGGCAGCTGATGTCACCCATTTGTGCTGAGATGTGTTTAGGCTAAACTTAGCACTCTGTGTTGAGGCCAAACATCTCTAATTTGGTGTTGTCCATCTAAAGAACTGGTGGAGAAGCAAATGGAAAGCCTAAACTGTGTGGCTGGTTGTTTTCCTCTGGAAAAACACTCAAACATCTGTACAGTTTTGGATTTCACGTCCAATCTGTAGCAGGGAGACTCCGACACGTAGCTCTTTTGTAACGTCTATTTGCATTCCACTGTTCGACCTCTGGACAAACTCGCATGGATATCCACCTCTGGAAAGACTGACAGCTGCCTTGAATGTTTTTCACTTGGGAGAGATATTTTTCACTGCAGAATGATAGATTCTATGTTATTTTCCAAATTGTGTTAAAATCCTTCCGAGTGTGAAGGGCAGCCAGAGTTGCTCCAGTAAGACTGCGCCCTGATTGCCTCTAGGATTGCGCTGCTCATGGTGGGAGGATGCTGGACTGGAGTAGTTCTGTGACGTTAGTTCGGGTTTGTTCTCTTCGTAAACTTATGTACGTAAATTTTTCTGTCTGAGGCGTTGTGTTTTTGAACAGTTATTCCCTCCGGATTAAAGAACTTTTGCTCTCACTTTTTTTATTTTAGGGAAAGTTGGCATCATGAATAACTGTGGCAAAAAAGTATTGTTTCCACAACTGGGAGAAGCTGATTAGCATCTCAAATAATACAACCCCGATACCAGATGAGTTGAAAATAATGTTTGTGGATGTAGAGCAGTACCAAAGAGCAGAAAGAAGGCGGAAGTTCAAATGATCTCTTCCATCGATCCCGCTCTACCCACTGAGCCACCTACTGCCCAAATTACAAGAGTATGGGATAAATAAAGTATTTTTGAATTTAAATGAAGTCAGTTAATTTACAGTATTTAATCAAAAGCATACGCCTTGTCCTTTTTATTTCCATAATAACATTATTTTCGCAATCCATGCTTCTTGTTCACTTCAGATCTTTAATCCAAAACATGACTTATAAAGTCTGCAGCAGAACTCTTTCTACGGTGTGCAAATTGACTGATTTTGGTTTGGGAAGTTGATACAAAGAAATATACTCTTTCTCACCAGCATTAACTTCAATTCCAACATGATAGCTTATTGTTATGTTCTATATATGTCCAGAAGCTTTGTGCAATTTTTGTGAATATCTTTCCAAAGCTCTGGATGCTCTACAGTAGGGGATCTGTTATTGTTTCTAATATCAGGAGGAAGGTCAGGTAGAAATGTGTGCACACAAAACAATGCTGCTCTATCCAGGTTAAACTCAGAACATCGTCCCACTGAGCTGCGTGTTCAGAAAAGCCAATAAGCCGAACACGTGAGGTGAACACTAAATAGCTTAAAGTCCATGAAGTCCTCAGAGTTTTAGGATTGTTCTGACATTGCAACTTGAAACTGCAGCTTTCTTGCTTAAAAAAAGAAAAACACATGTCCCAATGTGTACAGAGTAACAATTACCCGATCCACAGTTATCTGAGTTTTGTCATAACTTAGCAACACAATTATTATGTGGCACTGACTTCTTCTTTTAGCTAATCTGAGTTTTCTGTAGCTATTTATAGAAAGATGAGGGAAAATTATAAGTTGTCTTTGCTGTGCTGAGCTGCACCTCTAAGTGAAATGATGGGCAATGATCTCAACTTAAGTTATATTCAGTTTTGCTAGCATGTGGGAATTAGGCATTTCTCCACAATCTAAGTTTCTACTTGTTGTACCTGAAAAATCTGTTTTGGAGCCGATGTGAAGAGTGCAGGTGGTGTTGCATAGCTCCGCTTCTTTTTGGGAGAGACCTCTAGAATGATGGCAGCCCACACTCTTACTAAGAGAAAGAGAAACAACTTTGAAAACAGGCAAAGCAAATTACCAAATCAATGGTAAAACAGTTGGGAAAAAAATGCTTCAGGAGTTTATTTTGTGCATTTAGGATATAAGTAGTAATTGACTAAGTACCAGGAGGATTTTCGGGTGACTTGGCAGGTAGGACATCTCTCACAGAAGTCTCCAGATCGTTGGGGGTCAGTACACACACACTTGCCACACACACACTTTCCACAGCCACTGCAAAGCAAGCCGTCTGCGGCTTGACAGCTGGTTTTGGAGGTGGGACAGCTGCAACTGTCACCTGTCCAGCCGACCTCGCACACACACTCCCCTGACACACACACACCTCGGCCTGAAATTGAAAAGAGTCTCAATAAGAACCCAGAGGCATGGAAAGAGGCATTTTAAAGCTTTTGAATCCAGTTGTGTGATTCAACTGGAAATGAAGTGAAATGTTTTTCAACCTTACCTCCACACAGCGTTCCCTTCTCATATGGGCAGGAGAAGTCATCCATTTCGCAGTATTTCCCGTATACCGTCCCAAGCCTGCTTTGGTCACACACACATTTTCCGCACTCGCACACTCCCCGGCCGCTGCAGTTAACATTTGACCCATCTGCTTTGCAATTTCTATTCGGATCTGAGCTTGGGTCTTTCATATGTCCGTGATCTGGCCTCTGCTCTTGCATAACACCGTGGTGACTTCCCCTGCAGGGTGACTGGTCGTTGCCATCACAACGGCCTGCTGGTCCACATTTGCACTGACATTTAGAGTGGATACTGATGACAGTGGACTCATTGTAGCCCACCGGATGCACCAACATTCTCACTTCTTCATCTTCACCACTGTCAGTACAGGAGCGTTGGCCAACGGTGATATTAAAGTAGACCTGCAGGAAAAAATAACATCCATTCTTAACTTTAGTTGTCAATTTACTATGTGCTGGCTCATCACCTTCTGAATGAAATTTAAGTGTCTGATTGCTCACTAATGGATTTGAGTTATGTATGTTTTTCAATATTCTAAAAGGCAGAAGCAATGTAATGTGTTGGAGTACTTTGAGAGAGGCATCATAAACGAAGGTCTGGGTGCTCTGATGGTCTACTTACAAACCGCAGAGCAGGAGAAGAAGCACAGATTGATCTGAGGGCTGCTGACGATTCAGAAGATACATGAAAAATGACTAAGGGTCTCTAAAGCACTTTGAATTGTCTTAGGCTGAAAGGTGCTATATAAATAAAGTTGCCTTGCCTTGCCTTGCCTAAAGGTTGAAAGCTCACACAAACCAAATCTACAAACAACACGCAAACAGGATTGCGTCAGCAAAATGAGAAGAATAGCATGTGCAATAAATTAACAAAAATGTGAATGCTGCTTTTACACCTAATTTTAGCATGTCTGAAAAGCAGGTGCAAACTGGCACGCAAAAATGTCTGTGCTCACTGTGGACAGAGAGAGGTATAAATGCAGTGAGAGGACTTTACTTGTCAATTATTTGGACCATTTAAAGAACATAAAATTTAAATATTACAATATAGATTAAAAATATCCTCTAGCAAAGCAGAATTTGAGCATAAAATAATTTCATGTTTATGACAACACACTGTTATGTCTTGATGCGCTGTAGGCGCAGAAAAGCTGTTGCAGATTATTTTATAAGCTGCATGTTCCACTGTGTGGGCAAAAGATGTCTGCATGCAGCAGATTAATGCTGCTGGATCTTCTTTAGGCAGTACGTCAGTGCTAACACTTACATCATACTAGATACAACACAAGTGATAAAACACTGTGACATATTATAATATGAAGATATGATGCTGTATGCTATGCTATGAAGTCACACAAGTCTATAAAGGTGTAATACAACACAATTCTGGACAACATCACAAAATATAATACATAACAATTCAGTTTGGGACTTCGAACTTCAATGTCCTTGTGGATAAAGTTGCGTTATTGAATGATTTATTGGATAAACATCTTAGCACTCCGATTGGTGTATATTTGAACCTATACACCAATTCAGTTTCACTGTAAACCTGGAATAATTATGTAATGAAACAGAAATTCTCAAGCTCTTTTGTTTTTTTTACAGCACAGAATCAGGTATAACGTTCAGCTAACAAAGTAAGCTAATATAAAAGCTGATTTGGGACAACACAAAACTTTCCCTTGTTGATTTTGGCTGAAGATAATTCTGAATACAGGATGTTCAGCACATTGTACAACCAATGCTTCACTGACTGGAAATCTTTACTAAAACCCAACTATAGTAACAGTAAAACAGAATAATTATACTGCTGTTGACTGTACATAAAGATTTGAATCTACAGTCAACCTCTCTTGATTTTTATCACCCTTCTGGTAAATTTCGGTACTTTCCATAATACAGTGTAATCCGCCCATGGATGAAAATGCTGGGCATTAATTTGTGAACAAAGGAGTAATTATGAGGCAGTGAGTAAGCACCTCAGTGTTTGACAGAGCACACCAAATCTTTTGGTGGGAACAAATCTTAGGGAGCAAGTAGAAGAACAGAAGATTTCTCAGTGGATATACAAATTAGTTTTTTTTTTCTGCTGTAGTAGAGTACCGAAAGGAGCTTTCTGAGCAGGTGTTGGAACCGGTACCCAGAGGAGTCTGTTTCTAAATATAAATGTTCTACCTGCCAACATTAATGCTCTCATATTGAGCAAGGTAAGGGTTATGATAAGAAAAGGTCATGGAATCACATGGGAATGTATTCCTGTTAAATAGAGATTATAATCCGCTCAACTCAGATTATTTACCAAATCTCTTCTGTCGCGTAAAGCTCTCAGTGATGTGTTTGTATGTGCGAAAGTAATCCGATATGTCTAATGCACTCTGTGGATGCCTGTTTTTAGAAATTTTTCTTAAAATACATGATAATGGCTCGTTTTTTTGTGTTTACCGTCTGGCCTGGCTGCACCCCAGAGCAGCTTTGGTCCTTGGCAGTGGATCCGTGGGGACAAAGAGGAGAAACAGACACCCAGTACCTGCTGACTGCCGTGTCCTCCAGTGACACTGACACCGCCACCTCAGACAACAGTTTCTGTGGAGAACAAAAAACAGATGAAGCGGCAGCATGAGGTTAAGGTCCGAAGTTCAATAATCCAAGTTAATTTGCTGATTAACTTTGCAAGGGTAAAATAAAAGAAACAACCTGTGGAAGCTTTCTTATTTCTTTTTTCCTTCCTTGCTTTCCGTCTTATTAGAAGACTTCTGAGGACAAAGAGGTGGGGCTAAAAATAGCATCTTTGTGTCTTTCCGAGATTAGGACACATGGTTTCCGTGGTGATCTGATAGCTTTTATAATGGAAGCTTCTGTTCAGGCATCGCTGCCCGTGTATGTGTGTGTGCCTGAATGCATCACAGAACACCCAGATCTGTGGATTCGGCAGATTCTCGGGGCAAACAATGGTCTGCTTTGCCGCAGGCAAGCTTATAGCCCAGAGGCTACTGGCAGTCAAACTACCTCCTTGTCTCACATACATAAATAGCCTCTCTCACACACTCACTCACACATGCACACACCCACACACAAAGGTCAACCATGTTTTAACCTCTTCTTCTTATGTCTTTTTATTTTTTATTTTATTTTCTGTTTCATCTGCCCAGACAAAACCACAAACTTCTCCCTTTGTCTGATTTCCCACGTTCACACGAAATGTGAGTAATGAAAACAAAACAGGCATCACAAAAGCTTTTGTAATGTGAAGCTCTTGTGCTTCACTAGGGCACTGGCACTTTCCTTTGATGAATGAAAGAAAAAAGGGATTTTTAAAAAGAAGCCACAGGCGGATGATTTTACCTTGTACGCATCGACCACCAGATCTATGAGGTTTGGTGCCTGAAAGAGGCCCAACTTGCCCAGGATTGACCCAGGCAGCAGCTTCACCAACTCCTAAAGAAGGATACAAAGATGGAAATCATTTCTTGTCCAAATCTTATAGTCGGAATCTGATAAGGTGCTTCATTATGCATACATGCAATTTTTTCTTAAATTTCTGTATCAAAATAAAAATAAATAAATGGTATAGATATCAGATACTTAAGACGTCATTAATTACCTCATACCACTGGTACTGCATCTTCTCCACAGCGAAGATGGGGTAGATATGGTTTTCAAGCAGCTTGTCAGACAGTAGACCTAAACTGGGATGGTCCTGTGAAGGAGATGTTTGCATGAAGGAGTTTACCTGGTGAAGCCATGCGTAACCGCACATTCAGATTTACAAATGATTTTCCCACCATCTTTGTGCTTCCAGTGTAAACGTTGTTGTCCAGGTGACATCGGCCGTCGTGCGGCGTTACGATCCCAGCCAGCCTGCTGTCCAGGGCGAGGTGAGACGGCTGGTCTGTCATCAGGAGCAAGAGGCGCTTTGCCTCTGGCCGCCAACCAACAGCACGCTGCCAAAGAACAAGAGACAGAGGCCATATTTAGTCATATCAGCAGAATTAAAGAACTCTTTGGAGGAAATCTCTGCATTGGATGTGACATGACTGTATGTGGGCTATGACACAGTGCGCCCTAACATTTCTTTTGGGAAACGTGATTGCTTTATGACAAATACCGCCACAAATCTACATCGGCTCCGTTTCTGGAAAGCCGTCTCAAAAATTCCCCCATTGTTAAAAACTCTTAAATCACTCCTTATCGATACAGTCACAGCAACTGATGTGGAAAACTCTGCAGGCTTCTTATTTTAAGGATTTACAAGTGCGGTTGAGGGAAAAAATGCATATTGAAGCAGTTTATTCATCTGAACTGCATTAGTTTCCTCGATGATCGAGCCTCACTGCAATGCCAAATTTAAGCAAAAGCAGCAGAAATCCCCCCCCATTATCAGTCAGAGTGGCTCCTTCTTCATGTCTGTGAATCATCAGACAGTGTGAGAAAATGGGACCATGTGTGCACGTTTGTGTATTTAGGGAAACTGACTGAGTTTATAGTAGGCATGATGTAATGGAGAGTCTATTTCTGAACGTGACCACCACCGAGGTGACTGAAATCCTGCCTTCTGCTGCCCCGATTCACATGACGTTACTCAAAGCCCCCCTGCAGTCGTTTTGTGAGCCTCGGTGACTGTGTGCAGTGGTGTCATTACTTAAACGAGATTCCTGCAGCAACACGCAGCGCTGAGTCAGAATGCTTCCAATTGTTCCAGCACAAATGCCACTCTTAGTGTCTGACGGGTGGCTCAATGCGTTATTCACCTGGCAGACGGCAGCCTGCAGCATGGCGTCCAGTCCTCCCTCCGGCGTGTCCACGTTCGCGGAGATGCGCTGGCGCTTCATCACTCTTGTGAACTCGCTGATGTTGCCGGTCATGCTGAGAACGTGGTGGAAACCGTGGGCTGGACGACAGCGGATCTGGTAATCACTGGTGAAAAAAAGCAAAAACAAAACAAAAAAAACTCGCTAAGTTTTAATTTACAACTTTTAGGAATATAGTGTCCATCAATAAAAAATAATCAGTTAATTAAAACAGGGACATTGGATTTAATGTGTCTTTATGTTTTGATTTGGTTAATATGAATGTGATTTTGTTGGGATTATCAGTAAAACTATTCAGAATTTGGAGGTGCTTTTCGAGTAAAGTGGCTTGATGTGACCATTTTTAATTTGACATTTACTTGAGAACATAATAAAATATTTAATCCATTTGAACTCAATCGAAGAATTGAGTTCATAAGGAAAATTTGGCCTCTTTCACAAACTCTTTATGCTTTTCCCACTGAACAAATGTACTAAAATTAACTCAAATGTACTAAAAAAAGGCGTGCTTTTTCAAAATATTTCAGGGAGAGATTATGCTACTGCAATAAAAACATAATAATTAGCAATTTTTTGAGAACTTCTATATTTAGAGGACATTTTAATAACTAATTTCCTTGCATGACTCTCCTTGTATCATGAAAATATGAATAACATCTGAGATAATGAGGTAAATTTTTAAGCCAGACATTTCTAGATAACACAAACGACACATTCTCCTCTGTACCTGCAGGGGTTGTCGATCTTAGAGGGATGGACACTCATGAAAGGAGAGACAGGTTTGTCCACAAATGAGCCAAAACCTAGCCAAAGGTCTGAGGTGTGTTGCGTCATCCGGAGAGACAGTGCGACGCCCACTGTCTTGAGCTGCAGGACAGAAAAGATGAAGGAAAAGAGCGTAAGCAAATAAGGAAGGAGATAATATTGGATCAAAAAGAACAATAGCAAAAAATTAAGTAGACAAAGAGGAAGGAAAAGCCTGAACAAGAAGTAAAACAATTTTTTTCCCCCCAAGTTCCTCTTTTATTTTTTTAGGGAATTTTTGTATACTCAGCTTTGAAATCAAAATTTTGGTGATGAATCACTTTTTCCCACACAAGAGCAGCGATAAAACAATGACGAAGAGTCTATAAGCCTACATGATCAAGGTTTTCCTGCATGGAGGCCGATACATCCACCAGGTAGTAGAGATCTACAGGATAGCGCTCCAGTTGTTTCACAGCAACAACAAAACTGGCCTCTGAACCTGGACACACACAGACACGCAACAAACGGTGAGATAACCTTGAAGTGACTTCAGTTTAAATTAGACACAAAATCTTGAGCTTCAGCTGGTGTACCTGGCCGGAGGGTGATGCTGATTTCCCGTGGAGACACTTGTGTGCTGTTCAGCGTGGCATCGACCTCCACTTTGACGTCTGACCTCTCCATGAACTCAGGCCTGCAACCTTTCCTGCGAAGGTCGTCTGGCAGATCGCAGCGACGGCTCTGCTCAGCCCCGTGCAGGTAGTCCTGGGTGCCAAATGTGTTCCAAAATGTTAAAATGTTTTTGTCTTTATCCATAATGACTGCTGAATATGTAAATATCACATTTGTTTTTGGAGAACAAGCTAAACCAAAAAGCAAAAAGCCTTCAGAACAAAGAATGCTCCTTTAATGAGCAGGAGATGTTCCTGGGAAAATGTATGTTTGGTTTTCCCTAGTGGATCAGTCCAAGACTGGAATGATAGAACCACATCCGGTATTAGTGGGGCTAATTTGACTAAGCGGGAGTAAAAGCTGTCATAGTGAGGTGGAAAAGTTTTCAATTTCCTCAGTTTCACTCCTCGCCCATTCATAGCTGTAGTGACACATGAACACACCATTCACAGGATGTGGTTTCACTTTACCTTTGGTGTTTGCAAGGTGCGTTGACAAACTGAAACCACTTTGACTATCACTTACCTTACTTTCATTTTCTATTTTGTGCTTTTTTACTCTATTTGTATTGATTTGAAACAGAGGGGCTCGACATGAAAACCACAGACGACGTATTATTTAAGCCCTTAAATTGCTCCTCTTGAAGTACTGCCAGTTAGTAATCTCTCATGTCTCCATAAAGATAAAAGAAGTATTTAAGCTTTTGAAAAATAATGAGAGAGAACACCTGAACACTGAGTAAAAAGGCTAATTGTTAGCTGTCTTGACTGCACAGCCTGTGTCACGCCTTGTAGCTTTAGAAAGGATTAGTAATATTTTGTACTTTGGCTTGTTTGACTGAGGCATGGAAACGCAGTACAGTGGCAGCACAGTTGTAAAACCTCACTGCTGTGTGTGTGTGTGTTCACAGTGAGTTATTAACCTCCCATGGGTCTGATTTCAAGTGTGTGACGAGACCAACAAGATTGTGTAGGGGTGTAGCGGAGCAGCTTAATTACCGGGGGATTTTTACTAATGCAAGACAGAAAAACCCACCAAAGCGAAGCGTCTGACAGTCTACAACAAGAGTTGAGACTCTTTCTGACTTCATGACCATGAGCTGAACCTGAAAGCCAGACTGACTTCTGTTTATTTTTAGTTATCACTGACCAGCTCTTTAGTACCTAGAAGTTTCTGACGGACTTCCTGGGACTTTCCTTTCTGGGTTAGGGTTGTAACTGCCTATGTAAACACAAATTTGGATTTAAATAAAAGCCGCTAACTTTTGTTTCCAGTGCTTGTCTTAACGGGGCTGTTTAGGAGGCTGTGGAGGTGATGTTTGAAAGGACTCGGACCAACAACATGAATTCAGAAGAAATTTGGCATGGGAGTGCCTGAACACACACTTGTTGACATTAAACGTCTACTGTGATGTCACTGCATGTGTGTGTGTGTACGTGTGGTGGGGCGTAGGGGTGGGTGTGCGCGTGTGTGTGTGTGTGTGTGTGTGGTAACTGGTGTGGCACTGGGAGGCTTTGGAATTTCTCAAAGCTGATCCAGGGGTGGGCTCTTTACAAGAAAGACAAGACAGGGAGACAGAGAAAGACAGATAGAGACAAACAGAGGGGGAGATGCGGCGATATGCGTGAGCACGGAGACTAAACACACGGATAGAGTGTGGCTCCGTCTCTGACAAAATGTTCACACAGAATCTGACGCGCTCACACAGGTCACACAATGCAGACCGCTTCGGGCTCAAACATACACATTATATTCTCATTTGCGAATGCCACGAAAGCTTTGGTGCGTGTCATCTGAAGGAATGCTGCTGAAAGGCTGCCACGTTCCCACTGTTTGCTTTATTTTATTCTTTTTTGTCTGTTATGGACAAGAGCACACACACAGACACACACACACTTGTGTACACATTCCCACCTCCTGGAAACACCAAGCACATTGTGGTCCACGTTGCAGGCAATCTGCGCAAGAGGTGACGCTGGGCGACCAACACGCTCTGGCTCCTGCGGATAGACGGAAACAAAAAGGAGCAGGGAAGAATCTGCGATTAGCATATGAAGGAAACGTGTGAGTCAATACTCATTAGTCATGCGGCGAATTCTGTGCAGACGTTAAGGATCTTATATCCACTCATGATGAGGGAAGAACCACTCGGCATCTCGCGTGGAGCCATTCAGCACAAATTAGCAAGTGTACAGCAGTGTGGGAACAGGTGCCGCAGTTGTTGGAGTGGTTCCCACACACTCACACAAAGTAACTTTAGACAGCATTTTTAAGAAAACAAGAAAGGAAAAAAGAAAGAAAGAAAGAAAACAGGCATGTTGGAATAGAAAGTGATGAAAGGCTTATCATTCACCTCATCATTCCTGTAGTGGGGTTAATGATTTATTAGAGTAATTTACCGACTAAGATTCAATTTCCATTTCTGTAGCCATTTCAGAGCCGTAATGTGGGACAGAGAGAGAATGTGGGTCCAAGCATTACTAGCAGACCCATTACCAGGCTCTGACCCAATTAGTCACTTTGACCGCAATTAAACCCCCTTCAATGATTTATCTGTTCATCCAAAATGATGGATCGCTAAGGGAAGCAGATCAGGTTTTTGCTGGCTGATACATTTATTTAAAGTCTAATATGCAAGTTGCTTTTATTTAATTTTAACAACTATAACGAGCTAAATTTCTGGCCGACTTTTTTTCTTTGCGTGCCTCTAGCTGATTTGAGTTTGGGGATTTCCACTCAGGTACCTGTGAGCAGGTGAAATAAATCTATTGAGGCCAGGCGATTTTGTCTGATAGTAGTAAGCTTTTTGTAACACAAATCTGACCTGCCCATATTTTTTTCTATTTTTGTCCAGGTGTTTTTTTTTTCCTTCATTTTTTTCCTATTAGTGTGTAGATTTTGACCCAGTCAGCTCTCACTGTCAGAACTAAAATAATCTGTACTAGACTTCGACAAGACGCCGTCCTTGTTCAGTTTGAGCATCCAGCAGTGTATTTGTCTCCTATTTTGAAGTATTTTTTACACTTAAACCAGTACATTTCATTTAATTAGACAGACTTGGTCCAGTCAATTCAAAAATTAACAGTAATTGCTGGAGTTTCTCATCCTATTTGCTGCCATTATCTTTATGTTCTCTCGCAGATGTTTTTCCTTTCAGAAGATTTTCTCTGACCATATCACTGAAGAGCCATTGAAGGGGCTAAAATTTCCATTAACTATGTTAACCATAGATCGTACTTCTACATCAGCTTTACTCTGTTTATCAGTGTTTCTCTCCAGTATATAAAGCTTCTGATGGAGTTGATGTGAATGAACTCTACGTCCTCTCCTTCTGTTCAACATAGAAAACAACACAGAATCGGCACTGCTAAGATTTTGTTTTTTACTGTGTCTGTTGTCTCCGCTCAACACGTAGTCACTCAGTCAGGGCAGAAGGCTGCTGATTTTGAGTCTGACTCTGCAGGATGTTTCTTCCTTTTAAAAGGAGCTTCTTCCTTTTCACTGTCACCGCATGCTTACTCAGGAGACTGTTGGGTTTTTACTTTAATTCAACTTGATTGTGTTATTGTGATTGCAGCAGCTTCATTTTTGTTTGTTCTCTGATTAATTCTGATATTTTTTTTAATTTAATTTTTTTGCTGTATTTCAGTATTAAGTTTGTGTGTTCTGTTTCAGATTTCCATGGACAATTTTTCACCAAATGACATTGTTTAAGCAACCGAATCTGATTGTACTGGACAATATTTAAGATCATATAGCATTGCATGTAACTGGAAATTAACTTGACTCTGAGACTGCATTATCTTAACTTAGGCTGAATTGGATCCCATAAAGCAACATAGAAATGACAAATTTAGCAAAGTACCTTTAGCTTGTATCTGTTGACATACAAAATTGAATTAAATTTAATTAAAATTTGTTTAATTCAATATTTAAGAGAAAAAAAACACTCCAATAAAAAAAAGTTTTATCACTCCCTATAGAGATGACAGACTGCGTCCAGAACTGATGCTGTGCGGTGATTTTTTTGAGGTGACAGCACTAATTGCTGTGATATTATGTAATTGGGTCTTAATGAGCCTGGACTCACCGCGGCTAGAAGCTTCTGCGCAGACAACGAGAGCCACGCAGCAGAGCAGGAGGACACGCAGAGGACGGCTGCGTTGCCAGGAAGTCATCCTTCACACTCCGGGACGCCGGAGACGCGAGAGCCTGAACCGCTACTGGAGGTGGAGGTGGAGGTGGGGGCGGACCGGGTGACACTGAGCTCTGTGCGTCCGCCGCCGCGCCAACAATAGCCGGGACTGCCAGAGCGAGCCGCGGGACATTGTCTTTCACTCACTAGCCTTCTAATCCCGGAAAGGTATTCCCAAACCCCGGCTCAGATGAGTTTACAAGCGCCCTCCCCCCTCTGACCACGGGAGAAAGGTGGACTGCGTCGACAGCTGCGGCTCAGGTCCCTCCATCTATTTTCCAGGTGTCCTGTCGCTTCTGTCTCTCGGCTGCCCGGTGGAAGTCTGAGTCCGCAGCGGGAGCGCAGGACTTGACCGGGGGACAAGGAGAACGAAGAAGCCGCTTCGTTCAGCTCAGCCGGCGCACTCCGACGTTACTGACTGAACACATCACTAAAATCCAGGAGAACGAGCGCGTTTTAACCACTGCACCAACTGCGGATGGCATGGCAACGCATTATTCCGAGAGGGGAGGGAGCAGAGAGAGAGAGAGAGAGAGGAGAGAGAGAGATAGGCGATAAAGTGCTTTCTACGAGGAGTTGTGATGTGCTGCATTCCAGAGTGAACCGTGGCCTTGGACTGAACGGTGGTGTTTATGCTGCTTCTTAGGGGAGCCATTTAGCAGCACTGAGAGAGCTCCTGTGTTGGAGGGAGAGCGTAAAGCCTGGTGGGTGGATGAATGATGGAGGATGAAGCCAGAGCTCTTGCATTGGGGTTCACAACCTGGAGTTCCAGGCAGAAGAGGTGGGGGTCTGTGTCTGTTGTGCGGGGATTCCAATGACTCTGAGTAACCTCTCCTCTTCAGCTCAGCTCCAGCTAAATACTCACTGAAACAACACCAACTGTTGGAGGCAGAGCAAAACATACAAGAGGACAATAGCTTGTCCGCCTCATGGTATTATCTTGCTTCACTCCTTTACAGGTATGTCAAATATCACAGAAACACAACCGGTCTTGGACATAAGCAAGCTAATCATTGTGTTGGCCATCCTGCCCCAAAACCAGTAGGGGTCTTCCAAGAGCACAAGAAATGACTCAGGAATCAGGTTTACAAATGCACATTTTCACAGAAGTGATACAGTAAACGATTGTGCATTTATATTTAAATTGTTATGCATGCAAGCAGGATGTGAAAACTTTTTTCTGAGTAAAACATTTGAGAGGCGACTGGTTCCAGATCACAATCTCCACTGGAAACATATATTCATCACCAAGGGAAATTTATCCTGTTGTATTTTCTTGTTTTTCCTGCAATTCTTGTTATTGTCTGAGAGTCACAACTCACCAGTTGTCTAAATAACTGGAAAACAGCACAAAGCTTTAAATACCACAGAATTTGTTCATAATGTATGCAGTCTGGAAGAGTTGGACGTTGTTTTAGACATGGAAAGCCCTAATGACAAATTTAAGCAACGATTTTTCAAAACTGAGGTCTAACAAATAGCAAAGACGAGGAAAAGTTGTTTGCATGTTTTGAAATAAAACATTGTACAAATTAAAGTTGGGAAAATAAACAGTATCAGCCCACTGATGTCAGGATTGAAGATGGAAAATGGTTGTTTCTCACCAACCCCAACCTCCAAATTCAATATGGCTGACAGCTGCAGTGGCAAACCCTGTATTTGCACTTATGGGAGTTTGTATCTCGTTAATGTAGCTGACAACCTGTCCAGGAAGTATTTCGGCTTTCATGTGGTGAAAGTACATGTAATAGAGACAAGACCCTCCCCATAATACAAGCACAAGTGTGTATATACAATTGTCCCAGAGTGTATAGATGCATTAAATATTGGGTTTTAAAATGCTATTAGCATGTATTGCTAATTGGAGCTATAATGGCCATTGAGTGCAAAAAAAAGGCAAAGGCTAGAACATAGCTAAGTTGTGTCTGATGATCAAATTTATGACTTCATTCCATACCGGTGAGTTCTTGAAATATTCTGTATTGCCTATCAACTTTTAATAGTATCTCTTTGAAGCAAGTATCAATGGCTAGCATCTGGTGTCTGATGTTAGCTGAAAGTCCTCCTGCCTTTACCCCCAAATCAAACTCTGTTTCGAGCTCCTGTACTGTAAATACAATACAGGAGCTCTTCGGAGCATCAGGACAAGCTCTGAAGAGAGTCATGTTTTGCTTGGCCTGAATCCCAAACAGAAGATTAAGATTGTGCCAACAGTGAGAGCCGGCATTGAGATCCTCAGCCTTTATCTACCATGTTTGACCCCATCTGCCCCTCAGGAGTCTGGAGCAGAGCCTAATACGCCTCTCCTCTCAATTATTCATTTGTCAAATGAGGATTACTTGGATGGGGGAGAGCTGAACACCTCCCAGTCCACGGTCCTAGCAGTCACTTTCAATTATGATAATGAAGAAAACACACAGCACACTGTTTTCCGAGTGTGTGAAAGATCCCTGTGAAATCCACAGACCGTCTTTATCCGGGTTCCAGACCAAGTTTTGTCCTCTTCTGGATGGCGGAGGAGGGGGAGGGCTCTGGAGGGCAAAATATGGATGCATTCTCTGCTGTGCAAACTTGATAATGGACTCTAGCGTAAACAGATCCTTACCTCTGTCAATGCTGGTCAGTATCAGCATCCTAATGACAGCCGATGTAAACCTGACACAAAACACTCCTCCACTGTAATCATTCCTCTCCCCCTGGTCCACACCTCTTTTCACTCTGCCCCACTTGTGTTTGTGTTAGCTGTTGGCTTGACTTTCCATCACGCTGGTCTGGTTTCATCGCTTTCCAACCACACATGCAAATATACACCCATACAAAAAATATACATATCCACCACAGTAGTTCACTTTTCAACCAAACACCTGCCCAGTTTTTCTGCTCCCCTCCCCCAAACCTCTCCTCAAAGTTCCCTAATCTCAGTGGTTTTCAAGAGTCTCAACCTCTCTTTAGATTCCCATTCTTTGGCTAAACTGATGTGGGGACAAAGCAAGGGTTAGAGGTGAAACATGACCGTAATGGGGATTCCCACTGACAGATGCAATCTGAGTACTGCAAGCACACACTGCGACTTTAACATTTAACGGTTGTCTTATATAAATATAATTAAAAAAAGGGCATTTTCACTGTGATTCAGTTACAGACGCAGTGATCATAGTTCCCCTGCTGTGGCAAATGTCAATATGTGGTATAAAGTAGTTTGAAATCCCCTGTGAAAATCAAAATATCATCTCCCTCCCACTCTTTACCACGAAGCCTATATTTTTCAGTATAGGTTTGTGTCACCTGAGGGGGAGAACCTCAAACGGCATTCTTCTGCATGTCAGAGAGTTCCGTCAGTGGAAACCGAACAGAGAACTGAAATCGTTTAAACGCAACAAGTCAGTCCCATTAGCTCATCTGAGACTTTTTTTTTTTTACTGAGACCACTGTTTGTCTTAACATGAGTCAAAAATCACATAAACTTGATCTTGGAGACTTAAGTCATTTCAACATATCCAAAAGGATTTTTTCTACTTTGAATCAAACCCAATAAGATGTGCTTTTAATATCTATGAAGTAAATGCCATTTAAGGTTGTTTGTTATCCATTCAAAGCAGATAGATTAGGATAAAGAAGTGGCCTTTATATCATTACTTTTGTGTCATTTATCAACATTTTATCATTTCAATCATTGTGGAGATTGGAGACTTTGGAAAATGGTGGAATTTGTTATTTTGTTTCTTTTGTCGACTACCATCAAGAAAAGCCAAAAACAGATGTCTCCCTATTTTATGCATTTAAATAATCATTGTACACGCTCACAAATAGATATGTTCCACAGCTATGCATGTAGGTAGATACCAACCATATCAAATGCTAAAAATAGGCCATAGCTTCAACTTTGATTTAGTTTCATGCGGCAAAGTTTCCAGTAGAAATTCTGACTTCATGTACGTTCCTGCCAGGTTTCAGATTGGGGACTCAGAAAATCTGATTGATCTGATAAATGATTTCCAGCATCCAAGCCAAAGGTGCCTGCTTATTAATCACATAATGAGAGTGTTATGCACTTATAGTTCAATTCAATTTCAGTTTATTTTTTTTACAGCCAATTCACAACAAATATCGAATTAAAAAGCAATTTTTTAATTCAACCACACATACATTCTAATAGATATCAAGCACTATAGTAAGCGCAGTTTATTATTCAAAGTAGTTTTAAAAAATTCTATCTAAGTAAATTCTTAACTTTAAAAAAATTTGCTTATAAGCTGCAAAATTGTAAGTTTCATAATTTATTTCTCAATAATGAAATATTTGATGGAGAAGTTAATAAAATACCAGTTGAGGTGCCCATAATTTTCTAAATGAAAGCAACTAATGTGCAACTATTAAGTCATGTTATGACTTTGCTGAAGTCATAACATTGCTACAATAACTCAGTGTATTTGTATTCGCCTGCATCTTGGCTTAATGGCTTGCTGCTCTGCAGTACCTGCTGCTTTCCTCACAACACAATTGCTTTGTTCCTATGTTTTGGTTTTAAGAATATTTTTAGTTCATTCTTCACTCATCATGTGGTGCCCTCGTCATCTGTATGTCTGTTTTGGGATCATGCAGATGCATCAATTTCCATATAAAATTTACAATATCTGCTGACCCTTTATTTTGGATGCTGCATCTGCAAAACATAAAAATGATTCAAACAAATGTTCTCACTGAAATGTGATGCATTATAAACAATATCTCAGAGCACAATACTCTATATTAATTGACATGTCTAATAAAGATGCAGAAACATGCACCTAACCTGAGCTGATCATATATAAAGAAAATATATGAAAAGTATGTTTGTTGCACTGATAAGTAGAATCAAGCTGAAAATGTCCCACAGTTGTAAACTGTGCATTGAAGTTTCCAATAAACGTCAGTTCAAAAATTTTTAATACAAGTTGACGCTCTGATAAAGAACAAAAAAAAATTTTTTTTTAAATCCCCCCGTAAACTCAGCGGTACAGTTTGCATGAGAATTTCTTTTTTACTTCAACTACAGAAAGCAGTAACAACCACAGTGACTTGTGACTGCTGTTTTAGTGACAATGGATTAAACCAACTTCCTGTCCAGTTTTTTCACTTTCATCAGTAGTTTATGGCAGGTTGATTTTTGACAACAACGTGAGGTTTTCAGTTACAAGAATTCGAACATACAAAGAGCTGCCAGGGAATTAACCTACTGTTATTGTCAGCTGAAGTCTAGCCAAAAATAAACTCTGAAACACAACTGAGTCACTTCACTTCCTCATTTTTTAATGTTATTAGTAAATCACTATTGAATTGGATGATTCATCCAAACAGAGATTTGATCAAAAGCTAAATGTTGTAATTTCATTTAAAAGTTTCATGACAAGTTCACAATAAAAAAAAAAGAAAATTCTTCAGATAAAGTCAGGAATGCCTGTTGTTTCAACATCAAACATTTCCTTTGAGGTCTGATGCCTGAAATCACAAGCTTAAGAAAACCTCGCTTTACTGTTTCCTGGACACAACCAAGGAAACCCCGCGGTTCAGACAATGACAAGGTTGCAGTTAAGATGACCGTCAGTGGCAATGTGGTGGAAAGAAATATGCACAACCACCAGCATGACTGCCAGCACATAACTGACCCACTAAGACCACAGTGACCCATGTTTTTTATGTCTTTCCCTCATAAAATGTACAGTCAATGACAATAACACAGAATCTCCAGACTGAACTCAGGACTTTTATTGTTAGGTGTCACATGCATTTTATTATAACTTTTTAAATTGATTGGACAAAGAAATATCATATAGTCTTCAGACAAATATTGCTTACAGTTTTGTGTGATTGGTTTTATACTTTTCCAGTGAGAATATAATAAATACTGTAATAAAAACTAAATAAATACTGCAATAAAAATTAAATAAATACTGTCATTTCTATCCAACACCAAAGATGGTAATGGTTTGAGCCTAGACACACCTTCAAAGACTTTGTTGCTAAGCCACTGTTGGCTAAATTACATATCAGCCACCTTAAATAACCCTGAATCACATAAGTCTGATAGAGATTAGAAGCATTATATGAGCGTTGTCATGTATAATTTGGTCTGACACAGTTGTTTTCATTATTCTCACAGGGCACGAGTGTGTTTTGTCCTGGTACTATCACTTGCTCATCATGCTGTATACATCAAATATAACTTTAATGAGAAATTTGACTTTGCAATTTGACAGCTTGAAATTGGCTTCTGGCTCTTTAAGTAGCTACTTTTTCACCATGTAATCTCAAAAATGCCTTTCCCTGATGTAGTTTTCTTAGAAACTGGGAAGCAGTTTATATGATGAGCTCAGCAGATGCACAGCTCCACCAGGTGTTTGCTAATTGCTGCTGCCGCTAGTCTGGAGGAGCTGTATGAGGACGGTGCGGGGGAAGGCTGCTCTGTGAGGAGGAAGCTCGACTTAGAGGCTGCAGTTCGAAGGAGGAGTTATATGGAAATAGGAGGGATATGTGGGAGTAAGCGTTTAGGCACCTCAGAATGGTTGTCAAGGGAAATTAAAGGATTTCTCAAACATGCATGAAAGTATCAAAGGAATCAAAGGAATAGTCCAGTTATGTTTTTGATGAAGGAATAACATTATAGCATTACACAAATCTAAAAAAAAGTCAATCTTAAATAACTCCCCCATGTGCTCCTTAAAAAAATCCCTTTAAACAACTTCAATCTGTGTTTTCTTGGTGAATAACATGGGAGCACCTGCTACTGACTGCTCCTGCTATCTTTTCAAATGACCCACTTGTTTGGCCTTGGCACATAGTGAAAGTGAAAGAGGAAAGCTGCGATATATATCTGTTTTCCTCATTGTTCTGTTTTCCCCTCCCTCATGGTGGAGAGTCCCTAATTTTTTTTCTTTTCTCCCTTCTGTCCTCCCTCATCCGGGGTGCCAGCAGCATTGCACTGTATCGCCCTTATTCTGTGTAGGGCATCAGAGCAGAAGCCTGGCTCAACTCCAAGCTTCACTTTGAGAAAGAAAGGGAGAGTAAAGGAGTGAGGTCACCAGTCTCAAGGACTCTCAGACTATGTCTATGTATACCCAGGGGAATAACACAGCCTGGATTCCAGGGCTGCGGCAGGGGAAGGTAGACATGATGTGCCATCCTGTGGTTGTGTGTGCCGTGCAGACCACACTGAAACACCATAACTCAAATGTTCCTCCGAATTTCTTTCCAGATTACATTTCCCTGACGCAACTGTGTACTCGTGTGTTCCTGAACTGACCATGTAGTCATAGGGAAACTGGACCCTTTTTCCAGGTAATACACTAACTGACTCACTGAAACAGGTCAGTGAGTCACCCTGCACCTTTGTAGGGTGTCAAAGATCACTCTACAAAGGTAGCAGGTGACCTTTGACACAGAGGACTATTAAAGACAAGTGTAAACTTAAGTAAACTTGTAATTTTCGAGTAAAACTGAAAAGAAAGAATGACCATTCAACAAGTTTCCCGTCCCTTTTGCTTCTCATTAAAATCACAAACGCAAAATAATATATGAATAAAAAGGGGAAGAAAAGTGAACACATTTTACAGCATTTTCAATAGATACAAATCTGGTAAGTGTACCCTAAGTCAATAATTTTAGCACCTTTTTATGTACATACTGTTATTTTTGAGGCAGGTTACTGCATCACTTTTCTGCAGGTTCCTTCCCTCCTTCTTCGTAAGAAGTAAGAGATAAGACCTGTGGTCGCTGACCAATACCAAGGACACTCCGTACTATAAACAATGAGCAGAATATTTGGAAAGATAAGAAAAGTCATGCAGTGCTTAAGAGGAGCAAGGCAAAGATAAACGAGTTGAAACACTATTAAACACTGATGCAGATATTTAAAGAAAGCCTGACATGATAGCTGAAAAATGTCAGTCGAAACTTCTAGATTTGTGATGCTCCCAAATCATAGATAAAAAAAATTACATAAAAATAAAACAAGATAACACTTCATAATCAAGAAATGAGGTTTGGTTCTTTTTCATAGTAACTTCACTGATTTATTTGATCCAAGATATTCAAAACAGCTTTCCCTTTTTGCTCCAAACCTAAACTTTGTTACTGATACACT
Source organism: Phalloptychus januarius (assembly GCA_902982915.1). Lineage (NCBI taxonomy): Eukaryota > Metazoa > Chordata > Actinopteri > Cyprinodontiformes > Poeciliidae > Phalloptychus > Phalloptychus januarius. The sequence continues at coordinate 8,294,264 of CADWAE010000038.1, read as the reverse complement.
CCTTGGAAGGTTTGATAGTTTTTTACTTTACACTTTGCAGCAAAAATTATGCCCTGCAGGATGCAGTGCAAACGAATGGGGGCGTAAATGGGCCTCAGAAACCTGACCTGGTTTGTAGAAATGGGTTCCGGGAAAAGGTGAGTTTTCACAAACAGAAACTAAATCTAAGCTTACTAGGGAAAATGCTACTTATTCACTGAAACAGCAGCCAGAGGCAGAAATCCCACAGAAATGATACAATACTGAAAACTTGGATAGTTGAGTTGGTACTTTGTTTTTTTGTCAAGTGATGATAAAAATAACATAAAGAATTATACATTATCATATTATATTATATTATATTATATTATATTATATTATATTATACTATATTACATTATATAATATAATATTATACCACGTTATAGTGTGCTGTATTGTATTATATTATATTGTATTATATTATACAATATAATATTATATCATGTTATATTATATTGTATTATATTATGTTATATTATATTATGTTGCCTAAATGTATGGAAGGCTGATGTAAATACGTAAGAATGCACACAATATTTTTAAGAAATAGTCATACAATTGTGGGAGAGAGAATGTTTCAAAGGTGTTACATTAATTTATATTAAACTAACTGTTCTATGACACATGACAGGAAATAAATGGATCAACTCGTATGGAAAGGCTGGAAGTACACCTCATGATGCAACCGCTTGCGAAACTACGTTAGCGGCAATAAAGTTCAGCGGTTGTTTCTGTATGTCTTTCTGCACTGCTCACATTGTGGTGGAATGTTAAGCCCACTCTTATTTCCAGAGTTGCTTCATCCCATTGATGTTTTTCAGACAGTCATCTCTGCAGAGCTCTCTTGAAATCCAATTCTAGCATTTCCATCAGGCTGAGGTCTAGACTGAGTTGGTGGAATTGGCAACTTCAAAACCAGCAAGCACACTGTCATATCCTCTGCTTTATAAAACCATTAGAACTCTAATGGTCTGTGTATTGTTTACACACAAACACAAATCTGACCTGTCACACACATTTAACTGCCTTGAATGTGGCCCCTCAAGCACCCACAAGCCACAGCCTCTTACGCTGCGCTACTGGCGCGCTACGTTCAAAGGCAGTGTTGTCTGAAGGCCTGCATATGGGTGTGATAGTATTCCTTAAGCAAACAACACAATGTTCATTTACAAACTAAGACAAGATTTTAATATGTTCTCTATGTAATATGTTCTCCTCATCTTCAATATTCTCAGAATCCCTCAGTGACCTTTTTTGGTGTGTTTTTGTCGACAAGTTGTGATTTTTTTATGTGTTTTATTAAAACGTTTTTTTAACATTTTTGAAAATTAAAAAAATATGATAATAGAAAAAAAAACTGATTCATCATTAATAATTATTTTATATTACTATGTGTCCAGCAAATAAAGATTTCCCAACTGGCCTCTGAGCTGCTGTGAAACTGCAACTTTGTTTGATTTTGGTTCCAACTTGCAGTGAAACCGGGAACACAAGGCTTCTGTTCTTGTGCAAACACATCAGAGGAAGACCAAAAAAAAAACTTTGATCTTTCTTTCTAAAAGCTTAAACAATGAAAAAAAAGCGGGGTTGCAGTACTCAACACAAATTCAGTTCCTGTGTTTTCATTCTTCTTTTTTAAATCTATGACTCATCATCAATATGGCCTGAATCAAACAGGTGAATCTTATGACTAAAAAAAGGAGAGTGATGCTTCTTGTATGTGATTGAACTTCAAAACGGCTTTGCGTTGCATTTCCCAGTTGCCTGACTTCCCTGAATCCCAGAGAAAGTGAATTGCTTTGAGAATTTCAGAGGGAGTGTTGTTCAATAAACAGAGTGGTAAGCCTGCAGTGTCAGTATGAAACTCAGCCTTTGATGCTGCATGGTTGGACTTGAAGAAATCATCTTCTGTATGTGTCTGTTGACACAGCCTCTCTCAGAAACACACATACACACACACACCCCGCACTCACCCCCCCACGCACACACACACACACAGCTGCTATGGTAGTCTTTGGACTCAGGTCTTCTGAGAAACAGGGAGTTTCCTTCCTGGGTGAAGCAGTTTTCAGTCATTCAGTGACCTGCTCCTGTGGCTGGAGATTGGGGCGTGGAATGAAAACATCAAAGTCAACAAAGTCACCCTTATAATGGACATGCAGAATCTCAGGTTGACCAAAAAGAGCTTCCTCTCAACTTTCTATGCACCATATAACTGAAAAGAAAAAACCTGGACTTATTTTTTCAGCTTTAACATTCAAAACTAGAAAGGGATTGTAAAGTTGGTACAGAGCACTTGCCTGGATGCATAAATCACTGCAACAAAAGGAAAAAAAACAGAAATTCCTGATGTGCTGAAATGAATATTTTGATGTGTGTCCATCCTGCAGGAAGTCTAACAAGAGATAAGCAACTTATACTTACAATTAGTCACATTTTTAAGTTAAAATGTACTAAATTTGAGGAATTACTGCTTTTCTGTTTCATATTTAGCAGAATGTTTTGTTTTGTTTTGTTTTGACGTAAAGACATGACCCTGTTCATGATTGGTGTAAACTTTCTAGAGTTCTTCAAATACCATACACATTTGGTTCCTTAATCCCAGGTTGGAAATTCTATCAGATGACACAGTCAAAGTGCTTACTGAAGCCTGTTGTCATGGTGTCTGAATACTTCATTCAAAAAGGGAAGCAAAAATAAATATGCAATAAATCTGGGGTATATCTTTCAGACTATTACATAGCCAGCGAACCTAAAACTATTTCTTACATGTAGCACCACATTTTTCCTTGTAAATGGGAACTTGTGGGTTTGTTGAATAACACCTCCTTCTCCCCATAATACGTTGTCCTATATTTATTAATATAACACAATCAATGACATAATAAAATGTCACAGGCAGGTAATGTTTTCTGATAACTTAGCTTCTTAATTTGCGTCAAATTTCCACTGAAAAGTCCAGTTTGTCTTAATAAACAACATAACAGTGAACTGTGTTACAGCGCCGTCTAGTGGTGGGACTCTGCAAGACATCACCTGAAGTGTGAGGCTGGGAGGGGGAACAGAGAGAGCTAGATTAGATTTTTCCTGCTCGTATCTTTTTCATGTTTTTGAGAGTTCTCTAAGTTTCGATCTGTAGCTCTTTTTATCTCTGCTGAGTCGAAGTTAATTTCTTCAATTTTATTTGTGGGTGTCAAAAGTGTTTCAAAGATCACCCAATCTTTTACTGACTAAACTAAATATGCCTCAGGTGTCTAGTATAGTAAGTGTGACTATAATATAGAGTGCAGCCAAATTTGCTGCTTTTAGTCACTCGTCAGTGAGAGCCAAGTGGAAGACAGGAGGCCTGATGTTTCAGGGTACAGCCTCCTTCCAAACGGGGAATGGAGGAAGATCCAATTTCACTGTGGCTGAAGAAAACAGAGGCCTCTCTGCCTCTGTTGGTGGCAGAGAGGCCACCAACTCTGCAGTGGGACTCTCACTTACTCCTCAGGCGTACTGTTCTTGCATTTGTGCATCTTTTGCTTTTTCATGCATGCATGCAGTGTGTGCGGTCCCCGCTGTGAAGTGTTTAATAGTTTATAAGAGCGCTGTTTACTTGGTAGGGCTCCTGCCTACACAGCATTTACAGCTCAAATGCTGAGAGATACAAGTTAGGAATAACAGGAAATAGATCCAGGGAATAGTTTTATCACTTATGTCAAAGGCCGACATAAGTAGATCTTTTTTTTAATATCTTTTAGTTTGGAAGAGATATGTGAAAAAATCTTGTTTATCAGATGTAAGTATTTCTGTGATCTGCTTAGAAAACAAAACTTTGAAATCCATAGATGATTTTATTCATAGTAAATCAGATCACGGTTATTTGTCAACTGTGCCAATAATCTTTGAAACCAGACGTTTATATAAATTTACCTTTTGTCTCGCTGCTTGACAATAAATTAAACTAAATATTTTCTGTTTTAGAAAGAAATGAATTATGAACATTAGTTCTATTGTTAAATGTGTGACGTGATGTTTTAGATTTTTTTTTATTACTATTTTTAAGTAGTTTACATACTTTCAAACCTGATGTAAGTGAATTAGGTTTATAGGCCATGTTGCTTCAAGTTACTTTTTAAACTCTGTCCCAGTTTTTTATTTTTTTTTCTGAATCAAGATCAGAATGTCACAAAGGCAAACATTGACTTTGTTGCCATTGAGTCACTCAGTAGGTGATTTGATGATATGATTATGATACATTTTCACTTGGAACACCCATTTCTGCCCAATTTTTAATTTTCCAGCTGATGTCTTCAGTGGTTGCATTATTATTTCCACATAATGTTCTTTCCTTATATAATTTCATCTTTTTTCACAATTTCATCTAGTTGGACAACCCATGGCATGATGCTGCCACCCCCGTACTCCACAGTTAAACTGACTTTGAAAGTCATTATGACCAAACATTTTCATTTTAGTTTAGACCGCAGAGCCTGTCTTTAGATCTTTGACCATGAGCGAACTCGATCGTTTTTAATATAATGCTTTAGAGTAGTGGCTTCTTCTTTGCTGATTGGTCCACAATTCTCCTCCTGATATCCTAATTATAAGCCCGATAACTTTAGAGGTTTCCATGATGTCACTAAAAGAAGCATTGTCCATGGATCTTCTGAAACTGGAGAAAGAAATGAAAAATGTATCTAAAAAATTGTCCTTTTTCTAGAGATAAAGAGAAAAAAAACTGACTTTCTCATTATTTTGGTAATTAGAAAGGATAAATAATTTGTTAATCCTAACTAACCTAAGCATTTCAGTCTTTTACATAGTTTATGCAAATATCTGGATTCATCTCTATAAGTTCCCACTCCGTATAAAAAAGGCTCCATCTTTAATATCTTCAAAATGATCTCTCTGAGAGATGAGATATTGTGGTGAAACGCTTCAGTCTGCCAGCCTGCCGGTGTGGACAAGTAGGACGAGGTGGGAGACGTGGCTTCCCACCTTGGCTGGACGGATGTTTGCTTATGTTCTCCGTAGTGATGGATAATGCATGACTGACTTCTGCAAAATTCAGAAGCGATGATGTAACTGTGTCAAAACAATCACCTCCCTGACAGGTGAGCGTGGTCACTTGAGGACAAAAACGCAAAAACAAAGAGTTGATGATGTAACTTATGCAAACGTGACGTTTGAAATATCCAGGAGATGCAGCATGAACTGTAAAACAAATAAATAGTGAAATTACACTTCATGCACAAATCACTTTTCAATCTGAATAAAATTATCAACCTAACACAGCAATGGCTGATAGTTTCTAACCAAGTGACAGCTGATGAGTCTTTCTAGCTGCTATTTCTGGCTATATAATTTTTCTCTGTGCAGCTGGAGGGAATCTTTCTGTATAAATAATGTCTTCATGGGTCATGTTGGAGGAAACACTTCCCAAGTTGTTTGTGGATTTCCACAACAATTTCAGGACGACTGATTACAAGAAACAGAGCAACACAATACAGAGCTGTAAACATGTGGAACATTTCAATTGTATTAAAGAATTATCAGCCATGTTGCTGAATAGTTCAAAACACCACTTTGTAAATGGTACAAAGACATTTTTCTTTAAAGCTAAGCTCTTGATTTATTTCCATAAACAGACATGTTTCACTTTGTTTTCTGTGAGAAGAGAACTTTAGATGTTCTAGCAGTGGTGGTATAATGGGATTGTAGCATTTCACTCAGCTCATGAGACGAGATGATGCCGCTGGGACAGCAGAAGAAGAAAAAGTGAAATTCAAGCAATTCAAATATTTCTTGTAAAACTTGTGCCAATTTTTTTGGATTCTCACAAGTCTTACATGTCAGAAACTCTGCTTGAAAGAAACCAAAGTTAGTGTAGAATAATTCAATTCAGGACAGACTGATCCATATAGGTTTATTTGTTTCATTCTGACATGGCAACAACTGCATTGTAAGTCATCTTCTTTGATGTTACAAATAAAATAAGTTTTGAAAATCCATACAAGCCTTTTAAAAAAAAATCTTTGCTCGGTGCAAAAATAATTCCTACTTTAGGTTTATTCTAAGTAACATAGATTTTTAAGATTAAATGCACATCAGCCAAGTAGCGTAAACATGAGGCCTTAAATTAGGTGCAGATTTTGGTCTTGCTAGTGGCTAATGGTTAGCCAGTTAGTTGCTGCATTGTCACAGTGCTAACAAGTTGCACATAGTTTTTCTATCTGCCTACTAAAGTATTTATTGTTCTCTAAGGAACTCTAAATGCTGCCAGATTATTTAGAGCTTTTGAGAGTTTACAGCAAAAACATTTTGTACTTCTCCTTTTATCTATTCCATCTTTAAATGTAGCTCATTGCACCTCCAGCTGTGTAATGTTTTTTTTTCCATCTTACAGTCAAACCTGGAGAAATATGCAGAGACAATAATGACAAAGTACAAGTCTACTTTAGAAACAATCTTTTATTATCACGATTCATAAGCGATTCAAAGCATCCTCTTGTTGACTTTTAATGCTTCCACACCTCAACTTATTAGCCTGCACAAATGACTGAAACACTGCTCTTCAGGACAGAACACCTAGAAAGCGTCGCTGCATCATTATTCTCCACCTTTGACTCACATCTGACTGCTAACAAGCACCATTTCTCTCTGACTCATGAGCTAATTAGTAAGAGTTGGTGATGAAAGACACAGCCAGGAACTGCTGGAATCGACTCAGCGGTCAGCCAGCGCTGCGACCACCCACGGATATATAAATACATTTACTGCCGTAATCCTTTTGGGATCTAAGCCCTTTGATGCACACCTGATATTTGAATGAAAGAAAAAAAAAATCTCTTTCGTTCATTTTCTCCTTTGAAGCGCTCCAATTTTCAGCACTGTTTAAAAGTAACTTTCATAAAAATTCCCAAAGTGCTGTGCAGATATCTTTGACCAAATCCATTATATTCATCCAATAAATGTAGAAGTTTTATACTGGGTACTTCTTACCGACTAACAGGTAGGCCACGGCTTAAGATAGGTCCTTAAATTCTTGTCACAGTTTGACTGATCCATCTCATCTTTCCTGGTTTTTCCTGGTGTAAGGTGAGCAAAGCTGCATCTTTGGTGATGCAGCAGAAGAAACCTTATGCGGTTGAAATGTCTGAAAATGGTACAAAGAATGAGAAGAAAGAAAAAAACTTTCAGAGCTTCTGTAAATAACCCCCTTTATTTCCAAAATGTTTTCTAGGGTTATAAATATATCTACCAACAACAAAGAAATCCATAGAAATGCAGTAATAAACAGGCAGGTAACTAGAAGGTGTAATGTCTGTGTTTTGATTCTTTTTTGCATGTCTAAATTGAGGCTATCTTACCCATAATTCCCTCCTGCTGAAAAAGAGAATGCCTGTGAGATGCTTTTCTTGCTCTGTTTCATTGCTTTCTTTTGGAAGACTGGGGATGAAGCCAGTACCCATATGTAGAAATGGTTGATGTAGGTGTTGTTTCCATCCGAGGTCCAGGTGCATAGCTCATCTAATGCCCTGGCACTAACAACATCTCCTTCAGGTGGAAGAACTGCATGTTTTAATGCTCCACCTCAGTGTTTCTGCACCAGCACGCAGACATGTGTCAGAGGGAATGAGAAACTGCTTTGCTTGCACCCTGTAACAGGAAATGACTGCTATACCCCATGCTTTGTGACAAAATGTGACAGGTGATTTAAAACATGTGGCACACCATGGACTAAGTGATGGGTTTCTGTCTGCCCACATTTTCACTTAGAGACATAAAAACTCACTAATTAGTGACTTTGCACAGACAGTGGTTTCACCTTTTCACAGGAAAGACTCGGTCCTTTGACCCGCCTCACCACTGAGGCATTAATTAAGGGATTCCTGAGCCTGATCTTTGAATGACACTGTCCCATTGCCTGGCAGTGCTGTCAGCAGCTGACAGAGCTGCAGAAATGCACTGACTCTGCCTTCAGTGCGGAGGTGAAAGGATAGCCGGGCTGAGACATGAACACAACTGTTGTATGTTGGAACACAGTCTGCATTTTTTTGTGTGAAACATTTTCATTTCACCTCATGTTTGTTAAGCTCACAGCTAATAGTCTTCCTGTGGACAGACTCTTCCACCTGAGCTGAGCATCTGTGCAGCTCCTCTACCGTGCCGCTTTTCTACTGCTCTGATGAAAGGGGTAGTGTTATGTACTTTCCGATTTATAGCACAAACTAGTGACTATTTTTCCACTAGTTGTTTTTAAAAAACATATGTTTGTATAAACCAAACATATTTTTAAAAATATTTTTAGGCCACTGCATTTAAGCTAGCATAACAAAAGCAGAGCTGCAGCTTCAAATCGAAGAACATTGTCTCAAACAGTAATCATGGTGGTGGCACCATCAGCCATGCATCTGTTTAGCTGCCAGTAATGCTAGTGCATTGCACAAGGTGAGTAGAAAAACTAAGAAAGGTTGTTTCCAACTTCTTCAACTTCACCTCAAGAATAAAAAAGAAAAAGTAAGAAGTTATCTGCGACAGATTGGCAACCTGTTCATGGTGAACCCCGCCTCTCGCCCGAACCGTTCGCTGGAGATCAGCACCAGCAGCCCTCCCAACCCCACTAGCGACAAGGGTGTATAGAAAATGAATGGATGGTAAGAAGTTGCTTGTTAATATTTTCTCTGTTCTCTGTCCAGGGTCCAGAGGATGGAAAGCCTTACAACGGTTCCACAGGAGGCCATGTTGGTCTCCAGGTTTAATGGTAAAATGTATTTTATCAATTGTATGACATTGTTTAATTTCCTTGTACTCATATTTAATTAGCATGTGTAGTTTTTGAATATTTAGCATGTGGTGGACTCCCCTGAAACGCAGTCCTTCTGGAGCAGAGATGACTGATGGCTGCCTGTTTGCCTGTTGATGGTGACTGTGGCTGACAGCTGCTGATGGATGGCTGGACATGCCTTCCATGTTCCTCAGGGTTGTGGCATGAGGGGGTAAATGAAGTACTTTGTGTTTTTACCAACCTCTTCCTCAGTTGCTTTTCAAAGGAACCTAGCCACCATTGGCCGCCTTGTTCCATCTAATTAAATTGATGATTTTTGTTCAAAAGCCATCCTTTACCAGTAGCAGAATGATGTGGTGGTTTTGGTTTTCACACATGATGTTACACCTGCTTTTGTGCATATCATGGAAACTCCAGGCAAACACTGTATGTTTACTGAGCACCAAAGAGACACGGCGTGAAGATGAAACAAAACTGAATAAAAGGTTACTCTTCCTTTTGAGCCTCTGAGAAGGAATTGATTTTAGGAGCTGGCGTTTTTGCAAGAGCCCACAAAGCAGAAATGTATTGATTGATTTTTGTTCCGCATCTCCTGCTTCTCTTGCCTCCTTTCTTCTCTTCAGCCTCTTACTCTTCCTCATCATTGTCCTCAGTAGATCACTCATTCATTCATTCGGATCTTTCCTTTGCTTGATACCATTTTGACAAAAAAATGCAAGGCGACATAAATTATGATCAGTTGTGCCAGTTTGCTATGTGGTTATTGCTGAATATGCGTCCTGTATGCTGACAGATGGAGCGCCTGACTGCATCCACTCCAGCCATCTGGTGCTGGACAGAAAAAAGGTGTTCATGCATCATATGGAGTTTAACGCAATGCCATCAGGACATTCAAATTAGTATTTATAATATGTCTCCAGACACACACATTTGACCAGTGCTCATTATGAGCCTGCAGTCATGCATGTCTGTATAATTGTTACTCACATGAAAAGTGACATCACCGAGGAGCATATACCGGCCTCTGGGGATGTCATCGTCACCGACATCTCCTTAAATCTCTTCTTACAACTCACTTAACTGATTAGAAGCTTGTAAAGCTTATCTACCTCAACTCTGCTGCTGCTTTGGACCAACACGAAAGATCAGCTTGAAGAGGCAGAGTATTGGGAACAATGAGCGCATCAGACCTGCCAGGGTCACACTCCCTCCTTTAAAGCGCTGAAGAAAGCATCCGGCTTTCTTGCTGAACCTTGTGATACCTTCTCATCAAGCTTCTTCCTTTCTTTTAAAAACTATTTCTGAAGACAAATTGGTCAACTCATTTTTCGTTTCTTGCTTTTTTTGTAAATGGGAATTACTGCAAAATTAAGTTTTTAAAATGACTCATCCTTGTTTTACAATCTATAAAAATGCCTTTATTTTTGAGACTAAGTCCAACTGTTCTGTCCCACAGTTGGACAAAGTAATCCAGATATGGGGTTCTCTGGTGGCGCAGGAGTTAAGAACAACACACATATGAAGGCCTTAGTCCTCGATGTGGCCGTCGCAGGTTCGATTCCTGGCCTGGTGACCCTTGCCACATTTCTTCCCCCTCTGTCCTGTCCATTCGCAATTAAATAAAAGCCAATAAAACCTCTAAAAGAAAAAAAGGTAATCCAGGTATTCCCACATAAGGGTATACTTCTAATCTGTGCAGCTTCAGAGTAGCACAAAGAGTAATTTAAACCTAATTTTCCTCATAAGTATTCATCTGTATTAATCTCTAGTCCTTGTGTATGAACAATGTTTAATAATTCAATCTTTTTAGGCAAACTTTCCTCACAAATCTTCATTTTAGAAGCTCAGAGTTATTAAAACAAGTTCACAGAAAGTTCTTAGGAACATAATGTCCGTACACTTTTCTCACGTGATCCATATGATTGTAATGTAACCCAAGAACTGCAGGCGACTCTGCCTCTCTCCGCTGCTGACTGGGCAGAGTGGCAGCCGAGGCAGATGTGACTGCAGCAGAGAGGGAGGATGTTGTTCCTTCATCCAAACTCTGCCAAGTTGGCAGCGACGGAAGAACACTGCATTCTGCACTAAGAGTAAAGAGTTACCTTTACATTTCTATCGGGTACAGTAGCTTCTGTCCTCAAAAATATTCTTTTTATATTTTTAGAAAAACATTTGAAATACATTGTCTAATTTGGGAGCGTTTTGTATAAATCGATGTATAATTTGAAGGGTTTTTATTTCTTGCACCTACTCCATGTTGGGCATAGCTTTGAGTCATCTAATATAAACCGTATGGCTGTCTTTTTTTCAGTACCTATTAACTACTTTTTAAAATGAACTTTATCCTTCATAAGTTTTGCCAACCAACCAAATTTACTCCAAGAGAGAAAATAACCCAGAACAAAATCTAAAGCACCGTAGGACTCAAATAAATTCACCTTCACTTGTTTTTATTCTCTCTGTAAGAGAATTATAAGAGCTAAAAAGTCAGTGTTGACGAAGACTGTGAAACTTGTTGGCAGGTTTCTGGTCTGTTTTACTTCTTTGTGACAACTTGCTGTAAATAATAAAACCATTAATTTTGCTCTCTACACATTTCGGAAGAAGAATTTGCAACCATGGGGTTGAGACCTTAACTTTAAGCACTTTGGTTTTGCATTAGGACAAAGATCCAAATTTGACCAGCAGTGTACCTCAAAGTGGCTAAAAGTTAAGGTTTTTGAGTGGCCTAGTCAAAGTAGTGACTTAAATCCAGTTGAAATGACATGTGTGGAGCATAAGCCAAAATTAATTCTCAAAAACCTTCCATTTTAATTCACTGTGGCTGAATTAAAATTATTTCACAAAGAGGAGTGCGTAATAGTATCAGTCTTTTCCAACTCATGGAAAAGACTCTTTGCCAGTTTATGCAAATCTTGGATGAGAGTTATTGCTGTCAATGATTATAAAATCATTTATAAAGACTGGAGCCCAATTACTCATTCATATGTCACAGCATTGGCTTTTGGTTTGTAACAAAATAAATCATCATCTAAGAGCTGCATTTTTTATGTACTGGTTACTATTTTGAAATTGAAACGTGAGATTCAGAAATGTTTAAGTATAATAAAGGAAAAAAAAGATGACGAAGGAGAAGAAATATGAAATGAAACAAATAGTCATGCATAGTTACAAAGCTTTTCCTCTAACTGTGTTCAAAAGAGTAAGAGCGCTCTCTCCATCTTATTATAAACAACCAAGCATTACTTCTGCATGTCACCATCTGAAGTCTCTCTTTCTTTGCTAAACAGTCAATTGTGTTTACATCAAAGCTTCTCCTTTGTCAGAAAAGTGCTTTTGCAAATGCTAATCTGCTTTGAAAACCAGCACAGAGGTCAATTGTGATTTATTTTTGCTAGTGCTGTCAAGGGTTGTATATTATATTTGACTAAAAAAATGAAATATGGCTCTGAAATCATTCACTTCCTTTATTTAACGAAATACAACCCCAAACAAACAAGAACATCTGGATGTGCATGAAAGGCAAAATGGCTAACAGAAACATTTCCATATTTATGACCTCATAACCAGATGAAGAGTTGAATGAGCTCATGGATTAGGTCACACACGCAAAAAGATCAACACTGACGGCCTCTACACAATAGCCCATAACTGGAAATACAGCTATGATCAAGATCTATTAGTTTAAGTTGAAACAACAAAGCACACATGAGAGGGTAGAGATGGAACAATGAGTGAATTGATGGGAAGCAAAGAAAAAACTCCAGAGATTCTTCAAGTCTGCAATTGATTTGAAGTTGCGCTTCACAGGCGGCGCCTTATTCTAGCCAGTGGCAGGTTACTGTGGGGGCTGCTGCAATAAATCAAGCTTTTGACAAACAAGACAGAATGTTTATGCCAAATTTAGGGCTTAACAAAATGATTTATTTTAATTTATGATTGATTTGTATTCCTTAGTCAACCATGGGAACGTCTGCACACAGGAAATCTAACAAAAGACATATAATCAATTCAGACATGAGCTCCTAATGATTTAGTTGAAAATAACAAGTTTAAACAAGTTTTTTTTACATCATGATTTGTCTTTAAGATACATTTTCTTTTCTCCTTTTCTTCAAATGAAAACAACAAAACTTGCGTAAACTGCTGAGTTGTGCACAAGGCACTTCGAAGTCTGAAATCTGAAGTTCATTCACCCATGATCTAATGCGTTTTATTTATTTTTTTTATTCACCTTAGGTAATTCCTGCAGCACAAAAATAAGTATACCAAAAGAACAGAGCAGAAAACATGACAACATTTTTGATTTGAAAGAATTAACTGAAAAAAGTTTAAGTCTTTTTGAACTCTATTGTTTTAATTCGTTTTTGCATGGGGAAATTGTCCATCGTTTCCCGTCTTGAATTAATCCCCTTAGTTAACCAGTAGTATCTGAAAGCTGAATATACCTGATTATATACCTAATTTGGACTCTTTGATATGTCTGAGCTTATCTAGCAAACACAGGCACCCCATTTGTGATTGGTGACGAGGACACAGGATGCACAGTGCTGACACAGTGTGGTGCAGCAGTCATCACATTAGCTTTTCTCAGCAAACTATAACTCACAGTGATCATAAAAGATCACCGTTGTTTGCTTTTCTACAGTGAAGAAAAAACATGCATCTCTTACGCACAAATCTAAGATGTAGCTCATGTTAAATGCGAAAAAGCCACAACTCACTAGCAATATTCTGACAATAAAGTAAGAATATATTATGATAGCTTTTTGCTGTGCTGTCAACTCATCCTTGATTGGTTTGCACATTCTCCTGAACACACATTTCTGGTATTACCACTGTCTGAATTTTGAGGAAAAAAGATGTGCTTATTGTGAGTTTATATTAAAATAAAAAATATTAAATGAATTAAGGAAATCTTTGGACATTTATGAAACATGTGAGAAGCTACAGTAATCCATCAAGAGCGAATAAAAAATATGTCTAAAAAAATCAACTACTAAATAATTTCCTGAAATATAAAAATATTGATTAATTGTGAGTTAAATGCAATCCCATTAGTAAACCAGTAGTATCCGGTTTACTAATGGGACCAGATAACCAGTCAATACAAAGCCATGTGTTGACTGCAAACACATAGCTTTGCAGTCAACAGAAAATTCAGTTTTCAACCGCAAAATCACGTCACCTGACAATAAAGTTTATCCTAAATTAAATGCTAAAGTCACTTTGTTTGTACATTTTAGTAGTTTCTCGGTGAAGTTGCCAAAAAGAATGTGAAAAAAATGAAGATGATTGGTTTGGTTCTCAAAGAGCCAGAGTCCGAGATCCTTTAAATCTTGTTTACGGTCCTGCTTTGTGTTCACCTGTGAAAACGTAAATAGTCTGTGTCTCGTGTGTTGATGTCCGTGCGCGCGCGTTCCTGTGCGCGCGTGCTTGCGGCAGCTCTTTAGTACCTTGGACAGCGCTCCGCGCCACAGACACTTCTGTGAACCACGAGTGGGGACTTCCACCGACCGTCTGGTATTTACGCAAACATTTTACTCAGAGGATGCCTTTTCTTTTTTGAATAGTTTTTGAGACTTCACCACTTCTCCTTTACAAGTTCCTTTATGACTTTCTGTGCCTTGTGGACCGATATTAGCGGCTAAGCCCTCGCCTTCCCGCTGGGTACGCAACGAGCGGAGCCACGCCGCCCTTGGAACGCCGAGAAGCGGGATCCTCTCTCGCCGTGCGCTCGCCTCCTCCCGTTGGAGCTGGAGAGATGCCCGGGGGAGGATGTGCTCCAGCCGCAAGATCCTGTGGAGCCTGCTCCTGCTCTCCTTGGTGGAAGTGGGCCTGGGTGTGGCGAGCATTGTCTTGGGAGCGGTGGGCATCATCTGGGTGCGTGGGGAGCACCCGCCTCAGCAGGGCGACGCTTCTCCGGTGTGGAGTGGACTCTGTGTACGTGAACCGCTGTCTTCACTTTTCCTGTTGTTTACTTCCAGAGTGGATAAGTACACGCCCGCGGAAAGCGTGGGAGGTTGAGAGTTCCAACTACTTGCCTTTCTGGGAAAAGACATATTAAAATAAAATCTTTGCTCAAATTTGAAAGCAAATTTTAAAATGTAACATCTAAACTGTTTAAACAGAGATGCTTTTAATAGTTTACTGGCTTTATTGTAAATATAATAGATAGTTAATGGTTGTGGATAAATACTAAAAGTTTAAACTTGCAAACACTAAAATAAAACAGAAGTAAGCAGAAAAAAATTTGATAAATAAAAAATGTATTAATTAACACAACAAATATATATGCAAATATTAAAACATGCATTTTAAACTTTATGTAATCATGTTGTGCTTAGTTATTTTAAAAAGAAGGGGAAAAAATGTATGTGCTATTTGGCCATACTGTCAAAGATGCACTCCCTCAACCATTTAGCCTCCTTCTCTGAAGCTAATGATTGGTTTTATTAATTCATGCTTGACTTGGTCCTCAGTGCTGCAGAGGGTCAAACCATTTACAGCCAATCATGCTCCCAGGCGTCTGTGAAAGTCTCCTCTTGCCTCTTGTTACTCGCATTACCCTCAGCATCGTTGCTTTGATGCCACTGCTGGTCTGTAAAAAGTTAGATTTTCAGACAAACTCCCAGAAGTTATCCCAGAAATGCAACATTGCTCCGGCTAAGAAAACATCGCTTGCCTATCAGTTGCTAATCCTTGCAGTTAAAATGAATGTGTTCACTTTATCAGGACAAACTAAGTCCAGAGATTCTAATAGTCTATCAAGGAATCATTTGTTGCTATGAATCATAAAAGTAAGAAGAAAAGTATAACTAATGGTTGAATGCTTGCAGACAGGGCAGGTATCCATTCCTCTGCAGTACTTTGCATGATGGACATGTTGTGCAATGTGACACACGTGTTCAAGAGCTTCAGCTGTCTGGTGAGTCAGTCATCCTGGAGATTGATTGATTGATTTGACCGATAAAATTGGTTGATTATCCAAGTCTTTAGGGGAAGATTCCTGCAGAAAACCCATCATCCTCCAGCCTTACAGGCCTCCTTCGTAAACATGTGTATAAAATTCTTAAAATAAATGGTTGTTATGGAGACTGGGTTGCCCAAAGATGTCACTCTCTAACGGTGAGCCTTTGGAGATCTTTTTAACCATTTTACCGTCATTTCCCTCACTGTGCCTGGTGGCAGGATAAACTCGGAGTCTCATCCAGCTTTGCTTGGCAACGTTCCACAAGCTTCTAATTACTGCGCTTGAACGTAGCTTTTGGTGAGCAGATATTTTCTTGTAATCATTTTCCAGCTAATGTAGATCAGCGCAGATTTGCTTTATTTGAATGTTGTCGTTTTTTGTTGTTGTTGTACCCATTTTAGAAAGCAGGTCAAAGGTTCAAGTCAATATTTATTCTCCAGGACAACAGGAGCTCATTGATTACAAAATAAACATCATTAGACATTTTAGACAAGCTTAAGTTGCAGAGACAGATCTGTTGAATTAATTTTGTAGAAATAGTTTCAAATGCCAGTTGGTGTAGCGCCATTTGATTCGTGGATGTGTCTTTTCCTTCTAGAATAGTTGTTCTTATTTTAAAGACTGGTTTTTCGTATTATTGTATTGAAACAGTCCATCTATCCTGTTATTGTTGTCCATTTAAGGCCTCAAGGTGCTGGAGGGGAACACAGAGACATCTATCTCCTTGGCAACGCTCTCCAGCTCATTGGAGGGTTTATATGTTCCCTAGGCAGAAGGAATCCAATGGGATAAACTCTTCCTGCACATTATTTGGGACTGGAAATGGGAGGTAGACTTTAATTTGGCAAACCCCCAATGGGAGGCCCCCATGAGGGAAGCTGATCAGATACCCGAACCACCTCAGCTGACTCCTGTCAATGCAGAGTGGCTCTACTCTGACTTCCACCTGGACTATAATCCAACTTCCCCTCTACTCATCTCCTTGCATCCAAGATCTTGCTCTTTTGGCTGTGATCATTACATCGCGACATTAAGTCGAGGCTGGAGCACAGATAGGGCAGTGAATAAAGAGCTTAGCTTTATTGCTCTGCTGCTGTTTTATTACAATAACTCAGAGCAGGGCTCACCTTACTGCAGATAAATTTGTAATCTGTGTATCCATCTCCTGCACCATCTTGCCATTGCTTGGGAGAAAGACACTAAGATACTTGACCTCTTCAACATTCACTCACCAGGCTCCTGCTAGGGAGCTTTCCATCAGATCCAGCTCCAGGAGGATTCCCTTAATTGTGAAAGGTGCTCTAAATGTTTCCATTCTTTGAAGAGCAAACTAAATCCAAAAATATTCCTCAGAAGAATACAAATTTCACAATGTACAGACCCCAGATCTCTAGGAAGAAATGTCATATATTTATTTCTATGTTTGCAAAGATATTTGCGAGACAAAGGAATAGCCATGCTACTTTGGAGAGATACAGAATGTGAGAAGCTTATAAAGCGACTTGGGATTATTAAATAAAGAGCCTAATAAAGAAAACAAAAATAAGAATGCTCTGCAGATATTCCTTTACAAAACGGTAAACTCCAGAGGAAGTAAAAGAAGAGAGTCTGATACTCGGAAATATTAAAGTTTTATGACAAATCTTCAGCATTAGCTGAAAGTAGGGTAATTCTTTTGTGTTTGCATATTTTCAATAAAGTCTTTTAAACAGGGACTCCAGCCGAACTTGATACAGAAAAGGACAAAGGAGAGCTCACATATTCTCACTACTCCTTCTAGCAAAACAAATACAGCACACAGCTTGCTGAGCTGTCTCAGCATAATGCACCCTGCAGTTTACTCTAAATTACTTACATCCAGGACAAATGTGGCTTTCTGCCACGACACATTATTTTAGGAGAAACGAGAGGGATCTCCTTTCCTTTTCTCAAGATTTGGGGGGAAATGAGTAAAGACCACAAAATATTGCAAAAAGTAATTTTATGCATTCAGAGCTTGATACAAGTTTTAGTGGTGTTAATTAAGATTTTTCTTCTTTTTTTTCCCCCCCAGTTTCTGCTCTGTGGGATGTGCGGAGTGCTCTGTGCCTGGAAGAGGACAGGCCTTATTGTAAGTGCTGTAAAGTTGTCCCACAAAGACCCATTAACTTCTTTTTCTTTTTTTTTCTGTCTAGATTGTTGGCAAAAGGTTTTTCTTGTTCCAACTCAAGACAAAACTCATCAAAAGGCCACGCAAGTTGTAGGTTATGCACAATGTGCATGTGCAGCAGAAACCAATCAGTTTGACTAGCTCTTCTTCAAAAATTATTTCAAAACCCACAATATTATTTGCGAAATTCTGCTGATCTATTTTACACAAAAAGGCCACGTGGATGTGTGATTTCTGAAGGGACTCCTGGCGTCAAACACAAGCCAAGGTTTGACCTCCGAGACCTCGATGTCAGACGAAATCCCATCCAGTAAAATAAACATTGGGATCTCTGGCAATTCTGACTCACACTCACTGAACTGTTCGGATCCCCGACATGTCATCCCATTTCTCATTCTGATGGACCGCTCCTGAAAATAGCCTGCTGAACATGTGCCAGGGATGCACATGTTTCTTTTCTACTCCATTCCTCTGGGAACAGAAAATCTCCTTCCTTCAATGTTGAAAAACACGTCACATGAATCTGCAAAACTCACTAATCCAGAAAAGGCATTCAGAAAGTTTCCAGTTGGTTTAAGCTCTGTGGGGAAGGATTTATAGATTAATTGTACTCATAAAATAGTTTCCCTAATTTTAAGATGCATCTCCTTTTTCATAATTAGATAGGGCTAGATATTAACATATACAGTGATATTCAATAAATGTGAAAGTTAAAAAAAATTAAGTAACTAAATTTATTGACTTATTGATAAGTTGCACATAGATTGATATCTACAAGTTAATTATGACAGAATAATAATTAAAATAATAATAATAATAATAAAATGTTTAGGACAGAAATCTGGGTGATAAATGAAAAGTATGTTTGATACCAGCTTAAAGGTTTAGAAGAATGTGTGTTGAATCTGACAAACAAAGCTTATCAAAACAAATTTTTGCATTTATAGAATTAATTGTATATATAACTGTATTTAAAGCACACAGAATGTCACCAAAGAGACTTTAAAACACACAGAGAGAGTGTCCTGATATCTGAGGAAATCAGAGGAGGCAAGCAGTCACCTCTCTTCTCTTCCTGTCACTCTTTCAACCTTTTTTTTTATAGCCAGTGTGTCTCCAAGTCTTTGTGCTCCTCTTTGACTCCGTCTCCTGCAGGCACTGCAATAATGATGGATCAATGTCAGTCCGATCTGCTGTAACTGAGACATCTCTGTGTCTCACCCTGTCTGTCCCGAGCTTTTGTCTTTCTCTTCATATCTCTCCTGTTCCTCGCTCCAATATGTCTTTCTGCCTTCCATCGCTGCTGTCAATTCAGTGTCCCTGCTCCCTCCGTCTTCCCCTTTTCATCTTCCTCCATTACTCCCTCCCTCCCTCTCCCTGCCTGTGGGGTGATGATTGCATTAGCTCGGTTTGGCTCCGGACCCCTGCCAGCCGATTTCCACACTTCTCCGGGTAATGACTGAAATCCGAGATGCCCTTTTGCATGCGGTTAAAGGCACTAACGGCATCTGTACCGGGAGCAATGAGGCAATACCTGCAGTGCAGAAGCAAAACACACACACACACATGCATTCTAAATCAATGGAAAGTATGATTGCATGAGTGCGTTGTTCTGAAAGCAGAGTAATGGAGATGCAGTCATTCCCCAGTTGGAGTGTTTTGGGAAAATCTCAATCACAAATGGGATTGAAGTTTTGCTTTGGCCTATCAAAGTTAAAACTGGGTTCATCCATATGAAGTGATTGATATGACAATACTCAAAATGAAATCCAACCAACAAAACATCAAGCCCCCTCATTCACAGGCACAGCTAGCAAGTGATGTAAGCATATTCACAAGCTGTGCAATATGTCTGGAAGATACAATCTGCCATGATAGAAATCCAATTTTTCAGTGAGAAACGTCATTTATCTTATCTGATTTGCATCGCTCATCACCACAGCCATTGTCTAATATGGGAAAATAATTCAGATCAAAGCTTCTTTAGAGATCATTCTGCTCATGTGATATCAATTAATTGACATGAAAATGAATCTTTATGTGTCTGTGTGTTCTTCAGATGATCCTCTTCTCAGCATGCTGCATCTGCGGCCTGATAGCCGGGATTCTCAACTTCCAGTTTGTTCGGGCGCTGAACAAACGGCCAAACTCATTGCAATCGGTCCACCTGGCTGCCATGACACTGGCTTGTCTGGGTAAATAAACAGAAACTGCATGACACGACATGTTATGATGCAATGGAAGGCAACTGGCAAAAATAGACGTGTGCACAATTATAACGTGATGGGGGGTATTGTACAAAAATAAAGTGCCCTCATTTATTGGAACCTGTGGTAAAAGTTTTGTAAACAGATTTAAGTAAAGTCATCCGTTTACAGCAGTAACCTTAATGTCAAACTGCTATTTTTAACAAATTTATATTGTTAAATATAAATGATCGTGGAGCATTTTAGAAAATATCTCTTGGCAAATTAGCTGTCAAAACATTGTGGAATCCCTGTTTCTAAGATGTCAAACACTTATGTTTTTTTGTAGCATTTCACAAAAGTGGAGCTTTTAACATTTCCAGAGTCCTCAGTCCTTGCAAATGTGGCAAGTGTATTCACACCGACAAGTCCAGGAAATCACAGGCCCACTCTGAACTTTCCAGAAGACACATTGATGCATTGTCGCAGACAAATTTCATCTGACTGTGTGTGACTCCATACAATGTATTGTTGAATATATTCTCACTTCTTATTTTTCTTCAAGAAGAAAAGTAAAAAGACAGGGGTTATCAGAGCTTGAAGGAATTTTCCACTGGGAATTGTGAATTTATTCTGAAAAAAATCCTGTCTCTTCCAGGGATCTCAACCTGTACCTTATCCACATGGCTAACCTGTCGACTGGCCAGCTCAGAGCAGCAGAGGATGTTCATGGAGAGGGAGCACTCGCTGCACCATTCGCATGAGATGACCGAGAAGGTAAAACAAGACTACTGAAAGAAGACAAACATAATGCCTTTAAAACATCTTTGGGATAAGTGACAAACACGCCTCTGAATGTCCTTTTCAGGAGGTCCTTGACAACTCCAGTAACGGCATTCCTCAGGTCTCCTACAACGGACACACTTCAACATCACCTTGACGATTTCACACATGCCAGAGCAAAGACGGTTACTGCAATATTATCTGTGGGACAAAAGGTTCGGCTTGCGGCTCAGTCAACATGTCCCACTGTCCTGTCCTGAATGCACAAAGCGGACCAGGACTCTCACCTTGGAAACCCTTACAACTGTCAGAGAGAGAAACGCAGCATTAGGACAGCTATAGTGCTTCTGAATTATTATGCATTATTAGTCCTAGTTATTTTTTTTTTCTTTTTCTATTGTTTGTCACTCTGTGAAACACCATTTACACACCATAGATATAGATTTTTTTTTGACATTTTGGTTTTATTAAATTATGGGATCAGTTGACCTGATGCTGAAATATAATCCTTGAATTTGTACATTTGGTTGCTTTTTCTACTGCATTTCTTTGCTCATGGCTCCATAAGGCAATGATTGTTTAGAGGAGCCAACCATGGTGGAATTTATTTGTAAGTTATATTTTCATGTTTGACATTTTAAAACTCTTGTTTTACTTCATGAATTGAATAGTAGGGTTTAGGAGAGCATGTTTTAATTCGTCTTTGTTTCTCATGTCCTGTTTTATTTTCCATGCCAATCTGGAAAATTTCTGGCTCAGAAATCTTCAGCTCAAACCAAATGATGCTGGATGCTGAACTTTTGTTTGGATGACAGCTCAGGTGAACATCTTTGGGACCTCTGTCTTAACGTTAATGAGCAGGCAGGATGGATTTTTCCCTTGAAACAATGAGCACAAAGTTAGCATGTGGCTGATCTATATGTATCGAAGAGCTACTCAATTTCAGTCTCACTGGCTTAACTCAAACTCTCTGTCTAGTAATTATTTTAACGAATGCAGTCTGAGATAGTCAACAGTTTTCTGTATGTATTGTCTGATGATGGAATGCTTTGACATGATAACACAGTGATAAGCAAATGTACTGTACTATATAACAATGCTTGTATATCAGGTACCTATAAATTGTTATTTTTATAATGCTTCTTATAAAGTTACATTAAATAAAGTATGGCTAGCCTATAATGAAGGATGGGTTTGATTATTCTAGTTGTTATTTCTTATTGCAGCAAAGCTGGAAAGCCTAATCCAGTTGTTTTGACTATATAGATTTTTTTTCTTTTTATGTTTTTGGTTTTTGCCTTTTGCCTTTTAAAACTTTTATGGATGCAGCTCTTGCCTAGTTTTTTTCTTTTATTTGAATCATAAATACTGACCTTAACTGAGAAACATGGGGCCTGCAGTACATTGCCTTTTGTTGTGGGTTCTTGCAAAGCCTGCTGATGGCTTTGTTTCTGATCTATTCCTGAATCCCTTCAGGCTGGGTGAGGATGTGTTGCTTTCAAAAATATTTTTACCCATCTCAGGTCAGACAGAAAATGTAGTGATTTCTTTAATAATGTCTTCAGCTTTTCAAAAAACATTTGTTGATTAATTTCATGATTTAGCATGGGAAGTAATTAATTTCACAAACAAGACCTGTATAGGTTTGAATAACTTTTTCCCCTTTTTTGTATCTAGTGACACTGTATTTGTCTTATTTTATACTTTGAATGAATTTTTAAATGTGACAAAGAGGAAACCTGCATACTCTGAAATTACTTTGCAGGGGTATCTAGTTCTGGAGTTACTACGCTGTTCTTGCAGAGTCGGCTCATAGCACAAAAGCCGTGAAGAAACCTAAACTCCTCTGCATTTTCTGTGACCGACAGGCCACAAATGATTTATAAGCACTATGGGGATTCTGCAACTGGGTAAATTGTTGCTGCCAGTGACGTCTAAGTTGGTGATTCACAGCTTCACATTGGTGCTTAGCTCAATGGGTATTTGAAACTTCATTGAGTCTGGACTGGATTTGATCATCTGTAGTTCAAGAACTAGACTATTTAGACTAATAATACTTTAACTGAATTATGGAACTGATCAGACTTTTAAACTAAATTTGAGCTTGATGAAAAGTTTAATATATCAGCGACAACAGAAAATAGAGCCTTTCTGATGCTTTTTAGAAACTTGGACCAATTTAGAGTTAGATATAAATGGAAACCAGGATCTACATACTAGTTAAACCTAGAGTGGAATATTCTAGACTTTCACTCTAGGTACTGATCCTTCAAAATGCAGTTGGGGTCGAAAAACAATTATTCTATTT
This sequence comes from Phalloptychus januarius, assembly GCA_902982915.1. Lineage (NCBI taxonomy): Eukaryota > Metazoa > Chordata > Actinopteri > Cyprinodontiformes > Poeciliidae > Phalloptychus > Phalloptychus januarius. Next base: position 8,271,071 of record CADWAE010000038.1, on the reverse strand, counting down.
TAAAAACAAAGAATTAATGTACTTTTTTCAAGAATCTTTCAACAAAATCATATCTCACTCTTGTAAACCCAGAACTGTCTAAATATTTCCCCACACATGTAACAGCTGATGTCTTGGAAGATTCTGAATCTTTTTATCTTGCTGTAACCAACTTTAAAGTATATTTTTGGGAGGGAATAGTGAGTATTCATAAAAAAACTGTTCTCAACTTTTTTGGGGCAAAAATAAAAAAAATCTGAAAATTGTGGAATGCATTTACAGTACTTTGTCCCTCAGAGAATTCTGAAATGTGAAAAAAGTTAAACACACATGAATGGTTTCTTAAATAACTTTATAGCAAATAATTTAAGTATTTGTTTTCATGAAAATTGCTGTATTTTCCAAACACCCAGCTGAAAAGGTAAACCTCCTGCATGTCTGCCTTCCACAGTAGATATAAGCTCAACAAATAAAGTAAATTGGGTTTACAGCTGCTGTAAAACCTGCCTTGAGGAAATGCTTCACAAAGCAAGATGGGAAACAGCAGCACGCACACACACACACACACACCACTTCAACCTCTTGTGAAGACATTCAACTGCTCTAACAACATCATGCTGCTCAGTACTTAATTATGAGTCTTTGGTGGGTGTGCTTTGGTGTGTGCGCTTTCGTGTGTGCACGGCTGCTAGTTTTAACTGCTTCCTCCAGAAGCTGCTGGGACCTCTTGCTGTTTCGGAAATCTCGTCACCATTCATCACTGTGACAACAGACAGGAGCTGGGCCCCTGACAGCACCAGATCTGCAGTCAGTATGTGTGATAAAGAGAGAAACGCTGAATCAAGCGACCTCCTGCGGTGCTGCACTGTCAGAAAAACCCATAACAATAGATCTGTGTACGCCAAGTGTCAGGATATTTTTCAACCCATGAGTCTGCATGGGTCTCACTGTACGTAAGCATGCAAGGGTGCACTAGTTGCACTATTTGACACCCCAGGTCACCCTAATGATCTTAATGTGAAGGTGATACAGAATCAATGAGCATCCAAACAAGGCTAGCACAAGTTGCGGATTACATAATGAAGGGCATGGTGCAGCTGCAACTACATGAACAATGATACTTTTGGTTGTGTAGACTATTTAGTTTCTTTAGATGTTGCTACAAAATAATCCATTGGATTAAATTATTTCATTTACAGAAACGATTAAGAAAACTTGTTAATGCCTTATTGCATCAGAAGTGAGATGTTTTCCAGGCTTTAAATTGAGCCAATTGGATTGCAAGATTTTTTTTTTGCAAGTTTGTCCAACTATATCCTTAGACAAAGTGTCAACTTTGTACATTTGTGGTGCGGTTATGAGTTAATACTTTGAACCACCTTTTGATGCAAAACGTTTGGGGTATGTCCTAGCTCGACACTAGCAACAACTATGCTAACTTGTTTGTATTTGTGCCATTTTCTATCAGAATTAAAAATGTTGCTATTCTTTCTTGAGCTATTCTTGATTTATCTTGAATGGATTTCAGTCATACCAGATAAAGAAGATGGTCGCCTTCATATGTCAGACCTGCTTTGCTCTACAAAAAGGCTGCATGATTGATTTTATTCAATCGAGACTGGATTGGGCATCAAACACAGGCCGCTTCAATGGAATGGGAGCCTGTTTTTGTATTTAGCCATTTGGATTATTTGAAAGTTATAATAGTCATGTTTCATTTCGATTAGTCTTTAAAATTATCTGTTACTTTGCTAGTCTACAACATAAAAATCCCAATTAAATACATTAAAATTGTTACCGTGCAGAAAAACCTCAAGAGGTGAATACTTTTGCATGGCACTGAAAAGTTCTGCTGCTTTATTTTATTCCCAAATTACCGCGCTAGATTAACTGGGACAGTATTTATATATCATATGTTAGTTGAAGGTGGCGCAGTTGGTAGAGCTGTTGCCTTGCAGCAAGAAGGTTCTGGGTTCGAGCCCTGGTCTTTCTGTACGGAGTTTGCATGTTCTTCCTGTGCATGTGTGGGTTCTCTCCGGGTACTCTGGCTTCCTCCCACAGTCCAAAAACATGACTGTCAGGTTAATTGGCCTAATGTTTTCTCTCTAAATTGTCCCGAGTGTGTGTGTGCATGGTTGTTTGTCCTGTTTGTCTTTGTGTTGCCCTGCGATAGACTGCCGATCTGTCCGGGGTGTACCCTGGCTCTCGCCCGAAACGATAGCTGGAGATAGGCACCAGCAACCCTCCCGACCCCACCAAGGGACAAGGGTGTAGGAAAATGGATGGATGTTAGTTGAAAGCTTGAGTAGAAATACAAAAATAAATTAAATAAATAGCAGATGACAGTTATTCAAGAGACCAGAATTGTGCATTCATTAAATGTATTGGTTTTTTTTTTGTTGACGTGCCAATTTGACTGATCGATTTATTTTCATCTATGACAATTTATTGTATTTTTTTAACGCTTCCTCTTCATTTCCCGTTATCCCGAGCTGTCATTCCACATCCTGACCAATAGAGGGCAGCATAAAATTAAGTAACTATTTTATTGACGAAAAAGTCTGAGCGGAAGTGTGTACTTGTTTGTTTTCCGGTTTACATGAGGCATGGCGAATCTGGACCATGCCGAAGACGACCAAAACCACGTGAAAATGCCCGGTGAAGTACCCGCTGCTGGCTCGAGAGTCAAACCGAACCAAGAGTCTCTTGCGCCGGGTGTAACTCCGAGCACCATCCCGTCTTTCGCCGCCGCCTCGGAGCTGCTGTCTGCTCCGTACTCCTGCCTGGTGCTGAACACGCACCGCAGACACGTTGCGCTGCCTCCGGTCTATCTGAAGAAGAAAAGGACGGGGATACAGGAGGAGCTGGACGCCGAGCTGCTCAAGTTCTCCCCGAGGTAGGATGGTTTCTGCGGGTTTCAGCTGCCTGTGGGTTTTGTTCATTTTATGTATCTATTTATTTATTTTTGGAGGTTCGCTGTCAAAGTTTGGGATAGAGCTTTCAGGGATGCACCTGAAGGAAATCAATGCACATTTTTATGTATAAAAACTTTATATCGATCATCCAGATGGATGTTCATAGGTTTTTATATCTGAAATGGTTTGATTTACTTATTTCATAAATAATTTCTCAATTTCTAATTGACAAAACGTAATTTATTTGTCGCATCTTGTTTTTCAGAAGTGTTGGACATAAACATATCTTACAGAGACATTTTCTTTCTCAGATCTTTATTTGCATGCAATTGCACAATGAAGGGAAGCCACAATAGAGTTGGCTGTTAAGAGTTCTGCAGAACTAAAGAGCATGAATGGAAAGTTGAGTGGAAAGAAAATGTGCAATGGAAATTGTTTAAAGCAAGTGAGCTTCTCATTGTCTGAGACTGACTTTTTATTAGCTGTAAACCACTACCATATTGCATGACGTATTGTGAGCATAATGAATCTATGGATTAGTTTCCTGAGCTTTTCTATGATATTCTTAAAAAATGAGCTGCACCTGATGCTATAGTATCTTAGCAGAAAGTGCTGTCTTTAAGTATGATGTAATTTTCTTAAGTGTATCAGAATTGAATATGTCGTATGGCACAGCCAGCTGTTTATGTTCTGCTCGATGATTAAACTTTATTAAACAGCGTCGTCACGGACACAGTTTGTCATCACGCCTGTCTCTTCCAGTCTGCATGGAGTTCCTTTAGCATACGATAACATCCGGATCGCGAACCAACATGGAGACATTTACGACGACAGCGGCTACATCCACATGGACATTGAGGCCAACTTTATTGTGTTCCAGCCCAAAAAAGGACAGAAACTCTTGGTAAGGCAGACGCTGTTTTCCGAGCATCTTTTATTCTGCTAACAATGTCTTATTGGACTTTTACATAATGCAGTGTGTCATAGTTTTGAGAAATTGGCTTTAGGTTAGAAAGCAGCACCAGCGAAGTTTTGGAAAAACGAAAAAAAATTTTACCTCTGACTGATATTAAAAGAACTTTGCTTTGCCTAAGTCTGTCTAAATAATGTTTAGTTAATATGCACCGTATTAAAGTTTAACTAAATGGTTCACTAACTCCATGACCATGAATGTTTTTTCTGTTTTCACAGGGGAAGGTGAATAAACTTGGACTGAGCCACGTGGGCTGCCTCGTACACGACTGCTTCAACGCCAGCATCCCCAAACCAAACCATGTCTCCATGGAAACCTGGAGGGACTATGGACCAAGGATTGGGACGGAGCTGGAGTTCAAGGTGACAATGCTGGATGCCGACGCCGCAGGGGTGCTGCTGATCAGGGGACAGTTGGACAGAACCAGGTATGGGAGTGAGCCGCTGTGCTGATCGATTTTAACCGGAGTTGATGTTCTTGGCACAGTTCTGACCCTGGAACGAAGCAACACTCAAATTTATAAAAAAAAAACCATGTGGTTGTTGTAAATTTCATTGAGAATTAGAGGATATGTGTTAAAGTCAAGTTTCGTTCATCTGAATTTTTTTTATATTTTCTCAATGAAACATTATAGGAAAGCCTTAATAGTTTAGTTTTGCTTTAAAATACCAAATCTGATCTGTTAATTTAGCCTCCATTTTTTTTCCCACAAAGATGTTTACTAATGTTTTTCTACAATATCCAGTCACTCTTTACTGAATTTATTTATTTTCTCCTCCATGTTTTTGTCAAGAAATGTAATACTGTCATTTATACCCCTGGGAAGGTTTATATAGACTTAATGTTTTCGCACCTTATTTTTTGGTTTTTATCATAATAATAAGATTGACATTAAAATGTACTGAAGGTCTTTTTTTTTGATCAGTAAATCTTAGCAGTGTCTTATATGTATTCTTGAATATGCCAGATTTTGCAAATAGGCCTTAGTCTGCAAGTACGCCATTTCACTACATTTTGAGCATTTCTTGATGTATGTATGAAAGCAAAAGTGCAAAAACAGCAAACTCACATCCATAGTGTCTGTATATGTTGTTTTTGGTGCCTGCTGTATGTATGTGATCAAGTTTTTAAAAAAAATTATGTACATCCTTTAAAACGTCTTTAAGGAATAATGTTTATCAGGTAATATTTATCAAACTATTCTACATTTTAACTGCAGTATCTGGCCTGTTGTGCAGCTGTACAACCATGTGAAAAGTAGAAAATCCTTCACTGAAAGCACTCAAGCAACAAGTAGAAGTTATTCTGCAGGTTTGGCCCTCCATTGTGTTGTCACACTCTAGTGTGACTGATGTGTTTTCATTTTTGTGCATCACAGGGTGCAGGAGCTGATGGCTATGAGCGAGAACTCAGAGTCAAGCGTTCCTGGCCAGGAACATCCACAGGAAGCTGAACCAACCTCGGAACCACAGGAAGCGGAGCCGGCCCCAGAGCCGGCCCCGGAGCCGACCCACGACGGCACGCCCAAGAAGAAGAAGAAAAAGAAGAAGGAGAACGAAAGAATCAAAGAGGAGGAGACAGAGGAACAGATAACAAAGACACCATCGGGTCTGAACGGATCCGCGGAGCAGACGAACAGTTTGGGCACTCCAGAGAAGAAGAAAAAGAAAAAGGAGAAACATGTGAAAGAAGAGGAGGAGCAGAACCAGATTTCAGCTATGGAGAACCACCGCAGCTTTGGTGACAAACCGAGCAAGAAAAGGAAGCTTGAAAGTGGGACAGATGCAGCATCAGGGGACGGAGTAACACCGAAAAAATCTAAGAAGAAAAAGAGAGACGTTTAGGAGTTCACCCTGAAGTAGTAAGTTGCAGACTCCAGAGGCGACTTCAATAAGAACTCAATTTTAAAACGTTTAAATTAATTCCTGCGAAAAAAAAAAAGGGTTGTAGTTCCACGCACTGCCTGATGGTGGAGCAAAACCACCACAGATGAACACACTGCCAGGCAACAGTCAGGGTGTGAAAACCTGTCAGTTCTGACATGAAAGTCAACTCATTTTCCTCATGTGCCTTTCTAAGATTTCCTCCTTACAGACTGTTTTGACAAAAGCTCCTCTGAAAATGGGTGCTTTTTAAGGATCATGCTTATAATCCATGCAACACAGTCACAGTAGAGCCAGACGTTTTTTCTCTAGAGTGTGTTTTTGTCTTCAGAAAGAGCTGCAGAAATTTTAAATAAATATCTGAATATCTGATTCTCATATTACATGCCTCCTGCATTCTTGCTTTTAGCAGGATTATGGACAAGTTTGTGTGAAAATGAAAACATTTTCAGTCATGTCTGTTTTGATCCGGCACCTCAGCTATGATGCCAGATCAAGTTTAGAAACCTACATTCATGCATTTTTCCGTGTTTTTCGTACTTTAATCTGCTTCTTTTTTTTTTTTTGCTAATCTGCCGGGGTTGGTTGATGAAGCGTCGACAGTCGGACCTAAAGATCCCTGTGTTTTCTTTACCCTGCCTCCACACACTCAGATCTCCCCGCCTTTCAGTGGGAAGCCTAATTAGCTGTTAGGTGCTAAGAGTTAGGGAGCTTATCGGAAGCTGCCTAAAAGAGGAAAGATAAGGAGCTTCAATTAAGTCTGCTTATCCTCTCTTATCACACGTGGTGGTAGATTTCTGTGAAGAACTTCAGGTGGGAGGTTTTCATTAACATTTAGGTTTATTTTTTAGTTCCAGAGATTAGAGAGATTAGATACACTTGCATGAAACAATCTAAAGGTGTTAGTTTTTTTCCTTCTGTCACATAATTCTTTAACCAAGTAAGGAGCAATGGCTGCCCTGCAAAAACATCACATTTTATAAGGTGCCAATGAACAGGTTATATGTTTATATATTGCTATTTTATGGAAACTATACAACATGGGACTAACTCTCCACTTCCCACGTTCACCGCGGTCAAAATATTTTCCCGTTTAAATAGTTAGTGCTTTAGAGCCAGCTAATGTTTTAAGCGACCTGTCAAAACTTTCTACACCTCCTGAATTTTCTCAAGTTAAACCACAAGATTTATTGATTTTGCTGGGATTTTATATGATGAAAGGAAATAGAGCGGCATGTAATTGTGACGTGGAAGGCAATTGGTACATGAGTTTTAACATTTTCTTTACAAATACAGCTCTAAAAAGTGTTTCCCTGGTGATGTTTGGTATGTGAGAATGTATTTATTTTCTTTACATCTTGCCACGTGTTCGGATGTAGGTCCAGACTTTGACTGGGCCATTCAAATACGTGAATGTGTTTAAAGCTAGGTTGAAGGTTGATCTACTGGAGGATGAGTCTCCGTCCTAGTTTTGAGTCTATTTGCAGAATCAAACGGGTTTTCCTTCCTTATTATTAACCACACTGTTTTGTTCCTGTTGTGTTTCTCACTTCAGTGACAGTGTGTGGTATGGGTGAGCGAAGGAGGAGCTGTAGAAGTAGTCAGATTTTCTGATTCTGGAGTCAATGACATTTTCCACTCCTACCCAGCCTTCAACTTGACATGGAAATGAGTACCTGCCTTTTCCTTTCCCCCAGAGTCATCTCTCAGAAGACAGGGAATAATATAGATCTGTGTGTCATGGGAAATATTCGATCATTCTTATGCAGTATCTTTTTCTCTTTGAACGCTTCAAATAGTAGCAGGTGCCTTTCTCTGGAGGAACCAAAGCAAATGTGGTGGGAAACTGAAATTCCCTAAAACCCCCATCATCCCTGGTTTGACCCTCACCTCTGAATCTAAAGTCCATTTTAATAGAATGAGGTTAAATTTAAGAGTATAGTAAAGTTTATCAAAATTTCACCATTTTTCACACTATTTTTAATGCTGCAAAATGTCAAAAATGTTCAAATGTAACCCAATGGGTTAAAACTGAAGTTTTTGAGAAATACTGAACGAGTGTTATTTGTTTTGTAAAAGTTCCCAAGAGAAAGCCTTGGGAAAGTCTGAGAAAGTCTGCATGCCACAAGATTTCGATAACTATGTTCTTTGAAGATGTGAGAACAAATTTCGGGATGTTTGGCCAGAATACACACGACAACGTTCTGTGAACACAACCCAGCATTTAAGCCCCCAAAACATGAAAACTGTCAAACTGTCAAGCAAGGTGACGGAGAACTGATGGCACGGGTTCGGTTTCCACCACAAAACCAGGGTACGTTACAGTCTCTGAGTCAATCAGAAATTCATCAGCACACCGCGCTGACATGGAAGTTAAATTTGAGGGTCTGACAGCTGAAGCCTGGGTCATGGAAATGGATATTGATCTAGAGCAGAATGACTAAAGTGGAAAGAATTGCAGTTGCCTAAAGTCAAGAGCGCTACCCTATGAAACTGATGTGAAGAAGAGAGGGCCAAAGAGTCTGCTGGAATAATCTGACAGAATGGTGAGATCACCAAAGTTGTCCCTGATTATGTTTGTTTTTTTCTTTGATTTTCCCACAAACTGTTTGTGCACTTCGGTTAAGTTTGTTGCTTAATTAGTTAAAACACAAATAATTCACATTATGTGCTCTTTAGCAAAGCCTTTTTAAAGAAGGTGTGTTTTTCCTATGAGAATACTCAGTCTTTTCTTTTTACTGTCTCATACTGCAGTGTTAAACATGCACTACTTTAGTAAAAGAAAGTAGGAAGAAACATGTTGATGTTTTGATCTCAGACATTTACCTTCATTAAATGAAATATGTGCAGTATCCTAACTCTATGGGTCAAATGTTTTGGAATAGAAAATGTGTTTTAATCTATTCCCAGCAACAAAAACAACAACTTCTGTTGTATTTATCCAAGTCTAATATTGGGAAGAAGTTTTTGGGAATAAAAAGTGGTCACTGCATATTTGTGGCCCTACTTATAATAAGATATACAAAAAAGCAAAGAAACGTGGCTAATGAAAGACATTCTCCATTTAAGAAGATATGACATTTTGTCATTGAAAAATATCCTAAAAAATTACAAGAAGTGTCCATCTGTATTTGTTTCATCATATTAAAGTGTTAGAATGATCCAGTCAAAGTCCAGACCAACTTTATGGTTCTGCAAGACTTTATTGTCCTGTAACACAAAATCCAAATATGAAATCTTAAAAGTTAGTGGATGTAATGTCGAAAACATCAAAGGTTAGTGGTGAATGGGTCAATTAAAGAGGCTTTATTTCTTATTTTCTACCATATTTTGAACAGCTAATCTAATTAGACAGAAATTACATAATTAGCTAATCAGGTTCTATTAAAACATCAACACACTCTCTCAGCAGTCACCCAATAACATGTTTGCATTCACTTGAGCCAGACCTTTTTCATGCTGTCCTCTTTTTATTGCTTCCCAACTAATCCAGACCATGAGTTAATAGGAATGTACTTGTTGAGTTTGGCACCAATTTAACTGCTTCAGCAAAGGCTGGAAATGAGCACAAATCAAAAGTTAATTAAGATTTATTACCATCTGAGAAAGACATCAGTTACAAGTCATAAAGCTGTTTTAAGGGAGACTTATTGAGGGAGTGGTGTATGTTCCAGTTAGAGCCGTTTTGATGATTCATAGATCATCTGATTGTCACAAGCTGTTATCGGTGCATCCTGACTGCCTTCACATCGAGCAAAACAAAATTCAATTTCAACCTCTAGACCTTAATAAATGTCTTATTTTCTTTTATTGGAACATTAAAGTGATCTTCAACTCTAATTTGTCCCTCCATGACCTTCCTCTGGTATTATCACTCATTCATCCAACCCTAACTTGCAGAACTGCACCCTTTCTTGCACCCACCTGTACCTCCTCCCTCATTGCTCCCCCATTTGTCTTGTCATCCCTCCTATCACTCCCTCATGCTGACTGGCCTTCTTCTCTCCTGCCCTGCTTTCTCTCTCCCTCTTTGTCTCCTCCTCCCACTTGTCTCCCTGATTTATAGGAGGCAGTGTGCAGTTCACACACATTCCACATCTGACACCCAATTCGCCCCGCCACTCCCCCGCCCCCTCTCTCATATCTGTGCGTGGTCATTTATCTTTGTGATTCTCTGATGAAGAGAAGAAGAAAAAGGAGAGTCAGAGAAATGAGACGATACCAGGAGTGTTTGGTTGAGCCCCGATAGGAGCAGTATCTGGTGTGTGTCTGCGTGTGTGTGCGTGTCTTGGTTGGCTGCAGGTCTTTATCTCCTGTGTCAAAGTTTCCAGGTCTGGCGGCAGCTTCTACATGAAAGGGTCCGTGGAGTCTTCATGGAGAACAAACAACGGCCTGACGCAATTCTCCTGGTCCAGGACTCACACGTTCAACAGCTCACGGCACACATTTACTGGCTCACTAACTTATTCACTCATGCAGACACATCCACAGCCCGCAGTCCACAAATCCCCAACCTTACACACCCGTGATGGCCAAGCCTAATTAGTTATGTGGTCGGTGCGCCGCTCTGTCCCAGAGCCCCAAATGGCAGCAGGTCATAAAACCTTAAGTGTTCCACCAGTCAGAGCGGTGCACCCGTTGCCACATTCACTCTCAACATGACTCGGGTAGAGCTCTTTTCTGTCAGCATCCGTCCTTTGAAGATCAACAGGCAGCTATGAAATCTTCAGAAAGATTCTGCTTTGCGTTTCTGCTTCTTTCTCTCACAGAGACCATTGTCTGCAAATGCAGCTTTATATTTGGTTTAATAGGTGGATAGCATTTAACAGTCCTGCTCCTGCGAGTCCTAGCAAAAAAACAGATCCTGTATTGTCCAGGGAACAACTTGAGTTACTTCATTTCAGTGTTTCATATCCCTTCAAATTCACTTTTTGTCATGACTCCACCACGAACTCCAGCGGATTGCATTTGGGATTTCATTTTTAGACAAGACAAAGTGGTGCAAAATTGTTAAGCGGATGGAAAATGAAACAAATACTTCTCGACATTTTTTTTTTTTTTTTGCAAATACAAATCTGAAAGGTCTTCAAATTCCTGCTGCTTCTGTGAGTCTTTTTGGAGTTAGCGTCTGTCGGATTTGCACATCTAGATACTGAAAAGTGGTGCAAAATATCTCAGGTTCAGATTCTATGTCAATTTTCAAATTTTGTCACAAAGTCTTGGACATTGCAGGGATGAACATGTGCTTAATGAACCTCTGCCTCAGTCTCAGGTTTTCTGCAGCCACCAATAGATTCCAGGTTTGCTAACCATCATGTCTCACTAGTCGTTCTCTCGTCCAAGTCACCTGAGCTGTCAATCTCTGGACATAGTCTCATCTTGGTAGGTTGTGCCATTTGCTTAATAACTGGATAATTTATTAATGCACCTAACAGATGTCCTCTTAGGTGCTTAAAGTCTGGGGTTTTGCTTACTAATCTAACTCTGATTTAAACTTCTCCACAATGTCCTGCCTGACCTTTAGGTGGTTTCCATTGGTCTTCACGATGCTGTTCACTTTCACAAATGCTCTCTAACAAACTGCAGCTGGAGAATAATAATGTTAAATTACACAGAAGTGGCTTTTATTTACTCTAGGATTATTTTCACTGAATTTGATTTAGCAAAAACTCCAGCAAAGCAGTGTCAACAATAAGCCATATTTTACTGAGCTTGTTGTGGAAAAAAGATGTTTTTGGGGGACAGTGAAGGACTTGATAATAATATTTGGTACCAGCTCACGAAGACATATATCTTTATTTTCAACCTTAATGCGTCGGTGCTGCTCTCTATCTTTTCCCTAGTGGTTTCCATGGCAACCCAACAACTTTAGGTTAGTAAACGACTAGTGACATGGAGTCTTTGGAGTTGAGTGGTGCTCTAAACTGAGAGGAGGTGAGGAAAAAAATGACTGCTGAACAGAAAAATGAGTATGGGAAAAAGATACAGAAGAAAAAAATGATAGTGTAAGCCGGAGTACCCGGCGAGAGCCCATGCATGTACAGGGAGAACATGCAAACTCCATACAGAAAGACCTGGGCCGGGAATTGAACCAAGAACCTTCTTGCTGCAAGGCAACAGCTCTACCAACTGTGCCACTGTGCAGCCCCTTAAAATAATAAATAGGCATAAAGTATGTGGTAGCTCTGAATATAAGGGTGTACGTTCTTTTTACTGTCTGTGAGATTGTCTGGCTTCGCCTGGCCAGGCAGGCCAGGCGAGTTAGATTAATAAACCTCTGTATAATGAGGAGGTAGGCTGTCTAGACTGCGTTCAAAATAAACTATAACTCCTACACCCAAAACAATGTGGAAATATGCCAAAGAAAAGACAGATGTTTGAAAAAAACAACAACCCAGAAACATTCATTCTTTTAATCTTAATTATTTGTATCATATTAACATCAACAGAGAAAAGGCCTAATAGTTAAAGTGATAATCTAAGGAGCATGCTTAATGACTAGAGAATAGCTATCTTGATTTATTCTGGAACACCAACCACCAAAAGTATATTTTTTTGTCACTCCCTATACCGTTTGCTTATAAATTAACTGCAAAGCACAAAGAACGCAGAGCAAATATGAGTTTAAAGACGTTAAAAAGAAGAACACACACATTTTGTCATCAGACCTGCCTCTACAACCTCCCAAAACCACAGGAAAATAAATAAGCCAAAGGGGAGGAATGAAAACTTCTGGGACTGGAAAAAGTTAGCTCACATCCAGTCACATAACTGTGCAGAACAATACCCGGGACGCAGTTGAATATTTTACTCTAATATTTTTTTGAAGACCTTGTCAAACCACAGGGCAGAGCTGAAGGCACCTAAAGGCGCAGGAGAAAGATGAAAGGGAATGTGGGTGGCCAGTTTTGCCGCTGATGATGTGTAACCTACATTAGAGCTGAAATCTGGAAAAGAACTTATTAAGCAATAGACAGGAAAATGAAATAAGCTCCTGAAGTCACTGAATGATTCACTGACTTTGCAGAAATCCCACTTTGATTTACTACAAGCCACAAGCAGTAAAATTTAAAATGAACAGTTAAAAACTCAGATCAGTGAATTTGCAGAGTAACGCTGCTTTCACTGAGGACAAATGTGAGAACTCATAACAAGCTTACTCCATCACTTTATGTTTTGAGTCTAGTCAGAAATAAAACATAAGTATGTTATATTTTTCTCACACAACACAACCTTAATGCACCGACGCATTAAGGTTGAAAATAAAGATATATGTCTTCGTGAGCTGGTACACAAACTCAGGTACAGTATCTATTATTAACCTAATCCAAAGGGTTTCACTCATCTCTGAATTTGCATAAAAGTATCTATTCAATCTGCTGAAACTGGAAACTCACAAAACTGTTTTAGCTGCTGCTACATGATTAATCTATTCATACCAATGTGCAGATTCAGTTATTAATATGTCCATTTTTTTAACCTTTCTCTGTGGGTCAGTTGGCTGGTTGTTTAATTGAATGGTTGGTTGGTTTTCTTGTAGTTATTCTTTTTTTACATGTGAATTTCAAGGTCTTGAGTGAAAATTAAAAAGTTTAAAAGTAGAACAAATCTGAATACATTTTATAAAACACATAAAAATGAATAATAAATTCACCCAATCAGATATGTTCCATGCAAACTTCAGGCAAAATTATTGCTGTTCACAGTATTGTACATCCTTTCTGCATAAGTTGGCCCCTTAAAGCTAAATGCCAGCACAAGATCAGATAGATGAATTTGATTTGCAAAAGCATTCTGGTTTGTTTTTGATGAACTTCTGAATATAGAAAATCTTATCAGGCCTGTTCTGTTATTTACATAACAGACATAATTAATACTGTTACAATGGAAACAACTTCCTTTCATATCACAGCAGGCCTCAAAAAAGCAATATACCTCATCAAAAGTCATTTACAGCTCCTTTAACCCAAGATATTTCAGCCATTTTGGATTAACTGGAAGCAATAAACTCAGCTGCCAGACTCTGATGTGAAAAGAAAATAAATAAATCCCATCTATCCTTACTATATGATACTGTTAAATAGATATAAAATAACCACTTTTCTAACTGTTATCACCACATCACATATACAACAAAATCTGTTAAGAAAACTTCACACATACATGCAAACATAAGCAGATTTATGTAATATGGATCTGGTGCTTTGGTTCGTGAAGCTGTAAAAACGTCAGAAATCCCACTGAGAAGGTAAACATTCTGCTGTTTATGCAAGAACTGCTAATGCATCTTCTTTATGCCCTCCATATTTCAGAGCTTGTTTGTTTTTTAGTGCTACTAGTATCATGTTGAGCAAAGAAAATCCCTGTCCGTGCGGAAAACATGTGGTATCTAAATTATATCTCTGCAATGGGAAAAATAATCATAAAAATAACAGACTGTCACTTAGATACTTATGCACAAAGTAAAAGGACCAAAACACAGTAAAAAGTGATGAAGTCATTTTGCCTTTATCGCCATCATAAGTCTCCAACTGAATTCAGAGACTGACTAAGAATGTAACTCCCTGCAAATATTTCATATTTCACTTTGAAAGTAAAGATAGTAAGTAGAGACGGAAGGAACCCAATTTTTTTTTTTTTCAAAAACACCCTTGGGGATTACTCAGGCCAGAAGAAGGCCAGAGGTGGGTGTAAGTGGGTGGGGGCGGGTGCTTAGAGTCAACGAAAAAGGTGCTGACACCATTACGGTTGGGCAAAGGAGCCACGTGGTGACATTTCAAGAGACACTGGGCTGAAAGAAATGTTTATTTAAAAACCGGAGAGCTGCAGGCATGCAGCGGTTTTGCGAACGGGTGGGTGTATCTGTGTATGTGGTGGGGCGGGAGAATCTCAAGGAGGGGGTTAAGAAGATATATGATGTGGTATTGGAGTGTGTCCAAGTCATGAGCCCTATGTTTCACATGGCCACCCAGCTGTGTAAACATCCAATAACAGGCCACTGGCAAAAGAGTCCCACCAATCAGAGAGAGAGAGACATGTAGCATTGGACAAGAGGGACCATGAGTCAGCTTTTGGGGTCCAGAAAAAGCAAGAAGGATAGAGGAGTAATTCAGAGTGACACAATGAAGGAGAAGCAGACAGGTCAGGAGTTAAACACATCTCCTCCACTCCCTTTGTCCAACTTTGACTCCTTTCTCTTTAGATTTCAGATCTAAGTCACCTTTAATGTTATGAAAGGTTTCTAAGTTCAAATGTAAGTACTGTGCATGTGTAAACACTTGCAAACAACTGTGTACTTACAGCACCAAGTGTGGTGTGGAGAATGTGCAGAGAGCAAACAATCAAAATGAGATTGAAAGAGGAAAAACTTGGAAACATGGCAAGAGAGAAAGAGAGAGAGAGATTAGGATTCGGGATCAGGCACAAGGGAAAAAGGAAGAAGCAACCAAAGGGGAGCGTCTTGAGTGTGATTTACGTTGGAGGTGGTCGACACAATTTGGCAGTACTCTGACAGCAAACTGAGCGTAGAGCCAGAGGAGGAGTACAGGGAGACAGATTTACATTGTGAGAACAGCTCTGGCTGCTCTGCAGCGGCTCATCGGACACGCACTGCTCTCTGGTGATCTCTATATTCAAAACCTTCAGTTTCCTCTGGGCAAAACGAGTGCACTTTATGTAACAAGCATTAAGGTTTTTTTCTCTTTTTTTTCCTGCCTCAGTTGTGTGTTAAGATTTAGATTCCCTAAATACCTCAAAATATCTTCTTTTGTAGGCTCAAAACCCATGTTTGCAGGATGCTGCTTTTTTTAAAAACTGAGCTTAAGCTTTTGCATTCACATTGTTTTCCTCTGATATCGCTGAAATAAAATCCTTTACAACCAGTTGCCTAGATACTAAATGCTCTCCAATCCTCTGTGTAATTTTATGTCATTTTACATCCAACTGTTTTATAAAACCCTCTGATGTTTGTTGGACAACACAAGCGAACAAGCAGCGTCAAGATGAGCAACAAACATGAAACAGGTCAGGGATGACATTATTCATTTTTCTCCCACTTCACAATTTTGTTCTGGTCTCATATTAAATCACTAAAATAAAATACACAGCAGATTCTGGTTGTAGTTTGACAAAATATGAAAACGTTCAAGCCCACGAAGAATGAAAACCTTTTTTGCAAGGCGCTGTAGAGCCTTTAAAAAAAATTACAAACTAATATCCAGACTGCTTTACCTGCGCTGTCAGCATATTTGGATGGTTTCCTTAACTTATTGTAAAAACATAAGACAATGTAAAACCTCTTTAGGGCATTCTGTTCATAATGAATTCGTACATATCACATGTTCAGGATTTTCCTTCAACACTGTTACAAGACAACCATCATTAATTTTAATCTGTACTGCCAGTAATAAGAGAGCAGGGCAGGAAATGAACCATTCTGAGTGTCTGTGTTTAGGTATGTCCTGACTGGAACTGGACACACACACACACACCCCTACTAGGTGTGTGTGTGTGTCCCAGTGACTCTGTTTGCATGCCTCTTTTGGGATTTTACTCCCTATTTAAGACCAATATTTGCTAAGCAGCCCCAGGGTGAGATTACCTCATATTCTACGGGCCAGCTGTGCTTTCACAGCGTCTCCACGACAACCGACGGAATGTCCCGTCATGAGTATCTGTCTGCCAGGAAAATACACAAAACGAAAGTGAGACGAAGGTATAAAATCAGAGCGACGTGGAGGAGATGCAGGTTCAAAATCAAAAGAAACGTTGATTGCACACGTTGATTGCAATATTTTGGTTCAGGTTGGCAGTAAAATTAAGGGAAAAAAACTGATTATTTGGTAGAGTTGAAGAAAACAAGTGCAGTTCTTGATCAGTCATCTTATCTGTTGGTTATTAATAAAGTGCAAAGTGTCTTTTCTATCTCAGTTGAGGAAAAAACACCATGAAATCATCAACAAAAGGGCTTTCAAAGTGTTTTTATTAACTGTAAGGCTATATTGAGGGTTGCCAAATAAGTGAATGCTTAAATGGTTGTTGTCATGCAAACATCAATCTTATCTTACAAATCAGCACACATTTCTCTGTTTTTGTGCAACATTCATTGAAACCTTTAAATGAAAGTCCACAAGGTTTGTGCAACCTTGTGCACCTGCAGTATCAAGGTGATGTGATGATGCACATCACCTTGAACACATCATCCTCTCTGTGAAACATGGTGGTGGCATCATCATGCTGTGGGTGTATGAAGCTGATCAGATTTGATTGGACGATGGATGGAGACTGTAAACAGACCGGACGAAAACAAGTTGGTAGGTAAAATGTGTCAAACTGAAAAAAGTTTAAGCAGTATGACTGGGAGGCCAATCCCCAAAATAACACTGGAAAGCAATTGGGAATTCATGAATCAGCAACTCCAGTTTTGTAGCTTTTAATAAGACAATGTAAAATCAGGGAGTTTCCTGATCAACTCCCTGATCAGGAAACACTGAACTGGAAGAAATATTTCAATAATCTTTACACAAAACATAGTCACTTTAAATATATGGACAATTTGTCTACAGAGCATATAAAAAAACAGCAAGTGGAAAGTAAATAAACTCATTATCCAAACTGATTGAGAGTGAGGAATTTCGTTGCCTTACTGAAGCTTCCAGTGATTCTCTCAGCAGTTCCTGCAGTGTGGACTCTCTCTCTCTCCATGGGAACGGACAGCTATTTGCTTTGATTTGCAACAGAAAAGCTTTTGACTGTCAGAGAATGTTCTGTTTGGTCTTCTCCTGGCCAGTTTAAGTGTTAAAAGTGTCATTATTTAGCAGCCGAGGCCGAGAGAAGAGCGCAAACAAGAGTCTGTGACCTTCTGTCAAGAGCCTCCGTTCCTCAGAAGCTCATTTAGGGCCTCCGGGGTGGGAGGACAACGCTTCAATTGGCGGAACCCTCCAGTTCTCCTCTAAAAGGCCTTACTAACAGGAGAAATAGAGTCGATTTAAAAGCAGAGGTGGCATGAAAGATGTGGCGCTGTGAAGAGGTGTGGGTGACTTATTAAAACCGCAGGAAAAAGGCACTTGGACTTCAGCCAAAGAGGATCTAACCCCGTGGAGAGCTGACAGGACATGTAGAAACTTGGATGCACTTGTCGTGGTTTGGTGATCGCTTGGAGTCTGTTTTTTTTTTTCCTCTTAACTGAACAGGAGACAAACAAAAGAGACGTCCCTTCGCTCTGCCAGCTGCACGCAGACTTGATCATGGACATTCACGACTCCGTGTTAATAAACTTTGTCAGTGACATCAACTTGATCGGGTTCACCCAAAAGTGCGCTTTAGGGTCAGAGGACGTGGACATCTCGCCGTACTGTCCGAACAATCTGAGCGGCTCTTCTTGCAGCAGGTCCCTGCATGACGCAGGGCGCACGGAGCATCCGACGAGCGGCTCACCGCGGTGCTGCGGCCGCGGGCACAGCAGGACCAAACGGAGGAGGATCATCACCGGAGTTCAGCGGCAGGCGGCCAACGTACGGGAGAGAAAGCGGATGTTCAGCCTGAACGAGGCGTTTGATGAGCTGAGGAGAAAAGTTCCCACCTTTGCGTACGAGAAGAGGCTGTCTCGGATCGAAACGCTGCGTCTGGCCATTGTCTACATCTCCTTCATGATGGACCTGCTGGAGAACACCTGAGACAGTTATGTTTTTTTCCCCTCAGTACAGACTAAAGATAAGTTGCTTCTGGAAAAAAAAAGAGGAATAAACAGCTGCACAGTTAAGAAGCAGGAAACGTATGTGTTTTTATTTTTGCTATGGGCGCTTTATTATTTATTATTATTATTATTAGATAACCCGAATTTGATTTGTGGTTGTTCCCTTTCTACACCATCATCAACCACAGCACTTAATGTGTGAGTGTTTTCTCAGGCCTACAAGGGGAATGGATTTACTCACACGTGTTTTACCTGACTGTTCAATTATTCGTTCAATGAATCGAACAATTTAAAGGAAATAACACAGAAGCAGTGAAAAATTCGGCTTTATTTGAATACTGTGTTTCAGTATAATCTCTGTATAACCTGGAAGAAGAGGTTGATTTAATTGGGTGTGCTTTATATTGTTAGTTATATTAAAATAAAACTTCAGTATTAAGTATTAACCCATATTTGTTAGATCATTTAAAACCGAAACCATTTGAAAAGGTTAAAAATTATTTTACATGATTTTAAACTCTGTAAAACATGTTAGAAAACCTTGAAGTGGCAGTTAAAAGTCCTGCACTCGTGAGGGCCCCCTGCTGGCCTGGAGGCACTAAGCATTGTCTACACGCTTAATCCTTGCAGTGTCGCCATTGGCTAAGAGGCAGGGTCAACTTTGATTGATTTCCTGTCCATCACAGGGCAACAAAGAAACAGCAAATACAGAGTAGTCTAGAGAAACCACTCAACGTAGAGTAAATCAAACTATAATGGTAATGTTTTTCTTTTTCTTTTCTTTTGGGAGAAAGCCGGAGAGTAGCCAAAGAGAACTGTGCGCCCATCCGCTCTCTCCCTCCCAATGATGGTTCTTCACAAAGTTCAACCTTTTTGTTTGTTCCTTGAAAAAAAAGAAAGGGTACTTGCGTACAATGAGATGAACAGCTCAATGTTTGTTTGTGAAACTCCTGATCAGAACTTCAAAAAGGATTGACAGTAAAGATCGTAATGCGTGTTTCAGCACCTTGGAGAGTTACGCAGTCAGACGCCTCACCTGGCTTCTGCAGCGCAGGTGAGCTACTGACGTTTTTTACTCCATAATCTGACGATTTGGTTTCCTATCACGAGAAGTATAGAGGGAAGACATTAATCATTTTAATCAAGAGTGAAACAGCAAATCTAATCGCAAAGGCCTCAGTCTATCAATTTACACCTCCGAGACCAAGATGATCACCTAGCTTCACGCAGTGAATCTTGGATTTGGCTTTCAAACCTTTTGCATTTTCAAGATTACTTACTGATAAGAGAAACAAGCACCTGCCCCTCACCCAACCAGCAAAAGAAAAACTAAGTCTTTATTTATTCTATATTTTTTTCCATAAATAACATTCTTCTATTAGTAGAGACTATTGCTCAGTGGTCAAGTACGTTCACCACCGCTCTTGTCCCCCCTCCCATTCCACCTTTACCACATATTTGCGTTTCGCTCCAGCCCCACATACGCGCCCCGCTGCGCGCAGCGATCCGCCCCTAACAGCACCCTTGGACAGGACGGATCTTCCTTTAAACCTGAGCTGCTGTGCCGCGATTCCCTGCGGGGAAGTCGGGCCCATTTAAAGTGCATACCTCAACGCGGGGCAGCTGACGGGAAAATAAACACGTCGGTCTGCTTATAGGAGCAAAGACCTCCTGCTGGGACAACCTCCTGTGTTTCAGTGGCCTGATGTTTTTTAACCACCGCTGTTCCCTTCTGAGGCGTCTAAATCTAGCAGCTCGCTGAGACGTTAGGCTGTTTTCTGTTTATTTTGAATGTGAAAGAAGAAAAGGGGATAAAACATTCAACATTAGGATCTCTGGATCTCTATTGGGAAAATAGAAGCACTGGGAGAGCCTGTATTGTCATGAATGAAATGAGAACTCATGTGTGTTAACTTAAAGAAAACCAAAACTAATTAACTAACTAAAAGAAAACCAAAAAAAAATGACTAATGAAGAATGTTTTAGTGAATTTACATGTGTAAATTTACTAAATGCACAATGTGTAAACCAATTATAATTAAAATTATTTGTAAACATTGTGTTTATTTTTTCATAATCATATTTTTATAATAATAATAATAATAGCTATTATTATAATTAATATTTCTTTTACTATGCTTCTTAAAGTATGTCTTGTGAACCAGACTTTGCACCTGAACTGCAGACCAGTCACCTTGTTTATAGAAGTTAGCCACTGACTTTACAGTTTGAAGTGAAAAGAAATTAATTCAGAATGTTCTACAAAGCAGGGATACGAAATAAATAAATAACTACTAATTATTTATACATTCTTCTAAGATGCAGTCAGTAAATATTATAGTGGAATAGTTCCACATTTTATCATGTACAGTTGTTAAAATTTAGATGCTTAAATAAATATCTTAGATATCAAATGTATGTATTTCCTTTTGTTATTTAGAATTTAGTTAAGAAACTAATTGTTTTGAATTGGGGCACTTTTGGTCCAAAATGTAGATACAATACATTTTGATATGATCAATAACTTTATTTATTACAGTTTAAAATAAACTGTGTGAAACATGTCGTTTTATCACACATAGAGGGATAATATTCTTTAAGTCTTTATTTCTGGTTAATTCTGAAAATTGCAGCTTACAGCTTATTAAAACACTAAACACAATTCAGTTTATAACAAAACCAGAATACTACACAAGACCAAGAAAGCAAAACAAATTTTGTCATGAGGTAAAGGTCTGTTTACCTTATGACAAAAGGTAAACAGACCACTAAGCTTATTGGAAAACTTAGTGGAAGGAAAATGTGTCAAAATAGGGATAACTGCAGCCTTGAAAGGAATGTGAATCCTTTCAAGGATTCACATTCCAATTCAAAAGATTGGAGGAGATTTGCATGGCATACACTGCAATGGGAGTCAGAGCTTTAACAGCAAGCAGACACATCAGGATATGCAAATATGTGAACTGATGCAAAGAAGTTGTCACCTTCTTTGTATTGAGCCACATGTAGAACCAAAGGGAGATTTTAAAAGGATCTTACAATTCAATGGAGATACAGATTTCCTTTTCCAGCAGCAATTGCCAGCAATATGCTCACAAAAGTACCTGCTTTAATGACCATGGTATCAGTGTGCTTCATTACAGCAAAATGGCCTCTCCTAAACCCTGTAAAGAATCCGTGGGGTATTGCCAAGAGGCAGACAGAGAAGCCAGACCCAACAATGCAGACCTGCTGAAGGTCGCTGCTAAAGTAACCTGTGGATGAAAAATGAAAAAATATGGATGGGTGGGGGCCTTCTAACTCAAAAGAATTCCAACTATTTTGTTAGTTTTGTGCAACACTGAAAGAAAAAAAAGAAGACATTATCTCCACACAGCTAGTGTTTGCACAAAATGCATGATTTAATAACGTTGCCCCACCACATCCTCCCACTTCTGGAGAAGCTTTCTTGTTTTAAGGAGTTTTTCCTAAGTCTCCTTCTCCCGCAGTATTATATTACACCCCTCCTCTCCCAATCAGAGAGTCCTCCCCAAAATCCTCCTCGCTATAAGAGCCTGGGGTCGTCCCAGCCTGGCAGATACCTCTCCCTCTTTGTGGCGCACCACATTTCATAATTCAGATCTAAAACCATTGCAGGCCAGACGCTTTAATATAGCTGTGCTGTTTGTTGATATTTGTGACAGTTACTTGGGTCAGGGGTCAAAAACTGTACAACATCCTAAAAAAAAAAAAAAAAAAAAGTCCGTCTGAGAAGACGATGCGGGAAGACGACTCCTCCCCGATGGACAGCGCTGGGAACAGCGAGGAGGAGAGTGACCGTCAGTTGCCACGGAGAGGGGCGAGAAAGCGGCGGGCAGCGCGCCGGAGCACGGACGAGGAGGAGGATGAGGAGGGAGGCGTAGAGAGCTCCATCCGGGGCAAGAAAAAGTGCAGGAAGATCTGCGACGACGGAGGAAGCGGCGGCAGCGAGGCCAGTAGCAGCAGCCCCGCGCGCTCCTTCGACGACCTGCAGACGCAGCGTGTGATGGCCAACATCCGCGAGCGACAACGGACGCAGTCCTTGAACGAAGCGTTCACGTCGTTACGTAAAATTATCCCCACCCTCCCGTCTGACAAGCTCAGCAAGATCCAGACGCTGAAGCTGGCGGCCCGCTATATTGACTTTCTGTGTCAGGTTCTCCAGAGTGACGAGCTGGACGCGCGAGGGACCAATTGCAGCTACGTGGCGCACGAGCGCTTGAGCTACGCATTCTCAGTTTGGAGGATGGGGGGCGCATGGTCTTTGTCGACCACTTCCCACTAACTGGACCTGGGATGTCTGTGATTAGGCATCAGGGTAAGCTGGGACACTGTAGCATTCCACACTGCTGGGTCACAATGGAACCTGGGCGTATTTCCACTCTAATGTCTGTACGCCACCTACTTAATACACTTTCGGGGTTGTATTTACGTCAAAGTCTGCGAAAAGGGCCAACTAGCAGCTACTGCTGAAGCCTCATTTGAACAGCAAAATACGATACGTCAATACCATTGAAAACCAGTGGAATAAATGTATATTCAGCTACTAAAACCGTCTAAAAGGCTTTAGACACATATTGTTAAACTATATTCTAATCTTACATAATGTCATCTGCATAATTTGGTATTTCAATGATTCACTTACCAGGTTTTATAGTGTAATGACTACTAAAATGTTGGATCAGTTGTTGCAAAACATTGTCCTTGCTATAATGTTTTGCAAAGACCTTATTGCAAATGTCCATTCGCTGACATGGATTATCAATGCAATAAGTGCAAGTCACTTTTAAAAAAGACAATGCTGAGTTTTTCTTGGCTAAAAAAAATACTAAATATTATCCCTAAAGCAGTCTGTATCAATAAAATCTTTAATAATACGTCACTCACCAGGTTTCGTTTGGGTTAAAATCTCAAGACGTCATCCACATACTGTGTGAAATCAATGTTTGGTTACAGATATTTCTTTTTCTTATACATAACTTATATTTCTTTCACAGGCTGGAGAACGAGTGACTCAAGCCGAAGACAGTCAAGGCCCAGGATCTGTTGCTTTGCTTCAGGCCTCTGAGGAAAGCAGCCTCTTTCACTTTTCCCTCTGCGTGGATTGTAATGTTTGCAAGGGGAGCACTTGGACTGCCAGGACGGATATGAAGAAAGAGAGAGACCACTGCGACTATGAATGTTGTAAAAACAAAACAAGCCCCTGATGAACTGCTCTGTTTTGAAACAAGAGAGAGAAAAAATATGACTCCACATTCCGTGACAATTTTTTAAGAAAAAAAATTAAGTATTTTGTATTTATTTTTGTATGCAGGTATGAAATTCCTTTTATCCCCTTTCTCCAATAAAGCTTATTTATTTTCAGGTTATCAAACAGTGTTAAGTGGATAAACCATCTTTTTCCTGTTGTAAATATTTGGTGATATTTTAAATAAAGATAATGACATGCAATCTTTCATCTCTTTCAGCTGACTTGTTAGTTCGTTCAAGCGTTTGTGAGTTTAAATAAACTGAACAATGGCAGGGCTTTCCCTTCAAGGACTTCTGGAATGATTTTAAGGTCTATGTAAACATTTTTGTCACTGGTTGTTGATGAAACCCAAGGGAATTGAGGCAAAGTGGAGGGGCAAAAGAAAACATCTCACACTGCTGGCATATTCAGCAGTGATTTCATGAGCTCAGGGATCTGGGAAAGCCATAATTATCTCGTGGTCTGTTTGAACATGGTGAATTCAGAACCGTGGAAGCATACATGATATTCCCAGATGTCCTCCAAGTTAGCATTGGGGGAGGTAGCTACAGGTGCTACAGCAGCTAGCGCTCAAGAGTTTTGCCAAAAAAAAAACATGCTCTGGGTAATAATGCAAATTGAAAATGTTTTTGTAAATGTATTCTTGAGCAATTTCCACTGAAAAACTATAATTTGACAGCCTACATGGGCTAGAATCTTTAAAAATCCTATGGTGAAATACTTTACAAATCATGCAGAGGTGTTATACAACCTTTATAATCCTTCATGGAAGTTTATAAAATTTTGTTGAGCTAAGCCAAACTACAGCACAAAGTGGGATAAACGTAATGATTCTCAAAAGAAACAAAACAGAACAAAATAATCTGCTCATGTAACAAGTATATGAACCTGAATATGAAGAAAAGGTTTTTTAAAAAGTGCATATTATATTTGGGTGACTTTGACTCTTCCCCAAAAGAATCCTCAAGGTAGTTCCTTCACATAAAAACCTCAAGTGGGATTAGGCAAGAGGGCTACAGTAACACTGATGTGAATGCTGTGTGAAAATCTACCTCTCTACATGGTTGTTAGGAGATGATTATTGAAGCGTTATTGTGTTTTTGCGCCACAGCTTGGGTGCAGAAGGTAAAGCCATCAGCTCTGACCCTGAAGCCCCTGCTGACCAATAGGGGGGAATCGATTCCCACCCTTAGATTACCGTGGCTGTGTTATCTTAAACTTGAGGCTGTTGCTCTGACACAGAGGAATGTCACCTCTAAGGCTTTCAAACACGCACACAAACACATACAGGTTATAAACACAAAGAGGGAGATTTCTCACGCCTATGAAATGGGGAAATACATTCCACGCCGACAAGGAGAGACAGCAAAAAGAGGGGGTCCTGCAACACGGCTCCTGCCCTCTTTGATGTTTGAAAGTAATGGCTTGACCGCTTGTTATCAGTGTGAAGGCATCTGGCTCTCCAGTTTTAAGTGTGCTATGATTTATAGACTCTTTGATGACTGACACAAACTCACGCACACTCTCTCCCACTCATTAATCACTGCTTTATATCTCCTCGCATTTGGATGTGCAGTCCCTAAACTGATCCAAACCAAAGGCGCAGGCCTCTCTGTGTGACTGGCCGAAAGATGAATTACACGCTAAAAACAGGCCTGGGTTCAAGTGTGTTTGGCTGTTTAAACGCTCCAGCAGAAGTCTACCTGTCTCTCTTTGCCTTAACCAGCGCCGCTTCTCCCCAGTGTCTCTGTGAAGGTCCCCATTATGGAACAACAAGCCCTGGTTTACATTAACCCTCAACACCACAAAAAGACCAAGGGGGGAAGGAAGTCAGACTGAGACGGACAGAGGGAGAAACAGAGTTGATTTGGAAGTCTGGTTTCCATTAGAGTTAATTATCTGTGTTTCATCTCAACCTAAAGAGTTAGTGTGTTCATATACATGAACATGTTTATGTGTGTACTGCAGATAGTTTTCCCCTGTGCAGCTGAAGTAGAGGTACTCGTGCCTTCAGCCAGTCTTTGGGGCACATTGCTTAACTCCTCTATTAAAGTGAGTCACTGTGGAATAAATCGGTGAAAAATGCTTGGAAGAGCACAGAATGTCTTTGCTTCAGAGCCAGATGTTCAGATTCATTGCTAATCATTTCCAAACTCTTTATCTTGAAAATTTGCATGAATGTTTCTGAATAACAACTTTTTTGGACATTTACTTGCCTCGTGTAATGTGACTTGGAACAGTGCCCTGCAAAGGTGTACATACCAATGATAACTGTGGAGGAGCCAGAGAGATCCACAGTTCAGATGGGACATGCAATCAGCATATCTGACCTTTACAGAGCGGGAAGAAAGAAGCCATAAAAAGGCAGGTTTATGGATTGCCAGAAATTGCAGATGTGAAAGACAGTGCCCCAGTCAGATGTGACCAAAGCTGAGCCTTTCCCATTCAAAACACTATATGCGGCAAAAAAAAATTAACCCCAGAAAAAACATCTGACACAGTGGTGGCAGCATCACAATGTGGTAGCAGTCAAAACTGCATTTGGATTAGGGAAACTTTGCAGATGACCAAAAGTAAATTGTTGTGGTCCTGTGACACGTCAATGGATAGACTTAGTGTAATTCTAATAATATAACTAATAATATAAAAAAAAAGGATAAACCACTTTCATAGATACTTTCACACCGGATAAATGTACAATCCCATTCAATAAATTAGGATATTTTTGAAAAGTAAATTTATTTCAGAAACTTTATCACTAAGTGAAACATACTGTACAGATAATTACAGACAAACTGGTGTTTTAAAGCCTCTATTTATGTTCATTATGATAATTTTCTGCTAGCAGTTAATGAAAACATGTAATTTAAAACCATTAAAAAATAAAACATGTTTGTTTTTTAAATACAGGAACATAGCCTTAATGAAAAGTATGTTAAAATGTTCAAAACAAACTTTTAATCTCATTGGAATGTATATTCTAATTTATTGAACATGACTAGAGTTAAAGTCAGAATTACTGATGGTCTGGGGTTATAGTGGTTTAGTAGTGTTGTTGCAAAAGCATGAGTGGGAGTGAGGAAAAAACAACTTGGCTGCTGGAATTATTATTGAGTAAAACTCTCGTGGGGTTAGGTGTTCATACCACCCAAGTGTGATGATGGATTGAGAATTTTCATAACTGACAAAAGTAGCAAATAGAAAAAATACTAAGAATACCTCTACTTCCTTCTGTGAAGAAAAGCAGCATCCAGGTTAAAGGACCTGTTTAAGGTGGGAAGTGTCACTCCAGAAAATCACATTTTACTACTCACTACCCTGGCAAAGGTCTGTGTTAAAACAATGCCAGAATGGAGAGACAATAGCAACAATATCACTCAAGCAACTGTTATCCAACAAGGATCATAAAATCATTTCTAAAGAATTTAAAGTCATTTCACTGTGAGAATGCTTAGTCATAAGTGTAAAACATTAAAGTGTGACAGCAAGAAATCAACACCAGAATGACAGGCAGGAAGTGAGGCTTGACCCAGTCAAAATCCAGATCTCAATCTAACTAAAACACTGCTGTGGAAATTGTCTCCATAAGACATGACAGTCTGAACCATCAAGTAAAGCATCAAGTTGTTATTGCTGCAAGCTGCTAAAAATGGGGTGCACTTTCTTTTTCCTAACTCTAAGTAAATGATTACTAAATTGAATAAATTGCCAAACAACACAATTGTCAAACAAGCAGTGCCAGAAACTGATCTGTTTAGTAGTAATTCATCAATGAATTTGCTTTG
The DNA here is from genome assembly GCA_902982915.1 of Phalloptychus januarius. NCBI lineage: Eukaryota > Metazoa > Chordata > Actinopteri > Cyprinodontiformes > Poeciliidae > Phalloptychus > Phalloptychus januarius. The sequence continues at coordinate 8,243,573 of CADWAE010000038.1, read as the reverse complement.
CCTGAGGTTTAAAATGTAGTGTTTTTTATTTACAATTCCGTAATTTTTTCTCAGTGTAACTTGCCTAAATTTGATTTTGCAACCTCTTTGTAATTAAGACCAAAAGGCATCTAAAAATGGTCAGAATGAATAATGGGGCTATTGCCAACAGAGGAAGTGAGGGCAACTTCTCAGTTGGCCCGGCTGTCTATCAATCGGATACCCTGAGGTCGGTGCCAACAGCACCCATCAGTCTTGACCTGTGACCTTTCAAACTCCCCTGCATGGAATGAAGTGACCCCCAGCTGGACCACGAGCCTTTATACTCACTCCCAGAAAATTCACTCTCAGCCTGCTAAAACTCAACAATCCACAGGCAAAGCATCAGAAGAACAGACAAAACTGGCAAAGACGATGGAAAGGACTGGGCCAGCAAAGCGATGAGAAAAAGAAGAGAATTTAAGAAAGATGGGAACAAACTCATAAGAATCCTTTGAGCTTCTCCTGCCCACGGCTGTTTATCTTGCAGATTGAGTTAAACAGAAGACCTTTATGACTCTCTACATACCAGACAATATCGCAGCAGCCTCGCTTTACAAACATAAACACGGAGAGCTCTATCAAAGACCAGCACGGCTCAATCAAACACATGGGCTCTTTCTCCTAACTTAATTTACCGCTCCCCTCACAAAGTGCCCTTATTGAATTTGAGCTTTCAGAATGTTTAATTTCGGGACCTTTTAGGAGGTCTGTTGATTAAGGTTAAAGAGGTTTTTCTGTGTTTACCTTGTAAAACCACAGTGGCTTCTTATCATGGACAGATCTACAGACTATTGGTATGAAAAAAGACCTCAGGTCACACACAGAATGACATCTGAGCAAGGACATTGTTCGCCTCAGCGTAGGCCTTTGGAAAGGGTGAGGAATGTGTGGGGAAATTCATGCTTCCTCGTGTGAAAGATTGCTAAGAGCAGCTTTGATTCGTCCGATACAGGCTCACACACACACACACACACGTACAGTTGCATCATCCTGGGATTATATAAGGGTTTTCGAGCCTCTCTCTGTTGAAAGCAATAAGAAGAGTGCAGCCGTAGTTTATTGGCGTTCCGGGGCCCCTGTCATGAGTGAGTATGCACAAACACACACATCAGGGCGGAGAGAGGGACGTCTTGGCAGCAGAGAGACTCTAGCCTCGGTGTTAGTCCAAGGGGAGCTGAGCTGGAAGAGAAAATAGACATTAAAAATGTACAGTCTTCCCTCTGGTGTTAACTGTGGGGTGGTCTCTCCCTCTCTCTCTCTCTCTCTCTCTCTCCTTTTCTGTCTCCACCTTCTTTACCTCTATCTCCTTGCTCCCTCTCTCATTACTTGAGGTGGTCTTTCTACCTCTCCCTTGATCCAGCGTTCCCATCTGAAATCAACCCCCTTTCTCTGTCTTCTCTCATTTTATCACATAATCTTCCAAGCTCACTTCCTTCTCTCATTCAAACTCTATTTCCTTTCCTTTCTTTAGCTTTTCCAAAATGCTCTTTGTGTCTTCTGCTTACCTAGTGCCGCTCTTGGACAGTTTGTGCAAGCATACATAACAGGGCAAAAACCACAGCGAGACAAAAAGAACGATGGCGGGACTGTAAGAAAACAAAGTCTTGCTGATGCAGTGGTAATTGCCAGGCAGCATTTTTCTAGCCAGTTGTGCTCTGAATCAGTGTGTGGGTGTTTTCTTTCTTCCCTTCTTTCCTTCTTTCTTGTTTTTCTTTTTGACTTTGCAAAAAGTTTAATATTAGAACATGATATGTGCTTCTCTGGCTGGTGTTTTTTCTGTCTGCGTGGCTCTCTAAAGGTGTTGGTTGTGTGATTTTATAGGGCCGGTGTTTGGTGTCATTTGAACCTTTTGCGTGTTTTTTCAGCTCTTGTAAAACTGGCCTAAATGCCCCATAATTCTCCTCTCCCTCAGAGTGCCTGGATAAGATTAGTGCCAACTTCCCAAGTTTCTCATACAAACATGCACACACTTGCACACATGCAAAGTGATTTTAACCATTTTCTTGGCATTCTTACAGTAAATGTAAAGTAAAACTGCCCTGTAAAAAAAAAGAGGAAGGCAAAAGGTCCTGGGACCAAAAGTACACATAGTAAAAAAAAAATAAATAAATAAAAAGGATGCGTGGTAGAAACAGGAAACTCTGTTTCCAAACCAAAGTTCAGACAGAGCCTGGATTATGGACTTTTGTTGATAACAGAGTAAATGTTCCTTATGGTCTTTGGTTCCAAGCACACATTATTCATTTTAAGTAAGAAAAAGAAACCCGATTCCTGGCAACATTTACACATCCGTGCAAAAGTACCTAGAACTTTTTGACAATTTGACATTTTACAACAGGAAACCTTTTCTTTTTTGATACAGGTTTTAAAGTTAGAGAATAACACAAAGTACTGCAGAAGTATAAAATAGAATTAAAAAAACACATAGTTTTCAATCATTTTTGAAAAAACAAACACTGGTTTTCAGATTTCCTGGGTCAGCACTTTAACTGTGTAGTAGTTGCTAATGTAATTACAGCTTCTACACTTTTGGGGTATGTCACCACCTCATCTAAAGACAGCAGCAGAGTCCAATTCCAACACTGGTCTGGCAGTATGTTTCCTGGTCCTGCTGGAAGGTAAACGTGGGCTCTAATCTCCAAACCACAAGTACATCTAGAAATGTGAATGGCAGAAAAAAGTTCAATATTTTTTCTCACTCAATTCTGAACGTGAATCTCATATCTCACATACATTGCTTACACGCAGTATGAAATATTTCTAGCACTTGTTTCTAGTAATTGTGATGATTATGAGTTATAAATAATGGAAAATCAAAATCCGGTGTCTCAGAAAATAGAATGTTGGAAAAAATGCACATACTGTAAACATAGAAAGTTGAGTGGAAGAAAAAAATACCAATTTGTTTGGAAATAAATAGCTTTGAGTTTGCAGGAAGACTATAGAAGCACAGAATCCCCATTGCATGAAGTCCCGTGTGACGTGTCCACCGTCAGGGATGATTTGGGGTGTCATATTTTCTAGTCCTTGTCCACTGTGTTTTCTGAAGTTCACATACAACACAGCCATCTACCAGGAACCTTTGCTTCCTTCAGTCTGTGATGATCTGAGCAGATGAGACATACATGTTGCATTCCTGTTATTAGTTAACGTGGAGGTCTATTCTTCCTCTATGTGCCCATAAACCTACGCTATGCCACTAAGGTTACAGCAGCACCCCTAGCGGCTAGACATGGAATAGCGCAGAAAAACTGACGACACTATAGGACTTATTAAGCAGGAGAAATTATAGGGGTGCCTATTGTCTCTCTTTGTACTTATTCAGTGGTTTAGTTTGCTTCTAACTTAACTTGTTTTCCACTCTTCTATATTTTGTTGATAAGCTTTATGGATATACTGATTTCATTTTCCAGCAGCACTTGACATTTGTCCACAATGCTGAAGGTACCAAAAGCTGCTTGATGTAATATTGTTGATGCCAAGAAAGGCCCAGCAAAATATTGAGTACAGAAAAATATAGTCATATTTTCTGAAGCACTGAATTATGTATCTAATCTGTAAGCTATAATATCTAAAATTACAAAACATAAAGGTTTGCGCTAATGGATGAATGTAGTATGGGGTCCTCCGGACTTGATAAAGTGCTTTATAAGTCCAGACCATTTACAATGCTTTTCCAGCTGTTGTGTAAAGCCTCAAATGTTTTGTAAGCCTCATACATGCATTCCGACTTCTTCAGAACCCAGGTTGTATGTCTGCAAGTGTTTGTTGCTTTCAAAACAGCCTCCAGGAGTGATGGCATAATAAAAAATGCAGGCGCCAGGATTACATCAAGCCAAGGGAGTGTGCAGTGTGTGTACTTGTTATAAAGGGGGAGAGGGAGAAAGAAAAAGAGAGAAAGAGAGGGAGAGGAAACATGCATCCAAGAGAGTTATAAATAGTGGGGTCATCTGGAATGTATTAGAGGTACAGTTTTTAAGTGAACAGGTCCACTACCTGCAGCCACAGAAACCTCAGAACTGACACCACAGAGCCCCAAGCTGGACACACACACACACAGACACACAAACGCACACAGTCACAAAGCAATGTTCAAGAAATAAAGCATTACAAATCAAAGCAAAACAAAGCACAACACATATGTGGATCAAAATCAGAGAAGGTAAGCTTTACTCAACATCAAAACTTCAGTAACTGCATGGTTCACTATGAAAAGATGGGAAAGCACAATGTCTTAGCCAGGTTCTTCATGATTCACACCTGCACAAATTAATGCATGGACACCTTTTCTTTCCTCAGATAGGTAGGAGTGCATAAATTATGTCATTCAACTTTTATGACACAGAGAACACATCAAAGTCTCTACCATCATTATTTTCATCTACGATGCCCCTCATGTATAGTTATTTAGTTGTTTGTTTACTGTCAATACATGTTTTCAGAAATCTTTACATCCAGCTCTTTTCCCAACATCCTGCTTTTCTTACCTTCCATAACCTTTGCACAAATCCAAGGTCCCTAAATTCATGAATTGCAGCAGGAAGTGGACCCTGCCCCCAAACCGCCTTGTAGCAGATTACACTCACACACAGTGAAACCTGAGCTACAGGAAGTGGTCCTGCGGTGCATCATGTCAGGAGACACAATTTATTCACTGTTTCATTTTTCTCTTCCAATACATTTTCCTCCTCCCTCACCCTTCTCCCTTCATTTATTGTTTGGATTTCAAGTCCTTAAGAGAGAAATTATTCGGAGAGATTGAATGCTTCTCTACCTGTGTTATCTCCAAAAATGAGCTGCATGTAAGCTTTAAGAAAATGAAACAGAACAAGCAGTCGCTGTGGCTGAACAGGCCCCCAAGATTCCAGGAAATACTCGCTCCCAGAAGGCCTGAGGTATTCCTGCTCTCAGTAGCCATTCAACACGTTCATGGAATTTCCCAAACGGACATAAAGCAGGTTTATTTGAGGTATTTTTGCCATATCTCTAAATGGTTGTGTCATTTTGCTGAATAGATAATGATGTAATAGGTTTCGAGAAAAGAGTTGCTTTGAGTTAACGTTAGACTAACAAAACTATCCAAAAATGATTTATTTTTTTGCAACAAAGTCCTATTTATGGATGCATGTGGAGTTTGCAAAGGAGGAATTCAATAAAAGGCTAGATTTGTTGGTTTGTGAAGCCCCCATGAAATTGGCAGCTCGGTTTCTTTATATAAATTGTGGCTTCTGCTAATAAAAAAATCATATGAGATTTTTTATTAGCAAAAAATGGAGATTAACCCTTTCAGTTATTTGGTCAGTGTTTTCCTGAATTGTAGTTTAATGATTGCAAGAACTTCTGATGCTGCTCAGTAGAGCAAAGCAGTGAACAGAGCCCAGTCTTACAGGTGAATTTTCCATGTGAACTTCAGACATTTTCAAGACAAAATCCCCTTTGCCCACTAAATTACATCTTTTTTTATGCCTTTGTCTGAATCCTATAATACAAGTTGGGATTTATGAAACATGTTTGAGACCTTAGTGCATCCCTGTGATGCAGTTTGTCAAGTCTTGTATCTGTGCTAATGTTTTTTTGGTGACGTAACTGCAGATGGTATCCAAAAGCTTCAGTCTGCTAGACACTGTTTACTGGGTGATTCAGGATACGTCTTCCATGCCCGAGCAAAATTCCTGATCAAATTCCCCAAAAAATGTTGAAATTGCTAAACAACAAATCCCATAAAGATCTACTTTAAAAAGAAATTTAACAAAGCCAAGATGCTTCGGAGAAAAATACAAAAGAAATACTCAAGAGCTAAGCACATTTGTTAGCTGTTGTTCAAAATAAGGTGTACCATACTAGTTCAGACGATAAAAAAATGTTGTAACTGCATAGCCAAACTCTAAATGGGAATACATTTTTTTTTTTAAAGTATTGTTTTTTCAGTAAGCGTTGTTCTCTTGTGTTTATTTCATGTACAATTTTATTTTTTTATCTCTTTGGAACTCACTGATAACATTCCCAGACTGCTAGACTGAAGATTGATATTTAAGAACATAGCTTCCAAAAAATATTTAAGCAGTTAGCGCTTCACTTTACTCTAAAGACAATATGCTCAATGTCAAACATAGTGGTGACAGCATCATACAGAGAAAGAAAAGATTATTGTTTCTTTGGTATATTTCAGAACAACTTACAGTAAGTAAAACATTCACTACATAGTGTCAGAATAACAACTCGTTTAGACTGTAATTGCACCCTCTTATTTAGATTTTCTAAATTAAAACTGATTGCTCACACTCTACATTTGGGATGATTCCTGCACGACATGTTCCCTCCCTACTGGAAGCAACACCGTCAGGCCCTTCCAAGTACTTTCCAGCAATGCAACCACAATAAATCTGGTTTACAAATATCATTTCTTTGAGCTATTCATCAACCTCTGTATATGAAACACGACCTACTAGAAAAAAATAACAGGACGTACTGTTTGGCCATCTATTTACTGAGCCCATTTACACAGTGAGTTGTTTCAGCTATGTGCTTGTGTGGCAGGCACTGGCAAAAGACTGCATTGGAAATAAGAACTGATTTGTAAAAGATTATAAATTTATGTTTTTACAAATATTTAAATCCACAATTCTTTGTGCTTACCGACAGTTTGACCAGGAACCTCTCACATGCACCATAAAAAAACATTGTATGCCTTTATGTTTTCCACAGCTGGAGATTATGTGTCAGAAAGTGTCCTCACTTTCAATCCTGCCAGGAATGAGTGACTGTGAGGATTCAGCGCAGGTCAAAGGGGTGAGGCGCTGTGTTAAACAAGGTTTGAAAGAGCATTGACCAAGCACACTTTTTCCCTGGGGCAAAAGTGGTCAGAGGAAAATTAGGGGCTCTCGCACATACACAAGCACACTCACATCCTCATGCACACATTCCCAAAATACACAATAGATTTCTGGAAAAAAAAACATCTTCCTTGATCACACCCGTGGGCTACTTGGCTCCCTCGCCCAACCTAGTGACCCTTGTAACTGTGGTGATTAAATATTAGGAGCGTTCATCTGCAAACATTTAGCCAGTGCCACCCCTAATCTGCCTTGTGTCACCATCATGTCACAGAAGACTCAACAGGAACACACACAGCCAGGAAACTGGGCATTCCCATGGCGCTAACTAATGTACAAATATAAAGATACAAGAAATTTTGCATGATTGAAGATGTCAATCAGAACTTCACACATGAGGCACGTCTTTTTGATAAAAAGGCTTCTGTGAATTTCCATCTGTGTGCTGATATCAAAGTTTGTCAGATGCACACACTTTGATAGTTGGTTAAATAGTCTGCAGCACTTTAGATCTAGTGGAAAGCCCACTTGGCGTTATGCTGCTACAAAAATCCACTATGCTAAGTTTTCTGTATTTTTTTTAGGAGTTGTCACTCCTTTTAGGTGTCCCATCCCAACCCCAAAATCTTTGGAGCTATATCATCCATTTCCTTGGTCATTAAATTAACCATTGGTTGTCACCTTCCACCTCCTGACCTCTGAACTATGACACACCGGTTCTCTTCCTCCAGGCCCAACTGTTGCCTCAGGTCACTTATTGTCTCCTAAACAGAGCAACAGATGATGCCACTTATTGGAAATAGTCACATATCCTAAAATTAAAAATTTACATATACATGCTGAGCTGTTCACATCCACTGGCAAATTTGAGCTGCTTGATGCTGAGTTCTGCACAAAAGAATGCATTTAGGCAGGTTAAATAGAAGCCAGTGAATTCTTGCATTGAACATTGTTACAACTCAACTCAGTGCTGCACAGCCTCTCCTCACTCAACTGCTATTAAAATAGTTTAGTTTATTTGTTTAGGAACCAAAACAACCTTCTTGATTTTTGTTCAAAAGGGTTGTTGTGTCATTTAGAACAATGAAGAGACATTCAGAAGTTGCAAACGCACTGAATTAACTACTTTTTATCCTGCAGGTTGAGTAAGGAACTGGCAAGGTAAAAGTAGAGTTTGACTTGCTCACCAATGGATGAAATAAGTACATTTTCTGCATTTTAAATATGTACCGACGATGTGCTGTTTGTGGACACTGACCCCAAGTGGCTAAAATACAGCACTGCACGTTTTTAGGAGGGTTTCAATAGCACTGCTTTCTGAAATGCCAGAATGGGCTGATGTATTTTTGTTTTCTTTTTTATTGATGCTGTTTCAAAAGCAAGTCTGGCATAATGCACATATAAGATCCCAGCCAGGTTAATCAGAAAGTTTCTTTTTATTTTCTTTGTTCCAGCATTCTGAAAAGTGCAAATACTTGATCTAGATTTACAGAAACAAAAACCACAAGCAGCTCATCACATGCCTTTCCCCTTGTAAATCATAAAACGTGGGTGTAAAGTCTACTCTTTATATCTTGATTGTATGTTGCATATGAATGAGAGTTTGGCTCTGTTGGGAAAAAGGAACATAATGCAAGATCCAAAAAACATAAGAGATGAACGACTCTTTCCTTTGTGTGAATCTGGACATTAAACGAATGGACAACTTTTTGTGTGTGCTGCGCTATACTGTCCATGCAGGAGGCAGAGGGCTTATATTTCTTCTGCCGTTGCTGCAGTGTGGCTTGGTTCAGACTCTGTCAGCCATAAAACAGGTACAAATGCCAACATTATTTATCTCTGTTGCAGCTATCAATATTTTTCAAAGGTCTTTCTCTCTACCTCTTTACGTGAAGTTTCAGCTCATTCTTGTATGACAGGCAGTTTAAAGTGTAGCTCAGCTTCAAGAAAGCCCTCCAGGCCAAGAGATTACCCATTAAGATCATGTTTGTGTTGCATTCTGTGGTGAACCAAATAATCCATCTGGAAATTTTTAGTTTGTTCAGTCAGAAGAAATGTAGGACATTTAAAGCTTTTTGTCAATTTTGCCAAATTGTAGATAAAGAGACAATCTTGTTTTGTTTTCAGGGTTTAGTTGAATCTAACACTTTGGTAAAGTGTCTGAAAAACAAATCCAGAACCTCACTTCTATATTACCATGCTGACATATGATGTTTTATGCTGTTTGATTTTAGGTGGGGTCTTTACATACAATGCAGATCTTGTCTTTGTTGTGTTATTTCTAGATCCAGTCCTTAGTTTGATGGATTTTGGGGTGCAAAAATCCAAATGGTCTTAACAGTGGTTTTTATGTTTTAGGGCTGTATATATGTAAATAAGTAATTACCTGTTTATCTTTTTGTTTTGTGTTTTTTTTTCAGTTTTAGTGGCTACTTTGGAAAAGAACAAACAAGAACAACAATAAAAAGCATCAAAAACCGCAATTGGCTAAAGTTCCAGTGAGTCCAAAATCAAATTCTGTTGGGCTTTTAAGACCATTGCCAGCTCAAAAAGCCATCTGGTTTACAGTATTTATTATAAATTACCCTAAAGAACCACCATGATCATTTTTAGACAGTCACAAAACAAAACAATTTTCCCGCATGCTTAGATTATAGTTCATGGTCTTCTTTATTTAATTAACAATGAGCAAATCATACTTTGGGTAATTGGCCTTATTGGATTAAAGAGCCCTCCTCTATGTGTTTCAAGTTAAAAAAATTGACACAACAATAACTCTTTTAACGCATAAGTCTGAGTCAAAAGTTATTTATTTAAAAAGGCAAATTTTTTAAGTAATACAAGACTTACAAGAATTTACACTATATTTACATTTCAGCGTAACATGGGCACAATAACAATAAGTTTTTACTTAATTTGTTCACCTTTTAATCAAAAATATTCCAGCTTGAGAATGGAGTATGGTGAAATTATTTCAGCATAAACTATTGCAATAATGTTTTCTTCTTGTTTATTGAACGTTGCATACATAGACCAATTTTGATGCATTAAAAATAGAACAAAACAAATTCATACACAAAGTAGGTGCAGGTAAGCAAATATATAAGCCATAAAAAGATAATGAGTCAGGGAGCAGAGTACAAATTTTAGTCCACATCCCTAAACAGGGTTTGCTAACAGTTTTATATTGTATATTTGACTCTGTGAGTACAGAACTTGTCAAACAGTATATAGATTTGAATTATCCCTACAATGAAATAGCGTATTTCTGTTATCAAGTATAACTTCATTAGTAGTGTTTTTTATTTAGGTCAGTCATGATTGCCGATGCTTTCTGCGTCATCGTCTTCTAGCCAATGGCGCAGCGACGTCCTGAGACGACGCTCCAAAGACGTAAACCTTGCCAACATGGCGACGCTCCGAAAAGAGTACGGAGGTTTGGAGTAACGACCGCTTTCTAGCTGCGAAAAATAACCTCAACGCCGGCTAATACGATGTGGTGGGGTTAGCCGGAGCCACGACGCGCACAGCTTTTTTTTAGAACATGTTTGCAGAGGTAAGTTGGCGCCGGTGAAACTAAGGCGTGTGTCGTTACGGTAGTTTGTTTTTAAGCGGTGTATATGGCTGGTTAGCTCGGAGCGGCTAGCACCTCGGCGTCAGTCCCCCAGCAGGTAAACACAGAGCCCGGACTTACACGGAGAGGACGGCACCCTGGGCTTCCAGAGAGGCTGTCAGCTATAAGTGGCTGTCAACCACGGATTACACAGATAACACTGCGTTAATATAAAAGGCTTAAGATATCCCTCCTGTCAACACTGCGCTGTTGGACACAGGCAATGCCGGTAATATGCGTTTAAATTATGTTTAAGGTTCCTCTTCAGCAAATTTCTACGTTTCTACAGCAGACACAGGTGAGCTAAGCGTTAGCTGTGTTGCAGTTCTTTGGGAAGCTAAAAAGAAAGTCAGTCTGTTGCTGAACAAACTCGTTGTACTACATCTAGTCGGGAAATTATTGTTGACGTTTGTTCGTTTATAATGCTTTCTTCATTGGAATCCATTAAAATGTATTTATTAGTCATAAGCAAATGGCCTAAATAGAGAATGTCTTGAAAATGTTCAAGTGACTTGAGTAAGCTGTTCAGTAAGTGTCGAGATTTTCTGCCTGACGTGTAATTGCATGTGTTTTGCTGCAATTCTCACATGATCCACACTCGTGGATCTGTTTGTATGTAACACTTGGTTATCTGGGAGATACCAGGGAAAAAACACTCAATTTATGGTTTATGGGATCTGCAGGTATTTAAATCAATTCAGTCCTTCCTGTGTCTACCGGCACTGCTGATGGTAGTTTAATGAATGTTAGGTGTTAAACTTTATCTCCAAGGCTTAGATGTTGCAGACATAGTTTTTGTCAGTGGCTTTTTACAGCTGGCTAAACCTCATTAAGCCGTCTTAATCAAAAGCTTGCACGACATTGAGGCCAGTTTGCTGTCACATCAGGCCTACTTTTCAAATGGCAGGCCTGCCTTTCTCCTAATTTAAGGTTGGGTATCCTGCTAGACAAGATGGACACTTCCAAGGAGGAAAAGGCCTGATCAGACCTGTTTTTGTGTATTCACAAGATTGGCTATGCCATGCAGAAGCTAAATGTGGGTGATGTGTTCAAGCAAGGATGAGATTTTCACAGTATAAACGTAAGAAGTAAATATGCAGACATTTAGATTAAATTGTATAGCATAATCTAATTTTTTTTAGTAGCTGCTTTTTTTTCTTGTTTATTGTAGCTTTCCAAATAAACATTTTGAAAAGTACAACAAGATATAGTAAGTTTAAGAGGTGGCGCTCTTTCAGTTTACCGTCCATCCAGAATTTTTTGCATCTGGAAATCTATTTCAGATAACCCAAATTGTCTCTTTACAAGTCAGCAAAAAAACCCCCAAAAAATCCAGTAGCCTTCTTTCAGCCAGCTGACCATCAGCAACAAGTGGTGGAGAAATAGCTCTTTGCTGTACTTTACTTTATGTAGCCTGTCTTTAAATAGATTGTATACTATAGGAGCAAGATGATTTTGCGATATTAACTTTTTAAAACCTGCTTTCATATACCAAAATAAAATTTGTCACATCTCAAGGACATGTCAGATAAGTGCTTACCCAAAAAAAAAAATTATATTGTATGTCGTGATGTAATTCCTTTTATCTAAGAGATAAAAGCTATAATTCTCCAACAACTGCTGTAACTAATTCATTATTGCAGTTGTGATAAAATGATTTGTAACATTTATTTGAACAAGGCAAAAATGTATAATTACCAACCACTACGTAATAATTTGCAAGTAAATGTGCAGACTGCCATCAATCTTTTGAAAAACATCAAGAGAACCAGATAGAACAAAATTGACATGAAATATGGTTCAGAAAATATCTCACTTTCTGTCGGTAATGCATTTACAAGTACTGGTTAAAAAAAACTTTCTGTCTTTATACGGAAAGAAAATGTACATTTCTCTTATATAGTTAAAGACAATCATCTCTACTTTTAAACAATTAATTTCTAATTGTTGATATTTTTCAACTCAAGTTAAGAAAAGATTGTGGATTAAGTATGGGGAATCTATCAGTTTTCATTTCTGAAATAAAAGTCTAACTGAAAATGTGTTGCTTAGAGTGACTAAAGTTTTAATGTAGACCTTAATTAACTGTCACAGCTGACTTATTGACAGCTTCCACCAAAACCACTAAGACCACATAACTTATAACATTTGCAGCATTATGAAACTTTATCAAAACTCTGACAACATTTTTTCATTGGTGTACTGATGGTCTGAATGTTCTCATTTTGAAGCCCTGCAGCAAACTATAGGGTCACATGATTTATTAAAGATGTGTGTTTTTGCCACAGTGTTGTGTTTGAAGAGTTTAATGATGCTGTGAGCTTTATGAGTCTGTCTCTCCTCTGTGGTCTCTTAAAGACCCCAAACTGCCTGCTGATGCACATCATTAAAAAATCAAAACATAAATTACACCATCTTATCTATATTTCCTTATTTATATTATACCAAGGTCAAACATATTATTCCCTTACAGAAGTCCATAACTGTTATATCTTTCATTCTCGTCTTCAGTATCGCCTCCCTCATGCTGAAAGCTGTGCCGTGGGCTTTCTTTTTCCCAGACAGTTGTCAGTCTGTAACTGATGATGTTTATTACATTGATTTATTGAACCAAAAAACTGGAAGCTATTTTTACTAGCATGTTGTTTTTTATAGTACATTTTCTTTCAGCTGCCTGCTGCTACTGATTGTCAACCACACAAACCTTTGAATTCTTTGATGGCCATCCTTGCAGATTGCTCTTGCTTTTAGGAGTGTGTTGATTTTTGGCCATTATTCTTGAGACCTGCTTGTGATTTAAGACACTAATGCTGGACATGAAGGACTAGCTCCTTCAGTCTCTGCTTTGAGTTATTGCAAAGGTGTTCTATTGGGTTGAGGTCAGGACTCTGCAAAGTTAGAAGCATAAAGTTGTCCTTAATGGTTTGCTATGGTGACACATTGAATTTACTTTTCCACACCTAGTGGAGTGAGCCCAACTCCTTAAAAACCAACCCACACCACAATCCTCTTTGCATCAAACTTTACACATGACATAATAGTCGGTTAGGTAGAATTCATATCGGTCGAAATTCAGTTCATATAATTCAAATACAATTGGGCAATATCATCTGATTCAAATGGAAGCCATTAAAATAGCCATGAAAATAAAACATGCCTCCGGTTTCCTGAAGAGAAGCAGTTCTGTGAGAGATGAAAGTGACATTCGGTGATGAATCACAGATCTACTTTAGGCGAGGAGATGAGTTGGGGACTTTTGTTTGGTGCAGGATGAATAACACACACACACAAAACTGGCTAAAGGAAACATTTCCAAACACATTGATGAAGATGGGTGTTTCTTCTCCAGTAATAGCAGTCATTGCATCAGTTGCATTTGCATGAGTGTTGAAATCATTTTAAAATAATTTTATGTAATTATAAAAAATAAGTACATTTTCAGGAGTCAAATCGATTTTGCCAAAAATGAAAGTTTGTTCTACAGAAAAGATTTTTCACTTCGACGATAAGACCAGTAAACAGTCTTCACATTGATCTGTTTAAAGATGCATGGTGGAAATTGAATAGACATTAGTCTACGGCAATGTTCTGTGTTGCATAGCAGATATGTCAACAACAACTTCATAAGAGAATTGGGACCTGACTGACTAAGATTATTGTTAAATGTTTGGAAAGTTCAAGATGTTATTAAACACTTTAAGAGAAATAAAGTACTGACTTGTCATTAATTTATTAGTTCTATACTTTTCTTTTAATTTATTTTAAAGAACCATGTTAGAGTTTCATATATTTTGCCTGATGTTGTACTTTTTTTTTTTTTCTGGCTACTTTCAGTTGACAAAAGCCGTGCAGGAGATTTTTAGCTGACCTGTGCAGGAAAAAAAACTTTAAAAGCTGAACAAGTCAGCTAGATTTCATCAAAGCTGTTTTGTTGCAAGTAAAAGTATTACAGCCCCACAGTCTAGTCATAAATGTGTGGTTCCTTTTCAATATTAGGAAATCATCTACCGTTCATGTTTAACTGAAGTTTTTTAAGTTGCAGATTGACAAGACATCTACAGCAAAGTGGAACATTTTCAAAACCAGTTAAATCTTTAAAGAGTTATCAGAATATTGTAAAACAATTTTCAGTTTTTGTGTCAGCAGATCTGTAAAACGGCCTTGTTTTCTTTTAGAAATAAACCATCATTTGGTAATTTTTTTTTTGGAGACTACGAAGTGTTGTCAGGGTTGTTCTTGTATCGCAACAACATAAGTGTGACAATCACCCTGTCTCACTTCTTCCTCTTGAGTACTTACCTGAGGCTTTTCCACAGCAGAGTTCAGTGACCTAAGAAAACCTTTAACCCCATCACCGGTCAGAGTTACAGCTATTTGTAGACTCACACTAGTCACATAAATAGAAATCCATTATAAAATAGACAGTCTCTTACGTGTATCTACTTATGTACAGATAAATAGATAGTGGGTAGTAATTAGAGCATTGGAATTCCAATGATTAATTAAAATTGTTAAATTACTACATGGTATTCATTTGCAAATGGCTGTTTTGTTTTAATCTTTTAAATTAGTTATAGAAAATGACAATATTCATGACATTATGATATAGATTGTAATTTTGATTTAATGATGTAATGAGAACTGTTTTGCAGTTTTTGTTAGAAACTTTGTTCATACTGCATATCTACTGCATATCTCTAGTGAAATATTCTGTTGCTTTTTTGTGTGTGTATTTTTAAACCTGGGTTGCATTAGCATGGACCTGATATTGTGTTTTGTGTGTGTGTGTGTGTCCTGATGGGCCCTGGGTGTTAATCTCTAGAACAGGTGCTTCATGTTTAAAACCTTGTGTAAGCATTAATGACTCAGGAGTGTCAGCTACCATCTTTGCCGTCAGAGTCCAGGCTCCTCAGTGAGTCTCGGCTCAAAACACTCCTGACATTTCAAAGACATTTCAAAGTTGATCAAAGCCACAGAGCTGATTTCTATTTGATTCAGTTTTTTTTATAATAAAAATACTATTCAGAGGAAAACATGGCCAACATGTACTCAATCCTCCTGAGTCAATTGTTTTAAATACCACCTTTAGTTGCAATTTTAACAGGAAGTCTTTTGGGGGTTGTCTCTGTCACTTTTATACATTTATGCCTATTCTAGATATGATGGAGAATATTTGTAAATTTCAATTTTCAAGCCGTGACACAGAAATGGAATCAGACTTATGTCTGGAATTTGACTGGGCCATTCTAACACATGAATCTGCTTTGATTTAACACATTCTACTATTACTTTTGCAAAACACTGCTCATATCCATATACAGAAGGATAAAAACTGATGCTACTTTATTGCAGAAAGCAAAAAAATCTGGCAAACATCACTGTATATGGGCTAAGCATTTCTTTGGAATGTTGTTTACAGATAATTTGCTAGTGCTAGCTGGCTTCCTCATGTTCTGAAAACCTACTTATCAAGTTTTGTTTAGCTTCTCACAACGCTGTGGTTCTATCTGCAAAGAATCAGTCGTCAGCTTTGCTGTTTCAGGTTAATGTGGCCAGCAGTTGATTAAAGGTCTTTTCATGAAAAGAAACAGCAGGTAATTGGGCTTGATTTTTTTTTTTTAATGATGCTTTTCTGTATTATTTGGAGCAGAGACTTTTAATTTGGCTTATGATTGGCTGTTCAGAAAAATCCATATGACCATGTATTTAAATGTGACCGACTTCCCTCCAAGATGACCTATATTACCACTGCATACTGCAGTTCGTAGGTACTCACAATCTAAATATGCTTTTTGTTTAACATTGTGGAATGTCTTTCTTTGCTGGATATAGATTTATGTTGTGCTGTAATTTTAGAGATGTTGGACACTGAAATTTCCAATTTGATATATGGGGGTAATTATGTGTCTACTGGTTCAGTAAAACATCAAATTGGTGTTTAGTTCATACTAGTTACACTCTTGTAGATGTGCATTTGACTGTCAGAAGTCTAATGTGATTTGTTTAATAAGCTTTAAGTTTTCTCCAGATAATGTCTTTTAGCACAACACAAATATAAATGAACAAGAAAAAACAACAAAAGATGAGAATGTCAAAAATATTTTTAACGGAGTTTTGAGCTGAATGGTGAAAGCGCTCATTCCTACCTGGTACTCCAATTGACATTGTTTGAGGACAAAGCCTACCTTGTTATCTCAGTGTGATAGATGGATGGGTTGTGGATCGTTTTGTATCAGCATCCCCACAGATTGAGTCATTCTGTGTTTGTTCTTGTTAATTTTGATGATGATTGTTGGAACGTTATAAAGTCGGGCCAATATACGAACCAGTCAGCATCTATCACGTCTCCTGATGACAAAGCAGCACCTTTCTGCTTCCTGTACCAGTTCCGGTTTTTGCTCAAACATTCTACAGTAATACTTGAAGATTCAAACAATCAGTCCTGTTATCTGTAGAATAAACATTATGTTGAAAGAAGCACAGAATGTAGTTGACACAGAAACAGAGTGGTGTATCTCCGTGCTGTTAACTGGCCGGGCGGTTATCCAGAAATGTTGTTCGCTATTGTTTCATTTAGTCTAATTATAATAAATGACAATGAACAATAAGCGTTCCCAGTGGATTCCTGTTAGATTTGTAGTCATAAAGGACAGAGTTGGTGGATATGAAGAGCTTGGTTTTAGCACCACATCTTATTGGTTTAATGTCTCTGTTTAAAAAAAATGTCAGATTAAGATATTGAACTTTGAAAACAGAGAAAATGAAGATCTGCTAAACATCTACTAGACGTTCATCTCATCCCATATAATCTGTTACAACATACCATTGTTTGCTGCTCAGTCCTCTGTCTTCCCTTTGTTGTGGCCCGTACATGTAAGGCTGCACCTCCTCATGTGTTCAAACGGCAGTAACAGATTTCTCTCAGTGGCTCCTGGTCTGACTCGGAGAGAATCAATACTGTGCTTCTCCTCTTAAAACTTTATGGCAGAAAGCCATTGGGAAGTGTTTACAGCTGGGTTTTCTTCCACTTTGCTGGTGACCATAAGCGCTTGTTCATCTATTTCTGTGTCCTTCTCAAATTTTTGTTCACCTGTTCTTTAATATTTTGGCTAGTATCAATATATTTTTCTTTGGTCAAAATAATGCAAAATAGTGAAAAGAGGTTCAAGGCCTTTGAGTGTAGAAATGTGACTTTTTTGCCCAAATAGATTGCACACGTAGACATATTTGGCTCTTCTCTAGTTTTACGGCTGCAACCTATTCAGTCACTCTGACCAATGGATCCATGAAGAACAATTATGTAAAAGTGAAGTCTGAATCAATGGTTGCTTTTGCTTTCATAGACTGCTGAAGCCCTTATGCCACATATCTCATGTCTGAAAGGCCTTTTGTATTATAAAGGGACTTGGCATCCAGCTGAAATGTGATGAGTTCTCAGGCTCGCTTAACCTCCTTGATCAAAGGAGGAAAGAAAGTGTTATTGTGAGAGAGATATTTTTATTTTATTCTTTCCATTGAAGTTCATCTTATAGGTCCATTTGATTTCCTTCTCTAAATGATGCTAGTAGTGTGGCTAACAATGTGGGACAGCTTGCTCATGTTTTCATTCCAGGGCCCTGCAGTCTATTTAAGATGATCAAAGTTTGTGGCAAGTTGTAAATTACTCAAATTGCATTGCATTATGTTCTTACGCTTGAGATGTAATTGTTGTTTGGTCAGTCTTATTTCTCTTCCCAGCTTTGCTCTTTGTGACTTTATGACTTGTGTTGCAGCCAGTAGTCTTAATGAGTTTAAACACAACGTTTTGACTCATCTAATTTTTATTCCAGTCTTTTTGTGCAAAACAAAAATGTACAAAATTGCAGAAGTCCCAGTAAAAAATCTTGACATCCAGCACCACTCTCTTCTGTTATTTATATGCCTAGTAAATACATTCCAATCCAGATCACCCTGTTTCAAAAGAATATAGTGTTTCTTCACGACGGAGATATTTTCAACCATAGCGCATAGCAGTAATTTATTGGGTCCGTGGTTCTAAATGTGACACAGTTAGCAGCTTATATTGTGTGTGTCATTCGACGGGTCGTAGCTGACTTCCAGAACAATGGGTCAGTGTCCTGAGGAAGCTGCGCGTTGTCCTGTCGGGTCCGTCAGCCTAGCTTCTTATCTAGAAAATGTAGGTCGGGTGAAGATCATCGCCACTGATCGTCATGTCAGGCAGCGACTCTGTGTGGCTTCGCACTCGGACAGAGAGAGAAAGCCTTTGCAAGTTAGCATTTGCAGGTATTTTACTTTCCAGCGATTCAGTGCAAGTCCACGCAAGTGTCCTTCCTTTATATAACAATATCCTGTGTTCATGTGCGTCCCAAGCACATGAACACAAGAAGGACACTGGCCTTCTTAATTTAACAAAAAGCAGCTATGTTTTCTGGTGTTAAGGTTTTGTTTCATGTGCTGGGTACTCCAACAGTCCCATGGAGTGATGACCTTGAGTAAGTGGAAGATATATTGGTTAAAAACCAGAACTTTGTTTCCTGGAATGACAATAACAGGAAAACCATTGGAAGTCACACACATAATCCAGGTTTTTTTTGTCTGCTGCTCCCTAACAGTGCAAACTATACAAATTCTATACAAAGTAAATAGAAATATAAACTTTTTATCATCTCTTTCTTGATACGTTTAGATATTTGTTGAGGTATTCAGAAAATGTCTACAGGTTACTTTGATCCCAATGAAACAAGAGAGGACTTGTTCTCCACTGTCTGCTCAAAAACCGTCTCGTTTTAGTGAACAGAAAAAGGTCAGCGATCATATCTCGGAGTTAGATTGGAATATGTTCACATCACATGTTTTGAGATTTTCCGCCATATTAGAAAAAGTGCAAATCAATTCTAAATATAACATAGCATTTGTGTGAAACAAATGCAGTGCATAATAAAGTATGCATGAATGAATCATCAGTTATTGAGAAAAAAATAAGTCACATTTTCCTTCCGCAGGAAAAACATCTTATGCAACTGTGTTGGGTTATAAGATAAAGGTGTAACTTCAAATCCCTTCCCTGATGAACAAAATACTTCAAAACAATGTTTGGTGTGGGTCAATTCCTTTAGCGAGTCATGATTGGTTTGAATGTTCACCATTTTATATGAAGCTGTGAAGACTGGATTAAACAGGGGTGTCCAAAATGTGATTGGAAACAGTCTAGCTTGGTTTCTTGCCTATTTAAACACAAGTAAGTGGAATGTATTGATCATTTTTATTCCTTTCTGTCTTCTAGGCCAGTCTGTCCATCTGGGGATGGGGGGGTCTTGGAGTTGTGCTGTTCTTTGTAACCTTTGGACCTTTTGCCATATTCTACCTGGCCTTCTATATCTTTTGCTTCATTGGAGGGTGAGTTACAGGACCTGAATTCTGATTTTAAACTATGCAGAAAGTCTCCCTAACATGTTTTTTTTGCCTCTGTTGATTTCTGTTTTTCAGTGGCTTTGCAGTCACTTTGCTTTATGGAAAGATAAACTCAGAAAAACACCTGGAAAAATGCGAACACTCTTATTTGCCACCCACACAAATTGGTATACCGAAGGTAAGAACCGTACCATAAACACACCCTCTCCTAACCTCTCCTGAACAAACACACCAATCACTCATTAATCAAGTTCTGTTGCTGATAAGGCAGGCGGGCCACTTACTTCCTCTCACCTCTCTTGTTTTGACTTGCTGACTCTTTCAGACACTGGATGACATGAAACTGGAGGTAAAGCCAATAAAGATTGACAGGAGACTGACTGGATCCAGCTTCATTGATGAGCCACTACAACAGGTGTGTTGTAGTCTTTCTTTGCGTTTCCAGCACCGCATCCTGTTAATTTGGCACCTGTGTCCGTTTTGTTTCCTCTTTTTGCCTTTTCGCGATAACGGTAATGAAACCCCGTAACCGTGAGAGCGACTACATACAGAGGAATCATACGGACAGATGGTAAAACCACAGGGTGTTGTTGGGGAAAGCTTTTACACTTGTTGTTTAAATCAAATCAGAACTTGTTTAAAAGCCTCGGGAGACGCAGCGCAGCCTTCGATGTCAAAGTAAAAAAACAAATGATCTTTATTGTTGTTTGTCTTTCAGTAATATTTAAGCTAGTATTCTGAAGCCTTGACGTCAACACTTGATCTTTTCCATCTTTGTGCTTTGAAGGGAGTGTTGAATTTAACTAAGAACTGGTCTAAGTGAGCACACCCATACAAGTACTGAACCATGGACAGGCGGGGGTCCATTGTCACGTCTTGATGAGCAATGTGAGCAGTCTGTTAAAAAAAAAAAGTGTAGCTAAGCAGGAAATGTTCTCCTATCTAACTTCAAAATAAGAGTCTCAAACAGGATTTCATGATGAAATCACACTTCTTCTCATTTGTGACTGATGATAATCTCTTATGCTTTACCAGACAAAGTCTGATAAAAGTATATGTGTAGAACAACAAACTAAAGTAGTTGAGTTCATAACTTTCAGTGTTGCAGCTACAGCCTGACTAGACAGCTTACAGTGGATTAGCAGCCATTTGATTTTTGGGATCAAAAAGTGAACATGAATATGCAAACTGTGCAGAAAGAACGAAGGACATTCTTGCTGCACGATGTTTCTCATAGCTAAAATTTATTTTAGATTTTTTAAATCATTGTTAGCATCTTATTCAGGAAAAAGAGCTGATCCTATTAAAACATGATGAAAAGGGGAAGTGGAGCTTTTAGTTTTGTTTCACTAAAGCAATTAGTAACGTGCCTCCAGCGAAAAGTAACGACTGTTGCACTGCTGACGCATTTTCAGTCTGTTGGTGATTACCTTTGAAAATGTAGCAGTGCAGACGGGGAAACTGAACTAAGCAGTTTCTGTATGGTCATTTTCTCACTTCTTTTCCTTTTTGCACACTGTCCTGCGGTTGTAATACTTGGCTTTTGGAAACAAAATTACAGCATGTTGTCTTCAGTCTGTCTCTGATAATTGCAGACACAGCAGTCGGTGGTGGTCAGATGACAATGACTGGACTATCAATGTACCGCTGGGCCCTCCTTCTCCTCTTCATGCATGCCTGGCATTTCAGCTGCATGTGAACCTTGAGTTAAATGCAGCCAACGTGTCACTCTTTTTTATAAAGTGCACTTTCTGAAATCCCGCCCCTCTCTGTGCTTCTAGGAGTTGCTCATGTTGGCCATAATTACCAGGTTGCCTTGTCAATCTACTTAATACCCTTGTAGTTTATGTAAGAGGCTTCTAAAGATGGCATAAACAGAGTTGATATATAAATGAATGGTATTGGTATCTGTGTGCACCTCCTGAATCCTTCACTTTTTATGTACTTTTTATTTGTTTTGTAGGTGATCCAGTTTGCTCTGAGAGACTACATCCAATACTGGTATTACACTCTGAGTGAAGATGAGTCCTTTCTGCTGGAGATCAGACAAACGCTGCAGAATGCCCTCATCCAGTTCTCCACGCGGTACTTGGTGCACGTCTGCTGGCCTTCCTAAAGCTGTATTTACAAATGGTATTTAACACGCCTGTGTGTTTTGCATCTGAAGGTCCAAAGAGGTGGACTGGCAGCCTTACTTCACCACCCGCCTGGTGGACGACTTCGCCACCCATTTACGTGTCTTTAGAAAAGCCCAGGATCGCCTCGCCGACAGAGAGGACAAGCAGAGTACGAACACACGATCCTGTTTTACTTATTTACTGTGTCTGCAGTAAAATTTATTCACACTCTTTAAAATGTCCGCTTTTTTAAAGCTACAAACTTTAATGTCCTTAATTTGAGCTTCATACATAATTGGGAAGTAGAAAGAAAATGGGTTTTTATTTCTCAAATAAAAATCTGAAAAGTATTTCTTCTATTTGATGCAAGTGATCATCAGTTTTTAAGTGACGCTGCAGATTCTCAATTTGATTTTGTTACAGACTTTGACTAGATCATTCTATTGCACCAATATCCTCTAAGCTTAAACCATCCCATCATAGTTTTGGCCCCTCAGGCTCGCTGACACTGAGGCGTAGTACAAAACATGAAAAATTTCAAGCGGTATCAATACATGTGCAAGGCACTGTTAATATAAGAAGAATCCAAGAGGCGAATTTAGTGGTTAGTAATAAGAGGAACCTCTTCACAGGAGACATAACGGATGAACTGGTTGACTCATTTTTTGAGGCTGAAGTGGAGATGGAAAGAAAGATTTGCAGAGACGTAGTTTGCACATCCCACCGTGATGAAGAAGGTAAGCGGGCTTAAGCCAAACTCTCTCTGAAGGAGTTTTATCATGGATTGTGAATCAATTTCAGGCCCTAATCGCTTAATTTAACATTTTGTGCGTGCATGTGTGTACATTTTCAGGTTTTCTTCGAGACTTGTGTGAGTTGCTTCTGTATTTGTTACTACCTCCTGGAGATTTCCACAACAAAAGCATGAGATACTTCCTGAGGGTGAGTTTATCTGGATCTTATCTGGTCTTAAG
Source organism: Phalloptychus januarius (assembly GCA_902982915.1). Classification (NCBI taxonomy): domain Eukaryota; kingdom Metazoa; phylum Chordata; class Actinopteri; order Cyprinodontiformes; family Poeciliidae; genus Phalloptychus; species Phalloptychus januarius. The sequence goes on along the minus strand of CADWAE010000038.1, from coordinate 8,220,604 downwards.
TGCAAACTGAAGAGAAGAAAGGCAAAATTGTAGTCACAGATCGAATCAGCAACTTGTGCTAGTCATGCTGAATAAGCTGATTCTACAATGTCTGTGCGGTGGCATTTTTGTAGTGTAATTTCCTGATTATTCGAGGAAATCTTCTCTTGTTTAGGAGGTGCTAGCATACGGAGTGCTACTTCCTCTGATCAACCAGCTGAGTGACCCGGACTATATTAACCAGTTTGTCATCTGGATGGTGAGCATCCAAACCAAGACACAATCTGAAAACCAGTTTAATTTAGTGCGTCAACAGGAATAAATCCCTTGATGCAACATTTCTGCTTCAAGATTCGGGACTCCAGCTGCAACTACGAAGCCTTCATGAACATCTTGAAATTGACAGACAAGCCGGCCGAGCTGGAAGCTGTTAAAGACAAGGTGCTGGAGGAGCTGCAGTATCTCCGCTCACTCGACACAGCTGGAGATGGTGGGTCCTCAATTTTTTACACTTGCATAAAGAGACTCCTGATTAACTCGCCTTATCGGTTAAGTGAACAAATGAATAAAAATAATCTTGGCTAAGATACATCGATTGCAGTTTTGGTTCTTCTTTTTCTTCCTCTTCAGACATCAATGTAATCAAAAACCAGATTAACAGTCTTCTATTTGTGAAGAAGGTGTGTGAGACCAGGATCCAGAGACTGCAGTCAGGAAAGGTGAGAAACCGCACATCAGATTCATCTGCATCCAGTACTTTGCAAAAGTAATTCTGAAGTGGGAGCGAAACAAGAAAAACTGACAAACATTAGCCATGCTTTCAACAAATCTGACCTTGAAAGCATCAATAAATATAAATACATTTCATGCAGCCAATCTGTGCAGTTTGGTGGTGCAATAAGTCACACTTATTCATGTGACTGGTGTCTCAATAAGGATTTTATGAATGAGAATGTTTTTCAAGAGCAGTATTTGTGTTTGTGAGACTACACAATCACAAATAGTTCTTATTGTCGCCTTCATCGTGATCACAATAGCACCAAAAAATATTGATAAAACTTAAAGTCCATATCGCCCACCAGCAGTCCCAAACACACACTATACCCAGAGTGGAACATGGGGTGGCAGGTTCAGGGAATAGTGATAATTTTTCGTCAGCAGGGAGAGATAAACTGTTGGAAGGAGCTAAGGACAAGGCAATCTGCTAAAATATTAAGTTTCTGTAAAATGCATTGAGGTTTGTGGTTGTAATGTGACAAAATGTGAATAATGTCAAAGCAAGAAATAACATTTTGCCATTGTATTTTGGTCTCCATGTGCTGTAATGTATGTCATCAGTTTTGCTTATCTTGTCCCTCTCATGTAGGAGGTCGATGCCTTGAAGCTGGCGGCCAGTTTTGGCAAGCTGTGCGTTATCCCTCTGGATCACATCCTCGTCCACAACATAGCGCTGCAGTTCTTCATGGGTAACTGCATCACTCGGACGCTAATGTTCACTATGGTTAATCCAGAACACTTCTGATAATCATCCTCATAATCCTTGATTTATCCCAGTTTTTAATGTTCTAAGTCCAGCCTGCTCCCTCCTGACCTCAGCACAGACTTTAAGAGCTTACTCCGCTTACAGATCAGATTACGATCGCATGTGCATGTGTGCAGGGAGTCGAGCCAAGTCTCGTTAGATCTCGTTTGGAGCAGAGCCACAGACCAAAACACTGCAGCTAAATGTGTTGCTGTGGTACTTGTGTTCAGCCACTATTGTAATTGAAGATCAATCGCAGATCGGCGCCACTCAGACAAAGCTACCCGTCCTTTCATGCAGACTTCATGCAGGCAGCGGGGGCCCAGGCGGAGCTGTTCTTTTGGCTCACTGTGGAGGGATACAGGGTGACGGCTCAGCAGCAGCTGGAGGCGATGCAGACCTGGCAGAAAGATGGCAAGAAGCAGCCAGGGGCCACCAAGGGCCTGCTGAAGGCGGCTGCGCTGGGGGTCTATGAGCAGTACCTTTCTGACAAGGTAGGAAATACATGCAGACTTCGTGCATTTTTTCACCACATCAAACATTTTCTATTGCCTTCATCTAAAAAAAAAAAAAATAGAAAGAGGAACACATTTTGAACTTATTACTGTGATTTTATTAAAACATGATCTGCTCCAACAGGCATCGCCCAGGGTTCAGGTGGACAAGGAGCTGGTAATAAAGCTGGGAGAGAAGCTGCAGAAAGAAGACCCCACGCCTGAAATATTTGACGAAGTTCAGAGAAAAGTACTGATGTGTTGCGTCTAATTTCCACAGACTGGCTTTTACAAGCGTCTTCCACCTGCTAACATTTTGTGGACCCCGCCACAGGTCTATGAAATGATGCTACGCGATGAGCGCTTCTACCCGTCCTTCAAGCAGAGTCCCCTGTACGTCCGCATGCTGGCAGAGCTGGACATGCTGAAAGAGCCAAGTTACAGAGGATCTGATGACGGCGACGGAGAGTCCTTCAACGGCTCGCCGACAGGAAGCCTAAACCTGGTGAGAGCAAGTCACAGATTTTTGATTTAGGCCTTAAATGTGATTCATAATGGTTGTAAGAAGTCTTAAATTTGAGTTGATGAAATTCACAGAAACCCTATTGTATGAATCGTCTGCCATTTAAAAAGAGTAACAACCAAATCCATATGTTTCATTTATTTAAGAATTACTCAATAGGTGTTCTTTTTTTTTGTCTGTTTGATTGTTGTAGTTGATATAGATGAATATGGAGTTTTGTTTTTGTTGGTTTGTGGCTCTGTTAGTTCCTAATGACTTGTGTATGATTTCAGTCACTGGATGACCTCAGCAACTCCTGCCATGATGAATTCCTGCAGCTACATGCCTTCATATCTGACACGGGTATGTCCACTAACTTCTCGTAATGCAGCTTTGTTGTTCTTGGAGTCAATGTTACTTTGTATGTTGGATGATTGAGGAGTAAAACATGCGTGTGGATGTTTTCAGATGCATCTTATGCAGAATGATGCGTGACTGTGTCCAGTTTAACCCAGTCCAGTTTAAGCTCCTTCTAGTTTCTCCCCGCGCTTTTTCTGAAGATTTCCAAGTTCTGTTCTTCTCCATGTTTATGTCACTTCATGCTGTGCCAGTTTTCTTTATTTCTCTCATTCCATTACCTTCAATGTTTTTTTTGTTCTTCCCCTTTTTTCCTTTGTTCTCCCTCCCTTACTTTTCTCCCTTTTTTTTCTTTCTTCACATTTTCCTCTTCTTTCTTTCGCCTGCTTTCCTCTCCCACCTTTTACACCTTTTTATTTTTGCAAACTACTTTCTCTTCCTTTCGTCAACCCCGCCTTCATCTTCCAACTCCTTATTTGGGGTGTTTTCCCGGGCGGAGTAGCTGATTCTTTTCTTCCTGGCTTCTGGGGTGCTGCAGGAGTTTGCAACGATCATGGTAAGACCTACGCACTTTACGCCATCACTGTGATAAGACGCAACCCCGACGGCAGCGAGGACAGCTGGAAGACATACCGCCGCTACTCAGACTTCCATGACTTCCATATGAGAATAACAGAGCAGGTGATTAAAATGCTTCCCTGCAATGTTTTAAATGTGCAGCCGCAACTTTTCTTTTCTTCACACAAACGTGGTGAATGTGTTTTAGTTTGAGAACCTGACGTCAATCCTCAAGCTTCCAGGAAAGAAAACCTTCAACAATATGGACAGAGACTTCTTGGAAAAGAGAAAAAAAGACCTCAATGCTTACCTTCAGGTAATTATTACTGTGCCGTTTGGAAAAGTCTGGCATATGAGGTTAGTATTTTCCAGATGTGTATAAGTATAAAAAGAGAAAATAAGGGTATGAAAAAGTGTTTCCTATCCCTAATTTTTAGTTTTTGTCCATCCTTTTTCCTTTCCTTGCTTGTTGAAGGCTCAGTTTCTTTCATCTGTCCTATACCTGTCCTTTCTTTTATCCTTCTCTCCCCCCCCTCATACCTCAATTTGTTCCTCATGTTCTTCCCTCCATACTTTTCTTCCTTGTGACCTCCCTCCCTTCCATATCTACTTTCTACACATCCATCCAAATTTGGAAAGATTTGAAATTTTTGTTTTAAAAATTTGAATTGCAGACTGTCAGTACTCTTGAGTTTTTATTCATATTGTCTTTTGTGCGTGTTTCAGCTGCTGCTAAACCCAGAGATGGTGAAGGCCTGTCCAACGTTGATTCCCTACGTCTATGATTTCCTAGAAAACAAAGCCTACAGCAAGGGCAAAGGAGAGTTTGCACGAAAGGTCTCTAAAAATTTTTCACATTAAAAATTCCTCCTGTTATTTAATTTGAAAAACCTTGTGCATTATCTGGTTCTCTAACACTAAATGTAAGTGTTGTGCTTTTGGTGATTCATCTTCAGATAGACACATTTGTGAATCCTTTACGGAGCTCCATGAGGAACGTGTCCAATGCAGTGAAATCCCTGCCAGACAGTCTGGCTGAGGGAATGAATAAAGTCTCTGACAACATGGGCCGCATGTCAGAAAGGCTTGGTCAGGACATCAAACAGAACATATTTAAGGTCAGTAAGATGCTTATTAAGTGAAATATATAATCTATTCTTATGTTTTAAGCCCTAAAAGGAAGGAATATAAGCATTTAGATTTCTAACCGTAGCCTTTTCCTTTTGTTTTGTTTTTTTAAAGGTGCCTCCACTTCTTCCAAAGTCCGACATCGACCCAGAACACTGTCGAGTCTCTGCTCAGCTGGACGACAACGTGCGTCTGCAGGCTGCAGAGCAGCTGCTCCGTTCCCATTTCATCAGTTTTTTTTTTTCTTTTTTAAGATTTCAGTTCAAACAGTAACATCTCTCCCCTGCCTGTCCAGGTGGACGATAACATCCCCCTGCGAGTCATGCTGCTCCTAATGGACGAGGTGTTTGACCTCAAAGAGAAGAACCAGTGGCTGCGCAGGAACATTAAGAACCTGCTGCAGCAGCTCATCAGAGCCACTTACGGCGACACGATCAACAGGTGAGAGATTCGCCCGAAATTCAAAGAGATTATAATAAATAATCGACTCCCTAAAGAGTCCAATTGTAACACCTTTTCTTTTGTTTGTGAAGGAAAATTGTGGATCATGTCGACTATATGACCTCTCCAGAACAGGTGGCGGAATATGTGAAAAAGTTCAGGTAGCCATTTTATTCCCGGTTTGTTTGATTTTCTTTAAGAGGAATTTTGAGTAACTGAGTGTTTTCCTACCTGCTCAGGGATTCCTACTGGCCTAATGGGATTCTGGCCGAGACCCCACCGCGCCGGGACAAGTGCATCCGCATGAGGACACGAGTCGCTGCCAAGACCAGCCTGCTTGGCATCATGCCAGGTGAACACTACAAATTCTCACACTCTTCTGATTTTCTCTTCATATATAGTACCTTGTAAAAAAATCTGACGAACACGGCATATCTCTCTCTTTGCCCTCAGACGAGCTGAAGCACATCATCGGAGCGGACACCACGAGGAAGGGCATCCTCCGCGTCTTCGACATGTTTCAGCACCAGCCCATGAACCGGCGCCTAGTCTACGTGTTCCTGGAGGGCTTCCTGGAGACCATGTTCCCCCAGTACAAATTCCCCGAGCTGTTTGTCAAGCTGCACTCCCGTTCGCCGCGCATTCAAAGATACAGCCAGAAACTCCAGTGCTCCTCTCTGAAGAGGTGACAGGAAATCACGGGCGGCGTCGGGACACGGGCCGACGACAGACGCGCAGAGACACCAGAGCTGGAAGGGAGGGTGTGTGTGAGCGAGTGAGAGTGTGTGTGTTGAGGAAAGGAGGTGTTACGCGTGTGATCGCTACCCTCACCTGCCCTCACACACTTCTATCGTGGGGGGGAAAAACACTCCTGATCGTTTCCGCTGACACGGAAACCGATGGATGAGCAGCTCTGAAAGACACGTTCTAACACAAATTATATCATTTGCACCAAGAGGCTGAACATGACAGTCTTCTCTTTTAGTTTCTATATCTTTTTCTTGGGTTTTTTTTTGGACTTTTTATTTTTGTTAAGCTTTACGTTAGCCAGCCAATGCTGCTTTCTTGTGGTTTAGACGAGCAGATGGTAAAATACTGCATTGTTTTTAAACTACAGGACTTAATAGTGCAGACCCACACCTTGCCTTACTTTCCCGCTTCAGTCCTCTTATGTTGTTGGAGCCACCAAGCTGTAATCATGCATACCACCACGCTGCAGAAGCACATATTCTCGTTTCCATTGCAACCAAACAAATGTCAGAAGCACTGGGTTAAACGGGCGCAGTCCTGCAAATGTGAGCGAACAAGAAAGAGTCGGAATGTTGTGCTCGCTTTTTTGTTTTTTTGCCACTAGTTTTCCTTCTCTTCACGGATGGGCCACATCCCCTTTAATGCAATTGTCATAGCCTGTGACAACCAAAGCTCATGCTGTTTGTTTGTGTGTGTGTATGTGTGTGTTTGCGCTCGCTTCTTACTGCTGATCATGCAAAGAAAGAAACCTTTAACGATCTAAAAGGTGAGGAGAATGTATTTTCCGGTCGGCGTAGGTTTCTGCGCAAGTGTGTGTGTGTGTGTGTGTGTTGAGCTGAAAGACGCACCCGTCTTCAGTCAGAAACTGTGCCAGTGTGAGCGAGTGAACCAGCCTTAAATCCATAAATATATAAATATATATATATATACAGTGTATACTGACCAAGAGATGCACGACAGAGGGAGCTCTCTGTCAGCGATCGGACTTTATGAGAAAATCAAAAGGAGAGATGGAGATATTATCACTTTTATTCTGAGAGGAAAAAAAAATCTTTTGATTTGGTGCAATATATTTTTGTGTAATGCATGTGCATTTTGATTCACGGTGTACTGAAAATGGTCATTCGTAATCTTTTTATTAGGAAAAATCATCAAGACGTCGTCTTAACCCCAACAACTTAACATTCCGTTGTTGTAAAATGTTTATTTTACAGACTTGTTTTATAAGTCTGAGGTTTTTGTTTCGCTTTGTTTTATGTGTGCAGAATATGTCCACATATCCCACGTTCACTATCACAGAGTATCTGCCGTTGCTATAGATAAAGTTAGTAATCAGTGGTCGATCAGCTCGTGCACTACAGCCAGTTCAGAGGTGGTCTCGAACTGCTTCTTTTTAACCTCCTAAATGGTGTTTCATGCGTACAAGACTGTCATGCTGAGAGCAGAGATCTTCTGACCTGACTGCCTCCACTGCCTGTTTTGTGTGAAGCCCCTCCACGCCACCCACTAAAATCAGGTCCAGCAAAATCCCAGAAGAGACTATGGCTAATAGAATCGTTGCTAATTAGCACTTACTGTAGCAACTGTGGAAGCCTGGGCAAGCCCCGGTGGACTCTGATTGGCTGGAGCAAGAAGGATGTGAGGCATCTCTTTAAGGGAGGGGGATGTCACCTTTAGTTTTCTGCTCAACTCTCCATGCAGGAAGTGTTTTTGTTTTTTTTACCCTCAGCATATATAAATCTATGATACAGAAAATGAGTGCATATCTGTGTACATTGTGTTAATAGTGTGCCTAAATGTACTGTCAACTCTATTTTCATATTTTTCTTTATCCAAGAAGAAAAGGAAAAAGTCCATCGGAACGTCATGATCATTTTACGTGACTCCAAAACGCATTGGGATAGGGAGTGTTTTGGCATCATACTCAAAAACTTCTCCTGGCGAGCATTTGTGCTCAAATCGGTATAACACTAATAAAAGGTAACTCAGACTAAAGGAGCCATATTTCCTTTTGTCTTCAGTGTGTTTGCTTTCATTCGTAAGAAGCTGTGGATGCTGTGCATCAGGTGTGTGGTATAGTTTTTTTATGAAACATAAGAAATCCCTTGTTGATTTAAAATTAGTGCTTTATGGTCTATCTGAACATTTAATTTAAATAAGTAACAGATCATCTGGGGGAAAAAACATTGAATTTTATCACTAATACTTTCTTTTGAAGTTACGGTTCCACCCTCAGGTGATTCCCTGCATTACACTGCAAGGAGCATGCTTTCAGAATTCAACCATGAATTCTCCTCAAATGAATCAGTGATGCCACAATGCACAACATGTTTGGAAGTCAAAAAGTACCACACATCATTGCAAAAACATCATACAATCAGTGAAGTTTGGAGGTGGGTGTATTATGATGTGGGACTCATAATTGAAGGAAGGATTAATGCACAAACGCAAGCATTTTTGATCTTCTGGAGTGATGGAGATGGCTGTTTCAGCAAGACCCGTTAAGCCAAACAGCCAAGAAAAATGAAATGCAACCAAAATATATATGGCCACTGTGGAATAATGCACATGATTAGTTTCTCCATACTGAAGATGTCTTAGAGAGGTCCTCACCAACATATAAAGCATTAAATAAATTTTAATAAGCATTTAAAAGCAACAGTTCCCTGACATTTCATTTCGTTAGACAAATTTATGGTTTGATTTCTTTTGCATGGACTAAATGGATGCCATTGGAAATGCAGCTTTTTAGATAATTTTTATGTCTCATACTTCATTAAAATGCTGTATTTATGTTAGTTGTAATACAGTAAACTCTACATTTACTTCTTGTATCACCAAAACATCTTCAAAACAGCATAATCCTGAGAGAGAACAAGACCAATCATTGTTCTGGCAGCATCTTTTCTTGCTCTGTTTGTTGTCGAGATGACAACACAACGATCATCACAGCTGTATGTCAAATGCAAAGCTCCCATACAGTGACTATTGACATAGCCAAAAAATATATAAATCAATGATGGAAAACACTCCAGTCAGCAATCTGCTTCAAGTGTCTCTCTGCTGGTGCTCGGGACCAGGCTCTTTTTGTCCACATTTGAGTTTTGCCCCGTTAAAATGTGCAGCTCTTCATTCATGTCCTATGCGATTTTCCAACCGGATCGGTGATGATGACTGCTCCCCAAGCAGCCAGACCTGCCAAAGATACAGTAGAACATTTGAGGCTTTAGATTGATGTCGGGTAAAACAACGTGTAGCGATGGTAAGACTTACTTGCAGCGAATGTGAGCTGTGCCACAGTCCCCATGGAGGTAGGAGCGCCCTTCTTCATCACCCTCCGAGCTGCGTTGAACACATAAGCTGCAGACAGAATCAGACCCCCTCCTGAGACGGCCCTGCAGCCCCAGCAGTCCTTAAAAGATTGGAGGGACTTTGACGGAGCGGCGGTGGACTCGGGAGCCGTTGACATTGTAAGTGTAGGGCAGCTTGTAAGCTAATGCTAACGGCTAAAAGCTATTAGAACCAAACTGGTGCGTCTGAATTGAGATCGGCTTCTAGATCCGGTTCAATTGGAACCCCACAATTAAGTATTCAATTTGTTAAATTTGCAGGAAACCTTCTCCGTGAACGAAAACATGGAAAGGTCGAGTTGGTCAATTGTTTCCGGGATAATAAGAGGTTGCTATATTTTGCTTCCGCTCTAGTGATTTTCAAAATAAAAGCATTACTTTACCTGTGTAGATGTTTTTCTGTAGAAAAGGGCTGCCTGTGTTAATCCAAATTTTCAAGTGTTTTGTTCGTTTGGATTACTTTTCTTAAAGATGCTTATATACAATTTTTTTTATTATGTTAATTAGAAAGCCAATTTACTGTGCTAAATTCATCGGCAGTTGTACTGGTCAGTCCGAAGAGTTCGTAACAAAAAAAGTAAGTTTGAAACTTTTGTAAAACATTAATTTATTTTACACATTTCTTAAACTTTAACCGAAGACAATTTCGTTTTGTTTGTTTGTTTTTAAAATAACATTTTAATGGCAAATATGAAAGTTCAAATCATTTTTAGATCACTTTATCTTAAAGTTACTTAAAAATAAAAAGAAAGAAACATGAAAACATAAAAGCAAAATCTATCCATAGCCAAGGTGAAAAAAAACACACACAAAAAATGAAATTGACATTCAGAATAAGCCAAGCTCTCTTTAGCAAACAAAAATAATGTTGACTCAGCTGTGCTGATTTTGGACTTCTGAACCCGAAGGAGAGCACGACGTTCATTTCTGCAGAACAGGGGAAGATGCTGGTTGTTGTTCTGCTCCTCTTTTGTCTCGGTGAGACTGAGTCCGCTGCGGACTCGTACGTGGCTGCCGTGTACGAGCACAGAGTCATCCTGAACCCTAACCCTCGTGTTCCCGTGACCCGTCACGAAGCCCTGATCCACATGCAGAAGAACCTGGACATCTATGAAGAGCAGGCTGCTAAAGCTGCACAGCAGGTAGGCTGCTGGACTGGGAGGGCTGAAGTAGATGCCCATGATTCAAGCTGTTGAATAATGTATGGCAATGTATGACATTGATAATGTATGGCATTATCAATGTGCTTGTAAGTTCATTTAATCTCTTTAATCTATAATGGTGTCACTTTATAAATCATTAGCAAAAACATTCTTGCTGACCAGCTCAACTTTTTATCACCTTCCATTCAGATATTTCAATTCATTTTACTGAGATTTTATGCGACAGAGTAGACCAGCACAAATTAGGGAAAAAAGTACAAAGTGGAAGAATACACAATTAAAAAATGTATACCAGCAGATTAATATCTGAAAAGCATGTTATTTAATTTCATTATAAACTGTTCAATGAAGCCATCAGAGGAAATAACATTTTGGAGAAATTTCTAGCTGGTTTAGATTTTAATACATTAATTATCCCATTCTTTGGATAGGTGAAAGAAAAGACGTTGATCAATCCACTTTCTTCACTGAATCTTTTTTAAAAGGATAAACTCATTATGTTCTTTAGTTCACAAGTCGTTTTTTTCTCTGCCTTCGCAGGGAGTCCAGATACTTGTGTTTCCAGAAGATGGTATTCACGGTTTTAATTTCACCCGTTCATCCATTTCCGGATACATGGAAACCGTTCCTGACCCTCAAGAGGAGAGCTGGAACCCCTGCACCGAGCCTGACAAGTACAACAATACTGAGGTTAAAAGATGGACCATTCAGACTCTTTTCCAGTTTTGACACAAATTTATGTAGCTATATAGTTAAGCCAATAACGTTACTTGCATTAAAGAGACATTTGTATCAAGTTTATGAGTTTCTTCTAGGTTCTCCAGCGACTGAGCTGCATGGCCCGTCGTAACAAGCTCTACCTGGTGGCAAACATGCCTGATCTGCAACCTTGTCCCCTGAAGACAGCCCCGTCCACATGCCCCCCTGATGGACGCTGGCAGTTTAACACCAATGTGGCTTTCAAGTACTGAGCAAACCTTGAATACAAAAATCATCAAGTACACAAATGCATTATGGAAGTTAATGCAAACCTATCATTATTCCCTTTCACAGTTCTGATGGTCTGCTGGTGGCACGTTACCATAAATATAACCTCTATTTTGAAGAATCCTTTGATACGCCTCCAAAGCTTGAACTTATCACATTTGATACACCTTTTGCTGGGAAGTTTGGTCTCATCATCTGCTTTGACATCCTGTTCCACGATCCTACAGTAGCCCTGGTGAAAATGGTAGGAAATTTCATACACACAGACATTTCCAACTGAGCCAACTCTATCTGTACTTGTCCTCTTGCTTCTTTTCCAGGGTGTGCGTCAGCTGATTTTCCCCACAGCGTGGATGAACGAGCTCCCCCTTTTGGATTCAATCCAATTCCACAGGGCCCTCAGTCTGGGGGCCAATGTTACGGTTCTGTCTTCAAACCTTCGTAATGACCAGCTCATTATGACAGGAAGTGGTATCTACACTCCATTTTCTGCTACCTTCCACCACGCCGTGAAGGGAGACCCAGAGGAGGGCCGGCTGCTTGTGGCCACCGTTCCAGTGTTAGGTCCAGTGGGGCTGAACGATGTGGCTGAATCACTGTCACCTGTGGCTGCAGAGTCTGATCACTGCCACACAGATGGCTGTGCTGATTCTCCTTCACTTCCTTCACCTGGTTCCTCTTACTCCACCTTCATAGGAACGATGATGCATGACCCATTTAAATTTGTCCTCATAAAGGAGGCAGAGGGCAATCTCACAGTGTGTGATGGTAAATTCTGCTGCCACCTCCAGTACAAGTGGACAGCACATGATGAAAGGAAGGAACTGTACGCATTGGGAGCATTTGCAGGAACGCACATCGTGAATGGACGATATGCCTTGCAGGTAGGCATTAGAATATCACCACAATCTTGTATGAAAGCATCATTACACATACGCACACACACTACTCACAAAAAGTCAGGGATATTTTGCTTTCGGTGAAATAAAATGAAATCTTATTAACTTCATGTTTTAACATTACATTATGAGGATATTTCAGCAGAAACAAGGTGATTTCCTCTTAATTTATCGGGAAAAAAAAGCCAACAACTGTGTTGGGTCTGTCATAACAAAAATGTTTCTCAATAATGTGTTGGCCATAATTTCTTCTCAATGTACCAGGAGTTGAGTAACATCAACAACCAGTTCCACAGGCCACTACTCACAAAGGTCATCCGTGTGATGTGGCCAGTGGACATACAACTGTTTGCCTTTCCAGTATCTCTGTTGCAACTTGCTGATTACACTCAGTGACACTTTCATCTCAGTGCCCACTAATATATTAGAGCATTCTGTTTGAAGCATTGTATTGGCAAGGTACTCTTGATCTGCTTTTGGGTGCCGTCGTGGTCTCATGATGTCTTAATGTGAACAGCATGATGGAGAAAGCAGTATACGGCCAGAGCTTAGTAGTGGCTCTGCTGGCATGGAGTCCATCTGCACATGGCTCTGCTGAGGTGTTATGGAAGCATAGGTTGCTTTGATGGCAGACTTCAGTTTGCCTATGTTTATTGCTGACTCTCATCTTCATCTTGATAATACTCCAGAGATTCTATGTGGGGTTTAGGTCAGGTGAGCTTGCTGGGCAATCAAGCACAATCATACCATGGTTGTTAAAGTAGATATTGGTGATTTAGGCAGTGTGAACTGGTACAAAGTCCTGTTGGAAAATTACACCAGAATCTCCAGAGAGAAGTGACTTTGGACTTGATAAAGAACAATAAATTGACACCTTCAGATGGGATGGATCCCCAAATTATTATTACTGTAGAAACTTCACATTAACAACACAGATCTTGTTCCTTTTGGACATTGATATTCAAATGGAATGTTACTTTTCAACTGAGGACTTTGTACCACAGAATAACAATCCAGTGGATTGGATTCAGCAATCTGTTCACCTCCTCATGGAGGTTTTCAGTAACTGAAACTGAGTGGGTGTGAATCAAAATTTTGGATTTAGTTTTGCTGTTGACAATAATCATCAAGATTAACACATCTATACTTTGGAAATATACCACTCTGCGTAAAATTAACCCATCAAATATGAGTTTATTGAGTTAAATTGCTAAATAAACCATTCCATTGAAGTCCAGCTACCTCTCTTCCATACAGGTATGTGCAGTAGTCCGCTGTGCGGGGCTGGAGGCCAGCTCATGTGGGCACAAAGTGGAGGAGGCGGAGTCTAGGATGGACTTCTTGATGGAGGCAACTTTCCAGACAGATTACGTGTTCCCTTCGGTTCTGGTGAACCGCATGGCGCTGGAGCAACCTGATAAGCTGGAGAAAACCACAGGTGGGAGAGTGGCCATGAAACACTCCAACCTGAATGGAGGCCTGATCACTGCCTGTCTGTAGGACGAATGTACCAGCTGGATAATGAGTGAACAGCTGTGAAATACCAGAGTGACACTTAAATTGAATTCCAATTGAGATTATGGCTGACAGATCTCACATCTTGTGATGTACAAACTAAATAAAACAAATCTTTTTATTCATCAGTTTTTTGTTGTTTTTTAAAGGTATCTTATTTAGCTATAAATAAGATGCCTTATTTATACTTAAATAAGGCATCTGCTATTTAGATATAAGCAGATACCTAAATATCTGTTTATTTAGGTATTTGTCTGACTTTTATAATTTTGACACATTTATGGTTACATATTTACAAAAATAAAGCATTTGTATCAAGTTTATGAGTTTCTTCTAGGTTCTCCAGCGACTGAGCTGCATGGCCCGTCGTAACAAGCTCTACCTGGTGGCAAACATGCCTGATCTGCAACCTTGTCCCCTGAAGACAGCCCCGTCCACATGCCCCCCTGATGGACGCTGGCAGTTTAACACCAATGTGGCTTTCAAGTACTGAGCAAACCTTGAATACAAAAATCATCAAGTACACAAATGCATTATGGAAGTTAATGCAAACCTATCATTATTCCCTTTCACAGTTCTGATGGTCTGCTGGTGGCACGTTACCATAAATATAACCTCTATTTTGAAGAATCCTTTGATACGCCTCCAAAGCTTGAACTTATCACATTTGATACACCTTTTGCTGGGAAGTTTGGTCTCATCATCTGCTTTGACATCCTGTTCCACGATCCTACAGTAGCCCTGGTGAAAATGGTAGGAAATTTCATACACACAGACATTTCCAACTGAGCCAACTCTATCTGTACTTGTCCTCTTGCTTTTTTTCCAGGGTGTGCGTCAGCTGATTTTCCCACAGCGTGGATGAACGAGTTCCCCCTTTTGGATTCAATCCAATTCCACAGGGCCCTCAGTCTGGGGGCCAATGTTACGGTTCTGTCTTCAAACCTTCGTAATGACCAGCTCATTATGACAGGAAGTGGTATCTACACTCCATTTTCTGCTACCTTCCACCACGCCGTGAAGGGAGACCCAGAGGAGGGCCGGCTGCTTGTGGCCACCGTCCCAGTCTTAGGTCCAGTGGGGCTGAACGATGTGGCTGAATCACTGTCACCTGTGGCTGCAGAGTCTGATCACTGCCACACAGATGGCTGTGCTGATTCTCCTTCACTTCCTTCACCTAGTTCCTCTTACTCCACCTTCATAGGAACGATGATGCATGACCCATTTAAATTTGTCCTCATAAAGGAGGCAGAGGGCAATCTCACAGTGTGTGATGGTAAATTCTGCTGCCACCTCCAGTACAAGTGGACAGCACATGACAAAAGCAAGGAACTATATGCATTGTGAGCATTTTCAGGAAATCACAACTCAAGTCAACGTTATGCTTTGCAGGTAGGCATGCAAAAAAGTAGAATATCATTCCAAAGTTATAGAAGTGCTGTGCACCCAGTGATTTACATGTTGAATTTAATTCTGATTACTTTGATGATGGTGTCTTCCAGCCAGTGAAAACAGTTTCAGTTTCCTGATGAAAAGTCCTGCTGGAAAATGACAATTGGCTTATTGGCTGTGAAACTGAATTTTGCTTTTTCATCCACTGTTTGGTACCAATCGAAATTTCAGAAATATATTCCTCTGGTAAAATTAGCCCACCAAATATGATATGTACTTCTTGAGTTAAACTGCTAAATGAATGATGTCACTGAAATCCAGCTGCATTTAACTCTCCTCCTTCTTACAGGTATGTGCAGTAGTCCGTTGTGCGGGGCTGGAGGCCAAGTCTTGTGGACAGAAAATGGAGAAGGCGGAGTCTAAGATGGACTTCCGCTTGGAGGCAACTTTCCAGACAGATTATGTGTTCCCTTCAATTCTGGTAAACCCCATGGCAATCCAGCACCCTGATAAGATGGAAAAAGCTACAGGTGTGAGAGTGGCCATGAAACACTCCAGCCTGAGTGGAGGCCTGATCACTGCCTGTCTGTATCAGCTGGATAATTTGCGACAGAATAATTGAGTCACTAGAATTAAATTCTGTTTTGTTGTTGTTGTTTTTAAGGATTTTTTCAGCTCTAGTGGACCCTATTTGGTAGTGATACGCAACAATGTTGTAAATTATTCTCCATATAAAGCTGTAGAACAAGCGCCACCAAGATTACCTAAGAGCAGTGTCGTTTTGGGTGTTTGTCTGAATTTTGAATTTTGATTTTGATATTAAAGGGGCGCCTTGTATTTTTGTTTTTTTTGTGGCAAAAATGCCACATTTGTTGATCATGACTAATTTGTTGAAGCAATAAAAAGGATAAATCATCCAAGGGGGAAATGCTTTCTTATAGGCATTGTGTTTTATATTTTCCATAGTCTCAATTGTAAAACCATTGCGACTATTTTTGTTTTTTAGGCAAGCTTGAGATAAACAATCAAAACAGGATGTGCAGAAGAGCTGGTACTTACAAGCATCAACATGTTGGATAATAAGGTATCCAAACATTCCTGTTAGTGGCGGTTGGTGCATTTGCTGTTGCTGACGCTTTTCTGACTAAGTGCAGTGCTGGGTTTTTAACTGTTCACCTGGTTTGTGCCTCCAACTGTACACATGCAGCATGTGAACCAGCATTGCTGTGTTTGTTTTTCGACCCTCTCCATTGAAACCTTTCTGTACCAACTGATCTGACAGCGCTGGCAGCTCACCTCCTTCTGAAAAAGCAATGAGTCTCCTGCCTGATATTCTGATTCAGACAGGCAGCTTTTTGAATCAGGGAATTATCTGATTCAAAAAACTGTGCAGCTATGGAAGCTGCAGAAACGCGCACAATCAGAACAAACATTGGTTGCCATAGAGATGCCCAGCTCGTGTGGCCAGACATATAGAAATGAATAATGTTTAATTGTAAAACCATTGAGACTATTTTTGTTTTAATTCTGTGAATAATTTTCAGTGCTTGTGCTGTGAGTATGGATACCCCTGTTACCTCTCTTCCTCCAAATGCTTAATACGACTTGGACACACCAAAAGCACAGCATTACTCAGTTTTTCTTAACATTTCCAATAAAATCACTCAATGCCTTATTTCCAGGCAACAGTTAAAGGTAATGAGATTAGTGCGACTAATAAAAAGGGTATCGACTTTCCAGTTTGTTTAGCTCAAAGTGTTTTGATTGAAAATATATTTTGTTACACACACACAAAACATATTGAGAACATTGTGCCTATTTTCTTTTAATTATTATGACCTGGTCTGTGTACACAAACAAGTGTATGTTAAAAAATCTACTCATAATTTAATATGAGGGCGCAGTCAGATCCGTCCAGCTCCTCCTTACCATGGACACGGTGTCTGAACATGGAGGTAGAAAAACTGAAAATCGGTTCAGTCATTATTAGACCGAGGGCAGAAAGACTCATTTGTTTTTGCTAAATTCTTATTGTTAGCTAAATACTATTGTTGAGGGGCAGCAGCAGGCCTCCTGCCTCACAGATAAAAATAAATAAATAAATAAATAAATAAAAGGGCACTTGGGGCATCAAGGATTAAAGGACCAGGGAGTCAAGACTCCTTAGCCCCCATTTCTGCATGTGCCTGGCAACAGTTGTCACTCAGTCCTCCCAAAGCTGCATCTATCCTTGTTTGACCACCACAACAACCATCTTTTTGTTTCATTCAACGTTCCATTGATAATCTTTGATGTAGGACAAAACAGCCTTTCTGTGGCTTAACGTCTTTGTGGAGGTTGTCTGACTAAAACAGAGAGGCACAGTGAAAAGGAATTCTGGGTCATCATTTGCTGTTGGCCACAATCAAGATTAACAAATCTAAACTATAGAAATGCATTCCTCCAAGTGAAATTGACCTATAAAACATGAGTTATTTTCCTAAATAAAATGTTGATGCGCAGCAGCGTTTAACTAGTCTCCAGTTTACAGGTAAGTGCAGTAGTCCGCTGCGCAGCTCATGTGGGCGGAAAGTGGAGGAGGCGGAGTCCAAGATAGACTTCTTGATGGAGGCAACTTTCCAGACAGATTACGTGTTCCCTTCAGTTCTGGTGAACCGCATGGCGCTGGAGCAACCTGATAAGCTGGAGAAAACCACATGCTGGAGATTGGCCATGAAACACTCCAACCTGATCACTGGCTGTCTGTACCAGCTGGATAATGAGCGATCTGCTGTAAAATACCAGAGTGACACTTCAATTGAATTCCCATTGAGATTATGGATGACAGATCTCACATCTTGTGATGTACAAACTAAATAAAACAAATCTTTTTATTCATCTGTAGCTTAATTCTTTTTACAAACGATACACCAAACAGCATCCGACCTGTCTGAACTTTGCATATTTCTAAAAAGGCAATATTTAGTCATGTCTTTATCTCTCTCTCTCACACGCACACACACACTAACATGCATCCACACACTGTCTCCAGTACAGAATACAAACATGAAGCAGTTACATCATTGCAGGATTCAAGGGTTCGTTCAGCTCGTCAGTCAACAGACGTCTGAATCGTGTTGTACAGTAACCAGGTCTGACATCCACCTGCTGTCAGAATCAGCTCAAAGATTTAGGCTAAACTTCAAAATAAATACGAAAAAATTCAATACCAAGGTCATCCTCCTGGGAAAGGTGGCTACCCAACGCAGCATTATTAATGTTCATGAGTAACGGTCATTAGCGTCTACCATGATAGCTCAAAGAATCAAGTAAAAAAACAAAAGAACAAATTGAAGTACAGTCAGCTGGTCCCATAAGGTTCTCCCTCCGTTCCCTCTGAGCTTCACCTGATGCTCGTTTGGAGGAAAAACCTTTCAAAAGGGTTAAAATCCACATACAGTACAAGCTTAACTCATTAAAAAAGGAAATACTGCTGTTAAGTTTTAAAAGATACTGGTCATGTTACTGACTGTACAGTGCTTTCATAGAAGTGTCGTGTTTACGCTCTGGCTCCGCGTTGGTTTGCACCTCAGGGAACAAAGTACAGAGCCTTGCAAAAGGAATTCATCCCACTTCAGCTTTTTCACATTTTGTTATGCTACAACGACAAACTTCTAAGATATAAAAAAAAAGAGGATTTTATGCAATTTAACATCAAAAGGTAGTGAATAATTATAAAGTAGAAGGAAGTGCAGCAAGCATTTGACATCAGCTGCATTTATAGAATCACAGTGGAGAAGTTTAACACTGTTTAGGTTTTAAACAATTACTCCAGTTTCTACTACAGGGAGGTGAAGATCAATATTTAACACGTTGGCAAAACATTATAGAAAACAAAGCTGTTGAAGGCTTCAATGGGCTGGATGTGGGGTTTAGTGCACAGCAGAAAAATGGTCCTAAACACAGTCAGAGCTGCCATTTAATGGTTTAGATCAAAGTGGATTTATTTTCAAGTTTAGACTGAAGTCAAACTGAAACTCTGTAGCAGGACTTCTAAGTATGATCTTCAGAGACACTTTCCATCCAATCTGACTGAGGTTGCATTGTTTCGCAGAGACTAACAGACAAAAATTTCACATAAAAACCCAATAAAATAAACTGAAGTTTGTTGCTATAACGTGACAAGACCTGAAAAAGGTCAGTGGGAAGGAATGCGATTGCAAGGCACTATATGTGGTTTGTATAAAAGGCTTTTTTAAAAAATTATTTAAAGGAAGCTTACCCCAAAAATCACCTGCCCTACTTTCCCCCATCTGTCAGTCAGTTATCTATTAAGGCTCCTGAGTGGTTGGCTAGCCTGCCAGGGTTGTGAGGCTGTCTCCAAAAGTCCTCAGTAGGTCTCCGAGTCCGAGTCGTTCAGTTCGTCGTCCGCGGAAACGGAGGACAGCGGCCTCTCTGGCCTGCAGTAAGAGGCGTGGTCGGGTCTCAGAGATGGTGGAGTTTCGAACGCAACTCCTTTGGAGATGTGGTTTGAGGTCGGGTGGTGGTTGATCACCGTCTGGGTGAGGGACAAAGTGGGTATGGCGGCGATCGTCACCATCGGGGAGGTGGGCATCATCGAGTTGAGGATGAGGGCCAAGCAGTCGGCCACGTCGCGATTCGGAGCACAGGCCAAAGCCGGAGTGTAACCTGAGAGCGCATTGGAGGCGGGAGAAAAGATATTTAACACATTGCTGTTGTAGTTAGAGAAATCACTGAGATGGATGCTGACCGTTCTCATCCACCGCCAAAACGCTGGCTCCTTTTCCCAGCAGCTCCTGTACCACCACCGTCAGTCCCATCCTGGCTGCTACATGCAGCGGCCTGCAAGGAGAAGACGGTTCAAATGTGTCCAGTAATTCGGCCATGTTCAGCTTTTGCGAACTACGTACGTCTGGAGAGCAGCATTGGTGCAGTTGATTAGGTTCCTGTCGCCGATTTTCTCGAGAATCAACAACGCACTCGTTTCATGACCCTGAGAAGAATGGAAAACAACAAAGTGTTTGTCAAAACTGATCGCATTTGCAAAACAGCCGAAAAGTCTTTACTGGAGTCCAGATACGGTTCCCTCTTTAAGATTTAACACGGAACCTGACTGAGTTGAGCATCTTTAAGTCAACACAGATGTGCAGCTGCAGTAACCCATGCAATCCTTCAAAAATATGCAGCGCAAACTACAAGCAGCTGTTCCTGTTCTTTGTCTTGTTGTGCAGTAGCTCTGCCTTTGTGTGCAGGGGGAAAAAAAAGAATATCACCACCACCAGATGGACGTCTGCAACTGGTCCAAATAGATGCTTTTACTCATCCTCTAACTAAATAAAATGTGTCGAGAGCTGAATAAAACAACTTCGATCTCTTTTAAATAAGAAAGGTCCCTACTACATCAAATGTGTTTTGTTTGTTTTCTGGTTGAATTAAAGATACATTTTTAGGTTTTAAAACGGCAACAAAAAAGAATCAAACATGTTCTGCAATGAAATTTGTTATATTCGTGGAAAGCAAAGAAAAAACTCAGCATTTTTTGCAACCTAACCATAAAATCGACACGATTACTTTAAGGCAAAGGCTCTTACTTTGCTACAAGCCAGATGCAGAGCAGTGTTCCTGTCTACATCCTGCAGGGATAAGTCTGTTTTCCCGCTGCTCACCAGCACCTCTGCAGAAAATGAAAAAAAGATTATTACATGCAATCCCAACATTTCCAGCATCAAACTTTGGAGATAAAAACAGTACAAATTAACTAAAGAGTACAGTTTCAAATTACTATAATATGAAATTATGTATTATGGTTATTAATAATGTCTTGTGATAGTATTCTAAGTGACAGGAAGTAAATTGAAACAACAAAATATCTGATTTTTGAGAATTTTCTTACACACACCCTATACACCTGATTGATCTGAAAACAAAACAAATTTAACAAGAGAAATCCTCCTATTTAAATTATGCATTTAAATTGATCAATTATGCAGATCCATAACTCACCGAGTCATTAGGAATAATAAATATTCATTACACTGAACACATTGGTTCAGTGTAAGTAAATGAGCTTTCTGCTCAAAAAAAATGCTTAAACACAACATGAATAATCATTTGACTTTCTTTTTCTAGTGGCTCCTAAATGTTTATTACCACTCTATGACAAAAGTGTGCAGATAAAATATCAAGCACTTTCCAAACCTTGAAAATGCCTCATTGAAACTCAAGCATTTTCAATGATTTCAAGAACCCGAGCAATCAGTGACCGCGCTCACCCACGGCGTTGGTCTGTCCGTTCCGAGCGGCCATCATCAGCGGGGTTTTGTGTGCGAGCGTGTCGACAGCGTTGGCCTTAGCTCCGTGGCTCAGGAGAAGAGAAATGCACTCCACGTGGTCAGAAAACGCAGCAGCGTGAAGGGGGGTTCTGCAGCAACGGAGGTTCACATTAAAGTTTGAGTTTGCTCTCAATCAATAATAAGAACCATCATTTCCTACCTTCCCTTGGAGTCTGTGGTGTTGACGATGTTTGCACCCAGGCACTCGATTAGCATCTCAGCCACACCCTCGTTATCGTTCATACTGAAACAGAAACGGTGTTGCATAGCGTTAAACGACATCTCCACACACACACATCAGCATTCAGGAGGACAAATAGTCTTACACAGCACAGTGCAGCGGGCTGAACGAGTTTCCCTTGATCTTCCTGAACGGCTCGTGATCTAACAAAACCTCCACACATGCATCGTAACCTGCAAGAGAGTAGGAACGGCAGCACATAAACGCTCTGCAGGAAGTTCATGCACCCCAATATGTAAGGTTGGAGTTACATGTTGAATTCCTGTACCGTTGTAGCAGGCCCAATGTAACGGCGTGTAGCCCTGGCTGTCCGTGAGGTGAGTAAGGGAGGGAGGCGTGGACTGCAGGAGGGTTCCCAGGACTCCCACGTGGCCACAAGCAGACGCCAGGTGCAGCGGGGTGCGGCCCCGGATGTCCTTCACACACATGCTGGCCCCTCGCTGGACAAGGGCCTCCACACACTCATCCTGGCCTGTGGCAGCCTACAAAATATAGAGGAAAATGGCAAAATGCTCCATTACATTATGGATATAACAATACAGCTGAATAGTTAATGAGACGAGAACTGAGAAAAAAAAAAATATATATATGTGTTATCAAGAATATTGTTTTGCAAATATTTTAGTACACTTGAAATAAGTGTACTAACTTCTTAAAACAGGAGCTTGTTTTAAGTCAATAATTCCTTAATACTGATGAAAAAGTTCTGGTTCCATTGGCAGATTATTTCACTTATAATACAATTTTCCCATGGTGTCGATGAAATAATCTGCCAGTGCAACTTGCACGTTTTCATCAAGCTTAAGGAATTATTGACTGAAAACAAGCTCATATCTCTTGCTAAAAAGTTACTTATAAGTATTTTTGAATATATTTATTTTTTGTTCTACAAACAGGTTTAAACTTTAATAGAAGAAAAGTGCATAGCTGTAAAGTGGAAGAAAAAGTTGAAATTTCTGCTAATATGAATACATTTGCAAGGCCCCCTTCAGACATGAAGTTAACTGCCTGGATAAATAATAAAGACCACAACAAAATGACACAAAACCCATTTTATAACAGATGCAAAACCTTTTTGCCATCGACCTCTTTGTTTATTAAAGCACCGCCACAAACATAAAGCAGAGGTACGGTTAGAGTCGCAGCATTAGTTTGATCGTCTCACCCCGCGGTGCAGGGCCGTCCGACCCCAACGGTCCTGAGTCTCCACACAGGCTCCGTGATTGAGCAGAGCGTACACACACTCAGAGTGTCCGTTCAGCACTGCCAACATCAGGGACGTCCTGTGGGGAAATAATCCGTAACTCAATCATTTATTCTCATCTCCAGACCACATATGTGAACAAATCGGTCTAATAAGGAAAAAAAAATCCAGCCAAAGTCATTTGTTCTCTCTGTGAACACACTCACTGTCTGTTGTTGTCTTGTGCATCCACATTGATGTGTTGATTGTTGCTACTCAGAAGCAGGTGCAGGCACTCTGGGTGGCCATTCATAGCTGCAGACAGACAGAAACAGGCAAGTTTCATTTACCTTTCTGCAAAGAAAAACAACTTTAAAAGCTAGAAAATGTAACCACTTCATTTGATGTAAAGATTAATGATGTCACCTGCAGCATGTAAGGCTGTCTTTTTGTATATATAGTCGCGGGTCATGGGGGAGGCTCCGTGATGGAGCAGCAGGGACACGCATTCCTGATGGCCCCTGGAGCAGGCTAAACTGAGCGGGGTCCGTCCGTCCGGGCTGCGCACGTCCACGTCCAGCAGGGAGGCCAGGAGAACGTCCAGCGCCCCGCAGTGTCCGTGGTAAGCCTGGTTAAATGAAAAGCAAACACCGACAGATCCAGTTGGCTTTGGAGCACGAAAATGCAACTAAAAAAAGGCAACGCTTACAGCCAGAAACAAGCCTCTCTTAAATCTTCAAACTAACCGCCAGATGGAGAGGACTTAGGGGGGCCTGACTGTCTGAGTCCCTCAGGATGTCGGTTCCTGAGGTCTCCATTAACTGAAACACACAGAAAAACAGTTTGCATATCAAAGAAGTGACGTGTCATTGGCTCAATAAGCCAGTGAGCGCTCTTCTTACTACATCAAGCGGCCTCACACTTGCAATCTGAAGGGAATAAAAACAGTAACAATTATAAAGATGCATCTGATCTTGAAAATATTTGCACTGACTGCAGAAGCTGTGCTCACCAGTTCCAGACAGAGTGTGCGGCCGTAGGCGGCGGCGTAGTGCACTGCGTTGTTACCCTGTCTGTCCTTCACGCCTGGATCCGCATCGTTCCTCAGCAGGTACTCCACACATCTGGGAAAGACCAAACGCTGTGTTTTTATTTTTTCATTAAAAAGACTTTGAAGTACACGTGAATGGGTCGCAATAAACACGAACTTACTTTCCCTCCGTGTCGGCAGCCGCTGCATAGTGCAAAGGGCTGCAGCTGTTCTGGTCCAGATCGTTCACACTGGCCCCGGAGCCCACCAGGGCAAACACACACTGGTAGTTACAGTTGGCTGATGCATAGTGGAGCGGAGCCCTGAGGGTTAGAAAAATTAAAAACACCAGTTAGAACCAGAGACGGCTTTGTAATCTAGATATTGCTCTTCTAGAAATGATAACGATGCTTAAATGTAGAACTGAAAGAATTAATCAAATTAATCGTGATAAATCAATTATTGAAAAAAATCTTAAACTAATTTAGTAATCGATTAATGATTGACTGGAGTTTTTTTTTAAAACTTTTTATAGCCAATGCAGTTTGCTATAGACATTCAAGTGTTCACTAAAGGAATGCTTAATTGTTCCACTTTAGGTAAAAAATTTTTATAATGTTATTTAAAAAGGAATTGAATCATTTGTTTATTTTCATCTTTTAATGCATTTCTAAAAAGGCTTAAATAAAAAATTTTTAGAATAATTTTTATCCTGATTAATTGTCAGAATAATCTATAGATTAAAATAATCGTTAGTTGCAGCCCTACTTGACTTTACCTGCCAAAGTTATCCTTCCTGTTAAAGTCAGCTCCTGTGTTCAACAGCAGGTTCAGACACTCCAGGTTTCTGTTTGAAAAGACGATGATTAAAACTGACAGCAGTGAACAAAGGACTCCCAACACACCAAATTCAAAGACATACAATTTCAATACAAAATATATATATATACATGAACAGGGAAAAAAAAAACAACACAGTCAGCAGGAATACTCACCCTCCAGCTGCAGCCGCATGCAGACAGGTCCTTCCAAAGTCATCGGGGGCGTCTATGACAAATCCTGTACAAAATATGCAGTCGGCATCAATTTGGTTGTCAAGCAGGTGATTCCGCTGGCGGGAGACGGTGGGAGCGAGACTTGTACCTGAGGACAGCAGCTTCCTGCAGCAATCGGAGAAGCCGCTGAGAGCTGCCAGGTGCAGCGGTAACATCCCGTGAATGCCTCTCCTGAAATAAGAATAAACAAGTCCTTGCAGGCAAACCTCACATATCTAAAACCAAAATCAAATTTCGGGGAAACTACACAGATGGCTAAATGTCAACATAACTGACTTGGCAGTGTTGGCTCCGTCTTTGATGAGCGAGGTGATGATGAGCTCGTGGCCGTAGCGGGCTGCGATGTGAAGGGCAGTGTTCCTGCTGCTGTCTTCACAGTCGATCTCGGCTCCTACGAACACAGCAACAGAACAGACTCGGATATGCTGCATAAATTGCAAAAGAAAAAAAACTAATATCCAGATCAATTTGAATCTTTAAAAGAAACAAAGCACACTCACCATTTTGAATGAGGGCCTGGGAGCAGGAGAAGCGCCCATGTGTAGCTGCCATGTGAAGCGGGGTCTTACCATCCTTACTCTGGACAGACGAGATGTTTACAAGAACTAAGTTACTATGACTAGTTCTTTGAACAAACTAACTGGATCCCTGGTAGACAACACACACACACACACACCCCCACACACAAGGAATGCCTGGGCAGCTTTCTGCCTTGGGCAGCCATTCCTCCCCCTACAACTTGCCATATGGTCGCGCATCTTGAGGCTGTTGAGACACTGGTATCAGTTTCCATCACTGCTACCAGAGTGTCAAGCAAACTGTTATTTCAGCTCTGTGCTCAATACCGAGCAGAGCAGACATCATTGGCTTGGTGCCTTGCAAAAGTAGGAAAACATTCTCATTTTGGCACTATAGCAACAAACTCCAAGGGATTTTATTGGGATTTTCAGTGACAGGGCAACACAACGCAGCACAATATTCTGAAATGGAAGGTTAAGGGTTTGCAACATTTGCAAGTGTAGGGTCAGAAATTCTTTGCACAAAAGCCTGAACTCAGTCAGATTAGACTGAGAGTTGATGTGGACAGTAACATTTAGGTCTTTCCACGGATTCTCAGTTGGCTTGAATATTTTTGCTTTTGAATATGCTTCCATACAAAGCATGCCCTGGCTGTGTGTTTAGCGTCATTGTCCTTGTGCACAGTCAGTCGTTCTACTGCACAAAGCGGAAACTACGCAGAACGCTGCATTTTGCTTGTGTGCAAACACAGCTTACTGCATGCAGGCCACACAGCTCAGTTTAGCTTACCTTCTGGAGTGTGGGACTATTGGAGAGTAAAAATACATATTTAAGTTTGTAAGGTGAAAAAATGCAAATAGGGCACTTTAAGAGCCGAAGACGCTCTCAAGAAGACACATTTGTATTTATCAACAGCTCACACCCAAACAATATTTGTATAAACCTGCTTCAGATTCACAAGCGTACTGCAAACGCAGCGTCCTGGTTAAGCGTGCATGTTTGAGCATTTGTAAGAAAGTGCATCTAGATATTGACAAACCGTCAAGTTGATGCATGCTCCGTGGGCCAGCAGCAGCTCCTGGCACAGTGCACCTTGGCGGGAAGATGAAGCGAAGTGAAGTGCAGAAAAGCCTCTCTCGTTTACCTGGAGTAATGTAGCGAAATAATTAAGGGAAACGAGCCGAACGACCCGGCAGCTTCTCTCGGAGTCATTCGCACTCACTTGATTTACGCTCGCTCCTGCCTCGATGAGCTCGCCAACCACCACGTCCTGTCCGTTGTAGCACGCCAAATGGAGCGGCGTGTTGCCGTAGGCATTAACCTCATTCACCTAAGCAGAGAACAATCTTGTTTAAACAAATACAATAAAATCAATGTAGTGTAAATCCATTTTAACTTCACTAATTTGATTAAGAAAATAACTTTACATAAGGGTTTATGCAGGTTTCACCAACTAAAACGTAAGTATCTTTAAGACTATTATAAATAAAATTCAAGATTCATATCAAAAGAAAATTGCACATTTTATATAGTAGTTTTATCAAGGTTTTTTTTTGCACAGAATGCATGTGGCATCATGTTGGTTGGGAAAAGAAGTGAGCCAGTGGTGAAGATAAATGTCGTAAAGCCAACTGGTGATAAATTTACACTTACTCATGATAGATGGAAAACAGCTAGCTAACTAGTTAACAAGGGTCTATTATTAGCAGCTAGTTAGTGGTAACCTAATGTCTGCATGCAACTCAAACATTTGCTGACAATAAATCTCTGCGAGAAAAATTACGTAGAATACAGGGGAACTAAATTTAAGATTAATGTATTTAAGGCCAACTTACATTATTTAGTGGATTTAAGACATTTTAAGGTTTTAATCTTGGACACATCATTTTAAGACTTATGCGCGGACAACTTGTAAAATAATTAACGACATGCAATTGTGTGTGTGTGCACTGACATGGACGCCCAGGCTCAGCAGGTAGTGCACTGTGCTGCTCATGCCACTGGAAGCGGCTGCATGAAGCGGCGTGTAAGCTTTCTTGTCCTTGCAGTCGACCTCAGCTCCACTGGCCACCAGCAACTTAACAACCTCCAGGTGACCTGACAAAGACAATTAGGGCACAGATGAAATGAATAAACAAATGTCATGTATTTCTGAATGGACCAGATAATTTTTCTATAATCTCACCCATGTAAGCTGCCCAGTGGATGGCTCTCCTGTCCTTCTTGTCAAACGCATTAATGTTGGCTCCTCTGGAGAGCAGCAGCTTCACCATCTAACAAACATTATTATTTTATTTTTTCAATTTAAAAAGTGTTCATGTGCAGAAAGAGAAGTGTTGTACATTGCAATTGAAACAGTTTGTACTTAGTGGTTTGAACCGTTATTTGATCCAAATATGAAGCCTCTTTACATCGTATTATTGTGTTTTCTTTGGACGAATTAAGACAAGTGGGAGGTTAAAAATGTGACAATATAGTCATGGACCGTATTCTTAAAGATTTGTCAATCATCAGCTTGATAGGCAGCAATGTCAGTTCCTGCTCTGACACAATTGGGTGTAAAAGGAGAAAGCTTTAGTTCTTTTCACAAAAAGAGATCCAGAAATGTAAAAAAAAGCTGAAATATGCAAAAAGGAAGCCATATATCAACTATAAAGGTCATCCCAGATGGACTTTAAGACAGTAAACCCTTGTTCTGTGGTCATATGAGTCCACGTGTCCGTTAGCTCTTAGGAGAAAAAAACTGTCATGTGGTCTTCTTGTAGAACTGCCACAGTTAGAAAGAGTTGAATTTAAAGGGAAAGTTGATATAAAGCAGCATTATCTTGCGCTTCACCCAACAGGTTTTATTGGTTTTGACATATATAGTTTTTCTTTGTATTTGTGCGTCTGTCAAAAACAGATTCAAACAACTTAATTATTTATTAGATTGCAGAAACAAATGTATATAAAAAAAAAAAAAAAAAGGGATTTGCATTCTCATCTATCTGCATCAAAGTTACCGACCTCTACATGGCCACTGAAGGCAGCGTGGTGCAGCGCCGTGCGTCCTGCACGGTCCGAAACGTTGACGTTGCTCAGCAGCGGCACCAGAGCCTCAGCACAGCGGACCGCCTTGTTGCTGGCCGCTACGTGAAGCGGCGTCTGCCAGTTCTTGTCCCGAGCGTTTACGTCCGCGCTGTGCTTCAGCAGCACCGTCACCGCGTCCTGCAGACAATGGGAGCCACAGGTCAGGGCCCGGCAGACAGAAGGTCCGCTGGGTGATGCTCTAGCAAAATGCACGCCGCTGTTTGCAGGTGGCCGTGTCACGCTTTATAAATTCTTTGCTATTCTTAGCGGCCTTTCATGCTTAGAATAGAACAAAGAAAGTGAAAGAAAATGAGAGGGAAACGTCAGTGAGGGAACGCTGCCCAGGACCAAGAACAATGAGTAGAGACATTCTTATGGTTTGACAATAAGCTCATGTCTAAATAGCTAGACTGAATTTAACAGCTAGTGAAAGTATCTTATGTAAGTAGAGAGATGGTCACTTAAAAGTGGTTAGATTTCTAAGGTTTTGTGGGGTTCTTCTCCATGAAAAAGTAAATTAACCACACTTCTGATGGCACTGCTTGTCAGAAAATTACATTTAACTAAAACAACATGTGTGTCTGTGTAACATGTTACCTCACTACAAGAAGCCACAGCTCGGTGTAGAGGAGTCAACCACTTGTTATCTTTGGCATTAACCCTGGCTCCTTAAATAAGAGAACAGATTAGAGTCAAGAAAAAAAGAAAAATATTTTATCAGCCCCACGTTTATGTCAATTTAATAAGAAAAACAAAATAACTTCAGAGAAATTAAGTCAACAAACACATCTCACATGGCCTCTAGGCAGAGAGAGGCAAAACGTCTCAGATGATTCTTTTTGGGGCAGCTTGAGGGTTAAAATAGATCTAAAGCTGCACCTGTTGCTGGCTCTTCACATCATTGAGAAACACTCCACATACACACACACACACCAACGCTAACGCAATCACTCTATCTCTACTCCTGTGTTACGCAGCCGCACCTCGTTGTGCCCGACACATATCATGTGATTGATAACTAGCAGGAAATGTCATCTGCTGCGATGGGACAGCTGATGATGACCGTGAATAAGAAAACTACTTCAATTTGATCAAATAAACGACAACTTTGTGGTAAAGGAAATGTGTGCCAACTTATTTAGCTTTCAATTCAATCATTAGCATTTTACTCATTGAAGTTTGATCCAATAAGGCTTTTTGTCTTTTAAAGAAAAACTCAGTATTTCCTTCACCAAAACAAGCAAACTACCTTAACTTTCCACGATACATGGACAGAATCCAGCAAATATGTGGACAATTATCTGATTAGATCAAACTAACAAGTAGCTTCTACACCATCAAATAAAGGGCAATTTGTGGAGAGACGTCACTCACAATGAGACACAGTGGTGGCAGCATCATTATTCATTTCTCTTAGCGACGACAGTGAAGAAAGAGCCAAACCTGTCAGAGGCTCCAAAACAACCTGAGTGGGAAGGAGGCTCACCTTTCAGCAGAACAATGACCAAAGGTCAGAGCTACAATTAATTATTTAGATCAAAGTCCAAACCTAAATCCAACTGAAAGTAACTGCCAAGACTTTATAATTGGTGTCATTTTGAGTTGTTTTGCAAAGAAGAATTGGCAAAAATGTGACTATCAAGTTAAACAAATAATCCCAATAAAATACATGAAAGTTTGTGGTTTGTGAAAATACTTAAGAGGAATAAATGCTACTAAGGTTTTGTGCCAGGAGTAAGAAGAGACAGAAATGGTCACAAACTGCATCAGAATGGCTGCTGAAAGCACAAGGAGCTGAGACAACTGAAGAAAAACAGATACCAAACCTAAAACAAAAGATCAATTATTTAATTGGCAGCTGAGAAGTTTAACATGCCTGTGACGTTTACCTGAAAGGATGAGCAGCTCAATAATCTCAGCGTCTCCGAGGTATGCTGCAGCATGAAGAGGGGTTCGCTTCTCGTTGTCCTGGAGACACGTCATGAGAAGAATGAGGAGAAAAGCACCTAAAGCACAACTGCAGCATCCTCATTTTTCATATAAACAGAGGTCACACCGTCACATCTGAAATCTCTAGACCAGGGGTCACCAACTCCAGTCCTCAAGGGTTACCATCCTGCAACTTTTAGATTCACCTCTGCTCCAAAATGTCTGAATTCCCTCACCAGCATTCGTTCCTTTCTGCAAGAGGCTGGAAATGAGCAGTTTATTTGATCCAGGTGTGTTTGAGCAGAGACACATCTAAAAGCTGCAGGATGGTGGCCCTCGAGGACTGGAGATGGTGACCCCTGCTTTAGACCGTACACTGTTACAGACCACAGGAAACATGAGACTGGAGCCACAATGAGAAAAAATATCTTCATCTTCACTTTTATTCTTTACTGCACTCTATCAAATCCCGCTCACAGCTTGCTGCATTCTCTCTCTCTCTGTCTCTCTCTCGAGAAGAGTAATCAGCAAAGTAGGGCTATAAACAAAGGTCACGTGACTGTGAGAGGTCTGGGCCGGTGCTGCTGACTCTGGGGAGTTTGGTGTGATGACACCAGCAATATATACCCACAGATGGACAGAGGTACACTGTGCAGGAACAATAAATGGAAAATAATGGGGCATAAACTGAGAACAATGGAAAGGGAAGAGTAAAACCACAGAGAAGGTTAAGGTCCTTGTGTCCTGCAGGTCTGAGACCTCCATGAAATGCGACAACGATGAAAGCGCAATTCTGAAATGCTCTTTAGAAAGTGGAGCCGATTAATATTTAATACTTCTGATGGGTGTAGGGAGAAGGATTTCGACTTGCCTGAACGTTGACATCCTCTTTCTTAAAGACAAGAGAGCGAACTTCGTCTGGGTCCACGTTAAAGATGGCTCTCAGCAGAGATGGCTTTGGAGACAGAAAACAGAAACCTTTCATTTAAAACGCAGACATTTTCTACCCCCTTGGTCACATTTCTGAGAGTTAAGTAAGGGGCAGTTCACACTCGGAGAGCATAATCTCAGCCTTGGACAAAGCCAGAGGCCACACCGGGCTGTAGATCACCTCTTTCTGACAGCTGCAGGACGCAGCGCGTGAAAAAACAACAATCTTTCTAAAACATCATAGTTGTTTGAGGTCATCAAAAGCTGCACTCTTCTACCTTGTAAAACCAGAAGAGCAGATTATTATGTAAATACTATGCAAAATGTATGTTTAATATGGCAAAAGACATATGACACCCAGAGAATTTCGATAAGATTGTACACTTTCAACTTCCTCTTCTTCTAGTTTGTACAAACACAGGGTAACTATCATTTACTCAAACTAGTTTATGGAGCTCACTTTGAAGCACTGGCAAGGTTCCAGCAGCGAGCTGCTGCTTTATAAACAGTGTTTCCATGCAGTGATGAGAAACCTTCGAGAGACCCTAAATTAAACTCAACGCAAAGATTCAT
This sequence comes from Phalloptychus januarius, assembly GCA_902982915.1. NCBI lineage: Eukaryota > Metazoa > Chordata > Actinopteri > Cyprinodontiformes > Poeciliidae > Phalloptychus > Phalloptychus januarius. The sequence goes on along the minus strand of CADWAE010000038.1, from coordinate 8,188,706 downwards.
TTCATTTACAAAGTTTTCATCTGAAAGAAGAAACAGTTTAAATTCAGGGATGTTATTTTTAAAAACTCCAGTTCCAAATAAACTGAGAGAATGGATTCACATCAGAAGAATCTGCTTTGACATTTTCCAACATTATCTTAAAAATATGTTCTTGAGCCTGTATTTACAGCAAAATTTGGTTCTGAAAAACAGACACTCTTTTACTTCCACGTATTTGTAGAAAAACATTTACAACTCCCCTTTCACCTCACTCTGTTGGTTTATGACAAAAAGTAAAAAAAAAATGCATGAAAGCTTAACGATGCCATGTGACCAAGTCTGAACATTTCAACAGAGGTGAATAGTTTTGCAAGTATGATGAAATTATTTTTATTGAAATAATCATCAACTAATTTATTTGTTTAGTGGAGTAAACGGACTCAAAAAATCCATTTCCTGAAGTAACAACCCAGTCAGCGACAAATTTACAGATTAAATGCACATTTAAGATTAGTAAAACTTTATAATTTTAGTTTCACCTGGTTCAAATTCGTTAAATAAATCTATTGAGCACTTCTTGCTATCCAGTTATGGCAAAATCAATTAATCCACGAAATAATCACTGTGTTTATGTAAAGTCAAGTAGAAAGGAATGAGTTTTTCACATGTTGATCTTAGAAGTATTTTTTAGCTGCATCCTTTGCTACAAATGATCAGGCGTGCTATGGGAATGCTAAGTTGTTCCATTTTAAGAAATAAAATTGAGATATTCTTATTGAAAAAAGTGATAGAATTATTTGCAGCTTTTAATGTATTTCTAATATAATATTTAAAAAAAATTTATAACTCTGCAGAATATGCCAATTTGTTATGCATTTAATTACCAGAATAATTGATACATTTATTGAAAAGTAAAGAAATAATTACTTGCAGTCTAAGACATAACTACTTTTAAACTGTTGTGAATTTTTTTTTAAACTTGAATCTAGCATTGTAAATCTAACACTACTCTGTTAAACATATAGGTTCACTGACATTTGTACTATTTACAGGTCTTTTATTAACAGAGATGATTACTATAGATTTTTCAAATTGTATTGAATAAAGTTAGTTATACACAAGCATACATTGCCTACAAACCTAAACATCCAGTCATGTCAGCACAACATAAAGAGGCTCTTCTGCCTTTCAGCAGTAGCCTTGCCCTTTATACACAGAGAAAGAGGACTACAAAGACCAGGCGATGCCGACTAGCTATAGAAACCAGTGCTGCTCTTGTGGGCCAGGAATATACTTGTGCTATTTTTGTACTGGATGACAGGTGCTGGCAGTCCATTGTAGTTTTCTGCAACAAGGCATGCAAGTATCGAAGTTTTAAATTCAGATCACGTTTGAAAGAGTCACTGATCTGCATATAAAACTGCAGACGCATCTATTAAGGCTGTGTAGTGTGCACCTGCAAAAAAAATTGGCAAATTGGCAGAAGCCTTCATTCTCACCTTATCGTCCTGCACGACAGCCCTTGCAGAGACTTGATGCGACGCTTTGGGCCGAGGAGGTGGGGATGAAGGAGAGGGCTCGTCCTCCTCCACCTCCTCCAGCACCACAATACACACACGGCTCGCCCGTTCTGACCGCATCAGGAACAGCCGCTCACACACACACTCACTCACTCACGCACACATAAATACACGGTGTTCCTTCTTACATATGTGCGCAATCCCATAGCGCAAAGGTCAGTGATAAATGCCATAAAAAGTACTTTCCACATGAACAAACGCGGCACATCTTCATGTGTCAATCCAGCACAAAATCCTGCTCTGTCCTCTATCTGTCAGTGTCACTTTGCAGCCCGTCTCCTCTCCTCTCCTCTCTCTCTCTCTCTAACCAACACTCACTCTGTCTGTGAGCAGCGGTCGAGGAGACAGCAGGGAATTCCTCTGCGCAATGGTGGCGGTAGGAGGCATGAATGCGGCAGAATGAGTTTGGGCTGCCTAGCAGCACACAGGGAGCTCCGTATCCACAGTGCTGAGCCGCAGCCAGCGATTAGCTCGTACGGGGCGGCAGCACCCGGTGCGTGAGTGGGAATGCATCGCTCGCTTCAGTTAGACTGCTGAAGCCAGCTCTTTCATAAGAGAGGGAGAGGGGAGGGGAGTGAAACAGTCAGAGAAAACGAAAGAACAGAGGGAAGGCGAGAGAGACAATCGCAGGCAGGTGCTCAGCAGAACACAAAGAAATTTAAAGACTGGAGCGGAGGACAGTAAGGGGCGAAACCTGTTTTTTATGGGGTTGTTTTTTTATATCACAACAGAAATTCCAATGCAGTTTTGAAGAAATCATAAGAAAAAAGTCAACACAAACTATTTGCACAATTAGGAAATAATATATGCTTTCAAATCATTTTACAAATAAAACTGAAGCAGGGCATTCGGCTCTCTTTCTTTGATTTGCCTCAATAAAGTCCACTGCAACCAATTGCCTTCATTAGTCACCTAACAAGTAAACACCTGCATGCATTGTCATCAACATAGATCCAGCTTTTCTATGAGGGATATTTTAGAGACCATTAGTGGGAAAAAAAGGCAGTTATTGGGTGCAAGAATCGCCTGTGTTATTTGTCCTTATTTGCCTTATAAGGGCAAATAAGGCAATTTGTCCTTATTTATGATAAGGACAAATTACCCTTATCATAAATAAGGGCAATTTGGAGAAACTAATTAACCCAACAGTCATGTTTTGGGATTGAGGGAGGAAGCTGAGATTGTTCTTTATGAAAGCATGTTTATACGTCAGAATGGTCCAGTCAAAGTCCTTTACTGATAAATTGTGTCAAGACTTCAAAATAGTTCACAGGCAGTATTAATCCAATCTGATCTGTTTCATAAAGAGAAATAAGCAAAGCAAAAAAAATTCTCTTTTGCAAAGCTGGTAGAGACATTACCCCAAAACATCTCTCTGCAAGGAGGCAAACAAACGCACAACACACTTTTCAGATTTCCGCTTGTAAAATATTTAGCACCCCTTTGACTTGGTCTATTATATAAAGCCCCATTAAAATACACTGAGGTTTGCAGTTATAATATGACAATGATCTAGGGGTATGACATTTTTTCCACATTTACACTGTAACAATAATTTTTGTAGTAAACAACAAGTCTTCATTTGTCCCCTGAGCTTTATGGATGGTCAGACCTTTACAACCAGAAAACATGGCTCATCTGACCCTTGTTTTATGGACTTGGAGCCAATTCAGCGTGAATCAAATGCTCGTTATTGTACAATAAACTCAGATATGACGCCTTTTCATACCTTAGCTGAGCCCGCTTCATGCGTTTAGAAAGCAGTAACTAATAGCTTGGTGTTTGAAAAAAAAAAAAAAGTCCTAGTACACAACTCTTACAGATTTGAAACTTGTTCCAAATAAAGTGGCTGTCTTTAAAAATGACTGAATTTATGGAAAACAACTCATCCATAGTAGTAGCTCTTGTACTTCATGTACATGTGGTTTGGCGTCCTGTTTGGTGTATCAGTGGCACAGCTTCAAAAGTCCCCATCTCATTATAAAATTGGAACAAACAGGCTTCGCCAGGGAATGTGAGGGTGGTTAACAAGACCAGTCGGGGTGTGCATGACTGTGTGTGTGTGTGTGTTCCAGTCTTCTTCTCATTCAGACCAGATCCTAAAAGGGGCAATCTTGCCAGGCCGCACAACCCCATTAACTCAGAGGGAGGAAATGCGCAAGCTGGGGCAAATGAAATAGAGAGGTGGATTGGAGTGTTGTTTTTGTAGGCCTAAACTCTAAAAGTCTCCCTATTTAGAAACCTTCATTAAAAAAAAATAAAAAACAAATCTTCAAACAGAGTATAGATTCATATAAAAACTGCACCAAGCCTTTTATCAGACGACGCAAATGCAGTCCACTCACTAACAAATTCACGTGGAGCTTTACGTGACAGAGAGCATGTGTTACAGAGAGTTTGATGGACAACACTGACCTCTGCTCTGACGCTGCCACAGGATGCAGTACTGCATGTGTGTGTATGTGTGCGTAATAAAAATCGCAGAGCTGAGACACAAAAGGCAGCACGTGTCAGGCAGCGTGTGCTTGTCTGCGCTGGTTCGCATATTCTCCCAAACAAAAGCAACACAGCTGCTGGCAAACAGACAATCGAACGCCATACACTAACCAGCACCTTCACTCATCTAAAAGAACCTCCTAATAACTGCATTATTTGAAAGAGCCATAGAGAAACAATGCAAAGACTGTATTTTGTTAGAGTTTGTAAGCAAACCACCAACATTTGCGCCACATTCACTCCAATCAGGACCTTTTTTTTTCTCTGGTTGCACTGATTAGAAGAGCAAATTAACGTCCCAATTAGATAGGATGAAGCTCATTATTATCCAACTCAAAGTTTTTAATCCACAATCCCAAACTCTATAATTAGTGGGAAGACTTTACTAACTTAATGCCTATAAGAGATTTTTTCCCCAGATATAAATGCACAAAAAAGCATTAAAATGCCAGATTATATCTAAACACTTTCATTTATTTCTTTAACTCTATGGATACACTTGTTTTAAACCAACACTCCTGAGACTGTGATTCCTTGCTTCCATTAATACTAGGCTTCATCTATGAATGCGACATTTTGTTATGTTCCTACTGTAAGAAAATAAAAACTAATGGGTTTCTTCCTATCTTGGCCTGTAACATTTTTGAAAGCAGCTCCAGTCAGAATAAGAATATTGTTCTCCCATTCAGACATTGATGTTTTTAATAATAGGATGCCCTCTAGAGGACAAAAAAAAAAGTTGAAACTTTTCCAAAAGTCACCAACATCTCCCGTCCAGCTCCTCTGTGTAACTATTTTTGTCCCCATTTCTCTGTCAACAAGCAAGAGAACAATGAAAAATAGAAAGTGGGACCTAATCACAGTCTTCCGCTTGTTGTGTGCTTCTCGACAGCTCAGAGCACTGAGCACAGAATGCTCGGCCCAAGCAAAAAGACTCCAAAAACCAATGACCTAACAGGGATCAATGTGGTACTTATTAGTGATTCACCAATCAACCAGTCAGTGATTAGAATAGGTCTGCATTTCCCAGCTGTTGTCTGGGAAAAGGCTGGAATTTTCACACTTTTATTGTCATTAAAGCAAAAAAGTGACAATGTTTTTTCTGTCTGAAAACACATAAAAAACTACTTTTTTGGTGAACTTTGTTCCAGATTTTTTTATTTTTAAATCTGACAAAAGGTTAGAAAATGCAAAAACAAAACCAACAACAACAACAAAAAGAAAACAGGAAATGACACATCTTATCTTTTTTCAAAATTCCCAGCAATACAAGGAAAAAGCTCATTAAGCTTCAATCAAGTATTAACCATCAACATGTGAACCGTAAATCGTGCATGTAGTATAAAAATACCAGACTGGTAAATAAAGGCTTTCAATTTGAAAATGTTGTATTTTGACTGCAGTTGATAAATGCAAACAGAAGATTAGTATGTGTCAAAAAAAGGTCAATTGCATAAACAATATTTTTGAAAGTACCAAATAATCTCTTTCAAAACAAAGAAATGTTTTAAAGGATTTATTTTATCAAATAGTTTCATGATTCACAGATGGATTTTTTCTGATTTCATTAAAGAATTTAAAAATAATTAAAAGATGTGGAGGAATGAAGATCTCCCTTAAATAACTGATAAGAACAACAACAAAAAAAAACAAAAAACATACAGTCCTTTGTAAAACTTTGAACTTTGTCAGAACGCATCCATGGGTGCTAAAAACAATTTGACTAATGAACAACTGGGTGAAAATGGTAGTATTATGACTAAAATAGGCCTATAAAGGCTATTTAAAAAAATAAGCGGAAAATCAATCAATAGCAGCTCCAACAGGGGACACGAGGTAAATAATTTATAACTTCATTAAACACCAAACTGTGTTTTATCCAATCACTTCTTTGGAACCATCTTGTCAAATATTCTGAATTATTTTATGCAACATCAGCATTTTATGTCTCCTAGATTAGTTGGAATACGATGTGTTCAAATAATATATATAAAAAAAACGTCTTGTAAGGTAATTAAACAAACTTCCTCATAAATCTTGAATATTATTTCAGTCATGCAAAGGTAGTCTTATTATATTACGGGAATAAAGAGAAATCCACCGCTTCATCTCTACATGAGCTAAGGGACCGTTACTTTGTAAGCAGCTGTCGACCCCGTGGATTGTGCCTTAAGTGTGATGCAGCTGTGGGTTTTGGATCAACTTCACCTGCTATTTCAGACTGACAGCCTTTCTTATCAGCAGCAACAGGCGACCAACTGGCCATTTAGCTGCCCGGAGAAAAACAAAGACAGCTGACAACGCAAAGTCCTGGGGGGCAAACAAAGGAAACGCTTTGAATCGAGTTAATTAGTCTCACTAACTCGGCGTTAATATCTCAAGAAACGCGTAACAGGTATTTATATGCGCTTCAAAATGACAGGGTTGGCCACATAGGTTACCTCTTAGTCACCTCCATTCAGCTGTGTTGAGAGGTGCATCAGCACCCCAAAAAAAAAGATACGTCAAGCAAATAAAAATATAAAAGAGCCCTCGATATCCATTGAAAGAGAGGCTAATTTAAGGCAACAGGTGACATGATGTTAGCATGCCCCTAAAGAGGACTGCTATTCCGCTGTTTACTTTTCCCGCTAGCTAGTCTGCTAACATATCGGATATTAAAGTTAATGGTAGAAGCGGCGCAACATTAGCTTAGCCCTCGGACGTTCATTTTTTAAAATAAATTTCCCTTCCACAGCAAGCTAAAAAAATGTGTACCGTTGATAAAATGAAGCTAGGATTTTAAAAAAATAAAGTTGACATATTGGACATGATGGGAACGAACAACACTGTAAAAAAAATACTCGAATAAACTACCGTTTATCAGTTCCAGACGACTTCGCGTTAGCTAACCAGATGTTAGCTTACCTGCTCTTGGATCTTTAACACAGCCATGTTTCCCAGAATGAAAATTTTAAGAAAGAGGAGAGGCAGTAACTAGCCCAGGAGTTACTGTAGATTGACTTCCCGTGAGGGAGGGAACTGATAGGGAAGAGACTCTGGAGCGGAGCGGCTAACCCCCTCTTCCTGTCAGGAATAAACTCGCCACATTTTTATGGGAGACAAATGACTGAACGCTGCCGAGAGCTGAAACGTTACGTACCAGTCAGCACAGCGCGCCGCCGTCAGCCTGCACCACCAGACTGAAGAGGATTCATTCAACACTGTCCTAATACAGAATTTCCTTATGTTTTTTGTTGTCACCCATAACTGACTCAGTGCTTAAGTTTACAAAAACTCGCGCATTAAAAAAAAAAAAAACTTCGTCCACACGTCAACTAAAGCCAGTAGAATTAAGAAAAATGTAGTTTTGTATTTTTTCTGATCCAGTCTAAACTTTTGACCGAATTTGCTCGGGAGTCCGCACCTGGAAAGAATGGCAGCTACCATACATGTTTTTCACTAGAGAATGACTTTTACCGTTACATAAGCCAAATAACCCTTTAGTTTAATGGATAGCAAAAATTTAAGCTGGTTATTAACTATATCTTACAATCTTGGCATTTTTTAACACAGCTGTATGTCTCAACCAAAAACTGATTATCAACGCAATTCTACCATTAAGAGTGTATTCAGTTTTCTACAATACATGACTGTATGAAATTCTAAGAATCTATGTAACAAATATCAATTATATTTTTTTATGTATACAACATTTATTTGCATAATACAGGACAACAATCACAGAAGATTTGATTCCTGGAGAATTTCAGCCATGCTTGACAGGGTTAAGTAGGATAAACTTAAGACCTTTTAAAGACCGTCATGAATTAAATTTAAGACATGACATATTGCCAGAAACATTCAAATCAAGATTTTAGTAAAGAGAACTTTTATTGTCATCAATTTAAAGATTAATGCTTTTCACTGAAAATGATCAATTTAGCTCTTATTAAATTAAAACACTTATCTTAACCTAAGTAATCTTCTCAACACTTATCTAGATACCCAACCTAATCCTACTTAAATCTGAGCTCATCGCCTTTAGCACCAATTTCAGTTTTAAGGGTTTTCAGTTAGGCAAGATTTTCAAATTTTAGACTTGTCAAAGCCCTGTGGCAATCCAGGTGTGATCACATTGTAGACTTTGTATTTAGTCTTTGATTTATGAAAAGTCTTATGCTGCTGCAGACGAGACTGGCTTGAAAACTGCTTACCACATGTCCCACAAACATTCTTGGTGTTGTGGTTCTGCAGGTGTTCATGTAGACTTTCACCGCGTATCACACTTTTCCCACAAACCCCACAAATACAGATTTTGTCCCCTGCGTGTTTCTGCACGTGTGTCTTTAGCTTGTGGAAGTAATGGAAGATTTCTCCACATGCCTTACAGTAATACGACCCAACACTGTTCTGAGTGGCAGATAACTCTGTTTTCACTGTGTTCAGATTTAGGTCTGGTAATTGACTTTTTGCATGCTTTTTGCTTGGTGGACTAAGATCATCTGAACTTGAGGACGCTGCTTTGGTCGTGATGGATTCCTTGGTATTGCTGCAGGATTTGCCCTTGGTTACAACAGCAGTTTCATTTGGGTGCTCCATTTTGCCAGCTAAATCCAGTACTTTACCAAAGCCGCTATTCTGATGACTTTCCACTATAATAACTTCCCTTCCATCTTGGATGCGATTGTCCAAGCAGATGTCTGTGCCAAGGTCTTGATTTAGGTATAGACAGTGTTGTTGTGATTGACTGCTACCAGAGTGTTGGGCATCCACCACATTTAGAAGTCGGCCTGAGAAAATTGAGGATAAAAAAAAAAAACCTTATATATGGACTCTTCATGTAGCTGTGCCATTAACATAGAATGGCTTGTAGCTTGATACCTGCTGCTTTTTCTTTCATTTGGAGCAGCCGTGAAGCCGTTTCCTCCTGCTGTTCCGGACTGCTGAGCTCTTCCTCATCTTCCTCAGAGTCTTCGAGGCCCGAAGATTCTTCTTCAAACATGACAGTGTAGGGCAGACGATGATTCCCTGGAGAGAAAAGCATTGCTGTATTATTATTTCAACAAAAACATGGTGGATGTTTAGCTTCTGGAAAGCAAAAATAAAGGGGAGCAAATACACACTGACAGAAACCTAGAAATCCAGCTGAACCTTTGAAGAATGTGAATATTCTAAAATATTATGCAATATTATTATATAAATATTAATATTATTGTTTAAATAAATTCAAATGGTAAACACTGCAACCTGTTTGTGGCCAGAAGAGCAACTCATTTAATTTTCTTATTTTTTTCTTTTTGTCAGGACAAAAAAATAATTAAAATAAATAATAAAAATGAGAATAACAATTTTTCTATTAGTTGGAACAATTTCAAACCCCTTTTAAAGGAAATAAATTCTAGAAAAATTTAAGATTTGTCTGGTAATGTCTTCAGATTCTACCCGTAAAACATGAGATCACCAACTGTGGGTCATCTTATGCAGCACCTAAATCTTACTCACAAAAGAATTTATGACAATTTGCTGTTTAGGTACATCTACTCAGTAAAAAAAAAGGATCAAAGCTGGACAATATTCCAACAGTAATTGCTACACCTGACAACCACAAAAGAATAGTAGATCATTAAAAAAAACTGTAATTAAGCACACAAAAAAAATTAAAACATTGGTGGCCCTATATGGTGTATGAAACATACTGACCTGACGCTGGGTTTGTCTGCAGAATAGTATAATCTGGACGAAAAAAAAAAACACTTATCTTTAAGTGAATGAAAACAGTACTATGTATTATACATATAGCTTTATGTATGGTTAGTTGTTTTCGCAACTGATGCAAAAGTAAAAACATATCTCCAAGAAAACCTACAATGTTGTTTTGATAGGTGGACTTTAAAGATGCATCTCCGATTAAGGACCTTCTCGCAGCACGGACAGTGCCAGTGACTTCTTTCCTGAACTTTGTCAGAGCACATACATGGGATCACAAATCTTTCTGCAAATAGCAAAAAAAAAAACCAGGTTTGCTGATTAGCGGCAAACAACTAGTTTAAAAAAACAAATGCATCATGTCATGGTCAGTAATGAGCCATTAATTAAATAATTTATTGTCTATAAAAAAAGAACATGCAAATTACTCCATAAAAACATGAATGCTTTCAAAATTATATGGAAATTATGCTTGATGTGAATAATATTAATGCATAGTAAAAGTATGAGTTTTTCATTATGCTGTCTTATGTAGCCAGCAGACAATCAGTATTACGGTACATAAAATGTTTCAGGGACATTGAAAAAAAAATGGTATGAAATTTTACTCAACATCAAAGTTCTCAAATGTAATGTTTAAACCTACCAATGTCATCCTGGATAAAATGGACTGCTATATCATAATGTCTCTTCATCAGGTGGTGCTTTGAGGCGGGCACTTGCTTGAAACAGAAGAAACAGTTCTCCATAGTTGAAAACCTGAGAAGGCGCTCTTTGGAGATGAAAACAGTCTGTTGCCCTGGGAGACGAAAAAAGATTTGATTGGCTTCAAAGAAAAGATGAGTGACACAAATACATTTCTGATGCTTGAAACATTGAGTGGAATAAGCAATTCATATTTACCAAAAATGAATCAAACTATATGTCGTAATAAAGTATTAGAAAGGGGTTGAGTTTGTTTGCGGAGCAGAAAGTTACTTTTTGATCAGCAACAATTTTTGACAAAAATAAACATAGTTCTCACCAACAGTGGCGCTAAAGGTAGATGTTTGGGTCTTGCTGTTAACTCCTGAGTCTAGAGCAGATGGGCCAGAAGGAGAATTGTCTTCTTTAACAGCAGGAGCGGTAGCACAGCCAGTGGCAAGCTTTGCAGCAACTTCAGTAGTTGTAGTGTTGGTTACATGACAACCTGCAAGGAAGAGATGAGGAAAAAAAAAAAAAAAAACTAAATCAAAATTGCAAAAAAATTGTATATTATAAATTTGCCTGTGAACATGTTCTACCCAGAACTCCTTCAGTTGCAACCAATTCTATTTATGTAAAAATCAAAATATTAGCACCTTTTGTTCTTCAGTTATGAACAGGCAATCCTTTTTTTATTTTAAATTATTTAAAAGGTAAATTGAATTATCTATTTCCATCTTTTAAAGCTTTTCAAATATCGTACATATATTTAAAACAAATCTTATACTGTGATCATACCCAGGGATGTAGAACCGCACATATTCAAAAAGGCCCACAATCAGATGTGAAATGAGAGCGCCATCCCCAGCAAACTCAAACTCTGCTGCAGTCTGTATTTCTCCATCAGTCTCCATCTTGTGGACACGGATTCCACTCATGTTTTACATAGTTGCGTGTTGCCTTTAGCTATTTGCTTCTGCTTTCTCAGCAAAACCTGCCATAGGCCAATTTCTACTTATTTGGATGAAGCCAAGACAGAACCATGTCATGGCTGATTTAGCACTATAGAGCAGGTTTAGTGAAAGCTCGTTTCAAGTGATAAGACATTTAAAGTTGCTTGCACTAGGATTTCCATTAAACATTTCCCCAAACAGGTACAGGTGTGTACTTGCAATAACTAGAACAACTCTCAACAGGGAGTTTGTTCGTTGTGCTTGGTGTTCGCATGTGTTTTATAGCCAAAAACCCGCCACTAAAGAGGATTATAGCGTTACTAACATGTAAACAAGCGGTTCGCGGCGCAAGTTACACCCATAATTCACGCAAAGCCTCATGGGGGCTGGGAATAAGGTGGATAGTTTGTTTGAAACGGGATACATCTGATTAATTAAACAGGCAGTCATAATAAGCCATCATTTCTATTGAATTCATTAACCATACGAATCAAACCAATACAGCATGGACTGACCTTGTTTCTTCGGCAACTTTTTCTTCAGGATAATCTCCAATAGAGAAGAGTGGCGCTTGTTTTCCTCCTTCAGCCGAGTAACCTCTTGCTCGTACATTTCTATAGTTTTGTCGATAACATCAAGGATTTCGGATGTAGCAGTCCGCAGTCGCCCAGCCACAAACAACTTTAGCTCCTCCAGTTGGCTCATTTTCACTCAAGACCTTTCGGACACACGAGGAATACTGCTCCAGTTAAAGAACATCTCCGCTCTTTTCATTCAAATAGACAAGCCCCTTTTATCTGCGGATTACATTAGTTTAATGTGTCGCCCCCTACCGCACCGGAGTATGTTGGACGCAGGCATGAAAAGGCAATATTTAAGAAAATTTATATTTCAGGTCCATCTCCCCAGCAAATTAAGAATTTTTCAAAACAATAAGTTTAAAAAGCTTGCAGCTGAAGCTCACAAAAAAAGTTAAATAGGCCAATTTAATAATTTTCAGGCAATTGAAAGCCCAGTTTCATAAATAAAAAAAGTACCCAAGGTTGAGTTACTTTGTGGTCTACAAAATCAAGACTACTAAAGCTGGACAAATAACATGCAGGCTTGGGCATCAACTCTTGCAATTCTTTGGTTCAGCTGAGTTTATTTGATCCAAAGAGTTCTCAAGGTTTACTCTTTTCTAAAGCCGACAGTGGCAATATACCATGACAGAATGTATTGAAAAATGATGAGCAGTGATGGAAACTATTCATTTGGAACATTCTGGCGATCCCTCAAGAGAAGACGCACTCCTCAAAGGCATTGCTACTGGCTTCAGTTAACCTCATCAATGGTGTCTGCAAAAGTAAAACAAACAAACAAAAAAAAAACAATTTATTAAAGTTCATGTTGGACTACAGTAGAACTTCACATCTTACCTTTCATCAGTGAAGTAATTTTGCCACTTTTCCATGAGAAATTCCACACTTCACCTTTACTGCTGAAAGTTCCTCTCGCTTAAAGCAGGTGTGGCAAATATTGATGAGCTGCAGCCTATTAGAGTGGTCTCCGTTACTTAAGTTCATGTCAGCAAATCTCTCTTACATACATTTGCAAGCTATGTGAACATCGATGTGTTTAGATGTTCAAAACATTTCCATATCCATTGGTATACAAAAACCTCCATTTGGGGAGGTAGATTGCTTCTACAATCATTTGTAAAATAATTAGTCACTTATGAGTCACAAAAGAGCTACGTTAATTTAAAATTATATTACTGAGCTGTTAAAGCTACAAACTCCAACTGAAGACATCAACATTCCTCATCCAAATATAAGACTGGATTTGACATGGTTCATACCTGACTGCATTGTGTCAGATTTAAAGTTTGTTGTAGGGGGACTATATTGTGAGTCTCATATTCAGGAGTTGGACTTGGCCCCTTAAATCTAGTTTAAAAAGCCCCTTCTTGTTCCAACCCAACTGTGCACCAGAGCTCAGAGCAGAGTCCATGAAGACCTGAGTGAGTCTTTAATTAGTCATCCAGTCAGTGTAGCTGAGCAGCCTTGTGTTCTTGTTCAACGTTAGTGCCTGACCTTACAAATGCCATGATAAAAGAATAAATATTAAATGTGTTCACATACTGACTTCTCAGGGTTGAAGTTGTTGTGGCTGCAAAAAGTAGGCCGACAGCATAGAAGGAGACAGTTTTAAAAATAGTATGTTACTAAAGTCCATGTGTCAAGGCAAAACTCCAATACTTTGTGTTGTTGCTTTGTCTTTTATTTTGACATTGTCCTCCTCAATTATTCTACCTATTTCTTCATTTAGTGTGTGTGTTTGTGATGTTTGTCTGTGCATGCTTTTCATACACGGATGCCTACAAACATGCAGCAGTAGGTCTTTGAGCATTACATGTAAAACTGTCCAGGTGTTTATGGTCCACATATTTACCCTTCCCCAGTCTTTCTATCGTTCAACAAACAACAAATATATTAAAGAAAGGTAGAGACAGTGCTTGTAAAATATAAAAAACCCCAATGAACTTTTGGCAAGTGAAAAACAAACCTTGTTGCTAAAGGTATGTAACTTTATTTAGAAAAGAACAATCTACAATTCAATTCTAATGGTCAACATTTGAAATGTCATAAAATATTCGTTCCTCATTTTAATTTGCAAAGCAGGTCATAATGAATAGCAGAAAACTTAGAAACAGTTCATGAAAATTAGAAACTGGAATAAGCTGTCATTTTTTGCATCTCAAAATATAGTTTCAATCAAAAAGCCTTGATCTGAACAAGCCTGAAAGCAGATAGACCCTTTATATTAATCACAATAATCTCAGAAAACTCTTATATGAAGGCTACCTTCATAAGACATTAAATGATTTTATTAGAAATGTTGAGCAAAACTAAGAGTAAAACTCTGCAAGTACAATCAAACATTGCAATTTCAGTGCTTTTGGTGTATCCAGGCGTCTTCTGGTGGTCTATGTTGTGCATTTGGAGGAAGAGGGGTCACATTGGTATCCGTACTCACAGCAGTGCTTACCGTCCGCACAGCACACACCCTGAAAATTATTCACAGAGTTAAAACAAAACTAGTCACAAAAGTTTTACAATCAAGCAATATTCATTTCTATATTTCTGGAGTTTCTGTATTCCAAATTACTTTTTACATTATCCTTTTTTTGTGCCATTCCTTCTTCTATTGTGAAGCACATTAAAGTGCATGCCAATGATTCCCAAACAACAAAACAGATGTGCAAGTCATACCAGTGGGTAAGGACAGCAGTTCCACTTGTTTTTGGGTCCCTTGCAGCAGCTCGAGCCACCTGGGCAGTAAAATTTATCATCACAGCGAATGACTCCCTGGTTAAAGGAGTCCACACTGGCTTCTGTCAGAGCCGTCAGTGGTGTCTGCAAAATTAAAGTAGAAAAAACCCCAAATAAACATACAAGCTGAATATTCTTCTGTATCTGTTTAAATGTATTTTTTATATAAATTTTTGTCAATCTCTTTTGTTTCTCTTAATGGTGTTGTTATACATTTGTGGCCACTAGGGGGAGCAGAAATATAAATGTAAAGAAAAACTGCTATATCAAGCACTATACCTCCTTCTTAGTGCTTTTGTTCTCAGACACTGAAAGAAGAGAAGCTGGGACTGAAGTCAGAGATTTTTGGTAGGTGAACAGATACTCCAGTCCTTCTCTAACACAGTGAGTGTAAGTGTGGTCACAGTCGTAACCGTATGGACAACAGTGATAGCCGTCCAGGCAACATTTTGCCTACAAGACAAAAACAATGTATGTAGAAATTAGTTAAAGAACAGCAAAACATGTTTTCAAGAACTGGAGTGAACAAAAGGAATATCTCCTCAGATTGCAGATATACTTACAGGAGACATGGGGCAGCAGAACCAGCCACTCTTTGGGTGTTTGCAGCAAGTCGTGCCATCAGGACACACGGTATAGCTGTCACAGTAAACAACTGAACTTTTTAATTGTTCTGGGGAATTGTCTTGTTTGACCTCCTCAAACGGGGACAGCGAGAGAGCAGAGGTGCTCGGCACCTCTGCAGCCACTTTCTTCATAATCGGTATGGTGAGCCATGGTTGGTATTGCTTCACACACATCTGAGAGGTAAGGTTACAGAGATAACCTGAGGGACAGCAGTGGGTTTGGTCACTGCAGCAGACAGCCTTCACCCAGACAAATGCAAGAAGAGAGAATCAGTGACATCAGTTTTTTTTAAGCCTACATCACCACACCACTGACTTAAATGTCTCTGTGTTTAAAACAATGTGACGTACCTTTGGATATGGACAGCAGCTATATCCACCAGCAGTTTGGCAACAAGTTTCCATATCAGAGCAGGTGTTCCCATCAGGACATCTGATGGAGCAAGATGCAAATCCCCACAGAAACACTCCCACACACAGCCACAGAGTCATCCTCAACATCTAATGGAGAGAGAATGTCAGTATAAATTTCTGTAGTATGAACAGCTGCAGTTTTTAGAAATTTGATTGTTTATTTCAACAGGACAACGCTGTAGTTCACAACACCTGTCTGACAAAGGTCTCCTCCAGGACCATAATATCTGTTTTTTGGACAACCCTGTGTATTCCCCTGATCTAAATCCTATTGAAATATTGGGGATGGGAGGAAAGTAAGATTTACAAAATGGGGACCAGTTCTAGATGACTGATGTCCCTCAAGGAACAGCATATGAAGCAATATTCCCACCAGGCTAAAGTCAGGCACTTTCATCAAGCATATCTAAGCTAATTTTTGAAAACAATAAATATGACCAATATAAATTGTTACTCTGCTTTTTTCTTGTTCCTGTTTCTTGTTCTCATATTTTGACTAGCATATGTCAAAAATATGACACAAAGACCAAGACCTTCTGATCCATTACATGTTCATGGCTTTCCTGCTATTCCTTACTAGCATTAAAACAGAGTGAATCATTTTCCCACGACCAGCAGAAACCTTCTCAAGCCAACACAGAAGTGGATCTGCTGACATTTGGTTTGTGGTGTTCAATTCATTATGACTCAACAGGTTTAAATTATTTCTCATTTCTAAATGGGTCAGTGATCATTGTAAGCCATGTTTTAAGCTAAAGTCATAAAACATGACACACACAGAAATACATGGGTTACTCGCCAGTGTCATCACCAAATATAGAAGAACTGAGGATTTGAGAAGTCACTATAAATCTTTAGTGGGGTTAAGGTCAGGGCTTTGAGAAACATGCTGTCCTGTGTGTTATGGAACGGTTTTTCTGTTGGGGCATCCAACTGTGTTCAATCATTAATCTGAACTGCACCAAGCTACCACCATGAGATGGAAAATAATTCCAAGAATGAGTCATTATCTATAATGTAAAATAAACTTCAGAAAAACAGCTGTCTTGGTCTGCTTTGAAGCCAGTCTTAAATTACTATAGACTAAGAGGATGTGAGACAAGATAGAAACACCTGCCTCAAAATAGACAGGTGTCACACTCCACATCGACAAGTCAACTGTATCAGGTATCTTGGAAAGTAAAACTTTGGTTTGTTTACTTGGAAGAATGAGCTAATAAAGGTTTCTGAGCAGGTGTTCTTCCTTATAGAACTGATAACGGAGGCTTCAGTGAAGGTGTTTCTCTTCACCCACCCATCTCTCCCTAGAGGACCTCTAGGGACCCATCTCTAGGGAGAGAAGGCACCATGTACATGACTGAAGAGATATATAAAAAGAATTGTATGTTTTAAGTTTCACTTTACTTCTTCACTTCTTCTTCTCTCTTGCTTTTTCATGATACTTACTCTGATTTTCTAAATAAGATATCTAAAGACAAACGCACATTTCTCTGATTGATTCAGTGTTTCGCTCACTCCCGAAAATGAAAGAGATTTTTTCCTAAACACAGGAGAAATGTTTCATGGTCAAATAATCCCAAACACACAAGAACAAAACCAGCATTGAAACAGATAATGCTGGCAGGAAGCTTCTGAAGTGGTCCTAACTTCATGCTACTTATACATCGAGGAGTACAATGTATAGCCATTAAAGTCAAGTTTGTGACAACCAATTCAAATGAACCCTCTATCAAGTTGATATATCCAGTCAGAATTACACTACACACATGCTGATGTTGACAAAATGCTTGCAGTCAAAGTGAAACTAGCTAAGAGACATTTAACCAAATATAAACCAAACAGGTGTTTGTGTACATTTGAAGCTGTACGTAAAGTTTTGAGCATGTACATAGAAGCTTCACAAGTAATTCGACCATTCACACCTGATTCTTGCTGTTTAAAATTTAGCAGCAATGCATGTCATGTTTCAGGTCAAGTTGATCAAAAACAGAACGATTCAAATAAATCAATAAAAGTCATAACAGGATATTCAGGCCAATGACGTTCTTAAGTAAAGCTTTTACTGTAGCTGTAAATTATGGTTAATAAAACAACTACATGTAAAAGAAAATTCAATGAGATTTATTGAAGTCTTACCTCCTGCCAATGAAGTGATTGAAAAGCTTCCTGTCACAAGGTTCACACTTCCCTTAAATGGTACGCCACACTCGCTCTTTATAGCAGAAAGTAGACCCTCCCTCTGCACAGAGTCAGATGAACATTTTTGGCTTAACAGTGGAGATAAGTGTTGTAATCACTGTACAAGGCTACAGGCGCACTTGCAAGCTTTTAATCACAAGACCGGTCCGAAAGGCTTGAGTCAAACACCAAGAATCTTCTAGTTATGCAGAAACATTCCAAAGACACTCCAGAGTTTTAGACTTTTATTTTAAAGATTACAGACATTTATTCATGAATTTTAACAGTTTACAAATCTTTATGCAAAAGAATCCAAAGCTTAAAACTGGACTCATATCACAGAATTTATCAGAAAGCTGTATTTTAACCTTTCCATGTCAGAAATAGTTTTATACTTAAGAGATTTTTATAAGGTTTTGAACCCCTATTTGTAAACTGTAAAGAGTCCAGTTCCTCCATTTGATCTTTTATTATTTTATGTTGTCAGTGCAACACAATTACCTTCTTGAGAAACACATATCACTTTGCTTTTGCACTAAGGCATTATTCATTTCTGGAAATATGAAACTGTTAGGCTTGCGGCATATCTAAACCTGTTACTTAATAAAGAAATTCAAAACGTTTGAGTATCCATTATGTCTGCAACATTTAAAAACTTATAATGAGTTTAAAGATAGAAGCCCACATTTTATTGCATTTTTATATGTGACTTGTCCTTTACTATACAGATCTTATGTTTGCATGATTGTGTGGTGAAGGTCACTAACAAATTGACCTCAATCAATTTTCCCTTCTCCTCATTACTTCTCCTTTTCTTCTTGGGTTCAGTCTGTGGGAAGAATAACCGTTTAAGTGACATTGCAGAAAGAAGAAGTCTTGGGTTAGATGCACCCAAAACAAAAGAAAAAGCATGACTGCCAGGAATGTTTCACTGTTTCACAATAGTGGAGTTTTTACATTCAGGTCTTAGAGGAAGTTCTAAATCAATCAACATTAGTGAATTGCAGACTAAAGCCATTTTCAGTGGTAATGTCTCCTATAAAGTTAAAATAAAAGGGAGGATACATATTACAAAAAAATCTATTAATTTAGATTATTTTCAAATAGAAAACTATCTTTAGTTTTTTTTAATAGAGTTTTTGTATAACCGCTTTATGGCATTAACAAGAGGAAGTATCAAAGAATCAGTTTGAATCCTTGCTCAATTGCAGTCTACCTATTTGGCAACCAATGTTTGTTCTGGTTGTGCAAGTTTCCGCAGCTTCCAAGGCTGCAGAGCGTTATGAGTCAGACAATCCCCACAGAATTGGGATATCAGACTTTCATTTTTCACTTGGACATAAGAATGTGAGCTATCGGCGCTGCTATCAGATCAGTTGGTACAGAAAGGTTTCAATGGGGATGGTCGGAAAACAAACTCAGCAATGCTAGTTCACATGCTGCATGTGTACAGTTGGAGGCACAAACCAGGGTGAACAGAGTTAAAAACCCAGCACTGCACTTACTGTAGAAAAGCCTGAGCACCAGCATGTGCACCAACTGCTACTAACAGGAATGTTTTGATACCTTATTATCTCATAATATCCAACATGTTGATGCTTGTAAGTACTAGCTCTTCTGCAAAACCCTGTGCTGGTTGTTTGTCTCAAGCTTGCCTAGGAAAGCCTGGAAAGCATGAAATACAATGACAATAAAAAGCAGGGGTATCTAAGCAGTCTCCTCTACTATGGCTTGTTCGGTCAGTTCAGCATCTGTTGTCAGATCGCTATAGCTCAAACTGATGACTATATCAGTCAAACAGGCATATGCTGTGATCACCATTATACTATATTTAATCAGCATGACAGCAGTTACATTACACTTTCTTATAACAGCCGTAGCGTATGACATCCCGACTTAGCAGTTAAATTAAATTAAAATCATGTGTGCACTGACTATCCTCTACAGTGCTTAATTTAAAATGTGGTAGGAGGGGAAGAAGTACGGCAAAACAGCTGACATTGATTCAACATTTATCAGATGTTGATCAGACATCGGCGTTTTAGTCATTAGATTTCAACCACAAAACAACATGGATTCAATGACACAGTTTCAACGGTTAGGATTGGATGGTTGTTTGATCCACTGTCAGTTGTCGACTTCAACCAAATATCAACCAATCTGACTATAATTCAACATTGATTTAGCATTGTGTGCTGTCTGGGTTATTTTATGCTAAACTGTGTAATTTAACTTTCATTGTTTTGCAGAAATCAGTTTTCATTTTGACAGGAAGGGTTTTTTTTGGTAGCTTTTTTTGCTGATATTCAATGTTGTTGATCACAAGTGATTTATAAAACCAATAAAAAAAGGTAAAACATTGAAGAATACTTTTCATAGGCACTGTGAACTATAAAATACGTTGTCTTATTTTACTCTTAGCATAAGAGCCACGTTCATCTGAATGAACGTTCATTTGGCTCCCTGTGCAGCCTCCTGTGTATTGAGAGTGTGGTTCAAAACTTGAGCAAAGATGATATCTAACTGAAGGCTTATATCCATGAGTAATTCATATCCTCAGAATACTACAACAATGGAAAAAGTCATGCAAATTCTTTATTGTTCTGTGTAGTAAAATATTCACCTGAAGTAAAATAAAGGCAAGAAGATTATATATGACAGTCATAATAATTAGTACACAACCTAAGGGAGACAGTTAGACACAATGAGATTTTATTGGGAATGTTTACCTATCATTAGAGAAAAAGTGGCCAAGTAAAAATGAATAATGTGATTTGAGTATTTTGGTGTGTTCCTGTGGTCATCATCTTCTATCTTCCGCATGTGGTGGAGAAGGAGGCTCCATAGTTTTATGCTGGTCATCAGAATACCAAAAACCCTGAAATTATATTCAGTGTTAGAGATAAATAGGGACACATTTTTTTTTACATTCAACACATTAATTTCTATATATTTGGTAAAGAAAGGCTTTCAGTTTTCACAAATGGCTTTTGCCATAAACTATTACTAAACTATTACTTGTCCCACCACATCTGGAAATGTGCAGTATGACAGGGCTAAATGTTCAAATTGAATTATTCCTTAACAACAACTGAACAGAAAAGTTAACCATACCTGTTAGTTAGGACAGCAGTTCCACTGGGCATTGACTCCCTTACAGCAACGTGAACCATTTGGACAGTAAAACTGATCATCACAGGGAATAACTCCCTGCTCACTGGCTCCTCTTGCAGCTGTAAATACTATCTATAAAATAAGGACAACTTCATCATTATTATTATTGTTATTTTTGTCTCCTAGGTACATATTTTAGCATCGACATGTTTCATGCACAACGCATTAATAAGTTGGTTTCAAAAATATTAATCCTCCAAGCGCTTAAAAATGTGTTTTAAGTGCACAAAATATGGCATATTAACATAATAGGGCAGGCCTATACATATTTTGACCACTAGAGGGAGAAGTAACAAGGAGATGAAAGGAAAAAGAGAATGGTTAAAAATCACAATGATGCCACAACTCTGATGTAACACATCAGAGTTGTAACTTTCAATGCTTTTAATGCTTTAATGCTGAAATTAAAGGCTCGTGAATACTTTTGCAACGGATCATGGCTAAAGACAGAGTCGTAGATCTTACCTCCTGCTCCTGGTTTTGGTCTTCAGATGCCGCAAGCAGAGAGGCAGGGACTGAAGTCAGAGCTTGTTTGTAGTTGAACGGATACTCCAGGCTTTGCCTGATGCAGTGAGTGTAAGTGAGGTCACAGTCGTAACCGTATGGACAGCAGTGGTAGCCGTCCAGGCAACATCTTCCCTACAAGACAACAGATGCAGTGATATTCAAAAACTGGAGCCTTCTTGCAAAGTTGCAAAACAAAGCCATAGGTGGTGAAAAAAATACAGCAGGTAAAATTTACATTCAACTTTTGTTTTTTTTACCCTTTACTCCATTTGAGAGCTAATCTGCTTTTATATGTTTCTAAGTGAGGAATACTCGAGTTGCTCTGCTGTGAATTTTATGCTGATGGCCTCATTAGAAATATTTCAACTTGTACAAACATCGACTTATTGAATACTTATCCTTGCTATATTTTCTATCAATACCTTAGTGACAAGAAACACTTTTCATCTCACAGATGTACTCACAGGAGAGTATGGACAGCAGAACCAGGCCCCCTTTGGATGTCTACAGCAAGTTGTACTATCAGGACAATAATAAAAGTTGTCACAGTAGACAACCGTGCTCTTTATCTGGTCAGGGACGTTGTTGTCTTCAACCTTCTCTAAGGGGGTCAGAAACAGATCAGGTGTGCTTGGAGCCTCTGCAGCCACTTTCTTCACCATCGGTATCCGGATCCATGGCTGGTATTGCTTTACACACATCTGCGTGGCAAGGTCACAGCGATATCCATAGGGACAGCAGTGGGCCTTGTCAGTACAGCACACAGCCTGCAGAAAAATCAAAAACACTCAACAAGAAGAACTGGCAACAGGTGTTTAAAGGTCATGATGGCTGAAGGCATGTGGCTTACTTTTGGATATGGACAGCAGCCGTATCCATGAGCAGTCAGGCAGCATGTTGACATATCAGCACAGGAAGTCCCATCGGGACATTTGATGTCACAGAAAGCAGAGCCCCACAGAAAGACTCCAACACACAGCCACAAAGTGGTGCTCAACATCTGGTGGAGAAAGAGTGAGAGTTGGTTTTATTTTTACTCTTTGTGCCATAATCTTTGCATTTCAACTTTTGCCCCACGGGTCAAGACAAAGTAACAGATAGTTTAAAATAAATTGAATCAGAGTAAAACAAAAAGAAAAATAAAAGTTGATTTTAAGATATTTGTAATTTCTTACCTTGTGCACATGAAGTGATACAACCGTTTCTTGTCACAAGTTTGGCACGTTGCTCTTTATATACAACACCGGACACTCCCATCGATACAAAGCCGGAAAAGCCTTTCTTTAGGTTTGCTGATTAATTATTTGCAGGGTGGAAAACACTCCCACAAAAACCTACCTCAACGAGCATGACATACATTATGAGGTGGTATTATTGACCTTTGGTACATCACACTGTTTCCCAATCACAAGACTCAAACACAATAACGTTTTAAAACATGTTGGCCAAGTGTCATAAACCTGGATTTGTATACCCACTGTGAACTTATCCTACAGCACCCTAAGCCTGTGCAATGGTTTCAACTACAGAATCAGGTCTGTTTTTAAAGCAGTTTTAGTCTCTTATCATGCAGAGATTTCTCTAGGTTTACATAATTTACTTTAAGGTACGAATTCCCCAAAGTCTTAATAGCTAGTCTGTTTTATTTTCTTTTTTAAGTATAAGGGGTTTCATCTCTAGCAAATTTGAAGCACTCAAATTTTTTTTTGCATTTTGTTTTTGAAGATTTTTATATTCATGTCACAGCACAATGATGCAATTTCCACAACTGTTGGGTAAATTATATCTAAAGTGTTCTTAGGAACGAGTATTTGCTGTTTATCCTGCGAATCCCCATGTTGCCCTCTGAAGGACCAATCCCTTGTCTATATACCAACTGTGTGCCCCAAGTTCAATTTCCCTACGTTTGCTTCTGACATTATTTCTGGTTCATGAGTGACCTGATACAGGGAATGCAACATTTTACTTCTTAATGCACTTCTCTTCTTGTGAAACTCTACCAAATTCTTGA
The DNA here is from genome assembly GCA_902982915.1 of Phalloptychus januarius. NCBI lineage: Eukaryota > Metazoa > Chordata > Actinopteri > Cyprinodontiformes > Poeciliidae > Phalloptychus > Phalloptychus januarius. The sequence goes on along the minus strand of CADWAE010000038.1, from coordinate 8,165,102 downwards.
ATGGATTTTGCTCAACAATCATAAGGCTGCAGTTATCCCTGTTCCACATTTTCCTACCAAATGCTTGGTCAAACTCCTATTAATATGCTCTTTTTCACATTACTCTAACTGTCTAAATCCATTAGTTATGTTTTTTCTGTAAGCCACAATTATACAATTTACAATAAAGACCTGAAATATTTCAAAGTGTAAAAAATCTACATGCCCTTTCTGAAATGACTGATGTAATATTGTTTTTCTACAGTATGTTCTTGTTTTTAGCTCTACTTGTACCCATAAAACATTTAGGAGTCTATTTTAAGTGAAACTTGGCCTGGATGTTATTGCAATGCCAAACATGTTAAACACTCACACTCATACAAAAAAAGTATCACTTGTATTACACATTCACCTTGAAGTTCCAAGCAGGTAAAGTCAAACAAAGTTAAAACAACACCTTTATTTGTTGAATTCTTGTAGTTTATACATTTACACTGCAATGTAACATCTTGCTGAACAAAACAAGAACCTATTGAGTTCACTATTACCTGCGTGGCTAACATCCTATAACAGATCCAACTTCAATATGAGGCTGGCAAGACATCAGGATCTACATGCATGACAGGCACCGGCAGAACAGCCTTGTGTAGTGGTGGAAGATGTGAGGTATGAAGTGAGAGCGTGGGAAAAAGCATTCAGACTTAGATCCAGAGGCATGAGAAAGAAACATAAACTAAAGAATCTCAATCCTCAAAATCTGGAAACCCGCCCCACAAAAAACAACCTTGCTGGACAGAAAAAAGATGTACCAGTAGTTCCCTCATCTCAACTCCAAATACAGAAGAACCTCAGCATTACATATTATGTCCACTTTTTTTCAACCCTGATGACTGCAGCTGGGTGAAAAACGTTTTCCGCAATCGAAGGCAAAATGACACCGGTGAAGTGTGAGGAAAACAGGAGCACTGTAATGATACGGTTTTTAGTCAAGCTCTGAGTCCGACTGAGATGTTGCCTTCTTTTTCTTTTTTCTGCCGTGCTTTTTGTGCTTCTTTTTCCTCTTCTTCTTGGATTTTACCTAGAACCAGAAATATATTTTGTTAAACATATATATGTATATATATATAGCGCACTGTATGTGAATTAAAATGCCAATGTATACAATGTATAAAATAACAACAAGGTGACACTTGTTTTTCTGGGGGGGATAATAACTAAAATTGCTTACAGTGAATTTTACAGTGAATTTCTCCCTCTCCTCGCTACTTCTCTTTTTCTTCTTGGGTTCGGCCTATAAAAGTAATAAAAGCTGATCAGTGTTCGGCTACAACACCTCCTAAAACATTATTGTCAGTAATGTTTCCTAATTTACAGTGAGAGAAACTTTAGCAGTTTGGCCTTAGCGGAACTTCGAAACCACACAGTAGACATGTATGAGTGCTTATGCATCATGTTTTGAGATAATAATAAAATACTATTTACATTTTACTGAATTTTGCACGTGGAACTGAATCAGTCAGTTCCTGCAATAATAAAATAAATGCAACAATAAATCATACCTCATCCCAATCTGAGTCAACGGTCGATTCTGATGAAGAGTCTTTGTGACTTCTCTCTGTCTTCCTTTTCCTTTTACGCTCCTTTTCATCCTGATGGAGGCAAGGTTTACTATCAGTATCACTGTTTCAGTGACTTTAAATCTTCTGAGCTTTTTGGACCAGGCAAATTACCTTCTCTTTCTCTCCATCTTCCCTGATTCGTTTCCTTTTCTTAAGAAAGAAACAGAACAGTTTTAAGATTAATTTTTTTTTTCCATCCAAGTGCCGTAAAAAGGGCAGAATGAATCATTCTAAAAAGAACCTTGATTTCAGCATCCAAATCGTCTTCTGAGATGTCCGATGGTCTCTTGGCTGAAGATCGCTTTCGTTTCCGTTTTTTTTTTATGCTCTTCTTTTCACCCTGTGTTTAAACATACAACTTCGTTTCAAAAGAGTTATTAAGTTTGTGTTCAGTGGTCACAAAATGGCCGACCAACTGGTTTGCAGGGTTGAAACTGAGACCAAATTTAAATCCTACACTAGATTAATGCTTATCAGCATTAACCTCTTTTACGTCTATAACTAAAAAAAGCTGTAGCTCTTATTAGATCAGATTAATGATAATCAGCTTTATTTCCAGTCAATCTTTGAAGAAACTGCTTCTTAATCCGTCAAAACCAGATTGAATTTGCGTAATCAAAAAGTCGACACTTTCAATTACTGACATTATTCAAATCTAATCTGACCAGAATACTTGCTTATAAACAATTCCAATGTGAGCTGTGTAATATGTATTTATATTGGCTTGACAGACATCACAACAAGTAAAGCGTTCCAATTGCAATGCCAGGGACCAGATTAGGATTAGATTTAAAGTTGAATAGTTCCGTTATGTCTGTTTTTACTAAATATCTCAGACGTGACTTACCTCGTCTTCGGACTCTGAAGAAGAGCTGCTGGAGGAATCAGAACTCGATGAGGAGGAAGATGAAGAATGCTTGAGCAAAACACATTAAAAGCAGGGTTCATGAGATTTGAGCCAATACAATTGGCTCTAATTAAGTGGATTAAATCAGATTTCTAAAATCTGGAAACCGTGTTTTTATGTTGCTGCGTGGGAGGGTACAGGATTAGCGCGGTAAAGTTGCCAACCAAAATACTGGAAGTCTCTCCTCACCCTGCTAGGCTTCTTCTTCTCCTTCTTCTTTTTCTGAATGCATGTGCAAAAGCAAAGAAGAGCCTGGTTGAGTAAGCATGATTGAATGGGATCATCATCCAAAAATCTGATTACACACCTCTTTTTTGTCTCTCTTGTCCTCGCTATCCATCGACTTTTTGTCCCGTTCTTTGTCCCCAAGCCTTTTTTCTCGGTTTTTAGCCAGTTCTTTCCTCCATCTCTGCAAACAAAGTTACGAAGGTCAGCAACGGATATGACTTAAGCAGATCAAAGGACATTATTGCAGCTTTTAAGTCATTTATTTATTAACAAGAGAAGCGAGTAAAATATTTGGCATCATCATTTGAACCAGTAGATTGATGTGTCTGAACCACTGACTGCTACTGCACAGATAGGCCTGTGGAATAAGAGGAGGTTACTTCAACACTACCTCATTCATTTTGTCTTCAAAGTCAGCCAGGGCCCGAGATCCCTTTTTCTTCTTCTCCAGCTGCTCCTTTAGCTCTTCCCTGTTCAACAAAGTGAATCGGCTTCAGAATGCAACAAGCTTACGTTTTCAAAACAATACATTCATTTTGTGGGAAAAAAAAGTACATTTCTTTCTTTTCATTTTTAACAGCCAAATGATGTGTAATAATTTTTAAGCACTGAATTCACTTCAAACCAGACATAAGCATTAACTTTGTGCAAAAGTTACATTTAAGAAATGCTCCATTTTGACTCTAGATTCATGTTTTTTATAAGGGGGTCATGTCATGGGATGATTTTTTGCAGGTCAGAAGTTTTCTGCTGACAGACAGCAAAATCATTTTACACCTCCTGTCTTTTATTGCCATTTATGCTTGCAGAAGGAAAGCTTGGGACATCTCACATTTCAGGTGGACACACAAAGGACCTAGATAACCGTGCTTATGGTTTAATTCACTCAATTTATAATGGCAAAGTAATCCATAAACAAAGCAGTCACATGTAGCTTTTAAATAATAATAAAAAAAAAAAGAAGTATTTCCTCTTCTCTCTGGCAGCCCAGATATAATGCTGTGGCCTACTTATTAAAAGCTACGAGACAAAAGAATGACTCAATAGTTTTCTTCAAGTATTCAATAGCAATGTCAACAACAATACTGTTTGGACTTCTACTATGTTTGCTGTAATATCCAGAGTGTCGGTAATTCACAGTGTGTGAATTACACACCCCATACACACTGCTGGTCAGGTCTCATATAAGCAAAAATATTAGTTTCATCTTGTTTTCTTTCGCCAACTAACCATGTTGGTCGAGGTCTGCTTAAGTAATCCTGTATAGTTGGTCCGGAGTTCTGGACAGGCCCCTTGGCTCGAGCAGCTGCGATGGGGTTTATGTATGCCTGAAACACAACAGAAGAACATTGTAATATTCATATTTGACTAGAACCTGATAATAAATACACCATAATATTAAGAAAATAACTCTGGATGGATATCAAAAGCATTACTGAAAGAAAGAACCACAATACTATAAATTCAACAAAACTGCTGTCCTCTAAGTAGAATACAACTGGGCAATATAAAAATAAAATGACTTTAAATAAACAATCGGGAAACAACATTTTATCTAGCAATATGTACGCTACTGAAAACTTTGGGACCAATAAAGTATTTTTGAATTTGAATTGTTAAGGCGGAGTAATTATCTTTTTTTCCTAGTTAAAATTTAAACTTGATCATTCTGAAGTGAACAAAAAAAACCATTAAATATTTTTAGATGTTATTGTTTAAAGATATAATGGAAATGCATGCACCGCATGAACAAATAAGAAATAATTTAGTTTTTTTTTAAAACACCGCAGCTATTTATGCTCAAGCTTCGCTCATATGCACAAAATAAATAAAAGACCCACAAATCGACTTTGTACCAATATCAATCACCATTAGAGCAATTTTAATATAATAGACAAAATCGACAAGAAAAACATATCAGAAGGCGTGAAGGTTTAAGCTGAAATGTGACAGCTTGGCACATTTGCATCAGCTACTGTTTACGCACTGCACAAATGAAGAGCTAAAGTTAGCATTTTAGCATAAAGCTATTCATTTATCTAACACAACGTTTTGTGTTAGATAAACAGACCATATGTTTACTCAATTGCACTCCCATTTTACATTTAACAGCGATGTGTTTGTATTTAGCTTAACAAATTCACTGAAAAAAATGCTTCGTTGCTACCAATGCTAATGGTAAAGCTGTTTTCACCTGAGACGTTTGACAAATGATTTTGAGTAAATTATTTTTACGTTTATTTAAGCTAACTTGAGTTACACTCACCACTCGATTGTCTCTTTTGCCCATATCCAGCCAATGGCGAGAAAAAACATTAGAGTTACTTTACTAGCATTGGGCTAACCACTGCATAGAATGAAGCTAAGGGCTACTTGTACTCTTCTTCGACTATACGGCAATCTCATTAATCAGTGTCGAGGCAATACTGCCACCTTCTGGGAGCGATACTTTTTCTTTACAAACTGGATTTTATGTACGCAACTCAACAAATGAAAAATTATACATTGGAATTATACAACAGTATTTCAAAATTTTGTCTATACTGGGGTAAAGTTGCTGCCAAGAAACCTCAGGCTAGCAGGCAGTCCTAAAAGAAACTTAAAACTAATAATGACAATAATAACAACAACAACAACAACAATAATAACAACAACAACAATAATACTACTACTACTACTACTACTACTAATAATAATAATAATAATAATAATACCCACAGTGTACAACTAAAAAGTAATAATGAAAAGGGTGTTATGGTGATTTATTCAAACACATTCATAGACAAATCCAAAAAACATTTGCAAAATTCTGCATTTTATTCAGCTGGTGGAACACCATATTACGACACCAATGCATTCATACATTATGCCAATCTGACTGATATGATGTATTTATGTATTCCATATTCCTTGTTTTGAAACTGTTAAACTGCTTTTAAACATGAAAAATTGACATGAGATTTAAATGTGTTACATGGCGAGTCTTAGAAATGATTGCGTGAACTTTGATGACTAAAACTGTCATTAGTTCAATTATAAAACACTATATCTAAAGTAATTATAGCTTTATAATTATGCAGCTTTATAATGGAACACTTAACACCATAAATCTTGCTATCAAATAGAAAATGAACACAGTGTTTAGTTGAGCAGATCTATTATGCCGGCCTTTCAGTAAATACATGTTGCTGGTAATAACAGTCTATTTCAAACAGAAACGACTACAGTAACATAATGGATAAATAGTATTAACAGTAGACTATAATCAAAGACACCATTATGAGACAGCTTGATAGGAAACCTGAAAACCTGAAGGAATCGTTTTGTGATCACTTAGTTAGCCAAGAGATGTGCAAACTGTGCCCAAAAGGTTGGGACATCCAGAAAAAACCTGAGAGAGTTGAAAAATGAGTGTGTTTGTGTGTGTTTGTGCTAGTAGCACTACCTGTTAGAAAAAACATAAACCAACCAGTGTTAAATTGTTACTGTTCTGCAAGAACTACAAAATACAAAAATACAGTTCTGCATACGTTGCCTTTTCCTTGATCATTTACAAAAAAAAAAACCAAAAACAAAAAAAAACGGAATTGCAATAAAACGGCACATTAACGTAAAAGCAAAAACTGTAAATAAAAACGTGTTTATCATCTCATCATTAACACTACTGTAAAATTCATAGCCACGATCAGTCCACAGCAAAGGAGATCCATTAATTCCACTCAACAATTTCAAGAAACAAAATGCCCTCATCATACAACTTTCCACAGACCTTCGCCTACTCTACGTACATCTAGCCTCTTTATGACATATCTATGTGCTTTATCAACAGCTTCTGTCGTTGCACCTAGCTAAATACACTGTACAGTACCAATACCTAGTTTCTACACATTTCTTGCACAAACTCTGATCATAAGCAGAGTTGGTGCACTTGGTGTAAGAATACCGTATGCCCAGCTTATTAAGAAAAACTCTAAAAAGAAATACATAAAATCCAGTAAAAAGCATATAAGACTTATCAATAAAATTAAAATTAAATACAGAATATTTTTTGATAACACTTTGCCACATGTTTCATAATGAATAGTGCTGGTGGGTCTTTATCCACAGAAAGCAAGCCTGTGCATTACGCTATCATTTAGATTGTAAATAAGTGAAATTTAAAATGATAAAATCCCACAATGGCGGAGAAAGAGTCATTAAAATGTCTTAAAGTAAGTGGCAGGATCAGTTTTCATTGTCTCAGCACCGTTATGATCAGCCCATTGAGTTCTTGAAGAGTGCAGCAACCATTAGAATCCCGCTACTGGTTTGTCTGCTGTTACTCTAGATATCCACAAGATGGCAGCAATATTATAGTTAGCATTAGAATGACGAGGAACATGGCAGTGAAAGGCTGGCTTGTGATTCCTTGTGACTTTATAGGTACATGAGCATGCTTGGGTTGAGTATTTGCAAGTGCACTCCCATTGTTCATCCCCTTATGGCACACTTCCACAGTGAGCATGAAGGCAGGTAAGATCCACGCTGTCCTCTTCGGACCCTGTCTGGTCCTCAAGACAGGAGGGCAGTCTGAAAAGTCTAAACACTGGTCATAAAGAATCTTCAGCCTCTAAAACTTGTCTGGCCTCTCGACTAGGAGTCGATATAAGATGCAGGCCTGTATTTGCATTGTTAGATAATATTTCACAACCTAAAAGCAGCAATTAAGATCCATTGGTTCTCGGGAGGGCAGCTTTTGTGCCTGGTTCAAGTGCATGATCTATTTTCATGCCATCTTGGTATCTTTTTTTTTTTTTGAGTACTTTCAGGAGTGTTGTACATTGATTATAAAAAGTATTTCCCTCCCATCATTCCATTATATTTTACATTTATATGACACATAAAACTGCAGTTAATTAAGCTTTTTGACATACAGACACACTGGCTCTCAAAACCCCTGATAAAATGTTGTTTTGTAATGTAAAATGTGAAATTTATCTTGCATAAGTCAAGTGAAAACATCAGCGGAAGAAGGGTAAAAAATAAAGAAAAAGCTGCAATAATCTTGTTGCATAAATGTCCTCAGTCTTAAACTGAAGATTTGTGAAAGCATGTTTAGGTTCAATTTCAGCAGTTTTGGTATTTTTCAGCATCATGGTGAATCCAAGGATACATTCAAAGAATAATAATAAAAAAAGATTTCTGTCTTCTGTTCTTTCAGTGTTCTCTAAAGGATTTGGCAAGGTAAAAAGGGCAGATACTGCCTAATTCAGTTGTGGGATACTGATAGACTCCTACCAGAGAAGACCGGCTGGCCAAAGGGTGCATCAATAAAGTTAGTTTAAGAGTTTGAAAACTTATCCATTGGATTCCACAGAATAAATATCATGTTTTTGAATGATTTAACATGGTTTCCTATTTTACAGAAAATCCAATTTCTAACAAGGATATGTACATGTCAAAGCCTCTGTATAGAATGCCCCTAAATAAGGTTTTACATCTGATTGAAGCCATCCCTGTTGGCTGTGGGAATCAGGCTCATGTTTATTAAATTAAATATACCTGCATCTACAAAAGAGCTTCTGCAAACTAAAGAATATTTGCTGTCTTATTGGAAATAAAAAAAGGTAAAAATAAAAGAGGACAGCATCAGTGTCACCTTTTTTGTATGCTAACTTATGCATACCCAGATGCTGGAAACACTATATTGAAATAACTTTTTTAACAGAATACTTAGGAGTTTTTAGGATCAAGAAAGGCAGCAATTAAATACAACTCCAGGAGAAAACTTACAACCCAAGACAATGGGAGAATCTTCAAGCAACCTAACACTAGTCAGCTAGAAAAAAAAACTAACAAAAAAAACCCAATGCTGAAGTCCAAATCAAATGTATTATGACAGAATGAAGGTGCTGCACAAAGATTCAATCTGTTAGCATAAGAGGCTAATATTTATGCAAGGGGCATCTTAAAGATTGTCTTCCACTGGAAAGTGTCAAAAAGCTTAATTAATGGTTTTCGGTTGCTAACCACCCACAAATACAAAATGGGTACAAAAATACTTCTTATAGTCACTGTTTGGGATAATTGAAGGTGAAGGAGGACTATCAGGCTGTCCTCTCCTCAATAGTGGGTTTGTTGCTGGGGATTGAATGGGTAGCATACAGACTCCTGCTGTTACTGTCCACACTTTGAAAGTAGGGGTGAGTCAACGCAGAGAAGGCCGATATCCTCCTGGAGGGATTGAAGGTGAGAAATTGCTACAGAGGTTGGAGAAAATGTGAAAAAAAGTAAAAACAAAAAAGAAGACAAGAAGGAATAATTAGTAGTCAGAAACATTCTTACGATTTGTAGAAAAATTCATTTTACCTACCATTAATAGGCCTCGTCCGTCCTCATCCATGTCTGGCACCAAGTCTTCTATTGGTTTTGGGGGTCGGGGTGTGAAGGCACTCTGTGGTAAGGCCACTTCTTGAGGCCAGTCATCTGGTGAAGGTACTCCAACAACACTGTTAAACGATGAAGATTATAAGTAACAAGCATTTTTTTTTTGCATTTGTGTCATTAACAGACTTTTATGAACAATCCATTGTCCTGAGAAGTTTTTTTTTTGTCTTATTTTTGAAGCAAATCATACTCATACTTACTCAAAGATCTTTCCCAGTTGATCTACATCAGAGTTTCCTCGAAAAAGGGGTCTAGGAAGGGAATAAAAAGAACAAGTCAGTTTCACTGCCGCCTGTACAACATTGCAACCAATTCTCTGCAGATGCAAGCTTCAGAGTCCAAATTTGTGCTGTAGGTGAACAGAACTCATATACAGGCTTTTGACTCAAGGCAGTAGGAATGTGAGAGGCTGATGTGAACGTTTGAAGTCCACATGTTGTCAGGATTGTGGAGCAGCATTGGTAAGACCACTAAAGACAGGAAGGAGGGAACCAGGATGAAAAGAGGGAGGGGAGCAGTAGCAGGACTGCTGGTGGTTCCTGTGGCTTTGGGCAGTCTTCGGATAACCGTGGGCGGTCACGGCTCGGGCCTGGCACTCGCACAAATTCCAGTAGTCATCATCAGCACAAGTCTACCAGTCGCCTCACAGAATAGAAAAAGCCTGTTTAGCTCCTACATGCGTCAGCTTTGGCTCCCTGCTTCATCGATGTGAGTAGGCAATTGGGACTGAAATGCTTATGAAAGAAAAGTTGGATTATTGTAATGCCGAAAGAGCCATGGAAATGAGACTTTCCTGTTCAAGTTTCTCCGAAAGGAAAGGAGGGAGAAGGCTACAATGAACCTATTCACCTCAAATCACAAGTTATGGGGGGGGAAATCGGACATTTCTGAATTACTGAAGAGTAGAAAAAATGTCAAAGTAAAAAATATTTGCTACACAACAATGATCAGGCTGCACCAAAACCCAGATTAATATGCACACAGCATCTTTGAAAACATTTACAGAGAAGGAACATTTTCACAAATTTTCACTTAACAACTACAAATCTCTCTTTTTTAGTAAAACATTATGATCAAAAAATGGGCAAAGTGGGACATGACTGTGAAGCAGAATGAAAATCTTTTGCAAATGAAAACACTCATACTCAGCATGAAAACACCCATTCTTTTGCAACCAGCAACAGGTTTTCTTCCAATTCCAGAATTCCACTGGTTTTAGCTCCATCCACCTTTCCAACAACTCCGACCAACTTCTCTCACTCTGCTGAAGAAAGTAGCGCAGCTCGATGATGCCACCGCCATGTGCTATCATGGGAAGTGTGTTGAAGATGATGTGCAAATTTTTGTTTTCTTCTAGAGACGTTGTTTTTCCACATGGGTCAAAAACTTTGATTTCTGTTGGAACAAGTCACCAACACCTTCTTCCAAGTATTTGCTTAGTCTGCTATGTGCTTTATGTCAAAATAGACAGCACTTTTTATGGTCTTCTTCTTACAACAATGGATTTATTTTTGATTCAAAATAGATTTGTGCACAACTAGTAGTTGCCCTAAGGATAAAAACACACCCAGTTTCCATCCTCTTTCCATTTTTGAAGAGCTGGTTCAACAGAGCTCTTTGAGATGTTGAGTCCCAAGTATTCTTTTAGTATACTTCAAGGACCGGATCCAAACTTCCTTCCAATTCTTGTTCAGATGCTATTTGATCATTATTATTCTCCAACAATCCTTTCAGGCCTTTCCAGAAATACTGTTGATATACTAAGATGAAACTAACTGTAGAACATTTGCTAACTAGGTAAATAAAGTTCATGCAGCATGAATATTTTTTGCAAGGTGCTGGACATCTATTTTGCCTTTTGACCTGAGTACTGTTCAAGTGCTCCTCACTTGAGCAAAGTCAGCAGTAACCTGCCAGCCACCTTGTACTTCCCTGTGTTTTCCCACTTGCAGGAAGCTTTGCATAGCTGAACACCCACACTTTCCTACACAATCAAAGTCCGGGATATTTTTCACCCAAGACTGTACAATGAAAGCAGCCCCTAAGCTCTAGCTTAGAAGTTCAAATCTGGCACGAGATTTAATTTTATTTTAATTATGAGTCTACCTTTTTTTTTTTAAATCAACAAATGTTTCTTTACTGCTGAACCACTGCAAGGACAAAATGCCCCACATAAAGTCTTTTAAATAAAGCTTTTGATACGCATTTTAAGATCAGACCAAACCAGTTTCTGACAGTTGCAAAAAAAAAAATCACCTACAGCAAGTTATCATGCCAAAACAAGTAGGGCTGATAATTCCAAGAGGTCCATTTTTAAACCTAGAGCGCTTTTTTGGTTTGCAGTGAAGGATAAGTGGGAATAACTCACCTACGTTTGACCACTGGCATGTGCAGAGTCAACAGTTTGACGCAACTGTGCATTGACACATTTTCAATAAAATACAAATACGCAGACGGCAAAAATGCCAACTCAAGCAATGGGACTAGAGTCCTCTCAAAAGTTTTCAAAGTGCATCTCACATTCGCATACAAATGCATGAGCAGTCGAAGGGTGACACGAGGTTGGGAGGTTGGGACAGGCAACTGAGTCACGCTTTCTTTAGTGCCATTTCGGCACTGTCCCACATTCCACTGAGGCAACCTCTGGAATGTGTGCACATGTTTGCATGAGCAAGCGTCAATCTGTCTGAGGGCGAAATAGACAGAAAAGCAGTTTTCTTGTTGTTTTTTTTTTTTTTTTTAGAGAAAATGGATATTTTGCTTTGACTGCATGGTCCAGCAAGTGCTGCGCAAGCTTTGGTTATTTCCTACGTGTCAATCTGTGTGGGCATGTGCACATGACTGTGCCCTGCAGAGGATTTATCAATCGAGTCTCAAACGGTGAGAAAGTCAACAAGGATGTAGGGCCTCTCCCAGACCATTAACACACCACGTTCAGGCTTTTCGATTTGTGGAATGTCAACAAACAGACTTTCTCTCCCTTATTCCCTTGAAATATGAGTCAGAAGCCATCCTTGCCATGCAGATGCAGACTTGTATAATATTTGCTTAAATTTCCACACACTGTATTCTTATGATGGTATGTAGTTTACTTTTTTTTTTTCCACAAAGGCATGTTTGGATGTTTGGAAAGAAGACAAAAGAAAATAGTAATGGGAAAAATGTAAAGGTATTGAGTCCTTGTAAAAATTTGGTCTTTTCTGTAACATGAGACAACAAGGAACATTAATGCTCTAATCCAAGATTGCAATCCATGCAAAATTTAAACAAAACATGGAATTTCTAAAACGTGTGGGCGAATAGCTCCAGAGGCATTTGACTTATAACCTTTGAACACAGTTTAGGTGCAAGCTAAAAGGAGTTACTGTGTTTCCTCATCTTCGTCTTTTCTGCACTTTCCCCTAAATCTTCCTTTTGCTTTCTTTCACCACTTCTTCCAGGTGTCTTTTAATCTCTGACAGGTGTCCTTTTAAAAAGCCATCTTTATTACTAAAAGAGAGTGATATTTGCATTTATGGTCATCAAAGGACTCTGCCTCACCTTCCAGCTCAAAGAAAAACTGGTCAGGTGCCAAACTATGAAGACGCCCACATTTACAAATACACAGCAAAGCTTTTAACAGCATTCTCTGTCAAACTGAGAGACAAAAGGAAACCCTAGCCTAGATGACACACGAGGTTTACTACCTGCTGTCAAGGAAGAATTTCCAACAGATTCTGACAATGTCTTTTTGTTTGTAAAAGAGCTCCATATAGAAAAGGACATTTTTAAACAAACATTAAAAGATGTTTGTATATGCTTTATGGATTGCAGAAGATATTTGAAGTGCTACTTTGAAGGTGAAATTATTCTTGCCTTGGTTCAACTGGAAAAATGATGCAGTGAACATAATTTCTGCACAATAGTTGTGCTGTTGTGCAATCCAACTCAACAGTTGGATTTATTTTGGTGCTCTGCAGAGTGATGAGTTGATGTCGTTTTGCAGGTTTTGAGATGATAGTAAGCTCTTATCCAGCATTTTTCAATGCTTTAATTTGGTATGTATGCTTTTAAACAGCAGACACAATTTGTATAAGAAACCACGTTTGCAATTTCATTTTATAAATTTTAAGGAGCCAATGATCCTTTGTTGTTGATGTCAACTTAAAATGTCTGACAGATACACCTGCTTTGCAGTCTTTCATTTATCTCTGTGGCACACTCTGTGGGTAATGTCACCAAAACCACAAAATAATAGGGGTGTTGTCAAAAAATTATTGTTTCGAGTCACCAGATTTCTCATGCTAACACGCTGATATTAGCAAGTGTGCGAACATTTTATAGATTACACATAGAATTTACAGTAAAGATTAAACTCTGACTTCTAATTCTTAAATTTCTCAAACGCAAAACAGTGCCAAGGTGTTGACAGTTCAATCCAAATAGGAGTTTATTTAAGTACGTCAGCAAATCTAAGTGGAATACACATTTGTCCTTGTCATAATGGCATGCTGGAAATCATTTATATGACAAAGCTTTCTGGGGTCTACCTTTACAAATATTTTGTTTGTTCACTTTCTTGGTAGAAATACAGAAAAACCTACATAAAAGAAAAAAAAATCAAATGAAGAAGAGAGTGGGTGCAGTTTGGCAGGGAAATAGTTTCACGCCTCGGCTGTCTAACTGTCTAAGCTAAATTTGCAAAGCTGGAAAAAAGTGTGATTTGAAAGGGAAAACAGAATACCAATCAAAATGTTTTAACCCTCTGTGACCTTTTGAGCTTGTGAACTTTCACGTGCTTGCATGATGGGGTGAGAGGACGGTTGGGGAAGGAAGCAGGGCTGCTCCTCCTGGCAATAAGCCCTTCACTAGAACGACAGTTCTTATCTGCTATTGCATACACACATACAAGTACAGACTAACTAACTCATTTTACTTTACAAGTACAGACTAACTAACTCATTTTACTCATTTTCCTTCACATAGGCTTGCACAAAACAGTTTTTATTCTATGCTTATGGAATAAATGTAGACATTTTCTTTGCAACAAAACAAATGTCTATATGTATTTTTCTTACTGTAAAAACAAAATCCGTTATTAGTGGGCTCACCCCCCTTTCCCCCCACTCACTGTGAAGTTCGTTAAACCACAAACTGAAATACCTAGACCAAGAACCAGAATCTTGACTTGCATGCTTCAACCACAAGAGCCTGCCTGTGTTACTGTAATGGTTTGATAAGCCAACTGAAATGTGATTGCCTATTGCTCAAAAACATCTGTCAGGTGTCATTTGAGGTGACGATAAGTGGTTTAACAAATTCCCAAATTGACTCAATGTGTAAACCGTGTGAAAACTTTGTTTGGGCCATCTAAAGTTAAAAATCAAAAGTGAACGAAGCCTGTAGCGATTTCAAACTTTCTTCACTTCCTCCGTTTGGGTGAAATGGTTTGGACTCGACATAATACAAGGTGGACATTTAAGTTCCTTTTCAATACTGATGCAAATTTTGAAAATATATATATAAAATAAATAAAAAATTCTTAATGATTATCAACAAATCTTTGATTCAACAGGTTTATAACAACTATGTAAAGTCCTGGGACATCCAAGCCTAACCAATGAGAAAGTGGAAAGAATTCCCAACTATCCCAGTTTACGCAAATTTAAAATGTGAACCTTTATCATGACCTCTGAGTTAGGAATGCTACAACTAGACCATCAGTATTAAGTCTAAGAATGTCTTGCCTATTCTTAAAGAAATAGGCAAGACAAGTAGACTGTTGATCATTAGTTTTATGGGGGAAAACAAATTAATTTCAAACTGAAAGGAAACAGACAACCATCAATGCGTGAAGGCAAACATCAAGTAATCACGTGTCAGCGCTATTAAGGGAAACTCTGGGTCTTCTGAGTTCAGAAGAGGTACTTTCCAAAAGCAGCAATTAGTGACCATGGAGATAACTTAAACTGTGATAAAAACATTAGTTTTAGTAATGCTATGATTCACTGGCCTTTTAAAAACCCCCCTGTGTTGGTCAAGGGATTGCTTATAGTTGGAGATGAAGCTCCACAAACATTTTGGGGGATAAAAAAAAACTAAAATGACTGAAAGTGATTTGAAACTTCTTTTTACCAAATGAAGCATAAAACTGTAGCAAATTGCCACCTAAGCAGAATACAATATCTCTGAACAATTTCCAGTCCTAGAGGTCATCACATCCTCATGGCTGCCCAGCAAGCCTTTGTGTCAGTTTTTAACACAACGGGTCTTTACACAAACTAATCCACAGCAATAGTGCCGATTATAGTTATGACAACTGTGGAGGAAGGTTATTTTTGTTAAGCAAATTATTTGTGTTGGCTGAGAAATGTTTTGACCATTACGCTATAGTTAGACAAAGCCTGCCAGTGCTTCTCAAGGCTCCACAATGTCACACGCTCCTAGGAGGTTCCCATGGTTAATAATTGAGGAAAAGGCCCACGGGATCCTCCATCTACAATACATTGCAGTGGCTATGTGGTTTGTTTCCATATTTCCCCTACTAAAGTGAGATTAATTCCCAGAAAAAAAATTGAAAACGCAACATATCTGATATGGTAGGAAGTAAATGTCTTTTTCCCAGTCTCATACCAAAAAACAAGACGCAGTTGGCACCTAATCCCTGCAAAGGAAGACTTAGTGACTCCAAGATGTAACTATTTGCTGCATTCTGAATTTTTTACTATATTTGCTACAATCCTGCTCATTGTGGGTGGTGACAAGATGAATAAGGGTCCTCATCTAGTCTTGTGACCAGTGGTTGAAAGAAATGGGCTTTTGTGTCATTATGTATTTTTATCCCATGGAAACAGAACATCATGGTTTAATAATTGAACATTTTTAGAAACTCTAACAAATGCATTTATTACATGTATTTACATTTCACTTTTCATGTTTATTGTATTAATTTTAAAAGCAATATAACAGTAACCAATAATTGTGCTACCAGCAGCTTTATTGAGCAATTATTCTGTAACAAAGGATTTTTTTCCTCCTCTAAATAAATGAATTTAAGTTAAAGGTTAAAGATTTTTCTAATTGCTTTTGTGTGACACTAAAGCTCCACTCACAGAGCAGGTCTCCATGCTCAATTCTGATTTTTTGTAAAAATAATTTTTTTTTGTTTGGTCGTTCATGCTGCTAATGAAATGCTACTGCATTCAGACTTCTGTGTGAATGGTTTACTACCACAAAGCAAAAGAAGAAGAACGTTGGCATCAGACAGCAGCGAATTGTTTATGGAAGTATCAATGGATCCATCAATGGATCGATTAATGGCAGCATTGGAGAGCCGACAACGTCATTACATTATAACAAGACTAAAGGACGGAAGATAGTCAACAGAAAGCACTGCTGATAGTAATCAGCAGTGAACCAGGAGTGGTAGGATTGTGATGTGTTGCGCTTCGGTGACACAGACTTCTTCCATAAGTTCAGAATTATAATTTTCAGCCTCTGTTTAAGTCTGTATTTACCATGACTAGGTTCTCCTGGTGCATAATTATGGCATGTCCTTTGGTAATGACGTAAAAGTAGGGCAAAATCATTTTACTGAGATTCCAGTCGCTTTCCAAACTATTGGATATGTATTCGATTTAGTACCACATTTACTAAGTTGAAAACTTTGGCTTTGGTCTGTTTAGACTGTCATGAAAAAGTCAAATATAGGTCCCATATGGGAATTTGCGTTGCATTTGCTTGTTGTCTGAACATAGTCTTCACAACTACTTTAAAAGATAACCTGCTAACATATTAGTTCCTCGACACTGTAATTCATGCTCAACCTCATTCAGTAATAAATGGAGACAATCAGTCTATGGTGTTCACCTATGTCACAAAGGGAAAACACAGGATGGCGAGAAGAGACATGGAAGGACAGCAGCTCTGCTCCCAGATGTTGGATTCCTGTTCAAACCACCCATGGGATTGTTTTAATAAATTTTAGTTTTAGTTTATTTTTGTACTTCCCTATTTTTCTTTGTTGCACACCAGTGGAAGTTAGTTAAAAGTTGAGGTTAAGAAAATGTTGTGCTTATACATCTAACACATTTTGCAGAAAGTATTCCCATGCGAATGGGTCCCATGGTATTTTGGGACCTTGTACATTTAAAAATTACTCAACGGGGGCAGGTTGTGCACTGAAAACCAACATGGGCACTTAACCAAGTTTCCATGGAGGATGTGATTATATTAGAATAAAACTGGTTGTATTCACACAGAGTCTTTAAGTACTAAAAAAAAAAGACAAGCTGGAAAAAGCAGCTACCAATGCACTGTAATTTGGTACTTTTACAGAAATTCAATGTTAGGTGCCTTCACTCCCTCTGTTGAGTTTTTTTTTCTTCTTGTAATTTTAATTTCTGCTCATCCTGCCACGTGCCTAACAGAGATATCAACGCTACATACACTGGCTGGACTCCAAAGACATTTCTAAATGTGAGGCTTGTTGGCTGTGTTTGCTTCTGTGCACACCTCACCTTCTCCTGAACATTTCGGCGAAGATGCAGCCAACGCTCCACAGGTCCACCGGTGTAGCGTAACTGGACTGGAGCAGCACTTCAGGAGCTCTGTACCACAGCGTCACCACCTGCACCGCAAACAGCAGAGAAAAAAAAACTACTGAGCCTTCATTGTAAAAGCACAAAGAGTTGAACGCTGATCGACTGCCAGCAACATTGGATAAATGTCATCGTCGATGTGGGTTAATGCACATACACACAAGTAGCACACTTAAAAGCTTTTGCCTCCATCTTGGCCTTATGCAACACATGAAATCATATCTGACAGGACATGCCTCCAACTCTGATTTACAAGTCTCTAATGCCTTAAACTGATTTATAACAGGCAAAAATCACATGCAGACAGAATGTATGTATTCTTGATGTGATAAATGCAATAGAAAACATACAAAAAAAAAAAAAGCTCTTCCTGTCTTTCACCGTACCTCCAGCATGCACCTGAGGTTTAATGGCAGCCATTTTGAGTCACTTCACACTAAGAGTAGTTTCCAAATTTGTCCCTGAAACTCCTGGGACCTCTCAGAGTGATTGTGTGTGCAGCCTGCCTCTGTTAACAGCTACAGTAGGGAAAGCCTCCAGACAAAACTCAGTGACCCCTGGTAAGAGAGTGGACTGGTTCCAGGTGCTTTCCTAAACTCTGTAGTGTTTCTTTCCAACAGCATTTGGCTGCAGTTTCCCTCTTCAAGCACTGAAGAGTGCTTATCAGGATGTTAAGCTCTGAGACAAATGCTTGTAGGCAAAAAGTGTGCAGTGTCACCCGAATAATTTTAACCTGACTGGTTTTGTTCATCCGTGATAAAACTCTACACTGTTTTAGATCAGCAGACATGCTTAAATTCTTTTGAATATGTACCATGAGGTAACAGTGGTTTTAAATATCCTATCTCAAAACACACTGCATTGATTTCTTTCATGATCAATTTATGAAACCAGTAAAAACATCGTGCTGGTTCTCAACATGATGTTTTTACAGGCAACAGAAAAGTTCTATCTCCTTTTCTGCTATTTGATCTTTGAAAGATCTAAGGTAAAGGTCCCATCCAAATACTCAAGAGCTGCAATCCTGCAACTTTTATATGCATCGCTTCTCCAACATACCTGAATCAAATGAACTGTTAGTTACCAGGACTCTGCAGTGCTGAATAACTGATGGTGAGGGGATTTTACTATTTTATGCAGGGATGCATCTAAAATTTACAAATTGGTATACCTGTACTTGGGCATTCTTGGACGAAGACATTCACATTGGGAGAGGTGGGTGCTACGCACTGCTTTAAAATGCATTATTGTGTATGTCTTTCCCAGCGGCAAAATGGGGTTGTCCTATGTCCAGCAACGCAAAATTCACTGCAAACTACAAAACATGCTGTCCTTGACGACTCAGGACTTCTGACAGAAGTTAAAGTTTGGGTCATGTTGAAGTGCACCAAGATATGACGGATAAATAGGCTTCAGCCATGAGGATTTTTTTCACAAGTTATGCTTGAAAATAGATGGAAACCCAGAAAATCATAACATCGAGAATCTGTGACCAATGGCAACACTGTTTCCCCAGTGTTCCGCCCCCCCAGAATACTGTTTCGAGGGCGGAGCTAGAGGCGTTGCCAGGGTAACACTGGCCATCTCTGGATCCTGATTGGACACCATTAGTGGAATTTTAGTAAAACAGTTTCTTTTTAATTGTTTATATGACTTTGGGGGAAAAAAATCCACTTTACCTTTTGCAGCTGTGATTAAGATTCATGTGAAGCTCATGGTGCTTTCACACTGCAGGAACTTAGGGAGGGTTTAGAGATAACGATGGAGTGCTCCTCTGTTTCCAAGGTTCCAAAGGTCTTTGTCAACATCCTAATGAAGAGTTACAATGCTGCCAATCCGAGCCAGAAATGTTGGTTCCCAGACTCTTTGTGAGAAACCTCATTGATAAGACTAGCTTAAGAAAGTACTGACTTTCTGTCTAAGAACAGAAAGACTGAAGAGACATTTTTCTGTTTTTATTTCTGCAAGATTTAGTAAAATTATGTTTGAGTGAAATTCACAGATGTCTGCCTGACCAGTGACAGTTCAGAGAGGCGAACTCTTCTTTCCTTTCAGTTTTTTTTTTCCATTTTAAGAATCCCAGGTGCCACCCAAGCTGATTGACAGGCCATGGTGTTGTCTGGCACTTTGACTTGTTGCACACCATCACAGCCTTTTATAATTTGCAAAAACAATGAGACAATAATAACTAATAATTACATACAACTTAAATGTAAACAAAAGTTAATTCAATCATTTCTTAGAATATTTTTTCAGCTCTAGTGGCCTTTATCTCCCCAAGTACTCTGGCAGGAAGTGATGAAGCACATGTGGCAAAGGAACCAAAGACGGGAGTTGAACAGGAGGTCTGCAGCATCTGTTATTCTCCACGCGATGACCCAGTTATCTGATCCCACAAGTTCAAAAAGTGGCCAAAAGGAATCATTTTATGAAACCTGCCCATCATCACAACCGAAATTAGACAAACAAACATTTCCACCACACCCTCAAATGCAGTCATAATTTATGAATTAATGGGAGGGTCTAAAAGTTACCAAACTATTCACAACTTCTGCAAATATAAAAAATTTTTGTACAGATTTAGGGTCCTATATTTGTTCTGCTGAAAGAAAAAACTAAATTGATAGAACTTGCGATTTATAAGAAACACACACATCCCTACTTTTGTATTGTCTTATTTTATGCATCATAGCATATGCCGCTAACTTTCGTCTGATTTTTACTAAAAACAAATAACTAATGTGAGTACAAACCATTAAGTGACGATGTTTTGCTTTGCTGCAATAACTGAAGATGAAAAGAAATGGTAAGATTTTCAGCATATGACATCAAACCCTAATTGAACCAGAAAACTGGCTGTTCTATTACTGCCAGCTTGTTTGTGATGCAATACATCAGAAACTTCTTTCTTAGCTTGTAGGGGTTTTGTCCTTGATGGACAGATGGCTGGTGTTCATTGCAGTCAATTTTTACTGAACTAAAACATGCTTTCTACTTTCCAATTTGTCTTTAATGTTTCCTTCTGTGTTAAAAAATCTAAATAACTTTTTTATCTTCCCAGAAACCGTTTTTACTTTGATGGAAAAGCAAATTCAAAAACTAACATGTCATTTTGCATTATATTCTAGAAACTGTTTCTAAACATAGGTGACTACAAAACAGGTTTTAAATACCCATGTTAAATTTAAGTCTGCCACACATATGTCATGTGAAGCAGGGCTGTTTTCTTTGGAATATCAGATTTGTGCAAATCAAAATTACTCAAAAACTTTTCAAAAAAGTGTTTAACATTTGCGATGCAGTGATACAGAATACTACATGCTGATAAGCCAATGGTCAACAAAGATCCAATAGAGTAAAAAAAATAATAAAAAATTCAGTCACACTTTTTTAGAAACTGAATGACACTATTAATAGAGCCAGATGATGCATTTTGCAGATGGTGATACTTTCATCTCTGCTTCCTGCTTCACTGGAAACGGAGCGGAAGTTGAGGCTAGTTGGCTGAGATGCAGCGTGGGGAGGTAGGCCATGTGACCAGAAACAAGACACGAGTCTAGAATGAAGACACTGATACTAGGGGTCACTGACGAATCTTTAAACAAAGAAACCTCAAACAAAAGCATGAATGAAGTTATACCACAGTTCAAGCTACACAGTCTCATTTACATGTTATATTTTACCGTTTATCTCCAGTTGGCTCCTATGTTTGTTTTCTCATAGAATTTAACTTGTTGTATCAGTGTGTTGTTGCAGATAATAAGACAATTCCCTGCTATAACATGGCAGTATGTTACTGTGGTAAGAAGAGCAGGTTGGCATTTTAAAAATAAGTTTCTTCCTGTAAACTCTTGCAGCTGCAGCTCAAATGCATACGACTCGAGCAGATTGCATTAATTTCACACCCAGCAGAGTCAAAAGACAGCTCTGATATGAGCACACTAAAAGCCTTTCTAGGAAGAACCACAGACCTAGAGCTCAGAGTATATCCGCCTCACAGTTATTCGAAAACTCAGCCACAAGTGAAGATTAAGGCATATATATATATATATATATATATAACACATGCACGGGAGGCTACGGAAAGTAGATTAAAAAAGATTTAATCCAGCATCAGATTGCAACTTGTCTGCTTCTCTTGAAGCAAAAATCTTTTCAATAACTCCCTCAACTGTATCATAGCAGCTGGGTTTAGCTTCCCTAATAAGCTGTTCACTCTGAACCCAATGCCCCCATTTGTTCCAGCTAGAGTTTTAGACAATAAAACTGCTAAAACCAAACAATCATTTTAGCTGCAGGAAGGAACCTCCTTACCATAATAGAATGCAACCATAATGATGTGCAACTTCTGAACAGCTTAAAGGTTTTTTACATGCATATTTATAAATATTTTTGTATGCAAAGCAGCCCATTTAAGACAAGTTTAGACAGAAGCAACTTTACCACTATGTTGCATCACCTCAGCTCTCAGAGGAACTGAGATGATCAGCAGCTGTGGTTTCTAAAGCAAAATGTGTTCCCATTCATGCTTTTAGCCCTTCAGGGGCTAGTTATGAATTGTTTTGGAGGGCCACATGTCAGAAAATTGAATTCTATAAATTTGCTCATGCAGATGTCTGAGAGATATCCAGACTTAATAAATGAAATCAAATCCCTCAAAAGATGTTTATTGATTTGTTTTTCCCAAATTTGGAGGATTGAGCAATCCTCAATTTTCTGAACACATCTACTCCTCTAACTGTTCCTGTGAAACTCCCTTTGAGTCTGTAAAACACATACTGTGAGACCAAAATGCATAAAGAGCCAGCACTGAACAGCTGGTGAGCTTATAATATCCATGAATGGATTATGATCACACACAGAGTTTCATACTATCTATAAGGTGCCAAAATCTTCAGTCTATCCAAATAGGTATCTCTATTATTCTCACAAGAGGTGCATGATCTGAGCCTAAACAAGCAGTTTAACAACTGTTTTCACTGAGATGATTATAACAACACATCTGTGGTACAGTGAAAAGGACATTCCCCAATTGCAATGTTCCCTTTTTTGCGTGTGTCCGTTCCCCTCCTCTTCTTCCGACCACGCTTGCATTCCTACTTCCTTAGTCTCCCTTTCTCACCCTTCTCGTTCTCTGTTCTGCTTCACATATCCCTTCGTTGCCCACTCCCGTTTTCCCTCCCTTGTATTGGCTGCATGAAAGCGGATACAGGCTCCTGCATACAGCACGGCTCTAGATGAGTCATAGTCAGAGAGAACGGCGGCCTTAAAAAAGGAAAAGTTAAATCGTTTTTGCATTTGAGGCCACTGCTTTGCATTCTGTAGTCTCCCTTTCTGTCTGTCAGACGCCCCTGCTCCCTTTGGCATGCTAGCTGAAAGCTAAAGAAAGGTCAAATGAAGGCAAATGAGAAAAAAAAACACAGCAAAGAGGTTAGACTGAGAGACAGAGTGTGTGAGGGCTGACTCCAGATTAAAAGGACAACATTCTGTAAATTCCTTTCTGCTGAGAGCATCCTCCCGCTCACCACCAGGACGAACTTCCACAGCCTGCACTGCTGTTCTCTCATTCCCGCACCCCATGACAGAGGAAATGGCTTCTCCTGCCCCACAGGACCTCCAGACCTGCAGGGCCAGACCTCCAAGTTTGCCTGCCTTGCAACATCCGGGATTGTGCTACCAGAGCCCTGTGAAAGCACAATGGGCTGGTATGACAATAGGACACATGAGTGTGAGTGAGCAGGGGCGTTTGGCTGGTGTGCTGTGTGAGGGCTTGCACGTGACTTGGAGAGCACCTGCTTTTTGCCTGGATGAATGCGTTTCGTTGCCAAGTGGTATCTGCAAGTGTATGAAAGTTATTTGCACCATGTGTTTGAAGATTAATGTTAGCACATAACAATCTGCACTTTCTTTTTTTTTTCTTTAATAAAGTCTGACCTTGTTTTGTTGTTTTTCTTTTTGCAGTGTATTCTCTACACTCCCTTGGATCACAGATTGTAGCAACATCTCAAGTACTCCCAAATTTCTTTTGGATTTGTCAAGATTTTTTATCTGCATGCAGAAAGACCAAAGGAAGAAAATAAATTGCATAACTTTTTAAAAATCCAAAAAAAAGTCTCTTTTGCTCTTATGAGGTCAGTCCTGATCAGATGAGGATCAGTAGAAGTTGAAAAGTGACAAAGATTTAATGACCAAATTAACAAGTAAGTCCTTAAAAAAAAGAAATTGAGAAATGTGATATGTTTTAATTACTTCTGTTAAAATCTGAGGCCCGGGTTCTAAATAAGAAACAAGGTGGACTGTCTGTCCTGGTCCGGGGTCAGATTCTGCCTCGCATATCTCTATTTCGCAAGTCGTGGGACAATTGACTGGCAGGTAAACATAAGAAATAATGTTCCCACTGGAATAAAAGGCTTTGAAAAGATAACAAAAATGTTTTTATTTTAATTAAGCAAAAAATAAAACAGGAGAAAATGTTTAAATGTGATTAAATCCTTGCTACCAAAACATTTTCAGCTGAAGGCCATTTACTTTGACCCTTATGACGTTATCCCCCCTTAAAGCTCAGATCTATTAAGAAGGATGCTTTCAGTGACCTGATGTGATTAGGATGACTGAAGCTTAGGGCCACAGCGCTGAGGTTGGTGGAGTTTGGCAAGGGACCCATGTTTACATTCCCTCTGAGGAAACCAAGGCTGAAAAAACACCACTGGACACAGACACACACACGCACCCACATGATCTTTTGGATTTGAAAGTCCAAAAGATCATTTTATATCTTTTGATGCTGGTACAAAATATATAAAACACTACGTACTAAGCGTAGTGTTTTATACGTACTAGACGTTAAAATGACCAATGCACATCATGATCAGTTTCAATCCCTTCCTAAAAAGAAAACCAAGTTCAGGAAATGCGATCCTTTCTTTATCCCCTCAGCTGGTTTATGACGACATTCCTGAAAGTGATCCATCACTAATTAAACCCTTCCTCTCTGAATCTCAGAAGGGATACAAAGCATGAATGTGGGCATTACATAGAGGGAAAGCGGATGTCCTAATAATAAGCATAAAACTGAATTCAGAGCACGGCAGAACAGAGGCTGTGATGTTGTGTCTCCAGAGAGGCCCGAAGCTCCAGCAGTCAGCCATGCTGTAAACACCATTATTTCATCCCCTCGCTCACTATCCTCACTTACTTTTACTTGTTCTGTACAAAAAAAAAGACAATCAACAGCTCTAATAATGTCACTTCCTGTCGCCTGACAATATAAGATGGAGGCGTGGTGGTGGAGGGGACAGATTGAGACCAGGGGTTGCTGGGGGGAGCATGAGAAGGAAAAGTGCAAGAGCAGCACACAGACTGTATACAGTAAAACAGGAAAAAAAAAAGGGGGGAGCACTGCAACTGTTGCCAAAGTATGCACAGCTTACAGGAATGCAGCACTGGGCCCTCAGCGAATGAAACAAAGACAGCACAGTAAGTGACTCTCTCTCCCCAGTGCTACCACATCCGCACATCATTAGCTGGAAAATTCCTGATATATGCTGTAATTCGTTCTCTTTTTTTCCTCCTATTCCCCTTTCTGATGCTGGTACAGACTGGGCTGCAACAACCAGGTGACCATGTGCAGACGCGGCGCATGCACACCAACGCAGCGCCCCAACTGTCTTGGAGGACGGCCCAGACACCGCGACCAATGGATACATTATAGGGAATTGTAAAAATGATGTGTGCATGGGGGGGGGGGGGGGTGCTGCTGAACAGAAGTGTGACATAATTCAATACATCTGTATATGCAAAGTTCCATAAAAAAAAAAAGAGCCGTCAGTCCCTTTTAAGAGTATTGACACCTCTGAACTTTTCCCCATTACAACCACAAATATTGCATTTTATTAGCCTTTAAAGAGACAGACTAACTAAGTGGAGCACAGTTATGAAGTGGAGAGAAAAGGTTTTCTTTACAACTTGAATTCAGAAATGTGTGGTGAGAATTTTTAGTAAGCTCCTCTGAGTGAATATGAATCATTTCCTTTCGCTGCTGCTGCAGTTTTAAGTCTTTTGTGTCTTTTATGTCTCCGCCAGCTTTGCACACCTAAAGACAGTAATCTATGGCAGTCCTCAGTCACAAAATGACTCATGCTCAGTCAGGCTGGACTTTGACTGGGTCCTTCTAACACTTGAGTAACATTCAAACAAACTGTATTTAAAGTAATAATGAGATTAATAATTAATATAAATCAACACACTTTACTTTTAAGAAGTAAACTGTGAGGTGAAATTCCACCACAGTCTGAAGCCTTATCGGTTTTTAGCTGCAAAACCGTTCCCACAGCACGATACAGCCACCACCATGTTTTCGAGAGGAGATGGTCTATTTGGTATGTGATGAAATGCAATAGTTAAAAAAAGCACCTTCTCTGGTTGTCTTGAAATAGCGGGTTTCTTCTTGCCACTCTTCCAGGGAAGCTGCAGATTTTTGCCCCTTCCATAGATGCTCCCACTTGATAGGGGAATTGCTCCGGCTGCTCAAATCACACATCTTAGCTGCCTGTCTGTTGAGTTTGACAGCAGTGTCTAATATAGATTTGCAGTTGAGCCATATTCTCTGCATTATTTAATTATGGACTAAACGGTGCTGTGTGAGACTTGGATTTGGTTTAGTTACTAACCAACCCACTCAAGAATCTCCCTCAGCTGGTTTGAAATTAAATCAGAATCAGTTGGACCATTAACTATGTAATTCTAAAGACAACTGGCTGCACTGGATTTTATTAAGCGAAATCAGACTAAAAGTGTGTGACTACAAATGTGTACTAGACTTTATAGATTTTTATTTGTAAAATAAATGGTGAAAATTGCATAAAACAAAGAACAACTTCCAAGCATTTGGAAATACCTTTGCAAAGCGCAGTATGTCTGATCATATGTACGTGAACTTTACGCATGTTTGCTAATGTCAAGCCGAAGTCACTCTCTCTGCTCCAGTCGACTGCAGTCAAAGCACAAAGGATTGACTTTTCCTTTTTTCCCATATGGAGCCGTTTGAGGAGATATCTAAACATTCCCAAAGTGAGCTGCACGTGCTCTTCTGCGTGCAGTGCAAGGGTTTTCCCCACCTCCCTCTCCCTGCTGCTGCCTGCTTTCCTTTCTTTCTCCCTGACCTGAGCATCAGGGCAACTATCCAGCTTATCCAGGCTCATCACGGCAGACTTGAGTCGCTTGAGTCACCTGTCAGACCCGCTGATCGCTAAAGGGGCGATAGAATGAATGCATTGCAAAAGCGATGAGCCGTAAAAACATCCCAGACACAACAATGCTCCTAATCAGCATAATTTTTAGGATGAACTTAATGTTGGACAGGTGAGAACACATCAATCTGCACTGCTGTAATGAGCCAACAGTCTGCGACTGCAAAGTCAAACAAGTAAATGCTGCAAGGGCAAAAATAACAGTCTATACTGCACAGAGTGAGACTGCCTCTCGGGTTGTAAAAGCCTGTCTGCTGTTTAAGCGCAGGCAGGAAATCTGGTTTCAATTTGTTTAATGTCGTCTGAGATATGGGTGTCTTATTCTGGTAAGAGCAGTGGGAGGGCTGTGAGCAGAAGGAACCAAAGGGGGGAAGCTTTGGGAAAATACCTTTAATCAGGTAACAATTTCACTCCTCTGCATAAGACTCAGACAACTCAAGTTTACAGGAAATCAGCAGTGGGACAGTACAGATCTGAGCGATGCTTACAAAAACACCGATAATTAATGGTTCATTTGATCACATTTAAGTCGGCCTCATTTTAGTCAAAGCTCAAAAAGCTTTAGCTTGAAGAGTGTTGAAATTCCCTTTGGCTTTTGAGTCACATAAGAATTTAGATGAGTAAAGAAGAAAGACAAAAAGGAACTTTCTGAGTTTATCTAGTCTGGAAACATAACCCCTTCATTCTTTTTACTGTGAATACATAAATAACATAAATAAGAGTTTGATGAAAATAGCCAACACACAAAACTGATGGTATTCCCCTTGAGATTTCCCAAATCTAATTTGACAAGCGACCACATGCGCATGATGTGCACGGGAGAGCAAACTAATGAGATTCATGGGACCTTCCACTTCATATCACAATAGTTTCAAGTGTTTAAATTGTGTGGATGGACCCCCCATGGGCAACATAATGGAGTTTATCTTTTGAACACAGCACCTCATCTGACCTCTAATCCTGTGTCACCTTAAGATCTGAGGTTGTTTCTTTATGAATCATCCTCAGATCTTCTAAATGGAGCCCAGCTTCTTTTGATCAACTTTCTTATAAAATATATTGATTATCTTTCTGCTTGTTGATACAAGTGAAAAGGGTGACTTTGTTCTATACAGCAGACCTACTTTGCTTACATTACCATTATGTTCCCCTTTTTTAATAAAGTGTGCACTATCTGCATGGGATTTGTGTACTTTTCAAGGAATCTGCAGTTTGGTTGGGAGATTCTAACACATGAAGATGCTTTGATCTAAACTGGGGCTTTAAAATATTAGATCAGTCATGAAATTATTATGTTATAAAATATAAATATAAGGATATCAGTTGCGACAACAGTTGCTCTCTGTCGTCTCTGTCATCTGCTGCAGCGGGGCTTCATTCAACTAGACATATTTTTGCCATTCAAAGCATTTGGAATATAATAGTAAAAAATATTCCGAACAGATCTTTATTACATTGACATTACAGGCTATTCAATTTGCAACATATTTGGTAGCCTTAACCTAAGCCATTGAATTGAAGTGTCTGCTTCATATCTAGTCTTGTTCTGCTAGCGGCTAAAACTTTACCCTGGTCTTAAGCATTTTGTTGCCTCTACATTTCCTCCAGGGTTTACGTTTGGTCAAGCCATCTTCTCATTAATTATGAGTACTGGAAGAAAATGCTTTTCTCATAGCCTGCCACAGGAATGAAAC
Source organism: Phalloptychus januarius (assembly GCA_902982915.1). Taxonomy (NCBI): domain Eukaryota; kingdom Metazoa; phylum Chordata; class Actinopteri; order Cyprinodontiformes; family Poeciliidae; genus Phalloptychus; species Phalloptychus januarius. The sequence goes on along the minus strand of CADWAE010000038.1, from coordinate 8,136,422 downwards.
ATGTTGGCTACATGATGGTGCATTCAGGGGGATGTCTGCACATTGTTTTGCATGAAGACTAAAACCTTTACTATCTTTAGCAAGCTACAAATGGAAGTTCCTGTGTTGTTATTCCTATTCCCACAATGTCTTTTTCTTTTCTTGCCACTTTGCTATAAAAGGTCAGATTTGTGGAAAGCATGGCTAATAATAGCCCCTGTCAACAGATTATCCCAGCTGAGCTGTGGATCTATGGAGCTCCTCTAGAATGATCATGGTTTCTCTGATTAATGTTCTCTTTGTCTTTAAACTTGTCCGAAACCTAAATTTTATGGGTATCAAAATAAAGGGGGTGGGTTAGAAAACTTTGATACAGCTAAAACAATCTGAATGATTTGTAAAATATTTTAAAAATGTATAAAATGTTCCTTATTTGAATTTGCAGTAGAGCTCTACTTTGCATTTGTATACATAAAAACACTTAGAAAAAGGAGCTTTGTGATTTTAACTTTAAAAACTTTAAGGGGCGTGAATAGAAAATCACAAAAATAATATGGAAACTGAACGAGAGAAAATCTTGCAGATCTGCTGCAAAAGAATCAATCAGGTTTTCTATAGAGACAAGGATCATTCTGTAACTAGCATTACAGAATGCATGTTACAAACATATTTACATAAATAATGTCCAATCTAACACATCATTTTCCCATGTAGTTGTTATGACTGTTTAACAATTTTGCGAGAGATAAGTTAATCAAACTCACGTGCAACATAATTAAGTGAGCAAGGATTTAACTGCACAGCTTCAGAGTTACAAATTTAGTTGGAGGTGAACTAAAAGATCCAAAACAACAATGACAATGACAATGTTAATGCCCCAAATACATTAACAACCCTTAGATCAGTGGTTCCCAAAGTTGGTCCTCGAGGGCCGGCATCCTGCATGTTTTAGTTCTCTCCCTGGTGGTAGTAACAACTTTTCAGCTGTTGTTACTACCACAAGGTAGATCTTTACCCACAGTAACAACAGCTGGTAGTAACACAGCTGGTGAACTTTAAGAATGTTCTTGACATTGTTAGTGAATGTCAAGAACATTCATTAAACATTCTCTCCCTGTGTTAAACCAGGGAGAGAACTAAAACATGCAGGATGTCGGCCCTCCAGGACCGACTTTGGGAACCGTTGGCTTAGGCGATTGGATAGTTGTCGTTTAGGTAATGCTATGATCAAATGCGCAAAGATGAAACACCTTTTCTTACTCCAATTGTAAAAAGTTGAAAACTTTGCAAATCTTTAAGGGAAACTGAATTGCAGTGCTCCAATAACAAATAAACCAAAACGCAGCAACACACCAGCATTGGTTAACTCATCCAGACCGTTTCTCTGCCCGTCACTCAGAGCCATACAAAGAGCCTGTAGCCAGGCTAGGGTCACAAAAAAACAGCAACAAAACAACAATCCCACAGGGACTGTCGGGGAAGCCTAATCTGGACCTCATACCACCCAATGGGTGGTCTTCCTTTCCTTTCCTCTCCCCATCAGGGGGGGAAAACATGACATGATCGGTGACTGATGCAGGAGGAGCCATAGGTCACCCGAAGCTATGGCAGCAGCAAAACTCCACTCCGACATTTTTAATACATACATGCAAACGCTGACCACACACTTTGTCAATGACATCTCAACATGCAGGCATGTGGCTGGGTGAGAAAGCTAATGCATTGCAAAAAGAGAAGTGTTGGTATCTCATCAGCAGAAAGCATAACGGCGCTACTTTCAGTTAGCGACACTGGGAAAAAAAAAGAACATTAAAAGAGCGAGTAAGGGACTCTTTGACACCTTCATGCAAATGAGTCCTTCAGCCATCTTGTCATTCTAAAAGCCCTAAATGAATCACTTTGAAAGTGAGAAAATCGCCCAGTTCGCTTAAGCAACAGCAGTTCTCCAAAGCCCATCTGTCTGCCAGTAACGGTGGCTTTAGGTGACTAAATAAGTAACTGCTGGTCTGTTGGGCAAAGGGGAAGATCCTCTTAAACTCTGTGTGTATTTGTGTACATATGTGCAGCACGCAGCGTAGATTAGGTGCTTTTATTAGCAAAAGGAAACAAAGAACGGGTGAATGGAGATTTGTGTGTGAGTGTGTGTCCGGTTGACAGGGGGATTCCAGACTCAGGAACATTCATCTGGAACCAAAGATCCCATGCTCACGTTGCAGTGCTCTGTGAATGCACACACACACACACGCACCCCTGCACGCCCCCACGCACACACATGCACATGCGCACATGCAGCCATCTCATTTTTGTGGCCCAATCTGTAAAACCGAGGAAGGAAATGAGTATGTGAATGAGTCTGAAAGCACATTTAAAAGTGCAATGTGGTGTTTGAGAGTAGCTTTAGGGACTCGATATCTTGCTACTTTGATCAGATGGTGAATTCCCGAGGAGATGTTAAACCAGCAGCAAAAAGTGTCGCTGTCTAGTCATAGAAAAAGCCAATGAGTTCTTAACCCTTTGGTGAAACCACAGATACAATGATTATTGTGTAACACATATGTAAATTCAATGGTAAACCTTGTGCTCCCCGGCGTCTTAGCTGTGAATCATCAAGCATGGTGACAAATTATAGAAATACCTGACAAAATTCTGAACTCAATCAAAAAACCCTTCATAATTCAGAGAAATTTTGATTTGCATAATTGATGGGAGTCATTACTATAAAAATTTTTTTTAAAGACACTGTCTCTTTAAAACGATTCTGACATTTTGAAAACTTGTCAAATCAGCAAGATTCATCTTCATAAGATTAAAACCAAAGTTGATTTTTTTTCTAAATGACTTTAAATGTTGACATAACTGTTGAAAATGCATATACACCCTTTTAAGTTATTATGAAAAAAAGGTCCATCCATCCATCCATCCATCCATCCATCCATCCATCCATCCATCCATCCATCCATCCATCCATCCATCCATCCATCCATCCATCCATCCATCCATCCAATATTATTATTATTAATATTATTATTCCTATATTATTCAGTCAATATGTGACTATGCTACCACAAAAAAATGTATTTAATGACTTTTACAAATCTTTAACAGGGCAACTATAAATATGTCCAGGACTTTTTGTCAACTCAAGTTGACATGGAGTGCCTGACACCTTTTAAAAGAGCAGAGCTGATAAAGTGTCTCATTGCACTGGAACAAATGGGAGTGCTAAGAATAAGTGTAAAAAATAACATTTATGGTGTAAATTCTATGCAATAAATTGTATATATTATATAAAATGCAGTGAAACTTCTCTTTCAAATGTGAGAAAAAGTTAAAGGGGTATAAATACTTTTGGAAGACACTGAATGTAAATTGTTTGACAGGTTGAACTAAAAGAACCTGGATAATCTAGATATGCTCAACTTTGCATGAAGAGTCATAGTAAAGACCAAATTATTTTTTTATTGTTTGTTGATATTAGACATAAAATTAGTGACACTATTTTCTTTGTTTTTTTAGGTAAGGAGCTTCTGTGGTTGCCCACTCTCATCTTCAAAGTAATATCTCTCTTCCTTCCAAGTTCTTCCAGTGACTCTTTTCAGAGTCCCTTTCTATATTATCAGGTCATCAGAGCCTCGAGTGCAACAGTTAGACATCAAAGGGCCGACAGTGGGAAGGGAGGGGTGTTTGTCTCTCCTCGTCTGTCCCATCCCTCTTTGCAACAGCCACCTAGGGATTGCTGAAGCAGGGCACAAAGGGACGGAGGAAGGGTGCCTCACTCTCACTTTACACAGAGAAATCCAATCATTTGGCAGAGCTCTTATAAGCTATTCTCTGATGCCCTGGAAGTGCCAACCTTAACACATTAGACATTTCCTAATTCAAATGTGGAGAGGTTCAAGGGAGTGTGTGTTTGTCAATCAAAAGATGTTGCTCAAAACGGTATGCTCTTTGTCAAGTGTACAGACTTAGAATGCGAAAGCAAATATTAAAGTAAATATTTCTTATTTTAAAACTTGAGATCAATTCCATGTTTCCTTTCAATCAAAAAGTGACTGCACTGACAGAGTCTGGAGGGCAGCGACTTCTACATCCTTGAGCATTCCTATTTTAAAGTCCCAACCAGAGAAACCACACCGTTGTTAGTCATGGAGTGCTTGGTTTGATAACATTTCTGTTCAGACAGCCAAAGAAACTTACCACTGATGTGAGTGCCATCTGGAAGCTGTAGATGCGGGCTAAACCAAAGTCTGCCAGTTTGATCTGACCTCCACTGGTCACCAGAATATTCTGGGGTTTCAGGTCACGGTGAACCACTCGGTGCGAGTGCAGGAAGTCCAGCCCCTGAAGCAGCTGGTACATCATATCCTGGGAGTCAACAAAATGAAAGGATAAAGTAGACAGGATTCTGAATATTAAAAAGACACTTAAAAAATGAGGTAATTGAAAACAGAAATACATTTAATAAAACATTTAAAAAGAAACTTAGATAGTTTTTTACTCTGGCTTTCTCTGAGTTTTATGTGCATGGCAGCCATATTGGATTTAAAGTCATGGTTCGTGGAAAATAAAGATGCAACAGGACTGTTGCATCTCTCATTGCATCTCTCATTGCATCTCTCTAAAAGATGAAGTGCCAAAGGATCAGAATGTTTTTTTTTTCATGACCCGACAATATGGTGTTACTTAGAAAAGTTAGTACGTACTAGACTGGTAATTATAAGTTTTAGAACCACTATACTAGTCTATGTTTAAGGTTCACAGCACACACCAGATGTTTGGCGTTAGATAATTGTTTACATGTGCAGGTTTGAGTGATTCAGTGTGAGCTGTTCAACTTGAATGCTAGCAACAGGTATCTTCAAAAACCCTCTGAAACAATGTGGTTTCTGCTGTGCAGCCAAGTATTCAACAATAAAAAGGCCTGATAGACAACAACTTAACGTGTGAACTTCAAAATAAAAGCTAAGACAGTCTGGGAGTGAGAGAGTTAACATGAAGAGGCCCGTGTCTTTTCTCATCGACTGTGGCAGATGTTTGATAACTGACACACACACATACACCAGCGTCAGAAAGAGGCCCCTGCTTTGTGCAAGCACAGATCTCTGTTACTAAGCAGCTGTCCTTCTTTAGTTAATTGGTGCTTGCTTTCTTTATATGCCCAAAATCTGACCTCAAACGGCTGTAGCATAGGCACTGCGTTTATGACGAACTTTCAAAGTTAATTGTGAAAACGAATGAACAGTGTCGAAACTAGCTCAGACTTGTCCTTTTGAAACCGAAATACTCTCAAACAGGTCCAACACCTATAAACAAATAAGTTATTACAGGTAGTTTTGACAGAGCAAAACCAAAGAGTTCAACTGATCTCTCGCTCTCTCACAGTGTCTGTAATCTGCTTTTCTTCTAGAAACACATTCTTGCTACAGATGTACACCCCGTAAACCACCTCAAAGTTCCTCACCAAGACCTCACAAGTGACATGGACCTGAGCCCACAACTCTATTCAGTAGCCAACCAGCTGGCGTGTGAGTCAAAGGAAAGGGGTCTGTGCACTCAAGCAAAAATGATCAGCAAATGGTGCTGGGCTAGCTGCTGTTTTGGTCACACTACGCATCTCTGGATGTGATGATTGACGGGCTGCTATACACAAACAAACAGAAATATGCGATATCTGTGTTATCGTATGTGTGTTTTCACTGGTCTGTGTACTGGGGTGTGCGTGCGTGTGTGTGCCCCCTGACCAAGAACAGGATGCAAAACCAGACCTTCCTTTCTGCATCTCCATCCAGCCATGACCCACAGAGAAGGGCAGCAGACAGACAGGGCCATAGGACGGAGGCAGGCAGTTGGTCACTTTGTGTGCATGGGTGTTGGGGTGTGTGTGGGGGGGTGTGTGTGTGTGTGTATCATGGGGGGCTGACACAATAGCATTCCCCCACCCATCAGTTCCTCTCTCCTTTAAATAGTCATTTCACCGTGCTTCCTTTCAACAGCATTTCCTCGTAAACACTAATTATCTCATGAGTGTGACTCTTAAATGTTAACAATCCAAGTTTTCCTGCCCTTCTTTAAAGAATCCTACAGTGTCTTGCAGAAGCATTTCTTTCCTTTCAGCTTTTCCACATTGTCCCATTACACCAAACACTTCTATGCATTTACTTGCATTTCTTTTGTATTGAGATAGACAAACAAAGTTGTGCATAATAAACTGCAACAACGACCCTAGTCAAAAGTCTTTTTGTAGCCTCAAAGAAATTTTCTCCCAGGATTTCTCCTTCCATCTTCCTTTGACCGGCCTCCCTGTCCCTGCTGAAGAACCCCCACATAATGATAATGCTCCCACCATGTTTTACAGTGGGGATGGTGTGTTCACAATGAGACAAAGTGCAATCATGTATAGCAATCTTAATGCAGGTCAAAAATATGTTTGGTTGTGTTCTCTTGTGCTAACTTGCAAATGGCCCTCTTTGATTCAGCGATTGCTTTCTTTTGGACAATCTTCCATAAAGTACACATCTGTGAATTGCACAACTAATACATATCCAGAAGACAGACTCTTTCACCTGAGGTAAGGATTTCTAAATTATCACGTGACTCTGAAATGTTTCTCTACGTAATGTTCTCCAGTCAAGTTTTAGATGGATGACCAAGTGGTGGAGTCTTGTGAGATGTTCAAATCTTTTAAAAAGTTTTAGAGTTTGGTTTACTTTAAACTCTTTCTCAACTTTCTCCCCTGACCTGTCTGGTGTGTTCCTTTGTCATCATGATGCTGGTTGTTCATTTATGTCCTCGAAAAACCTCTAATGCCATCAGAGCTGTAGTTGTACTCACGCTAAAATGGACAGGAGTGAATTTACTAATTAGTTGACCTTAAAAGGCAGCTGGTTGCATTTTAATTGCAAGGTATCAGAATAGCAAGTGTTGAGCACAAATTAATTCAACACTTCACAGATTTTTCATTGTGAGCATTTTGCTACTTTGTGTGTTTTGTCATGTAAAGGCCCAACAAAACATCATGAAGCTGTGATTGTATAATATTGGTTACATGCAATGTTATTGATATTATATCTAACAGCAAAGGTAGAAAAATATTTGTTTGATATGATGTGGATTTTTTTAAGACCTTAAACATCGCTAATAGGAAAAAAAATAGGAGCATCATTAGACCCTGAAAAAACAAAAACAGGAAAAGCATTAAAAAAAAAGTGAGCCCACTGCTAGAATCAGTCAAAACATGGCTTTCAGAGGTCCCCTCCTTTTCTGATGCAAATGTACGAGAGGCAGCCATATTGTTTATTGTCGTTTGGCACAATATAGGACATCTGCCGGTTAACGTTAGTGTAATTCCCTGCCCATGCTTCATTAACCTCCCCTTCTCGGGCCCACAGAGTGTAGTTGTGGAAGCTTGGATGATGGTAGCCAAGGAGGGTGGGCGAGACCCAAGCACCAGCCCGGCTGAGGAGAGCCGAGCATGGGGCAACCCAGCTGCTTGATGTCCTTCCAGCTCATTTGATTCCTGGAGGAGGGCCTCTTTCATCAATGACCATGTGGTGGGTCTTGAGTGTGAGTGGGTGGTGGAGGATGGGGGTGCTGAAGTGGACAAGCTGGGGCGATGTGGGGGTGTCTCTTGTGGAGGATGGACGGATGGTTTTGAGGAAAAGTGTGGCTGTTCTTTTTAGTTTAGTGCCTTTAGTTTGACACGTTTCTTCTTGGTTGAGTGAAAACATGTTCACATATTCAACACTGAAACTCAAATAGAAACTAATAGGATGACCGGGTCAACAATATGTTGTCAGATGGTACAGCCAAGTGCAACTAAAGTTGTTTGGGAGGAGGTTGAGGGTAATGGGGTCACTTTCAGGTCAGTGTGCAGTGTCCACTCTCCTAGAAATAACAGGACTGTGTCTATGATGTGCCGACACTTCTTGTCCTTTTGTCTTCTTGAGAGTCCAGATAAACAGATGCTGGGAGAAAGCACAAGGAGGTGGGTGCCTAATGAATCTTCATGCTGCAACGACAAGTTGTCTCACCGCTCGTCTGTGCTGAAAAATCTTCCCTGAACTTCACCCAAAATGAAATAGTAGATGTATGAATTTACACGTGATGATGTGTAACTTTACAAAATGGAAAACTACAGTGTGTCATGCAGCTAGGGTCTGCAACGATAGGGTTAAGTAAAAAGGCAGGATTCAATCTTTTTTTATTTCCCTTCCTTCCTAGTGTCATCTTCCTTCCCTTTTTGTGTTGATTGTATTGTGAAGATTAGATTTTGGTCTTGAAGCAAAACAGTCGACTTCTGTCCAGATCCCTTAAAAACGGGATGTCCAAACCTGTTTTACCCTCTTTACCACTGACTTGACTAGGACAGAACAATTGTAAGCATTTTAGTCTACAAGACAAAATTTGCTACTGCATGGATCAGTAAGTGTTAAAAATAACTGTAGATAAAACTAACATTGTTTTGGAGACAACATTGTTGTGCCGTTTGGATCCAGAAATCCCCAGATGGTAAAATAAGATGCTTCAGGCATAAAACTACATTCAAGAAACAACTTAGCGTGCTTGCATGGTCATACACAAAGCAACCACGCAGACCTAAACCAATGCGCATCTTTTCTGAATGAGTGCTGCTGTAACATCTTAGGATGGGATGCATATTTAATGCTCATTTCAGCTTCACAACATGACCTATAGTTCCTAAAGACAGCGTTAATCTTATGATTGTATCTTCAAAGACCAATTCTGCTTTAATGTACTTTGATGCATACAGTAAGGGTATGCATTACCTGAGAGAAGGCTAGTTTAAAACGTCCATGTTATTCAAGTTTAATCCACAAAATGAAATATGTTTTACTGCCATATATCGATCCACCTTCAGGGCTCAACTCTTAATTGGAACATACAAATTTATTTACACAGTTTCCAATTTTTTTCAGAAAGCCTTTGCTGCAGAAAATTACCCTCAGCATGATGCTGACACTGTCTCGTTTCACCATAGTAATAATACTTTTCCATCGTGACAAAATTTCCGGATGCATGATTGATTTTTGTTCTGTGAATGGACTCTCATCCGAGTTGTGGATCTCTGCAGCTCCTCCAGAGTTACCCCAGGTATTCAATTGCGCCATTTTCTTTCCAGCTTCAGTTGAGTGACTGAACAATGCTTATGAAGGGTTTCTATACTTTTAATAATGTTGTATAACTTAACCCTGCCGTAAACATCTCCACATCTTTATCCCTTAGCTGCCTAGTGTGTTCCTTCGTCTCTGTTATGCCATTTGTCCAGTGATGTCCTCTAACAAATTTATAAGGCTTCCACCAAACAGTGGTATTTATAATGAGGCCAAGTTACACTGAGGGCCATTGTGATCACAAAAATTAACAATAAACTGATACATTCAAAGACTCTTCCGGGATCAAATTCAGTTAAAGCCTCTGGCGTAAGCCACCTGAATCATCTGCACTTAAACAACATTTCTCCCTGACAAAAAACGTTCACACATAAACCCGGCCCTCAGGTGACAGTCGGCGGTTGCTATACTGCTAGAAAGCCTCCAATTTAAATTTGACACTCCGCACTTCCCAGACCTCTTCATTCAAACATAAATAATATTCATTTCCAATATTGTTTGGGGCATATCTGCAGACCTCAGGGGGAGAAACCTGATAAACAAATGTTTAAAAGGGAAAAAGGGGATTTTTGTCAGAGAGGTCTAAATAAAAAAAGAAGACAGTAATTGAGAAAACAAGACGGAGACTAACTCACTTCTGACCTTTCAGCAACGTGTAAGTGGAAACCTCTTAAATGTGTGTTTTTTTTCTTTTTACAAAAGAGTAAAGATTTCCTGTTAGGTTTAATAAAACAGCTGATAAAAACATTATTCTGACTGATCTATTTGGCAATCATATTTTTTTGTGCAAAAGTAAAGTTTTATAATTGTTCTGTCTCCATCTGTAAGAAAGTTGGCGGGCAGGGTCAAAATAGAGACTGAAGGGAGCCTCTAATTTGGAGCCCATCTGCCACATGCGCTACCCTTCCAAATGCGATGGTTCCTCTGATGTTGGAGGAAGTCCTTCATGTCTGCTGTGACTTTGGTCAAGAAAAATTTTCAGAACCAAAGAGACATAGCTGTGTTCAACCAGAGCTGCAGCCACAGGGGATTAGCCCAAAGCTGCTTTTATACTTCAAACGGAAACGGCGTAGTGCTTTAAATTGGGCATCAACATAACTGTACTCTTCACTAATGTTCAAACAGGTGTACGCCCAAAATGTCACAAGGTTTACCTTAATGGTCTCAGGTGGTACGCCGGGGTCAGGAGCCTTCTCCAGGTATGTGGTTAGGTCCTGATCCACATGCTCAAACACCAGCGTGAGTTTGGTTTCTCTGTCAGTCCGAGAGACCGTGCAGACGTCGAACAACCTACACCAAGAGAACAAGGGGATAATAATCACTGACCGTCTCTGCTACAAGGATGGCCACACTATTGAAAAAAGAAGATAAATACAGCATATCAGCTTATCTTATTTAAAAGAAAACATTTTTTCCTTTACCGTTATTTACTTGCAGGGTTTCTAAGTTTTTAATACAACATTGTCACTATGAAAGCTAGATTATTGTGAAACCACATATTTAAATATATTGTAGCAAGCAATCTGTTTTTCTTAATTATCCAAAATAAGTCAATCTTTACCTGTTTTTGGTCATTACTAAAATAAGTTTTAGTAATGATTATATTTAAGCAGGTTCTTATTAAGAAATTTACATAATTTACATAATGACCGCTGGGAACACCAACCCAAAGTGTTAAGTAGAGAGGAGGCATGTTATGATAAATGTTTAGTTGCAGGAGGGAAAAGCCAAATATAGGACATCATAAGGAAATAATCTTGTGATGAAATGTGTTCACAAGAAAATATTACCACAGTAATCACTATTTAATCATCAAAGATTATGGACTGAAAGGAAGATGGATGGAGAACATGAACAGGCAGAAAAAACCGATGTACAAATAGATATATGGGCGTCTGACTGATAGGCTTGGTCCAACTATTAATTATTAAAGCATCCCTTAGATTAAATATTAGTCTTGTTATTCATTTAAAAAAAATCTATCTTAAAAATCAATCCTCCTAATCAAAGAACAATCTCACTGAATAAATGAAAAAATAAAGAGATTTTGCTACATCTATCAAGTTAATTACATGTATTTAATGATTACGTTTATCATGATTCTCACTAAGCTCTTATTTTCCAAATACTAATAAAACAAACAAACAACTGATGTCACTTAAAGATTTATGATTGGAAGTGAATGCTGAGATTATAAGGTTTCTGATTTCTCTCTGGAGTTTGCATTTAGAGATTATCAGAATTATTATTTGAAGTCAGAAATAATCATGTTTATTGTGGACTCTTAAAGTTGTTCTCAATTTCTAAACTATATAAAAAAGTTCATTTGCTCTAAGGGAAATTTTGACAAGTATTTACAGGGATTTAAGCAAACTTCTTTTAATGGTAACAGCATATCAAGGTCATAAAAACATATTTTGAGTTGACTGTCTGCTGAATTAGAGGTTAATCTGACAAATTCTGAAATCATGATGAAAGTATAGTGGAAGTAGATATGAGTAAATAGACAAACCAAGGATGGATGGAGTAAATTCAAGACAAACAACATTTGAATAATTAGAACAGGTGATATCTGGAATACATTTTTCATCCATTTTTTCCTATATTCAATAGAACGTGGAAGAAAACGTCTAAAGTTCTCCAGACAGCAAGGGACTATACAAGTCACTGTAATTACAAATTATTTCAGATATAAAGTATAAGAAACAATGCTGCTGTTTTGCTGCAAACCAATATTTAAAACACATCTGTTTTAATCATCTATTTTTGCTTTATAAGATGTTATGGCTTATGCTTTGTGTAAATAAATCAGATTGGAAGTGGGGAAGACATGCAATTTAAGTACTAAAGTCAGGAATCGATTCTTAAGTCAGGAATCGATTCTTGGACCAGTTGATAACGTCACGGTCAACACAATGAGTTTTTCCTCAAAATACGAGACAGTAGTATTTCACTGTAATTTTATATGTAATAGAGCTAACCCAAGAGTTCAAAGTGGTAGTCATGTGACTGGACAAAACAGTAACCGACTGGCCGACATTAATTTTAACATCTTTAAAGATTTATCTGAATCTTGACCTTCTGTTGTATATTTCACTGATTCTGATAATGATGCAGTGATTTTGCAAACATATTAACTGTCCAATCTTAAAGATCGGTGTTAGAGGCTGGATATGTTTTTACTACACATCCAGCCTAAGCCAAGAATCCCGATTATGTCGGCAGACCTGCCAAAGCCAGCTTTGATGAGAAGCTGAAAAAAAAAGCTACCCAGTATGTTCAACTCAAAGGTTGGGGACTATAAACAGCATTCCTCACCCAGCACTATGACAACTCCTCAAACTCTGAGTAGTCTACAGCAGAACTGGAAACTTGCACCACAACAATACAGAGGATGTAAAACCGAATGATGGATTCACATCTGACATCTTGTAGCTTATAGTTTCACTAAGCATTGATAAAGTCATCTTTCTTTTCTGCACAACAGCATTGAAAGAGCTACTGCATTGACTATACATATTCTTTTTCACCCCATACATCCACTACTTGTTGCTTCTCAGTTCATCTCTTTCTCGCTTTGAGATGAAGACACCGACAAAGCTACTGCTGCTATCAACTGTATACTTTTTCTTTAAGATGGGTCAATGTATCCATCTTTTTAATGTCTGATCTGTCTTTTAAAATCCCCATTCAGTCCCAGCATATGTCTGCTCACACTGAGTTGAGTTTTACTGGAGGTTTCATCATTTTAAGAGAGCGACATTCCTTTTCACTGTCACCACATGCTTAAACGAGCATAGAGAGAGGCTGCAAAGGCAGAGACTAAGATAACTTTTTACCAGCTGGCATAAGGTGAATTTAGCTGCAGGGCATTGTGTCTAGGACCAAATCTGAATGCAGATTTGGTCTGCATTCAGATAAATACAGATAAATTTACTGAAGATTAATTTATCTTCAGTACCAGTAACTGAAGACAAATTTAGGTTGCATATGATTAGATTGCACTGATCTGACATAGCGATGCATAGACACTAAAAAAAAAGCAATAGTCTAATTAAATATGTTCCTAATTCAAAATCAGCTTGAGCTGGGTTAAGAAATTGCATTAAATGTAATGTACAAATACAAAATATGCAATGATGCAATAATAGGGATAATCTTGTAGTCTCTTCATTTTGAAAATAAACTCAAACCTATTATTTCTATCTAAAAGTTTTCATCGCATTCAAAAGCAGAATAAGCAAATTGCCATAGATTATTAAAAGCAACTCTTTACCTAATATAAACTATTTTATTTTACTGTTTGAATTCATTAGATTTGCAACATCTCATAGCAATGCACTAAGTTATATTTGTTTTTTCGATGTGACTTGGTAACTAAAAGGAATCTGACACAAAATCCTTCAACATCTAACAAGGCAACATATGGGTCCCATAATCAGAGCATGGGGACCAATGGAATTCAAAAAAAGATGATTTGTTCAAGGTATTAGTGCTGAGTATGATGTCATTCTGGAAGGCACACTCCTTCTGTAGCGCTGGGGTTAAACACCCCTCAAAGCCTGGTCGTTGGAATACAATGGAAGCTCTCAGCAGACTCTGAACATATGGAATAAATAATGGACCTCATTACAAACATCCAGGGTTTGCCTGGACTCCCACACATGCCCCACAATGCATTTTTCCAGTCCTGGACTGCAGGACAATCTTGACAGGTTAGGACATGAGAACTTCTGAGAAGCTTTTAAAAATCTTTTATAGGTATACGAAATGTTAAATGTATAATTGAGCAGACAGACAAAGAAACATGCTGTTGCTTAATCTGACAGATTTATTAGACACACCAAATACGTTACTTGGGGTGTCTGTTGACCTAATGGGACAAAAGCCTCCATGGTATTAGTAAAATAAAAGCCTACAATTATCCTTCAATGTTTACGGATACATTCGAGATTTACTGTTGGAGGCACAAGGCCACCAGCCATGCCTCTGAAACATTCATTTAGAACTTCCTCTTCAATCCCACGGCTCTTAATATTCCACAATAAAACAAGCACAAGGTCAGACCTTGGCCTGTGCCAATGTATGACGCAGTATCTGACTACTGCCATGAGAACGAATAAGACTGAAAGCAAATGACATCTGTTTGGAGAGCAGACGAAAACTAAGACATCAATTGCTCTTATGTCGCGCCAATCATCATATCTATGTCAATCAGAGTCAGAGCTCAGATCTTTTATTTACTGTTGCTACTTTTTCAAGTAAAGGTTGCAAAAGTAACATGAATGGAGTCTGTATGCATAAAGAAATTGACGTAAACTATGGAGGTGTGCAACGATCAGTTAAACAACAATTTTATTACAGCTTTGCCAATTCACCCCTTCGAACTTCCTTTTTATTTATGCAAACAAAGTTGTATCCATAACTATTGTACCACGCGCCATTTCACTTTGCTCTTTAGTATTTTGTACAAATTACTGGGATCTGTGGAGTTATTCAGAATTTGGGAACTATTGGCATCTCCCAAGTTTGTTGCTTTTACGTTTATGAGTGCCCCATCTTTTCGATGACTTTACAAAATGATATATTTGCAGAGCCTTAAAGGTTATTTCCAAATTAGAAAACCTGAAAAGTATAGTAGAAGTTTTTCAGTGGCAACATGCAGGTGTTTGAGGTGTGTGCCAACAAACAGGTTTTCAAAACTAGTTAAGATGCAAATGGGGTTCTAACAGCCAATTTACAAAGATGTGACATGGAAACTTGAGACCAGCACTGCATGCGACATGGAAATTTGTCCCTTGAATAGAAAACATCCAGTCTTGAGCTGATGTTAAGTCACTCAGTCAGTATTTGCAAAATAGGTTGACTGTAAAGTGAAGAAAAGTATGTTCTATTCAGAGTAGACCTTGCAGAACAGTTGCAGATTAGAAGATGCATCTACTGTAAAGTAAGCTACACCAAAGATAATGGAAAAAGTCCAACAATGTTTATGATGCTGTATTTTTAGAATGAAGTGCTCTACATCTTCTATCCCTAATTGGCTTCAGAAGTCAGATAATCAGTAAAGAACGTCTACTTACAGTATGTATAATTTTATCTGAATAAAATTACAACACGTTGAACCTTTATACAATGTTCTGTTGTATGAAGGTAGAACGTGAGTTTGGCAGCATCGCACTGTGGAGACACTTTGCTTTAAGAAGAACAGAAATGCTGATCACAGAAAAGAGGAGAAATGTTCAGAAAGAATTGCAAAAGGTCCATCTTCCATCAGGTCAGCAACTCTAAACACAAACCCAGAGCAGAGGTCACACGAGAATTTTCTTACTGTTATTTTGACTGATAGGGTCAAAAAAATCCTGTCATAACCTATTTTTTAACTTATTAATTTTTAGAAATTATAATAATGATATAATCAATAGTAATTAAGTTTTCATCGAGTTTAATGTTTCAAGCTAAAAAGAGAATCCAAGTCGTGCCAACACACATCAAAAAGATGAATACATAAAATGTTTTCTCCACAGTTACAAAAAAGACATTTACTGCGGTCCCAGTAACTATACACAATAAAATGAAATTATTATACCCAAAATATGAACAGTTCACCTGCTGTGGACTAAACGCACAGTCTTACACATTCCTCCTGATCCGCATTGACCTGAATTGCGCACCAGTTTGTGCATAATCAAATGTCTCAAGGAGGATTGCTGCAGAGGCTATTCGCATAAGGACTTGGACTTTTGCCTTGGACAGGTGACTTCTCAAGGGGGTTTTGAAGAGGCTGAATCTTCACTCTGCTGCCACACCTGGGACTGGAATTACAAGCACCACTTCAAAGTTTTAAAATCAGGGAACATTTCTTTAATTGAAGTGATCAGAAGTCGGCAAGATCCTCTGAATCAGCGGTTCCTTGAATGCAAGAACTTGCTTCAGCATGATCTTCTTCTGCACCAGTGGTTCAGCTGCATCGGTCTGCAAACTGTAGTAGTAACAGACACACTCCAAAGCCTCTTTGGCCAAAACTCAATGCGCTGTCAGCTTCCAGAAAGCAAGACGCATTGAGTATGGTGTCCAGGTCAGAGATGAAGCTCTCATGGGGATCTGTTTTGATTGCTTTGGTTACCTATGCTCTGTGTATAAAGTCAAAAATGTCTACTTGTTTGTACCAAGTGGTTAGGGGTGTAAATTGTAATCTGTCAAAATGACAGATGGCCTTCCGGTTTCATTTGTCATTGATGAAAAAAAACCCAACAAAAGACAACAGTTAAAGATGGAAAACATTCGATTAACGAGATCCCTGAACCAAACATATTCATGTATTTGAGTGATTCTAAGTCAAACCTAAACACACCCTGAATGTGTGGCAAGACTTGCAAACCAATATTATCATCTTCACAAGTGTCTTAGTAAAGAAGATTAGCCAATAGTTTTGCAATATATGAATAAAGCTGGTAGAAACATGCTGCAAATGCATGCCACACTTTCCATATTTGCATTCACAAAATGCTTAAAGAATCACGTATTGTTTTCCTTTCACTTCTGGATAATGCGTGGCTTTGATTTGATTTCTCACATATAAATCTTACCAAATTATTAATAGTATAGTGTTTATGATAAAAATGGTATGAATGCATGTGAACGGTGAAGCATGTATGTTGTTAACTCGCCGTTTTTTGCATCGAAAAATGACAAAGCCGGACTTCTCCTTCATAACATTCAATGCAGACATCCCACAAAGGTCATATGAGACCATCAAAAAGGAAGTAGCGTTTGTCTAGTGTTCACAATCAAACTTTCCTCCCCCTTTTCCCCAGACCCCAACCTCTATTAAAACAACATGCAAACACACACACACGCACAAAAATAAACAGCTAGACTGGTACCCACCTCTGCCCCCCCACTCACTCACCTGACAACATTGGGGTGCTCAAAGGCCTCCAACTGCCTCAGTACCGCCACCTCCCGGATAGTTGAGAGAGGCATGCCCTCTTCCTCCGTCTGGACACGAACTCTTTTTAGGGCTACAAAGCGTCCCCCGTTCTTCAAATCCCTTGCCTTGTACACTTTCCCGTATGCACCCTCTCCAATCTCGGCCACAGGCTCGTATTGAGTACCAATACTTTCTTTGTCCATTTTTGCTGATTTTTTTTTCCTCCCTTGTCTCTTGTTGAAAATGTTACGGGGAATCCCGGCGAGGGTGACGAGCTTTCTTCACAAAGGCATACTCACAGAATATAGTTGGCACATGCAATGCCTAGACGACAGAGACACACAGATGGAGGAAGAGACCATCTTTGTCACATTTGGTGAAATCAAGCTCCAGGTGGGCTTTAACAGGACTGTCATCATGTTTTTATTCGGACTATCAGAAAAAAAGCGACCCTCCGCTGCGTTTCCCAGCTTCCACTCCTCCTCCTCCTGTTACGCATTACAACTCATGTCCTCCTACTAACAGAAAATAATAATAATAATTTTAAAAAATCTAAATAAGCCGCCTTTAGCTCACGCATTGAGGTAGTTTTGTGTTAAATAAACTGTCTCGAGCACTTATCAATTAACACCGCGTGCAGCGTTGCAGAACTTCTGTTCACGTGAGTTCACTTGCCGACTTAAAACAGATTGAAAACATGGAAAACACAGAAAAAGAGACCGAATGCTGCACACAGGAAAGTTTAGCGTTAACAAACAGACAAAATTATAACTGTTTAATATCCGTTCGTGAAAGTTTCTGTTTGAGGAGAAGCCAAACTGTGAGCACGTGCTGCATTGTTTTAACTTCCTACAGCAACAGTCCATTTAAAATGCATCAAAACTCACTTTTGCAGCTCCAAACCACTTTGAATGCATAAAACAGTGTGTCTACTTAGTTTTAATCATATTTCCATTAGCTTCCCTTGCTTCCTCGAATTTTTTCTAATTTATCTGTGCGCGCACCCTAATATAATCCTAATAAAATGGCCTAAATTATTACAGATTTGTAAACATGCATTTGCTACTTTTGGATGTTATTGTTAGTGAAGTGTTTATTTTTAGCATCAGACAGCCGTTCATTGAATAAATTTTGCAGAAATATCCGCGACTATTATTATTATTATTATTCTTTTTTTACCTTATTTATGGCAGTCAGTAAAATGTCGTGACGTCGGCATGCCCAGTAAAATGCTGAGGAGGCATTCGAGTCTCACATAAAACTGCTCCATCAAACGCATCCCTGTCCACTTTCCTCCATGTGGGGCCACACAGGTAGTTGACGTCGCTGGTTCTAACCCCCCATCCCTTAGACTGCACCAGCCCCAGCAGAGGACTCTCAAACAACCTAGGGGAGGGCTGGACGAAAAAAAAAAAAAAAAACTTGCGCATAGACACTCTTTGCAGCTTGAGTGGAAGGAGGTGTGGAGGGGAAAAGGGGTGTGTAGGATTGCTTGGTGGGTGTTTGGTGGACGTGGTGGTGGTGGTGGGGGGTCATAGGACAAAGGCAAACGCGTGATATAGCCCTCCAAAACCACGCTCCTCTCTTGGATTCGCTTCTTTTCTTGTCTTGCACATATCCGCGGATGGGCCCATGCAACTGCGGCCCCGCACGCCCGTGTGAGCTACGTCTTTGGCTGGCTTTCCCACGCCGGCTGAATGTGGCCTGACCCCCTTCAGAGAGGTTTGACACGGAGCGGGGACATTTCCGCATTCCTCCGCGACTACAAAGGCACACCGCCTCCTTCTTGCTCTCCCTCGGCCTCCTCGGTGCTTTGCCATTCACAGTGGCCCCCTTCCCTGGGTTTTGTCCCCCTCCCGTGTCAAAACCGGGAGCACCGCAGGGAGCAGGGGATGCGGTGGGGGCAGGGGAGGTGCATTGGGGGGCGACAACAATTCTGCTCGGGTGGTCGTGATGCATGACTCCGACACTGATAAAACAAACTGTTAGAGTTTAACCAATAAATTTGTGAAACAGTTTATTTAAAATGTATGAGGGAAATTTCAAGTACATTTATAAATTAAGATGGTTCAGTAAATAAGTTCCAGTCCGTTTTTAAGGTGTAAACACTGGGAAACATTTGTTTATTATTATTATTATTATTATTATTATTATTATTATTATTATTATTATTTTCTCAGACTAATTCATTTATTCTAAAAAATTATTTAAATGGTTCGTTTGACATTATT
Source organism: Phalloptychus januarius (assembly GCA_902982915.1). NCBI lineage: Eukaryota > Metazoa > Chordata > Actinopteri > Cyprinodontiformes > Poeciliidae > Phalloptychus > Phalloptychus januarius. The sequence continues at coordinate 8,117,151 of CADWAE010000038.1, read as the reverse complement.
TTTAAATGACTAACATTTTTTGACAAAATATGCCTCCATTTATAATTAATTTGTTAAAATGTATCCTCTCTTCTTACACACATTTTTTATTTGTGTATACACTAAAGATACAGTTCTTTTTTTATTTTTTATTTTTTGCAAAATTATCAAAAGAGTTGAATTTCTAAACAAATAATTTCAACAGTAGGATGAATAAAAACACTTTTTGCATGCAGGTTATGAACTGAGGCAGGAAGAAGCTTATTTTGGAATATATTCCATTTGACTTTCTAACATGCTTCGTCCACTAAGATCATCATCTTTGGATGCATATGGAAACCCTTCTTGGACTACACGCTGAAGAACACGTGTCCACTGTCCTGCCTTGAGCATTTATTAACTCTTAGACTTGGACTTTAAAATGATGAGAATGCGTAAGACTCTTTACTTTCTTTTTCTTTTCTCACCTTTACACTGAGCTGTTGTTTTGTGTTGTGTTTTGTTTTTCACAATGAAAATTAATAAATACATTTAAAAAAGAAAAAAATAAACTGAGGCAGTCATAGCACTTTAAAGCTGAAATTTCTCCTTAAAAAAACAATCTTTGAATGATCAGTTTTGTAATTTTTTAAATCTTGTAATTATCCCTTATGTTATACCCCAACAATTGAGAAGAAAATTGTTTAATATGAAAGATAACCAGACATTGTCCAAGCTCATTAAAACAATTGTACGCATCCAATCAGTTTAATTTTGGAATATCATTTATTGAAAAAAGTATCTAATAGCAGAACTATTAATGAGCATAACTAACAACTTAAATGTTTTACACTTAATCATCTTGTTGTTAATGGTAACGAGTAAACAATAAAATGCAGTTCTTTAGGGAAGGACACAGCCAGATATCATCACTATAAACCCAGCAGCTGCAAAATGCTGTATGTAATAATTACATGTAGCTATTTTCAAAACTACTTTGTCTTTAATCATCTGCCTTAAAATAAATAAAAAGTTATAAATTCAGATTTGATCAATGCCATTAATACCTTATTATAATAGATACAATATCTTAGATGCAGAAAGTCTAGTTTTATGAATTAAAGGATCCCCAAAATTACAATTAACTTCTGTTCTTGGTCCTCCTTCATAGGACAATCATGAACACTTTCGCAGTCTTCAGGTTTGACTTCTAAAAAGAAAGAAACCAAAAAGAGAACTGGTTTTGATTATGACACAAAATGTTACATAAACCTGTTAAATGTGGTGCTATGAAAACCTTTTCCTGTATGACCACTACTGAGATGCCCTGTTCATTGGTGACCATAGCTTCAGGTTTGACGATAGTTAAAAGGAGGTGCAAATGTAAGGTCTTGCTCAAGAACAGAAACTTTCTGAACTTTTAATAAAAAAAAAATTAATTCAATTAAAATAGAAGAGACAAGGACCTCACCTGTCCTTGCTGACCACTATGCATGACAAATGATAGCAGCTGACATCTTCATTTAAATTCTAACCAGAGTGTTATGGGATTTGTAAGGAATAAGTGAAAAAGCTCAATTTAATAAATTTAATAGCTAATATTTAAAATATTTTTTGTAGTGTTTGTCCCTCCACAAGCATAGTCTATCAGCCAAACAAGGGAGGTAAAACAAAATACCGTTTTCATTTCAACATTTATCAGAGTGCTCATCTTTATTCTAAGGATCACTTTATTATGCTAATAAATTGATTATCATCTTATCGTCATTGCTAATTTACCCCTTTTTTCTAGTATATGATCATTTTGGGCATGAGTTTGTATTATGTCGTATTTCTCTGTTAAAAAAATCATCTCAGTCATTATTGTATATACATTTATTATATTTAATGGCTTGTCAAAAATATTTTTATTGAATCTTTTACTTTATTACCAACAAAAATACATCCACATAGAATGAAAATATTCTAAATACACAAATAAATATTATCAGCTTCATAATAGCAAGGACATTTTTATGTAGAATACCTGCTTATTATTAACATTTTAAGGAGGCTGTAATGATTATTCTCTTTTATTTTAGTAGTTTTAGAAAATGTTCTTGTAATCTAATAATAATGATTAATAATAATAATAAATATGAGGTAATGTTATTTTTGGAAACTTTAATTAATAGGATATCCTTATTTTATTTTTTTCACTTATAAAGACTCAAGTTGATATAATTATTATCCACAATTTTTTTTGTAAATCGTCTGGGAAGTTCTTGACAAACTTTTTACTTTCCTTTTTCTCTTTCTGGACACGGTTCAGACGTGACGAGGCTTGATTTCAGATTATCCCAATAAAAGGCCAATTACAGGCGTGTAACCAGGCCCCATTATTGTAGCTTCATTGGAAGGCATGCATTAGAGAAGCACAGCAGATCAGAAGAAGGTTGTTTCCCCACCCCAAAATTATGATTTTCATTCAAACTCATCTTTTATGTTGTTTGAAGAGTCCACTTATTTCAATTGAAAATGTAAAACAAAGAGGATAATGACATAGAAGTCTTTGTGGCAAACTCTCATGCTCAACTCTTTTTCGGCTACCTTCCCCCCAAAATTGAAAAATTTCCATTACAAAAGACTAAATATAAACAATACGATGGAGACCAATTACTGTAAAATGGGGCATTTACATTTTTTCATTATTATTGTTCATGTGAAATCAGCTCTGAAAGCCATCACTCAGACTGAATATATTACCAAGCATACATCTGATCTGGCAGGAGAATAAACCAATTAGATGTGTGGAACAGTGGTGAGAGACCTCAGACACACACACACACACACACCCCCACCCGCACACCCCCACACACACACACACACACATTAAGAAAGAGAATGAATCTGTTTTGTATAAACCCTCACAGCAGTGATCAGTTATTCAGTAACTGGTTTTCTCATGTTTACCTTGATGGGACTCATGCAGGGATTTTTTTTTCTTCAAGAAAATATGCAGGAACAGGGTGGTCCAAATTGAGAACATCCTGCACTGGGAATTGCATAGTTAGAATATAACTTTTTGTGTAATCTTGCAAATTTCTTGAAGTGCAAAGTAGTTTCCTGCCCATTCATTTTCCATAGACAGTATACAAACTTTGCATTCAAGTAAGAGTCATACCACTTCAGCATATTTTCACTCAAGCAAAAGCAAAACATAGCCATCTAAGGAATTACTCAAGTAAGCAGCATTCTATGGAAAGGGTACTCAAATATAGAGTAACTGATTAATACTTAATCATAAAATCTGATTGAATATATTTATAATGTTGTAATTATTCATACAAAAAGTTGTTTTGTGCAATTTATGCTACTTTAAAGACTAAAATGAGAAACAAAAGTAAAACAACATCATCACAAACTAACAATTTCAGGTAAAAGAAACACTTTTTCCCAAGACATTCTACTCAGTAAGAGTACCAACACCTCACAAAAACATTGCTCAGATAAAAGTAAAAGTATTGTGTAATAAGTACTTCTAAAAGATCCAACTCTGATGATAGTACAATCATTTTCACTTCATGGTATAGCGTACATAGTCTTATTTTCTCTATCCAGAGATTTGGAAAGACATAATTCTGTCATCATGGTCTGAGTATAGTGAGAGCAGAAAACCAGTTCATCTGGATTTTGAAGAGAAGCTCAAAGATGGTTGATGAGGAATTATTTGTATGAAGAGAAATAAGGGAATAAGTTATTAAAAACTCCAGTTACTACTATGTAGTTATAGATCTGTTAGTTTTTAGACAAGCTCTAACTTGGAAATGTTCTAAAATACAGCCTACATGCACAAAAAAATGAATACAAATTTTACTTCTATAATATTATTAATAAAAATTGTATACAATACCAGCTTCTCAAATATTCTCTGACACCAATCACTTTATGGAAAATTCAGATAAATTTAGATTCATTTGTGAGGGTTTGTCTGAATTGGTAATCAGAAAAAAAAGGCTTTTTTTTAATCTCCAAATTGTTTAATAATTCCCATTGTTAAAATTCTTCTAAGCACTCCATGGTACCAAAGAAAAATGAGTTTATGAGAGTCATTCAAAGTGCCTGGCACTAAATCAATCCACAACTAATTTGTTTCTTTTCCCCGAGATTTAAAATGACCAAATGACACAAAGTAGTCCTGACAAATAAGACCTGAACACCACAGTAACAATATAAGATTCATATTAGCTAAAAGTCTGTTTTCTAGTCACCAGGTGAGTGTTAAACATGATACCATCTGTTTTAGCTGAGAAAAGAAAGTCAGCATAAAGCTTCCTACTAAGGATTGAGAAGGACACAACTGTTTTCCATTCTACTGTCTTCTACTTAGTATATAATAAGGTCAAAAAATAAATCTGCTGTCAGGATTAAAGGGTGACTGTCATACCAAACAAACACTAGTATAAAAACCTGCTACAACAATGCCTAGTATAAATGCGCTGGTCATTTAGAAATAGGGTTGAATAAAGAAGTGCTTTTCTTTCTCTCATAACAAATATTCTGTGGTAAAGAATGTTTCAGTATTTATTTTATAGTATTTCACTTTTAGCATTAAGAACATAAAAAAAACACATCTATTGCAACACATACCACTATAAGAAGTTCATTCTGCCCCGGAGCCATTACCTTCTATTATGACTTTTCAAGAATACTTGTATAGTTTTGACTTGTACAGATTTAATTTCGGCAAGTGGGATTCCTAAATTATTTTTGATCTGAACTGAATCATGCATTCACAGATGAAACCACTTTTCTATTCTATTTCTATTCTTCTAAACTTGTACCTAATCGAACTGGTGGCTGCTGGACATTTTCCTGCGTCAGCTTGTACTTGCATTATGACTATCAGTAAGCTGCTAATGTTGAAAGAGATAACACTGTTATGAGTCTGAGCACCATAATAAATGAGAATGGTAAGTGATTTTCTTCATCCAGTGGTGTCTAGTGTTTTAATTTATTTGAATGGCAATGCTGAAAGGATTGTTTAATCTTCAGGAACAGTTAGTTTACCTTGAATTGGTTTAATTGGACTAAGCTATAAAAAGAAGCTACATGGCTACACATGTGAACGACATTAGATGAACACTTTCAGAATGTCAGTGGAATGACATGCAAGTTGCAGCATGGCCCAAAAGGTTTGGTACCTTCCTCAAAGCATAGTTGGAATACCATTTGATGGAGACACACCTTCCATTCTCTATGCAACAGTATTAAGACAATCTGTTCTTCTGCTAAAATTATTAATAAGTTGATTAAGTACCAACTGAATGACTGCCATCTCGATCCTGGACAGGTCTACCTGTTCTTGGCGCTTTTGTCAGTATTACCTCTTGAGTCAAAGGCGATCCTCTTCCAGGGTTTAATGACTGAATTACCCTTCATCATACCTATTATTAAAATAATTATCTCTGATATAGCTTTGGCTTAGTTGTTTAAAACATTGTTGCCTTTTAATTTGAAGAATAATTTTTTTTCTTTCACACCCTCATGAAAGAGGTTGCAGTGAAGGGATACCTGGAATTTATTCGGATAAAAGCCATGTTGGTTGCCACTTGCATCACAGTATTCATTCCTTGTTCAGCATCTGCATGGTGCAATAAGAAAGTGAATTGAATATTGAATGTTTGCTCTGGTACTTGCATCGGACTTCTGTATGTTACTTCGTCAAATACAAAGCAGGTAGATGGCTCCTCAGACTTAATTTTTAGACAAAAACGATAAATGCTTGGTAACTTTGGTTACCAACACATTGTGAATGTTGCTTTCTTAAATGTGTGATAAGACAATATTGAACTTTTCTTAAAGCCAAGAGATTTTCCAAATGTCGACAAATTTAGAGACCAGTGTTTCAGCTGAGCACTGCAAAACCCAGAACAGATCACTGAATGACAGGAAGCAAAACGAGTCTCACTTCCACCATTAACATCACTGCAAAAAGAAAAAGCCTGAAAACACGGTTTGCTGTGGGAATACCAGACTTGTTAGATGCAACAAAATAAAGTTGTACAAGTAAAAACAAGAGGCCCACTTTAAAAAAAAAACGGTTATTTAAAATTTAATAATAAGGGTTTAATATGCCAGTGACTCAACATGTCTTTTGTACATGTAGAATAATCAGCTTTAATCTCGTTTTCACGCCAAATTGGATAAGAATGCAAGAAGTTTCTTGTGTTTCAATGCAGTTCTCACTTTGCACATGTGCATCACTGATGGTGTCTGTGTGTATCTGTATGACTGTGCTCATGCACATGGCAGCTGCTGACCAGCCTGGCCAAGAGAGAATTACTGCTCTCCCATGGGGGGGATGATAGAGGCCAACAAGGGACAGGTGACTCCCAGTCTGTCCCAGATCTGCTTACTCCCACTGCCCACACACAGCAGAGGATCTACATGGAGTCAGAAGGAAAGATTGACTGTGGGGCCGGTCCGCAGCATCCAACCTACATGGAGGGGTATGTCCATGTTCCGAGGTATTGAGCAGTGATAATAAGCAGATGTCTTGAGGCAAACAGCTGTTACACCTACAGGGAAAACTGATAGGATGTGTGATATCGGACGCCTTTTCAAGTTTCCGATCCCATTGTCTGAACTCACAGGCATCACTTGAGCTTTTGGTAATCCATGTTTGGGATATCAAGCATCACAATCATAACGTCCTGATAGTTACTCAATGACGATGTTTTCGTATCTCTCGCTTGTTCCTTCTTTTTTATCCCTCAGGATGAAGCGCAGAGTGTGCCACAAGGCCCTTCTCTCTTCTGCTTCATCCTGTTCTTCTCCCCACCACCGGCCCCCCAGACACAGGCCTCTTTCTGTTGGGGCATCCCCATGGCAACCAAGCCACTAACTTGAGGAGGCGACATAAAACCTGCTCTTTTAGGGGACACAGGAACACCTGCCACCTCGGGCAACGGGGAGGGCCGAACTGGACGCGCAGCCACGTGCAGACGCAGTCACATACAAATGCATGCAGTCACATATTCAGTCGTGAACAGAGAGTCAGTGTGACATTCAAATGAGACCCAACATCTGCTCCCCTTCAGAAGCTAATTTATCTCCTTCAGGAAGGGACTGGGTGCGTTATTTCCTTACCTGTTTCTTTTTTTAAATAAATAAAGTGCTAACAAGCAAATGTTGAATTGATGTTAGCTTGTTAGGTGAAATGGTCAGTTTTAAATGTTATTACAGTTAATATAAAATAATTTTTAGTGTCCAGAAAAATGATAACTCCTCCTTCTGAGGAGTTACAATGTTCTTTTTGTGGCCTTTTACTCATCTTATTTAAAAAAAACAAACAAAGAAAAAACAGACAGTGGTTAAAAGATGAATAATCAGAACGATTTGTTTTGTAAATTGTTAGCTTTACTTTTGTTGTAATTCTGTAAATGCAACTCATTCAAGTTAGGTCTGTCGCTTTAAGAAATACAAAGATGAGTTTAAGAAAAAAAAAAAGAGATTCTGATCCCTTGATTCAAATTTTTTTTTCTGAAAATTGCACTTAAGACAATTTTAAAGCTGGTAAGGAAAAAAAAAGATTCCAAAACTAATATGGAGAATATTGATGCAAAGGACGTCTGTAACATACCTGGCCAGTCAGGTGAATTCTCGCACCATTTTATCATCCACTGGCTGAAATGATAAAGTACAGATGGAAGCAGTGGAGTGACTGAGGAGACAGAGGACAATGTAAATCAATATTAAACAATAACATTACAAGAGCCTTTTTTTCTAAGATTATTTTACAGAACTACTTTCAACTTGACTGAATATGAGGAGAGTTTCTATTTTGATCAACAAAAATGTTGCCAAAAAGTTATTTATGTGACAAGATCATCCTTTAGAAGCCCAATCCCACTAATATAATATTTTTATAATCAAACTATCAAGTTTATTTGTAAAGCATATTTCAGGAACAAGGCCATTCAAAGTGATTTACATCATAAAAACAAGAATAAGAAGTCATACAAACAACATTCACTCAACAATCGAGAAACCAGTGACAAATATTACATTTTGACTACAGTTGACTGTGAAAGACAAAAGGTGTTTTTATCTGTAAAACAGAGTTGTAACGTATGATGAACGGTCAGCACAGTGAAAAAAAATGATTTAGAGATAACATAGTAGTCATATTTAATAAAAATCTGCTTACCTGCGTTTCTCTCCTAGGTGAAGTCATTTAAATGTTTCTGCTACTTTTAACTTTTTCTTTAACACAGGAAGTAGTCCGTGAACAGTGCTTAACCCTCATTCTACTAGAACTGAATCTGGTTCTGCTGGAGGTTTCTTTGTTCCTTCCCACTGTCGCCACAAACTTGTTCAGTGTGAGGGATTGCTGCAAAGTTAACCACTCAATGTAATCAACCTTCCACTGTCAGCATATATGATCAGTAATGCAGGCTGGATTGCTGCAAAGTTGATGACTTGATGTATCTGGTTTCCAGTTTCCAGTTTTTCTTAAAGAGTGAAAGGTAATCAAAAGTCAGAGTCTTAGAAACCAAAACACTAAAAACAAAATCCACAAAACAAAATTTGTCTTAAAACTAAAAGCTCCAATCGAGAGTTCTTAACATAACCTAACCAAAGACCTATACTGCTAACCAAAGCAGCAGAAGCGAAATAAATCATAAAAACAAACTAAAAATGGTTCACAAACCAACAATAAACTCCAGCAGCACATTCAAGCTGCACAAAATGTCACAGCAAGTCAAAGCTACTAAAGCAATCAAAAACACTCAGCAAAGAGGCAAGCTGCTCAAACAAAGAAACAACCCCATCTTCTTAGGAAGTTGAGGTTTAAGTAGGGAGGCCTCTTCCAAGATTGGTGCAGCCATCTTGTGATGATCCAATCAGATCTGCTGTAGGCCTCAGGCAGGAAGTGACACAGGAGGAGTCTAAACTGAATTTGCTCTTTACGAATAGACAAAAATTTAATGGAATAAAAAGTTTGAGATATTACACTTACTTAAACCTAATTGAGGAAAGGGGCTGCACAGTGGCACAGTTGGTAGAGCTGTTGATTTGCAGCAAGAAGGTTCGGGGTTTGATTCCCGGCCCCGGTCTTTCTGCATGGAGTTTACATGTTCTCTGTGTGCATGCAGGGGTACTCCAGCTTCCTCCCACAGACTCTAAATTCTCTCTAGGTGTGAGTGTATGTGTGCATGGTTGTCTGTCCTATCTGTCTCTGTGTTGCCCTACGACAGACCGGTGGCCTGTCCAGAGTGAACCCCGCCTCTCACGCGGAACGTTAGCTGGAGATAGGCACAGCACCTCCCGACCCCACTAGGGACATGGGTGTAAAAAAGATGGACAGTTGGGGAAAGCCTTGTTGTTTGTAAATCCAGTTATTTTGTCTTACAAGTAGTGCTCACACTTTGCATAGCTCTGGCTAAATCTAAGCAAACAGCTCGAATACAAAGTGTTTGTTAATTTTTACAGTCATACAAAAATAGTCCTGCACTTTGAGGCCCTTTAGCAGAAAGTGAAAATGACCATCATGCCTGTAGTGACATCCCACCTCTGAGCACAGAGTGTTGGTGTAAAATAGCAAGCCCATATGCATTAGTAACACAAACCTGCTTCAGAGAGTCATAGTATCTGTGAACACTCAACCAATTACAAACAAGAAGGATGGAGTAATCATTCCCAGGTCAAAGAATCAAAAGCATCTGACTATAAGAGCTGCAGATGCCAATAAAACAAACTGCGGTTTCTTTTCAAGGGCCAATTAAAGTCCTCTTTGCGCTAAGATAAAGCAACTCGGATTTCTTATCGACAGTTGTTGTAAAACAAGCCAACGTGATACAGGTTTACATTACTGACAGTGTTCATTGTGCTCTTCCTGTTGCACATATTAAACCCAACATATAAGGTTGTCAAAATAGAAGGTTGCTGTGCTGTTTGTCACATTGCACTGGTGCATGAAGTGTATTGAGCTTATCTAGATTTATGGTCTATACAATAAATCCAATTGGCTTACCTTTTTTTTCACCAGCACTCCTACAGCTAAATAATTGTGTCCTGCATACTAATCAATAAAACAATATTCATTTCACATTCACAATATCACTTTTTCATTATACTTCTATTTGTGGAACCTAAAATGCAAGCCACAAAGCTTCTACATGTAAAATCTCGAGCTTCTTATTTTGTAATATTATTCATTATAATAGACAAGGTGATATGATTTGACTAATGGAAAATTTTGAAAGCTGATTTTCACAGTAACCTCTTAATTCAAACTGACTAAGCCTGAACTGTTTTTCAGAGATGAATGAACAAAACTTTCAGTTTGTTTGTGCAAAGCTGCAGCTGTAATTGCCAGCGCAAACAACGTTTCTGACTCAGGGTGGGCTGAATACAAAAGATGTGGCACAGTTTGTGTTTTTGTAAGCAAGATTTAATCAGGTGTCATTTTCCTTCCACTTCACATCTATGTTTTACATTTATCTGGTATAAGTCCGAGGTATGTGAAGAAGGATTATGAATATATTTACCCCATACTGTAGATTATTTCACACCAAACAGTAAAAACAACTTCATTTAGCTGTAAAACAAATTCAGAATGTACCAATTTGGTTGGTGACTTTGACAGCTTCCCCCTCACCAGGAAGGATGTTCGGTTCTTTGCCTGCACATTTTCTGACTCACCAGCAGACACTATCTGTTCCCCCCTGCACCTCTTTAACTGTTATCAGAAAAGCTTGAAATAATCCTTCTGATGCCCTTATTCATCACCGATCCATCTCTTCAGGAAAAGACAAAACAAATCTGTCAAATGTTATTTATTTTCTCCTGGCTTGTTTTCCGGTGCCTGCAGTTAATTTTCTGTGGAATGTAAGGAGCAGCTGTCACTTTAGCACATGAATGGAGCCAGTTTAGCGGCCCAGAGGCATCAGAGTGGATCAACGGCAGAGCGGGGACAGCTGGGCCCAGGGGGACAATAGCACTCTTAGTTAATCATTAATACTCTTAATGAACAGCAGCCAGGCACCAGAGGTTCACTCCTCCGTCTCCCCAGAAGATTCAGCCCTCAACAGGAAGACACAGGAAGCCTCAGCTTGCTGCCTGACCCCAAGCTGACAACTGTTGACTGGAGCTTTTATTGGGTCTGCTGGAGCTTTAAATTGCTGTCTGTTTGATGACATCTCACCCATCAGATGTGGAAAAAAGAATAACTTTGGCTCACTTTATTTGAATGCCACAATGCAGTTCCTTTTGATACTTGCTAAAGTATCACACAGTTTAAGCAGAATGAAAATTGATGGGAAACATAAATAATTGATCTCTGAGGTGAAAAGATGGTCACATAGTTGTTTTTTGGTCAGAGTTAAATATTTCAGACCACATAAATTCTATGCATTTTCAATGGATTCAACAGATAAAACATTATATATATATATACATATATATATATGTGTGTGTCCTTCAAACAGCTGTTAATTGTAACAACGTCACCCAACACTTCTGATCTGATCTGTATTCTAAAGCTTGTACGTCTTTCTGTATATCAGGCAACATAGACACTGGATGACTGATCTGAAAGCCTCTTATTGGCCTGCTTCCTAATTATTTATGCACTGTCATTCAGAGAACAGGCAGCAATTATGCCTTATGCTGTAAGGACAACTTGCATCTCTGTGTTCCTCATGTGCGGCTAGAGGAACACGAGGAACATACTTTTGGCTTTGCTGTTCCCTCTTGAAATGCAAGCTGAATTAAATTTGTTTCACTGAGTGTTTTTCACAAGATTTAAAATAAACGTGCTATTCTGTCAAAATTATTCTAATACCATTAGTACTGCCCTTCGTTGTCAAATTGTTGAAATTTATGTATTTCTCATGTCTATTTTTGTTACTTTTGTTTACTTGTATTATCTATTATAATACATAATAATAATAATACATACTGCCTTTTTTGGCAAATATTTTTCATTTGTTTTTGGCACCAAAACAAAGCATCCAGATGCTGCAGCATTGCATTTTGTTCAGATTAGTCATTTGGTCCTTTTCTGTACAGCTCACGTGAAGTCATGCAATACTTGCATATGAACCACACAAATATGTGCTGCACAAGATGGAGAACTTGTGCCTGTTCTCCGTCTCTCTCAGTGGAATAGCAGAAGAGGTGTTTATATATTCATGTGTATGCAGGGGGGACTGACCCTGACCAAAATGGTACTCATTTGTCATTCATTTGTTAAAGAAATACAGACCTGACAATGCAGTTTCCCATCACTATTCCAGAATGTCAAGATCTTCAGGCCACATTTTAGCACACATGCAGTTCTTTAGAAAGATGTGTTGACATGCAAACCTTCCCAGCTTCCTAGGGATCCATCTTAAAACTCATTTTTCAGAGGTTCCTGACACTATAATGGATGTAAAGTGCACTGTGGGTCCTTCAGCTCTTTATATTAATTCCTTTTAAGCAACACAGCAGAACTACTGCTTGGTTTAATGGTAGAACTTTTTCTGCATGTTGGCAAAATTATGGCACAGCATAGCTGAAAGGTTTGAACTCAAACCTTTCAGCTGAAGTAGAACTATGAACCACCCAAAAAGGGATTTATAGTTTACCACAAGGTACTAACCGCATCGTGGACAAAGTGGAATTTCGGAGGAGAAAGAATTAAAGTCAAATCTCTCCTAAATTCAGGAGACCATTCTTCTCAGCTGAGGCACAGGTGCTTTGTCTGAGTCGGCCCTAACTGTATATGTTTCAACTAAACCTATCTTAGGACATCTTATTTTTTTCCTAAACGCCAAAAGCAGGATTTAGGAATGAAGCCACATTTGAATTTTTATGTCACACCAGTCCAAGGTCCAGGATGATCTGCTAATTGTTGATAGCTAGAATTATCTAAAAAGCTAACCACACAGCAGAGCATTTTTTTTTCTATTTCATGTATTCAAAAACTTATGTAACATGTTCATGAGTTAAATATAAGGTGCTCTACTGGTTTAGTAAGTTACAAACTATCAGAAGTGCAAATTAACAGTTCATTTCTGCAGTCTCATAAAGTTTAATACACACAGCCATCTTGGATTTTGAAGTACGGACTGCTTTTCAACACAAAATTTGGACTTATAGAGGTTTGAATAACATTATTAAACTCACTTTTTAATCAAGCCATGGGAAAACATGTCTGCCTGGACATGGTTTTGAGTCCAAGGGTCAGAATTTATTTTCACTCATTTTTAATTTACTCCTCACAGTTTATTGTTTCCTGTGGGTAATTTGCTTTTTTTTGTCTTAGGTCTCAAATCTTCTAGAACTTGCCAAAAAAAAGGACACATCTAAATGATTGATCCTTTTCAATTGATTCAATTATTTTGTTTTTTCCTCTTTTGGCTTTTCCTTTGTGTCTGTAGTTAACAAGCAGATACCACAGAGTCTGGATTAAATTGATTTCTTGATTGTGTTTAACGTCACACACTCAAGTAATACCTGTCTAAAATGTCCATAAATATCCATACGCATTCTGATGAGGTTTGTATGACAGATTAAAAGTGCCTTTCTAACCTTCAAACAGGTATTAAACATACTTTATAGTAAGCCAATACTTCTGTTTTAAAATGTTGTAATAATCTAATCTTAAATGTTGTGCTCTACGTATAAATGAACATTTCAATAATAGTCTTATTTAGTTGCATACATATGCATTTTGATGACAGGTTCCTGCGCAGTAATTGCTGGGAATAACCCCTTAGTCATATTTGTGGTTGAACGATCAGTCAACAGAAACTTGACAGCAGGTCAGGGTCATGTAGTGTCTGTTTAAACCAGGGTTTCTGCAACAATAATGCTTCCTTTTCTCATCATTTAAAAAGATCGGGTGAGGTTTAAGTGTTTTGCTTGTCATTACCACAGTTCTTGCTGAAATATTTCAAGGAGGGTTCAAACTGAAAGCGCAGATCTAAATATATTGAACCTTCTAAGACTTGAACATGTGTGTTCAGATATGTTCTCCCTCCCATCTGAAGGAGTTGGAGTGACTGCTCAAAGAAAAGACAAAATTCAAAGGTCGAAATATCTAACTATAAATATCTAACTATATGTGATGCGTCAAAAAGCTTAAGCAGAATAAGGTGATTGAGGTCTGACAGAGCTGTAATTTTTAAACAAAGACATTATGATCTTATGAATCTACTTTAAAGCAGCAACAGTATAGAAGAAACCACTCCTATGCATTTGTTTGGTTTATGTGTCTTAGTAGTGTTTCATACCTACAAATGTGTGCCGGAGTGACGTAGCAAGGCTCAAAGTATCGCTCTGTCTTCTTCTTCTTGAGGTTGCTATTAAGAACCTGGTGAGTTTTTTTACCTTACTGCAGACATGATGTGATTCTGAGCTCTGGACGGCGGTGTGAGTTGAAACCACAAAGCTCATGTCTGAGTAAAGCCAGAACTGACTTTCACGCTGGGATCATGATCTTGTTGAAGGCTGCAGTTTTCTGCAGCAGAGAACATAGAGGAGACTGTGTCCACTCAGCTCTGTATGCATGCACATGTACATGCACAAACCTACACACACAAACACTAGTCACCTTTTTCAAATGGATGAATCTGGCTATGTGAGTGGGTGTGTGTGCATGTGTGTGTGTTTTTGAACCGAATCCTGCTGGAGTTTTAATCAAAGAGTTGCGGCTTAAATGGAATAAGCGTGCACTTTCATTTCTCTAGTTTAGTAAATATAAATGTTGCACCACACAGACATACTACTCGGTCATATCTGGAGCAAACACTAAACCTTTTCATGTTCACTACCTTCCTGCATTATAGTACATCTAAAAAAATAATAATAATTCACCCCAAGTTATAATCTCTGATTTTCAATCTGCCTAAAGCCTTAAGAGCAGGAAACAGGATTATATGGGTGTAAACTATGCAAACACAACTGTTGAGGAAAGGCTTTATCAGTGCTACACCTGTCACTGACTAAGTTTGTCACGTGCATCAGGTCAATGTGGAATGAGGCTGGTAAGAGATCAAGATAAGGTGTAAGCTTAATTATTTTCACAGCTCTGGCTTTGAATTAAGAATAACAATGACTCAAGCGATGTTGAATAAGAATAACCCACGCTGACCAGACATTGCAAATCTGCGCAGAGCTTTACGGTGTTTGGATGCAAATTTGAACATTGAATGTTGAACGTTAAACTGGAAGAGGATCTGGGTTGCAGGCGGCAGGATTCGACGTCGGCTTGTTTCCTGTCATTGACTGCTGGTCACATGTTGCGTGGGCGTAAGATATCGTAATGAGTTAAAAGGCTGAGGTTTGTGCATAAACACACTGAGGGGAAAAACTATCAACTCAATGCATGACAACAGTCTGAACACACACTGTTCTGACTGGCTGCTACTGGGGGATCAGCAAGAAGTTCTTTAAGATTGATCTGATTCGTTCATTCTGATTCGTTCAGTCGGTTCTTGCAGAAAAGTTGACACAGGCAACAAAAAGTCAGGTCCCGGGTGATAAAAGGGTTCAATGGTGCAGCAGTAAAAAAGGAAAGAAAGAGAAAAAAGAAAAAAAAAGGTTGCTCACATGAAAATATAAGGAAAAAGGTGTTTGGATACACCCACACAGTCTAACGCTCAGTTTTTCCTACTCACATAAATCAAAATGAAGGAGACTTTGTTGTGTTGCTGCAGACAGTTAATTAAATTAGAAAGTGTCCACCTTCTGCTTTCATACACAACACCCTGCAAAAGTGTCTGCACAAAGAATGTTTTCACATTTGTGATGTTAGAGCCAAGAAATTCATAGTATGTTGGAATTTTTGACAAAGAAGCAAAGAATTTTCAAAAGGAGAGAGAAAAATTTTTTTGACATACAAAAATCTGAAATGTGTGGAATGAATATGAATTCAACCGCTGTGTATCTGAAAGCTGCAACTACAGTTTTGGGATCTGCTCCAACCAAATCTAGGGAAAACTTGGCCAATTTTGTTTGGAAAATTATTTTACTTCAATCATACAAGAGGAAGATCATCTGTGAGCAAATTTTCACTTGGATGTAGGTCTGGGCTCAGGAATATGCTTTGATCTAAAATCAAGTTTCTATGACTGGCAGTATCATGCAACTTTTAGATATCTAGTAAGTAACCCTTTTAAGGTGCATTGGACTCCTGAAAAGCAGTCCTCAAGGACTAGTTATTTCTTTGTAGTTCTGGTTGTGTATTTCAGACCAGCTGGAAGGTGAACTTCCTCTCAATTTCAGGTCTTCTGCATCCTGCCTTTTCTTTTGTTTTTAGCTCAAACTACTAACTCTGACTAGCTTCCCTGTCCCTGTTGAAGAAAAGCTTTCCCACAGCATACCACTGCCACCATCATGTATGACTATGGGGATGGTATTTCCACGTGTAGAGTCAGCGTTCTGCCTCACAGTGTTTGGAGCGTAGGTCGAAATGTTCCAATTCAGTCCCTTCTGACCAGAGTCCCCTCTTAAACATGGCCTCTGCGCCTTTAAGAAGGACGCAGAACCCATTCGTTCTTTTTGCCATGCGTCACAAGGGATTTCTTGTGACTTCTCTTCACCGGTGGCTTTCTGCTTACCATAAAATCTAGATTTGCAGAGTGACTAATTGTTGTCTTCCTGATGGATTTTTCCTCCTGAGCCGTCACAATAGGCCTCCTGGCTATTTCCCCAATTAAAGCAATCTTAATTCAGCCTAGAGGTTGTAACACAGGCATTTCTTCAATAATTTAATGAATATGAATCATTTGGCAAGGCATTGAGTAACATATTAGACTATAAACATATAGGCATGGTGGCTCCTTCTACACTTCTGCATCCTCTCTGATGAAACTACTGGGGCCTCTAGCATTACAACACAGCTATATTTATCTTTTTTTTGTACCGCAATGAAAGGAGAAAATAATATGTATGAGAGCTTGCAGTGACACCCCATGAGGCCCCGCTGTAACGACCGCTGCAGACACCAAACACACGCTCATTCAGACACTCGTATGCCAATAGCATGGCCTTGATGTGGGCTCTCAACGTCTGCGCTCAGCGTCAGCAGCTGGAGGCCAAGGTTGCTAAAAGAGAGGAGAAACGAAAGAGAAGGCAACAGAAGGAGGAAGCATGCACAAACACTAAGCCTAAGTAGTGAGGAGAACAGATGGGAAGTTTCATTGGAAAATGAATGAGTAATGAGACACCACAAGTGAAGATGAAGTGCAGTTCATTGGTGATGTCGAAAGGAGGTTCAGCATTAGGGTGAAATATCTGAGACAGAAGCTGATTGGCTAAATAACAGAAAAATGTGACGCGATGCGGCACTAAGGTCCAAGAACCCTTTGGATGTTGCAGAAGTGGCTGTTTTTGCTTTAAAAATAGAGACTGGATGATTTTACACTATAATATCATTCAAATGTGTTTAAACTAAACACATTTTAGACAGTAAAGCATCTGCAGAGCTTCAGCCACAAATCAGACAAAAAAGTTTCCCCCTGCCTTCCTGTGCACCTGACTGTCAAATAAAGTAATGCTGGCTATTTTCTTAACATTTTCACTTTGTATCTTTTAAATGGTTGATCTACTTTAAAAGCTGATCATTCTTCAGTTTAGAGTCTTGTCAAAAGCTCAGAGTAGAAGTAAAAACATCCTGACCCAGTCATTAGGTAAGAACTATGTGCCTTTCTCAATATCCCTTCATTTTATGCTGAAATGTTCAGTGTTTAGTAAAAATACACACAATTGATCGACTGGTATGCCCTTTTGTAGCTATTAGTAATGGGAGCAAGTGGGCTGTGAGATGGAAATACTTAATTTTTCCACCTCACAGTCGTTGAGATGCAACCTGCTTTTGTATCTCACCGCCCTGAATCAAGACTTTATACAGACTTTGAGATTTCCATTTGCTTTGAGCATGCAAACGTCTATATATTTTTTTCTTTGCAAAATGGGAAGTACCTCTAGACAATTACATAGTCCTGCATTGGATCTATTTGAGTGTCTCTAACAAAATTATCTTTTAAGCTGGATTATTTTAGCTTCAAGATAAAACGACAAAAAAAAAAACATGACAAATCCTGTCTGCGCTGATAGGATGATCATGAGAGAGTTTAAAAGACAGTTCTTAAAGAGGTGATAATAAAATTAGTTTCCTAAATAAATTTTTCAGTTAAACAATTACAAAACTAGAACATGTCTTCCCAAAGTATGTTTGAAAAAACATTGACATTCACTCTTTAGAAGGGTCAAAATAAAATTTGCAAGTAGCTCTTAAGATAAAGCCGACCAAAATTGAGCAGCTGGAACACAACGTGTGATTTAATAATTTAAATTGTGAGGGCCTCTTTGCTAGAACACAGGACTGTATAACTGATGTGTTGACCCCACCTACAGGCAAAGCAGAACCATGCAGGCTCTGGAGACTAGAAGAAAGAGACACAGAAGAGGGTAAAAAGAGGTTTCAGTTTATTAAAAGGGAAAACATGAAAAGCATCTGACTTTCATTCAATTCAAGTATGAAAACTTCAAAACCAGAAAGTATGTTTGGGCTTAAGGTTGGATAAAAACTGCTAAACTATGTTTTCCCTTTAAGGCATGTTGAAACTGTTTAAATATATACATATATCTTTCAAGCTTCTAATTTTGCTTATTTTCCCCTGGAACTAAGCATCCCAGAAATGAGGGTCTGAGAATACAGAAATAACCGATTTCCCTAATGGCACCATCATCAAATCAGAGACTTATTTATGCAGTTTACAATGACCCAATTCATTCGCTGTACCGTTCAATCCCAAGCTAACCACATCATCCAAGCAAAAAACCTTCTGCAGCAATAACCAGGGGACATATCAAGTGTAAGAGCCAATGTTTAATTTGGCCTTCTGGAAATCAAATTAAGACAAATCTTTGTTTTAATCTGGATGATTCTCTACGCAGGGCAGGAGGATGTTTGTGGAGATATTTGGCATCTTTAGTGGAAAGGAAGACATTTCCACAGTAATCTCCTTATTTGCATCTCTTTCACAGATGAAGAGCAAAATGCACCTTTCTTTGAAAGCAAACATTGTGAAGGGAACTCAGTGAACATTTTCTTCTAACTTTAGACTCTTTCTTCACTCCAGTGTTTTCCTAGAGGGTGAAAGTCTAAGTCTGGGGAAAATGTTTGATAGGTATTTATTTTTGCTGGATTTTTTTGACTTTCGGCTCTCATCTTTCAGGACTTCCAGCATGATTCCTGATTGAATAGCAGACTGCTGATTGCTCAGCAACAATGTCACATGACGTTAGGAGTTGAAAGCTTTGTTTCGCAGCCCCGGGCATCGAAGCAACAGACAGCTGGTGTGTTAAAGTGTAAAGAAACCCTGCTCTCGACTATCCTTTTACAGTTTCATGTCTCGGTTCCTCTTTGACAGACTAAGACCCTCACCCTCAGGGCAGGTTTGTTTCTGTGTGAATGTCAGGGCCACACTGTGCGGCTCCTCTCTGCCAGGTGGACCTCTTACTCTGTGTCACATGGGAGGAGCATAGAGCTGCATGCAGGAAAGCTTCTGCAGCTCTTCTTATTTCCCTGGCAAATGTTGTCACCACAGCCAGTCTCACTTCTCTCCTCCTCCACCTCCTACTCCTCCTCTTCTTTCCCTTCCTCTTTTCTCCTCTGACCGACGTCTCACACACCCTGCCTGCACATCAGAACTCCCTCATATTCCCCACAGGATAAGATGCCATGGAGGCCACCAGAACAATGGTGCTGTGTGTCTGCTCCGTCCTGTTTGCCCTAACAGGTGAGAGTTTCAAAGTGTTTTTGTGGCGGGATGCAGAGCTTGAGCTATTATAGTTGTGTTGGTTACGACTATAGCTTGTTACTGAGCAAGTTCCTGCGCTTGTGTCATCACAATGGGTCTGCTCTGACAATTTATTTTTGTTTCTATTTGTATTTACTTTTTTCTGTCCAGTCCTAACAGTAAAGTAGAACTTGTTGCTCTGCTGTGTCAGTCGCAAATTTGCTGGAAAAAAAGGGAAACACACAATTTCCCCTCTGCTCAATGGTTGATGTTAATAAATCAACTATTGAACTATAAATGCAATTTATTTATCAGTGAAGCAGAAAGTAATAATTAATAATTTCATAGCTTGATTGCGAGAGTTTCTAAATAGCATATTCTCCTTAATTTCAAAAAATAATTTTTTCAGTAAAGATGGTGGGCGATAGTTACTAATTTATTTCTTTGTTAGCTTGATTTATTGCATTTATCTATTTTCATATTTGTATTTATGTATTTGTTTAAATTGTGTCCTATGCCAACCGCTATGCTAAGCTACATGATGGGACTGGCTGCTGTGCAGTCAGGAGTAGATTTGTTCTTTACTACGTGGAATTTTGCAACTTTTGCACAGCAGACTTTATTAAAATAGATAATAATGAACTCTTGGGAATAAGAAAAGACAAAAACAAAAAAAAAGTAGTAGCTGAAGTTCTTGTACATTTTTGCCTTGCAGGATACAACTTGGGTGGATTCAGGAAGGGCTTGACAAAAAACCCTCCAAACCTTTTGGGAAATGATTTCTGAACGGGGATAATGAAACTTGATTGCAATTTTTAAGTATAAAAAAGCTCTAACCACTCCAAAGTGAAACAAGACGTTGGCATCTTTATATTCCTATTCCAAAAAATTTTATTTTACAAGAAAATTTCTTAAATTAAAGAACTTTATTGATTCTAAGATTACCTCAAATCTTAGGTTTTCTTGCTAAAAAGGACTTTTTTTATGTCCGTCCATCGTCAGCAGCACAATGTGACTTGACAGAATTAGCTTCAGTTCTATTGTTGGCTGAGATGAGTGGAAAGTCACCATGAGGACTCATCTGAGACTCAGACACTGCAGTCATGAACCAATGTAAACTACATAAAATTAATCCAGCATGAACTTTCCTAACTGCTTTGATATTTGCATCACCGACCCTCCCTGAGATGAAGGCCTGTTTGTCTTATTGGTTGAAGCACTGGGGATGGTGGTGTTCGGAGACGCACCTGTTGACTTTATTTAACATCCAAACATCTTGGATGTGTGTGAGGGTGATAAGGGGCAGGTGCTAGTAGCTCTCCACATGCTGCTGCTTGTTTAAAATCTGTGTGTGAGGGCATCTCCGCTGAACGAAGATATCCTCTCCCCTAAAGGCCCATTGTCACAGTAATCTACACTCTATCACCACAACAATTGCTGAGCTGTTTGGGGACAACAGCGAGGGAGCGGGTCGGGCACACTTCTCCTCATTCTGGCCCTTTTTAGCAGCTCTCAGCTGGTGTAAACACAGCCACACTCCTGCTGCTGACAACACACACACACAGTGACACAGAAACTGGCCTGCAGGCTGGAGACTGGAACGTGTCACTGCGTCTTTTTGCGCTGCATGTATTATTTAGGACATAACAGCAGACGAACAGTAGATGTATTGTGATGAGCAACGTGGGCGGCAGTCACCACAGACCAGGCTGGAACTGTGCCTCGCAAAATTACTTTCTACCAATTTAACTTTTTTTGCATTTGGTCTCAACCACATGGGATTTATTGTGATAGATCAACACAAGGTAGTGCATTATGGTGAAGAGGAAGACAAATCAGAAAATTGGGGCACATAGTTATATTTAGCAAACCTGGGTGAGTACTTCCCATAAGAATGAGAAGACTCTCAGTTGAACTTCGCTCCGTGTTTTGACTGGGCCGTTCTCACACCTGAATGCTTTGATGCAAACCATTCAATTGTAGCTCTAATTGCATGTTTAGGGCCATTATGTCGGGCCATTATGTCAAGCCATTTGCAGAAAACCAGCACATTTTCTGCTAGTTCTAATCTGTATTTGTTCTCTATCCAGCTTTCAACTACAGTAATTTGTACCATCTTTGTCTCTGCTGAAGTAGGGCATCCCATGAAGTTCCTACCTTCATATTTCACTGTGAGAAAAACATGAACAAGGTGCTGAACACCACACATACCAATGCATGTAGTCATACACAGTTCCCCCAATGTCTCATCTGAACAATGCACCTTCTTCTGCACATTTTGCTATGTCCTGTATTTGGCTTTCTTATGGCTCTCCTTTAACAGCTGCTGACTTCTTGCTGCTCTTGCATTGTTTTTCCCAGTTGAGCTGTGTATCTGTGCAGCTCCTCAAAAGTTATTATGGACCTCTTTTAGTTTCTTTTGTGATTATTAAACTTCTCCACAACTGGATCCCTGACCTGTCCGCCGTGTTCTTTGGTCTTCATGATGCCGTTTGTTCACTAATATTCTTTCTCAACCCCCTCCGGCTTTCACAGAATGCCTGGATTTAATCCTCGATTAAATTACACTCAGGTGAATGCAGTGTGAATGCATTTGCAAGGCATTGTACCAACTAGACCTCAAAAAAAGGAAAAGTTTAATGGGGCAAAAGCGAATCAAACTATGCTACGTTTGCTTAAATTTAGCATGAAAGAAGAACTGACCCTGCTTTTCATCATTAATATTTTTAATTCTGATTCCAGAGAAAGACGGTACATAAATAGAAGTGTGGTTCACAAAAGAGAAAAAGGAAGTTGAAACAAAACACTTAATAAAATTATAAATATTTGAGCTTGTTTTGCACATGTTTTAAAAAGTCCCATGTGTTTTTCAACTTCCCTTTTTATGGGCTTGTTGCAGCTAACTGCCTGGCAACTAAACCGAAGCCCAAACAGACGAAGACGCTCAATACATCAGCAATTGTTGTAACTTCAGACAGCCTGACAATGAGTCAGGATCAGACAGGCCTTGTGTTTGACAACTACAACACCTTTTAGTGAGCTGGGTCAATATTAACTCTCTACAGTTTCAGGACCTTAGTAATTTGAAAGGCAGGATGTAAAATGAACGCACTGGTTTGGTTTCATAGACTCAACAGCAAACCAGCAATCCATGCTGGCCAATAACATTTTGCTGGGTAACAGAAATAGAAAATACATGCAGTCAGTTGTGTTGTGTAATCTCAAGAATTAAATTCTTAAAATTTCTATTTTAATATTGAACAACTGTGGAAGTACATCATAAAATTGAACCTATTTTTTGATATGATTCAGTTGTCACCAGATTTTCATTTTTATTTGTATTTTGTAAGCGACCAAAAAGAAGGTGGAGGAGCTGCTTCTTTGTTAACTAAGAACAATTGTATTCTTTGAAAATCCCTGACCTCAAATTGTTGCTTGTTTAATTAGTGTCTCTACATTAAAATAATTTTGTGTTAGCATATAGCACGTTATAGAGAAAGTTCATATCTTTAGTCAGTTTTAGTTTTGTTCCTGATCTTATCATGTCCTTTATCTCAGATGTCGGTTGTGAACTGATTCACATTCGTTCATCGGTTCATCATGGAACCAAAGGGAAGGACCTTTTCCTGTCTGTCGAAGCCAGATTCCCACTGGATGAAGCTGACATCCAGGGAACTTGGACTCACACTAAAGTGAACGGTGCGAGCATCACTTTGGTCACATTTACCAAACACAGCCAAATCATGAACATGATGTACCGCAAGCGCCTGGGCTTCAAAGAGCCAAACGCTTCTCTGTTAATCCGAAACTTGAAGGAGGACGACGAGGGATATTACGAGCTGAGCCTCAACATAGAGTTTCAGAATGAAACAGAAAAGGTGATGAAAGAAGAAAGAACTATCCATGTGACAGTAGATGGTGAGTTATTATTAAGTCTTTGATTTTATGCCCCCTGACATCCTGATTGACAATGCTTTTCTGTGCTTTTCTTTAGAGCCTGTCTCTAGGCCAGTCATTGAGAAGAAGCCATCATCTGGAGTTATAGAAGACAAAGCAAATGTAACTTGGACTTGTTCTGTTGAGAAAGGAACAAGAGTTGTCTTCCAGTGGCTAAGAGATAATGTTTTACTTACTCCCGGCGAGAGATACCACTTTATTCAAGACAAATCCAGGCTGTTGATTAGCCCTGTGAGAAAGGAGGACAAGGGGACGTATCGCTGCGCTGTCAGCAACCCTGTGAGCCAAATCACTAAAAGCAGTGGAGTGGAGCTCAACGTTTACTGTGAGTAGAGATCTTTCTTTACTGCCTGTCATCCATTTCTTATTTTACCAGTTCCACCTGAGAAAGCTCTGAATCTGTTAAGCTGAGTTCACACTGCAAAAGTTTGAAATTCAACATTTAAATGTTGGCTTGCAAACAAAAAATGTTGATGGCTCCTCTTTTATAATTTGAAAACAAATATCACTAAATATATATTTAGCACCCTCCCACTTAATTTAAATTATACATCACAGCAAATCTGTTCTTTAATTTTAACTATAAAAGTTTCTATAAAAGTGTTCACAGACATGTTTTCTTAGTACCAATGCTGATGTTCTGACAATACTTTACAAACATATTATGTCTAATTTTTTTAAGTTCTCTCTTTAGCAATTTCCCCCGAGGTGTTTGATGAGGCTGTATGTAAATTTTCATGAACTACTGTTGCTACCTGCTGCTTTCACCTGAAAACATATTCCTCTTGTGGGAAAGTATTTGCATAGGAGCAAACTTATCTCAGTGGGCCCTGATATTTTACGAGCAGTGCTGATACAGCTCTCCTAGTTCTGGGAGTTTGAGGCAACATGGAGTCTAATTTGTGAATTAATTTGAATATGTGATAACGTCAACGAAACCAAAGATAAAACACAGTTTTTTGTTTTTTTTCCTTTCTGAGTTTTCTCACCTTAAGTGGTTGTTACCGCCGAAGTCTGAAGTTGTTGGTTTAAAGCAGCAGTCAGTTTTGGATAAGTCATAAGATTTATGGTGGAGTTTGGACAACATATTCAAAAGGAATCCCGTACTAATGCTGTCCTATGACATTCTTGTGTTTCTTGAAGTAATCATCCATTTCACCTATTTTCAAAAATATGTTTTTTGTGACCACACAGCAATATACTCTGGCTTGATGTGTTGTGCATGTGAGCGTGATACCTGTTGATGCTCCTTACAGTGAAACTAGAGCAGGGAGACCTGCATTTCCCTTAAGGCCAAACTTGTCCTGGTACATGTCAGCAACCAGGATTATTGAGTGTTTAAAAGCAAGACTCACAAGCGTTTCAGGCTTCAGTGTTTTAGTTTTTCTTTCACTTTGGGGGTTAAAATAGATGGTGTTGCCATTTTCTAGTGCTGCCTGTTGTGGAAAGTTTGAAGCATCACTTCTGATAGAAACATATACCATTAAGGTAAAAAGAAAGTGGGCTCTTTGTTTATTCTGTCACTCCTGTCACACTTTTGCTTATCAGGCTTTCATTTTAGTAGCATTAGGAAGTATTAACTATACAATTTGATTACCACAAATTTTATCATTTGATGCATGTGGGTTAAAATTGAAAGGGAAAATTATGCCAGCACTTATTGTTAGATCAGTTTGAATTATCTAACCACTTGTGGACACTCATAGAGCATTTACATTTTATTCCCAGATGCACAGTTGATCCTGCTATATCTAAAAAAAAAAACTGGAACGTTTTACCTGAACATAAAAAAGCAGAACACCATTCCACCAGGCTGATCTCAGAACATGGACAAAGCTGACCCCAAGACTTGAGTTTGTTCAAAACTACTTAATTTCTCACTTTCAGACCCACATAACAAGTCTTTCTTAGATGTATTTTTACTTTGCAGATGCATAGTAAACTGCTGCTGCTGGAGAGAAAAAATCTTTGTACAATAGCTAAATTTTGAAATTTGTTGCTCCAAACCAGGGCTGTCTATTCACAAGAACCCATCAAGATACAAGCCCCATAGGTCTAGTTTTGACACAACTACATGAAACCTGATTATAAAAAATGAGGTTAAGCAAACCAGGCTGAACTCATTCATTGGTTATTTAAATCCTGCAAGCAGAAGATGTTCTCATCATGCATCGAAATGAGACGGTTCATTAAACTATAGAATACTGTCTAGCAAAACAAATTGTCATGTTTCCCTGACCCACACAGATGGTCCCTACAACCTGGAGGTGGACTCTGTCCAGGGCCTCCGAACAGGGAAGGTGTTCACCATCAACCCCGGAGAGAAGGTGTTCTTCAAATGCCAGGCCGATTCCAACCCCCCCAACAGCTACGTCTGGATCTCCAAGAGCCCCAATGCCACAAAGATCATCACAAAGGGCCCGCAGCTGGAGGTGAAGTCCGATGAACTGGCCCAGACTGAGGACTACCTGTGCCGAGCCTTCAACAACATGACCAAGAAGCAGGACGAGGCCCAGTTCACTCTGGTGGTGGCCAGCTTGAGAACAGGTGGGTGAAGGGTGGAATATGGCAGGACGGAGCAGAGCGTGGGTTGGTTTTGGGAATCCTCTAAGATAAACACTCTGTGAACTGTGCTTCGTGCCAAAAGCAGAAGAGTCTGATGAAGCATTTAAAAAAAGAGATGATGCTTTCCAAATGATAAAGCTGTCCACTTCGTAATAATACTGCATCAGAAGCATTTTTTTACACAGCAGCTGAGTCACACAAGCTGGTTATGAATATAGCATAAAATGTAAATGACTATTATTGAAACTAAGATTTTATCTCTGTTGCTAGGTTCCTGTCAGCTGCAGTCTGTATTAGAGTTCAGTGGCTGGGAAAGTCAACAAGGCATAACAGCTGTTGTATTTATTGACTAAGTTTTATAGCATGGGCACTTTCTGTGTGCTGCATGGGGCATTGACATGTTGTCTTGGTGATACTAAGAGCGAGACCCACTGTGACGGTTATTGCCGATACTGCCTTTGATTTAAAACTCAGTTTGGTGTGAGTCAACAGAAGTCATGCTAGGTTTTCACTAAGCATGGATGCCTACCATGATTTGCCAACAACCATCTGCTTTATCGACATGATTATGTCTGTTTACCTCTTTATATTCCACTTTAAAGACCTGTTTAATACAGAAAGTCTCCTGATTTTAAAAGTGCTGTCACTCACTGTGAGTCATAAGATTCTTTTTATTGCTGCAAGTAATATACATTCAAAAGACCCATGTACAGAGGGCATGTTTGTGCATGCCTTCTTGGAACTCCACCGAGTTCTAGGAAGGGGCAACATTTTTTTATTGCTGTCTTGCATGATGCTGTCTTGTCTGAACGTTATGCTGAGCTATATGTTGTCTTCGTTTGTGAACAGAGAAATACACCCATGATGGTAGATCTGCATCCCTGCTGGCAGTCATTGCTGTCTGTTCTTCATTCATCATTGGCTTCATGCTGCTGTTCCTCTTCCGCAGGGCATGTTATCCAAAGAGAGGTAAGGTGATGCCCTTTTATGATTAGCTTTTAACACATGTGGCTTCCTAAATATCTTGTGTTATCAGTCCGTGTGAGTTTCAGTGTATTATTTATTTCTGAAAGCCTTGAATCAGAATGAGCCAATGTGAAGGCAGTAACATTTCAGAGTATTCCTCGCCACCTTCCTGCCTTAGATCAAACATGCTGAAGTCCCACAGAAATATTTAAATAACTTGCAAATATTAGTCAAAGTGAATGTAACCCGGGCAAAGTAACTTCTCTATTTGAATATTACAGAGAATTGTTATGTTTCTAATGTTTGGATTTGGAAATAATTGTACTTTTTTCCCCGTCACTTTAATATCAACAGTCCTCATGAACCTCTACAACAAGTAAGGGCTCAGATTATTAAATTAGATCACAGTTATCATAGTCTAATATCTAAAATAACTGTTCAAATTGCTCTTCACAGGCTGTTTTCAGAGCATAAACAACCTCATCGCTCAGGTAACAAGGTTGACACATTCATAATGGAAAATGCTTTTGCTTACCTGTAAACATGGAAACACAAAAGCCCAACATGTTATGTGGCAAACGCATTACATCATCTTTGTTGGGCATTAGTACAGGAAGTAATGAATGACCACAGTTCCAGTTTTATTTAATAACCTAGCAAGAAGGCTGAAAAAGTGGTTTGAGATTGGAAGGAGGAAAAATTAAAAGTAAACAAGGTCAGGGAAACAGCAATACCAAATGAATCTGGCCCTCTTGATTGCAGAATTGTTTTAATTGACCCACATTGGAGGGTCTTCCAGCACTTGAGGCTTTTGTAAGTTATGGAAAAGATTAAATCTAAGACTAGTCAAAGAGGGGGCAAGACTTTGACTAGTCTCATCCAAAACCTCCACATTGTTTTCTTTTTTGAGCTGTTCAAAGGTGAACTTACTTCTGTCCCGTCAGTCATTTTCCTGCTGTATTACCCAAGTAAGTTTGAGCTTAAGTCACAAATCTTAGGTTGGACAATCTCTTCTTCAAATAAAGAGAGAAGAATGCTTGGTTCCTTCAATTGGCACAAATGATCAGATCCTTAAGCAACAAAGTGTCTCTCCAGACCATCGCACTGCAGAAACCTGTTTAACTTTCAAAGTATTGTTTTTTTTCCTGATGAACACATACTTTTCTATTAAAATGCAAAAAAAAATGTATATATAGTAAGTGTGAGCAAAAACAAGAAATATGCAAGAGGACAAATGAGACCATTTGCTTTACTGTGATTCTGACATTATAAAATGTGTATGCACAGGTCATGAAGACGCAGCAGAGGACTTTGGCATCTATGAGTTTGTCTCTATACCGGGAAAAATGGATTCCACACAGGTGATTTATATATTGTTCTCTGATGATTCTTTGAAAAGGAAGTAAAAATCTTTCTCAATTAGTTTCTGTTTTTCTCATTTTCTATGATGTCATCATTATTTATTTTTTCCCCCTCTTCCGCAGTCATCATGCAAATCTCTGGCCCAGCTCGAGTCCATTCAAGATATGCACACCACCATCTATGATGTGATCAGACACGTCCCAGAATCCCCCTGTGCCAGCTTGTTGAAGTAATTTTTTGCTGGATAGATCACTTGAAGATTTCTGTGTAGCTTTATTCTTGTCTTTGCTGCCCAACTGTGTTTTGCACACAAAATGAAGGAGACTTGTTGGGGTACACAATCTGAATATGCACTGTTACTGTCGAGAGCGTTGGACAGATATTTATCATCTTCTATTGGAGAAAGGTAAAAAGTGGATGCATCATTGTTTCTTTTTTAAATTTTATTTAACCTTAATTTTTTTTGTCTTTATTTTGTGTTGAAGAGTAAAGATCGTTAAAAACCAAGTTGATCTTTATATTACTTTGAGCTTTTTTAATGTATAAACAGCCAAACTTTGCAACTTACGTAACATTGTTGCTTTACGAAATGAGTTAAACAGTCCCTTAAATAACCGTATGTTTTCTGACAAGTGTTACAATGAAGGCATTTTCCTGCTCTATTGTAAATATTGTACATGGATTATTCTAAAGAGACTTTACATATAATATTCTATTTCAATTTTTTGCTTCATGTTTGTGAAGTTCCTAGAAATGGAAAAAGAAAGCATACAAAAATGTCAGTACTTTTGCCTTTAAAGTGCATATGAGTCAAAATCATACAATTTTCATGTTTTTGTTTTTAAGAGACAAATACAAGAAATGTTTTATTTTGCTTGTTTTATTGCTTGTTATTTTAATTGTTTTAAGTTTTTAATTTACCACCTCCTATGACCATATATAATGCTCATACTGAAATAGGTGTAGACAATTTTATTGTTTAAATAAAAACAGTGTATTTTTCACATGCTGAACGTTCGTGCAGTGTCTCATTTACCAGTTAATAGTGAATGTAATTTACTGCTCCAGTTGAGGGGGTTCATTGCTCATCGAAAACAGAGATGTTTTGCAAGGTGGACATTTTGAAGTGCACATTAGTCTGTTGTCTACATGCACAGTAAGTTTTTAGAAGAAAAAACAAAACATTTTTAAAGCTGTTTTTAAATGTGGTGCAAAAACTGTTTTTGTTTTTTATCTATCTCTGTGGAAATGACAAGCAGAGACTCTTTTAAAAAATGTTCCAGTGTACTTTATTTGTGGCCGCTGTTGTTTTTTGTTGGCTATTTTGAGACCAGACCCAGGTTAAGTCTTGCTTTATCATAGAAATAAAAGGTTGTTTTGAGACAATAAATTGTATCATGCAGCATTTGTAATTTTTATGTATTCTGTACAGCAATGGTCTTGTTTGGTAAGTTAAATAAATATGGACTGGACTGGATTGGATTGGATTAGATTCATTTTTTTCTCTTCTCGAATTTAGAGAACCTTCTTGTCACTACCAAAAGTCACTTTTTGTAGCTTTTTTTCTAACAGAAAGTCAGGAGAGTTGAGGCAAAGTTTTGTGGGAAAACTAGGTCAAACATGCAACTTATGGAAGGCAGGGAGTATATTTTAAAAAGCAATACTCATTGCATGCAATTCCCATTTTGGACAAGTTTCACTGTTAAAACTATAGAATGAAGAGATGGAAAATGTAAAGCAAACAAAATTAATCTCTTGAGTATTCTGCCTTTTCATGGACATTATGCTGATGTACTTGAGTCTGTTTCTCCAAAATTATTCTTTTGTTTGCTTTCCTTTGCTTTTCCTGCTCTGCCTAAGTAAAATCAAATACTTTAAGAAAAAGAAATTCTGAAATGACTGTACGTTTTTGTATGTGTTTTGTACTTTATTAAACATATATGTATTTACTTTTTGGGTCATTGTAAAGTCTTTGACTGTCCACAACAAAACAAAATGAATCCAATTGAAACTTCGTCGCGGTGCTTACACAATTCTCATAAAATGGCGAAGCAGAGAAAGGTCACATTGTTTTTAACAGATCTGGGAAGAAAAAGGAAAATTATAAGAGTTGTATGCATTGTTCCAAACCTGCAGCAGAGCGCTCATTTCTGTCGGCAATTGGTGTCCTGGTATTCTGTGTACCTACTGGCAAGGACAGACGGACACTTCAGCATGTGGGAGAATGCTCCCCCCATCTGCTCCTGCTGACACCTTGTCACGAGTAAATAAGAGTGCTGATGTGCTTTATGTTTGTGCATATGTGCATTTAGAGAAAGGACAAGTAAAATGCTTAAAATGTTCTATTTAGCAAGACTTTAGAGTTTATGAAATGGCTGACACATGATCAGGTTTTTTTTCTGTTATGACCAAATTCTATGACAAAATGAAAGACTGAATTCAGTAGTATTTTGAGTTGAAACACTTGGAAATACAGCATCTATAAAATGGAATCAATACTTGCTAGAAGCTACATCTACCTACTAACTGTGGAGATAATTAATCGCAAGTCTCAATATGATGCTCCCTTGCATGACAACAAGAAGTCTTTTTAATCTTGTTCTAATTATAGCTTATGAGCTGACCAACTGTGTGTGTCTCTTCTTTGTGGAGGCATCTCCGGGTAGCAGCGGCCATCTGTTCCGTCTCAGTGTATGCTTTAAGGGAGGCGCCGCCTTATGGATGGCTGCCTAACAAACAACAGTGGAGTAAATTCACCTAAGGGGAAAAGCTGCACCTTCATTTGACTGGGAAATCAGCCTAAAGCATGATTAACCAGAAACTAGCTCTCCCTCTGCCTCCGGTGCGCAGCCTTCAAGTGTTGCTCAGTAGAAGGCCTCACAGGGCAATTACAAACAGGCTGAGTTGGTCTGCGTGCACCGCTTTGGTAATTATTTGGAAGAGCTCACAATGCGGAGCTTGGTCTAATAACTTGGCAGAGATGGAGAAACAGGGCACTCAGTCATGGAAAACATGGCATGACATGATCTCTTTTCTCATGAATGGAATATAAATGTGGCTGGCCCACTGCAGTTTCAATCATAATATTCATCTGGTTTGATTAAGTTTATTGGCTACTGTTTTCATACCCTATGAACTTGTCCTCTTTTAGTCACCTATCAAATTTTAATAAATGTTTTATTTTTGATTTTGCATGATAGATCAGCACAAATAAGTGCATCCTTACAAAACAGAAAGCAAATAATATATGATTTTCATTTTTGTTAAAAATGTAAACAGAAAGTTTTTGGGGGACATTCATAGTCAGTGCCCCTTTACTCTTGTAACCCTCAATGAACTCTGGTTCAGTTACCTGTGAAGCTAGACCAACTGCCTGCTAAACACAGAATCTGTGACAACACTTCAAAAATTATGTTAACAAATATTCTTAATCCTATTTGAAAAGCTCGAAAGCTTAGCACCTTAATGACTAAGATTAAACTATTTTGCAATGACGAATGAAGGACATGTCAATATGATATGAAAAAGTGAAGAGATTCTCTCTCATATACTTGCAGCTTCAATTGCAGCAAATGAAGTTGCAGATTATTAATCAAAATGAAGAATATAAAAATCTATGGTTGAATGTAAATGAGAAGAAGTTCTAGGGGTGTGCATATTTTTGTATAATACTACTTCTTCAAAGTCTCTGGGAGAAAAAAGTTTTATTTGTAAGTTTGGGAACATTCCTGGAAGAATAAAAACAATGACAACAGCTATGCAGCCTAATTTATCACTTAACCAGTAATTTATGTCTTAACATACTTCAATTTAAATAGGTCGTGTTTAAAATGCCAAGAAAATATGACTGAGTTACTTATGCATTCTAAACCCACCTAGATAAAAGATGAAGCATCTTTTATCTAATAAAAGATAAAAAAAAGATGCTTCATCTTTTTTTTGATAAATGAAGCATCTTTTATCAAAGCTTCCTGGAAAATGCACATTTCTAACTCAGTGTGAAACCCTTGTAATAACTACAGATAGCCTACTGGAATAACAATATTGCCATTAGAGCCTAAGTTATCCATTAGTACTCTGTTGCAAATTTACTGACATCCAGTGGCAGAAAGACCAGGCTGCAATAAAAATTTTTTTATCCATATTTTACAGTCATTTTAAGTGTTTTGCAAATAGAAAATACATGCATACCTCCTTTTTTACATGTTACTACGTTTGGCTTTAATTACACACACATTTTAACGAAGTTTATCCGTCAGAAACACTGACAGGAAGAATTTACCGATACTCGGTGTAAGAACCACATTACCCAAGATGCTGCAGAACTCTTCCAGTTCTTGCCTTTCCAATCACGTGACAGTCAACTATGGCTTCCTTCTCGTAGTGATAGAGGCTTACTGTTGACAACAAGACAATATTAAAGATTTATTCATTTACTTGCCCCTTTTCACACAAGTTGGATTCACGATGCAGAAGATAAAGTCTCTTATGGCCCGCCAGGTGAGAAAAACCATGCCTTTATACAAGAACCAGCCGGTCGTTTGTATCTGGCAGCTAACCTAGCTAACTGGCTAATTTGACAGCTCATCGTGTGGCTTTTAACAGGCGGGGTAATACGGGACAAACTGAGTATTTTCACCAAGTTCTATGAAGGTTTGGACTTACTATTTTGTATAAAGAATAACATTTTTCCCCCTGGAGGAACACTAGACGTTCAATCAGCGAAAACACACCTGCACACAACACTTTCCCAACAACAATGAATCCTGGGTGGCTGGGGAAGTTCTCAGTTTGCACAAGAAGTAATGTTAGATTGAGTAATTTTTGGGACACAACAGAGCATATCGCTGTCAGTAATCTGCACCGTCAGTTCCACTTTTTTGTGTGCAGTAGTGTCATTGTGCTAGCTGTATGAGACAGAGGAGCTGGCTGCACGGAGAGAAAACATAAATTAAAGGTTTATGGTTTGTTTGTTTTTGTGACAGGGCCTCAAAAGCCCCCAGGAGAGCATGGCTGATCTGAGTCCAGTGGAGAACCTGAGGATCCCGAGCACGGTAAGCTTTATATGAAACATGATAGAGGAGTATATGTTATGGCTTCTGCAATGTCTTTGTTGTCCAACAAAGAAAATGAAATGCAATTTGTGAATTCATGAATGTGCTGAAAGTTTGTTCAGAAATTGATTAGAAATACACCAATTCCTGGATATTTAGAAGTTCCATCATTCCTTTTAACATTTTGTAATGGCATTTAAAAAAAAAAAAATTGGAATTCTTTGGAAAAAAATGCATACACATTTTCTTGTTTTTGTCATGTAAAAAACACTTTGTTTTACTGGAATTTTTGTAACATACCAACACATAGTATTTCATAACAATGAAATGAAGGGAGTGAATTGTATTTTTATTTATTTTATTTGTACAAATAATCATCTGAAAAAAAACCATATATATTTGCATTCATTCCCACTGAGTGTAACTCATTGGAACCCCTTTCAGCTGCAATGCAGCAGCAAGTTATTTTACGGGAATGTCTTGAACCGCCAGACTCAAATATTTTGCTACCTCAAAGAAACTGTCCTGTATCTAGCATTCATATTCTCATCATTTTCTCTTTTACCTGCTGAAAAAAAAGCATGCTGCCAATACGGTTATTCACAGTTTGGATGATGATGTTTTTGTGTTTATTCGCCGGTAGTCAACATTCTTTCATGTCGGCCAAAAAGGTTAACTTTTTCATCTGGTCAGAGCACCTTATGTTCTTCACTTTCACAATTATGATGTCTATCTTATAAAATCCTACTAAAATGCATTGTTTTTTAAGATTGTAGCTTACAAAAAATGTAGAAAATATTGAACTAGATGTTTTTGCAAGGCAGTGTAAGAGACTGCTACTACATTTATTTTTAAGTAGGACTTCCTTCTTGCAAAAAAGCAAACAAAATCTTTATGTTTCTAATTAAACTATCATGTATTCACTCATGAGGGAAAAAAATGTTGTCTAAATCATTATACAGTTTAATGTATATGGCGATTAGTCAAAAGGTAAAGTTTATGATAAGAGTTAACATACTAGTGTGAAACATAGTCAGCCTTTGCTATATTATTTCATCATTTTGCCAAGTAGCCTTTAAAATGTCCTCAGTCATGCTTTGTCACAGGAAGCGTTTCTTATTCACCAACTTTATCATGCACCATTTTAGCAGGACTGCACACTATCTCTTTATAATGTACAGTTACTTCGATAAACTTCAATGGACTACCAGCTCCTAGCTACGCTGACCTTCTCAGTAATGTGACTGAGTACAATCTGGAAGCGGACTAACCCAATTTGTTCTCAGAACAGCCCGGGTGATTAGAGTGGACGTTTAATTTATCGCCTCCTCCTTTAGCTGGAAGCGTTTATGCCTGCAGGTCTTTGGGTTGTGAGTCTAGTTCGACCTTAGCACTCATAACTGAGTCACTCAGTTATGTGATAGACCTTCTTAGAAGGTTTTTTTTTTCAGGTAATGTTACATGTCAGTATTTGATGATGAGATCAAAAAGGGAAGCGCTCTCTTTGTCAGTTCATTTATAGGGGTTGGAAAAACCGAAATTAGAAAACTAATGTTTATGTATATTTTAAACTAGAGTTCATATTAATTGTCATGTATAGACCTGTAGGACATTTTTTTTTAAAGTTATTTATTTATAAAATGAAATGGTTGATGTTGCTGCATGACTGAAAGGAAAACATTATTTAGCTGTAATCATAGCTACAATAAAAGAGACGGTCGTTTCTGAAATAATATTTGTTTACTTTCATTAGATGCTTTAGTGTCAGGTGGCTTGGCCAAACTGGAAATGCAGTAACCAAACACGGCTTTGAGTACAGATGGTATCACACCCTCTTTGTTTGGCCTCGGTGTTGTGAATCAACTTAGAATAATGAACAAGAATATAATGGTCAACATTCTGCATGGATGTTTGGCCAATGTGACCTGAACAAAGGCAAATGTGGTTTTTAAAAGACGATTCCCTGAGTGCAGCAACTGCCATAATGTGTTTGTGATAATTAACAAGTATTTTTACATTGCTGTAAGTCATTTTGGCCCAGTCTGCAGATTTGTTTTAAGGCAGCCAAATTGGAGGGTTTCAAGTCGTTTTGTCTCGTAAATCCAGGAAATATCTTCCTAAGGTCTCACAAAGATGTTTTTTTTATTGGCATTTGTGAGATTGACTTTTTATTTGTCCATTCTCTTTTGTATTGTGGCATCTTGCTCACTGACACTAAGTGAGGTAACAGAAACTTGTTGAAAATATTATGGGTTCTTTGTGACCTGCCAAATGAGTCATCAGTCGTCTACTTAATGTTGTCAGACAGGGGATATTTCTGTAACTCAGTTTTTCAGAAAGAAATCAGGCTTTGTTGTGGCTGGTGAAATTTAACCTGACTCTTCAAAATATGTGGTTAGACAGTAAACACATGGTTTGAATAAGGGGGACCAATAGCTTTTCTAAATAGGGGTAGTACATTTGTTCAGTGACAATGAATTCTAATTGAAGCCTGACAAAAAAACAAAACAAAATGTAGAAAATCTGTGGGTCAAATACTTTTTCTCAGTAATATATGTGACGTGCTGTTCTGTGTTCACTGCTAACATCCTTCCTGTGTGTTAAAAATTGGATTTATTTCATGTTCCTGCTCCACTTACTTTAACACTTGTTGCCTCAGCTTAAAAGAAAATGAAACGACTCCACCCCCCCCACACACAGCCGTCATCCTCCCTGAATGTTAGAGAATAATCCATTACTGCTGTTACGCCGAGGAAATCCGTGACCTAACGTGCTGCTGTGCACAGTGGAGGGAGGCCAATGGACTTACATGTTACTATTGCACTGAACCTGGAGCTTTTCATGGGTTTCCAACCATTTTGTTCGTCATTTGAATCATTTGTCATCTTCCAGGAGCCGGCTGCTGCATGTGGCAGGCTGTAAGCCAGCAGTCCTGGAGCTGATGATTGATAGATGATGCTGTTGAGTCCTGTGAAGCTTGAGAATTTGATAGACAGCTATATACCTTCAGCGTCTGTTGCACTGTTTTAAACCGAATGTACCGCAGTTACTTCTTTGGCTTGTTTTGACAAAACAATCAGCTCTATAATATTATGTGCTAATATCTTTTGGTCATTTTATACAATCTTTCATTTTATTTGTGATTTAACTGCACACAGCTATTAGAATCGATTATGACAAGTTTTCAGAAAAATCTCCAGCTTCTTACTGCATAAAATTAACACTTGCGTATGTGTGCGTATGTATGCGTATGTATAGCACTTGGTCTTCACAACATTTCACAACATTTAACTGTTCCTCTAACCATCTCTGTGTCAGAGCACAGGGCTAACTTTTATGCTCTATTATTTTCTGGTCCTCTACTGAAAGAGCCTTTCAGAACGATTTATTTTGAACTGTGTACAACCTCATTTATGGTTATTTTACCATGGATTTTGTATTATTATGTTGTTGAAAGTCCCAGTGATAGCACACATTCAGTTTACAATTGAGCTCATGAACATCTTTTTTAAAATCTATTAGTATTTCAAAGATTTAATAATGCTTTTTTAAAAAGTAATCCTCTACTTCATGCCAAGGTAATCGAGAAGCTCAGTAGGAGCCACACTGTTCCAGTTTAAATCCTGGTATTATTTATCAAAATGCACACAATTAGATTTCAGATGGCAGGTCAGGAAACGGCTTTATTCTTCTATCAAGCCGGCTGGCAAGATGATTTCTAAAGGTTGCCATGGGGATGTGGTGACATCTGGATGCTTCTCCTTTGTTTTGATAAACTTGCCTTGTTTGCAACAGTTTCAGTTGTTTTAAGCATGTTCATTATTCCTCTGACTTTACATAAAGACAAGCTATTTTCTTGAAGCCCTTTTGTGTGCTGGGAAGATCAACACACGCTTGTCTTTCCTATTTTTCTAATATCTTGTTATAAATTGAAAATGGCATGAGTTTGACATATTTCACCTCTTATTTTCCTTCTTATCTTTACAAAGAGTTTAAATATTTGTGTTATAATTAATATAGTCTGCCAGAAAGTGGGAAGTTTTGGTGTTGTGCCTATATTGTGTAATGCACTGGCGTGCTGAGGGGAAAAAATGCAAATGTTTTTAATTTCTATATGTATTCATGGTGTCGCCGAGAGACAAGATGGTTTTAGCAGCTTGTCTCTCCGATGACAACTCTAGTGTCATCGGAGTTCATGCAGTTACCAGTGGCCGCCAGCAGGGGTCACTCTTTATATGTGTAATACACATTGATAACAAGACACATGGAACCATTTAATTACCCATATAAAGCAGATTATGTATTAAATATATTTTACCAATCTTTGAATATTTAATTAACATAAATCATATTCTTGATGATGCTCACTTAAATTGTGAGTTTTCTACAAAAAAAACAAACAAAAAAAAACATGTTGAATTGAGCGGAAGGCTTGTTTATAGTTTACATATATTGACACGTCTCAGATAATGTGTGATTATACATTCAAGAGGCAGCCTGTCCATTGACGCATACCGTAAAATGACAGCATCACAGTGTTCAAGCTTGTCAGGTCAAGGAGAGACGGCGCTAAATGGAACATATAAAAGTCATGCGCTTCCAAGCGAGACTTTAATATTGTTATCCTTTAAATCAGCAGCTGTCCACCGGTTCGGACCCCATATTGAGCCGTCTGCTGTGTCTATAGCAGACGACAAGATAAACCCAGTTAGCCTAAGATACATATTTAGCAGTGATTTCGATGAGCGGGGCTTTAATTTGTTTACCTTCTTCTCTTCCTGTCTTGGTGCATCTTGTGATGTCGTTTTGTTTGTGCTTCCTTTTGCAGCAAGCGGGGCCCTTTTTGTTTCAATCCCCGCACTCTCCAATAAAATGTCCACTTTGACTCTATTGTAAAGCTTGTTAAACATCCTGCACTTAAGATGCAAATAGATTTTCATTTTCTGCAATGTGATGACAAATTCATTAATTCGTGGAAAAGAGGGGTGGGGGGACTGATGGAGAAGGATGGTTTGTTTGTCCCTCATGCTTCAGTGTGAAATTTGATCAAAACATCCCAGCGGGTTCCTGTTTGGGGTTTTTCACTGGCCGTGCAGGGGTGTCTGTTTTGTGTTATTTCTGCAGCTCACAGAAGGGAAGGTAGGGAATTATTTAACTCGGCGTAGCCTCACGATGAGTCATTCTCTCAAAGGTGTTTCGGTTTTTGCAGCTATGAGACTGAGAGTAGGGAGGGGGTGAAGGGAAGCAGTGTCGCACAGCAGAAGTTAATTTCCCAAACTAAACATGAACTAACTTCACAGTTAACACACAACCATCGCCCTTCTCTCACTCCTCCTCTTCTTCTTTACCTTTTGCACAAAGTGACTCATCCATCCTGCCCTTCAATCTTTTCCTTCTCTCTTTTGCGCTTTCCCTCTCTTTTGAGCTGATTTTCCCACCCACCCGTTTGGTAGCCGAGCGCATTTTCCCGTCTCTCTCCTCGCTCTCTCACCCACCACCACCGCCCCTTGGGATCCTGGTTTGCTCCTTTTCTACCTGATTCAAACACAGCAACGTGCACCTGAAGGCTTCTGCACACACAATAGATAATCTGATGGTTCATTTTAATCCTCCTCCTTTGCCCTGTATAAGAAAATCTATTTATAGAAGAGTAGCAGGGACTCTGTGGGTGGAAAATAGTGAATTAGATGATGCTATGTATTACAGCGGAAAATGAAATTACATGCATTGTGGTGTAGAAACGTCAACCAGCTTGAGGCAGATTTAAATATTTAGATGTATTGTTATTTCATGCAAAATCGTAACTTTTATTGGTGCATTGATTGAGTTTCTCCTGTGTTTATGTACTTTCAAGTTATTTTAACCCCATGACCTGTTTATTATGTTGGTGCATGTTAATGTTCTGAAAGTTAAAAGATTGGGCTTCAGGTTATTATAGATATCAAGCTTCCTTCCACTTAATATGGAAGTGTATGCAAAAGTACCTGAACTCTTCCATGTTTTATCATATTACATCCTTGAAGTTCAGTGTGTTTTCTTGGCTCTTTGTGTTAGACTGTTTAAAAAAATAACAATTTATAGTTGTTAAATAGAAGGAAAAAGATTCCTTTCTACAAATTTCTTCTTGGTAGAAAGTTTCCACAAAAAAAAATTCTAAAACTTTTTATTTGTAGAATTTTTTAAAACTTTTTTTCTACAAATAAAGTTAAAAGTTTTAACAGGGCTGCAGTAGATAGCTTTAGATCAAAGTATATTTACTTTTCAGATTGGCCTAATCAAACTATAGACCTATATCCAAATAGGGATTTGTGTTAGGACTTGAATACCACTCTTCACAGAATCTCTTCACCAAAACCGTTAGACTTTGAGCTACTTTTTGTACTAAATTTGGCAAGATTGTCAGTCCTTCCATGTGGTAAAGACATGTGTCAAAATAGTTGTGGCTGTAATGCTCTTCAAAGTATCGACTAAATGGGACACAGATGCATGGGACATTTTCCAGGTTTTCCAGGTACAAATACTTTTGCAAGATCTTGCATAAAGCATATGTCATAATCATAATCAAACATACACATCCACAGGAGGCCTTCAGCTTAAGTGGCCCAGCTATTATTATTATTATTACTTTTAATTGAAATGTCATTATTTCAATGTGACTTTGTGTCATTACTTTAGTTGCACCCAATTTTCTTTGTATTCTGCAACAGTACATGTCCTCCTTCACTTTCATATTGACATGTGACTGCATCACAGCTCATTAAGGCGAGGATGTGGGCTTAAGGCACCTTCTCCTAAAAGAGCAGCTGCAGCAATAAAGCTTGATGGATTCACAGTGTGATAATCAATGAGTGTCTGATGTTTCTCACGGATAGTAGTCCTTTATCTTTCTGCTCCCTGTTTCTCCTTGACATTTGACCAGTAATACAGATGCAGGCTTCACTCAAAACCTGTCTTTTATGTTTTTTCTTTTTTTTGTTTTACCATTTTTTACCACTCCACTCACCCACTCCTTGCACCTCGCTTTCTGCTGTTTTGACTTCTTCCTTGCCTTTTGTTTCACCTTCGACTCTTCCCAAAGCGTATCTGCATGTTTTTCTCATCAAGTCTACCTTCCTTTTATTGTTCTTCCCTGTGGCAAGTTTGCTTCTTGTAGTTTATTCTCTTTTTTTTCTGCATTTTGTTTTTGAAAATGTAGAAATACAAACGTCACAAAAACTTCTGTGAACAGCGTCTTTTTACAGCTCTCTCCCTTCCTGTGGCCGTCTCTTGATATGTCCTCCAGGAGGAGATGCGGGAGCTGAGGCAGCAGCCCATCGACCCCCAGGCGGAGCAGGAAATCATCGACAGCATCGAAGAGATCTACTTCTCCAACGACTCCTTCGATATGGTGCGGCACGAACTGGAGGTCAGTCGCTCCGGGATCGTGTTATCGCGTAAACGAGTTCCACTCTGTTCAAAACGATGAGACTGGCTCCTCAGTCGACCTCCTACCTTTTTTATTTTTTTAGGATAATGATTGCATCAAAGCTCGACACATTTCAGCGACTTTAATAACAGTAGCATTGCATATCAAATGGGAATAAATATGTTCTGCCGCTGCTCATTGAGCCCCATCTGACTGGCAGGAGTAAAAGTTCTTTCTTACTGAGCTGCGTGCACATCACCCAGATCCGGATTGATGGATTGCATCCACGCAACACAAGAAAGGTGTGAAATCTCATTAGATTTATCTTGGTATTGCTACACCATCCGAAATGAGACTTTCAGTCAAGAGGAAAGTAATTACCTCTCATGCTTTGAGCCATGGATTTGTAATATCTTCTTCTTTACTCTAGCAAAGTTTGTTTGCTGTTTACCAAATAGAAGCCTCCTCCATCTTGACTAATCTGATTTATGATCTAACAATGTGTACTTACTGAATAAACTCTTCTTTTTCGAAAGCAAAGAATCAAAGTTACCTTTAGTCACAGCAGCTAAAAAGGCTTAAATTCTTCGAGATGCACAGTTCTTTCAGAATTTGAGACGAGAGAGAAGATGGAATCCCTGTTTTGATCTTCTGCAGCAAACAAATAATTGAAAGAAAGTCAAAATAATCCTGGAAAAAGAAACCCCAACATGCTGCAAAGGCTGCAAAGATGTCTTTGCTTTTTACCAAAGAAGACCATAAAAAACTATTTACTGACTAAATTCATTTTCTACTTAAGTTATCTTTAGTCTCAACAGCTAAAAAGGTTGAAAATCTTTTAAGTTCATGGTGGGATATATTAAAAAAATAATACTGTTAGGAGGTAGATTACCTCTTCCAAGTTGGATCCAATTCCTTTCTAGTTAAATGCTCATTTGGGTTATAGGCTGGATGCCGCCTTGCAAATGCGAGAAGGGTTTCGGAAATTGGTTTACGGACACAGAAGCTTTCGCTGTTATCGTCTGTAGTGGAGGATGCAAGGTAAATACTCATTACGGTTTAATGTTTGTCTGTGTTTCCTGTTATTATAGAAGCTCCCACCTGAGCTGAACCTTCAGGAACTGGAAGAGTACAGAGACAAACTCAAGAGACAGCAGGCTGCAGTAAGTATCAGTTTCAGAAGCACACAGGCAACAAGTCCAACAACTGGAAGATTTGCTGTTATTATTTGCATATATTTTCTTGTCATCCTTTCAACATGCAACTTTTTTGGCCTTGCAGTAATATTTCAGAGAACGTAGAAGTAGGGAGACATAATTGACCTAACTTATTTTGCCATGAATTTAAACACCAATTATGAGGCAATTTGGTCACGTTAAATCTAGGTGACCAGAGGGTCTGGAAAACTGGAGTAATAAAAACTGCTCCCATCTCGTCACACTGCCCTCCTGCACTGACATTAATTTTGAAATAATGAAACAATAAAACATCTGAAGGAAAAAGCTCTCTAAAAGCTCTTTTTTCATTTTGATAGAAGATTTAAATGTTTTTTTTTGCTCCATCTTGTCATCTAAAATTTGCTTTATATCTTAGGGGCCTACCACACCTCTCCGCAGCAAGATGTGTCTTGTTAGGCGCATGTGACTTGAAAGGCTCTTTGGCAACCCCAAAACTATGGTTATTTTCTATATAAAGAGGAGTATAGGGAGAACTCCTGGTTTGCACTCTGTATAAATTCACTTCTTTGTTCCTTTAGTTTTGTCTCTGGTTTTTCTTCTTCAGCTGGATCACTTTCATGAAACCCTTTATATAGCGGTCATTTAGTTATTTGGAGTTTCACAAAGCTTAATTGTGAAATGTTTTCTTTTTCTAGAAGCGTATGGAAGACCAGCACGTTCACAAACCAATGTAGATGTTATCCACCTGTCTCTCTAGCGTTTAAATATTTCTTTTTAGTTACCTGATAGTCATTCTTTTTGCAGTATGCCAGATGTTTTCACCAGATGTTTTAAATGAGACGTCGCTCCAGACACTTTGCCCTGTGGCACAGAGAAACATCTACAGTAGCCTATAGCATAAGCGTACATAAGTAGTCTCATCTTTCCTCTCTGAAAGAGATTTTGTGGTTCTCTGCCTTTTGGCAT
Source organism: Phalloptychus januarius (assembly GCA_902982915.1). Taxonomy (NCBI): domain Eukaryota; kingdom Metazoa; phylum Chordata; class Actinopteri; order Cyprinodontiformes; family Poeciliidae; genus Phalloptychus; species Phalloptychus januarius. The sequence continues at coordinate 8,073,959 of CADWAE010000038.1, read as the reverse complement.
TTGGTGAGTTGTAGTAACTGGTCTGGGCTTGTGTCAGACAGGATTCTTGCAGGTAATTGGTGTTGTGGTTTTGGGTGTGCACGACATCTCGACTTGTGTAATTGTTTCCCTTATGATCTTGGGAAGACATATAGTGTTTTACCTTCTGCCAGACCTGGAGTTTTTCTTTAGACCAACTTTTCTGTTGAGTACTCTGATCATTTTGGAGTACTTTCTAGAAAATCCAGTTAAAGTTTTTATTATCATCCTTTTCTTGGCAAGTTTTACCCTAAGGTATATGTTGAAACGTTTAATTATTCCACTGGGCAAAACCATGTAGGTAGACTGACTACAGACTGTTTTTCAGTCTTTATTCATGTTCATTATTATGATTTTCTGCTTACAATTAATGAGAACACAACGTTTAATTTCTTAGAATAAAATTTGACCTTAGACCATTGAAAAAGAAAATTTACAGAAATGTGGGTTTAATGTCTGTTAAAGGTTATATTTTCTAAAGGTACGTTTTAATATGACAAGCAAGCCTTATTGGAATGCATACTCTAATTGACTGAATATGACTTGTGTCCACAAAAGTGGCCCATAATTACAGTTGGAACAAAAGAATATACATTTTAATACAGCTGGAACTGCGACACACCAGCCTGGACAAGAACTCATAATTATCTTGCCACCATGAGCATTGTGAGAATGCTTAAGGAGGACAGAAATGTATCTCTGAAGCTCATTGTTCGAGAACAACAGAAAAGACCGGCACTTCGGAATCATTATGTATTCATAGACATCAGGTCTATTTGGAAGAAATAGAAGAAAATAAGTGTGTCTTTCCCACCAACCCAAATGTAGAGTTGTTGAGTCTGGTTAACTCTTCTTGGACTTCAACTAGGACTGTATGCATTGATCAGATACAATTTAAGACAGAGCTTTTAGGCAATAAACGTTCCAGGTGTTTGTGACATTCAGGATTTTTAATGGGGGGGGGACAAACAAAAACATCTCATTTCCACTACTTGTTATAGTGGAGGATCTGTGATTCTGTTGGACTGTTACCCTGGGAATAATTTTAGAGGTTGGATTACTTTCATGTCTTAACCAGAGGTGACATTATGTGAAGGCCTCTGTATTTCCTATATTAAAGTGAGTTCAAGGTAAAATACTTATGGGTGCATGGCGTTTTCTTTTTATCTATAGAATGTTTTCTGTGCTTAAGTAAGCTTATTATAAATGCTGTTTTGGATCAGAAAGGCTCAGAACGGCTGCAACTCAGCAGGAGTTACAGCGAGTCTGTGATCGATTTCATGCTCTGATTTTATTTTGTATGGTGAGCTCGAAGAGTTGTTTGGTACCAAGATCAATCCCGTTCTCTGCTGATGAGATGCGGGATAAATTCAGAAATATGCTAATAGGACCAGCTTACCCAGACTGTTGAATTTTGTATTTTTGGCAGATTTTATTTGGAAGCGTGTGACAAGAATGAGAGGAAAAGTGAAACAAAAAAAAATCTAAATGTCGGAATATTCTGAAAATAAGAAGTTAAGATCGTGACGTGTGCATGCACTGTGGTTCATCAAACTAATGGTGGTTCCCTGCAGCCAGCTTTGAACAGGCCACATTCCCTCTGAGGAAGCGATAATGATGCTTTTAGATTCTCAGCATAGGGGCTGCCCTGTGTTGACCTTTCCCTCTGGTAGCTGATGTGGAGAGTCCTCCTCATGCTGTTCAGTTCACTGTTGGTATGAGCATATGTAACTCTTTGGCTGTAGTACTCGAAATAAGAGCTAGTCTGCCAATTGGACAATATGGCAGGCTATAGTATATAGTAATAGTATCTCTGTTTACTATTTTCTCTTCGCTCTTGCTGTGCCAGAAAGTCCACAAATGTAACTAACACGATGACTTGTTTTACCTTTAAAGCCACATCATGTCACCCATCAGCTGATGGTGAACGACTTTCTTAGTGAAGAAAGAAGTGATTGATAAATACAAAGAATAGTACACCTGTGAGTTGAAGGAACAATACACGGTTTATTGAAAATGTTTTGCAAATAAATATGGTGTGCAAATGCACTCTGCCTGTATTTCCCTCCAAAACTTCTAAATAAAATCAAATGCAAGCAATTGCCTTCAGAAGTAGGCTAATGAAAATCCTGTGTAGAATTTAAGCTCTGTATAAATACAGCAGTTCTGTAAAGGACCCAGAGATTTTTAGAATGCAGGGCCTGAGCATAAAAAGTAGCCCAGTCTATGCAACTCATTGAGCATTGTTCAATCCATCCTCTAAATATAGATTGAATATAGCACAATGACATGCAAAGGGAAAGACCTGGCATGCTGAGCATTAATAAGCCAAGGACCTCATGGGAACCCCTAAAGATCTGCAGAAATCCACAGCTCCAGTGGCAGGATCTGTCAATAGAATAAGCATTAGTAATCCGCTCCACAAACTGTGGAGAGATCTTCCACGAAAAGATTTAAAAAAAGGACAGAATTGCTGAAAGAAGGCTGTAAGATATCCTTCATGAAATTTGCCACAAGCCATAAGGCTCCAACTGCCCTGTGATGGACTGGTGACCTGTGTAGGGTGCACCCTGTCTCTCAGCCTTTGACCCCTGGAGATGGGCACCAGCACCCCTCTTGACCTCACTAGGAATAAGCGTGTAAGATAATGGAGGGATGGATGGATGGATAGGGGTCCAACCAAACATGAGGAGCTCTGGGCAGATGAGATGAAAAGTGAATCGTTTTGTAACTTTCATTATCGTGCTGTGTGAAGGATTTTCTTCAGCAGCGACAGGGAAACTGTTCAGAATTGGTGAGAAACAAGATTCAGGTCAACCACAGAAGAAAACCTATTAGAGGCTGTAAAAGACTTGAGAGGAGGTTCATCCTTCCAGCAGGACAACCTCCCTAAAAAATATTTACTGAGTCGGGCTGAAAAGAAATGTATCCTGCACTTTTAAGATTTTTCGGAGTGAAAATGTTGAAAACCATACATTTTTTCTTTTTTGTTCATGGTAATGTGCTACTTTGTGGTAAAGCCAGTAAAATGCACAAAAGTTTGTAGTTGCTTTGTGTATTATATGGCTTAACAGTAGTGTATTCCTTGTTACATCTTAACATAAAGTTTAATTTGCCTCTACATTCCCAATCGAATTAGAAGAACAGTTCTCTGTGATAGAACTTGAAAGCGAGCAGTAATGAGTTCTGTCTCTCTTACCAGCTTCCTTATTCGTAGTGATGCTTATGCAATCATTGCCTGAACCTTGCCCGGCCACCTCCGTATGCTTAAATTTGGGTGGAACGATGACGTGCTGCAGAGTGAAAATGAACCCTAAGAGATTACGTCAATGCTTGATGAAAATAGACCCACAGAGATCACTGGCTTCAAAGTAAAAATGCATATCATTTTAGCAGCCTTCGTTTAAAAATCTGGGCAAATTTTGACACATAATTTTAAATTGTCATGCTTGCGCCATTGCATTAAAAGTTGAAACTCTTTAGAATAACCTTTTACTGCTGCTAACCCTGATTAGAGCATGCTTATTGGGGTCTAATTATCTCATACATTTGTGCTCATTTCTGGCTGAAAAACCTAATGTGTTCAAATGCAAATGTATGCAAATTCGCATATGCATTTATATTCAACCTTTGACATGATTATTTATTACAATCTTCTTGCTAATTACTAAGTAACAAACTACTACTTAGTTTGTTTCTATACAAGCATTTCTTCTGTCAGAATTTAAAATATTTTGCTGCACTTTAAAATACTTTTTTTTGTCTCCTGTGATATTTCATTCCTTTTTTTATTATGTCAGGGCAAGCCAATAATTTCCCCAATTGTTTTGTTGTGTTTCTTTGTTGACTATTCATCATTGGCAGCCATTTGTTTTGGACAATATTTGTTCCATCTGCTAAATATTAAATGCACCGTGTTTGCTTTGCTGCCCACTTACTGCACAATTAATCTCAGTTTGTGTCTCTGAGGGCAAGCTGAGAATTAATGACTTTGGCCTTATGGCTCAGGTAGTGCTCAGTTATTCACAGCTGGTTATTTGCTGTGTGTGTTCACACTGCTTCACTTTCGAACGCTATAGTATTAAAAAGGTCGAATATGTCTATAGGTGGCGCTGTGGGGTTATTTTGGCACATTTTTCTAAGGTTAAGAGTTAGTTTTTGCTTTTTTTCCCTCTCCCCTTGTTACCTCACTGTCCTCTTTTTTTACTTTCAAGTATTTTTTGTAATCTTGTTTTTTTTCTAATTTAGACTTAAATGTAAAAGCAATCCCCTTATTAAGATTTCATGAAAAAAATCTCTCAATCTTCAAGTGGAGCCACATTTTCCATCTGCTAAAGTCTTCACTTTTCAGCTATGCATGCTTAACACATGTTGAAATGTCATCTCCACCCCTAACTTCACGCACAGCATACTAACAACTTGACCGCCTCCTCACACTTTGAAAATACTTCCGCTTGGTAACACAAAAAGAGATTTTCAGTAGATGCATGCCTTTTCTTGTTATTTTGTTGTGCTTTAAATAAAAGGAGACACCTGTTCTTTGGGAGATAAAATATATTATTGTGAAAAACCTGATGCACATAAACAAAAACAGATAAAAAGAAAAAAGAAAAATCTTCAATACCACTGCAGTTAAGGTACATAACTCAAACAGGAGTTTGGCATTTTAACAGCATTTTAACATTTTAACAGCTTATGCCAGAAAGTTGTTGAGCAGTCTGGTGGGTCTGGTTTGGATGTTATCAGTTCAAGCCTAGATCCAGTTCAAGATGTTCATGGAATATGTGTCAGTAGTCTGTGTTCAGAGGCCTCTTCCTGCAGTAACTCTGAGACACAACTTTGTCAGAAAGTAGAGAAGATCCTTCTACATCCCATCACTATCCTGCACATGACCTCTTGTCTGCCATCTTGTAGATGGAGTTCAATGCTGAGAAGCAATATCTCGTGATAGTCTAGATAACTGACCTTGATTTGCTGAGAAAAACACTCACCTACACCTCATTAACTGCTTGTCAACAAGTCCCATTATAGAAACTATATGCATGATTTTTTTTATCTAAGTGTTACAGAGAAAGGACCAAAAACAATTCATTTTAATCTGTGACATTCAGATGGTAGTGTTAGAATTGGAATGGATTCATTTTGCTTTCTAGCAACAGTTCACACCCATGTGGATGCTGCAGTGGTCTTATATTGGCACACAATGGGCCTTCTGGTATTGTCTCAACATTGTTTGTCACAGCTTAACTGAGTATTTTTAGCTGAACACAGACATCCCTTTACAACCACAGTGTACTACTGATTACCACTTCCAGCAGGGTAACAGACCGAGTCACAAAGCTCAAATCATGTACTCCTGTAGTTGTAATGATCTACTTTAAGTTTTCAGAAGCACTTTGTGTTCCTTGCATTTCCAGTCATACAGAAAGTAGCAGTGAAGTGTCCTTGCACTAATTTTACAGCCATACGTTTCGCTCTGTGCTTCAAAAGCACAATGCAAGCTTTTGAGAAAATGACTGCTTCAGCTTATATATATATACGTATATGCTATATGTGTGTGTGTGTGTGTTGAGGGGTGTGTGGGGGTGTGTGTGTGTGTGTGTGTGTGTGTGTGTGTGTATTGATTTGGTAAAAGGAACAATGCAGAGAGTGAAAACCTGAAACTGCAATATGAACAGCGGTAGCTAAGATCTCCCACAAAGAAACAAGACTTTCTTTTGAGGAAAAATATAGAATGAAGTCACACCGAGAGCAGGAGAGAGAGACACACTCTGTTGAAATGCTTATGGCTATTTGGTGATTAGATACAGACATCATTGGTGTTATTCGTGCCCCATTCTAAAATTACAATTACAGTTCCCAGTCTGTTTCTGTAGAGTGAACTTGAGAATATCTTTGCTCTTTTTTATCATGTTTTAATTTTTTTTATTCTACTTTTCTTTCTGTAGGTTTCTAAAAGGGTCGCTGATCTCATTCTGGAGAAGCAGCCTTCTTATGTCAAGGTAGGTCTCCATTGCCAGCGGAATACTCCCATTTCCCAAATACTCTCCTGTACCATCAAAGTAGTTTCTGTTCCTGATATTCTCTTAGGGACCAGGTTTAGCGTACAGTGGTGCCATTCATTTCAGTGAGTGCATCTGGTGCTTCTGTCAGCCAATCATTTTGTGGAAACTGTCTCTAAATTGCGTTTGAAGTGTACATACAGTGCAATCTGAGCAAAGTGATACCTTAAACTTTCATCTTAGAATAACCCAGGTTTGTTTCAAATGCAAAGGCCACAGAGACAGAAAAGAAATGGAAAAAAGAGAAGAAAATTGAGAGAGCTTTTATAATAAGTTCGAAGTTAAGAATAGTGGAGAGGAAGAATGATAGAGAATACAAGAAAACACACAAGTGATGCGCTTGTACATATGCAGGAAAAAAAAACAGAATAGAGAAACCACAGGGGCAAACAATATAGGCATATATAACAATACCAATGAGAAACCCTTTGCTCTAGTACTGTCTACACATGACACAACTTTATTTTTACTTAATGCAGAGAAACTTACATCCATCTGAAACAGTGCACGTTGTATTTTCTTACATGGTTGATTCAGAAAGAGTTTTTGAACTCGGCTTGTAATTTTTTCCTTTCTTTCCCACAGCTGAAATTTAGTTCAAGACATATTCCTTGCATGGGCTCTTTTGTGTTGTGTAATTGCTTCCTTGCTGAACTCAAAGCACGACATGATTGGACATTAGCCTATTTTGATGCTACCAGGGTGTCATGTCAACTACCAGAACTTTGGTAACCATAGTGATAGGAAATTAGACTCCTTTCCCTGAAAAGTCAAAAGAGGGAAGTCAGTAATGTTGTATTTATTCATAAAAACCTAAGCCAGACACAGTCTTCATGTGATTGCCTTGTGGTTTTTCGTGATTAACTGAATTTAACTGCGTTTTTTTAACATTTAATTATCTTGCACGTCTTTGCTTAATCTACTATACTCTTGAAAAATAGAGGAGATTTGACTGGCTGTTGTATTCAAATGAATTCTGCATAATTTACCAAATTTAAACAGCTTTGTCTTCTGTTCCCTTTGCTTCCACCACAGGCCAAAAGGATAGTTATGTGCTGCTTTCACTTGTGCTAGGACAGGTGCATTTACTTTATTCAGATGGCATAGGAATTAATCCACACTTGAATTTAATTCATTAATTTTTTTTCTGTGAATTCTGGTGCATGATCTGTGATGTGATGAGCCTGCAAGAATTTACAAGTCCCGCATTTTTATTTTTGCTACCACATCTCTAATCTCACTAAATACATGATGTGTGACAACTCTAATTGGCAGGAAATGTCTGACCTTGTTAAGGCCTTTGAAGATCTGTTGATGCTTTTGAACACTGATAATTTTTTAGAAGGTCATGCCAACAACCCACAACCAAGAAAACAGTAAAGCATCTGCAGTTTTTCGGCGCCATTTCTAATGTGGTACTACTTTGTGTCACTATCAAAATTAAGTTTTTACATTGAAAACATTGCGTGTCCAAATCACTTAATAACATTGGTGACTTTTATTCAGTTCCTCATATCAGTTGCTGCTGCATGTTTATAACTAAGAACATAATCCTTGACGATGCCTTGTCTCTTTTCCTGCTGTAGTATGATTTTCTACTGTTTTTTAGTTTTTCTTATCAACCGTTAGTAATCGTTGATGAGAAAATCCATGAGGAAAAACCCATTCACAGGACTTTAATCTGTTCTGTTGTTGAGTGTAACACATCAGTGAACCCATAAATCACAGGGCCACATAAATGTCTGGCTGCTAAGCATCTAATATGATTCATAGCTGTACAGTGGTCAGTTTGATCTCTGATGATGCCCTCTAGGGATCCTTGGCCTTCACTTGTGTTCAGATAGTGTGACTCAGTTTTATAAAGTGAGAAAAAATTATACAGAAGCCAGAACCATTACTATTGATTCATTTATAATTATTTTAGAGAGATTCAGCACTCTCTGTCCTAAAATTTGTTTATTAATGTATAATGTATGCACTCAAAACAAGCCGGGTTTTTAGTAAAAGTTCCCACTTGTATATTTTTGATTAGAAATTAAGTCCTCAAATTTGATCATCTTCCGATGCGTCAAAAAAAGGTTGTTTGCTTTTCCTCAAAATTCTAGTAAATTACCTCCAAATAGGGTGGAGGAGGTAAATCAAAACCATGGCCAAAGAGTACAACTGAATCAGTGTTTACTTGCATAGCACCCTGAACTTATTCACAGTGCTACAGCTTTTCTTTCTATGTTGCACCTTTATCTCTAAATGGATTAAATCATTTTTTTCTGCACAAGCTTTGCATAAACATATTTGTATAAGTATTTACAGCTTTTGCCACGAAGCTCAAAATGAAGCTCATGTGAATCATGTTTGTAATGATAATTCTTGACATGTTTCTGCAGCATAATTAGAGTCCATCCGTGGTAAATTAAATCGGTTTGACAGAATTTGGAAAGGCACACAATATTCCATTTAAGGTTTGTGTTTTGCCAGTGCATGTCAAAACACAAACAAGCATTTAATCAAAGGAATTGTCTGTGGACGTGATGAGTAATTATGCACACTTCTACAAGTCTTTCATAAATAACTACAACAACTGTCGATAGCTATAATTTCTTGTAAGGAACTTGCAAAACAAAAAACCTGCTCCTGAGTGAATCTTAACTTTTTTAGCAGGAGAATGCTAAAAAGTATAAGGTGCATCAACAAAATATTGAAACATTTAATATATATATATATATATATATATATGCAAAGAATAAGAAATAAAAGTTTTTCTCATTTTGTGATTATGGAGTTTTGAGGAAAAGTAATACATTTCATCCAGTTTTGGAATAAGACTGCAGCATGCAATGAGAAAAAGGTGAAGCGCTGTGACTACTTCCTTCAGTATGCACTGTACTATGTAGTCGCTCATCCTGCCTTTCTCCTTGATTGAATTTTTCTTCTTTTATTGTAGCAACTTTACCAAGAATTTGGGATTGTAGCTTCCAGCTACGAGAGGGTTTGAAATTACTTCTTAACTTAGCAGAATAGGAAAAAATGTATGTGGCACTGCAGTCATTGTTTTTGGAGTATGTATGATTGTATTGAAGGCCTTGCAAAAAAGATTCACTCACTTGAATTTTTCACAATTTGCAAACAACCACAAACTTTAATGTTTGAAGTTCTAATGTGTAAGACCATTGCAAACTAGTACATAATTGTAGAATTGAATATATTCATCCCCTGTATTTTGAAACATCCAAATAAATCCAGCTCATCCAATTGCTTTGAGAAGTCACCCAATTAGTAAATGCTACTAATAACCTGTTTGGTGAAGACCTCAGAGGTTTGTTAGAGAACATTAGTGAACAAACAGCCTCATGAGAGATGTTAGATGTAAGAAGAAATCACAGGGTAAATCTGGAAGAAAACATGCAAAAGGTTCCAAAAAGCTTGCAGTTGCTCTGGCAACAAAATGCTGAATACAAATTTATTTGGAAAATGTTTTGAAAATCTGGAAAAGCTGGTTTTATATCTCTGTCACATCATAACCCACTAAAATCAATTAAAGATTGTGGTCTTGTGACATTACAGAAAAAAAAAATCCAAGTTTACTAATAATGTTGCAAGTTGTTGGCACCCTTCCGATACTGTAGTGTCCTTTTCTAACTCATGGCTTCCTGGACCACTCAGGTTTGTGCCCAAAATTGCCCCTATTTTACTTTTTACTGCCCTCAGCACAACAAAGTGAGTTGAGCAAAGCCCAAACTGCACCATCATTAAGATGTAATGTATGTATAAACGTAAGGACACAGGGCAGAGTTAATGTGCTGAAGGGGTCACAGAGTGGACCTCTCATGAATATATGAATAAAACACCTGGAGAAAAACTTCTCTTATGACTAATAATTTCTTTCTCCCACTCGGTCTGTATAGAGCTGCAATCTGCCTGGACACTATATTAGATTTGGTTCTCCTGTGCGTTGAAAGTGGGCTGACTATTAAAACCTGTTGGTTATAACCTACCATTGTTGCATGGTTTCTGTATTTCCTCTCACACAGAATGAGCTCACAGAGCTGTCAGGGTAATATATGGTAGACTGCTTGAAGGTGTTATACAAGAACGAGTTGGAGCCTCAGGCTGGATTCTGGTCTCTCTGCATGTTCATGTAGTGTTGTGTGTGTCTGCGTGTTTCTGTTTTCATTTCAATCAAAATTCTCTGTGCCTTTTCCAGTGTGAAACTATGCACATATAACAAGGCCTTTTCCAAATTCAGTTTTCCTTTCTTTGCTGCTGTGTGTCAGTAATGACAGTCATATTTTAGTGTAGAGATTGCAAAGCAAGCCGCTCATTTTCATGCAAAAGATTAGCTTCCATCGGAGAAAATAAGTAGCTACTTTTTTTGGTCAGGTTTATCTTCCAAATTCACATGTCGCCATTTCAAATACTTATGCCTGTTTATGTTATTACGACAGATATGCTTTCATAAAAACAGAAATTGCTAAAACATTTATAAATCTGTTTTTGTTCAGTGATGATGCTGTTTTTTTTTTTAGGATTTTGGCTGTGAAACCGCTGCTTGTGCACCCTTAGTCTTTTGGAGGTTCTTTTTCAGTGAATTTTACACTACTTTGAAGACTGCACATAGAGAGTTTTACCGTTGTTTTTGAAGACTCAATTGGCTGCATGATCAGAGCATTGGATGCAATCAGCTGGATTAATTTTTTCCTCAGGGGGACTTGGCAAGTCATTTTATACCTGGCCATGTGTTACTACTTAGCAGACAGACTATATTAATGCAACCATCTCCATGCCCTTTCAGTGTTTTTCTTATATTCCTTTCATGTAAGGTTGCTGCTTAGGTTACATATTAGTTGTGTATATTTACTGCATGCAACAAATCCATAACATAGAAAGCAGGTTCTAGATAAATAATAGGATCTATTAAAATTGTCTGAATTTTAGGTCTGTCTCACTCGGAGAGAGGCAAGCTTCTTGTTAACTTAGGTTTTGACTTTCTGAATCTGAACTCATTTTTTGCTGTGACCATATGGGTTGTCCTACGAGGGTGGTGATCAACCAAAGAAATTATTCCATTATTGACCACAAATGACCTGAGCGAGGTTATTTTGGTTAAACTGACAACATGAAAAGAACATTTTGAAGGGACTTAAAGGGCAGCCAATTCTAGTTGGTTAAAGGGTATATCTAAAGTTTTTCTGTGCACTTTACTAGACCATTAATTTTCCTTGCATAAAAATGTATTTTTAAAGTCACAATATCGCTCATGACTAACAGTTTGCATGATTTACCTCAAGAACATCTTGTGGAAATAAGTGAATAGAGGTTTACGTATGTTGTTTTTCTGGTTCAAGCATAAACATAACCTTTTTTTATTTCATATTCTTTCTCTGACCCAAAAGAAAAAAAAAAACATCACAAGGCGCAAGTCCCTCCGGAGAAAATCCTTGCTACTGAATAAACTCTTGCAACTTAATCTTGCATCTTATCAAGGTCTTCGTCAACAGTCAAGATCATGAGGCAGATTGGTTTGAAAGGAGTTACTGAACTTATGCCCACAGCTGAATTGGCACTTTTGTTGTTCTGTTTTTATTACCGTTAAAAATGGATTTCCTCGGATCATATTCTCCTGATGAAAGGTTTGTTTTTTCTATCTGACAGTGTTATGAGACACTTTTTGAGAACACTGGAACCTTTTTTTTTTTTTGCAAAAGGACAATACGGTTTTGAAAATAAGATCAAGCAAACAGCATCTTACACCTCCGGCATGACATATGGGAGGTCGGGAAAATAAAAGGACAAAGAAGACAAGAAGGGGGCGCCCAGCGTTGTCTGAGGGTGTACTTGTTCTCGGCAGACGTCACTGAAGTGGGATGATTGTTGAACTCTAAGAGTGGACTGATCATTGACGCTTCTCTTAATGTCACAGCTCCAAAGAGCAAAAGATTGAGCTCTTTTTCTTATTTATATTTTTTGCACTGTATTATTCATTGGCACAAGATCTTTTTCTTTTATTTTTGGATTGAATTGCAGATTTTGCACCTCAACATACAACCTCTGGGACACAGAACCTGTATGCTTACTGAACGACATAATGACTGTATAGCCCCACATTTTTATACAGTCCTTATAAAATTTTGGTTGAACAGATTAATGTGGCAGATTTAGGTATCTACAAATTGAATTAGTCAGAGTTTTTAAAGTTCTGTGATCTTGCCTGATTTCTTTTGAATATCCAATGAAAGGAGCCAGTTTTACCTTACATACATCAACAGATGATCCTTCATTTGTTGCGAATTATCTGATCACACTTTTTCTAAGTCATGATAGAATCATCAGAGTTTCCCAATTTGTTAAAAGGTGTATAAGTGTGTGTAAACTTTTCACATTGAAGAAAGTAATTATGCTTTTTTAAATCATTATCCTCTTTTCACAGGAACTGGAGAGAGTGACAGCATTACAGACCAATCTGCAGCTGGCAGCAGTCATTTGTACTAATGCAAGAAGGTAATAATATACTGTAACATGCTACCCAGTGGCCAACCAAAAATAGCCTCTCCTTACAAAAATTGCCTCAGCAAATAAAACGCCTGTCTCATAGCCATGGTAATTTTCTCTTATAAATTCTCCATCTGCTCAAATTGATGGTTCTGAAATCACTTTGATAACACAATGCAGAAGGTTTGGAAATGTAGCAACAGATAAACTCAGGGTAGATTCAGCCTGGCTGGAGTCAGGACTGCTTACAGCATTTTAGCCAAAAAGGCCTGTCAAAATATGTACTTTTAATATTGAAACAAATTCACAATAATATTAGTAATTCATCTTCTGCTACAGATGTTTGTTCTTAACTATGGGTGGATTTAATTGTTAAGGACATTATGGCTACATGCCAGCTTTTCTTCTTTTGCTGTATTTTTCCCTGCTTCCTGTTTGAATATATAGTGCTTCATACATTATTAAAATTGGTCAAACTCACCTTCGGGCTTCTTTTGTGAAGGCAACTCAGAGTTTCCAAGGAGGAGTTCACAGAGGCCAGCCTGGGTCTGTTGGCCAATCAGAGGAGGCGACAGCTGCTGACAGGGCTGCTCAAGTCACTGAGGACCATCAAGACCCTGGTAATGTTAACAAACCACTGCTGCAGCTTTAACACACTCAAATGCAATCAGTACTACTACACTGGCCAGCAAAATCATTTTTGTACAAATTAATTCATTAAGAATTTTTTGTAAGTGCAACAAACAAGATTTCTTTTGCTCTTTTGAAATATCAATTATCTTACACTTTGTTACTACTTAACAAGAATTTTGCGGTTGGTGAATTTAGCAGGAAATGAATTCTTTTTCTTTTGTCAAAAAGTGAATATGGTGATGAATATGTTATCAAAGACATTCAACACAAATGTAAAAATCTGATTTACACTTTGTGACATTTTGCTACCAGAAAACAAGGCTAATCTCTTAACACCAAATTAGTTATTGTTTATAAAACATAAGCTCTTTTGAAATACTGCTTACCTGCTTATGCAGAAAAAATTTACAGGTGGTAAATTTTGCAAAAGTAAAAATCTGATGTTTACTTTGTGGCACTTGGTTAACAGAAAGCATGCTCATCTCTTAGCAACAGATTAACAACAAATATTGTTATTGTTCAAAAAACAAGATTTCTTCTGCTCTTTCGAAATACTATTTTACTTACACTACTTACTACTTGACAAGAATTGTGCAGGTGTTGAATTTTTCAGAAAAGTTAAAATAATTTTTTGGTCATTAGTGGTAAATATATTTTGCAACACAAAAGTAAAAATCTGACTTATACTTCGTGGGAGTTCATTACCAGAAAAAAAATGCTCATCTCTTAACATAAAATTAGTAATAACTATTTTGGTGTTAAGTAGTTATTACTATTTAACACCAAATAGTTAAATAGTAATATTTAACTATTTAATATTACTATTTAATAATAAACAATAATAAACAACATTGTTTATTATTACATAAGCTCTTTTGAAATACTGCTTGCCTGCTTTTACACAAGAACAGATAAACAACAAATATTGTTAAAAAAACATAAGATCTGCTCTTTTGAAAAGTTTTGCAGAAAAGTGGAAAAAAAATTATCTTGTTATTGGTGGTAAATATATTATAAAACATATATTTTTGTATTAATTATTCCGTCAAGGCGGTGTCTCTGTAGTTCTAACTAGAAGCTCTGCCCTCCTCTGTAGGAACTGAATGTTCCGCCATCTCTGTAGTTCTCTACATCTCTGCCCTCCTCAGTGTTCTATTGCTATGGTAATTAATCCTCTCTGAAAACTGTCATGTGTGACTGAGACAAAGTGGGGGGAGACACAATTATTTCTGTTTTCAGCGTATCTGACACAAGAGTGTCAGAATTTGTTTTGATTTGCATTTGGCTCGTTTTTCGCTAATTACGTCGCCATGGTCACTCGAAATGCCAACAGAAGCAATAGCCCACATGCCGAGATCCAGCCACATTTTTTGATATATACATTGTTTTGGTGCACACAGCGGTACAAGGTGCATTAAAGGTGAAAGGAAGTGGCAGTTATTTTGAGGTGTAAAGCAATAGGTGGCATGAAGGCATTGAAATGCCTTGCAAAGCAAGGCTTACCTATTCTCTGCTATGGTAGGCCCAAGTTATTAGCTATAGAGAAGCTAGAAAATTTTTTGTTACTTTAAGTATTACTTTCTAAAGATAGTAGAAAGTAATACTGCACAGAATATTGTTCCATTTTTGCCATTCCTCTCTTTACAGAGCATCACAAATATACCAAGTTGATATTTGCAGTCATACAGAATGCCTTAAGTCCACCAATTAAGATGCTGTTTGTATCTTGCCAAAATTTAAAACTCTCTTTCCCTGATAAGTACTTCTTTTGTTTCCACACCATGAATGTTTCGTGGAATCAGAAATATTTCTAAATAGCCAAACTTGTTTTTTCTTCTCAGTTAATGGAAAAGTATAGCAGCTTTGCTTCAGGCAGCAGTCTTGAAAGGATAGAAACGAACAGAATTATTTTTGCTTTTTGAATCCGCATCTGTGTACAACCTTAATACCAGTAACTGGCTCATGTCTTTTCTGAGAAATGATTCAAAGTAACCTTCAGTGCCACATAATTTTTTATCTATTTAAAGGTATAGTTGACCAACAAATGCGGTGATAATTATGTCAATATTCGACATAAATATTGATTTAATAGGTCATAACCGTTTAATGATACTGTTTGTAATACTTGTATTTCCTGACTCTTATGACACTGAATAAGTGACCGCAGCACTGACATTGCTTCTCTACTTCAATTAAACACCTCACAGTCTTGCATTGCATCTCTGTCATAAACCTTATGAACACCACATGGCCAAATCTCTTCTCTCCCAGCACACAAACAGCAACAAAATGTAAATAAACGTTGGTTGTTATTATCCACCTGGTCTTACTTATTGGTCTGACACGATATGTTGATAAAAATGCCATTGTGGATATTTTGTGCATTCCTTGTTTGATCTGATACACTCTGACATATCTCATAGAGACACATCTGTGCACTGACAGTGGTTATTTTTCTTTTTTTCTATTATAACTTGCCCTAGGTAAAATTAGTGCAAAGATAGAAACAACTATCTTTGCACTGATCAATGAATACTGATTACCATTACATATGCTCTTCATATTCTTTTTTTCTTCTTTTCACCTTACAGCAAAGGACAGATGTAAGACTCAGCGAGATGCTCGAGGTACTGTAATCCCTACAAACTCCCACAGAAATGTTCATAAATGACATAAAAGGTCAAACATCATGGAGGGGTTTTCGCAATCGCTATTCCGCCCAAGGTTGCCAGGACGGTGTCCGCTGTGGCGACTATTTTTAGATAAACAATAATTCTTTGGGTCAGGAAGCTAATACAAAAAGAAGGGCAAACATATCAATACCTCTACCAAGCCCTTTTTGCTATTTATATCTAAAGTCTTTGTGGCAGGAAGCGCTTATAGTAAAAATGCTGTGAAATTTCTGCCTGTTTGGAAAATACATGAAATAACCTCGGTCCTCTGTGTTCTTTTAGGAGGAAGACTATCCAGGTGCAATCCAGCTCTGTCTGGAATGTCAAAAGGCAGCCAGCACCTTCAAACACTACAGCTGCATCAGGTACAGTATGAGCAGATTGATGTGGTGTATATGAGTCCAGGGTAGGGAAGACCTGCTCACATGTTGTATCGACTGTTAGCAACATTTCATGGTAGAAGTATGACATCAGAGTTGTGTGGTTCTGGAAAAATCTAATTTCTGTTCCACTCAGACATTCGCAGATCTTTTTTTTTTTTAAATCGTGTTTCCTTTGATAAAACAGATCGAAGAGCGCCAGACGTTTTTGATTTTTACCCTTCTTTCTCAAGGTTGGAAGTTGATTGATCTGCTTTGAGTCATCTCAGTCAGGGAATTGTTTCCTCTTGCCATTTCTTTGTGGCTGCAGTGTGGCTCCTCCCTCAATGTGAAAGTCTTAAAATGTTTAAAAGGATTTTCTGTCTATTTCAGCACAGTGCCTTGAAAAACTAGTAATAACGTTACATTAGAAAACACAAAATCCAATGCACCTTAATTGGATTTTATGATGATAGATTAACACAAAATATGCTTGCAGAACTTTGCAAAGAAAAATCTGAACTGTGTGGCATGTATTTTATTTTTGAAGCCGTTTAACTCAGGAATGTTTGACCAGGGACAAATCTAAAAGTTGAAGCTCAGGAGTATGAAGAAGAAAAAACTTGAGTATCTAGACAAGTTAAGCACGAACGGACATACGCCAAGACTTGCAGCTCTGCTTTCTTTGAAAGCTTAATCAACAAGGAATTTACACAGGGGAGCTGAATATAAATTCATGCTACACTTCTCAAATTTTTATTTGTGAAAAAAATGAAGATACAGCATTATTTTCCATCCACTTTCCAATTCTTTACTCACTACAGCTGAATCAGGTGTCAGTTGCTTTCATAAAATTACTGTAATACATTGAAGTTTGTGGTTATATGTGAGTGTAAACAGGTTTAAGGACTGTGAATAGATTGCAACGCAAACTATTCATACAGGACAGAGACTGTTGTCTCACTGCAGGCCTAGTTTTCTTCTGAGACACGATGGCATATTTGGTATACATCTGGCAGCTTCCAATTTAAGCTTATTACTGCTTATCCCCTATTGAGAAAACATCCAATTACAAGATTTAGAGACTCTGGCAGGCACCCATTGAGCTATGACATGCAGATGGTTATACTGTGAAACACCTCAATGGAAAGGCAACTAAAAGAAGCGGATAAATCACAGGAGACTTTCATTTACATGTGAGGAAATGTTACTGTAATTCACTGACTTTTTCAATATCCAACCCTAATGTTTAAATGTTCCAACACATTTCTTTTCCCAGCTTTTGGGTGTAGAGTAGGAATAAAATGTGTTGTGTGTTAGATTGATAGATGTAAAAATATCAAACTTTATGACTGTAGGCAGCACACATGTGCTGTTTGTTGGTCAATTGAGGACAGGTGTTGAAACATGTTTTGGTCACAGAGCTTCACCAGATTGTATTTTATTGTTTTGACATTATTCTTATTCCTGTGACATTCAGAATAACTTTTTAAAAAATCCTCATACTGGGGCACTTAATCTAACTGAAGCTTTTATAGTCATTAATAAAAATGTACTTGTCCTATCCTGATGAAAGGTTGAAAAATTGAGCAGGGGACTATTTGAACAATGCCAGTTTTATGGAAAAGAGGGAAATCTGATCCATGAACAAATATTATACACATGTGAATAATGGGATGCTGAAATCTTCACTCTGAAGAGAGTTGACAACTGAGGGAAAAGAACAAAACGATTACTCTCTAGAATAGCTGTCCAATTTTTGTGTCATTCTGGTCTCTTAGAAATGTGTTAAACACTTTAGGATGCAGAACGTTATTAAATAATTTATTTTATTACTTAAGTAATCAGATATGCATGTCATCTGCCAGGCATCTCCACCCATTTTTTTCTTGAAGCTCCATATGTAAATCCTTGTCAGACTGTTGCATATCAGCTTTTTGTTTCAAGAAAATGATAGACCCACAGTGCTTTCTGATATATGTAATTATAAAAAAAAGCCAATGTGAATTACTTACTGTAATACTACATTATTGCAGCATAATATATATAAATATACCATTGCAGAAGTTGACATTTCTTTTTCTGCTCATAATTTTTTAGTTTCTCTCTGCTGTAAATCGTCCACAGTTTGCTGGTTGGTTGGTTCTTACCAGTTCTTTTAGTGAAGAGACCAACTAACCTGGCTGACTCTAGATGCTGAATTATAGTGGATTCTAGTTAGCTATAATTTACTTAAGACGGCTTAGTGGAATATAAAGTACGTCAGTCTGGGATTAATGAATTGTTCGTCATAATATAGGTCTTGTTTTATTTGAATATCATGTTTGTTTTCATTAAGTAATCACTTAGCAGATTCACAGTAATCCCTGTAACACAACCTTCTCAAATGCCAGCAATTCAGAACTTTTTCTCCCCCTTAAGGCAGTAACAATAATTACGAAAGCCTCTATGGTAATACTTGCTTAATATCTCATGCGGCTGTCTTTCCCGTGCTATAATTTGTTTCTGTGAACACAGATTGTTGCATGAACCTTCTCTTTCTTCATCCTTGCATGTACTCTGTAGCTCAGGCAATTATAAAACACATCACTGCCAGTGCTGGGAATTTCACCACAAGTGCCAGGGTTCAAAACTCCTGTGCACTGAGATAGTTAGCTGCCAGTGATAAGCTTAATCAGTTTTGGATGGACCTTTGGCAACAGCCTACATATATTTGATGCTGATTTTAAAATCCTCCACTCAGGCCTGTTGATGGGTGTGTCTGTGTAGAAATGTTCTGGGATCATTATAAAATGAAATGTAATGTAGCTGGCTGCAGGATGTTTTGCTTTGGGCCCGTCCGTCTGCTCATCCATTTCATTTTATGAGTGCAATATCCCAGGAATGCCATCAGGGAATAATTCTCATATTTGGCATCAGTTATCATGTGGACTTGTGGATGAACTAAAAGATCACTGTGACCTCTCATAAAAATTTTTTAGCCATAATTTAATAATTCATACTCTGATTATGATGTTTATCAGTAATGGCTTAAATCTTAT
Organism: Phalloptychus januarius; assembly: GCA_902982915.1. Lineage (NCBI taxonomy): Eukaryota > Metazoa > Chordata > Actinopteri > Cyprinodontiformes > Poeciliidae > Phalloptychus > Phalloptychus januarius. The sequence goes on along the minus strand of CADWAE010000038.1, from coordinate 8,054,688 downwards.
ACTGAAGCCTTAACTTAATCTATCAGGTAAACTCTAAACTCTAAAATCTACTATTTCTGTTTCATATCTATGAAAATTACATTTGAATAAAATTTGTTATTCCTTTTTACTTGTGCTTTATTCTGTATTAATAGCACAAATAAATCCTCAGATAAAGTTTTCTTCTTCATTGTACTAAGGTCAAATTGATTTCCCCAGTAAACAGCTAACACATATTTATTCCCACAATGCATTTGATTCTCTCTTTAAATTATACAGATTTTCTAAGAAGCTTTATGAATTTGTTCCTACACAGAATTTTAAGTATAAGTGATTGTTGTGTTGCATGTAATAAAGATTCCCCATGCAAAAAAATATCCAGGTACTGAAATTAGATTTAAATTTGCTGCCTTTTTTTTTACTTTATGGAGAAAACCGTTATGCTGTTGTTGCCCAGTCTTTCTCAGTTAATATAGTTCCTTTCTAAATGTGCTAATTTATTAGGAATTTCTTATGAATTAGTGGAGTAGGCAGCCAGAGAACATACTGTATGATTTGTATTTAAATAAAATTTTCCTTAGATGTTTTGTTTTACATTTTAAATGCACATTTGTGGAAATCTACGGAGCCAGAAGGAGAGAAAATAAAATACAGTGCATTATATTTGTTGATCTGACTTTTCCTTTGCTTCTGTAATAAGTTGAGTCAGCATGAAGCAAATGAAAAGTTCCCCATCGCTGTGGGAATCCCGTTTTTTTATAGGGTCTCATTTATTAAACCACCTCATTGGATGTACTTTGAAATTCCCCATGCCGACATATGCTGAAAAAGCAGCAGAAAACTATCAGTATATAAAAGTTTAAGTAACACTCCTGGCGAGAAATGCTTGCACATTCATCATGCACCGTTTAGATCTTACTGTGTGTTTATATGTAAAGCAATTGTACCAATGGAGGTGCAAGTGTGCAACTAGATGTCTCCAGGGTTCCTATGTTGTCATAAAAAGTCTAAAAATGTTTGGTATTTGTTGATTATTCAAGGCTAGATAAGTTTAAGGAAATGAAAATCCAGCAATAAAAAGCCTCCATATTATAATTATTTAATTTTTCAAAGTAAAAAATAACAAGAAAAAAAAACTTGGATTTCATAAATAAATAAATAAAACGACTTTTATCTTTAGTTTGCCACATCAAACTTGAGATTTTGTTTGACTCATGGATCATTTTTGTTTTTGAATTGCTATACCAGATAAACACATAATTTTAGAAATAAAAACAGGCCAATGTCACTGTTTTCTTTTGGCTTGGAAACACATTGAAATGCCTTTTCTTAACAAATTAAAGAAATTAATGTTCCTCTTATCCTATGCTGTGCTTAGGATGAGTCCAATCTAGTCCACATTTCTTAAGGTGTTAGATTTAGTCTGATGTTTAATGTTATTCAGATACCAAAGCGACCAAAAACAGAATGTGGAGTAGTTGCACTGCCAGAGCCAGTTTAGCATTATGTTGCATGATAGGTAGGGAAAAATAAATACATTAGTTGAATGTTTTGTGCTTGTATGTATTACTACTATTCTTTATTATTGTCATCAAATACTCATAATTTCCTAAAACTGAATGAAAATCTAAAAATCGTAGTTTTTATACTGATCAATGTAAACTAAAGCATTTTACAGAAACTGAAACAAAGAAAAAGCATACAAATAAAAATCAACATTCACAAAACATGCTAAGCTTAGTAACCAATATAAGAATTATTAGACGGCAACAATAAAATGCCATATAGAACGTAGACCTGAGTAAATCCTGTTTTAAATGAGACAGACACTATGTCTATCTCCAAAACATTGAAAGATTTTTTTTCTAACCCATAAAATGTCAAACTGAAAACATAAAGCTATGAAATAGGATGTAATCACTACAGATAAAAACTGGGCCAGACAGGGATGTTTTTTATTAGTCTGCAGCATGCCTCTTCCAGAGGTGACGACTGCTACCAACAAATGACGGCTCTTTGATAGTTTTAAGTCTAGCCTTAGATGCCGACAGAAAACTTTTTTCAGAAGACCTGAGGAATCTGAAGGGATTGTTGACTAAATAAAATGTGTCTAGTCTAATAGCATTGTTTTTAAAGTGCCTGAAAATGGGATATTTTAATAATGACTAACAAAAGACTGTGTTTGTATTTTCAGACAGTTATGTAATTATGTCTTTCCTAGTCTTGGAGAATAATTGGCAAAATTGACATTTTAAATTGCTTTAATATTTGTTAGGAAATGTTAGTCTCGTTAACGTGGCAGTGAGACAAACAATCTGTGCTACAAGGCAGAGCTTCCTCATTTGGACATCACATTATCACTTGAACAGATTTGATGCCCTACAGCAGAGCAGGAGTGGCTAGGCACAGTGAATGTGATTGTTCTTTAGCGCTGATAAAATATTCAGATTTAGATTTTTGCTTGGGATAAGAGCTGGCTTTATTTATTTATTTTTTAATATACCAACTGTGCGCTAATCAAATCAACTAGTTAGGGGAAGAGAAAATAAATCTTCATTTTGCTCATAAATTAATCATTTTTATGCATTTACCCAGATTCTACAGAGGGGTTGTCTTTTTTTATCAAAACTACTTAAAAGAGAGAGAAGCCCTCCAAGATCTATTTCTGTGGATGTGTTATCCGATGTGATTTCCCAAGGTTGAAATGATTTCTTTTGCAAAAACAAAGTAAAAGCAAAGTACAATTCTAGATCAAAGCTATTCCTTTTGCTCCTTTCACCTTGAAATCTACAACCAGAACTTAACTTGTGCAGAAAAACAAGCAACATCTGCAAAGACGTCGACGAGAAATTACTAAATGTCATATCAGGCATTCTCTTGGACTAACGCTCTCCAGCCTTGGTGAAAGTCTGACCTCTTGGCCTTTCGCTCTTGCATATAACCTGGTCTGTTCTTGTGGTAACATAATTTACCCTTTGAGATCCACCCCATGCTTCTTATTTCCCTCCCTACGACTGCAGCCAAAAATGGTGCTACCGCAAAACACGAACAGCCGTAGGACCCTTTAAGGCGCTTATGCTTGTTTAGCAAGTCAGCAAATCAGTGTAAAGTGATGTTACGGCCACCAAGGACCCAATATATTTAAGGACACGAGACAATGAAGGTTCAAAAGATATTGTTTTATTCTTTAAATCTCATGATTCAATTCTTCTGTTTTACCTCTCTGTGGAGAAAGAATGAGAATTAAATGTCCTTCAGTTCCCGTGTCCCAAAAACAAACAAATAAAACAAAACCCCAAAAGTATTAACAGAAAGGTGGACCTGGTGAGCCGATCAAAGAGAACAAAACGGTACAGCAGGGGGCCAACCCTATACAGGGCCGTCGAAGCCCCTGCTAGTACCGGAACTACACAATAAAAGATCTAATACAAAAGAAAAGTCGAAAACAGGACAACCGGTCCCACCAGGCCAAAATCACAACGAAAACAAACGACAACAGCTAACAAAACTACCGCATGGCAGGCTGGAGGATGCGGCCTACAAGGACTGGCGAGTTGACGCACCCTGCGTCAACACGCAACTCGGGTGGAGCTGGGCGGATGGAAGGCGGCTCTCTAGTTGCTTAAACCCCGCCTATTTATAGACGGACCACAGCCCACCAATTAACGCAACTAATTACCTAAATAATCACAAACGCCATAATCTATCAACAAAAGATAATTCAACTAAAGTTTATAAACAAAGCCATCGGGAAAAATAAGCAAAATAATTAGAATGTGCCCGAAGCCCTGCAGCCTCCTAATGCCAGCATTAATTGAAACTAGTTAAAAGGGGGAGAAAAATCTCCCAGATTTGTATGTGACCCTTCTGAAACCCAGTGGTAGCTGCAGGGAACAGATCGTTAATTAGCTTTTTCTTCTCGTATGTTATTTATGAATTCTTTCTGATCATAGAAGAGTGCTTGTATTAGGGAAGAACAGCAGCTGTGCACACAAGAATGCACAATAATTATTCTATGTCTATGCAGGATATGGATGGATTAACAGAAAGTGACAGACTGTTTTTATAATAATCAGTGTGCTAAAGATAATGGCGAGAAATACGCAGGTTCAATTTCCATTTTTCAGATTCAGTGAGTAATATGTATGTCAGCCTTCCTGGTGATACTATTAAGCTTTAGAGGAATGCCTTTTAGCTGCTTTTCTTTTGCACAAGTTAATCTCAGTAAATTGGTGTCATCTAAAAGTTAATCCATTCTAGCAATTCCATTCAAAAAGAAAAACCATCCTATAAACAGTAATTGCAATTGAGTGATGCTTTCCAAGGATTTATTTTTGTTAATTTAAATGAGTATAGCTTAAATGGATGAACATGGGACGAATTAATAAAATTATTTTTAATGTAGGGATTTTTTTAGTTTAAACATAATTGTGACCTTGATAATGGTGGGTGGAGAAGTAAAGTTGACAGTTTTCCTGAAGGCAGTTACTGACACTGTCAAGAAGAGGGGAAACAAGCAAATGCTTTCAAGTTGAGTGGAAGGAAAAACTGGTTGAAAAGATGCACAATTAAGAGCTAGAACCAAAGCCTTGGGGTGATGGTGATGTTGAGACCTACTTCTTCCTAGCTTTTGTTGTTCATTAGTGTTTAATTGCTATCATTCTCTGGGACTGGCTCCTGTTCTTTTCGCTGTGCTCTTTTTAATACCATTCACTGTGTGGTTTAGTTCCAGTTACTCTGCTAAACTGGAACATCGGGACCAACTAAAATATTCTGCAATGAACCAGAGTATATTTATCCTCTTGGCATGAGCTCCTTGGGTGTATCTCCTTTTTGTGGTTGCCAGAAGTCTAAAGCCTTTGCTTTTCACTCTTCTGGGCCTCGCCTATGAACATTCTGATGTATTTCCTCTACAGTCTGGACCTGACACCGATCAATTCATCCTTGTGTAGTTGAGCCAGCTTTCTAACTTTTTCCATTTCCTTTGCCTTGGCTTCCTATCTTTGTCTCCACTGAGGGTATTAGTTTTGGCTTGCTGTCTTCTGTTGTAGCTGAGAATCTAAGCTCTTCCAACTCCACTAATAATAATTATAGGTACCACAATCTCAGAATTTGACCATTTTTCTTAACTTTCAGCAGAAACGTTTAGGTTTAGACATTACATTTATTTGTATCTTCAGATGTGTCTAATGTTCCTTAAATAAAAGGGATTTGGTTAAGCTATTCAAAAACAACCCACCAAGGCTCAATCTTACCAAGAACTGGAAACTCCAGTAACACCAAAGGTGAATTTAACACCAGCATGAATTGACATGGAGCCCTTGCTTCAAAATTGACACCTCCAAGCTGGAATGAAATTCACAGCTATCTTCATGAACACTCCCAGAGAGTTTTTAAAACAAATAAAAGGATTTAAATATTTTGCCACTAGAGGAGTCAAGTTGGTTTTACACCCCCAGCTGTCAAGTATAGTGGTGGTCTAAAAGATGACCATTGCATATGGTGAATGTCATGTTGAAAGAGGAGTACCCTCAATCTGATATCGATATTATTATGAACCAATCATGAATTGGAATTGACAAAAGTAAATATCCAGTAAGATTTAAGTATTTTTGATGCCTACAAAAGGTGTGTGAAACTTGCAAAGGACCATCAACAAAATCTTAGTGGTGATTTATGTTTATTCCAGTCTTTGTCTAATTTTAGAGAAATTCAACAAAAATAATTTACACTTCTACTCCCAGTTCTTGTCTGTAAAGATAATTGAAATCCTATTATCTGTCTAGAAGAAAACGGTTCAAATAAATAAATAAAAGCCCAACATTACTATGATTTTCATTACAACGATGAGTGCATGTAAACCTCTGACTGGAACTGAACATTTATGACTTAGTCTAGCATCTCTTCTTAATTTCTCTGCCACCTTCTCATCATTCTCTCTCACCAAGTAAAACCAAGATGCTTCATTAGGAATCTGTTAAGAACACACACTCCCTAGGGCTGCCGCAGTCTCACAAGGCACAACATAAGAGCAAGCTGACCTGGTAAAGACTGCAAGCCAAGCAAGCACTGAGGCAGGGGAACAGTGGAACAGCAGATGATTGTGAATTGAGGTAAAGAGTGGCAGAGTCACAAGGGAAATGACTTGGTGTCTTGGGATCGGCAAAACAATCGCAGTGCTTGCTGCTACTGTGCGGCTTTTCAGATGAAAGCATTTTCTGAGTTGAGGCAAAAGCAGAACAGCAACCACAAAGATAGTGAAGACGTCTCATATGTTGAGTTAAACAAGTTGTGCATTCAGATGTAACTAAGACACTCAGGGAAGTTCACAAGTTGTTTGCAACAGTGCAGGGCTTAGGAAAACAAATGGAGGCAGGCAGAGAAAAGGAAGCTGAAACACCCTGACAAAGGAGCCAGGCTCAACAATGTTCTGGCAAGAGGAGTGTTGGAGAACCAGAGAATGTTCTGGCAGGAAAATGGAGATGAAGAAATGAAGATTGAAAATGAACATGCAGGCTAAATATTTGGATGGCTCCTGTAGATGAAAATGGACCAGCAGGCTGGTAAAACTGAGCATTCATTCTGGCAAGCAACATTGAATCTTGGGTAATACTGCATCAGAAAACAACAGCACTAGACTTTCACTATTGGTGTTTATCAGAATACTACACATGGAGGCTGGTTTGGTATTCTGCTGAAGGCATCGGCACAACCCTTCGACCAGCTTAATGGACTTTAGGATCGCAGGGGTCACAGCTGTCACAGCACAAGGTGGAGAGCACACCTAGTCAGGTCTGGTCTCCAATCTGTCACAGGGTGATGCAAGGCCAAGCAACCCTTTGCAGTCTTCAGATAATATAAGATGTATTTTTTTTCAATTTACCTAAGGAATCCAGAGTACCCTCAGATAAATAGCACCAGCCTAGAACTTAGAAAAATCACACAGAAAGGGCTCGGCCAAGATTTAAGCTGGAACGTTCTTGCTGTGAGGCGGCAGGGATGACCACCCCACCAGTTTTCCGCTGCGTCCATCTCTGCTTGTTTATGGAAAGGAGACAGAGGACAAACTCATTTTTGCTTTGTAATAACTGAAGCATATTTCATATACATTTATTTCCAGGAGAGCATGAATAATGTTTTAGGGCTGTTATTTTTTGTTTTGTCAGCAAGCAGTAGATAAAAAAAATGATCACTTTTCTGAAACTGAAAATAAATCTTTTCGTTCCACAGTGAGCTGAACTCTAAACTACAAGATACTCTTGAGCAAATAGAGGTATGTGAATATTCTGTTTTTACTACTAAAAATGTAATGCAATATTTGATTTTTGTCTTGTGTGTTTTTAAAGATTTTGTTCACGGAAAAGTAAATTATGCTTTAATTTCATATTCAGATTGTTTGGCGTTGTCATTTTGTGTCTGCCACATATTGACCCAATCTCAGAGTCAACAGAATGAGCATGCAAACCCTGTACATTGTGTCTGTGCCATCTCTGCATGTCGTGATAAATAACAATGAAGAGGCTATAGTGACAGAACCACTGTTACTGTGCTCCAGTAGATTAACTGCTTGCAGTTGTTTTGGTGAACAGGAGGGAGTTTTGAATGTATGCACACACATATGGCCACTTGCTAGGATTTGCTTGTTTACCTATTAGCTTGAGTCGGTAAGCGAGCAATACAAAATCCTCAAAATCATAAGAGTAAACACATGAGCAAATAAGCACACTTCCACATTTCCAAAGTCAGTTTCCACCAGTTGATGTCAGTGCAAAGCTTATAATCAAGGGCATTTTGCTCTAATTGTAGCCCTGAAAGTTCTGAAGCAGCATGAAAAGACTTAAATTCTACATAACACCATGGTTGAAAAAATACAGTAAAGCTTTGGAAACAATACACAGACACATTATGACTTATTGGGGTGTTGGTCCCTTTTTTGCTGTCCAACAGCTTGGATCCATCAAGGCCTGGCCTGTAGTTGATCACTGTAGGTATTCTGTGGCATCTTGCAACAAGATGTTACGAGTAGATCCTTTGTTTTTTTAACACACATTTTTTACCAGGGATACCCACAAGGTATGGAAAAGTATAATTCAGTTTTGTTGTTATTGGGAATTTTATTTTATTGTTATAAAAAATTGTGATTTATCACAATGATGATACATCCCAATTGATGATGATGGTTTCACTTCAAAAACAAACTGACTGGGGTGAACTAATACATCAATGAATATCAGCATATTTGAAAATTTGATCAAGTCTAAATATCATGGACTGTCTGGCAGTAAAGTTGAACTATTTGGTGTAGCAGTTGCAGAAGGGGTATTTCTGTTTTTAGGGACTTGGTCATCTTTACATGCATACTGTCAAAAACATATGACTATACTTTTCAAAGTCACTTTATTATCAGAGGAAATATAATACAATACGGCAATTAAAATTTGAGTCCATTTTGCCTAGATGTCGTACCAATAAGTCTGGATGAATTCACATCAGTTATGTCCATTAGGCTTACAGCATCAGCTGCAGGTTTTTACTTTATCCTCCTGTACAGCATTTTCACACAAGGCTTAAGAAAACATTGGGCGATGCAAGACATTTGATCACTTGGCCTTTGTAGGCGCTTTGCCGTCTGAGCTCAGATTATTGCGTCAAACCTGTCACACATCTCATCACTTCTTAAATTCTTCCAAAACATGTCCTACTTGCAACACCTCTCTTTTCATCTCTTTATCTTTCACTTAGTTATATATTCACTCATATCCACTTCCAGTTACCCTGCCCTTGGCCTGATAGCTTTACATTTGCACATCTGTGTGTATCTGAATCCCCCTGTCTTAATTCTGATAATCCTTCTTCTTTCTCCCTCTTACTTTGCCTTCTCCTCTCCTTTGCCTTCTGTCTATTTCTGTTTCCAGGAGCAGCTTGATGTCGCGCTGTCAAGGAGTTGTAAGCACTTTGATGTGTTGCACTACACCAAGGTCCAGAAGGCGTACACGCTCCTTGGGAAAACCCAGGTCAGTGGTTTGTCTAATTTGTGCCTTTGGAATGTTGATGTCTGAATGGGTTTACCCTTGTTGTCCTTACTTTCTGCCTGTTTCCTGTAGTTTGAGTCTCTCTTCCTGACTCAAAGATGATAACACTTGGCAATTTATTTTTCTTTTGTTCTTTTCCCTTCTACTACTACTTCAGGACTTTCATTCAGCAGAAGTGATTAAATCGAGGTTTATTTCTAAAAGTAAAACCAAAATATACTCCTCAAATAAAGCAAAAATATCTTTGCTCAACTCAGAACATTTTGCTTTAAAATGTAAAGAGTTGAGAAAATAACCCTACTCAATGGGTTGTCTCTCAAACCATTTGTCTGGAAATGCACAATCCCACTTAAGATTTGTTTTCTTGCTACAGTCTGTAGCACTTAAGCAATTATTTTTTTTAAGAACTACTACTTCTTTGATAAGTATTAATTGCAGTCAAAGTATTTTTGATTTCAGTCAAATACTACCAGGCTATACCCCGAAGGCTGAAATTATCAGTATCTGAAACAAAGCATATGTCTCCTAGATTTATCTGATTGAGATTTTTCCATAAAACTCCAAAAAAGGTATGCTTTTGGATTGATTGGTTGATTAATTTAAAGACCAACAACAGTGACAGATCTTTTGCTTTGAACCACTGAATAAGAAAAAAAGGCAGATGTTTCAGTATTTAATCTGATGATGATCGATTAGAGCCAAATGAGTTTTGGCCAGTTCTGATCTCTGGCGCGTGCATCTCTGTAGCTGTCGTCATCATCATTGACAAACCCTTTGGTTTATTTACTGTTAATTCTTCCTGATAACATGTAATCTTGCCCACAAGTTTATATCAGGTAGGACAAAAAAACTTGATAAAATATAAAGGTTATGTAATATCCATAGAGTGACTGTAAAGGTAGAGGCATTTTGTCAGCTATTTCCAGGAAAATCATCATAGAGGCTGTGATATTTGTGACAATCTGTGACACGCTGTCATATATTTTCTCTCATGCTGTAATATTTAAAGCTCCACAGATTTGCTGTCGTTACCTTGGAGTAGAGAATAGTTCAGTCTTTGAATGAACAGGGCTATGGAGCATGTATGTCACCATTTGTGATTCCATTATAACTTCTTTGCCTGTCAGCTAAATGTCAGGCATAAACCTTCACCATAGGTGGGATTCAGATTACTCTCACAATTCCTTGGAAAATATAAAACATGTTTCTTTTGAATGTCAAAACAACAGAGAGGACCTTTCATGAGCATATGTATACCCAGATGCACTTTTCACGTAAAGTTAGCAACTTTAAGAATGCACTTAGATTTCTGTTGAAATGCTTTAAAGAAAAGAAATGTTTATCTAATCTCAAAACTAAGCTAAGCAAAGCTATTAACATCTCTAAAATATATTTCTTTCTGCTAAACTGAGTTAACCAATGTAGTTTCATCAATTTTTAGCACTCACACTCCATTAATTATGGGATTCAAATGATTTATTAGGATCATTCTGTATTGAAAGGGAAGTTATTATGCAGAATACACTTAGAAACAAGAACTAAGTGCACACATTTGCATCCCCTGTCCATTTTGAATTAACTCTGATAACAGAAAGATGAATGGTCAAATATCCAACAAGAATTAAGCCACAAGTTTATTCATGGCCAAAACAGTCTGTGGTTAAGGTGCAACTTGTTAGACATCAAGCCAACTAGTTGAAGGCGTGGATGTGTAAATTTAATCCTGAACATTCACGGTAAATTTAATCCCAATTTTTGTTTGTAGAATCAATCAAAATGGTGGCCATATTAGCCTTCCACACTCAAAAAGGAGTAGTTTAAATACATCATTTAGGCCCAAATTGAAAGTGAAATTCATCCTCGAACTGCTGACTGGAGCTATAGATTTATTTTCTACACAATTTTTTGATATTATGTAGCAAGTTTAATTTGTGTGGGACAGGATTACTATAATAAAATCAAAATGTCCTGTATCCTCTGCTTCACATAGCATATGTTGTGGGCATTTGCCTCATGAAAGCATGAATATAAAATCAAAGTTTGTTGTAACTTCTTGAAATAAATAATAATCATTAATCACCGGTACCACTAGCTAGCTTGCACCAGTGGTGATTAGTGAGTACTTAGTGTGTCTCTTAGCTCCAGTGGCCATCTTTGAGGTGGACGCTGCGTCACTGAGGGTTGTTGAGAAAGAATGTTTCATTGTTACTGGGACAACAAGCTTTTTCAGACACAATACAATCTAAAGAGGTCTTTGATGGTTGTGTGTTGCCATTATGCTGAAGTGTTTGGTGTTTTTGATGGGTTTGTTAAACCTTTTCAACATCAGCTGTTCATTATATTAGTCTGAAATTCAGCTGCTACATTTTACTGAAGTACCTGGTTAGAACTGTTTGTTTATTAGACACTTTGATTTAATACTCTCCAGCTGCATAATTGGTTATGCTTTACCAAGCTTCACAAAGCACGTAGCATTTGGTATGTCTATTATTATCAAGATACATAAAACTGGATTTGTCTCTCTGCTGTTTATTTTAATCAGGATTTGGAGGAAAGCTACTGGAGAGCAGGGTTATTTTTATGATGTTTGCCATGTTTTTTTCCTTCTTTCCTTTCTTTTCAAACACTTTTCAGTGTATTTTGAGTTCTGGTGAAGTGAAAGTCCTTGTAGGAAGAGGTGCTTGAATTACTTTTATGATGGCAGGATGTCTGAATGGATTGAGGACCGTAGTTTGTGGTCAAGGCCTGAATGTAAGAAAATCTAATTACACTCCAGCATCCGTTAAGCGAGGGCATCACTCAGCAGCATGCCAGCGTCTGCTTAAACTCTGATGTCGTCATTTCTGGAGGGTTCAAAGATGAGACAGTTGAGATTGAGAGGAAGAGAGGCAGGATGATGCAAAAGAGAACGTCACTGCAACCATTATTTTCCTTTAAATTAAAAGCAGACACACTTGAAGCTTTTACCTGGGTACAGTGGGGGAGATCAGGATAGTGGATTTAAAACTTCTGTTCTATAATGAAAAGCTAAATTATTAACAAGAGTTGAAGCAATTTTCTGTGAAAGGTAATAATGGCAAAATAGAGCAAAGGCAAATATTCTCCAGGGTACCATTCAAGACAACTGGTTTCTCTACATGACGGTGGGATAGTTATTACTGAAATACATCATGTTAGTAACTTGTGATATAATCTGAATAGAAATAGAAGTAGCCTAGGTAAAAATAGATTGAATATATAGAATGTATATAACTAAAACTGACAAACTCTGTGGAGGATTTTGATCCTTTGCTCTGAGTAATTCCATATGGTTTTATTGATTTGGGCAGAATTGTAAATGAGAAAGGCAGTCCTGCAATGTGAAGGCCTGTACAGTACAGTGGGGAATATGTAGACCCCTCTCACTTACAAAGACAGTCTCTAATATTTACGGTAGTTTTTAAAATAGAAAAGTCATATTTCATTGAAGTAAAATGGGCCAGGCCCAACCATCAAACCAACCCAACAACTGGGCAATCACTTCAAACCATCAATCAAACCAAAGCAACCCAATCCAACTTCCAACCAATCAACTAACAGCCATTTTCCAAACCATCAATCACAATAAAACGCTGAATATTTCAATTCAATCACTCATTTTTCATAACAGCACAAACAGTCTTACCCTATACCATTACTGATTGCTACACATTTTTTGAGACTTCCCCCTAAAGAGAGCAAATTCACCATTTTAATGTAATTTTGGAAATAACAGTTGCAGAGGGAAAAATTTTAATCATTTTTAAATGTGAAATACCAGGTGGACAGGATGTGTACCCATGCAGCTTACTTTTTTTTTCCCACTCTTGCACTATTAAACAGACTTGACAACATCTTGACATCGCTGTTGTCTTACTAAACTTCTTTGCTGTCTCTTTAGACTGCTATGGATCAGCTGCACATGCACTTCACCCAGGCTATCCACAACACAGTGTTCCAGGTCGTCCTGGGATATGTTGAGCTGTGTGCTGGCAACGCGGACACCAAGTTCCAGAAGATGCAATATAAGGACTTGTGCACGGTAAGGACAGGACTGTGTGTGCAGTGTGTCTGTGTAATAATGCGATAACGTGAGTAACGTGAGATAACGTGAGTACATGCAAAGCCTTTGCCTTTGCTGTGATAAATTAACGTGATGTATCATTTATAACACGCAGAACTACACATCAAACTCTTATTTTCTCTTGCAGCGCAACCCCTCATTCACATTTGTTTTACTGTACAGCCAAACATAAATATGCTTCATTTCATGACATGGAAATTCTTCACAGTTCCCTCGCAGGGTGAAGTGAGGGATGAGAGCATGTAGCCAGTGATTGAGCGCATGCTGCATTGTAGCTCCTCACGAGATAATTAATCTTGCTCACAACACAGAATACCATTGCTGCAGTAGCACTCTTTGTCAGGCCCACACATCTCAGTCGCCCTTTGTCTTTTTCCATTCTCTCCTCCTCCCAAGCAAATTTTATTTGCATGCTCAGTAAGCCATAACTTGACCAATACATCACAAACTTGTCGAAAGAGCATCCCCCTCGAGGCTGTTTTAATCCAACCAACAGAATGGAAAGAAAGTACGGGGAGGCAAACGTTATCGCATCCTTATGTTGAAGTATTCTTTGCTCCATTTGGCATTGCAGTGTGAGAGCACAACATTTGCCAGGGGGCGTTGCCAGCTGTGCTCATGTCAGCAATGGCCCGTCCTTTACCTCTTACCTTTGTATTACCTCCTTTCTCTGTCACCTGTCATCTGTTGCTCTGTTTATGCATGTTTCCCTATTACACTCATTAAATTGCTTCTCTTTGGCATTTTTCAAGTCCCCAAGGTCCGGTCTTCAACTAAATCTTTGAACCAGTTCTTTTGTTTGGATACTTTTTTTTTTTTACATCCACTCTTTCAACCTCGCATGCAGAGTCGTTAGTGTGCTCCATGATCTCAATTCAAGCTGTACAAATATTCCCTGCAATTCCATTTCTTTTTTTGTGTGCTTCTAACTGCCTCTGAGAGTAAATGTGGATCCGACCGATGGTGTGCATGAAACTCTGCCATGGTACAGACAGATCTTAGTCTTCAGTTGTGTTTGATAGATTTCCTCTCGCACAGCATGTTGCCGGGCTCATTCTTCTAACACCACAAATGTGCACTGGAGGTTTAAGCTCTCTGTGCTCAAACTGCGAGGATGTTCTGTTACTGTTCCAGCTATGTGATGCTAAAGGGGCAGTACATTCTCACACACTCGAATAAAGGTCCATGCAAACACCCACATGCACCTTATCTCTGCCAGTGAGAAGATTTTGAGCCTGTGTGCAGAAAGTGTTGGGATTTTTTTTCCTTGCTTTAATTTCTCATGGTAGATTGGTTTCTCCAGGCCATGTCTGCCCACCTTAAAATTATTTGGTGCTATGTAGCGCAGGGGTAAAGCACAACCCTCAAATGGGTCCTTCCTTCGAGTCGATGACCTTTGCCGCTTGTCTTCCCTCTCTCTCATTACCCTCTTTTCTGTCAATTTGCTATCAGAGAAAGGCTTCTAGAGCCAATGGTTCTTGATTGCTTAACTGATTTTGGCTCTGTTCTCGTATCCTATTATATATTATGACGCTATATTTATATTTTTAGACGATGGATTGAATTGTGCATCATGAGATCTTGAAAGGTTGCTTCTTGACCTTCTTTACAACTTTGTTCCTGACCTTTTTGCCATGTTGCTTGATCTTCGTAATGGTGTATGTTCTCTAACATTTTTAACCAACCTCTGAAATTTTCGCAGATCAGCTGTATGTGTTCCAAAGATTAATTTGCATATGTAGGTTTGAACATTGCTGCAAGGAATTGTATATTTCTCTGCTGGTATAAATTTTATATATTTATTTATCTTTGAAATAGAACATGAATGTTGAGAAAATAAAGTCTGGACAAAAACATGTGATTTTTTGTTCAATAACACATTAAGGTCACACTTCTCCCCTAAATGTTTGGGCTTGGTTTAGAGGACTGATCTTGTGGAACCCTGGCAAACAAAATCAAAAATCAGTGTTTGTAGAGAAGAAAAAACTTTTGACCACGTTCCCTAGACAAATAAAGCTTGAGAAAGTCTCTCAACCCCTGAACTTGCTGCTAAGTTATGTTCTTTAAAAATTCAGGGGAAATGAGAGCATCGGCAAAGGTCAGTTCTGATTGTGAAAGGGTCTTATTAATTTTACAACATCTCATTAAAAGATAGTTTCACTTCTCATCCATTCCCTGGTCTTCCTTTTGTTTCAATGCAAATAAGATAATTAACTTAAAAAAATGACATAGATGGGTGAAGTTTGGCTATGCGTTTTTCTGAAGTTTCAGTGACTGTATATTAGAAGCCTTTGCTAAAAAGTCTTTCCTTTTTGGCCCCGAATACCTTATGTGTGCAGAAGTTTGAGGCTGTGAGCTGAGATGAAACCTAGTTTTCATTTGGTTGTACTTCCAAAAATCATATAGTATTTAGACTGCTATTGTTTGTCAAGCTTTTTTAATATTTTTCATAAATGAAAAATGCTCTTAGATTATGATTAACAGCTTTTGTAGTTACTGCTGTTTATAAACATAAAAAATGTATTTATCTTATTTTATTCTTAACAAGACGGTGATGGGCTGTAAATGTAAAATACCCTTCCTATATTCATTAGTTATAAAACTTTAGAATGTATCCTTAGAAAAAAACAACAAAAGGACATTTTTGTCACTGCAGCACAGCAGTGATGACGCATGTTAGTTGACTCAGTTTGCCTTCTGCTTTAGATATTTAGTGGGAATGCAACAAAGTGATGGAGCTTTGTAAAAATAGCCCCAAGTTCTTCAGGTACTGCATGCTGCTATTGGGAAAGCACCTTAAGCTTTGTTCACAATGATGGGTGGCAGCGATCGTCTTCTGTCCAGTTAAGTGCAGTTATTGTGTCCCTGTCTGTGTCTGTTGAGCCCTTCAACAATCTACACACACAGGTGTATCACACACAAACAGAACAGCAGAGCGCTTCTGTGTGGGTGTAGCTTAGGTTACTTCTTCTCATTAAAGGCTCACTGAGCAGAAGATCTCCGCCCACACAGCAAAACACCTGTCACCCCAGTGCCTTGGCAACACACTCCTGTGTCATTGGTGGCTGATGGAGAACATAGAAAGTCAGCGTGGTCTCGTCCGAACTGGCCTGGAGTTTTTCAATGCATGCTAGAAATTTACTGAATTAACTGGCTACTGTGCTCTACTGGTCTCCAACCTTCTGTAATTGTATTATTTAAGAAAAAATGTTACATCCCTCAGAAACTTGTAGTTATAGTATAGTGTTTCTCTACCAAAGCCGTTAACAACCATGCACACACACTCTTTAATCTGTTTGATAATTATTTTTTAACGAGCTCTGCTAATTTCATGTAAAAGGGATAGTTGTTGAACTTCACCCTTCTCTGTTAAACGCTGTTCAAAATGTGAAAATCAAAACAATATATTTAAGTAAGGCAGGTGTTTTTTTTATCTTTATGAGTTTTCATTGTAGTGTTTTTTTGAATATAACACCCTCCTTAATATCAGAATAATTTGACAAGGTTTAGATATAATATTATTTAACTTCATGATTGTCAAATCTCTGACATATATAACTCTTGATTTTGTATGTGATAGGCATGTAAAACATTAAAGTTAAATTATTTCAAGTTTATTACTAATAATCAAATGCAGATGTTCTGATGCACGTGAGGATATGTTACCATTTATCTAAGATGTTTTCAAATAACTGCAAATGTATACTTGTGTAATACTGTCAACAAGTTGTAACGATGCCAATCGCACTATGTCAATATTTGGCTTCAGATCTTTTTCCCCCAAAATAAAAAGAAAGATGGAGCAAAATATATGAAAAATAAGGCTTCCCAGACTAGCCTACCTAGCAATTTTATGTGGAAATGCAGTTTTTGCAGTTCATCTCAAAGTGTGCCAATATAACTTACGCAAAACTGTACTCTTACAGTCAATAAAAATATGTTTATTTATTTTTGTTTATCTTAAGATATTCCTGTTTTGCCACAGTATTTAGAAAAGTTGTAGCAACAACAAAAAGCTACTCAAGTCCTAAAACTAATGTATCTTCTATACATTTAAATTGCAGTAGTATAGCAATTTAGATCCACCACACATACGTTCTACAGCTATGTTGTTTATATAAGTGCTACACAAATGTCATGCCATTGCTCAAATAATTTCATTGTACCCTATGCAGTGACCATGTCTGCCTATGCAGATAAAGAATCTCTCACCCCAATATGCCAAATTCTTGTGATTGTAATTTCCACCTAACTTCTGAGTAGTTCAGCTTGTAATTATTATGCCAGGATGCTCATAAGCTGCATGACCTTTCAGTTCCAGTTGCTCAGGCTGATTGTAAAGAAAATAAACTGAGGTCACATCAAAATGAACCTGTCCAGGTAAATCTGCAGACTGTAAATTTTATTCTTCAATCCAGTATGCAGCCAATGTATAAAATGGGGATGCTTTATAAATGAAACATGAACTTCAAAGACATTACTGGACTTTATGTTACACTAAATATTCATAATTTATTCACATAGAATATATATTAGATACAGTAACACTCATGGCAAGGCAAAAAAATAATATATATATATATTGTGACAGCATCTTGGAAAAAAAAAACTAAATAGTAAATAAGTAATAGATAATTTCCTTGGACTTTTTGCCTGGAAACATCATTCAAGTAATGCTAATAAATCTGAGTTATGCCATTTGTTCCTTCTTGGAATCTCTGATAAACGGAATACAGTACATGAGTGTTTCTTTCAGAGTACTTCCAGCTATTAATGCTGCAACAGATGTTTTGACAAATGTTATGTTGAGAGATTGTGCTGGTTTGTCAATCGTGGGCTCTGCCATTTGAAAGAGTAATTCCTTAATACTTCTGCTGTTTGTAAATGTGTTATTCTTGTTGCTGCAAAGTTTACAAAGAACGTTGAAGTGTGCAACAAAACTTATTTATTATGTTTTCAAGAAAAAAAAATGTGGCCATTCTGCATGTTAACATTTCTTTAGTTTTGTGATTAATTTGTTTGTGAGCATGTTTGCAGGACTCTGCTTTCTGATGGTAGGGCCTGGAACTGTGCCAGTGCTAACTGTTGTTAGCGGCTGAATTTGTTCTAATTGGTTCAAATTGTGAGTCAGGACACGTATCTGTGCAGACTCTAGGACCGAAAATGCAGAGTCAGGAATGTTGGTTAAAATCTTAGACTTTTAATTAGATTAATTTTTATCAAATGCATTTAAGTCATAAGCTGATAACACCACCATACTGGTTTTGATCAATGTAAATTGATACTAAATGCTTTTACTCTGTGCACATTGGTCCTTGCAGTTGCATACAATTTGGACAATGGCATTGTTTTGAAGGACACCTGTTACAGGGATTTGTTTACTTGAAGGCGATCCACAGAGAGTGAATCCTATAACACACACACATGCTGGCGGTTCCACTTCAAGTGTTATAATCCTGCACCAAAAGCTGTGAACACTTCACTGCTGTCACAATTGGAATATCCAGCTTGTTTTATGTTTTAACTGTTGGTTAAAGAAATGTCAAATAACCCTACCCATTCATTTCCTTTCATGTGGCTGTTAGAAGTGAAGTATTTATGACTTGCTGAGAAGTAAGCAGTTCTAGAAAAGGATGTTTGATCTAGTTTTGTCTTCCTTGCGCTTTTCTTTTGGCAGCACATCACCCTCGACAGCTACATCCCCTGCCTGACAGATCTCTGCAAGGCTCTTTGGGAGGTGATGCTGAGCTACCACCACACCATGCAGTGGCATGAAGAGCATGACAAACAGAAGACCGTACCATCACAAGGTATGGTTTGTAGTTCTTTCATTTCAGAAATATATTTCTGTCTTGTGCGTGTCCCCTTTACTACGTGTATTGTGGGCGCTGTTATTTGTAAGATGTGTGGACGTCTCTTGCGCTGAGTCTCCACGCATCAGGCTGATTAAGACATCAATATGCAAAGTGTAAACTCAAACAAATTTGCATTCCAGACATCCTTTGGAATGTAAACGTGATATTCCAATCTCAGTTTGCTATATACTGTTTTGATACTCAAACCTTTCATAAGCTCATTGTGGAAGCTTGGTTATGGTCTGTCTACCCTGCTTCTTCCTTCTTTAATCTTAGAATCTGTTTTAAGATTAAAGTAATCCCAAAAATAGACTTCCTATACATTCAGCTGTTTTTTTTTGTATATGACACCATGTGATACAGCATTGCACAGTGAATAAGAAATTCTACATTTACGAAGCTAAAAAAGCTTCGTACAGATGGCGGTTGTTTTGTGTTCACTGGAATACTATGGGTAATTAGTGCTAGATTGTAAAGCTGGGCTTGGTGATATTAGGAAGCTTTCCCTGATCCAGAATCATGTGTAGGTGTGGCTTCAGTTAATCTGATGAGAGGAAATTACAGAAATGAAGTTTTGTTTTGCTTTGTCCTGATGTTTTAACATTTCCTATAATTTGATTTGTTTATTTATTTTTTTCTATTTTTTTGCTTGCAGTTTCAGTTAAACCTGGTGGTTTAGAAAATTAAATTGAAAGACATAAAAAAAAAGCATAAAATTATTTTTACTTTTGCTATTCTCATTCATGGATCATCTGAGAAAAACCCTAAAGGACAAACGTATGAAAAATACAGTTTAAATTTCTATTTATTTCGAGGTGGAACAAATTGCTTTGCTTACCCTCAAGCTTTACAATTTGGATATTTGTTTGCATATTGGAAGGAATTCCCTCTTAATTTCAGTGCATTTTAGTTGCAATTTAGAATATCAATGAGATTTCCTGTTTATGTGCTGGTAGGTTTTACTATCAACACATTTCAGCAACAGTATTTCTCTGGATCTTATGCATTCAAATACTAAAAGAACACTTTGTATGCCACTGGTCTGATGAGACACAAACTGTTTGTGATAAAAACTAACAGTTGTCAAATTCGACATCCAAGTCCAAACAGAAGGCATTGATGGTCCCCCATTCCCAGCAGAATGAATGCACAGACCATCGGTCGATGCTCAGAATGATGAGAAAACTCAAGAACTTAAGTTATTTTATTAGTTGTTGTGCAATGGAGAGGCTGACATTCTTAATGGGAAATCTATTTTTCTTCTTGGCAGGCTTTTCATCTTAGTGCACTAATTACACAAAATCTGTGCTTGGATGTACATGTAAATCTACTATATCTGAAAATCCCAAAGCTTTTTTTCTGCTACACGTCGTTCATGAATCAGAAGAAAACACAAAGATATACAAAGTACTCTGTGGGGTAATGTCTTCCTTTCTTTTTCTCAGTATTCAACAGATGTCATGATCCTTGGAGGGTAAAGGACATATTCTAATTTAACTTTCAGCAGTCACAGCCAGCATCTCAGTACTTGATTGGCTGTCACTTATGTCTTTGGTGCAGAGGTGACCTCCGCTCTGGTTTTGTAGTGGTTTTCACCTTTTCCTTTTGCTTTTGGAGAGGAGGCGTGAGAATGAATTGGGTGGGGCTTGTGTTATCTAGAAATTTTTGAAGAGGCTTTGATGCTCCCATTGAACATGGTGTTCTGACGGCACTGACGTTTATTTCATATGAGGTCACGAAAGCTCCAGACGTCAACAAACTACTTTTCGATTCCACCACCTACCAACTATATTTCTGCAGTAAGTAAAAACTGACAGGCACTACTTTGCGGTGATATCAAAAATCATGCGCTTAATAATTTGTCAGTCCACGGGGCAAAGACAGTGAGGTGCTTGGGGGTTCATGCTAAGTTCAGCACTCAGAGTCTGACAGCTAGTCCTTTGAGTCTTGTTTCCTGTGATGTTTCTCACATTAGTCTTGTTTGTCCCCATTCTGTAAATACACAATTGGCTTTGATTTCAAATTGTTAAAATCTCATTACTTTCAGCTATAAGTAATATTTTTTTTCAGTACAATCTTTTGCATTCTTTGGACATTTCATAGGTGTTTTTTTTTTGTCAACACAAACGGCAAAGCAGCTATAGCAACTAACTTTATTTAGATAGCTAAATGTGAGAAACTGAAGTTCAAACTGAGTGTCGGAACTGGAACCAAAAGTGATTTAAAGTACTTCGAACACCGGATGGTTCTTAGTACCAAGCGGGTTGGTCTGAGTATTTTAGAAATTGCTTCTCTCCTGGGATGTTTACACACAACCTCTGATTTACAGAGAAAGGTCTGAAAAAGAGAAAATGCCCAAGTAGCTGTCATATGGATGAAAAATTCTTTGTTGGTTTAAAAAAAAAGAACTACTTGAAACTTGTGTTTAATTTTTGTATGATTTATTTAAATCTTGACATTTTGGTTTTCATTTCTTCATTGTATATATTAGAAATTATTGCCGTTTTATGCAAATTCTGCGCTTTTTGGCACAACAATTGTTTTGTTATGCTAATAAAATGACTAGATGTGGAAAAATGTTTCCAAGAGTTAAGTACATATGTGGTAGCCATGCTATCACTGGCTCCCTTATCTGACTTAACAGAGATATTTATGAACATCGCTAAGGAGCATGAAGTAGTGCTGTTAGATTCAAAGCCCCCTTGGCGTTTTAATGCTACAGAAAAAATATATAAAAATTACACCACCAGTTTTTGTTGTGTAAAACATTAGTCAGTTTGAAAACATTCATTATCTACACTGAGAACAGCAAACAGATGCAGGGGGCTGAATCAAACGACCTGCACAAGCTGGAAAAGAGATAAAAAGCCAGAGCATTGGCTCTGTGTGCATTTTTAGTGACTGATTTGAGAGGAAATGAAGTCCTATTTTACTGATGTTGACACAGACAGGAACAAGGCTTGTTAAAATTCTATATTCTATATTTTCTCCCGGTGTGACGCATGCAAAATAAGGCAGTTATCAAAGTAAACCAGCCTGCACTCGAGCCGCTTTAGTGGCATATAAATATTTCATAGAAAACTTTTGCAAAAACGTTTTGAATTTTCAAAGGTGCTCAGGTTGTCCTATAGCTCTACTTTACTCACCTATATGCAACTGTGCTGCATTAGGAAGAAAAAACTCAGACAATCATTACCCAGCCTCTTGTTTGTAGACAGGAAAGGTGGCTGTTCGATTTGTGATTTCAGAAATAAGTTAGGTGGTTTTGTAGAAATAAATTACTTACCTATTACTTTGTTGTCTGTTTGGGTGTTGAATAAGGGAAAAGCTTTCCTGATATTCGTGATTAGGGGAACTTCTGGAGAAAAAGGAGGCTGTGCTATTTACCGGTCACTGGTGTTGCATCTGCTGGCAAGTGCAGTGCAGAACAGATACTCAATTCACACTGGCATAATGTTAGTCCAAAAACTTTTCTCTACTGTTTCCTGCATACATATTAACACTCACGACTTTTAGGAAGAGAGGTGACTGTTAAGAAGGCAATACCTGTTTTTAGGTATTTAATTCTGCAGCACCGATCGATTTTAGTTTGTGTGGATTACCTACTCAATTAATCAGTAGCAGTTTCTGCTTGCTCCCCTTGTTTTTGAGCTCTGAGCTTTCTCCAACTTAGTTTCAATTCATCTTCCCCTAATTCTTTTGCTGTTTCTCAAAACCCCTCTCATACGGTGCCATCAGTGTGCTCATTAAATCGAACCTTTATGCGTCAAGTTGCCTTCTCACTTCTTACTTTTTAACTTTTAATGAGTCACATACTTGTTTCCACTATCTCTGTCAAGTATTAATAATTTTAAAAATTTGACCAGTAATATTAGGGTCAGGAGAACAGAGTTGGGAATCAAATTTTCCCTGCACTGCTTGAAATCTTTGATCTTTGATCTTTTCTTATTGGAGGAAATAGCTAATTATCCATAAATGTTAGAATTGAACAATGGTGTAGGGCTGTCAACAGAATTATATCAGTATAAATGCAAAAAATACTGAAAAGTTTATGCAGCTTCTTAAATTGTCACAATACTAAAATTCAAGCCTGATATACTTCATGCAATTCCCAAGATAGGTCAAAAACAATGCATTAAGTGACATGCACTTTTTTATCAACTGCTGAAGAAGTTTTTCCTCTGGCAACTCCCATAAACCTAAATATAAATTTAAATTAAAGAGCATCTCATTTAGATTTTAAATGTTTGAGTTTCAAGCTCTTAGACAATAATAATAGATATTTCCATCATTCCTTGACTGCCAAATGTTGCCATAGAATGAGGATGTTAGACATTGGTCACCAATGAATAACACTTCTATATCTTTGAGGATATGAAACATTTCAGTTTGCCAAATAAATTAAAAAAACGTGTAACGGAGCAAATCTTACAAGGGAGCAAATCTTGCCACTTCTTTTCCATATTTTGCCAATGTATAATTCATTGCCTTGTAAATGGAGTATAGCTAACCACACCAGCAGTCCATTTCTGGTAATGTGATTTATTTTAAGAATAACAGCTGACTACTTATTGACTTAAAGGCTAACTGCTGCTGGCTTTCCTAAAAATCTATTTTCTGCAAGGGAAACAGCTTGAGATTTATCGAAGCAATTTTCAGCTAAAGAGGAGTATTGATGTTGCCATAACGCTGTCAGACGATCTGAGGGCACAAAAACAATGGAGACGCAACAAAGAGGATCGTGATCTGATGATGGAGAAGGAATCATGTCTGACAGCAAGCAGGGCTTGATATTTAGCGGTCGCCCATGCCTGTACTGTTGGCCTCTGAGCTGCTGTCAGTCTTTTATCTCTGCTGGGAGTTTGTGACCTTCATGCCTTCTAGATGTTGAGTGGCACCACGGCTGACAGCTTTTCTCTGCTGAGTCATCAGCTGACAAGGAAGGACTTTAATAATTTGACAGATTTACTGATCAAATAAGGCCGCATTTTCACATTCATGTTTCTATTTATTGGAGCAGTAGAAATGTTTGTATGTGTCCTTTATCAAACACCCATTAGCATTTTTAATCAGCTTAACTTAACTGGCTGCTGATCTAGTTTTAGATGGGAAACCAGAATGGAAAGACATTCTCTCTGTTCTTCCTGTTAATGTCTAATGATACTTTTTGGGTCCTTCTTTGATTTTTCCTGCAGATGATGCAGCAGCAGAACCTGATGAGTTGACTGTGGACCGCAGCTACGTGAAGAAAAAGCTGGAGCATGGACTGACACGGATCTGGCAGGTCTATAATCAAACATTACCTTTTGTTTTCTGATTCCACTTACAGCTCTCATCTTTTCAAATTACCAAAGTAATCCCTGTCTCCACGTCTCTCCTCAGGATGTCCAGTTAAAGGTGAAGGTGTATATTCTGGGAACGGACATGTCAAACTTCAAATACGATGATTTCATAGTGGTACTGGATGTCATCAGCAGGTATGTGTCAGGGTCGGTCCAGACTCTCGATTCTGCTAATTGGGCTTCATTGTCTTGCTTTCGCCGTTCCCTCCTCCTTGGGTCTCATTAATCAGGTTGACCTGCAGGATTTTTCAGTGTGGTCTGTCTCCATCACAGTCCTTATTTTGTGATGCACGTCCACTCAAATTAGGGAAATTAGTCTACACTACTGCCCAAGAAGATTTTATATATTTAGATTTGTCATTACTGGTTACATTTATTCTGATTATACCTATCCTCCCTTATGTCTGTCCACTTATGTATTTTCATATTATTTCATTAATAATATTACTCATTACAATTTTGTATGCTGCTCACTTTAGTTAATTAACCAGTTTAGTTGCTTACAGGATTTTTTTTTTAGTCAAACTTTAACAAACTTTGAACCATACTAAGAATGAAATATCGCATAAAGAAGATAAAAGCAAAAACAGGCAACTAAATAAATTACATACAAATTACATTCATTAATCCAATATGTGATTAAAAATAGAAGTTCATGCCTGTTCAATAAAATTGCAAACAAGCGTAGGGAAGTAGATGAAAACATCATATTAATTAGTTTTTTGAAGATAAGATGTTTGGTTTATTAGACACATCCTCCTTATGTTAGGCTTTCTTTCCCTTTTTTCTCTTATGGCTGCTGAGTTATAGCTATGTGGAAAATAAGTTTATATTGCAGCTGTTTGCTTTCTGTCAAATGGACACACACTGCAAAAAATACTCCAGAGCCTTCAAAATCTGTTTGATATGTCTGCATTTTTGTGTCCTAAACAGGTAAATACAAACACTAATATAAAATTCAATATACTTTTTTGATGTGGGCACAGAGGCAATAGGTAATAGGTTTGTACTACTCTGTAGCAAAATCCCTCTGTCATTATAATGTATCCCAATTTTCAGTTCTTCCATACTTTTGCCCCAATGCATCACATTTTACCAGGATTATGTAATAAAACCCAACACAATAGAATGCAAAATAACTAAGCTTTGGCGGTTTTCTTTTCTCCGACATCATCGCATTCTGCTTTTTCAGGTTGATGCAGGTTGGTGAGGAGTTCTGTGGCAGCAAGTCAGAGGTTCTGCAGGAGTCTATCAAACGCCAGAGTGTGAATTACTTCAAAAACTATCACAGGTGAGAGGAACTAATTGTTCTTTTCAATAATGTGAAAGTTAGCAACTGAAAAAACAAAAAGGTTTTTATATACTGTAAAAGCAAAAGCCTGTTGGACTAGAAGTTGTTCAATGAAGAGAGAACGTTCTATGCAAAACGTTAGCCATCGGCTAATTCTAACACACTTCATCACTTGCGTAATCCTCTTTGGAATAAATGTGTTACATGGCAACACTCAATGAGGAGAAAAAAAATCCCTTTTACATCCTGATTATATTAGAGCCTGCCAACCTCATGAATATGTGCTCACAGTCACAGCTGGCGCCCTGTCATCGGAGAGGACCACATTGATCAGCATTAAGGTTACGTGTCGGGGATCATTGACGAAATGTCCAAAGATCAGGTGACACAAGGCAAACATAATGAATAAATTTTAGGGTTTGTGGAGGTGGAATGGAGATAATTTGGGTATGAAAACCTACCTGTAATTGAAAGAGTGTAATATGTGAAGAAACATGATTGGCAGATGTCAACACTGTGGATGAGGAGACCTTGAGAGCAATTTAATGACCATTAAGCTCAATATGAGTGTTTAGTAGTACAAAAATTACAGAAATGTTTATCTTTTTCTCCAGCTGTTTTCCTTTCTTAGTTTAATCATCTTTTAATTCTTAATTCAATCTGCAGTAGGTACTACATTTTCCAATTAGTGCACATACCAAGCTTAGTTGAGCGTGCAATTTGTGTTTTTTTTTCTTCTCATGTTCTGTGTTATGTCACCTCTTATATTTCAAACACCCTTAAGACATAAAAGGTGTCCTGCAGAGTTTAAAGCGAACAATGTGATGACATGTTACACAGTATGAGATGATATTAACTTGGCAGGTGAATACCAGGGTGGCTGTTTTGAGCTGTTAACACATCGAAACCTGTTATAGACCGGACGCGTCTTTCCTCCTTCCTGCTGAGTTTCAATGACCTTTTGCTGGTTTTGTTCATGTTCACACAGTTAATCTTAGACCGTCTGGACAAAGGAGCAATTTTGCTTGTGTTAGCTATTTAACAGATGATGTTTTATTGATTCATTGGGTTTTTTTTATTCATTGTTGTGCTCATTTCTTCTGTTTTGTTGTCCAGAGCACGACTGGAAGAGCTTAGGATGTTTCTGGAAAACGAGACATGGGAACTATGTCCAGTCAAGTCCAACTTTAACATTGCCCAGCTCCATGTAAGTGAAAGTCCAACAAAGTAAGATACCTTTTATTCCTGCTGTGTTCACATAAAGCATCTTATCACCATTAGAAACAAAAAAAATCTAACTCTCTTTATATTTTGCACCTTTGTGTGTCGGAGTGTTCTTGGTGCTTGTTATGTAACCTGAATGAACATGAAACGACCGTCGACTCCGGTGGTGTGCAGATTGTTGTTTTTTTTCCCACACTCTTGGGCAATAGTTGATGCAAGTGAAAAGTTGAATGGCCCAGTCTCATTTAGTGCACTTGTACCAGATGTTCTTCACATATGATAACCACCAATGATAACTGTCTGTCCGATATATTTAGCTTAGTTTAGCCAGAACATAAATGATCACTGCCATTTCCACCGCTTCCAGAATCAGCCAGAATGTGGCTGAATTGGTCCTGTGGGGTGCAATGAGTATGCATTAAGCTCCCCATTATGTGTGATGTAGCATTAGTGTTCCTAGACTGATTTAAGCAGACCCAGATCCTATTAAGCTTGTAATGGTTATGAATGTGGATGTGTCATGCCTGCATCACAGTGGATTCATTAATAGAGAATTTAAAGCAGGACAGTTAACAAGCTAACATACCCACAGTGGGCTGGCAGAGCTCCAGGTGATTTAGACACATCGCCCCAATTCTTTGAGTAAACCAAATAGTATCTCTCTATGTATCTGTAGAAAACTTGCCCATGCAAATCTGTAGGTGTCGGTCTCCCTGATGCATACAAAAAAGTGCACACACCTCCAAATTGCACATCTGCTTGTTGACTGAAGTAAGTTGGCAATTAGGTTAAAAGCAAAAAGGTTTTCATCAAGGCGGCAGAATGAGCGCCCCATTTACAGAGGTGATTGTCCTCGAGGCAGCTGTTCTCGTTTTGATTCTCGACCTTGAGACCTGCAATTCTTCAACTCCTCTCTCTTTGCCCCCTTCCTACCTGGTATCTGTCAACAAAGGTCACTGTGCATCACTCTAAAGTACAACATAGCATGATGTAGTTGGTTGCGGTTCCCTTAACCTGCGTTCTTGTATCGCAGAAATGAACCATGTTTATAAGGAAATTTTGTGCATTACTTGTGCAGAGATCAATTTGTCAGTTTGTGGCGGTAGTATAGTAGTTTGGTAAGTAGCAACAAATCTTTCAGTACCAAGGCTACCATCACACTCAAAGAAGTGTCCAAGGTGCATTCAAACAGTCATGGGATGCTCTGGAAATTGTGGTTCCATTTTAACCAGATCTAAAATAAGCTTTTTGTAAAGACATTTATATTTAATTATCTTAGCTCGTTGTTGGTTTAACATTTTTTGTTGTAATTTCTCTTTAGCTTTGACACACTGCAATAAATATCTTGTCAGCAAACCTTTCCTAAAGGTTTGAGAATTTCTTTTTTGGCGCAGCATTTTCTTTACATATATCAAAACCGAATGCTTTTTTTTTTTTAGATAGTATAATTGACGTTGAGTTCAGATGAAACTGTGTTTTTGTTGTCACATTGTTTCTAATCCAGGAGTTCAAGTTCATGGGCCAGTGCCGCTCTCCCTCCGTTTCCCCAAGCAGACAGGCTGCCTCTGCAGCTGGCCCGGCCCTGGAGGAGCTGTCACTTTTCCAGCAGTATCACCAGGACGGGAACCCCTTTGAGATGCACATTGAGCACAAGGAAGAGGAGACAGAGGATGTCCTCGCATCTAACGGGGTACGGCTCCAGAATTAAGAGTCGTCACAAGGTTCCAAGTCTGATCGTTTTAAGCTACCCTTGCCTGATTCTGAATTCTGTAAAATCCTGAAGTAACTTTAACAGAACTTGTCTGACAATGTGAAGTATGCTACAAGATCCCAAAAAATAAAAAGCAGATGAAGACACTGACATCTGTTAGTCTGGAAAGAGTTACAGAGATAAGGTGTTGGGACTCTAGTGAACCTTAATGGGAGCTATTATCTAAAAACAGAGATATGATGGAATATTTCTTAACCTTCCCAGAAGTGGCCACCCAAATAAAATGATTTAAGGACTCAAGGAAAATAAGAAACCCAGGACCAAATCTAGGAGGGAAAGCAGAAAACAGTAAAACAAGAATCAGACCTCAGTCACAGAGTTGTCTCCACTGCATGTTTTTCTCAGAAAATATTAGATACTCCTTGATATTTAATGTCGGTCTTCTTTGATCGGAAAGGACTAAAGTGACGGGCCGTGTGTTTGACACATTGAACAACTTTTCGTATGTGAATTCTCATAGTCACCAGAAAATCTTGAAGGAATATGTTTAGACTCTAAGACCTTAAGTTTTTCAGGAGGCCTGCAATCCGAAGCATACCTGCATATCAACCCTGATTAGCTTGAGGACAAAAAAAAGATTGGGGTTTCCTAGACTTAAATCTGATTGAGATACTTTGCTAAGACCTTTAAAAGGCAATCTTTAAAACACCCTCAATAGAGCTGAATTCCTCCACAGACACATCGGCAGTTATCAGAAATACTTAATGCAAGTTGCTGCCGTCAAGGTTAAGAAAACAAGTTGTTAGATTTATTGGCAATCAGTTTTCCATGTCTCCTACTGAAAACACAAGAGTACAAAGCACAAAATTCAATGTGTCTTTTAGGAAGACGTTTTAGTCTCCTTGTTACACGAGTGTCATGTTTTATGGGTTTGTTTTTCTGATTTGGTTCCGTAGTCAACACAGTCGTCTCCATTTAGTTTGCTTGTAACATATTTAAGTCATTCAGAGCGACTCTATTTTCTCTGAAAATCCTCTTCAGGAAAACAAAACATCATCCTATTTTAGGAAGTATGTCTTTGAATTTTGATCTGAGGCATTCTTGAATGTTTTTACCCTTTCTACCTGAACTAAGTGAGTTTTTGTTTGTTTTTCTGACACTTTCTCTATGTGCTGAACCTGATTTTAATCGTCTCTGATCTCTATCCCTTCTAAATTTTCTCCAGTATGAATCAGACGAGCTGGAGAAGAGCGTTTATCAGGACTACGACAGTGACAGCGACGTCCCAGATGAGCTCAAGCAAGACTATGTTGATGAGCAGACAGGCGACACCCCTCTGAAGAGGTAAGATCCCTGTGGCCTTATTACAGTGCCACACATCAAACTGACACACAGGACAGGCCGCTTTAAGTGTGTGTAGAGATTCACAAATCACAGAGCACACACTGATCTCTCCTTAAATGTTTCTCTGAAGGTATTCCTAAAAGTGTGAAATTATTCCTGTTTTTACCCCTTCAGCAGTCAGTTTAGTTCACCTCTGCGTAACCCTACTTTACTGCCAAAAAGCTTTCAAAGCGTATTTTTCTTTTTCTTACTACTGCCTCCTAAGTGACTTCTCTATTCTATTAAAGGATGAGTCAGCATTTAATACTGGTGAATGTTTTTTTTTTCTTTTTTTCTGCATATATTTATAGGGCTATTTAACTTTAAAGGTACAAATTTTTAATTAATTTAACTGTTTTCAGGATGTGATGAATTTAAATGGGCCTGTCACTGATGCAAATACCATCATGAGCTTAGGCTTTGTCTCCACCAGCTCACACATGCTCCACTAGAACAAGAACAAAGTTCTTTCTGGCCAGGACTTTTCATTCTTCTCAAGAACTTGGCTGCAGAACTCTTGGAAAGTCTTTATAGATTCGTCCGACTGCAGCATTTGTATAAAATAGTTGTCAGATACCGCGTAGAAGAAAAAGTTGGCACAGCTGCAAAGACCTTCAAACCAAGTCAACAAGAACAGAATGTTATCATATTTTTTGTTTCAGAGACAGACGAATCGACACCCCTCACGCATTCGGATCAACGTACAGAGCTACACACCTGACAAAATGTATTTTTCATGCCATCAAAGGAAGAGTGAAAACAGGAACTTATGGGATTTATTTTATTAATTTAACATATTCAAAAATCCCAATTGCCCCATATGTTGTGGTAAAAAATGCAACATTTTAGTATTTCCAACTTTTTAGTCACATGAAAATTAAGTTCCCTAAATTTGCTGTGACCGACTGATATTGCAGTTTTTTTTTAGAGATCAAATCCATTGAAATTCCATCTTCATTTATACAAAATGGTTACTAAAATGTTCATTTTTATTAATGAAAGCAATACTTACTGAGGGTTGATCATTGAATGGATTGCGTGACCATGTGCAGGTATATGACATTTCCGGCAATGACAGGAGACAAGGTAATGACTTCTGGCTAATTTGGCTCATTGAGCTTGGTGTCAGGGATGTAGAGCTCCAGGATCATCAGTTCAAAGCTTTTCCCAGCAGCAGGCTCCAGCTGTATCTCTTACCATGTGTAATGGGTTCTGATAGATCAATTATAGGACTTTAACCAACATCAGCCAATCATTTCTAAAGATTAGTGATATTAACGTGAATTACTTTCTCGTGGCTTCCTCCTTGCTTTCACTCACTCTCCCTCTCCTGCATGGCTCAGTGTGTCCAGAGAGACCATAAGAAGCAAGAAAAAGTCAGATTACAACCTGAGCAAGGCCAGCGCCCCGATTCTCACCAACACTACTCTCAACGTCATCCGGCTTGTTGGTAGGTGTTGCACGTACACACGAAAGTCCCTTTTTTCCATGTAACCTTATATCCTCCTGGAGGAGCTCAGACTCAGCTGCGGCGCGTGTTCCCTCCCGCCCGCTGAGATTTCAATTTATTCATCAATTAAGCAAATCATTGCCGATTGACACGCCCTGCGTCTGTGTGACTAAGCTGCTCGAATAACGGTTAGCCTCTACCCTGAGCTCTGTTATTTATTTTTTTCTACAAGATGTTGCTTGCATCTTGTGATGTTTTTATGACGAGACTTTAAAGACATCTGCACACCGTGGTTGATAAAATGTGATCTTGGTTTTTCATGGACAAATCAGAAGTAGAGTAGATTCTTATCTTAGTGTATTTAGATTGGTTCAGTTTGCTTGTGCATGAAAAGCAAAAAAATAAAAATTATTAATTTGAAAACTTACTTCTACCATTTTATTTTTCACTGGATTAGTTACATTGACTTTTTAGCAGACTAAGACTATACTCTGCAGAGCTATGATGGAATCAGGTTTGAACCAAGGCTCTCAGAACAAATTCAAGAGAAAGGTGTCTCAGAGGCAAAGGGAGCAAGATTGAGCTTATTTCTTCTACTCTCTTCCTCTCATCAGTTTTTACTCAGTAGAAACCTTGTTACACTTCCACCCCTCTGCATTTTTGGCTTACGGTATATTACCTTTCTGCTAAATTAAGTCCTTTCCATTTGAGTGGAAATGCAGGATGTAGCTGTTTAAGTTCTTCTCTAAATAATGTGGCTCCTCCCAGATTAACTTACTGTGTTTTATTATTTTTAATGTCCCAAAACATCTACTTAAGGTTTGAACCTTTTGTTGCCTGTAAATCAGTATTTGCTTTACAGATGCTCATGCCTTACTGACACCAAACAACCTGGGACACAGTCAGAGATGCACTCTTGATTCAGATTATCAAAGGATGTGTAATAACTCTCTTTTTGCATTCTCTCCATTCAGGAAAGTACATGCAGATGATGAACATCCTGAAACCGATTGCCTTTGATGTCATCCACTGTGTGTCGCAGCTCTTTGACTACTACCTTTATGCTGTATACACCTTCTTTGGACGCAATGACATGGTAAAGTCTTATTGCTCTCATTGCTCATAGTTTATCAATATTAGTTTTTTGGTTATTTATATATCAAAATACGTTAATTATTCTCATCTATGATCCAGGTGTGTATTGGTTTATAGCCATAATTTGGTTTCGTGCATCTAAAGGGGATGTTTATGTTTGAGCTGTAGCATGTCCCCTTTTAATTAAAGAAACTATACCAAGTTTCAAAGCTTGGCATTATAATTTTAAATAAAAAAAATTACAAATTACATTGTTGCATTCATCAGAACTAAAATGTGACATGAAAACAATAAAAAGTATTTATACCACTAATATATATTATGACTTACTCTTGCGAAGGACTGCTGACTTGCTCTGTTTTAAAAGTGTTAGCAGACTGTTAGTGACACCCTTCACAAAGAGGGTAAGCCACAAAGATGGATGTTCATACAGAGTTTTCTTTGAGAATATCAATGGAACGTTAGGTGGTAGATGAAGGTGCACATTGCTGTAAATGGAATATGCATCAAAGCTGTTTGGGGAATATTCACAAGTCACTGACATGAGCTACTGCTATGACATTACCTGTGTTAAATCAGTCCCTAAGCAGAGACGATGTATGAAGCAACTTGAACAGCCAAAGGACAAAATAAACTGAACTGGCAGTTAAAGACAGATTGCAGAATCAGATAATCTTTTTTACCTCAGGTACAGTGTGAAGTTTCCACAGTTAGTGATGGTTTGGAGAGAGCCTTCCTTTAGGCTTTCTGGAAGATGAGAGAGACCAACACTTGACCCAACAATGCAGACAAGATGAAGGTCACTGTAAAAGCAACCTGGCCTTCTTTAATATCTTAGCAGAGCTGCAGGCTAATCGCCTGCATGCCACAAATTATGCAAAAGGAGCCTCAGCCAATTCTTGAGTGCATATTTTGTGCAGTACATAAAGACACTTTTCAGTAGAATAACATTTTTGTATAAAATATTGTCTTCCTCTGTTGTCCATTGTATGTTTTCAATTCTCTGAGGAACTTAATTATGATTTTTATTAGCCTTATAACGTATTACGTTGTGATTGTGGAAAAATAACATCTTATGTTTTATGTTTTTAAATAAAGATGTTGATGCATTTATTAATGGGATCCTTTTCTAATGCTGCAGTAAAACAGAGATCTTATTTCTTCTGTGCATCCTGCTTAAATCCAAAAATTGCTTGATTTAAATGTTGTAAACTGTACCTGCCCATGAGGGTCAGATAGGACCCTCCATGAATGTCCACATTTTTTATTACAACGGCAACATAAAATTGAAATATGTGGCAAAAAAAGACAAGAAATCATTTTAAAAGCAGAAGAAGGAAAACTACAATTTATCTATAAGACACAGAATTACATTATTTTTAAAACCAAATAAGGATTGCCTCAAACTTCTTTGCTTCTCCTTTTTGTGTGTAGACAGCTGTATAAGCAGTGCAGTATCATCACATTATAGATTGTATTGGAAATTCAATCTATAATGAATCCACTCAGATTCATTATAGTCTTGTCTAACCCTAGAATAAAAATAGAGTTGTATGTATCTTCCAATGTTTTGTTTATGTGCATCTGCAGAAAAAGCTGAGGTCCTCTGAAGATACTTACTTAATTAAAGTGAGAACTAAATATAATTGTTTTATATTAAGGACAGAAACAGTTGTTCCCGGCTGCTTTTATTAAATCGGTGTCCTGATCGACTTAATATGGAATGTGGAAATATTGCTGTTCGCGTAAATAAGTCCAAGTTAATCCAGTGGTAAATTTACTGATAGAGTCGCTGAGTTATGGTTCAAATTAAACTCCGACGAGGCTCTGCCAAGTTGAGGCAACACTGAGCATCCCAAATCCAGGCATGAATACAAACAAAGAGAGAAATCTTATGTTGCATATGCATCAATTACTATATATACATATACGTTGTAGTGTGAGCAGTCTGCATCAACATATATTTACACTGTGTATTTTTGTGTACACCTCCGTTTTTTTCCTCTTATAATGTTTTGCTCTTGTACATTAAAAAAAAATATTCTCTCAAATTGTATGTCTTACCTGTAGAGATTCTTTATGTTTATTGGATGATCTCCAACAAACTGTTACTCAGTAACAGCTACTCCTGAGTTTCCTTTTTGCTGTCTAGTCCAGTATAAGTTTCAGCCGAGCAATAGGTTTAAATTTAGTGAGCCCAGTTCTTCACTGCATGTACAAGCTTCGTCAGTTTTACTGTTCCTCACGAAGAATAGAAGAAGGCAGAATTTGTGGCTTTATTGCCCTCAGGGAAGTGATAATGATAACGGTGAAATGACTTCTGTCCCTTTCAAATGGAAAAGATAAAGATAAAGTATTCGCCCTGGGGGCTGTTTTGAGTCTGATTGTTGGCATGTTGCTGTGTGTGTGTGTGACAGTTTGCTAAGGGAATCTCAGAAAAGGTTTGAAGATAGTCTTGTCATTGACCTACTTTTTTCACCCGTGTTATGTGTCCATGTAACGTATGTGCATTTGCATTTTACCAGGGGTTTAATGAAACATGCAGCTCATAAAATGAGGCAGTACATCATATTGGGTTCACAAGAGTGAAACAAGACTTAAGCAGTGTTATTGGAAAGTATAAAAACATCCATGTTTTTGTTTTGTAGATAATGGTTTCACAAATCATGCACTTCATTTTGAACAATCTGTCATTAACGTAGAATTTTCCGGTCGACGGTTGAATGGTCCATATATTATGGCTTTTATGGTTGTTTAATTAAAGTGGTCCAAATTCTAACAAAAACAAAAATCAAATTTCTCTAGAACAAAAATGTTATAATTATTCATCCATACATCCATGTATGCAACCCTTTCCCAAGTGATGCACTCCAGAGACCTTAAACTGTACAGTATTGTTCAAATATGCTTGAAAGTAAGGAGATGTGTTCTATTCAAATGAAAATTATATAATTTTTTTTACAAGAAAAAAAATTATTATGTTAACATACACTTCAGTTTTTTACAGTACTGTCGCATTTTGAATTTTGTGGTTCAATTTGAGTACAAATGTTACGGTGCTACACTGTAATATTCTGAAATATTTTATTGCTCAGAAATAGCTATTCATATGGGCAGGAGCATATAAAAAGAGGAAGTATTGGATAAAATTATGAATAGGTACTCTGGTTAATTACTTGTGTGCTACTTATTACTAAATCAGTATTTTAATCAATATCAAACCAAATTGAATCGTGGCCCAAATAATAGAGCTTGAACTGAATTGTGAAGATTTTAGCAATACCCAACCCTGGTCCAGATTTATAAAAAGCTGTCAAATATCCCCTTAGTGCAGCACTAATGCAACCCCCTGAAGTGAAAGTCCACTTTAGCCTCCTTAGCAGCTAAAGGTTAGCTAGCTGCAGTATTCTCACAGCACTTATAAAATGTTTTATATTTATAGGTCTCAACAACTCATAATATACATTTACATCACTGGAGAAAATCACACACTGGCAACAAGTAACTATGGCTGACTTCATTTTGACAAAAAGTTTTCTCCTCGTAATAGCCCAAGTATTACCGGATTTTTTTAAGGCATCGCTTCTAATTTCAGCTGTTTTACAGCTTGGATGTATAATGTTTCAGTTCAGCGTCATATTGTGAACCTGCCTATTTCCATTAATGGATCTCACTGAAACACACATACACACAGTAAATGTTAATGTTCTTATGAATTTTTAAAGAGCTCGTGGAAATTTACTCTGCACATATGCTGCTGCCACGACCCACACTTTGCTCTCTTTTACGCCACTGGAATCCTGATTGAGCTGCTTGACATCTCCCTCTTAGAGAGTAATGGTCGGACATTAATATGTAAAAGAGTAAATATCCCCATTATCCGTTTAAACAACCACACTTTGACACTGTCACACATATGCTAAAGAAGCGTGATGTGCTTCGCTCACAGATTCTTCATCACTGTTAACGGTAATGAGTCAGTCAGCTGCGGGGGTTGAGTGAGGCAGATTTACAAACACATTTTTGGAAAAAAGTGATTAATGTTTCAAAACTCTGGAAAGTTGCTCCCCATGTGGATAACTCAGATATGTCCTCTCTGGAAAAAGACAGCAGAGGGTTGGAAAAGACAAAAAAGGCTTCCGTGATAGAACTGCAAACTGAAAGATGAAGGCAAGAAATATGAGAGCAGAAAAAGTGGAGGTGAAAGACTGCCTTCCAAAATACTGGAGCAGAAGAAAAGAAATAATATATCATAAAATGCCACACACTTCAGTTGTAAAAAATAGTTTCTCTGAAAAATGAGCTATAATGCATAAAAAAGGTTTTTTAACTCTCTCGGTTTGTGACGCACTCGTGATTATCTATTCTGTATGTCTCGAAAATTGCTTAAATTCCTATAAGTAAAAACGTGAGACTTTAGTATTCATTTTACAGCCAGAGTGTCATGTAAGCTCCAAGCGTGCAGTTTATCAAATCGTCTTACAGCTAACCGTTTTTTTTCCTCTCACTCTTCTCTTTGCATTGGATTAAGACTGCCCTTCAGCCTGCAGGCCCTACACAATCATTTTAATGTCACTTGATCATGACAAATATAGTAAAAACTAATTTCAAGGGGAATGCAAAAATGAGTTTTTGGCCATCATATCATAGTTTTTCTCCCCTGCTGAATAAATCTGCTTGGGGATATCTTCTTAGCATCATTGATGGATCTCTTTTGATGCAGCCAGACTAGTGGTAGGATGCCAAGGTTGTATCAGCCGAGGAATAGAAAGGCATCATTGATTCGGTGCTACCAAACATTGTTGTGGTTAAGTTGGTATGAAGCTAAGCCATGAGGAGAGAGGGCAGCCAGACATCACAGATAAGCTACCATTCTACTCTACCCATCAACCAGAACCCAAATATGACACCGCCATGCTATTGTACCAGCACAAAGTCATTTCATGCATAATTGAAACTTCACAAAGTAAAAAAAAACTCACTTACTGTTTAAGACCCTGCCATAATAATGTACATTATGGCTGATTTTGGACGTGAGTGGAGCTTCATCAAAGGTTTTAGTGTTTTAAGCTCAATGAAACTTATGCTAAATTGAACCATTATTTTCCGTGTTTTCTGTTCAAACCTAATTATTGACTCAGCTGTGAGATATGCATTTAGTCAAACCTTCACAGCAGTCTTTTGATTTAGGAAGCAACTGTATGGCCCGATTCCTCATTAGCTATTTCCAATTAGTTTCGGCTGAGTTTTGTTGCTCCTAAATTAAAGGACTGTTTAAATGTGAGGCGGTACTGGTGTGCAATTTATTTCTCTCATTACCTCCATTAATCTGCTTCTGTTTGTTTAACTTTTTTTTTCAGTCTTGTTGCAATATTTCTTCAGTGTTGCTTTTAAATTTTGTGTGCTTTTGCTTCTTGTTTTTTTTCCTTTCTGCTGCCTGTTCGACCACATCCATAGCCCGTCCCAAGCCCATCTCTGCCCACCTATAGTGGCAGAGAGGCAGTCCCAACCAGGGTGGTGGGCCCTGCCTGCTTGGTAAGCATTCTATCCTGACATGTAATGACTAATGTATGGGCTGTGGTAGCTTGTTAACCAGAATGCTAGCCAGCATGAGTTGCTTGACCATCCTCGAATGTGTGTGACTTGCTTTCTTCCCTCCCCCGACCCAAGCACATCTCAGCATCAATTGAGCAGACTTCTGTTGTTGAGTTTGCAGTGCTTTTATCCTCTCCATACCACTATTTTCTCTGGGCTGTCAAGACTACAATTGTTTGGTTTTGATGTCTGCTCTTCACAGTTGCTCCTCCATCTTTAGGGATTAGAGTCAGTTTGAGGCAGACGGCGGCAACCCCCTTGTCTCTGTTGACATGAGAAGAAAGCAGCTATTGCAGTGTGTGCGTGTTCCTGTACAGAGGGGTGTCCATGCACTGTGCAGACTCTCACTGTGTGTGTATTTCTGTGTGCCTTCCACAGTATGAGTCATCAGGTCTAGGCCTCATCAGCAGCCGACTGAGAACCACACTGAACCGGATCCAGGAGAGTCTCATTGACATGGTAGGACAGCTCCTGTCTGCTCCACCTCACTTTTTTCCTCTACTCATTGTCTTCCTCCCTCATTCGCTTTTTACCAGTGCTTGTTAACTCATCTCCCTTCTGACACTCCATGCTCTCGCCATCTATATTCTCTATACCTACACTCATCTTTCCTCTTTATGCTTCTACCTTTAGATCTTTTCCATCCACTTTATCCATTTTGGCCATTTTTGTACGCGACATTGCTGTTACGCCAGTGTCACCACAAAAAGCATTATAGGTCATCATTATCTGGACATTCATCACCTCGTCCCTTTTACACATGGACATGCTCCCTCTCTTTATTCAGAGGCGGGGGTTGTGTTAGTCCATTAGGGCTCTCTGCTTTTGTAATGCTACATAGAAAAACTTAATCTAAGTGCAGTTGTTAGTCTTCAAAAATGTTATCTTCTCAGGTTGATTATGTCTATTTCTAGGTGTTATTGCCTACTAAGCCAGCATTCTGACTGTTATGTCGGCTAGCATTTTGATTGTTTAGATTTTGTTATATTAGTCAAACTGTGTTAATATTATTAGTGGGTGTATATTTATTACATTGTAAACATCATTAACTTGTGCTACTAAACACATCAGGCAATAAGTGAGCTCTTATTATGGATAAATCTCCATTCCATAGCTAATGCTTCTTTGTGTAAGTAGGAGGCACATAGTAATTTTTTGTCATTATCATACATATTTTGAATTAATGTTTTCCATAAAATGTCTATAGAAATACTAATTTTATGTCTTAAAGTTACATGTGATATATTATGATTTAAAAGACAAATAAAAATATAGTTGGTTCAACATCAGTGATTAATGTTAACCGCTAAGAGTTAACATTAATCATTAACAGTTAATGGTTAATGGTTTAACCATTAATGGTTAAATTAACCATTAACAGTTAATGGGGATCTCAGTTAATTAGAATATTATTGAAAATATCATTCATTTCAGTAACTTAATTAACTAAGTAAAACACCTTTTATAGATTAATAAAACCTAGTTTCTTGTTTCCAAGCCCTTTTAATTATGATTTTCTGCTTACAGCAAACAAAAACAAAACTTTTAACCAATGGGAAAAAAATAATAGATATATGGACTTCTTGAAAACTATGTTAAATACCTGCACATAGGTTAAACATAGGTGTCTAGTTTCCAACTCTCATTGAATACTAGACATTTTTCATCCTTAACACACTGGACAGGATGCTCTGAAGTCTGCTTAGACAGAATATATCACTGGACTTAACGCATGGCAATTTCTGGTGGTCAAAAGCTCTATGGATATCCATAGTGTTAGAGTTTGAAGACGGAATTGACCTTTTGAAATAAATTAAGTTGTGATCCATAAGCCGTTTCTTGGAGAAAAACAGCACAGAGGCATTTGCCTTAACAGTCATCTCTCCGTTAAAAGTTATGATTTGTCCGTTGATTAAAGTCAGTGCTTGCAAAACTTTAAATCTCTCCTCAGATGTTGCTTCAGGACAGATTCGCTGACCATGTCATGTTTGAGTAATGCAGTGAAACTCTTCTGTGTTCACACTAACACTGCCAGTTCAGCTCTAGCGGCTGCTGAGAGCTTAAGCTACTGCAGCTGCAGGCACCGTTACAAACAGAGCCAACAAAGGCTGGCATTTGCAGGGAGCTCTAGAAGAGACAGCTTATGGTGCAGAAACAATTGTAAATGAGTAGTGTGACTCTTTTTTTAAATTATTTTCAGGGTTTTTCACCTTTGCCTCTTGGTGTTTTGGTTTTTGCGTTAGGGCACATCCAACTAATCTGCCTTCAGCTTCTATAGTATTAGAGCCTGGACGCATGAGCATCTCTCGGGTTGCCTATCCATATTCTATGATGCTGTTGAGTGAGAAACTGATAAATGATAGCTTTACAGATAAATGGAAGTTTTTTTTCTCCCTTTTTTTCCCTCTTTTTGTTTGCTCCAGCGTGGCATCTTGCAGACTCATTGTGGGGGAGGGTCACACAATTTTCACAAAGCAACTCACCGAGGAGTAGACTTCTCAGTGTGGCACAAAATCGTTATTATTTTCCTCTGCAACTCAGTGGAGTAGAACAGAAGAAGCTTCCTTTTTATTTCTTAGAGTTTCGCTCCTCTATCAAAAAACGCCACATTTAGCAAAATTGCAAACCTCACTTCTAAGGCAACAGAAATCCTTCTGTAGCCTTAGAATCAAAAATTTGATTTATTTGAGTATTTAAAGTCAGTTAACCACATCTAGATTCATTACAGACAGTGATATATTTGAGATTTTTATTTTTTAATAAAAATTTTATGATTACGGCTTACTTGTAATGAAAAAAAAGAAAGTTCAGTTTAGCAAAAAGCAGATTCATTACCTAAGACCAAATAAGGAAAAATATGTAGAGAAATGTTGTCCTAATAAAAAGCATAGCCATGTACCTTACAGTGTTTGAACTCATTGCTTGATTGGGGCTCATTTTGCATGAATTACCACATCGTTGCAGAGTAGGATTGAGATGATCAGCTTTTAGCTCTGCTAAGGAATTCCAACTGGCTTTAAGATTCAGCCTCAGCTCATCTGTTTTTCTTCTTTTCCTCCAGAATGTGGGACTGCGATTCCAATTGAAATGAAAAATGTACTTTAAAAAGAAAAGAGAACATAAGACCGCTTAGCAACAGTCCACTCATTTTGCTCCCAGATGGCTCTGGTTCAGAAGAGATGTGATGAAAGTCCTGGATACATCTTTGTACGGTGGCTCTTCAAGCACCTGCGGTTCATGCCTTGTGAATCTGAAAGGTTTTTTAAATCATTTTTCTAGTAAGCCTGTGGTTTCCACTAACCTATATTGTTTTAAGCACACTTTTTCCTTCCACTGAACTTTCAAATTAAAGGTTTGGGTAGAGCTATAAAGAGCCAGCTTCTTTAGCAATGGGACTTGTTGATGACTACCTATATATATATTGGAATTTGCTGAAACACTGAATATTTGTTCAGTGTTTCAGCATTGATTGTAGGCCAGAGTCCTTAAAATAATAATAATAATAAATAATTTATATCTGTGTATAATTAGACTGTACTAATTCACTTTTTTGATGACATTTTGATTTATTGAGCCATACCTGCAAATACAGCCATAAATACCAAACCACATCAGAAGCATCTGGAAATCGTTCTGTCAAAGCAACGAATAATATTTGAATTTCCACAGCTTTTACGCACACATCATTCTACTTTGCAGGATTTATTTTTCTCTATAAATTAGTATGATTTTGCTGTCCTGCGCTGACTACCTAATAATCAACAGCTGGCGTCTTGGCTGTGGAAGAAAACAAGCATGTGTTAAATATACCAGAGCCAAATAAGTTCTGAAAACTTTAAACAGCTTTTGTCTCCTTTAACAAGCAACATGTGCTCTCGTCAGGGGGCCATTTACACCTGCGTAATTTTCAGGGTAGATTATGAGCCATTTTCAGATGGCAGACGGGCTAAAGCTGACATGCCCCCTTCTTTAGAGAATATGGGAACCCTCTGAACTGTTGAACCCATCAAATGGACTCTGATGGATGAACAGATGCAGAGAGAGGTCGGGAGAGTAATGCACCGAGACACGTTTGAGTTTCTGTGAGAGGGCTCTCTCTGGCGCTAAAACCTGAGTCGCATGGCTGCCAGCATGCATTTCAGATGAGCATTATCATATCACTTTGTGCCTGATTAGGAGCTCTTTGAAATCCTTCTCAGAGGAAGGACACAGTCAGGCTTTGTAACCACACCTGTCCTTTCTCTCTAATGCATTAGCAAATGTTTTTAGCCTGTCTTATTTCATATGCAAAACTGTTCTAACTCCTCTCAATAAAGGATTTGACACTGAAAAGACACTTATTTTCCAAAACAACATTCCACTTTTTTTTTTCTTCTCATTCCAAACTTAATCTTGCTGTTGTAATTTTCACTCTGCACTCATGTATTCACGCAGAAGCTCCTGCACCTGCATACAAATAACTCACCATCACACACTAGAGTTTGTGACTAGGTAGACCTCATTTGTAAACACATTATAGAGTTAATTGTGTGCCGCACGCCGGTTGAGCCGCCGAATCCAGGCGGCTTTGTTCTCCCGGTTTGCCGCTGCAACTCTTCGATTCCAGAGCCAATGTGCTGGTAATGAGTCGGGAGTCCCAGATGAACATGAGTGACATTTCATCTCATCTGGTCTCAGGTACATAGTAGCTACAGTTTAAATTGGGCTGTCCACAGAGAACAAAAAACCTGAAACATTTCTTAGTTTACGTGCTTGCATTCTCCTCTGCCTGCTGTCTTCATAATTACCTTTCCAGAACCTTTTGGTTGTTTGAGCTTGAGACTTTAATTTCAAATGTTCTGTCTTTGAACTTTGATTATTTCTTGTAGATTGTTTAGAGAGCTTCTGGAGGATTGGGCAAAACTTCTGGTGTGTTGTGTTATCTAACACTGTGTGTTCCAGGTTGCTGGCACTTCTGTTTTTGATTTTGACTTGCTTATTTTTTTTTTCACTTAGTCAATCCGTTCCACAATTATTTTAAGTTCATCAGTGGGTCTCTGTACTTTTAATTAGCAATATTTGATACTGTTTCTCTGAATATTTTGTAACGGCGACCCATTTCTCTTAGCCAATCTTCCAAAAGGGAAAGAGGACCCATGTTCATCCTGCTACCTCAGGATAAATAGCAAAGAAGATGATAAGGGAGATAAAAACAAACCTCTTTGTCGGAGAACTGCAGGAAAAAGGGGCCACCAAGTCTCTGTGTGTTAGTTGTTCGCAAGGCAAGCCAGGAAAAGGCATTTTTCTTTCGAATCATCACATGTGCAGCTTGTTTAACTCTGCTGGGATATTAACTGAAAATCTATCCCTGGTTAAAGGACAAAACAGAAATTAGAAATTATGCTTTTCCCCATGAATCATGTTCTGAATATGTGGGAAAAAAGCATTACGTGCATAATCTAAAGTTAAATGGAGAGTCTTAAAAAGAGATAAAGAGGAAAGGAGGTTGTGCAAAGGTGAATGGCCAGAGAAGTGACTTTGTCAAAAAATATGATCATTAAATATATTACTTGAATTTATATTTTCCCAAATTTTGCAATAAGAATTTAGGACTACTGGCATAAATTATGTATGCATTTTTTTTATTACAAAAATTACCTAATAATTGTGGAAGGCACT
The DNA here is from genome assembly GCA_902982915.1 of Phalloptychus januarius. Classification (NCBI taxonomy): domain Eukaryota; kingdom Metazoa; phylum Chordata; class Actinopteri; order Cyprinodontiformes; family Poeciliidae; genus Phalloptychus; species Phalloptychus januarius. Next base: position 8,010,971 of record CADWAE010000038.1, on the reverse strand, counting down.
GGACTTAAAAGTGAAGCTTTGAGATGAAGCTGTCATCTGTCAGTAGATCGACTTCTTTGCTTGCCGAGTTTTCTGACTGTCCTGTGATGTTCCCCGAGGACATGTTCTCTGACCATGATGTGTTTGTGTAATGCAGTGAAACCCATCTGTGGTCACACTTACACTGCCAGAAAGTTCAGCCATGACAGCTACTGAGAGCTGCTGCTGCTGCTGCAGGCAGCGTTATGAAGAGAGCTGACACAGGCTCGCCTTTGGAGGGAGCAGATAACAGAAGTCACTTCGGGTTCACCGACCTCCTACTTCTTCTCGGTGTTCAGATTAAATGTATTCAGTGTTTCATTCCTCTTACTTGTTTTAGCATCTTTTCTCATCTTTTAATTCTCTCTTTCAGTCTTATCTTTGTCTTATCGTTACCTCTTCCACAGCTGCGTGTCCAGTGATTTCATGCCTTTTAACTCTCTTCACAAGCATCTTCTTGTACTGGGCCAAAATTTGGTGATGCTTGTGACTGAAAGCACAATGAGGCGTTTATTTCCATGCTTCGCCATCAGGCCAGGACAGAAGATAAGATCATATTGCTCAAGATTGCGTTTAATTTTAGTTCTGTGGTAACTGAAGTTAAGTCTGATGAGCCGACTCCATTCCCACTGATTGCTCGTGGGAATGTAACTTCTCCATGGAGTTTGGCCGCTTCCTCCCCCATCCTCACCCAGCTTGGCACTGAAATGGTAGCAACAAATCGGATGATTTCTGTGTTGGCATCAGTATTCTGGCAGCTCAGATTCAGGCAGAGATGCACACAAAAAAGTCACACTGACAGGCGAGAAAAGAAACACAGATTGATACAATCTGAACTTCAGCAGACAAATTGGAACGTTAGTTGGAGCGAATTTGAATTCTATCTGTCCTCTGACAGTGTTGTAGTTGAGGTTTGTAATACTAGAGATAGAGGCAACACACACATGAACACACTGCTCATTGAATGCTCTCTTAAGATTTTTATCTCACAATTTTTGCATTATCCAATATGATTAATCTCATTTCCTGAAGAGCCGGCTTCATAGTCTGTCTTGGTAATTGACTTCTCAATTTAGGAAAGATCCATCTGCTCTCTGGCAAACTATTGGGCCCATCTGTGTGATTATATTGCTATATTTGTGACTTCGAAATCAAAAATGACATGAGATTGTTGTTTTTATTTTTGTTTTCTTCAACAGTGAAAGCTGAGTGGAAAATCTCATTAGCTGGAAATACTCAAATGATCATGATGGATTCTATGATATTAAACTGGTCAAGTCCTGCTTCAGTCAACCATACTCAAACTACTTCAAGCTTTATTGTCTGTGAGTTTTCTTTCCTTAAATATTGTATTTAGTTTAAGACAAACATGTTTTAAACCAAGAAATATCAGTTTCATCTTCCCAGAAAAAAGTTGTTCTTCATCCATATTATCTCTGTTAGACTTTTGACTTGACTTCCTGTTTCCTACTTTCACATTTTTCAGTTTTGACTCTTTCACTTGTAGAAGCATACACTTCAATACCAACAATATCAACAGCCTGCTGTCGGTCCGATGATATTCTAGTGTTTTGGAGATTTCCTTTAGCATCTTGCAGTGTGTCTTCAGAATGAAGTTGCTTGACGGGCATATCAAGATTGTTTTTATTGCTCTCCACCTGTAGACTATTTTTTGTTCTTTGGAAAAATTCACCAGAAATTCTTTTGAAACCTCCCTCAAACTGAAAATATTTACTTCTTTTGGAAACGTGTCAGTGTGTGTCTTTTATTCCAGTGAGGACCATTTTGGTCAGGAGTTATGTATCATTATTAAGAACCAAAGTGTCAATGTGTTTTTCAGTACCGGACTGGAAATCTTCATGCCTTACGCTTTGCTGTTGACTCAGAGGACCTGGGAGTTCACACTGTCTCAGACAAACTCCTTATCTGTGAACCTGACCTGGACACAGTTTATCCCACTAGGGAATTTAACTCATCTTTCCCTCTTCATCTTCGATCCTGACACATAGCGCTGTGACACACTCTGAGGAATCAAGCCCAAATCGTTTAAATCGTTTCACGTGTATTCTACATTCTGTTTATTCCCCACCACGGCTCAATACACGTCATTTTGATTTATCCCTGTTTAGTTGTTTCATCCCATGTGCCTCACGGGGAGCCTTTGTCTCTGTGTTTTGGTTGTTTGTCAACCCAGAGAAGGTGAAAGGACCAACAGTAGTGGGAAGAGAAAGTTACCCGAGATAAGCTAAGAGAGGCAGGCGATGACGAAATAAATGAAGGGTCTAATTCCTCATGACATTTATCTAATAAAAGGCAAATTTCAAGTATTAGAGTGACAAAGAGTCGCAATAGGAACCACTTGACAGTAATTGCCTTGCAGCCGGTCCATTTGACTTTGGATATAGATTTCTATACAGCAGATTTGAGCAGTCAGTCATGAAAGATTGAGGCACTCGCAGTCAGACAAAACTTTTCAGCTCTCAGCATGACGCAGTCTTAAAAGCGGAGTTACAAAATGCTGCGCCGCATTTTCAGGTTCCCTGAATCTGTCAAATTATCAGTGTTTTTTTTTTTTAAATTGCTCATAATTACTATTTTTAAAATATTCCTGGACTCTGCAGATTATCAATATTGGCTTTAGATCATGGTGGATTCGATGATCAATCCCAGATCTAGTTCTGGGATTGAAATTATTGCTTTATTTATTGCGTTATCTTCTCTAAAGGAACCCTGTTTTTGTCTTGGCTTAAAACGGAAAGCAACAAACTAGAGCCGAGTGTTTGTCTTAGATGTGTGTCGTGTGCTGAGGCTCCAAAAATAAGCTGCATTTGTATGGCTCCTTGCTTAGGGTTTCTGAATATGTCTTATGCTTTAACCATAGATTTGTCTGTGGTTTTCTGTTCAATACTTCAATGCATTTTTCTCTGAAAAAAAAAAGTATAAAATGAGAAATATCACATCTGCTCGTTTTTTTCTCTGGGCAGCGGCAACATTTTTCTTCGCCTGAAAAGAAATATTATTCCCGATCAATTCAGAGCTTTGGTGCTACTTCTCCCCCGAGGTGCTCCATGACAGGAAATATACGTCCCATGTGGTTTTTCTTTAGCTGCGAAGAGATCCCATTAGACCAAAGTTACAAAAATATGGTGTCACACACACACACGCAGTCATTTGTCTTAACTTATCTTTATTAGGAATCCTTCCTCAGCTGGATAAATATTCCAGTCCCGTCCCTTTGATCTCTCTGAAAGAAAACTCTAGGGACAGATCATTATCAAGTAGTACCCCTGTTTTGTTTTTTTTTCTTTAATTTAAAATGTTGCTTTTATCTCTTTTGAGATCCTTCTGTGAGTTTTCAGTCACGTTTTCAAGATATCTTAGTTTCCTAACTTTACAGCTAGGCAGATCTTAGCATTTGAAGCTTTGGGACTTTTATTAAAGCTGCTGGTCCGCATAGGGAAATTGTAATTGGCTCATAATACTGTGGTTCTCAAAGGCAAACATTTAAGCAGCTTGTTGTCTCTCAACTGGTGGATGGCATCAAATCTAAGAGGATTTAGCAAAAAAAATTTCCCAAAACCTTTGCAGTGATTCTTCTCTGTTAGTCAGCTTCAAAGAAAGTGAATCAAAGCAATATTTACTGTCAATTGCAGAGATTGCCTGAAATTACTATATTGCTATTGCAGATTTATTTTGATCCATATCCTCTTGTTGCAACAGAAGACCTTAGTAAAACATTTGTTGACAAATCTACAGATGAAGGCTTAGCTTTGGGTTCTAATTGATAGCGGTCTGCTTATCTTTTTAAGGCTTGTTGAGTTAATTTAAAGGAAGGTAATTCCAGCTCCTCAAGCCTTTTAAAAAACAGTTGTGGGTACAATTTAGGACTGGCATGAAAGTCAGAAAATAAATAGTTTTCATGTAAATTGTTAATGATAATGTCACTTTGTTGTTTCCTCTTCAAAGCTTCAAAACTTCATGAAGCTTTGAAGAGGATGTGCTGCTTTTTGTAGTTATCAGAAAAAATAAGTAAATAGGAATCATGAAATTATTTTAGAAATCTTTGGAAATGTTTTTGCATAAACGACAGGCCTTAGGGTCACATTTTATCTAATAGCCTTTTGTTTTGTTACTTTTAGAGGTATATGTTTCAGAAGATGCCTAAACAGGGACTGAATCAAATAATTAGCTACTTGATTGTGTTCTGTCCCTAATAATAATCCTCACTGAATAGTTGACTGTTACCAGTGTATTTAGGCTTCTTGTGAATAATTGATCACAAACTGAAAATTGTGTTTTATATGTTTTTCCGATGCTGTTTACTGTGTAAAACCATTTTGTTATGAGAAATAGGAGCCAGCGGCAGGCTGCATGATGAGAGTGGGCTGTATATGTGACCCTGGTAAAGGTCACTTGGAAACTCCATTCAATTGTTATTTTAAAAAAACTATATATAAAGAAAATACTCTGTGCATTATGAAGGCATACATGTGGAAGAAGACCCAGACAGGGGTCTTGGCTGCAGGCACCTGTGACCTGTGCCAGACAACGTGTTGAGAATTTTGAACCTAACTGTGTGAAAACAGCAACTCTCTGTCAAAGACCCTTAATTCTGTTCACAGGGAGTCGGTGACAGAGTAACACCTGAAAATGTTATCGCTTGGTGTCTTCAAAGCCAAAACATATTTAGATTTCCCAGCTTTATAAAAGGGTCAAATCTTATTTTATTTTATTTTTTTAAAGTGTTTATGTTTTGGAGACATTATGCAGGGATGAATCTAAATTAACAAATGCAGGTGGAGGCAAAATGTGAAATATCTTGGGTTTGTATCGACCATCCTGAAATAATAAAAGTTGATGGGGGACAAACGGATTTATTCTTATTATTTGAGTTTTCTCATCCCATCATAACATTTTGTAATTTTCATCCCAGTTCTTGGCCAACATTTTTATAATTTAATTTGCTGCATAACTGAATTGATGCAATCACATTAACCTATCTTTGTTGCTATTCACCAGTGTCACCGCTGATGTTTTAAAGTAGCATATTGTTACACTCATATTAGTGTTATGTGTAGTGAGATATATTGTTTTGATTTGGGTACAAATGCTATCGTGCAAATTCAGAACAAACATCGGGGTAAATTTAATAGTTGCTGTGATGTTGCTTGTTGTGCAGAGAATACATTTTGCTACAGTAACACAGGTATAATGAACCAGCTATTCAATCTGTTTTCCTGCTCAGGCGGCCACAATTCAGGCGACTACTTACTCACTTTCAGCTTGTTGCTGGGCAGCTCTACTTCTCTCACAGTATTACCTCAATAGGAAATTTGTCTTGAAGAAAAAATCTTCCAGAACAGGAACATTTAGTTTTTATTATTACTTAGAAACTGTGGAGTACTCATTACTTTTACAAATTTTGCCCCTATTTAGACACTCCAGAGAATACTTACTTATACTTATCTAGCAACCCTGAATAGGAGCATCTAGTTTATATACTTTGGATCAACATTATTAAATTATTTTTCTTCTTTTGCTCTTCCGTTTGGTTCATTATTTTGTTTGTATTTACTTTTAATTCATTGCTTTGATGCTGAAAATGTGCTATATCAATAAAATTATCTTTCCTTATCTTACCTTTTAAAGGGAAGAAACTTGCTTATTTCAGCCAGCTAATACCAGTGTGCAGAAATTTAGAGAAACTAAGATATTCCAGCTTAAAGGCTTTCAAAATTACAGTTTTTCTTTGTTTTATCCTTTTATTTTTATATTTTTTGTGATAATTGCAAAGTATCCAATGCAATATTTTTATTATTATTTATGAATCATTAAGATGAATTGAAATTTTTTTTTCTTTTTTTTTTATATAAAAATGTTAGTGAAACACATTGCTTTAAAACTATTGCCATTAGTTTAATTTGAATCTTCTATTTGTAGCTGAATGAATTTAAAACCTGTCTGAGAAATGCAAATATCGGCGCCAGGAACAACTTGTAAATTAAAACTTTGTTTGTTATACAAGTGTTATTGTTATTTCTTATTCAGACGCATTCAGAGACAGAATGGCCTCAATTATATAAGTAAAATAATAAAAGACCTAAGCTATAAATTTTAGGGGATCTTTAAGTGGCTCATTAACCAGACAACCACTTCGGAGTGTCAGTGCCAGACAGATAATTAACACACTGAACCTCACAGTGTCTTTTGGCTTTATGGTGTCATGGCACATTCTGCCAAGTACTCAGCCGCCCACACACCTTTTTCTCCCTTTTCTAATGTAAAGGGGAGGGTATGTTTTATCACTTTGAGTTCAGCTTGAGTTATTTCTCACTTACAGATGTACTTCGGGGATGATCTAATGGAGCGTTCTCATTAGATGGAGCGTTCTTTGACAGTTCTGGTTATAGGAGACTCAGCTTGTGCCTTTCTGCCATGCTGAACCAGCTGTAACAGTTATCACATCAGGCAGATTTAAACGCTTGTCTTTAATACGTTTTAAAACTTTAGAAATAAGTCAGAGATATTTACGGCATTTCTCTAAAGAAACTTGTAAAATCATATTACTCGAATCACAACTTTGCAAATAAGCTCTTAAAAAGGTTTGACTTTGATGTTGCCAGAGTACTTCTTTTATTGCAGCTGTCACATTGAGGTGCTTCAAGCTTGATTGATGTCAAGCATCTTCTGTTTGGAGACAGTGGTGACAGGAGATATAAAATAAGTAGTGAATTCACAGATAAAGGCTGTAATAGAAAGCAAGGAGGCAGAGGCAGTTTGTCATAAAACAGCTGTAAAAATGATGCTTTATTGTCATAGAAACAAAGAGCTGCTGTCCTCATCATACTGAAATAACACAAGACGGTCTTTCTGCCTAAGCGTGTGAACACACACAGAAGAAGCTTGGCTTCTCTGCAAATTTACGGCGTTAGTGGTTTTATAAAAACAAGGAAAATGAGGCACAATTAGATTTTTTTTGATGACTTTCAGCAGTTTTCTGTTAAGCTATAAGCATAACATCACAAGATTAAACTGAAATACTTTAAACTCTGTTGTTTTATTATTGGTGCTACTAAAAATGGCTTTCTAATGTCACTTTAACTACAACAGTTATTAGAAATACCTTACTATAAGACCAAAGGTCAGCACCTCAGCATTCATTGAATGTCTTCTTTAACACTATTTTCACGGATATATTGTGACAAATAAGAAGCTCTACTGCTTCCCATAGACACACTGACTTAACTACCACATAATGAAGTTGCCAAATGAAGGATAAAATTGCCTAAAGAACCCCTGTCCCTTAAAAGGCAACCTGTGTGCACCAGAACAAGAAGAGGAAGTCTTGCTAAGCTGCAGTAGTTTGATTTAACTTAACCTCCTTCTTTTTAGGAACCGCTTTGTGCAGAGCCAGTCCTACTGCTGGTCAGCCTCCTGTAGTGTAGGCCTCTTTATTTCGCTATTGTGAGCCATCTCTTCTTTAGGACTGGCATCTAAAGGTTTTTAAGTGCTTGAAAATCTTTACTCCCTTGCTTGTTGATTGAGGAGCTGCAGGATCTCAACATAGGCAGCATTATATGCTATCTTTATTTCTCTCTGCTACATTTTAAGAGCTTGTCTTTTTTTTTTGCTGCAGTCACTCTAGCTCTTCGTAGAGTAGTCATACCTTCCTTTCTTTGTCCATCCTCCATGCATGAGAACAATGCACTATTGCAGAAGTGTGGCATGATGAGATCTGAGCTCTTAATTTGCGAGGCAAGGGACAATTCTAAGAGCTTTTGAGCTGCAAAATGAAAAGCAGCTGTATATATCTATATATATATATATATATATATATATATATATATATATATATATATATATATATGGAATGTCCCTGTTGCTCTGTACTAAAACAGCCCAATGTCTCATTTTCCCAGATGCTTTCTTGGGAAATAGTTTTACTTTGATTTATTCAATTAGTGCTCAGTGAGATAAGCATCTGGGGATTATTAAACTGTTTTTGATCAAAGTTTCATGTTTAGCTTTTGGAGGCCAGTTGTCACCATAAATTGTATTAATGAGGCTGATATTTTATTTGAGGATTTTTTTACTTTGCTAAAATCCTACTTTGGTCAAATAAAGTCTTGGCTCTTATCTTGTGTAAAAATAATAGCAAAAGAAGAATTGTACTTTGCCATGACTTTATGATGTACAGACTTCACCCATGTCATGATGGCGCCTTTTTTTCCTGAGTTATCTTGAATTTGTCATGGTTATTGGCATTTCAGCTTTATATTAAATATTGATCCATATTTACACAGCTTACTCATGATTCATAAAATATATAATATATACCATAATTAACATTTAGGTCCAAGTCAATGCATTTATTATATTTTCTGGGATCAGAAAAAAGAAAACTGCTTACTAATGGCTAAAAAGAAAAATTAACTTTTTTTTTAAGAAACACAAACTCCTGCTTATATTTTTAACAGCTGCAGAACATAAATCCAACAAAGGCCACATCCCAATAAGTCAAGATATCTGGAAAGTTCTGTCTCATCTCCCCTTTTTCAGCCTCATGCATGGCTTTGAAACAATATATGGAAGAAACTTAATTTATCCAATATGGCATTCTTCTGCACACACACTTGGCAAAGAAGGAAGCACATGGTGTTGGTTTACTTTTTCCCCCCATCGAGCCCATCTGCCATTTTGATTGAGTGTGGTCATAACAGTGAAGACATAATTGCATGTGCAGTTTTATATCTGAGAAAATAAGATAAAAAAAACAAAGTACGTGAGGCGGAATTGTTGCTTCGAATTTGATTTCTGATAAGTCTGAAGATTCACCAGCTGTGGTTTGTTGCACCGCAACAGAGCTAACAATTGCTGAGGTTGGTACAGGAAATATGATCGGCGAATGAATGTGCAAAGAAAGTGGAAAAATAGATTTACAAAAAGTAAGTGTTTCCCTTCATTAGCTTTAAGCTTTAAACATTAGCTTCAAGTGAATTTATTTATAGTGAAAACTGTTGAATTTCATTGTGCATGAAATTCATTTATAAATTAAGTATCTGCTTAATTTACAAATGAATTTTAAAAAACAATTTTCCTAAGAATTAGCATACTTTAAAATCCCCAAAAGGATTTAGAAAATCCAATTATCTTTTTATTTTACTTGTAATTATTCAGCATTAGTAAGTAAAAATACTAAGTCAGACCTCATTTTGTTTGCGTGGAGTTTAATATTCCTTTTGTCCAAAATATTTTTAAAAAGAAAGGCTTGCAGATGTTCCTCCAAGTTGTCAGGTCATGCGCCATGTCTGAGTGTTTATTTTGGTGCAGAACTAAAAAATACAATACATATAATCTTAAAGGGCACAAATGTTCCCTTTCTTTTTTTTGATTTTTCCTTTGTTTACCTTTTATGCCATTTTCTGAGGACCTGCTTGTATTAACTGAGGTGTCCCTGCAGTCCTTTTATTACTTTTGATCTGGTTATAAAAAAAAGATTTACTACTGCATTACTGAGCCAATCTGAGTGGTTGGTTTTAAGAAGTGTTGTCCTTTTCTTTAAAAATCATGCAAGTGGAAAAGAGATGAAACATTTTGAATTTCACTTTGATGTAAAATAAAAAAGAGGGAAAAACTAGACTTGGTAGAAATAGAGATGACTGCTTAGCAGCAGTGGCCACTTAATAGAGAAGAAATGTCCTTTTCTTCTTAAAAGTCGACATTATCATCATTAAAACATTTATTTATTTCCAAAGAGCCTTCAGAAACATTGATAGAAGAACTGCAATAAGACATGTTTTCTGGGAAAAGTCAGAGTCTTTACTGTCACAAACAGAATAGCCATTGTCCATTATGTGTCTCTGTTTGAAGCTTCCTCTTTTAGTCCACAAAAAATAACCTCCCTCATAAAGTTAATGTGTTTTCATCCCACTTGTTTTATTGCAGCTAAGTAAATTGTTGTTTAGTAATGGTGATATTAGGCAAGATCACATAAGTTTGCTTGACTGAATTACAAGATAAAAAGCATCTGAAATGTCTGAACTGCCATTAATAGGGACATAGGTATAGCGCATAAATTTATGAGCTGATAAATTGAGTATTTGCTATGCTTACATATTTGTACAAGTAAGCATACTTCATTTTTTAGACCCTGATTTACAGTTTGCCTATGACTTGCTTTCTGTTTGCCATATTGTGTGAACAAATTCCCCCAGTTGTTTATTTTCCAGATTGTTGAGTCATTTGCTATTATTCAATAATCTTACTAATGGCCTTCCTGGATTTACTCCACAACCCCTGCACATATTTTATTTTTATCTTCTTTGATATAGCTGAAATGCTTTTGAGAAGTCCTTTCTCAGCGGTGACGGTTCTTTACTGAAACCAGTCACCAAAATGACAGCTTTACAGTCACATACAGCAGATTTATATAGTCGCTTTTTTGGTGAGAGTGCAAAGCATTTTTAGAAGGGAGAAATGTTTCTAAAATAAAATTAATTTGGGATGTGATAAACTTGATATGAATTAATTTTCTTTAGTTATTTCTTTGAGTTTATTCCAAGTTTTCCATAAATAGTAAAATGCTTTAAAACTGTAAAGTTACCAATTATAACTGACCAAGCATGAGTTGTTACAGTAAAATTAAAACCTTTACATCAGAGTAAAAATATGTATAATTATTCTCTCCAAGACCAGATAAATGCACAAACGCCAAAAAACCTCGAGGAACTTGAAGTGAAGAAAGTCGTCTCTCAACCTAAATAAAATAAATTCTTATCATTAAAAATGTTAACATGTTAATCTTTTGAATGACTTTCAGCCAAATGGTGCAGCAGTCATGTTTGGACTAATTGCAGAGAGATAACCTCAAGTTTCTGGAAAGGTTGAAGCTTTCACATATTAGGGGGCAGCACCAGATCTGAGCTATAAATTGTCTCCAGAGCAACATACCGTTCATTTTTTATGCAGTATGTATGCTGGACTGTCACATTAACTTATTTTACTGAATAGTTGGCTCTTTGAGGTATACAAGCTGTATTTTATAAAAACTGTCTTCTTTGATTTACAGCAACATTTCACCCCAAACCCATAGTATTTTTTCCGCGGTCTAGTCTCTACCAAGTGCTCTTTAATGATACCAGTATTTTCACCTTGACCCAAGCAGGCATTTTGCTTTTGAAAAGAAATAGTAATTCTTGTAACTATAATTTGGTAATATAAATTAAGGTTGTTACTTTGTCAGTTTACGCCCAGGACATCTCGATCTCAATGGGCTTTCAAACTAGTTAAATAAAGGAAATGATTGATTGAATGAATTCATATTTTTCTCAGTGACTACTGCAAGGAATAAATTGCATGAATAATCAACCTGGAAAAAATGTGTTGGCATGAAGGACAGAATTCAATTAAATCCTTTTTTTCATATAAACTCAATTGACAGCATATGTTGTAACACACTTCATGTTACACAATCAAGTTAAATGTATTCAAAGTGGTTTTAAAAAAAATATTGAAACCTTTATTAACTTTCGGTTGTTTACAGCGAAAACATCAGCATACTATTACCAAACAGTTGCGTTATATGAAGTTTATTTCTTATTATTAGTGAAACAAAGGATGCATTGCCCTAATCTGCTCTGCTACTACACGCCAATTACATTGTAAAGTTTTTGATCATCTCATATTTCCAAAGTGTCAAGTTTTTACTAACAATCAACTGCTCATTTTCAGCATCTTAATAAAATCTATTACTTCAATGTAAACGTAACATAATCAACAGGCAACAAATTCAATTCTCTTGGCCCACTGGGGCTTATTTTTGCTTCAGAAAATAATCTGATGGGACGCTGGAGAAGTTTATTATTGTGTGTGAGTTGTTTAAAAAGGAGTTAGCCGATCACCAAAGCTATTCATACAAAAAGCACCATCTCAATGCAAAACATGTTGGAGCAAGACAGGATGTCCCCAACATTATGTGACACAGCCCACATTTATAAACGGGTATTTGTTCAATGATCAGGTTCATCAGGTTCCTTATGCTGGTATAATGACACATTTCATCAATCTGATGGTTGAATAACCTAAACAACAGATTGGAAACAATATCTTGAGAGCATGTATGTATTTATTCAGTCATTTAGCAGAAAAATTGCTTTTTGACTTGAAAATGTTTCCTATGTTGCTCATATATGTGTTTTGATTAATTGTGATTAATTAATTAGACACCCATCGAGTCCCACCACTGTTTTAAACTGATCCGTGATTCACTCCCCAGTCCTCAAATAGACTTCCTCTGCAATCCATACTTAGAATTGCCTCAGCTATAAAAGCTTCCCAGGGCGAGACAGAAAATGCCCAGTCATGATTAAATGCAGGCTGAACAGGATCACCGTATCTAAGTGGACAATATGGATCTTCATTGATAGCTCTGATTTGTTAACTAGCTGCATAATTTCTTAGAGTCTTTTAGAGACAGTTTCACTGAGGCTTGCGGCAACAACAGTGTTGAATCTCTGCATGCCAGTATGATCCATTACAGCAACAAGACATGCTTTATAGATATGTTATGATAATCTGCCTCACTTTATGGCTTCTTTATGCAGATACAGATAATTATGATTGATGGGAAGGGACTCGGGCTGACTTTTTTTTTTCTTTCGTTTTCTATTTCAGCTGCTTCTTAAATGAAAGGATAAAAAGCTTGTTGGATAAAGAGGTGTTTTGAAAGAAATCCAAAAAAGAAGATGCATTTGATCACTTGAAGAATGTTTGGTCAGCAGATTTTTAGATTGAGTTAATTTAGTTTGGCTTCATCTCCCACAAGATTGATTGAATTCAAAATCATTTTTGTATGCAAGAAACTACGTTAACTGTGGGCACAAGCACAGAAGCCTTGTGTTGTCATCGTCCTCACAGTTCAAGGTTTACGTCTGCATGTTGACGCTAGCTGACAAAATGATTCAGTGTGAGCCTGACCTTATGATTACTTTGTAAAGTCATCGTATCGCTCGTTGTTTCTTTACTAGATGACAGCCTTGCTGTCAGCTACACAATGATATTCAAATAGCCTCTGTGTCCTGTTAGCAGCCAAATGTCTAAACATTAACAGGCTCCAGCAAAGTATTCATAAACGGGGTTAAATAGATATAAATAAAGGCTGAAGGGACATTTACACATCGCTTTGCGGTGTTACGTTGCTCCTTGTATTGTATTCCTCGTTGGGTGGTCCTTTAATATTTATTAGATTATGCAGGTTTATTGGGATATTTACGATTTCACCCTCACTTTGCTTCTTTTTGTATTTTTTTTTCTTTTCCTTTTCAGGATCCTGTTGGGGAGAATGCAGGAGTCCATGGCCCCCCAGAGGACAGGAAGGAGAAGGTCCCCAGTCCTCACCTGAGCCAGATGGTGATCCTCACAGACAGTGGGACTCTTTATGGGCTGGCACACAGAGTGGTGGCCACTGAGTCTCTGTAAGCAGCATAGCACCTCATAACACAGCATTTCATAAATAAGGAAATAAGTCGTTGTGTTAGCATTTGGTATGTAGTCTGGGCATGATAATGCAACATGTCAATTATCAAAATTTTACTTTTGATGTATTGTGTTAATACACACTGCGATACCTCGACAAATCAAAGCTTCTTCACTTTGATTTTATTTTTATATGAAGCCCTTACCCTCTTTTACCATTTGTTCTGTTTACACCCTCTATTTCTTTGTGTAGTTGTATTTCCTTTGACAATTACAAAAACACATGCACTTTTTAATAGCACCTTTGTTCAAAATTAAGCTAAGCATCAGTGCCTTCAATGCATTGTTGAACAATAATGACAAAAGCAAAAGAGTTAAGTTGCAGAGGTGACATTCTCTTGCAAAGAAGAGAATAATGCAGATTTTCATTTTATCTTAACTTATTGAAAATGGCAGCAGATGACCTCTGACCTCTTCATTATAGGTCAGGTTTAACTGCAAAAGCTCTGTTTTCTTGTTGAACAAACTAGGTGTGAGAAACATCAGAAACATTAGATGCGGTCGCCAAACTGAGGAGGCTTGGCTGTCTGGGTGTTGTTGAGCCCGCCGGCTGTTGATGTGGTGTCACATTTCTACGAGTGTGATCAGATAATGGTGAACTGTAGCGTACGCTGCTGCTTCTATTTTTTCCTTACATTGAACAGAGGAAGACACAAGCTGTTCCAGGTTAACGTAACATAGTTTTCTCTACTCTGCGATCAGAGCAAGAGTTCACAGAGCTCGTTTATGACCTTCTGAGCAGAATGCAGTTAAGACCTTTCCATATAGAGATTCTAATAGGTGATGTTTCCCTGTAAATGGCTTGTATTAGCTGTTTCAGTGTATCCAGTTATGAGCTGAATTACAATCTAAATTAGAAAATTTGTTTTTGCAAATAAATTGGACACGTCTTTTGCACAAAACAATCATTTGTGCAAAAGATGCACCAAACAGTTTTAAAATGTCACAGTGCATCAGATAATGCCTTTAAATTCGAAATCAATTTTCTACAAAACAGGGGTCACTACGCATTAGCATTCAATGAACTGCCCAAACTCAAAAGTGAGTGTGCTTTGCATTGGCATAGAAACTGCTCTTAACTGTGTTTGTTTTGGCTCTAATGGCCCTGAACTGTCTGCCCAAGCGGAGCAGTTCAAACACAAAACGTCCGGGTGACATACGTCTCACAGAATGTTTTGATTGTCACTGTGGAAAATATGCTGATCGTCCAGGGAGCAGAGAAGGTAGATGATGAGCTTCAGGCCTGTAGTGATGACCCTCTGGAGAGGTTCCTTGTGTCTGACCAGAAGCAGTAGGTTCATTTGTCCATTTAAATGAAACTGGAAACAAAAACATCTATTCCAATTGCATACCTTGATTTAGTAAAAAGATAAATCAATGCAATCTGAACATCATAAGTGTTTAAGTAACTTTATCTTAATATTTATTGAATAATATGATGTTAATGCTACAGTCATGAATCAAACAAAACTGTCTCTATAGACTCCATATTTATAATTTTTGAAATTTAACAAAACTAAAAATTTTTGAGTGTCTAGATTATTTTACAATGTCTATAAAATATTGGGGTTATTTAGAAACATTGTTAAGTTTAGAATAATCCAGTTAAGATATTGTACATTCAAAGAATTTCTTTTATAGACATCTTAAAAGAAAAGTTAAAAGCAGAAGAAATTGTTTACAGGACAAATACTAAATAATCCCAAAGTTGTAACAATATCAGAGTAGAAAAACGACATGTTTTAGGAGCTGCAAAACAAAAAGGCTTTAAGGTTTTAGTGAGCTTCGATCTACCCATAAAACAGAGAATGGACAATAAACATGGATAAATGTTTACTTTTATTAAACTTTTTTGAATTCTCAATCCCAAAGTAATTAAAGACAATTGATCCAAGTTTAATTAAACAAAATGTTAGGGTTTTTCCATAAAACTGTGTCTTTTAAATTTTACAAGTCTTTGCATCGTAATCATTTTCCAGTATCAGGCTCTTGAGAAACTCATTCAGAACGCATTACTTCACCGCTGAGCTGATGTATGTTACTTTTGTGTTCTTTCAGTGTGTTTTTGGCTGAGCAGTTTGAGTCCCTGCAGTCTCATTTGGACACAATGATGCCTGCTGCCAAGAAACCATTCCTGCAACAGTTTTATTCCCAGGTACTGGAAGCTTCAGCGTTTCCTTTATCTGTCTACAGGCAGGGGTCAGATTTACCACCACGAATTTGATGGTGTGATCATCTTCTTCCAGAAGTTTAACTATTTCTTTTCATTTTTTTAACAACTCAAATAAAGGTTTTTCATGAGAATTGTTTCCAGCCTTTTCCATAGTGTAATTTAAATAAATTGTTACCAGATAGCATGCATAACATGTCTGGTATACAACATTGTTAAGGGCCCATTTCTGAGGTTTAGTTGAAAACCGTCAAAAAACAAGATTATATCAAATTTTCAAGAAGAAATGTTTCATCATAATGAGTCTAATCATAATTCATCAGCAAATGCATCTCTTTTATGTTGATTACATTTAATTGCTAAGCAGTAATTCACCTTAGAGGAGGCGTGACTTCTGTCAAATCACTACGTGCCGCTTGCATTCATCAACATTTAACCTACCTAATGTGACAAAACAACCAAATCACATCTGTTTTTCCTCTCTCCTCTCACAGACGGTGTCCACAGCCGGCGAACTGCGTAAACCAATATACTGGATAGTGGCAGCCAAGGCTATAGACTATGAGCAAATGCTGCTTATGATGGCTGGAGTTAAATGGGATATCAAAGAGATAATGTCGCAGCACAACGTTTACGTGGATGTTCTGCTGAAGGTAATGGTAGTTGCAAAATGCAAAAGTTACTGTAACGAGTCAAATAATAACCTTGTGGCATAAGTTGAATCCGTGCTGCAGCTTACTTTGATATATTTGACAAATTTTGGCAAATGCGATACAATTGTAAGGTGACTACGTAACTGTAGTGAAATATTAATTGAAGATTTTAGCAGAGATAAAGTTAAATCTAAAAAGAAGGAGTGTGGGACTGGGAGTTCTCCTGAATCTTTTTTCCATATTCTCACATTAGTATAAATCCATATTCTGGGTCCCTGCTTGCAGTAAAAGCTGCTGATTCAGATGACCAAAAAAAAAAAAATTAAAGGCGGACAATAAATAAACTGAAAAAATGTTTTAACTGCCTTTATTTTACATGGAAAATTCACTGAAAACAATCTTGCATTTTTCAATCAAAAAACTTATTGAAAAACCTGTGGTACATTTTGGTCCCTTGTTAAATTAGAACAGAATAGAACCTCACCAGGAAAATGTCAGCTGCTACATGACAGACAAATAGAAGCAAGTATATAAATATTAAGTAACAATAACTCATTCAAACCAACCCGTTGTCTTAATGCACCATTGTGTGTAAAGTTTTGACACCCAGTGAATTTTTTTGATTGTGTGCAAATAAGTAAAAATTTGTACTGCTGTAGGACTGGAGTCAGGGACAAGTCTTAGAATGTGGTTGCAACAACTTATAGTAACATTTAATGATAATCGTAAAGAGTATTTCATCTTAATGCAAGTATACGGTTTGCTTTGGGAGATGAAGGTAAAGATCACTCTTGGTCTCCTGATGTCTGATAAACTTTTAATATTAATACAAAACTGTCTTTTACAGCCGTTTTAAATTCCTTTTCCTGATTTACGTTTTATATTCCTTGTCTGAGAAAACAACTCAAACAGTTGTGTTTACTTATTTTTTCAGACATGTCTAAAATTGCGTTGTCACTCTGCGGTCTGAGTTTGTTAAATAGTTTGTAATTTTTTCGTGAAGCTTTTATGAGTCAAGTGCAAATATATGCGGAAGTCTCATCTCTGTTGCATACGCCTCTTCTCATCGTCCTCATAGTTATTTTTAGAGTGAAACGTTTTCACTGAATGCACGTCTCTTTGCATGCTGCTCTATGCATTTTTCATGGATTTTTTTCTTTTTATATGCAATGAAGAAATGCACTACTTAACTAACAAAATATGAGGTTTTGTTAAATTTTTTAAATTTATTGTTAAATAAATTGTATTAGAAATTATGAGCAGACCTCTACCAAACCGACAGATAAAGATAAAACTAAAAAATTAAACTGTACATGTCAGTAAGACGTTTTGTTTAATAAGAACTCCAGCTTGCTTTGACTCAATTTTTATGTTCTACTAATTCAACGCTTTGAAACAACTTTGTGAGGAAAATCGTCGCACAGGCTCTGTTTTAACTGGCTAAATGTGTCAGACCAGAACAGCTGATGGTCGACATGAAGTACATTACATCAAGCATGTATTTCCCCCCATCAGGTGCTAATACCATGCGCTGTCAACCTGTCAGACAAACCTAATGCACATGGGCTGAGTTATGGTGCACTGATTGAAAATAGTGTGCCCTATTTTGCTGCACCGCACACACACATACAAACACAGAGGCATATTTTATTCATGAACTCAGGTTGATCGCTGTCATTCCGTGATGATTTGCATATAAAGTGGTGCAGAAATGCAGAAGGCTCTGAATGACTTCTGTAACAAAATGCTTGAGCCAGAAGCCATGATGAGGCTCTCTGTAAATAAATGACATTTCGTTCTTTCGTCACAAAGTTGTGTTAGCTTTACAAACCATGGTTCATGTCTTACTTAAAAAAGAAGGCTTAAATTAAAGTTGTATCAACAAATGCCTAATAAATAGAAAAGTCCTTTACTGAGGAGCATCCATCTTATCTATGCATATTCTATATAGCCACTACTTTTGCTTCTATAAAAAGAAACGTAACGTCACGAGTGACTGTCATCCATAATTGAATACTTCAGCAAGCAGCAAAGTACATAACGCAGGCTCCTTCTGTGGGAGTTTTTATGGCTGCAAACCAGGAAACATCAAAACACAGCACACATAATGCAGCTGATGGCCTCTTGTGACCAAAACAACACCGTACATGTTTATATCCTGCAGTCTGCATCGTCCTCTGGGACAGTTTCTCTTAATGTTTCGTGTCAAAACATAAAACGCTGGCAATGAGTGGTGTGCTTTAATTGGTTAATTTGGCCTTGCCTATAGGGTACAACTTTAGAAAGGGTTCAAAGGTTCACTTAAAGTATGTCTCTTAGAAGGTGTAATTAAAACCCTGTGCAGTTATAATTTAGTTTGAGACAACTCTAAAAGCCCACTATTAGATTAGGATGTTGCTTGGTGTATTATTTGTTCCTTAGCGGATTAATGTTGTCCAGTCATTTCTTCACTCTTACGGGTCATTGAGGATATGATATTGTGGTATTTACACCAAGAAGTATAGCAGAATAGTAAAGCAAGTAAATTGATTCAGCAATAATTGGTTGGATGAACCTCATAATTAAGACAGTAAGCTAAATAAGAAACATACCTAGACTTTAGCTTTGAAATCATTTCTTTTTTTAGCTAAATGATTTGTTTTGCTAACATAATTTGGAATACATCAGAAAAAAACGATAACCTTTCAATTTAATTAATTTCCCAGTGTGCCAGTCCACCATGTCAGATGCAAAATACCAACAATGAATCCGTTTTTTATTGGGGGGTTTTCTCATATGCTGTCTCCTCTATCCTCTTAGGAGTTTGAGCAATTTAACAAGCGGCTCAGTGATGTTTCCAGACACGTACGCATTCCTCTGCCTGTGTCCAACGTCCTGTGGGAGCACTGCATCCGCCTGGCTAACAGGACTTTGGTTGAAGGGTAAGAAAGTCTGAAGGCGCTCCTCTGTGTGGCACAAGCATCTCAGATCTCTGGTTATTCTGGTTAGACTGTGTGGTGGCATATTGTCAACATGGATTCAATAACATCTGTGTGTTCTTTCCAGTCTTTTACAGATCAAATTCTCTAAAGGAGTATCAAACATTCTGATTGTTACATTATTTTTGTCACCAAGTGTAAATTTGAATTGTGCTGTAGGAGTTTGACCAGTAAGAATAAACTCAAAGAGTGGCAACACTAGAAGTGCCGTCTGATATTATCACCATATTCTGCTCTGGTAAACACTAAGATAGATCACTGATAGATAGGGAATAGTTAAAGTTCCTGAATGGCGGCATGTGTATTTTGTTTTTCATTCAATTTAGGAGGGAAAGAAGCAGCCAGGTGTGAGTAATTAAATGCAAATTAAGCTTGCAGATGTAAGAGGAAAAACATCACCAATTAACTCTTGCTGCCAACCAATCAGGGGAGGATTACAAGACAATTTTGAGACCAACATTTTCTAATTGATTAAGCCACGAGGTTCACTCTCGTGTTTGGTGAAAAGCAAGGCATAAAACAAAACATCTCATTCCAGCTGTCACGTGTAGTGAGGCAAGGAAGGACGATGTGGTTGAATCGAGCATGAACTACTCTGTATGTTAAAATATTTTAAAGTCCAATGCAAAGACATGTGGACTAAACATGAAAACGCAGCATCAAATCGACTAAACAATTGCTGAAAAGATCAGAGTGTTTCAATGACCAGCCTTTGTCCAGAGCAGAAGTCTTGAAACCTGTGGCTCTTAGTTTTAAAAATGAGCATGCAGATTTTAGTAATTTTTTCATGGAATAAATAAGTTATTTTAATACACCACATATATGCTCTGTCACTTACAAAATGTATTTATTTTTTTGCTCTTATTGTAACTTCTTAGAAGTAAAGCTTCTAAATCGTCTTAGATAAACTAAATCAACTACAGTTAAACTAAAGAAACCACCTAAGGCACTTCAGACTGGTTCCTATTTATTAAATTCCACTCTTGCAGGAACCCCCCTGGTGCCAGTTACAACTCTTAAGCCTCTCTAAACTCCCATCAGAGAACGACCTCAGAGCTGAGCACATTGCTCTTGACACATCCCTTGTAATGCATTTCACCACTTTCCTCCCCTGAAAGTGAGAAAAAATGGGATGTGATAGGTGACGGAAAGCAGCAGTTTTTTTTTTTTTTTTTTTTTTTTTTTTACCATTAGCATCCCCACTGTCTTTATACTCACGTGTTGAGTTTGTGTGTAAAGTGGGCTTTTTAGATGGTGGGTTTGATAAATCCTTCTGGCGGGTGGTGACAAAGAGATGAGCTACCTGCTAACAATTGTCTTGGGGTTTCACACATTTTTAACGGGACAAAGAAAGAATGTGGATCTGGACGTTGGGTGCTTCAGGGATTTTTACTTAAACTGGCTACACTGACTCTGTGGGTGGGATTGCAGGCACAGAGGACGATTTAGGTTGAAGAAAATTCACCTAAATGGCTTAGTGCTGCTCAAGTGTTTTCAAGCAGAGGGCAAACACTGAATATTGAGCGTAGGTGGAAGGGCTGCCCTTACCCGCTGTGAAGGGGAAACATGTTTACCTCCCCGGATATTTGCTAAACACGTTTCCTCTCATTTTGTGAGAGAACTTTTGAACCCACTCCAGTGAGTAAATGTGCCATTACGACTCAGACTTCTGCTGCCTTCCTGCTTCTCCCAGTACACTCCTTCGAGCAGCGTAAATACACAGGAACACACACGCACTCCTCCCAGCCCTCTCGCTGAGATGGAGTGGTCATACTTGTTTGTTTGTCCTCTGCCTCCCTCAGTCTCTTATCTAATTTCTCTGTCCAGAGCTCATGTCTTTCCATTGAGATGCACAAAAACGACTCTGTTAGCATTCTGCGCTGGAGTTCAAACACTCCACAACAGATTCTGGCCTGAGAAGAGAGAGGTCAGAGAGAAAGCAACACTAAAAATGAAAAGAAACCAGTGTGTCTGTGTGTTAATGTTCTGTAGATGCAGGGAACAGTCTTTGCCATTAAACACAAACCCAAAGGAGTGAAATGCATGTGAACGCTGAGCCTTAAGCACATTCAGCTAACTCACTGAATGTGAGTTAGCTGAATGTGATCATCAAACTTAAAATTTGATGATCTGAAATGTTTAAATGTGGGGTGCATGTGTGTGTCTGTAACACACACACATGCACCCCATTCATCTTAAGGTAACACATTAAATCTAATAAATCATTTAGGTGCATTGAAAGAAAGGTAAAAGTATGATTTCCCATTGTAACTCCATTAAATTTAGTTTGCAGAACTAAATTTAATGGAGCGTTATTGGGAATTCTGATAAAAGGGCACAATTCCCTCTAAAAACTGTAAATGAAACATGACTTTTATTTTATTTTGACCTGAGATGCACAGCGGCATTCTATAGAGATTAAAATGTAGACGGGACATTTGAGTGCATGCTTTCATAAACAATTTAAAATACAAAGTACGTGTCATAAAACAAACCTTTAAGCTCTGCAAGACAAACTGGTCCTTATCTGGTCTTCTAGAAGTGCAGTGATCCAAATCATCACTTTGGATGAAAGCAGCTGTGAAATGCATAAACAAAAGACCAAAATTGGATGATTTCTCCCAGTCAGACTGTAAACAGGCCTGTCTATTGAAATCAAAGAGGTAACTTCAGCTACTGTGACAGTAACACTACTCCTATTACTTAGCTGTACAGGCTTCCAGGGAGTCGCTTTGGAAGTAGAGAGGTAGGCTTTAGCTTTATGTTTTCAGCTTCGTCTGTTTTCTGAGTTTATTAAGTTTCTGCTTATTCAGTACTCAAAAATGCCTCTTTTTCTGCTCTAAACCCACCAGACTTAAACACACCATTTTACTTCTGCAGTAAAGGTGACTTTGCAAGCTGAATAACACAATTATTTACATTGTAAGTACTACCTAGGGGGATTCAGAGCACTCAGAAAATGCATCAATCTGTCAGTGGGTGAGCTGTTATTTATTTTGAGATTCAACAGCTTCCTATTGTACCTCTGCAGCAAAGCAGTGTGACCACTCATATTTGCTGAAGATGACAGTACTTGGTTCGAGTGTCCATGCATGAAAATATAAACCTGAAAGGACAGCCTCTCAGCCACACTCATGCGACCCGTTGCTGCGATGACTCACAGGTATTAAATGAAATCCTTTTCCCCTCTTTGTCCTCCGCTGCAGCTACGCTAACGTGAAGAAATGTAGCAACGAGGGCCGAGCCCTGATGCAGCTGGACTTTCAGCAGTTCCTAATGAAGCTGGAGAAACTGACTGACCTGCGGCCCATCCCCGACAAGGAGTTTGTGGAGACCTACATCAAGGCGTATTACCTGACTGAGAACGACATGGAGCAGTTTATCAAAAACCACAGGGTAAGACGGTCAATTTAATATCAAATGGATGGGCTGTGTGCAGAGCGTGAATTGCATTTCGCTTGTCTTTATCTCTCATGCTTGCATTCCTGTGTGTCCCCGTGTGTGTGGATGCAGGAATACTCCATGAAGCAGCTGGCCAATTTGGTGAATGTGTGTCTGGGCTCGCACATCAACAAAAAGGCTCGTCAGAAACTTCTGGCTGCCATCGATGACATCGACAGACCAAAGAGATAGACTCCCACACGTCTAGTTTAAGCAAACGAGTAGAGAAGAATGTGAGCGAAAACTCACAACTGAATGTTTTCTTTTACAGTTCAAATTATGAAGGATTCAGAGAGCTGCGCAATATACATAACCGAAGACGTCAGTCTAAGTCGCATTTGTCAGCCTGTTGACGATATATGTCAACGTTGTCCTTATATGGTCACAAACACAAACTCCTGTTGTTGAATGCGCTCCATGTACATCAACTTGTATTTCACATTAAAGGCGGTGCAGGTTTTCTACGCACAGATGGATCATAAGGTATCCGCTTTCTTTTTCGTAATCAAGTTTTAGCTTTTCTCATCTAAACGTCTAAAACATCACACATCTGAATACGGCACAACAGCTTCTTTTAGACAGAAGATGCATTGATTTGATAATGTCGCACCGTTGCGTCTGAATGTGTTCACTTATAGCGGGAGAGTTGATCAGCATTAATGACTCACTCTTCCAGGCCGTACTGTACGCTCGCTGTATAATATTTGGCTTTAGGGCGTTGTTCGTCGTGCCTGACTGGAATCTCTGCTTCAGCGTTTTTTGTTTTGTTTTATTTTGTTCCGTCCACAAATTAGATAAATGTAATATAAAGTTGATGAGTCTGAAAATAATATAAATTACTATAGTTTGCCCTAACATTTGTTGTGTTATGTCTTTGCACCTGCTGTGTGTGTTTCTGTCCCTTCTCAGGAGAGAGGTGTGTTTTTCATTTTTGTCATCCCGCTCTGTGTCCTCATTCAGTGTGACCTTCACTGAGTGGTCAAACTCGATTTGTTTGAGCTGATTTGCAAGCTGATAATTATCAATAATAATATTTAGAAGAGCACTGATTAGAATTTTGTGTCCAATTTCTCACCTGCAATTAAAGACTGATTCAGATTTATGTTTAAGATAATGTTGTGAAACTAAGATGAAAAAGTTTTAATATATTTATATTGGGAATTAGTGCAGCTAGCTTACCGTAGCTAAAATAAATCTGCATCTGCATGTATTTCTTTACAATGTCAATTCTTTTTTTTTTACCTCTGAGATTTCCAAAAGGCTACTAACATTTCCAAAATTTGGCATGCTCCATGAAGAGGTCAAGGACGCGAAAGGCTAAAACTGAGCAAGTCTGTTGTGACATGTTTCTGTAGGTTTTGCTCCCTTGCAGCCTTGATGAAGTGCAGATACCTCAACATCTTTTAGAACATAATTTACTTTCAAATCATCTCTCCGCTTCCTCTGGCCTCATTGTTGACACGTCACTGATACTGAAAACAGTTCACTCTGAGTCTGCTTCCTTCGGTAACAGCATCCACAATGAGGAGTGTAGTGTTGTGTTGCGCTTTCGCTGACTGGAAAAATATGGAATAATTGCATTTCTGGCTCACTGGCCACTTTTTGACATCTTGCTGCATCTCTAAAAAAAAGTTCAAACAATAACAGAAACAGGCTGTGAACCAGATATCCCCCCCCCCCCAGATTTTTCTGTGTGTTGTTCTTTTATTTGGGATATTTTTGAGGAGACATTTCTGCACATATTGGAGCAATAGGATTCTGTCAAATTTACAGTAAAGCTTAAGATAAAAAGTATCTATCTGTAAGTTTAACTTGAAAACATTTTTCACATATCTGTGTTATTAGCAGAAGCCGACATTTAAACAAAGCTTTACCTTGAAAATGCCAAAATTTGCATAGAACATTAAAAATAACAACTCATCCTGTTATTTAAGCAACTTAAGCTTCAAGTAAATTTCCATATTATGTGAAACAATTCAGATCTTGTTGTCGGATCTGACAATATTCACTTATTATATTCAGGTAAAAGGTTCAACTTTTAAAATTGCATTTTTGAACCAAGTCTACAAAACTGGATCCAGTAGTAACTTAAAAACATTTTTACCTTATTTTAGAGTGTTTATCTCATTTAAAAGCTCGCATTTAACCAAATTCTAGAATGAAATGTGCAAATGTGATTAAAATCCTGCAAAGCATTGTTACTGTTGTCTGTAAGAGCACATTAAATTATCAACTACGCAAGTTAGGTCTCACAATCAAGTTTAGGCGAAAAGGGTGGCTTTATGCTGATAAATGAGTCCCACGTTGTTCTAATTTAGTATAACAGTTTGGGATTTTATCCATATTTGTCTCTAAAATATCATCCAAATACAGTTAAAGCATAAAGGCAAAACTTTCCTAGATAAAAGAAGCTGAGAGACTTCCTTTATTCCCCTAACCGTCTAAAAATGGAAAAAAAAAAAAAAAGAAATTCCAGGTTTAGCCTCATCGGTTCATCTTGTGTGCAGCTATTTCAGGAAAACAAACTGTAAATATGGATACTTTGGACAATGGCTGTATTTATTTCATGCCTTTTTCTGTTGTTGTTTTTATATGACCGCTGTTGTGGATGTTATCGCCTCGTGTAACTTATCATCTGAGTCAAAGACAAACATTTAACGATCATCAAGTTAAACTTCAAGTGCACTATAGTGAAAATCTGTATGTAATCATTGTTGTTACTGTAGGAGGAAGAAGGATGACAAATAAATTAATACACTAACACTGGAGTCCGTATTTTGTCACATGAATAACCCTGATAATTATTTTAAATGTTTTCATCATGAATTAGCATCAACTTTTAGTGGTCCTAATGTTTTGCTAAGCTAGAGGCTAATTAATGTGATTTTCTGTGTGGCTACAAGTCTAAAAGGAAACTGATTAGGTTACCCTCACTGATCTATAAAGGAGTCCTTATAAATATGACATCTGGATGTTTATATAATGCTCTTATAACTCACTTTAGAACAGATTCATTCTTGTATCTCCATACAGGAAATTCAGTGTTTGTGGCTCACAAAGATGACAACTTACTCCTGTACACTGTTTGCTGCTTACGCCGTTTGAGTCAACAGCCCATTGCACAAAAATAATGCCTGGATTTTCCTTTTTTTTCCCCCTGATCATATTTATCAAAGAGGGAGGAAATTTGAAATTTCTGCTCTCATCAGCAGTACGCTGCGCCCCTCGAGCAGCCGACTTGAAAGTGGCATATCAGTCCTCTTGGCTTTTGCTGGCTTCCCAGCATAAGATGCCACAGGGGTGAGGCACAAAACAGATTGATGACTAAAACATGTATATGTGCTTAGTAATGTGGAAAAGTTCAGAGTCATTCCTCATTTTTATATATTTTGCTTTCAACCAGCCAGACGCTTTTCTTTCAGAAGGTTTCACGGAGATGTTTTTTGTGCTTTGGCTCATTTCTCTTCTACTTTTAGTTCAGTACCTTGCCAAATTCAGAAGACTTTTATTTGCTAACCTAGTTGACTTTGATATGCCTTACCGTGTTTGCACAGATTTGCTCTACAAAAAGTGGAGAATAGGAGATCTGCACCGTTGAATGATTTATTTAAAGGGATGATAGCGTTGAAACATTCCTGCTGTCATCCTTTCTGACATTTTATTTTCTTCCTGGTTTAATTCTTTAATTATCCTCTTTCCTCCCTAATCTCCTAACTTCTTTTCTCCTTTCTTCCCTCTGTCTTTCCCCTGTCCTTTCTTATGTGATCCTCGTTTCCAACTTCATTTTGTGAAGTATTTATTTTACCTTCCTCCTATCTTGCGGCCTTCCTCTAACTTGGTTTCCTGTCCCCCGTTCACAATAAATCATCCTGGCAACAACAGATTTTCTGATCAATGGTCGTCTCCCCTCAGTTTTGGAAGATGGCCATGTTTTGGTAGCTTTAGCACAGACATTTGAACGATTGATTGATCTTTTCAAGCATGCACAGGGTTTGTACTTTGCAATCCCTCATTTTGGCATTTCCCCTGTAAGCAGCATTCAACCATTCCTGCCCCGTGAAGCTGTGTCCCACTTGCCCTTTCAGATCAAAGGCCGTGCTCTCTGTGCTCCTGTGTGTCGGCCCCTCTGACAAATTCCATGTGTCAATTCTGTAGAAATCACCGCCGCTGACCTACATCGCCCCTCAGTGCTTCACTGTTCACATAAACTTCATTCATGTTTATTCACACCTGTTTAGTTGCGAACAATAGTTGGCAGAACCTATTAGTTTTGTTTACTGCGTGTTGTGGTTGCGAGACCAAATTTTACTGTGGCTGAAACAGAGGAACGTGACTGCGTTCCTTTAGGAGTTTTTCATTTCGGGTGTGAATGAAAGGTGACGCCATCAAGATGAGATCAACTGGTGCCCACGTAGATCAGAGGTCACAAAGGACTTGAATGAGAGTGATAAAAGCTTTACATGAGCCGTATGTGTCGTCTCTACATGCAAGCGTCTTTGGTGAATGTAGCTCTTTTAAATTCAAACACCAGCCAAGTCAAACTTTTTGATGCAGCAGTTAATCGGAGTAGTCCAGGACTGACTTAATCGTGTATTGAATTGTGAGTAGAATAGTTTTGTAACTCCCATGGATTATAATATAATTAAATTACATTACATATATATGTATTGTCCCTGTCCTCTTCGAAAGCTAAGACTGTAGAAGCAGTTACTCACTTCAGTAGCATTTTTATCAATCACTTTTTAACGCTTGTGTAATAAATTGGATGGCTACTTTTGACTTTTTCCTGAAAAAAAAATATGTTAGATACTCTACCCAACTCTGATAATGAGTTTCACTTCATTAATAGAATTATTGAAATAAATTAACCATATTATTCTGGTCTATGGAACTTCTTTGTAGAAGTGGCAAAGTGAGAAATATAGTTTTCCTTGGCAGAGATTTAATATCTCGGCCACACTTGGCTTGTTCGATTAAAAACTGACATGATTTCAATAAAAGTCACTTAAATCCCATTTCTGCCTCACTCCTCCTAAATGCATTAAGCTGCTTCATTGGGATTTTATTTTTTATTTTTTTATTTGATCCACCTAATAAAGTAGCCAATGACTCCATACTGGTAAAACAATGTACTGTCGCTACAGAGTTGAATAAATCTTCCTGAAATCTTCTCCTCAAAATGAATGTTGAGCCTCAGTACTAGAAGCAGTTCTTCCAGAAAGTTCTGCTTCGTTAAGTTGTTGGTTTCAATAGTCGAAGAATTGAACATTTGAAAAAAGAAAATCCGGATAAATTATACATCCGCCCAAATCTGTCTGTCCCTTCTGTCGGATCAAATGGATACTAATGATACTGTTTTATCTTGTTTTAATGACTTTTATGAATGCCTTTTATTCTCTCTCCTGCTGACTTTGTCATTTCTTGCATGAGAAGGAAAAAAAACTGACCTGAGCTAAAAAGTTTTATTCTTCTTCCTGGGGCATTACTCCTCCATCTCATCGGGTGCTGAAGCTGAGTCTATGCGAAACCTATGGAGCTAATTTTATTAAGAATGGCAGGACAGAGCAGTCTTTTATTGTAATTATTCTTTAAAATCAGCTAAAAATAGCTAATTGTGAAAGCAGGGGAATTATAATTTTTTCAAAATCCTTTCAAATGTTTTTCAGAATTTAAAATCTGAAAAGTGTGGCGTGCATTTATATTCAAAATTGAGTCAGTTCTTCCTAATGCTGCGGCTTACTATCCTTGCAGGATTGTGTCTTTCCTTGTGTCTGTCAGAGAGGGGACAACATGTGTGAACGTAAGTTTTCATGTCTTGCCACAGATTTAAATCATAAATATGCCACAAGTGTTTGGACTGACCTGACAACATTGTTCTTTGGTCTTTTTGATGCTGTTTATATCCTCTAAATATATCCGAGGACTTCGCAGAATGGTAGGATTTATCATAGTAATAAGCTATTTTTTGGTGGATTGTTATTGGTTTTATTTAGGGGGAAAATAGGCTAAATCAATCTACAAATAAATATTCGTAACTTTGTGTTGAAGTAGCACATAAAATCCAATTAACAATACAGTTTGTGGCTGCAGTGTTATAAAAAGTGGAAGAGTTTGAGTGGTATTGAAGCTTTCTTGGCAGACCATGTTTGATAAAAGCTATGTAAATCGTCTCCCCCATGAGCTCAGCTGTCAGTCAGTCACGTATCTGACAGAGAGGAGACAAGCACACTGAAAAGGCATCTTAAGAGAATCGGGGGTTAGAAAACAATTTGGGACGTCAGGCAAACCGAAAGTCTCATACACACTTGAGGACCTTTTAATCTCAGCGTCTCACTCTGTAAGAGCAGAAAATCGAAAAGTGTAACCGGGGAACTGAGCGAGCGGTTCAGACGAACCCATTCAGTCTTTTCATTAAGGCAGGGTTATTGAATTAGCCTTGTCACTAACAAACCTGCAGGGGAATGAGAGTGGCCGCTTCCCCAAAGAAACTGAAGACAACTAATTGTCCTCTGGGAGTGGAACTGAGCAATCTTCACATTGTGTCTCTTTGATTGTGTTGATTTCAACTTAATTAATAAAGGAAGCCATGAAGTAGCCCAATTTCAAGCAACATAAAAGGGATGGTTCATGCTCTTCTCCAACCCTTTGGTGAATATTTGAAGTCTTATTTTGGGGTAATTTTCTAACAGAGGCAGTATTTTCTAATCTTTTTGACTGGCAAGGGGATAAAAGCAACTAAGCCTGCTGTGTACGCGTTAATGAATATCCTCTGAGAACCTTGTTCCACTGCTTGCTGCTAATTTATTGCTCGACTAACTGTGCCTGGCTGCGAACAAATGTTTAGTGTGTTTGTAAACAAGAACGGGGCAGGAAGTCGTCCCCGGAAACGTTACAGCCATGCGTACAGCCAAAAAGGAAAGACACGGGGAACTGGAGTGAAAGTTCCCAAGATGACTGGAGGAAGTTTCATAGATTGAGCAAATATGTACCGGGACGAAAGGGGGATTAAGGAATTTTAATAATTTAGAAAAATAGAAGTGGGCATACACATTGGTTAACAATTTAAAAAGATAACTCAAGCTCAGTGAGATTGGATGAAGTCTGGCTTTGACTAGGCCACCCTCACACATGAAGGTAAGAGGATTCAAACATTTTCATTGAAGAACTGACTGTTGGGTTGCTGATTGTGCGTGTTGCTGCCGGCACAATGTTTCTCCTTTCCACTCTTCCATAAAATCTGGACTTGTGGAGTGCATGACTTGTCAGCAGATTCTACCACCTGAGCTGGGAATCTTTGCAGCTCCTCCACAGTGAACACTTACCCTGATGGCTGTTATTCTAATTAATGATGTTAGGTTGGCAAATCTCTGAGGCCTTTAAAGAGCAGCTGAATTTAATCTGAGATTAAATTACACTCAGGTAGAACCTATTTAACTATCAGGTCATTTCTGAAGGCAAATGGCTGCCTTGGATTTTATTAAGGGGTGTTGAACCAATTGGGGCATCATGTATACTTCACTTTTCAGATTTTTGTTTTGGAAAAAAATTTTGTATATTTTTCCTTAATTACTTACTGCCTTTTCTGGATTTCTCATATACAATCCAATGTAAAACAGAAAATTGTTTCTTGGCTGAAAAACAGTGAACTGTAAAATGATGGCAGATTTTTTATTTTCATCACACTACGAAAGAAAGAATTAATAATTTCTCTCTTTTCTTCAGCCATCTGCAGACATAAGCTCATATATATTTGTCAAAACATAAAACATGTATTTATACAATCTGTCCTACAGACATGGGAATGGAGGTTTTTACTCTGGCTCACCTCCTCCTGACAAGCTGCAGGGTCGATACTCCCCTCTCTCATGAATGTGAATTGATTTTTCTCCTCTGGATTTTGGTGGGAACTACCAGTTTTCACACAGCTGGAAATAAAGGGACACCTTATCATTGACATTTCAGTTGTAACAAAAGGTTTATTTTTTGCGCGGCTCAACCTGGAACTAATATTTAACATCGTCTGGGTTTCAGATCAATTAGCTTGCTTGTCGCTGAAATTAGTTTTCACATATATCTTTGTTTTAAAATCTCAGCTCCAGACTCCTGACCTCCTGATTCAATGCCAAGGGGCTGACATTTTATTTAAAGTAGACTAAGTGTTATCTTATCTCAAAAGTCTCTTCCTGTTGGACCACCAGGCAGCAATTCTTTATCTTGTTACTGGAAATAATTTGACTGATCTTTGTTACAAAAATCCCTACCTGATATCTGACTTTCTCCATTTCTGAGAAATGTTATTTGGACCTCCCAGGAAGATGTAAATAATAATAATAATAATAATTAATAAAAACAGGCAGTGCAAGAGCCTACCATTGTTTAAAAAAACAACACCTGCTAATTAATTTTAATTTCTTTTTTTACAATAAAAAAAACAGCAATTATGAGGACATTGTGTAACAAACAGAAAATTGTGCATAAAGGTGAAGTAGATAAAAAGTAATGTGCTGTTTCTCATTTCCTCCAATCAATGCTAATCACGATCTGTTCTTGCTGAAGAACACAGCGTGATGCTAGGTTTCTCTTTGGGGTAAAACGTGTTCAGAGACCTTCACGGAACAGCTTTGTTTGTTGTAACATTACATTTCCCTCAAGTTCACTTTATTTAATAAAGAGGTGACACCTGAAGTCAGTCAATGGGGTTTCAGTGTGAAGGGGATGTATACTGTATGTATACTCTTGCATTTCTGCTGCTATAGCTCTGCATTGTGTAGATTTGACACCTAACATGTCAATAAAAACACTAAAAATTCATGGATGTGAAATGAAAAAGGATGTAAAAGGTTTGTACGGGATTGTTTGATGGCATTTGGATGCGTTTTTTCTTAGCACAACTGTAATATTGTAGTATGTGAAAACTTTTGTAGTAACTCATTGCTGGCTTCCCTCAGGGCTGTATGCTGAGCTCTCTACTCTTTGTGTACTCATGGCTGCTTCTCAGCACACTCAGCCAGCCCCATCATTAAATTCACAGATGAAACAACCATCGCTGTCTCATCTCCAAAGACAACGAGGCAGCACAGAGGGATGACAGACAGCAACTGTCTGTGGTGTCTGGCTAATAATTGGTTGTTGAGCATGGCAAAGACAAAAGCAACGTTTCTGGACATCAGGACAATACGGCCCCTCTCCCTGTCTGCAACAGAGGTTAGAGTGTGGACAGTCCTTTAAAAATGTTGTAGATCATCAGAGGACGTCTCTCAGTAACTAAATGCTAAAGCAGTTTTCAAAGTCAATCCAATAGAGACGTAGAGAATCTTCATTCACAATATCTCGGTGTGGTATGAGGAGGTGCAGGCAAAAACGACTGTAATTTAGAAAGCAGAAAAAAAATTAGCAAAGCAAATGAGGCACTATATTTACATAAATCACCTTTGATAGTTTTTTTTAAACTCTTTTTTAACATTCAGTTTCTTTTAGTTTTGTATGTTCTATCTGTGTTGTGTGATGGAGAGTTTTCAAATTTCATTGCATTTTATTATGCAAAGACAACAAATGATTGTGATTCTGAAAAGATGGTTATCAGATAAGCAGAGCTTCATGAAAGTCCAATAAAATCCTATAATTGGCACTAAACAGATTGCTCTGTGTTGCAAAATGACTTCAGACTCCTTTTTATTCCTATCAGCACAGAGGGATTGTTTGTTCTTTCTTATATTTCATTAGTACAGTTTCAGTTTAGTTTTATTTCAATCAGTAAAGACGTAAATATATTTTAATGTAGTGATAACTTTACACAATTTGTAGTATATTGTGATTTGTCTCCTTCTCATGGTGTCTTCTTTCCTCTGATTGAAGATAAATCATAGAAATAAACTCCTGGTGTTTCTGAAACTATAATTGATAATTGAATGGAAAAGCAATAGAATCCAGTTGGTAAATAGTTTGTTTTAACTGTTTGCATAATAGTCAGTGGTGGAAAAAAAAGTGATAACTCATAAAAGCGAGAAAATGACCTACAGAGAAGGCTATACCAGTTCCCTCTATTGTAATTTTAAAGGGATCAGAATTGACATTTTTGAAGGAGCGAGAAAAATTCATTTGCCACCGTTGGAGTTATCTAGCTGACCCAAGAATGGAAGCAAAAAAGTTGAAGATGTCACAGGGCACCTCTTTAAGAAATGAACTCTCTTCTTGCCAGACCAACAAGGGAATGGAGCCAAATGTCTTTAGTAACATTTAAGGCAGCATCTCGAAAAAGTGTCAAGACATTTTACTCAAAACCAAAAATGTCATCTGCCATGGGGGAACTTTAGGAAAATTCAAAATGTCACTAAAACGAAGCTGTGTCCCTTGGAGGCTCCTGTAAGTGATGTTGACGTTATTCAGCCAAATGTAGCAGACTGACAGACATGCACAGCTGCTGCAGTGTGTCCAACACGATTTTACACTCATCACTCAAACAGTTCCACTAAAAACATTTGACTGGCACTCACATTCATACACAAGCGAGTGAATCACATTAACCACCTATCACACTAAGTAGCAAACAGTTATTGGTTACAACAAAATAATTTCACGGCTTTTGCCTCACATTTTTATCCATTTGAACAAACAGAATGAAGCCCAACAAGAAAGAAGCAGACCATCACAAATCAAATTCCACTGGTTGTTCGTAACACACAAATATTTTTAATGGGCTTCTTTTGGTGAAACAAAATGTATTCCAGGTTCAAATAGTGATAAAAAGCCTTTGAAACCAAAGTCCTAATATGGGGCTATTCCAGGCTTTGTTTTATAGTAGTGAGTGCAACACAACTTAACACTTATTTTCACTATAAGTCAAACCTTTGAACCTCTGTTTACTGAATTAATCTCGGAATAAAACAAAACAAACAGCAGCAAGAAAAATACCAGTTTGGTCAGAATTCAGTACAATGTAATCCCTCTGAAGCTCATTTTAGTTTGTTCTGTTTAATCATCCCTATTGATGATTAAACAGGCAGCAATTAATGTATTTTGGCATTTTGTTTAAAAGAGAAATATAATGAAATGAAACTGTATTTCTTTATGGTAGGGAATAACAATAAAGCAATCCCTTCCTTGGGAGAGGAAACATCACCTGAAGTGTAAGCAGCAGAACAGCTTACCAAAGAAATGACTGTAACTCTTACTCTCTACTAACCTGCATCTGAAGTCTGCATGGTAACCGACTTCTGAAATGGCCAGTGGGATGCAGGAGTACCCACCTGATTTCCACTTGCTTTTACTGCAGATATGTGCAACAAAATGTTAACCATTTCCCTGGGGTGAGTTACCAGCAGCAGCTGGTAATGACAAGTTCAGGGTATTGTGAGCTGTATTTTCCAAATATTTTTTTTTATTCAAACTGCAAATCATTCTTAAGGTACCATCCCTACAAAACTCAGGTTAGACCTCACACGGCTATTGCACTTTTTGCAAATCTTGAGTGATGCACTGAATAGTGCTAAACATTTGCCCAAAGTTAAACAAGATTACTTCTGTGATCAGCAGATTATTATTATTTTTTTTTATCTGATTCCAACAAATGAGCAATCAAGATAAACATGAAGCTAAATTTGAAGCAAACACAGGAAACTCTGTTGGTCTGCCTTCATATAAACAGAGAAAACAAGGAGGGAAATCCTTACCTCTCACTGTGGCTGCAAAAACCACCAGAAAATAAGATTGTCTTCTAAAATGGTGAATCAATTAATTCTTGCACTCCTGTGGTGCAACATGATTTTGTTAGCGGCAACCGTTTGCAAAGAGAACTTTGTGAACAAATAATTTATTGAATGATACATTGATTAAAAATGGCTATGACGAATGCACAGTTAAATTTAGAATTGTCATGAATTGTTTTGGTCTCTCTTTATTCGTTTCCAGCATAACTAAGCAGCTTTACTGGTTTACTGTATAATGAAAACTATAAATTACACATTTACACAGGATTAACTTTTGTTCCATTCTTCATATTGTAAGAAATGCATTGTGTTCAGCTACTGAATTGCAAAAAAGAACATTTGTCACATGCTATATTTTTCCTATTGTGTTTATATATATAAGGTATTACAATACAGCAGGGGAATTAGCGCAGGTTTCTCTTTAGTCTGCACACACTCATGATCAACATTTCACACTCAGTTCTTTCCAGTGACATGGTGATCATAAGACCCACTATGCTCCTCTTGACCTTCAGTGTTTCTCATTACTTAGAGCAAAATGTCCTGATCGGGTCGGGTTTACTGAGTCAGAAGGAAGCAAAATGAGAGTTTTACGGAACCTGTGTGAAACTCAAACTGTGACAACTTTCTTTTGGATGCCAATTACACGTCTTCCCATGTGTGTCATGGAGGCAGTAATGCAAATGTGTTACATAAAGGTAATGTGTTGCTGTTTATTAATGGCGTAGGCAATATGATGTAGGCAGTAACAATGTGTCAAATCACTGGGCCCTCCTACTTTAGTTTTCAGAGGTTAGCATTAACAAATCATTTATTTTAATAGCAGTTCAGCCCTCATTTTCATAGAGTGGTTTTAATTAATCTATTGCGGATTTTTTTTTTTTTATTGAGCCTGGAAATTATGCACTTCAGCTGCTTGAGATCCAGCTCAGTCTCATGCCTAAACATGAAACCAGCACAGAGTAAGAATCTTGTTTATTTATGCAGGCCAACGTTAAATGTGATAAATGAAGAAGTTTTTTAATGTGAATGTGTATTAAAACATGGTTTGTGTATTAAGAGGGGGTAAAACACGGTAAAAGACATATCCTAATGAGGAAGTTATTGGTGCTTGAAATAGCAACTAAACCCAGTAAAGCAGAGTGGAAGACTAAAACCTCAGGATAATGGAGTCTGCTCTAATTGTACGTCACACTGCACCCAGTCTGAACACTTTTACAGGTACTGAAACATTGAAACCTAAACCCCAATGTAAAATACTTCACTTCAAACCCGGTTGCTCATTCTGATATCCTCACTGGTCTCATAAATGATGCAATCATATCAGTCAAAAGGCATCTGCTTCGTGGATGGATGCCATTTCAACGAGCCGCTCGATTTAAATAAACGTCTGGGGGAAGATACTTCAAATCATGCATGTGAGCCATCAAATTGAATTCATATTGATTCAGAACTGAATGGGAATTGATCAGTGTTGCTGGGGATGTTGCAAGTTACCGGATGAAACATAATAGTTTTATGTCAGAGATTTTTTTATTTTTTTATTAAATCACCAAAGCATTTTTTTTGTTTGTATTTTACATAAAATTATTTTATTATTCGTTTCTTCACTCTATTCGTCAAATCGAAACAGTTCTAATTGCTACAGTTTCTAAACCTATTTGATTTTTCACCAGCTTCATGTTGTGTTGAGCAACATCCTCAGCATTTTCACATGGAGGCGCCTGATCAGTCAGAAAATATAGCGTCTTGCTATATGTAAACTTTAATTATTCTATTTTATTTTTCTGAAAAGGTGTCACTTTTTCTTTGTTTCATCCTTTGTTTTCCTGGTTCTTCAGACTTAGAGGAAAAAATGGTCATCCCTTTGAAATACCCTTTTTTTATCTGACATTCAGGATTTGCTCCATTTTGATCTTGATGTTGTTAATCAGGAGGATTTAGGTGTGTACCCTGGGAATCAGGATTATATTCTGACTGTCGGAAGAGCTCGTTGTTGCCTAACTTTAAGCCGACCGGGTTTTATAGGATTTCCCCCAGGAAACCGCAGATACGGGACTAACAGACTTGCTTCAGAGAAATCCTCTATTGCAGTTTGGATGTCAGCCAGTATTATTTCCATATTTTAATTATCCCCGCAATTGATTTGGTAGAAAAGTAGTATCTGTTTTGCGCAGGTGGCACTCTGTTGTGCCTTTAGATGTAAATTACCAAAAAAAATTTTGTGACCTTTTGTTTTTCCCCCCCCCCCTCTGGACAAAGAATGACGAAGCACTTTTCAAAAATGTTTTGTTCACCAAGTTATTATGAATTTTTCTACACACCGTTAACGCATTGCTAATGTGCGAACAATTTTAAAAACAAATCACCCAAAAATGAAAGTGAAATATTCAAAGGCCTTTGCATCTCCTCTGTGCTGTTCATGGTTGAGCATGTGCGTGCGTGGTTAATCTGTTAATCTTCTGCATCAGCTGATGTACTGAGGTGTGTGTAGTGACACTGGCTGTCCCTTGCTGGGGCTTGATTGAATCCTGACAGGCTGACATTGGCTTGTGTGTGCCTCCAACAGATTTGACTGACAGCAAACATTTCTTCCTCTTGTGCTCAACATGGTTTTCTGTTTGCTCCTCCTAACCCCGGGCGACATGCTGCGGCCAACTGTTTATGAGACCAGGACTGTCTGCCAGAACAAGCGAAGTGCTTGGAATGTGTGTGTGTGTGTGTTTATTTGATGTGGTACAACACACGCAGACCCACATACAAATAAACGCTGGGAAAACACAGTTATTAGTTGTGGAACAGATAACACCTTCAGAAGCTGAAATAGGGTTAATGTTTTAATCCAATTCTTGCAACAGGAACCGTAATAAAAAGCTAGCAAAACAAAAATGTGTCTTTCTTTTACAGGACGTCTGTTTTATATCATGATTTTAAAACTGCGTTTTATTGCAGTTTTGCTGTGTGGAGAGGTTAGGAGCTGAGGCTGTCTTCTTACCTGAATAAGTTAGAACTGTCCAAATAGAGAGACGTTGAGCAGAAACATGATTACACTGTCAACATGGACTAGAGAACTGATACTTTTAAGTCTCATGTAACACAAGAAAGCAAAGAAAGGATTTCTGTTTTTAGTCCACACTCAGAAATGCAAGAGCTTATGAAGTTGTTCTGCACCACAACACCTGCTCATGATGAGAAATCTTACTGAAAACTTATTTTTCTAAAGTTTGAAGCTAGCATCCATCCATCCACTGTTCATAGCCTTACAAAAAAATCCCATAGAAATCACATGTGACTTTCACATGTGCACACATGTGAAAGTCACATGTGGTTCACATAACTTTTTACATGTGAATAATGTGTGAAAGCACTTGTATATTGTGATTTTGGAAAGTTTCATGGTAAAATCACATATGAGTCACATGTGATACACATGTGATAATCTCTTTTCCGTACACAGTCATGGTGGGATGGACTAGCCAGATTATTCATTAGTCAGATAATTTGAGTTTTTTTTTCAAGGCACTCTTGCCACCCCTTGACATAGTTGAATCCTGGTCAAAGAGCCACATCACACGTATACTGAGACTTTTAAAATCTCCACATGCCTTTATTTTTACCACTAATTAAAAGAATCATGTACTCAAACATGTGAATTTCGTTTTATGAACTGTCAATAGACTTTATTTAACAGGTGAAACCTTTACGAGCAAAGCAATCACCTGCCATCTATTTGCAGACATTTATAAAAGCAGTAAAACTTGCTGCCGTAACCATGCTCTGCAGGCGTAGTAAAACAGCAATAAGTTAGTGCAGTACCTGCTGTGCATGGAACCCTCATAAAATGCGCTGAATACTGTGAAAAACCCCAAAAGTGTAGCCTGCTCTTGGAAATGGAGCACTGGCAGCTAAAACAGCATTTAATGGGGCTCTGCGGCCCCTTAACTTTAAACACTTCAATTTGTTTGGCTGGTTTTGTGTCAGAGATTTACAGTTAAGGAGTATATCTTTACTTCCATGCTGTAGATGTCGAAATAGGTGACTCACACTTTGATTTTGTAGCCTAGGATCAGCCAGGCCAAAAGGAAGAACCCAGGAGGTTTTACCCGTACACCTGCATAAAGACCTGTGAAACATTTGAGGCTGTTGGGGAAGGCAGCTTCATTCAGCCGTAATATGACAGAATCTAGATGACAACGTGGCCCGAAGGGGTAAATGACCTTTGTGGATGAGCCCAGCGGGAGGGGAGTTTAAAGCCAGCAATGTCCTTCACGCCAGGTCAGGAACAAACCTATTTTTAGAGCTCTACTTTTGTTTTTGTTTTTTGTTGTTTTTTTATTTCTTCTAAAAGATCCTAATATCTTGTGTTTTTATGTGAGTGCATTCTGAATGTTTAGACTGATCAGACTTTCTACATCGCTGAGACCATTTGAAGGTGGAGAGAAAGATCTGCACAAGTCAGTCCCTTAGAGATGTCAGCAATTTGATTTGTGTAATGCTCCGAATCACAAAGATACATGAAAAACAGTTCATTCTTTGAAGGAGAGTTGCATTATTTGAGTATAAGTAATTCAAATTAACAAGTTATTGTTTACTGTAACACTTTATTTGAAGGGCGTGCATAAGACTGGCGTTATAAACATGACATAACACCTGTCATGGACATGAAGGAGCCTTCATGCATGTCTATGCAAACTTGCATTAAAAGTTATGTTAAAAGTGCATTATTTAGCATTATTGATTAAATGATCACATTTTTATGCAAAGTTGCCTTAAAACTTTAATTAGAAATCAAGTAAAAGAATCAAGTTTGCATTAAAAGTGTAATGATTTACCGAATGTGTCAGGATCTAGGTTTTTGAGTGCGTCTCTTCCCATCGGCTCCCTGCTGGGAGTGGCCTGGAGCAGAGCTGTGCACCTGCGGCTCGTTGGGGTCATCAGCCAGAGAGGATTTAAGGAGCGGCTCGACCTCACCTCTCCGCCGGATGATTACTCTGTGACGGTAGTCTCAAGCCCGTTAGACACTCTCTCCTGTGAACACTGTGACTTTCTTGAGGAGACCTCTGCTTGTTGTCCGCTTCTCTCACACAGTCTCTGTCTCTCGTTTCCAGGTAGTGACCTGACTCTGAGATCAATCTTCCACTTGCAGCTCCAAGCCTCACCTGCCTGCCCGCTCCAGCCTGAGTTCATTCCTGTCGGAGACACTCACCTCGGAATTCATCCTGCACCGATCCCCCCCCCCTGTGGATAAGCCTCTCCGAAGACGTAAGCAAACCCACCTGCTGTCCTCCCCTGACAATCAGTCTTCCTCTGGCCAGATCACTAACCCCCTCTCTCCGCTTCCAGAACCCGATCCAAAAGAACCACCTGCAAGACACTGATTATTGTGTTGCTATAATAAACGTCTTAACTTACTGTTGCTTCCCGTGTTTGATTCTGCATGTGGGTCAGAAGCCTACCCTCGAACATGACAGAATGACAGTTAGCTGTTCTCTAATCCATCAAGCGGAAACATGCAAAACTCCTAAACGTGAAAATAGTTCTGCACAAAATCACCATTTATCGCTGCAACTTTTCGATGCAACATACCACAAAAAAATACTTGCAGCTGTAATTGCAGCAAAATCTGACGGTGGCTGATAAAAACTGCATGAGACACTTTTCACATTTTTATTAGTAACACATTTTCTTCTTCATGTCACATAAAATTGCAATAATATTAAAGCTTACTGTTATGACTTGATAAACTGTGGAACAGTTGAAGGGTTATAAATACTTTTGCAAGGCACTCTATCTGCAAATAAAAGATCAGCAGACAAAAAATAAAAAATAGTTAATTTGCTATAACATGTTCTCTGTCAAGTGCCCTGCTAATGATTTGCCTCACAAATCTCGTCAGTGCATAATGAGGGAACAAGTGCTATTAGAAAGATGTAACTGAGATGCTTATCTTTGAAGATGCATCGGGAGCCACAGCCTCGCTGACAGGCTCAACGCTGCTTTGAGACTGCCAAGATGCAAGCGGAAATCACTGCTTTATTATGTCAGATGGAGCCAGGAGGAGACATTAGCTCCACGGCAGTATGTTTTTTTGTTGTTGTTGTTTTGTCTCTGGGACAGAACGTACATCCACTGGTTCCTTCCAAGCTTTGTTTAGAGGCAACATGACTCAGTTTTTGGGTGAAGTCAGAGGCAAATTTGAGCAGCAGCTGAGAGCGAGCATCAGTGGAACGTCCCTCCCTCAGCTCTGCTACAGTACAAAAATATACTTTGTGCAGATTGTTCTCTTTCTTTCTTTCCCTCTCTCTCTCTCTCTCTCTCTCTGTGTTTCTCTTTTCTGCAACTCTACAAATTACAGCCACAATAATGCCTGCGGCCTCCGGTTCTGGAAAGTAATATACTAAGATGGATGCATAGGAGCAGATCAGCGAGCCGCTGCAGGACAAGACTTTGGCACTTGTGCTCCCGATATCGGGGGCTTAAATCGAGAGATAATTACAGTATCACACGGCAAGCATTGTCTCACCATAATACATCACAGGATCTGAAAACACAGAGCTAATTTAAGAGTATAATTTCTAAGTGCTGCGTTATCTTGAAGGAGGAGTTATTTCATTAGCAAGTCTCAGCTCCCTCTCCAAAGACATCAGGGCGATGCTCATTTCCCAGGAAGCCAAACTCCATCAAGTGGAATTTAGAAATCCAATAAAAATCTTGATTGTTCTGTGCTTTGCGAATAAATTGAGTTGCCCTTTTAGAACTTGTAGCAATCCTGTAAACGCATCATGCTGGGGAGAAAACAACGGTTTCAAAATTAGATAATGCTTCCTGGAATGATCTGTCAATCATCAACAATAAAACTTTGAAAACATTTAATGTTCCTTCTGAAAACAAAGATGAGCATGAATTGAGCAGAGAGTGCAAAATACAGTGCCAGGCATGAGGTGGAAGCTCATATTGGTTTCAAGCTCTTAATTATTTATTTGAAGGGTTAATTTTTCCTTGGTGGAATAATTGCACAACCAAGCAACTTCAATTAATTCTAAATGCAAAAACTGAATACACAAATTTAATCGAGTCTTTTTTTTGGCACACAACTTTAAAGCAGAGTCCATGCAATTAGGTATATTTCCAAGAAGGCTTAATTCCACAGCTAGTGTGTGTGTTGGGGATCATTGTCCTCCCAGGATACCCAGTTACATCCAGCTTTCAACTATCACGTTTAGCTGAGAAGAAAAACATGATACGAACAGTCAGAAACAATAAGGCTTAAGAATGTCATGAACTGGAAACAGCCAAGTTTCCTGATAGTGATTTAAACAGTGCATGCTGTTGTAGTTCTTGTGAGAGAGATTCATGAATTTTTTCTGCAAATGTTTCTATTTTTAATACACCTAAAATATGTCTGTCTCCCAAAGGCCTGCGCCATTTCACATAAACTTTCAATGCCTTATGAGCTCAACTTTGCTCTCGTTGTCCTGAAAGCACAGCTTGAGACTTGTGTAAGTAAAAATAAAAATTCATTAACTTCAAAGAAAGGCAGGTGCTGATCTGTTCAGGCCGAACACTGGAAACAAAGTCGGAAACCACAAAGACCGTCTGTCAAATGAACGGTGGCAGCCGTGCGGTACATTAACAGCAGGGGTTAGAGGTCGAGAACAGAGAGGTCAGGTCAAACCGTGGAAGAAAAAAAACAGAGTCTGGTGGGAATGGTAAGTGGTAATTTTGAAAATGTGTGGAAAAGAAGTATGTAATAAAAAAATAGGAAAAATTAGGATCAGCGGTTCTGGGTCCTCAAATCAAGAGATTTGCTTCCAAATTGCAAGGACACCGTGTCACTGAAAGCAGTGACTGTCTAACTTCGCAGACCAATAGATCAAGAACATGCGTGTAAAAGAGGAAAGAATTTAAGTCTTCAATCATTTACTTTCAGAAATGCGATGCAAACTCATCCGGGGACTGGAACGGAGCGATTTTCAACGTTATTGGCGCTAAATGGTGATTGACCAGGACCCCTTGGCACTGAGTGTCTTCAGTGGGGAATTTATGAGTGACGTGTTTAAAAAAGAAGTCAGTTAAAATACAAAGCTGTTTTATCCATTTTAGCTTCAAGATGTTGGATTTAGAAATGATGGCTTGGCAGAAGTTATGGAAACCTCAGAATTAAGGTAGGGGTCTGTAATCTCTGAGGAATAAACAGAAAAAATGCTAACAGGTTTTTATTTTAACAGTTATAGAATCTATATAAAACACGTTGTGATGTTGTCTTTGTTCCTTTTCTATAATATGCTATGCTATAACTTTCATTTGATTTATTTTATTGTAGAAAAACTTCACTGAAAACAAAGATAAAAAATTGGACACATATTTCTAATCTATGTATCAGGAAAAGTTGGCACAATAAAGCACTTTAGTACACAAAGCAAGACTGATTTAGATTAACACCATCATCACCACACAGTATTTATTTGTTCACCAGTTACCAGTAAGTTTTTACTGACACTTTTGTTTCCTGATTGTGTATTTTTACCTTTCAAACAAACCAAAAAAAAAAGTGGTTACATTTCAGTGACTTTTGGTTTCTGGGGGCTACAGGCATGACTGTTCATGGACCGTGACTGAGCTTGGTTCATTTTAACAGCAGAGGCCAGAGATACATCTTTTTAGAAAAAAACTCCTTTATTGTGCTGTGGAAGGGCACAACCAGTTTACCCATATAATCCCACCCTCCTGTACGATACTCACAGTTTAGACCTTCGGTTGTTTTAACACCA
This sequence comes from Phalloptychus januarius, assembly GCA_902982915.1. Lineage (NCBI taxonomy): Eukaryota > Metazoa > Chordata > Actinopteri > Cyprinodontiformes > Poeciliidae > Phalloptychus > Phalloptychus januarius. The sequence goes on along the minus strand of CADWAE010000038.1, from coordinate 7,967,702 downwards.
GTATTTGATTATTGTTTGTAGACTTTTAAGCGAATTTGATCATCCAAAGGAACATGCAGTGACCACAAAGCTGAAAACATTCAATATTTCAGCCATCCTCCTTCCCTCTGCTGACTCAAAGCTGCACACCCTGTCACCTTCACAGGCAATTTCTGAGCTCTCAAGGCGAGGAGCGATTTGGGTTTGGTCCAGTGTGCTGTGACATTGGTCCTGTCAGGAGGCCTTCTGAAATGCCAACTCGTCAGCTTCTCAGTCCAAGATGGAAACTTCTCGACATGATTTAGCGCTTCCTCTTCCAGCTGTATTTTTTTCACTGATCTCAACGGAGAAATATCCACACCAACGTGTTTCAAAGCATCTTCCTCAATGCATAATGTTTCTGTTTCTAATCATATTCACTATAGCTTGCATATAAGTTCAGGAATTTGCACTGAGCACATACAGGCATCCAGTCTTTTTGATGGAATGGGTGTTGAGCTGATGAGGGAACTGTATTCATCGCGGCAAGGACGGCATGTCTTCTTCTCATCGCCGTCCCAGATTCGGGAGAGCCTGAAATGATCAACTATAGAGCAGGTGGTTGCATAAAAGCTGAAAAATGTATTCCAAGGAACTTTTCCTTTGTAAAATAAAGGCTTTTTTTTCCATCAAAGAGTGAGCATACCTCCAGGATGATCTGCATCAGTCGATTTTGTCCTGTTACACACATTTTGATGCTGGTGTGATTCCAGCAGAACCTTCTGAATAAAAACCAGGGCTATAAATCACTGCCAAGCTCGTGGGATTATAAAGCAAGACACCACATGGTGTAGGGCTGTCTTTGTTTTCCCCGCTCACTCATTATACAAAATCTGTCAGCCCTGAAATGTTGACAAGAATGGTGTTGGCTGGGAACAGGCAGCTAAGCAATCAGAGCACATTGCAGGAGAGCTGGAACAAAGTTTGCGCTTTATTTAATAATGAGATCAAAAGGAAATTAACAAACCTTTTAATGAGGGATTAATGAAGTGCTACATGCTTTATTTTTAACTGACTTTTCATGTAATGACATGTGTTAAAGGAAGAAATGCACCAAAACAGAACTAATGGAATATTTTGACCTGCCAATACCAATATCAGCAGATTTCTTTTTAATTAGAATCACAATTATGGCGAATGAGCTTATCACACTTTCAGATCACCAAATATTAAAGGTAGATTTCTAAAAATAAGTTTCAAATAATACTTTCATTAAGGTAAAAAGCCCTATTAAAACCAAACTGAGTTCTTTGTAAAGATGTCATTGCCCATATTCTTAAATCACTCATTAATCTGAACTGTGGAATCAACAAAAAATGTTTTCAGTAGAAAGAGCCACACTAAAACAAAGTAAGTTTAAATGTGTCATGAAGAAAGATATCTAGAGAAAGAATTGAGTTATATGTGATGACGCGTCATCTACTGGAAATTGTTGATGGAGGCTTGGAGCTTGAGGGTTCGGTTTCAGCGAACTGACTCCTGCAAAATATTCATTTTACATCTGGCATAAAACAAACACCAACCTTTTCAGAAGAGCATCGTTTCGTCAGTCTAGTGCTAGCGACTGGAGCTGCTTTGCTGTTACAGAACCTGGAACTAGATAAAAGACCATAACCATACAGCGAAGAGGAGGATGAGTTTAATAATAAAATAGAACATGTACATTTTTAGGATGTGACATTTTTTGTAAAACCACTCTTCTGTCAATGATTGTCACTCTCCTTTTCTTATTGGCAAAGGGCTCATAAACAAAACAACCTCCTAGACATACAGTACTAACCTTTTTTTATGATTTCCAAAGAAGCCTGACTTTCTTTGACTCGTTTAATGTGGTCTTGCGTAATAGCCCTCGGGGATTTTTGAAGATAGTTTTAAATTTTAAAAATTGTTGTCAACTTTTAGTGACCATGTAAATCAATTTCTTCATAATTTTCTATAGCACATGTAGACCCATCCAAAGAAGTTGACCTATGATCAGGCAAAAAAACCCTTTTGGCAACTTTGTGGTCTGAGAGTGTTATGTTGCAATTGCAGTGAGTCCAGTCAATTCTTGCCATTGACATACAATTAATGGTTCTCAAGAGAGAACCGATGGGAGTTTATTACATAGCAATGATGCTTGAAGAGAACCAAATTGAGAACAGCACTTCATTGTGAAGGGGTGGCCAATGACCAACTATATCTGATGTAAGATCTAATATAAAATGTTAAGGAGACATTTTTTGAAAAGTGGTGCACTTTGTTCTGTCCTTTAGAATGGAAGATGTAGCTCTCTACATTGATCCTCTTGAGTTACTTTTCGTATCTTCTAAGGTTTAATGAGTTGTTTTGTATTAATGAGGGGTCACATTGCTGCCGTGATTTGTGTTTTCCAAACACCTAGAGGCAGTCTAAAGAAGAATTCGTCAACACATCAAAGAGAATAGCTGCTGAAAGAGGTGTATGACCTGCCGTTAAAGGTGGAGACCATGGAGACGCCGCTGGGCAGTGAAACTAATAAGAAACAGCTGAAAAGACAACTGAGCAGGTAATAAGTTCCTTATGGGGGTTTCATTGTAAGTCAACCACCCTGAGACTGAACAGTAAGAGAAAACCTAAACCTAACCCTCCACACTTTGAGCATCAAAACCACCGTGCTGAATGACCCAGCAAAGGCCTTGGAGGACATTAGGAAAGTGACCAAATGTCTCTGGAGACAGGAATCCAAGGTTCAAGAGAAGGACAAAGAGGAACCATCTTGAAAAACTAAGCATGTATCACATGCAGGCTGATTGGCTGGTATTGATCATTCCTACCAATAGGATGGTAAGGCTGGTTGAAGAATAGCTTGAGGTGCTGCTCATGCCAGAACCAACAACAGGCACAAAGCAAAATACCAATAGAAACCGGCATCAACCATATCTTTAAGACCCAAGATGCAGGAAAGGCCTACTTACCTTTCCTGCAGAGGTGGTCTAGCACTTAATGTGAGGTGTAAGACGGAAAAAGGCAAAACATGCACCAAATTCAATAACAAAATGGCTGAAGAGGTAATTAGAAACATATTTGCTGAGTTTGGGTCCAGCAGTCAAAGTGTGAGGCACGGTCAGGGTTGAAGAAGAATGAGAGGGTTAAGATTCCAGCTCCGGACTGGCAGACGGATGATAGGCAACCAAAGTAAAGACAGGGGCAGTGAAGAGTAAAGATCCAACTTTAAAGTATGAACAATCTTTAAAACATTACTTGAAAACCTTTTACTTCTCAAATTTAACTGTAGGTGAACTTTGGCAGCAATTGAAAACACAAACCTGCCTTACAGTGTCTATTTTTTAAAAAAGAATATAAAGAGGAGCAGCAGCCTTATCGGCTATTTCTGGAAAATAATTGATTTTAACCTCAAGCACTCAAGCAGGTGATGCTAATATAAAGCAGCAAGTTTCTATTTGAGAGTCAGAAGAATTTATGATTGCAAAAGCAGCTAAAAATGTTGGCTGCTGACGGTGTTACTGATAAACATAAATAATTTTCTCTGCCTATGTTTAAATGTTTTTAAATGTAGCTTTGATCTTTAAGCACTACTTTAAGGATTATAAGTAACTTCATGGGAATGACATAATTTTAACAGAAGTTTTTGTTAATACATTTCCAGTCAGAGATTTGTATATGTAATGTTTTAATTTTGGGTTTTTAATGATGCAACAGAACAACTTTGTTCACTGTGATTAAGTGTAGGCATGGGTAACTTTCAGGTGGACACTTATGTAAATATTTTTGGGCGTGTGTGCATTTGTTTGAGCCATCTGGTGTAATTCTGGCCCTCTGTGGGTGAGAGCAAAACACCAATAAATCCAAACGTCTTTACACAATGTCTGTTTTTAGAAGCCATTGCTGCTGAATCATTCCATCCCGATACAAAAATGGCTCAAATGAATCATCAAAAGCCTAAAATGAAAACAACATTAATGTTCACAATGATTAGAAGAATTAACCAAAAGTGTTTAAATTAAGAAAGTAGAGAAATCAAGGAAAGAATAAGTTAATAAATAACGTTTGTGCCCTCGTGTCAAAGTTGTGACTTCAGTTGGTTCTCTTCAGTGTAACACTAAGATTTGAGTCCACATTTAATCTTTTTTGTCACTCCTGGTCAGTCACACAGAAGGCTATGGAACGAATCCCTACATGTACGAACAGAGGACAGAGAAATGCTACGATGGCTGAGGACGAACCACAGAGGTTCAAGAAGGAGTGATAAAAAATTTTATCAGGACTCTGGGCAAAGCTAATGCTCCACTTAGCTAAGCAAAATTAACTCCTGTGACTGATAAACCCTTTATATCTTTCTCTCTTTTTTTTTCTGTCTACAATATGCATTTCACCTCTCAGCCCTGTGATATTCAGCATCGGCACAGATACAGCAACTTCGAAACAACAAAGCCGTCAGGAATGCAGCATCACAGGACACACAGGTAGCACGGAGTTAGGAATTAACAGGTAAAACGCAAACAGAAATTGAAGCATAAAGTCATTTTAAAACACTGAAACACCTTTTGTCAAATAAACCAAATTTAACATACAGATATGTACATAATAATTCCAGAACTGTAAGCACAAAATAGTGTCTAGGAATGTTACCTCTTAACCTAATGTGTGAAGGGGTGTTTGACCTCTGCATCTGTCCTCATAGCTGTGATGAACAAACAGTACCCTTTGGTATAGGTGAGGTTTGGAATGATGTGGTCCTCAGCTTGATAGTAATAGTAATAATTATAGTGATGGTTTTCATCACTCCAACGTTGTTTGTCAAAGTCGTAAAGAGTTAGAAATGCTACCCACTTAAGTATCACATTTAGTACTGTCATCAAGAACAGAAAGCACCCCAGTTGCAGTAATTTGATTTCCTCTCTGTCTCTGTGAGCCGACCCACACACAGAATAGCAGCTTTAGAAAGTCAGCAGACATCATGAACACCTCTGTCCTCTCGTGCTGCAAGTCCTCGACATCAATGTTCTCACAAAAAAAAAATAAAAAAAGGAGCTGCAGCAGCAACGTAAGAATAAAGTGTAAATAAAATGCTTCAGTCTCGTAGCTAATCCTCTCTCCTGGTGAGCGCTCTGACTCAGACCCGTATACTCACCCCGTGCCGAACAAATTAGCCTCTGAGATTTATTCGTTGAGACGAGGCAGCTAGAACAGAATCGTTTTCTCCTTTCTGACTTAGTGTGTGTCTGCCGCTACGCTCCGATTAAAGCATAGTCTAAGCGTACGTGTCTCCTGATTTCAGCGCCAGCAGCTCTGAGTCCTTTGTGTGGCAGCCGTTCAGGTGCTCGGCGTTGCACTCGTGGTGGTACATGAAGGCCGGCACCTCGGTGATGGAGGTGGCCGTGTAGGACGTGGAGCGCATTGAGCAGTGGTCCTTCCGTCGCTGACCCCACTGGGTTTTGTACTGCATCCACTGTCTCTTCAGAGCTGCCTGCACCTGAAGTACACAAAAAATGTAAAAAAAAAAAAAAAAAGATCTGCCCCAAATTCAACATCTTTTATTTTAATCCTCCTGTCTGCTCTCCTAATGATTCCACCAGACATTTAGATTTACATCATGTGGTTTCAGTGTGGGGTTAGAGGGCAGACACCACATAACCAACATTATATGAGAATATTAATCAAACTGACACTGATCGTAACTGACGCAGAGCCTTGCACACTTATTCGGACCACGTTTTTACACTTTTGTCAGGTTACAGCCACAGACTTCGATGTATTTTGTTGGGTTTTATGAGACTAACAGATTGTGTGATTCTGAAGGGAACGAATAAATGTTTCTCTGATATTTTTCTAGCTAGTAAGAATCTAAAAAAGCACAGCGTGCATTTGTATTCAACTATCCTGAAGCAAAGCTCAAACAGAAAAACATCTTGAGCTGCATTTTGAGATGTAAATCTATTGAAAATGTTCTTCCTATGGCTGCAAATCTACAGGCTGAAAATGGTATAAGAATTCACAGAATAGTTCATGTTCATCAGATTTATAACGGGGTTTTGACTGGGCCATTTTAATTCATAATTATGCTGAGCTGTAAACTATTTCTTTGTAGTTTTGGATGGAGGGCTCATAACAATAGGAGTGCAAAATTTAATCCAGACATTTTTACCATTAGTGGCGTAACAAATTTGTTCCTATAACAAATAAAATCTAAAAGGTGTGAGTAAAAGAGCTTCCAGTATTTTCCTAACATTTTATAGTTTGATAAAATAACAGGGTGCATATTTTTCCACATCGACATGTTTTGCAGCCATTTCAGTGTCAGAGAGGAACTTGAGAAATTAGTTCATTAATGGAGTCTTACTGTGAGCATCTGACACAGAAAACACTTTAATAAGCAAATTAATCAAATCTATGTTGTAACATCTCAAAATCCATTTCTAGCCTGATGACTTACTGGAAGTAATCCCTGAAAACCCCTCTGTTTCGTCTTTAATGCGTTAATCATCATGATGTTATATAAAGAAACGTAATTATCTCACAAATACAAAATTCAACAGGGATGGGGACTGACAAGAGTCAGATGGACTGACAAAGACAGGGAAGGATTCTTGTGGATTCACCATGATGAGCAGAACAAATGTAGTTTGTTGGAAAATTGTTGCAATCATTAAAATACTTAAGGAGTCAACAAGTTATTTAAACCTAATTAGTGCAGTGAGCAGCTTCTGACTCATTAAAAAATATTTCGGACTCAACTTTTTTCACCTACTATTTGCTGTCTCAGCATCTCATTCACAAAGCAAACAGCACTAATGGCACGCCCACGCAAACTCAGCCGCCGTTCACTACAGCTGTTAATGTCTATTGTTTTGCGTCAGGTTTTAGTTGCCTTTCCTCACAAATTAAATATGAACTTCTGCAGAGAATACAAAAGGTGCAATGGTGAGCGAGAGTCAGAGAGAAAGAAATGGTTTCTTAAAGGTCAAAGGATCTCTGCAAAACTGCAATAACCATATCTCACCATGTCAGAAAGAAAAGTTAAGATTGGCCTTTCTGAGTCATAAAGCATATTGTCAAAATTGAGAAAAATAATTTACCAACATTTCTTATTTTCACTTAGTGTTGTTTGTTGGCCAAGCATTCCCTCTTACAGAGAACAGGCAATTGGGTCAGACTGTACACGGTTTGTGAGGAGAGGATTCAGGATCCGGTTTGGGCTGAAACAAATCTGAGCCATAGAGAGAATCATGCAGCCCCCAGAAGATCTAAACAGATGACCAAACTAGGTCTCTTGACCTAAACAGATTTTTGCTAAGTGACAGATGCAGGGAGGATGAAGTGACCGTTAGCCTTAAAATGAAAGAAATTCATCCATGACTCATAGTCCAATGATCCTTACTTTAAAGAATCAGCGATTCCTTTTATGAACACTTATGTAACAGTCTCGGCATTCTGACTTCAACATGAACAGAGTTGACCCGCTGCTTGAGGTCCACTATGCTTACTGTAGTTCTCCTTTTAAACAGTAGATGTCTCTGCGGAGAAAATCTGCTTGCGTTCAACAAGTGGTGAAAAAAAAGCAACTGGAGAAAGTCAGTTCTTCATATAAAGTTTAGTGATACTTTTAGGCATTTCAAGTTTATATAACATTTTGCTGTGAATATTCACTCTTTTCATTCAGCCTTGCACGTTTTTGTTGTCTTTTACACTCCTTCTGGGTCTGTACTGCAGTACTGAGAGGCGGTTTGTTGGGGCAACAGTGACAAAGTGAGTCAAACATAACAGCTCATAGTTGGTAGTAGAGATGATTGCAGAGACAAGTTGGTGAGAAGGTGTGAAGTTAGAGGCATCAAAAGCAGAATGATGATAGTTCAGTAAATGCACATTGCCACATTAATGTAATGTAAATGATTGTATCATGAGTTTTTTTTATTCAGACAAATCAAAGGCAGGGCTTATCTTTGAAATCATATCACAAAATCATTTAGTGAAAATTTGTTTTTGCCCGGGTGTACATAATTACACCATGAATTCAACCTTTAAGACAGCCAATCAAAATTTAGAAAAAATAAATACACATTCATTTAATATCACTTGCTCTGTACCATTATTATAATTTTAGTGATATGTAGTGGAAGAAATGTGGCTCATTTTATGAGTAATGATGCTCAAACCTTTCTGCTACTGTTCTATAGTACATTTTTACAGTTCTAGGTATATTTTTCTACAAGAACGATTTCATTTTGCCTCAAAAGTATCACACATCAACTTGGAGGAGCACTTATCAGTTCTCACTCATCACATCTCAAAACCTGCAGTGCTGCGCTGATACTTTGTAAAGATTTGCTTAATGAAAGACATCTGTGCAGATATGTCATGCATGCTCATGTCATGCCATGCTTTGTGGGGACATGTTTGCACTAATTAGACTCCATACTGGAGTGCGATCACGCCAGAAGGTCAGTGTAAACCAGTTTGTTCAGAGCAGCTCACTAATACTGGTGTGAGTCGCATAGCGACGCAATGATATTAATGAAGCTGCTAATTGTCGTAATGAGACAAAAGAGCAGCTGAGGCTTAAAGCTTCCATGTAGGACATCTTGGTTGATGACACAAACACAACTTGGAAGCTGTTTGTCTTGCTGCCCTTGTGCCACAATGGAGCCATTGATGAAACAAGGCAGGTCTGTGCAGTTTGGCCTTGAAATAAAAAAAAAAGTGAATTGAGCCCATCCCCAGAAACCCTTGTCCTGATTAAGGGAGCATGAATTGGTGATTATGTGGGTGGAGAAAAACAAACCCTGCTCGCTGCCCTGTGACAGGTTGTGTGCTTGCCCTTTAAACATATGCACCACACATTGTTTTCATTCAAAGAATCGTTTACATCGTTTCGGATGATTCTCCTGGCTGCTCGTGTATGAGTTAATAGCTGACCTGTTTTACAAAATAAAGGCAGAAATCCTAACTCCACAGTAGGAGGATTTTTGTCATTTGCGCCAACATCTGCTTGTTGTGTGTTTGACTGTTTTGGCCTCTCTTTTTATGAACTCAGGCCTCCTGCTTGAGTACATAAAACAATATGTCATCGTCTAACTGAGGGATGGACTGTCAACAGGACAAGTTTTTATTCCACATAAAAGACACAGAAACGGCCGAAGCTATTCCTTCCCCATGAACTTTTTCATATTTTGTCATCTTACAACCACAAAATCGTTGTGAAACAGAATAAAAAGAGAACTTTTTGTTTTACTAACAAAAAACAGAACATTTGTTGAGCATGACTATATGCTGACAATATGCCAATATTTGTATTTGATAAATTAGAATTTAAAAGTTTGTTTATTTTAGTAACTTAATTCATTAAGTGAGACAGCATGGATTACAGTAATTACACACAGACTCTGTTAATTATGATGGTTTTTCATATACAGCTAATGGAAACATAATAGAACATTACATTAATAAAAGCTTTTTAATACATAAATTGGATTTATTATAAAGTATGTTTAACACTTGCAAAAATAATTAATTATTTCAGAAGTGCTTCTGCATTAAACAGATAGGAAAATGAAACATCCATCTTTTTTCTCCTACACCACAATTAAATACTGCTTTGTTTTGTGAAAACCCAATTAAAATAATTGAAGTTACTGACTATACCATGAAAAGATGAAAAAAAAATTCAGAGGTGCAAATTCTTTAGCGCGCTGCTGAGAAACAAGTTGTCAAGTTACACCCTTTTGCTCTGCCAAAATCCTACACAGATGGTTGAGTTTAACTGTCTGCTCTTTGTACGCAGTTTAAGCTGCAATGCACCAGAACAAGGTGATAAAAATCTTCAATTCAAGCTTCTTGAAGACATGGAGCTTAAAAACATCTTTCACTCATTGAAGCTGGAGAGCCAAGAAGTCTCCTCAAGCTCGTTAACCTCGTAAGCAAATGTTCATAAGAGATCTAAATCATTGGTTGGGGGAAGTGTTTGAATCCAGCTAATGCTGTTTGTCTCTCAGCTGCCGACAGATTTAGAGAGGCTGGCATGGGGACGTGAAAGGAAAGTTAATTTCCAGTTAAGCTCGGCATCCCAAACAGTCGTTATATGCCTAGTCTGAGTCGTCACTTGATGTGACCTTTCCACATTAACATCATGAAGACTGGGTTTCTAAGGGACAAGCACCAAAACGAATTAAAAAAATAGTACAAACAAAACATTGTCGTTGCGTTTACTGTCCATGTTTCCCATTTGGACATGCTGTCAAGAGCAGCATGTCCAAAATCCGAACATGTCTTAGCTGATGATGCCAGATGTCCCAAATAATGCCTCAAGCAGTGAGCAGCTTTATGGCTGAGCCTGTCTCAGGATAACAGGTGGATGCTGACCTTTACAAAAGGGCAATTGCCCCATTCACGACAGCAATGTCATGTCAAACATGGCACCAGATTACCAGAATTATAAAGCAATAGTCTAAAATGAGGTTAATTGATAACTAATTTATCTTCTAACCAAATAGATATACTAATACTTTTAAAAGTTGATTTTTTAGAACTACAGACATTTTTTTACAGCTTAAAGATCTTTGTTAAGAAGCCATGGACAACTCACCCAAAGAGGGGTGAGTTTTCTCTGGCAACGAGGAAGACTGACTGTGATGTTGCCCCTCCCTCACTGTTTCAGTGTCCTGCTGCGACACATGGCTCTGGTTCAAGTGAAAGATAATTGGGTGTTTGGAAATTTGTAGTGTGAAAGCTGAAGAAGCGTTGTCCATTATCTCTTTTTCGGTAATGTGTGTGTTTCTTTTTTTTAAGTAAAGTTGGGATGCATGTTAAACAGCAAAGCCTAGGCTAGTGAATCCAATGTAATTAACCAGCTAAAATTAGTTATTTAGTTTCAGTGGTAATATTTGAAGAAAAAAAGGCAAAAAGAGAAAAAATGCTACAGAATTAGCAGGTTTACTTAAGCCTTGTACTCACTGCATTTTCCGCTTTACTTTTTCACCACCAATACTTTTTTTTAAAAGGACCCGCTGTTGAATTTAATTATTAATTAATTCTTGTAAGATTCTGCTAAAATTTAATCAGAGATTTTTTGTTTAAATGTGCTCAACTAATAAAAGTATTTCCATATTTCACTGTCATAAGTGTATGTAAATATTGTATATATAGACAGCTGTTGGATGCTAAAGAGATTGTCGTTATACTAGCCCATATTCTCTCACTTTCAAAATAACAATAAACCAATGTGACAGCATTATTAAAAGCTTAATACAAGAGGGTTTATTAGTTTATCAACAGCAGCAATACAGCAGTCTCTTTTTGTTGTTCATTAACACATTTTTCCTTGACAATTTTCCTTGTTTCTCTTGGTATTTAACACTGTTTCATGTCCCCACAATTGTAAATATAGCTAGTGTATTTTTGTTTTTCATTCCAGCGCATGGAGACTTTCCTTTGGTATCCTTTCTGTCTCTGGTTTGGGTTCTGCTCCTGAACCTTCCCTGACATCCATCTCTATTCTTAGATGAAAATCATGGGAAAAACACCAGTATTTACATTCCAGGCTTTTTAATAAAAATTAGGAGTGCTCCTTACCTCTCCATTGAAGAAGCAGAATATTGTTGCCACCAGCAAACCCTTAAAAAACAAAAAAAAACATCATTAATTTCCCTCCAGGCATAAATAAATTTATCCATGATCAATAAAATTTGGTTAGCATGTTCAGGACTAAAAGGACCCACTAAGGATCGAATCATAAAATACAAGCTGCTGGACAGCAATGTCACTCTCTACTGTTAAATAAATTGTTTGTTCCTGAAGAGGATATGTGTAAAAATTGACATTTTCAAGATTATTTGAAATTTCCACAGTGTTAAGCCTAATGGCTTCTGCCAGTACTTGACCAGAGTTGGAAGGCTAAGCTAGTTGCTAACTGGTTAAATTAAACAACTCATTTGGGTTCAAAACAACCAGAGCTTGACACCAGACCACCGATTCTGTGCAGATCTCTCATTTATGGTAACTGTGCACAGCAGCCAGCAAAGACTGAGCTACTAGGCCATAGTAACAACAATAATTAAATTTGGTTTATTTAAACAGCCCTATTTCACAACAAAGGTTATCTCATTGCAAAACAATTAGATCCAATGTATATCCAGAAATATATATTCAATTCAATTCATTCATATAGGGAGATTCAAAGATGTTGTGAAATACGCTTAGAGAAGCTAAAAACACATGATGAACAAAAAACCCCTGGAATTTATATCAATCCTGTAGAGTCTCAAACCTGTTTGACACATATGTGTATGTAAACTTCTGATCCCAACAGGAGCAACACAAGTACTATCTGAAAAGTGAGTCAGAACCTTTTCTATTCAAAATGTCAACAACAGGAGGGGAGAGTTTTACTCTGGATGCAAACTGAGGTTTGGGTTCCATATAAAAAAGTGTTATTTTAATATTACAAGCAAAATGCTTTGAATATGTTTCCCTCATTTCTACCGTAATATAGATATGACTTGCTTGGAATGGCACCCATTCACAAAGCATTACTGCAGCACTATCATAATTTTTAATGCACTGCTCCTTTAACTCTGGGTTGAGGAACTACTTTATCTGGCACTTTAAGTTAGATGAATGCCGTATCTCGGTACCTACCTGATAGTGCATGAGTATGTGCATGACATACTCGTAGACCTCGCCGGCCAGACGGTTCTCCGGCCGCCAAGGAAAGATGACAAACTGTATCCCGAGCAGGGGCACCAGGATCAGGGTGGCTCTCACCGCCTTCATGTACATGTTGGACTCGGCTCGGTGAGTGTCTCGCAACTTTGTCACCAGCACTCTTATGATATTCAGCAGGAAGAAGAGGTTAACCTAAGACAACGACGATTTTGTGTTCAAGCAAATGTCACTCTGCGTCAACAGCCGTAAATAACGACGAAGATTAAGTGGAAGCAGCAGACTTACAAGAAGGGCTGCCACTATGGGTCCATGTACTGCGTAGAGCAGATGGGTCTCAACGCTCATCCAACAGCTACAGCGAGAAAAACATCTCAGTTAGAACCGTTCGCTGCCCAAGATACACACGAACACACACATTATGAAAACACATATGTGTACAGGCCGGCACGCTCTCACTCCGTCGCGCACGGCGCTGCACATGTGTAAACCTCTCTCTGTTTATTTGCACAAGTTTTATGGAACATTACTCACTTGTCATCAAAATACTTTTTCCTCGCTACGGCGTGGATGGACACGGGCACCAGAGGAAAGCCTGGAAGGGAAAAACACAACCATATGAGGCAGCATTCATTCATCATCATGCATCCCTGAGCTGTGCTAAGCTTCTTTAGAAAATATGGTGTTACTTTATAAAATATCTCTGAAAGTTTTGCTTTGATATGTCTTCCAATCCTAATTTTGTTTCATTGGTAACAAATGAAAAGCCACATGGAGTTTTTTCAGTGACATTTCAGTCTAACTTGAATTCTTCCAGGGGAGACTAGGCTCATATTTTTTAGACTTCTTTGTGTAGTTTATTTTCATACACCAAATGCATTATGCAACAGATCAACTGCAGATGGACCAGAAAAAAATACTTTTCTTTATCCATTCGCACAAAATCACACAGTATACAAATCCATTTAATTCCTTCACATGTTGCTGCACTGAAGCCACAAATGTTAATGTATTCTATTGAAATGTAGCTCGTCATTGTGAAGCAGAAACAAAAAGTTAGTGGTTATTGGTATTGGGCTCATTTAAGTCAAGTCAAGTCAAGAAGTTTGTAGTTGCAACAAGACAAAATATGAAAAAGGTCAAAGGTTATGGACACTTTAGTAAGGCAGTATTGTCACTTCCAAGGAAACATGGCCTCAAGGACTTGAATATTAAAATGGTGACAATTGTTGGACACACTGGTTCAAAAAAAGGGAAAGCTTTGATTCACTAGCTTTGACTAAAGTCGTTTAAGTCAAATAAACCCACCAAAGGGCTTATAAAGCTGCCAGCATGTCCACAATCTGACATTCTGTGTCAAAACCAGTAGCTGGAGTTATAATTCTAAATCCTTGATTTTATGAAACAGCCTTATGACAGTTTTCTATGTCAGCATGAATGACACAACAATGCACTTTGCACACACACACACAAAACTCACCCCAGCCTAGTAGGTAGTACCAGTGCAGGTGCTGCTCCTCTGCAAACACAGCCACCACGATGAGAGTGTGCAGGTAAATGCCCTCACAGAGCATCCAGAAATAGTTGCAGCCCAACATGTACATGTGGAAGAAGTGGAGAACCTTACAGCTAACCTGCAGGGAGGGGAAAAAATACGAGAACTGATTATTTGTTGCACCTTTGCTTTCACAAATATTCTCACCTGGTTTGCATTTTAACATGGTATTTTATTGAGATTTCCCCTGGAAGACCAGCAAAAGTAAAGTTTTGAAGAATTGTGAAGAAGGAAAATATTCCTTTTTTTTTTTTTTGCAGATTTTGTACTTTTGAAACTAAAACACATTTCATTTACTTCATCATGCAATACTTGACAAAGTACGGAGCCCCTAAGGGGACATGGAGAAAAAAAAAAAGGAAAGAAATCCCGACATATTATCTCGAGATCCCGACTTTTTTTTTTTTTTTTTCCGCGGGATCTCGAGAAACTAAGTCGGGATCTTGAGATAAAAAGTCGGGATCTCGAGATAATAAGTCGGGATCTCGAGATAATAACTCGGGTTCCCGAGATCTCGACTTAGTTTCTCGGGATCTCGAGAAAGTAAGTCGGGATTTCGTTCCTTTTTTTTTTTTCCTCCATGTCCATGTCTCCGTAACAAAGTATGAAGTCTCAGAGAAATTTATATTGTTGCAGATTTGTATATATGTATTTTGCAGCATTTGTATAAAAAGGATTCAGTTTAAGCACATCATCTCAGCACGACATCAAAAAAAGCAGAAATGATCTAGTGGGATGTTTCATTGCTTTTGGCAGACAAACGTTAGGAGGCGTTATGCTTCCCGGGCTGAAAAGACATTTATTCATTTACCCCCTTTGGAGGTGAGTGGAGTTGAAAATGGTGATTTTTGCTCGAAAGTCAGAGGCATCTGTGATTGTGTTTTTTGAACAATGCAAGAAATAATTGCAAAAAATAGCTAATGGAGAACTACGTGGTTATATGCTACTTATGAAACCACTGCTGCAATGCAACAAAATGACAGCACATCTCATTATGGTTTCTGTTCCTTGATTAAGTCATTACATTAAGAAGTGATGACTTTAATGATATATTATTATCATGTCAATCTCATCAAACCACAGCCTGCTAATGTTATAATTATCGACACACTTGTTGATGTGCTACAAGTCGTAGATCTTCTACCGACTGTCAAAAAAGAGCAAAATGACTGAATGTGCTGAAAATCTTCCTCACTCGCTCATTTTCTGAAATCACTTAATCCTTCTCAGGGTTGTGTGGGGACTGGAGCTGATCTCAGGCGAGAGGCGGCGTGCACGCAGGACAGCTTGCCTGTCCATGTCGTGGCCGACACACAAAATAAACAGCCATGCTCTCTGTCACTCACGCCGAAAGGCACATTTGAGTCACCAGTCAATGTAACTTGGATGTTTTCTGGACAAAAAAGCTGCAGAAAATCCACCAACTTGCAAAACCGTTCATTATGGAAAGTCTTGTATAAAAGAAACAAAGAGCCTTTGAAAAATAATTAAATGTAATCATATTTTAATCTAAAGCTAGCTGGTATTTTGAGGACTCAACAAACAAGTACCTTTAAGTAGTTTCAAATGAATTGGTGTTTTCTTTTCTTTGACACATCTGAAAGAATTTTCATAGTCGACTTAAGTATCTTCCTAAACTGATGTAGTTTCAAAGGACATCATTAAACTCAGGATTGTGAGGTGCCACAAAGCTTTGTCCTAGGCACCCACCACACAAGTGTTCAATTTGTCAAGTTAGTTTAGAGCAATGCAGTTGCTTATTATGCTGCAGGCCAAACCAGACTTTGTATCACAACACCACAGAAAATAGAAAGCGCATGTTTTCTTGGTAAGAACAAATCTTTCCTACAGTCTACAATTCCTAAATCACAACCTCCGAAAGCAGGCTCATTCATCTCACAGTGGCAGTGATTAATTTAAAAATGTTTCCCAACAGGCACATTTGACTCCATGCCAATGCTACTCCTGATTTCTCTTTCTGCGTGTTTTTCAGAAGCAGAGCCGCAGTGACTAATTTCGTTTTGACATGCAGCGGCAACCAAGCAAAACTTGACCATGCTGCATGGGAGAGCAACAGCTTCAATGAAAACCTCTTTTGACAAATTTCGACAGCGAGGGATTTAAAAAGGGGAGCCACCACACGCAGCACCTATCATTATCAATGTGAGGAAACATTGACGATGAGGTTTGTCAGTGTTTTCTACTTCTTGGACCCATTTATGAAGCTTATGTGTTGGGGAGATTTGGAGAAATTGAGCAGCAGCATATTCAGAAAAGCTCCAGCTGCAGCCTCCAGTGTTTCTAATTGTTGCTTTGTTTCAGGAGAGAGATGCTTTAAGCAGGGGGTGATGGGATTGGGGAGGAACGTCAGCCAAATTCTATATTCCCATCTCTTCTTTGAGAAGCGCTTTGATTGTCTGAACTACTTTTTTGAACCACTTTAGCTAAATGTTTTTTTTTAAAGGTTTTTAGTACCCATTCCACCAGGTTTCACTAAGCTAGAGAATCTTGATTGTATGCGCTTTTATTTGGGGCAAAATAAAAGTGAAGATGATATAATTCTTTTGTTCATATTTAGAAAAAATTCTGAAAAACCTTTTCAGAGGCAGGCGCAGTGGGCATTTGGCTATGGAGGCTGCCGTTGTTTTGATTTCCAAGGACGAAAAGACAAATTTATGTTCAAGCCTGATAGCGAGACATTCCTACGTGTCAGATTTATTGCCTCTGCCTAAGCAGAGCTCGGAGTTCCACAGACTTCACGTCAGCTTCCAGTGAAGCTGCAAAACTGCAAGAGTAGAAAAGAATGGAATGTAGAAAACTAGCGCTCATTGGTGTGTAGCTGAGGAGAGACTAAATTTAACTTGCTAGAGTGGCACAATAAATATACTGTTATGTGTCATAGGTTTATATTTCATTTAGCCTGGTATAATAATGTTTTACTTCAGGAAAGTGTAAGCGATTCCATTTTAAATGCTGTGCCATGGTATATTGCAGCTGAATGGACTTCAGTCGTAAAAGCAAATCCTTCAGGACAAACCATATACTAGCATTTTTTAAACATTTAATTTTATATATATATATTTTTTTTTTATATATATATATATATTTGAATACAGGTATGAAGATTTAAATGTACTTATTTTTCAAACTGATTTTTTTCAAACCAGATGTTTTCACTCACTGTATAAAAACAAAATTTTTTTTCCAACTAACTTGGATGAAATTTGACTGGACTTTCCCTGTTTTAGGTCAGAACTGGTCAGTTTGTAGGCGGCCTTGCTCTGACCACAATTTGGCCACAGGATTCAGATCTTTTGCGACGATTACTACAAAACATTGACTTTGTTGTCTCTGAGCCACTTTACTAAACGTAAGGTCAATATTGTCCCAGAACATTTGAAAGAATAGAAGTAGTAGTAGTTCTCTAGTAGTAGAACAGTAGAAAAGAATAGAAAATACACGACAAAACTGTATCTGTCATCTTGTTTTATCAAGGCTGAACTAAATGTTTTCTAAGTTTAGCTAGGTTTTAACTCTTGGGCTAACCAACTTTTAAATTTCTCTGCTGTTAAGTCTTCACAACAAACTTGCCTGGACTTAGCTCATTATGTGTAAAGTGTCCTTGCTTGTTCATTTTTTTACTACCACCCCAATGTCATGCAAGCTTTTTTTACGTGATCAAAGTCCCATCTCATCCGTACGTTTAGATGTTTCTTTAATATTTCCAAATAAGTTTACTTTTAATGCCATCTATTCGGTAAAGTGCAAATCAGACACTGATTAGATGATGATGCTAAGCAGGTAAACTCTATAAACTTCTGTGTTTAGGGTTGAAATGACTGCACCTAGCCATGTGGCTACCAACATTATGACTGAGAAGAACCTGGTTTATTAAACAAGAAAACCCTTGGAATTAATTTCTTTCACCAGATTTGATTTAAAATACAAAACATTCACTTATTTTAATTAGCTATGCAAATATCTGAGGTCTTATTAAGATCTGTAAAGCATTATACACAAGTGCATTTTCTGTCTGGCCAAGTATTAAATTTTTAGCTGATTAAGGGAGGCAATTATGTATTTTGTTGTTAATTTACGCTCATATTGAACAAATATTATTTAAAAGTTATTTTAATTCAGAGACAATTTACTAAATGAAATGCATTATAAAGGCAAACTTTACACAGGCAAAGGTAAATAAAAAGATGAATGAAAAATTAAGTTGTTCTCAAAAGATACTTTTGATTTGAGAAATTAATCTTATTTTAATTTATTTAACATGACTGGATATGGGAATGTCTGATAATACAACAAGTATATTCTGACATAAGGCGACTCACCGGGTTACTGGCCACCACTTTGGGATTGTTGACCACGGTGGTAAGGTACATGATGGTGAGGGCAGAGTTCAGCACGTAGGAGCAGAACAGGTTCTTGTGGAGGGTGATTCTTTGACAGCTCAAACTCCTGTGAGATGCAATGAAATTTTGGACATCAATATACAGGCCTACTTGAAGTTGCTATTGTGATGAAAAAAAAAACCACACATTAATATCAAACAACATGACAGGATTTACTTAATTAAAAAACATATTTCTCACTTTAATTGGAAAGCTTATTGAACTGTATCATAGAAGTTTTTAGCTGTGAATAGAAGTGAACTATAACTGAAGCTACTTTTTATTTATTAAGTTTTTCTCCAGACTGTCGCCTGTCCTGAAGTGTTTGGATCAAATTCCCAACTAAGCTGTTGTCTCTACAGTGGACTTGATTACTTTTATCTGAGAAATCTGGCAGCTATGACTTAAATAAGTGAGCAGTGTAGTGACACACCATCAGATACCACATCGAAGACAAAACATCTGGATCTTATAGTAAGAGACTTCTGGATTTGAAGAGCTTTGGCAAAATATGTGCAGTCTTGTGCTAAAAGAAAAGTAGTTTTTAAGGATTTTGAAATTTGTTGGTGACTTTTTGAGTTTTGGAATTATGCATCTACCATAAATGAGGTGCAGTGATTTATGCTGTGCATAAACTGTTGGATCTAATCATCTTGTGTCAGACAAAAAAAATATGATAATTTTGTAGTAGAAAAATGTTTATGTTTTTTTTAACTCTACTTTTCTCCAGTTGACTCCAGTTATTCAGATAATTCCCTACTAAAATAAAGTTCAGACAAAAATGCCCCCCCCCTCTTACATTCTGTAATTTTATATATCTCTTCCAGAAACCTGGTTTGTTATTCTGAAGCATAATGAATATAGATTTAGGCAGAATCTAAATTAATTGCAGGATGTTTCCCCTTTGGGGAAAAAAAAAAAAAAAAAGCAGTTCATCTCTGTTAATATTTGTAATGAGGAATGCACTCAGGTGCATATGTTTCAAATAAGAGGCAATCCACCAATGCATTCAGCAGACATCCTGACTCCTTTACAGCAGCAGATTTATACACGAACATTAATTAAATGTACTGCATGAGGACATCGACCAATTCCAGGTTGATGATCCCATTTTAATTTTAGGCAGCAGCAGTGCTAACACCCTGTACAAATCTCCTAAAGCATTTACATAATACAGAATGTTTTCCCTGAGTAAAAAAAAAGATGTTATTGAAACAGTTATCTTAATCATAATCAAAAGTGAGCAGCACTGCAAAACATTCAGTATGGCTCTGCGGTGAGCATTTAAATTCCCATTACTATGCTGCTTTGGTCAGAAGCTCGGAGGCGATTGTGCTGACTACAGGAACCAGAATATTCCTCTTGCTGACGAAGTAACAACGCCACCTGTGTAGCCCTTGTGTATCTGTCGAATCCACTTTTGATAATGAAAATGATTGACCTTTAGGGGGCAGAACTATGGGTAATTAATCCTAATTGATTCATATATGCAGGATGGGAACACAGTATTGAATTGAATCAATTACCTGAAGTAGAAGAAGATGGCCAGAGAGATAAGCAGAGAGGCTATGGATAAAGCATGGCCCACAATAGCCATGTAAAACAGGATGTAAGCTGACTGTAAGGACAAAACACAGGAGATATAAGTTTATAACGCTGCGTCTGTCATTGCACAGCTGAACTGTAACATTTGCTTTTGATGAATTTTATAGTATCGCCAAAATGATTAAAAAGCCAAAATAAGTTAAACCGATTCTTTAGTGCCTGTTTTTCCATGTCTCCTGATGTCCTGATTATCTGCTCACCTTAATGTGCTTCCGCTGTACCCATTTGCCTCCTGTGTACAATTATCTGTAACTTATGTTGTCCTACTTATTCTTCAACAATTTTCGTACCTGTCTTCTGGTCATCAATTAGTATAAAAAGCTTTTTTTTTCTCAATTATTAAAGGCTGAATCCTGTGCCTGTTTGAGCTTGGTTTCCAAATGTGAATATTTCGGAAAAAAAAAAAAAATCATTATGGACATTACAGCTGGAAGTGTACAGTATCTCTGTCCAGTTTTATAAGAGTCGTGCTGCTTACAGTCTGACACTGCAGCCAGGTGCTGCTGCTGATAAAAAAATAAAAAGAAAAAAGAAAGACTGGGCTTCTAGCCGGGAGCTTCTGTCTTTACAACCCAAGGGACAGAAAGCTGTGAAAAATTAGATTGCTTTGTTCCAATAAATGTAAAGTTTGCTTGCCTGGACAAAACAGAACCTGCCACAACTAACTGTCCTGCTATGAGATAAGGAGACAGCTGAACACAAGCAGATAATCAGGAGCATTTAACCAATTTGTATTTTAATATTTGTTCTCAAATAAACATTGCTGTAATGGTGTCACGTAAGTTTAACACAACAATGCATCTTAGCAATTATGTATGCCATAAAAATGTTATTTCTTCCAAACTACCCACAGTCAAATTACTCTCAGAGCACAAAGAAATGAATTCCCTCTGCTGCCTCCATGCAGTAGATTTACAATAGTGAGATCTCATAAGTCACCTTTAGTTTTGCCTGAGTGTTTTCATTGCAGAGTGTGTAGTTTGACCATGTCCTGTTGGTATCCGGGTGGCGAAACCATTGCCCGTCCTCCCCGCAATACTTTGTTGCCTTCTCTGAAAGCAAATAAATCAATATGATCAAATGGGCAGATCTTTAAAAACGGACTCCTGTCTCGTGCCGCACCTGTGGGGTCGAAGTCATCAAAATAGTTGGGGCAGTTTTGGGATGTGTAAGTTCCAGCTGGGGTATCTTCCCAGCACAGCCAGCCATCCCAGTTCCGACTGCAGTACAAACCTGTCGCACCGACCGAACAATAACTCAGATTCACAGAAGAACCAAAAAAAAAAAAAGACTCAACTGCATTTCAGTGGCTGTTCCCCTACCTGATTTGTTGTAAGGTCGATCTCTGTTAATTTTCTCAAAACATTTGTACTGGTTGTCAAGGATCTTCTTCTGCACAACTTCCCGATCCTTTTGTTGGAGCTCTGGACTCTCTGTGACTTCGCCGATGAGATCCACCTCAGTGTTTCGGGAAAACTGCGCAGTTGCCTAAATTTAAGTAAAGTTTACATGATTAACGTATCACAAGGAAAGTTATGTGATATAAACAACAAATTAAACAACAAAGTATGAAAATTTTAAACAATATAATTTCATATTGTTCAAATTATTTCCCAAAATGATATTATAATAAGGCTGCCCCAGTGGCACAGCTGGTAGAGCCGTTGCCTTGCAGCAAGAAGGTTCTGGGTTCGATTCCTGGCCTGGGTCCTTCTGCATTGAGTTTGCATGTTCTCCCTGTGCATGTGTGGGTTCTCTCCGGGTACTCCGGCTTCCTCCCACAGTCCAAAAGCATGACTGTCAGGTTAATTGGCCTCTCCAAATTCTCCTTAGGTGTGAATGTGTGTGTGTGTGTGTCTTGTCTGTCTCTGTGTTGCCCTGCGACAGACTGGCGACCTGTCCGGGGTGTACCCTGCCTCTCGCCCGAAACGATAGCTGGAGATAGGCACCAGCAACCCTCCTGACCCCAATAAGGGACAAGGGTGTAGGAAAATGAATGGATGGATATTATAATAAAAGAAGTGACATGTCGGCACAGGTAGCTATAATTGTGCAGGCATATTGAGGTTTTGGTAACATTGGCAGCTTTTAAAAAAGATAAAGCTGTTAAAGCTGTCTTTTTTATGGTGGAGGCCCTGCTTCTCCAAATAGAGAAATAAAAAAATATTATAAAGTTTTGATGGTTGCTCACCAAATTAATGTTCTTTTACTTATTTAACTGGGAGACCAGTAATAGTAGATTTGGTGTTTTTGGTGCATTTTACCAACAGTAAGAAAATCTGAATCGAGTTAATGACAACATGGCTTTGCCTCTAAATTAAAGGGCTAATCTCCAATTTTATTAGGAAATCTTGAAGGTGTGATAATTTATAGCCATAAATCTAATCTGATGTCATAATCAAGTCAAATTTGAGCCGCATTGTTCTAAACTGAACAAATGCAGTTTGAGCGTTTAAAAAAAACTAAATATTACAATATTTAAACTTGTCAAGCTTCACATCACTAATCCAAAGGTGCTGCAAGTTAAGCTGAGTGTCCTGACCAAGATA
Source organism: Phalloptychus januarius (assembly GCA_902982915.1). Lineage (NCBI taxonomy): Eukaryota > Metazoa > Chordata > Actinopteri > Cyprinodontiformes > Poeciliidae > Phalloptychus > Phalloptychus januarius. The sequence goes on along the minus strand of CADWAE010000038.1, from coordinate 7,944,939 downwards.
ATTATTTAGAAAATCTTCCTTCTGTGGCAGAACTAAATTTATGTTACTCTATAAATATAGTGATCATGTAATTGTGACTGAAGATGCCTGGTTAGAGAGCAGTCCAATTTAAACAGATCTACATGCCTCAAATCCTCCGTTCACTCTGGTTTTGCCCTGAAACGTCTCATTGAGTAGTGCACTCATATCTGTGTCACTTTGATGCTTCTTTCAAGAGGCGTTTCTTTGGCAACGAGAGCTGCTCCACTTCCTAACTTCGGATTCTCATTTAGCATGCAAACAAGAAATTCAATGGTGAGAAAAGGAAAGGCAAAAATCAGCAGAGGGTTTTATTTTTTTCACCAATATGCCTGGTCACTCGGAAACTGTTGGTGAATTTCTAAAAGCATTTTCTAACTGAATCTTCCTTCATTAAATCTGTCCCTCCTAACTAAGAAGTCTAGGTTTTATCAAATGATGCTCCTTTTCTAAAAATATGACATAAGCCTGCTAGGATGCATTGAAAGACCTTTTTACATCAATAATAAATGTAACATGTGGAAATGGAGGATTCCATGAACACATTAGTATTCCAGAGCTCAGTGGTGGCCATGCATGACAAATAGCGAGATACTTTATAGTTTATGCAACTCAGAACAAGTAAATTATCAGACTCACACAATTCCACTGATTCCCTTAGATACATAGATCGACCATTAGGAGGAATTAAATGTATGAAAATGAAATGAAAAAATTGGGACAGTTTACATATTTATTCATATTTAAGAAACAATAATCAAGTGTAACAGCAGGAATGTGTTCATCCACACTCTTGTTTTCTTAGTAGTAATTGTAGCAGTAATACTAGTAGAAACAGAGAAGAGCAGTGTGGGTTAAACAACTTCCTCTTTTTCCTTCTACCATCAATCTATTTTCCTTCTCACTTCAACTCTTCTATCAGTTTTCCCATTTTCTTCTGCTCTCATTCATCATTTCTTCTCAGTTTTTCTAATTTCCACCTGCCTCCCCTTCTATCAGTGTTTCACTATTCTAAAACACTGGTTTTAGAATAGTGTCTAATGTCATAATATCCCCAAAATATTAGAATGTGTAACAAAAACTATAAATTTAGTTTAATAATGGCAATGTGTTTTTTTTTTTGTTTTTGGTTATTTTCAGATGAGAAACTGGGATCGCCTTAATATAATATAAATATTAACACAGTTTCCTCAGCTGATGAAATGCCAAAAACCCTATAAAATAACTATTTTCATTTGGAGGTAGAAGCTGATGACAGATGAAATTATCGTCTTCATTATTCACAGTCACAGTATTAAATGACATAATAATGAAATTGATATCATGTTATTTTCAAAAGAACATTTAATACTGGAGATGGAAAACAAAACAACCAAAAACAAAAAGAGCTCTCAGTTCTTTTTGTTCAAGTGCATTTAACAAAAACGCACTTGAATAAAAACTAAAGAACATAAAACCAAAGTGGAAATAAAAACTACATTCAACCAAAAGAGGTCAGATTATGAAGTCTGTATACTATATTGCCCTCCAATAATTACAAGATTTAAATAGAGAAGATGGGCATATCGACCACCTGATGCAATAGTTCGCTCCTCCCTTAAGCCCAGTTCACATTACATGATTTTTTGCCCTGATTTTCCCCTTACGACAATCTTAGTACGTTAAACATTCTAACATTGTCGCTTGTGATTTCGTAGCTGATCATCCTGTTGCGTGTTACGAATGATCAGGTCCAGTCGGTAGAACCTTGTGTCTGCTCTGATCTAAATCAGGGAGTTTCCCTGACATGGAGCGAGAATGCAGCCTGCTGAATGTGACAGATGACTATCTGATCAGATGTTTCTTTAGATTAAGAGAGAATAACTTGTAAAGTCTGGGATTCTGAACATTAAAAAGTTTATGAACAATAAAAAGGGGATAAAATGTAATAATAACGACAGTGTCTCTGGGTAACTTTTACCTAGGTTGTTTTGATAACATATGCTTTGTTGGAGTTTCTGTTTATTTATTTTAGCTTGATCTTGTCTGTGAGGAAAATAACTTTAATATTAAAAAGAGGAAATTACCCTCAATGTCTCCAGGTTGTCGTCAACACACAGCGTGTAATTAGTCCAAGTCGTGCTTCTCGCTGGATGACGAAGCCACTGCCCATCTTCTGCACAGTACTTTGTAGCCATTGCTAGGAATTAGGATACACTTTATTATTATACAGAACACTTATGTGGTTTCTAGCTTTAGAAAATATGAGGTGATTTGTAGGAGAGTGAAACTGATTTCTTTTACCTGTGGGGTTGAGGTCAGAAAAATAATCAGGGCAGCTCTGAGAGGCAAGGGTACCTGCCGGTGTATCGTCCCAGCACAGCCAGCCATCCCAGTTACGACTGCAGTATGGCGCTTGAACAAACCGACAGCAGCATTAAATAGATGTTTCAAAGGGGCACTTGTTGATATTGTCAAACATGAAGCTTTACCCATGAAGACCACGTTAAAATGTACCTGTTTTGTTGAGTGTTGGGTCTTGTTTCATTTTTTGCAGACATTTCTTTTCATTTTCTTCCACTTTGAGTTTCTGTGAAGAAAATAGTTTTTAAAATGATTTACTTTGTGTACGAATAATGTTGACTTTCACTAAAATAACTGCAATAAATTCAAGAGATGCACTGTGACATCATCCAGTTTTCAGTTTAGCTGATGACCAGGCAGTCGGAAACTCAAAGAGAGACCCTTTCTCTGACCAGTGAACGTGAAAAAACTTTAGGTTAGTTATTTGTAGAATCAGTGAGGTTTTGATAAGACCTTATCTAAAAGGAAAGCAGCTACATATTAAGATAGCTCTAAAATTCATTGAAGAAAGCAAAGGAAAGCCAGGCTTTCAGCAGATAACAGGAAGGTGCAAAGTTGCAGGTTTCTCATTTGAGCTTTCCAACATATGTCTGCAATCCAAAATTATGAATTTAGAAACATTTGCAGCTTTCTGGAATTGTAAGGATGTACAATCTGTAGGCATACACATGCTTATTCGTAACGGTGACCATAAACCCAGCATCTTACTATTTGCCTTAATAAGATGCTAGAGGAAGCTATTTTTAAATGGTTAACCCTATGATTATTGTTTTTATTTTAAAAATGAATAAAACTGATTTTATAGGGAATGCTGAAGTATAACTGGGTTGATGTTGCCCATGCTGTTAACACAGGAAACAAATAATGATTGTTCATGACAAGAAGGTTAAAAATAATAATTTTGAACAATGTTTTCACATGTATTTCTTGAAGAAAAATCAAAAGCATAACCAAAGTTGCAAATTGGCCACACAATCAGTGCATCTCTTACAAATAGACATTACCGCTGGCCTCTTGTCATCGGTTGTCACACAGAGTGTGTAATTGGTCCACATTTTATTGCTCACTGGATGACGAAACCACTCTCCATCTGCTCCACAGTACTTTTTTGCCTGTTCTGTAAAGCAGATGTAATTTAATATTTTTTTTAATGTAAAAAATAAAACCTCTTGTGTGTTGCTTCTCACCCGTGCGGTCAAAGTTTACAAAGTAATCAGGACAGTTCTGGGATGCGTAGCTTCCTGCTGGCGTATCGTCCCAGCACAGCCAGCCATCCCAGTTCCTACCGCAGTGCAAGCCTGCCACACCACATCACAAACATAATGAAAACATATTTAAACCTCTTGCAGATGTGGGATTAAAAAATAATAATAAACCGTGTCAGTACCTGATTTATTATAAGGTGGCGCGTTCTTCATCTTCTCTAGGCATTTGTTTTCATTTTCAAGAATAATTTTTTCTCTTCTGACCCACATGGCTTCTGTGGTTGGCTCTCCTGCCGCATCCTTTAAAAAACTAATTTCCTTTGCGAAGCAAATAAAAAATATATATATATAAATTTTTTTTTTTAATGACAAGCATCTGCTTTGTTTACATGAAAAGTTGCACAAGCTGTCTCATATTTCTATTGCTTCTAGGCAAAAATCCAATAAACAGTTACCTCTATTTTGCTCTTTAAAGGTGGTCCACAAGCAGAGCCTGTTTGGACCCACTTGCCTGATTTGTCACAATATTTGGTCACTTTTTCTGCAGAGAAGTAGAAAAGACGTTTCACACTGTGTAATCAACCAGTAGCTTTCCCAATTGATTTATTTGCAGGCACATTTTTTTTCTTTTCCATTTCAGCAAGAGATTTAGTGGAGAGTGTATGCTTTGGATGCCTCGCTCTGTTATTTTTCATCAGTAGCATATTGGCATAATCCTGACATGGTGAATCTTGGCAGTACCAGAAAACTATGATTAATTCACCTTGGCACGCAGCATCAAACAGAATGTTTTCCACCTTTGGAGTAATTTTTTGGCAAATTCTCAAATGTCAAACTTAAAAAAAAAATAGACATGTACAGGAGATCCGTGACGAGGCTACAAGAATGAGATCACTTTATTCCTGACAGAAGCAGCAACAACAGCTTAGTCCTAGCTGACAGCTCATCAACTGCTTGTGAAATAAAATCCCCTCCCGGCATCAGATCGGGAGTACAAGCTTTCAAATGGTCCATATGGGGACTGTTAGAGTCACAGACATTTCTAGGAGGATCCCTCATGGGCCAGCTCGTAGAAAAACAACCAGTCGGCTCCCTCATTCAAATTCTCTCTCCCCATCCATCTCTCCGGCTCCAGTTTTCCTGCCTTTATTCCTCTCCTGTTTTTTTCCCTCCACCTACTCCTCATTCATCTCTCTGTCCTCTACCTCACCTCCCCTCTCTTTGTCATGTTGCATCTCCTAAATCATGACATGACCCGACTCTGGATCTCTTCAGCTAGACATTACTGAGCCTCGAATTATCCGCAACGTAAAAATTTCACATTCTGTGAAAACCAGCAGTCCTGCAAATCAAGCATTAACCTTTCTTACATAATGGAAGTCCACAGTCTATTTCGGCTCAAATAAATGCCCGTATTTATTCACCTGACTGATCTGATAATGATTTACCTTTTATCTGATGTGCACATCTCTTGTACCGGCTGTCATTTCAATGGTGTGTTGGGAAAAGGCAGCACAAAGAAGGAAGTGTTACTTTTTTATGTTTGAACTCAGCTAGAACGTCTGTGAGTAGCACTTGAACTGTCTCAAGTGATAATAATCCAAAACATACAGTATCGTCAAATCAACACAAACATGATTCACTAGTCATAAAATAATTGTCATTACAGATCTAAATTATATGGAAAACCCCACAGACTGAGTGGAAGGAGGATGGAGGTTTTTGAATGAATCTAGAGAGATTGTTCAAAAAGGAATGGTTAAACATTATGGTATGCTTTCAAGTTGGTAAGTGTTGAGGGAGATTAGATGTCAAATTTGCAAAAGGTTATTAACAGCAATGGTTTCAATAAATGATTAAATCTTCTCAAATTAATATTTTTAGTTTGAGATTGTACTCCTCCAGTAAAAGATAAATTTACATCAAGATTTCTTACAACTCTTGATCAAAGACGGCAATAATAGTGAAAATGTTTTTAATGTTGGCACAGGGTATAACCACAAGATACGAAAGTTCTGAATCATATGACTCTGCCTCCTATTAAGCATTAATAAATTATCCTGTCACTGGTTATGTCTCAAATATCAGCTAAAAAGAAGGCTGAACACTGAAATCAAACTAATGTTATTCAAAAATATGTCTTCCTTGAGTGTATAAACACCCAGGGTGTATTGTCACTCAGAGTGAAAAGGTTGTATTTATTTTATTTTTGGTTTTGGTGAGAACTGATTGGACAGGTTTAGTCAGAAATTTAGGAGACAATTTGCATTTGCAAACAAATTCTGCACAAAGTTCAGTCAGAAATAAAACTGTAAATTGTTGCTCTTAATCCTTTGCACAAAAGCACATAAGAGGAGTGATGTTACAGAAGAGTAAGCATCATCTCTCACTTCGTTGAGCTCCACTGACTTCCCTTAGTCACTTCTATCAAAGTCAAGTCACTGTCAGCCAGCAAAGAGCTCAGTAAAATAGCTGCTATCTAATTGAACGATCTTGCAAAGGGATTGTCCATTAGCATCTATAAGATGCATTATAAGATATTTTACAATAAAACAACTCTATAGAAAACACCTCCTACTCTAACCCCCGTCTGCCAAATGCACAAACATCCATGAAACTTATTGAAAGGTCAATTCATTAATATTGTTTTTTATTCAAGGGCATATTGAGTCACTAAACAAATTACATGTTGCTGCAGCTGCTTTCATGATGGATACTGAGCTGGTAACTTTATTGAATAAACTTCCAAGATGACCTAAAACCAGGCATCTGAAAAATCCCTGCTGGTGTAAGAGGAAGGGGTGTTCCCAGTTCAGCCAGTTGGTTGTTCTACTCTAGTGAGAAAAGCAGAAAATGTACCAGTTGCACTGAGGTCAGGGTGATCTGGACACTGCAGAGTTACCAATTTTTACACCCCTTTCTCTTACACCAGCATTTTTATCTTTGAATTTGACATGTTAGAATGTAACACAAGATTAATGAATCTAACATCATGCAATGTGAAAGTAAATAGCTGTAAAACAAGACGTGGTAGAATTAGCATCATGAGAAAACAGGGCATTGGAAGAAGTCAAGGAGCTAGGCTCGTATTATAAACTCTAAAGCTGACATAAATCAGAAGCATCAGGGTTTCAAGAGCAGATGAAGTGGCGGAGGATTTTATAGTTATGGACACACACACCCACTGGCACACGCACACACACCCCGCATTGTGTGTAAAAATATATCAACAAGAACCAGTTTCCAGCTGGTCTCAGTTCCGCCTGCTGGTTGTTCTACTCTAGTGAGAAAAGCAGAAAACTTACCGGTTGCTCCGAGGTCAGGGTGATCTGGACACTGCAGAGTTACCGATTCTCCAGCTGGTGTCTCATTCCAGCACAGAAACCCGTCCCACATTGGAGCACAGAACAGACCTCAAGAGCCAAATAAGTGCAATTATAAACACATACACTTTGAATGAGTTTTTCATTGTGTGTGCTGACAAAAAGTATGATACAATCCACAGAACCTTTCAAACCCAAAAAGACTCAGATCATTTGTGCTTAACCACTGCCATCACCACTAACCTTCTTAAAAAATGTTATGCTCTCGCCTTTGCAAAAGTATTACAATTCAAACTTTTTTTTTATTAAAACCAAAAACGTCTGTGTATTTTCTTGGATTTTATGCAAGTAGCAATGCTCAGCTGTGAAACAAAAGGACAAATGGGTTTGTTAAAAAACATTAATAGTATGATGAAGATCAGCATCATCAGGCGATCTTCATCATGATGATCACCTGATCATACATACATCCATATGTTTTACATATGGATGCAAAACAATATCCCAAAGCTTAGGACATCTAGCAAGGTGTTTTTCAAGCCATCATTTGAAAAAGGAAAAAGTGTGGCACAAAAACCAAGACAAGTCCTAACACTAAAACTCAAACTCAAAGTCTAAGGTTACATTTGCCTGAGACCACTGCCTGACAACTGCTGGTATTTTTGGGTGTTTATGGGGGCACAAGTTCCACACTTACATGGCACCACCAAGACACTCTGAGTCAGCTGTAGTTATTCAGCCAGGCCACTGTGTGGCGCTGCTATTTTTTTCATGTTGTCAAATGTGCATGCATTACAGAAAAGCATGCACTTTCACTCTGAGATCTGGTTTCAAAAAATGCCGGTCACTGGTGCTGTGCAAACGAATGGCTGGATCGCAACAAAAACGTTTATCTGAAGAATGACTCCGTTTATCCGTGCTGGACCTAAATCCGATTCTGAATCTATGGCAAGACTTGAAAATTGTGTTCAGACACTTAACCTCATCTTATTAAGCTTTTATGCAAGGAATAATGTTAAAATATGTAGTTTGAGCTGTTCAAAGCTGGTAGGTGAAATTCTAGTAGTTTGTGACAAAGTCTGAATAAAAATTCAAGGGGTATGAATGCATTTGCAAACCACCATTTATCTGTCACAGTCTCTGAGTGGTTTGATGTTTGCCTCTCACCGGTTCTGTTTTCTTGGGCATCTCTTTTGGACTGCTCGACACATCTGTGTTGACCTTGGCTCAGCGCCTTCTCACTCTGTCCCATCTCGGTGCTCAGTCCAGGACTGAGCGATGTGTCTGAGATTGTTCCAGCGTCTGCTGCCTCCCTGAGCTGTGGAGAAGAAGAAATCAGATATGTTCTCATTTACATTCCCTCCACAGCCAGGAACATGATAAAGTGTAAAAATAATCTTCAGCAGCAGTGAGGTCTTCAAATGTTTCACTTTGCAGAAAAACAAGCTTGAATAAAGATGCTCATCTTTACAAATGATGGCATTTTAAATGGAGGAAGGCATCTGGAAAGTTCCTTGAAAGCTGTTCTGATCACAGTTTCTCTGATTTAAAATTCTGGTCTCTCTCCAAGTGTGTGACTCATTAAAATGTTTTTTGGATCACACAAAAGAAGTTAAGCAGCTGATTTTTTTTTTCTCCAAATGAATCATATCTTTGCCCTATTGTTTGTATTTGGAGGTAGAAGTAAAATGAAAAGGTGTTGTATGAAATGCTGATTCGATCGTGCTGCTCACCGAAGGATAAAGAACTTATATTGGTGTAACTTATCTTAATCTCCCTTTCCTGGGGGTGAAATCTAAGCCTCTCCGAGTGCCAGGCTTATGCATTTGCATTCCATGAATTATTTGAAGAATTTAAATACTTTGCCAGGATCATGTCCAGCTTTTATCACCGCTGAGGAGCTTCCTTAACCTGACTCTTTTCAGAGGAGTCAAGTGACATTCTTACCTCTCTCGATACAAAAAAGCTCACAAAAGCCAAAAAAAAGATAAAAGTACCATCAAAAATAGGATGTGCCATGTAGCAGTTTAGCAGCCGTACATATGATGTCACTCCAAGCATTGAAGTAAATGACGTCATACATACGACCACCAGGCCACCACCAATATCAGGAAAAAATATCTTGTTTCTCTTTAAAAAAACACGCATGTCAAGCATTTCTTCCTTTATTACAGCATCTTATTCCTCCTGAATTAAATAAAAACAGCATTTAAAACAAGGTAAAATTACAACCCACAGTAACATTTACATTCAATCAGACGTAAAGCCTGGAATGTTCCAGTGTTGCGCCTGATGTTGAAACATGTTGTTAATTAAAACATTGAAATGAAATGTTTATATATAAGAGAGATAGGTGCATTTAAAAAAGCATTTAAAAAAATTGAAATAATTGAAAATCAATTTATTTCCATTGGTAAGTTTAAAAAGAAAATTCATAAAGAGTTATGTATTTTATTTTCTTCCTATTAGTTTTAATGATTATTAATTTATCAGCAAGAATTAATACCTCATGATTGCTTTCCAACAATTTGAACACTGAAACACTGACTCTAGCTGCAGTCCACACCCAATAAAATAAATGATAGGTTTTCCTTTAAACTTCTCCCAAGGCTATGGTTATTTCTTCCACTCAACGTACTATTAACATGCTTGGATAAAGCGCTCAGTGAAGAGGTTTATCTTCATTATTGACCTGTTGTGGCTAATCCTCCCGGTGGAGGGTGTCAGTGTCTGTCAGCTGAGCGTCTGTGAATTCAGCAGTCTATAAATCATTAAGCTGTAACACAACATGTAATTTCTATTACACAGCTGTTGTTTGTTCTTTTATTTCTGAGAAGCTAAACTTTGGGTTTTCACTTTCCCCGGATTCCATATCTTGTTGTGTAACCTGTTCATCAGGACGTCCATGACGTTTGATTGTACTACTCCCATCAAGTTCCATTTTTAATGACGAAGCACAGCAAAGACGTCCCGACATGATTTGTAGTTCTTCTGTGTGTTAAGCTGGGGATGTTTTACTGATGATTAGAAAAGAGTCCATTAAGCTAATTAATGCCATTTCTCAAAGAGAACGCATTATTAGTCAGACCCATAGCGGCGGTGAAGGTTGAGCTGATAGATCTCAAGATTTATTCAAGAAAAAAGCCTTGAGCCAAATGAAGACACGGCTTAATTTAATAAATATATTCTATTTACATTGCAACAAAAAATTACATATCAAGAATAACATACACCTTTCTCAGTAATCACTGGAAACATCTTTATTTGTATGGCAGCAGTCAAACCTTTTGTTGTCATTTTGACAATGCATTGCAAAGCTTGAAAGTCTTCTTACATCAATGTCATCTTTAGCTTTAGCTTCTCTAACTATTAATCTGACTTAATAATACAACCAGTTAAAACAAATATACCAGTCAAATTAGAAGACCGATTTAAACCTAACTCTATCAGGGATTTGCATAATTTTGGGCTTAACTGATCTGTTGAGTTGCTGATTTTAGTTTTTTAAACAACACTATCATCTTCAACTTCCTGACTTTATTTCTCTAGACATTTTGAACACATACAAGATTTCAATTGAAAATTGTATTTTTATGTTGTCAGTTTTGAAAAATGGGGCAAATTGTGAAATGTCTGACATGGCTCACCTCACTGGGGGGATGGTCCACAGGGAGTATACCCTGTATTTTTTAGGAACAAGAAAAAAGACAGTAATTTTTACTCCTGCCTTTTTTTGCACATTTATTCTCTGAATCTTAAGTTTCCATTGTATAAAGTAATGAGGATAAAGATTTTTTTTTTTATGATCAGGGACTACATTTCATCATCTGGTTCAAAATCCAAACTGTTCTGCAGTTTAAAACACTTCATTTTGAAAAAATAAATAAACAGAGGATGCTGGATGTAAAAATGAAGAGTTTAAAGACATACTTATTTGTTCAGAAAGCTGCAATTGGTGAATTCATGTATGTGACTAACTTAGAATAAAAACAGGTGTAAATTCTCCATCCTGACAACAAAAAGGTGTGGGAAATAAGTTAGTTCACGCTACTTTTTATGGACCTGTGCGTTTTCATAAGAACATTGGTGCATACAGTCAAATGATTAAGATGGTTTAAATCCTCAAATGGCTAATAGCACAATTATCTAAAGGTTCAACAGTTAAATTAATTATTGTGTAAGTTTTATTTGCAGTAAATAATCTTATACAGCAACATTTATTCCAGTACATTTTACAAAACAGAGGCGAGCATTTAATTAAAGCACAGATAATACCTTATTTGTGCCTTCTCTTTGGTAACTGTGGAGTACTATTTTAATGACTATTTGGCTGCAATTAAGTTTTTCAACATGTAATTTCTGTCCATAACATGAAAACAAACAATGCACAACAGCGTGAGAATTTCTTTTTTATTCTGTCTCGATATTAGAACCTGCACAGCCAGGCACTACTCACACAAAAACAACAAATGCACTCCTGAGTCATTCATCTTTTAGTTTCTCCAGTCAAGCTGAGCTAATTAAATAGCCCAAATCATAACGGTTAGTGAAAAGCAATCATGAGATATTCAGATTCTTGCTGATAAATGAAACCATCCGACCAAAACATATTACATCTCCCTTTAATAGAAATTGAACACTCTGCACATGTGCGCGGGATATCAAATAGGAAGTGCTTTGAGGACTTTACAAAGTTAAATAATGAGAGCCAAATGAAAGCTTACCACCAGAAGAGACCAAACAATCCACAAGGAGCCTGCACACCTCATATCGTCCACACACAGGTGAGTCTCTGGAGAAAGAGCAAAGAAGAGCAACACGTCGAGCCTATTAGAGAAATGATTTATCTTCAATGAGATGACTGAGAAAACACAATGTTTTATTATTTTGATTTTATTTCAGATCAGGAAATAAGCCTCTTGAGAAAAACATCCACAGAGCCAGTCATCAGAAATGCAAAACACTACGGCAGAACCAATGCAGTTTGGAACATGTAACATTTCTCTGTGTGTGAGCAGACACACACACACCCCTACATATGACATGTCACGAAAAGATAGCGTCAAATAAGTCAATTATGGTTGTAAAGGAATGAAGAAAAACACAGGTGGAGTCAGACGAACATAGTTAGGACCCATTAATCATGTACAGAGCCTTTGCTTCTGCAGAACAGCAACGGGCTGTGGCATGTGGGCTGAGAATTCACCTCAGTACTTTCACTTTGGCTTAAAGAGAACCTGCTGGAAGCCCCGCATTCCAGTATCTGAACTCTGAGGATTGCCTAGTCGCTCCAAACACCGTCACAGCGACTCGTCGTGCAGACTGTTCAGCAGTCAGACATGGGTGAGCAAGTCAAAGAGTTATTGATAGTATTTCTCTTGGCTGCAGTGGCATACTGATGGTAGGCTACTTAGCTTTAAGATGACAAATAAACCAGATACAACATCTGCCAAGAATTCAAGGCTGGGGGTTTTCATCTGCAGCCAAGGTTTCTTTGAATGTTACAGCGTTTTCCGTATTTCTCTGACATTTTCCTAAAATGCAAAATAGAGCATGTTGATGAAAAATTGTATCAAATGTAAAGGTTTTATTAGTTAGTTTTTGCATAAAAATAAAATGAGTTTTCAAAAGACAAATGAAATGTTTTAAAAATATCTTTTAAACATAGAAACATAAAATTACAACTGAAATTGTCCCAAGCAAATCTCCGAAGCTCTCTGAAGACAATCACAGTAATTTTTTTAAGCAATGTTGCTGGTGTTTAATGACCATTTTTAAGACTTTTATGAAGCTTTACGTTCTTTATTTTAATTAATTAAATACATATTTGACGAGAAACACTTTAAAATTTTGCAGGACTAGCATTACATACATTAGTGTAATTAAAAAAATAATAATAAATTAAAGTTTTAATCAAGTTCTAACAATGGATCAAAGTCATATTTATCTATTCCAATATTGCACACAGCTATTAATCTACAGCATAGACAGGCTGTGATGGACTAATGCTAGTGATGAATTAGAGAGGGACACATAATAGGCTTGTTTACATGAGTATGATCTGCACAGAACCAATTAATGGAGCTCCAAGCACATCTAATCGTGCTTACATTTGTGTTTGACTTTTTATAGAGTTATACAAGTGATCAAGAGTTAATAAGATGCAAACTGCTGCAGGTTGAGCTCTATTTGGCCTAGTGCATGATGGGAAATGTGTCCTTTCACCTTCTCAAAGGTGCCTCTCTTTACCAGCTTCCCAAGCCAGATGGAAGTACGGCAGCGTTTACACATAGAACTATTTAATGAGATAGATTTTGAAAATAGAAATGGGACTCACATTTCATTCAGCGTTCGAACTATGAAATTGCTCATGATTCATATTCGTGATCATCTTAGTGCCTGCAATCATAAACCACAAAATCTTCAGGCCAAAACAAAACTTTAAATAAAAGACCAAAAGTAATTCAGTGTGTGACGAGAGAAACAGATATACAAAGATAACACATAAGGCATACTTAGTGCGTATCTTTTTTAAAGTAAGTATTCAGTAAGATGCTACTACCTAAGCTTTCCTCACTCCTGGACAATCTCACTGAGACTCACACTAAATGCACCAAAGAGCATTTTTGCACCACTTTCCTCCATGCAGCTGTCACTTTTATCAACAAGCAAAACAAAAAATACGTTTTTCAGTTGCAGCCATCAGGGTGTGCAATGATGTCAGTCCCACCTCTATCTGAGTGCAGTCACCCTTTAAAGTTAATTTCCTGTTTGGACTCAATGCTGTAATGCTGTATATCTAGCGATGTTCTCTGTCATTGGATTTAAATATTCCTCTGGTTTTGTCATTTTCCCCCCATTGTGTGAACTCTTTTTATGTTTTGCTGCAGTTATGTAAATTTCTTGTAGGGGAACAAATATTATTATCTTTAAAGGCAAGGGAAATAACTGGATCAACAAACTCCTCACAGGCAAAAAGATTTTCTGAAATCCTTTAACAATTCACCCCACATTAGTCCATTGTTTTAGCTGCGGGCAGGCGAAGGATTTTGTGAAGGTGAATTATTTGGCCTCTTTACAGACAAATGTTCTATATCTCATGGAGAATAAACTGCAAAGCCCACAAAGTCCATATAACTGAATGTGAGTTACTGATTCTGTTCAGTTCGGTCTCACACTGAAAGATGAAAATTATCATGCGGCTGAATTATAGAGCTAAGTGTTATAATGGTTTGCAATTACGGCCACCACAAAGAGTACCTGTAAGGGGGGATAAATCCTGCACTTGGCAACAGTAAAAACTATGACTCCTATACTTTTGAGCAATTACTTACTTTCTAAAGGTGTCATGTACCTAAACGGTACATTTATGAAGGCTGAGCTCAGGCTGCCACACAGAGGGCATCAGATCTTTCCACTGGTGGTGAAGTCAGCCTCTATCAGGTTCTGGCATTGGTTGCTATTAAATCTGTTTTTTGTTCGCTGGAACAAATTTAGTTCTTAGTATGCAAATGAAAAACTCACTTTAATATTTTTATTAAAGTCGCCGCTAATAACTACATTCAAAATGGACGTCAATCCCCCTCCAAATTTGTGTTGTTCAGACGTAAGACAACAGCAGTGGCATTTAATTCAATGGTGGGAAATTTAGTGTTGAAAATTGAAAGGTTGTTACCGTGTGTTTGCATCCAAATGTGGTTCAAAGGTGGCAGAGGTTGATGAGATGAGTGATACAAGCATTACTCTCAGCGTTGTTGTTTAGGCTAAATTGAAGGGGACCTTTAGTCAAATTCGAAGCATAATATGTTTCTGTCCTTGAATCAGACTTTGAGGATTGTCACAAAATTCTGACTGATGCATCTGTATTCAAAGTTTTTTGCCATTTACTATTAATAATTAGTGGTGCAGAAGTAAATGCTAGTCATGTCTAGCATGTAGTTAGTTTTGACGTCATGTTTTTTTATAAAACAAAACCTTATGAAATCTAGATTTCATTCATCATACATCAAAGTAATTTATTTTCTACTCACTTACTATTAAAATAAAAATATTAATATATTTTAAGATATTTTAATAATCCTTGTCCAGTATGCCATGCATGCGTGGTTTAATTGTGTTATTAAGATTTTGTTTTCATTTTGTAGTTACAAATATGCATGTTTTCAAGGTCCTGAATGTCTTTATCAGGGATTAGTTTCTGTATCTAAAAAAACTCAGAAGCACATAACATTTCAACATCGCAGAACAAGTTAATCTGCTTCTCACCTAGAACAAGTTCAGAACAAGCTTCACACAGTAGCTCCATATGTGACCTCTAACACACACCATTCGGCTGCTTATGGGTGAATAATATCTAAAATACGACCCTGACACACACACTCCCAACCCATCCTACAGAGATGATGAGCAAAAACAGCATAAGTAAGGCCATAGAGCAAAGTACACTGATGTTCAGCATTAAAAGCTGCTGAAGAGGGGAAGGTTAATTGTTCACAGCAGGGATTTGCAAAAGTCTGCTTTAAAAATAATTACTACTTAGGCTCCAAGCCACTTTTAAATTCCTGTTTAATTGCTGACTAACTAAATAGATACTATGGGTCATTGAAATAAAATGTTGACAGTCTAGTTTTCAGCATAAAATGCAAAAACCTAAGCTAAAATGGAGTTTTGAAGCATTTTTGTCATAAGACATTTAAATCTGTCATTGTATAATAATCTGCTTTCTCTCATAGTCAAACTGTTTGGACATCATTTTGATAATATGACAAAGGCAGTAACAGTTCAGAATAATCATGCACACCAGAAGAGTGTGTTACCCATCACTTTTAAGATAACATTAACAACAAATATTTGAAGCATACAGTGACAGTCAACTAAAGTAAACATCAGAATGGCTGCAGTTAATGTCAATAATATTGAGATCCTAATGAAATAAACCTTTCAGAAATACCCAAATTTACTGAATAAAACCGTAGTTTTTATGTCATTGTGGGCAAGTTAATCTAAGAATGGAATTTGTGTTTATTGTGTAAATATTACATGGATGTCTGCATACAACAAAACAAAGTATGTATAATTATTTTTGGACATAATGGTTTGTTTAACCACAGAAAGCTGGTACGTAGATTTCTCCTAAATCTATGTACCAGCTATGTTTGCAGATTATCAGCAGTAATCAGTTAAAATGTCTTACTGTGAAAACATAAAAGAGAAAATGTCATCTAAAATATATATTTTTTAAATATAATCTTATAATGTGATTTTATATTAAACTATGACCTAGGTTCATAGGTATGAATGAAGCGTCTTAAGTTTAATGTTTCAATTAGTAATACATTAATAAATGGTGCTGCCATTTTCCCATTCTACTGAAAAGCAAGGCAGAGATGCAACATACTTATTAAATATTTAATGCTTCTTAAAGTACCAAAATTTGAACCAAAAAGGTTTAGCAAGCATTTTATTTGGTTGCATTGCGCAACAAATCGATGTCATTAATGTTGATAGATAAATCTCCTAAAGCGTATGTTTTCCTCCACTCACTAAGTTTGTGTGCAAGTCAAGTTCAGGACAAGTCTGTCCAATGGATTCGTCTTCTGGGTTGGTGGTAAGCTCCAGGCGACGGTGATGAAACCCCTGCTGCTCCCACAAGATTAGATATTTAGTGACTCACTGGAGAGGAGATAGCAGGGTGAATTGTATTTTTCATAAAATCAAGTTATAAAATCTTGTGTTTCATCTATAGAAAAAACACATTAGCTGGTCAATAAGTATAAAGTTTTTTTTCCTAATAACTAAATAATCTGAGGCTAAAAGTAATCAAAAAATGTGAAGATTACCAATGGTGTAAAATGAGCTTATCGCTTTCTTTACTCCTGATTTGTAGTTTTTGGTCTTTGCACTTCACACCCCACTGATAAACAAATGTCCAACCATCCAAGACAAATGCCCTGATTTGGTCATTAATCTGCTAATCGCCCAGTCGGCATTGATCGAACGGGGCAAGTACATATTTTCAGCCTATTTGTCACTGCTGTGTAAGATGCTGTGATGAGATTTTTTCTCCGTTTGTGCAAAATCCAGCTGGATAATCACACGCTAAGCTTGTGGGTTGCTGTGAATCACTTTTTCAAGAGACCATGTTTGGTTCAGGGGTAGCAGATAAATGAAGAAAGCAGCAAAAGATCTGCATCTCAACTTGCTCTTGCTTTTATCTTCAGCGTAAGAATACCAAATGCTGTTCTTTCCAATTAAGGTAAAAGAGAACGAGCTTGCGCTGTTTTCTCTCTGCTTCTTCTCAACCAAACCTAGCTTTTCTCTGCATTCTCATTTTGTTTCTGGTCTATTTTTACCTCAATATATCTTTTACTACTATAATCTATTTCCCCCCTCACCTCATTTTTCTGTATCTTCCTCATCCACTCCCTCCTGTCTTCACTCCAGCTCCTTCTTCTCCCTGCATTCCCTCCCTTTCTCTACAATCTGCCCGTCTAAAAGCTCTGCGTTCCTTCACAGTACACTTACTCTTTCCTTCTTATTTTCAGCAGCATTTTCTAGACTCGTCTTTCTTCTGAGACTCTGTTGGACGATTCCAGCAGACCGAGCAGTGAGCACATCTTTTAAATAGGTCTTTCCTGCAATATATTGTCTTCAGCTCTTCTTTGCGGGTTCCCCTTTTGTGATGTGTCCTACACAGAATACCACGAAAGCATAGAATGAAACGTGGTTTTCCCTTTTTACAATTCATCTGTGGACTTTCATATGTTTGTAAATTTATTGCTAGAATAACCTGTGTCTTCTCCGTATGGAATAATCCCGCACTTTCCAAAAAAGAAATATTAAACAAATGTTTAGTTACTCAGTTTTGTTTACTTAAAGAGGAAATATAATAATTTTAGTGATTTAGTGAGGTTTTACAACTTTTGTCTCACCTATTGATATTGAAGCCTATAAATGAAATGTGTTTTAAATGCAGTAACATAACATCACTCTTGAAAATGTATCTATTCAAAAGCAATCTTGCCACCACAGATGATGGTAAGGCTGGTTAAAAATTTATTAAAAAGCTCACTTTTAGACAACTATACAGCATCATGGGACATTAAAGTCACCATAACAACCATTACAAAAAGGCATGTCAGCAAAAAAATGAACAAATACAAAAAAAGAAACTGTGAAGTTTGTAAAAAGCTACTGAGATTTTATCTGAAGTTTTTTGCTTTGGTCAGATTAGAGTCATCGGATTTAGGGTAGCACACACACCAGGTGGGTTTGAGGAGTAATAAAGGATCAATATGTCCTGCCCCTGTTAAGTATGATGGAGGATCTGTGATACTGAGGGCTTGTTTGTCTGAGAAACTTGGTGTTGATTCGATCAGTGTAATTGCTTCCTCAGCAAGTCCCCAGGTTCTGCAGAGGTTTGGCAATTTACTCATTTGATTCTGGTGGTAAATAAGGGAAGCCTCTACAATATGAAGTACATTGGTGTTGGCATTATGTAGTTTGTCCCAAGTAGTCTAGTAGGATTGTGCAAAGATTCCCTTTTCTGTCAACTCCTACTGGAATATGAGAAATCACATTCCTGTAACCTCGGCTGTAGATCAACACCAGTTGGCAATCATTGTAACATTGCTGTTTTTTAAATGGGTTTTTCTTCTATATGCCCTCACACAACTTGTGGCTCTGCAGTTTCTTCTATTCAGATTAGAAACTTTATGAGGTTTCCATAAAAAGCCCCTTTAGGTTATTCCACTGAACCAGCAGAAACTGATAAGACTTGTGAAAGCAAATGAAATATATTTTCTTATCTTTATGACAGCTTACCCAAAATGTCAACATTCTCGCAACTGCTGTGATTTAATAGATTGGGTTGGGTGTCTGTTTTTATTATTATTATTATTATTATTATTATTATTATTATTATTGTTATTATTAGTATTATTATTAGTATTATTATTATTATTGTTACGTATTATAAAAATAAAGTTAGAAGCATGAAACTTTTCTCATTCAGATAATTACAAGCAACCCATCTTTTAATGCTGCAGAAATATTATTCACTCTATGCTAATTGACTTGAGTAACATGTGATGTCTGCAGAGTCACTCCTTCTGAACACATCGCCTCTTCACAGCCAAACCGTCTAAATTCCTTTGGCAGATTGATTGTGTCCTGATGAGAGACGTCATTACAGATGACAGCCTCGTGTTGCAGCGAGGGAAGACTGAGCAGTCATCTTTTGTCTGCCTGCCAGACAACCAAAGAATGTGGAGAAATTTAAGGGTGTGAGACCAAACAGGTTATGACAGTGAAACTCATCTTCATAATGAGTAAACAAATTAAGATGCAACTGAATACACAAACTGCCAGCGCACTGTCTGAACTTATTAGACTGTCATCGTTTTCCACATAATCTCATCTATCTTCAAGAGTTTGCAATTTGTAATTGCTTGCAAAAGAAAAAAAGAAAAAAGTTGTATTTGTTATTATCAAATTCATAATTTATTTACTGGTGCAAGGTCTCACCGGTAATAATGCATGGGAACTTTGAGTGCTCTGGTGCGCCAGATGTTCATAATAATACTCCTTCCATTAAGCAGAGTCTCCGAAGCTATAGGTAAAGCAGTTGATTTATTCTCAATCTCTAGTGCTCTGACATGATCCCACACACTTCCCTTGCTAGGCCAGAAAGAAATTAAATGAGCATGCAGGATGGGGAGGAGGGATTATGAAGGCAGATTAATAATGGAAACATAGACTGCAAAACTAAAAGCCCCTTTCGGGTGTCTTTCCAACGTGGCGACTGTGGTTCAGTGGAAAGTGGCTATCTTGCATTTGGAGGATTGGTGGTTTGATCCTCAGCCCCACCGCATGTAGAAGAGTCCTTGGGTAAGACACTAAACCCCCATTTGGGTCTTAAAATAATTACGGGTGTGTAATTGTGCAGATGAAATAGATGCATGCATTCACTGGCCACTTTACTAGGTAGACCTGTTCAATGACATATGCAAATCTACTGATTAAATAGCAGCATCCCTGTATATTTAGGCATTAAGATAATGACAAAGCTTTCAGCTGTAGCGTCAGAATCGGGAAGAGATGGGAATTTATGTGACTGCAAATGTGTTGCTGTGTTGCTGCCAGTCATGCTGGTCTGAGTGTTTCAGAAACTGCTGATCTACAGGGATTCACAATTCAGTTTCAACATTAAATGGTGTGAAGATCATGAACTGAAATTGGCAGATACTGATATCTGCATCTGCCAGTACAGGAAAAGCCTGATCTGTACATTTCTACTTTAATTTCTTTTAGTAAGATGATAAAGAAAGTGGAGCGACCACATGTTCCTTTAGTTGTTTGATGGCTGCTTGAAGCAGATTAATAATATTTTAAGACAGTTGAATAAAAATATTTGTCATGTTTTTAAAGCTGCTGATATTTGATTGGTTTTCTGAACAGATAACCTGACAAATTGATCAATTAACATCAACTTGTTACATGTATAACTTTCTGAACAATGTGCACTTGAATGGTTATAGATGGTATTATTGTATCTGTAGTGATCAATATGTTATATTTCAACAGCATTCTATTACATTTTCTACAAAAGCTATTCCATTATGTCATATATTTTGTTGAAATATCCTGAAGCTTTAATATTTTGGCCAATGTTATCATATTGTAAAAAAACTCAAACTGCTTAAAATGAGTGAAAAGCACACCATAAGAAACCTTTATGAATCCAAATTAGATCAAAATGGGTTAAATCGACTGTATGTGTGGATTATTCAGCAGATTTTCAGGCACATAAATTTAATCCACTGCCCACTTGTCTGCTCTAAGGCATGTTCCCTCCCTTCTACTTTTCTCCCACCTGGCATTAAACATCTTCCTCGCACTAAAAGCATATATCATGTAATATTTGGAGTTGTTCAGTGTTGGCCAAGCAGACTGATCGGAGCCATCTAACCATTTCCTTCCCGAGGCTTAGCTGTGACAACATGGAACAAATTGTAGCCCTTCTGAATCACTCCGCAGCCCCAACAACTTAAGCACTGGAGGACAGCTGTGGTGAGCAGCATTGGGAGTGCCATGCATCTTAAACATGTTAGAGTCAGCATCTCAAAGTGAAAATATGTTTATTCCACAGTTATTTTTTGTCAGGTTGTGAGAAGTAGAACCTTTGTTTGTGTGCAGGTCATTTTCTGTGGGGAATATACTTAATACCACCAGAGAAAAATGCCTACAGTTACAGACTAAAGAGGAAGAAGGACAGGAGGAAGATTTGGACAGCTGAGAAATGCTTGTGCCAATTTCAACCAATTACGACTGTAGCTACACTACCATGATTTCAGGGCACCAACACTCTAATCTGACATAAAACAGCTACAACTCTCCCTATAAAGACAACATTACAAAAGAATGTAGTAATCAGAAGTGAAACATTGTCAGTCATCCAGACACTCGAGCAAACAAAAGAGTAACACTGATGATGATTAGAGGTTACATAACTCCAATTGATTTGCATGCAGGTTATTAATTTACTCTAAATCTGTGTCTCAAGGGTTCCTGCTGACAAAGGCGTTTTGGTTCAGTGGCCTGTGATGTGATCCTGAAATGTCCTGCAAACTCGCTGCCCCAGGGGGGAAGCTGCACAAATAAGAGAAGTTTCTACGGCTTTGGAAAAGTGTCCCACCCCTTGAACTTTTTCAAATTGAATTTACATTTCTGAATTACACCACAGATGAAAACAGTTCTGTCCTGACTTTGGGTCTAAAACAAACTGCAAGGTCGGCCGAACAAGGGCAGCAAGAACAGAATAATGCCATTTTGGTCTAAATTCTAAATTATTGCAGAGTATGTGCAGCATCTGCCTTTTATACAGCTATTCTGTGAAGGTCTCAGAGGTTTCATGGAGAACATTAGTGAGTAAACACCATCATGAAGACCATAGAAAAAGACAAATGCATTAGTTGCAGAGAAATCTCCAGCAGAAGTTTATAAAACCAAGTTTTACTCTTTCTAATCTGAAAATTGAAAGAGTGAGACACGACTGCAGATGGCACTTCATGAACAGAAGCAGTGAAGGAGCTCATGGTCACTTTGGAGGAGCTGCAGAGGTCCACTGACAACTTTCTCCACAAATCTGATCTTCACAGAAGAGCAGCAAAACTCATGTTTTTGTTCAAAACAAAAGAATGAGTACTGATAAAAGTCCCAAAAAATAGCCAGTGGAAAAGCTCCGAAAGCGAGCCGAGCCAATGGAAAAAGGGCAATATTGTCATTTCCAATAAGAAAAAATGCAACTCAAATGTGTTTGCGGAACTTTCAAACATGTCATTTTAGTCACTGATTAATAATCTACCCTGAGCATAACAGTAAACAAAAGACTTTGTTTATGAAGGCAAGCTTTGCTCGGACAAATGAGTTGGTCCCTCTGTTGCAGTGACATCTTTCTTCTATTTTTCTGTTTGTGCCCTGATACAATTGACCGGAACTTTATACCAACAGTTTGTCAGAAGTAGAATGAACAGACTCAGGTGCTTAGCGACATCTGGGAGTAAATAGATGGTATTTTCCGGGGATAAGAGACTTTTCATTTGGCACGGTCTCCTTTCCTCACCTTTTTCATTTCCTCTCAACTTTCACTGACTGCACATCTCGTCTGTCACCCAACCTGGTGAGACTTTTGTACGTCTCATTTCCTAAAATGAAACCGTAGAGGACAGCCGGCAAATGCCAGATGACCTACGGGCAGCGTTGGGTTTAGTGACACAGTGAGGAAAACTCATTTTATCTCAAACACACGGTCAAAGAAATGAAAATACTGAAGAAGTGGCATCAACAGATTTTTCAAATTTTCTAACGTAAAAGGTTAAAAAAAAGAAAATTCTGAGGTGGCCAAAGAAATATAACACTATAGTAGGGAAAATCTAAAAGGCAGGTTACTTGTTATCTGACCAGGCTGAAGAACACAATGTTGATATTTCCTGTCCAGATGACCAGCTGGCGGATGCAGTTGATTGCAGGGCAGCCTCAACCTAACCTCGAACTCTCTGTTTATCAGGAACAATAAGGTTTCCTATAGATTCTCACTCTGCAGAACCAAATGTGAAGGTTAGTGCACTGTGACTATGTTGTTCTTGCTCAAATGTTCATACCACAACCAGCATTACTGAGTGCTGTTTATTGCTGCTATTTGGATATTAATCACTTTTGTTTTATGTGCCTCTGACCTAATAATTTTTGGTAAAAGTGATCAATAGTGAACATTAATGAAACTGTCATCACTTCCATTGGCCCCTCTTATTAGTTGTCACTAAATCCTTTAGGAGATTTTGTACAGAATAACAAGAAGTCGTTTTTACAGCTTGACTTATGGGTCCCCAATTGCAAATCAAGACATACAAGCACTTTGATAAAGAGCCCCATGTCCAGCAACATAAGAACCACAATTCTCAGTGTATTAAAACATTGGTTTATGGGATAGACTAATGAACACAAAGCAAAATGTAGCTGTGGAGTGGAATGAAAGTCATGAATGGTTATAACACCTATTATAACTAAAATCTTCATCAGTACTTTGTAGAAACAATGTTTTGCAGCAATCACAGAAATCTATTTTATCAGCTTTGTACATCCAGTAACTGAAACTATTGCTAAATTTTTCCTTAAAAAAATGTCTTTTGCTTCAGCAATGGGAGAGGTGTTATCAGTCATTCTTAGTTGAATTCAGATTTGGAGTGGATCATGATAATACATGCACATACTTTCTAAAACATGAATATAACATTTCACATTTTGTCATCTTCCCTTCAATACTGAACTGCTTCCCTACCCATGCTGCAAAAAACAACAACATCCCTCTTGCATGACTCTTCCACTACCATGTTTCAACACAGGCATGGTGAGAAGTACTGACTTTATGCCACCCACGGTGTTTTGCTTCAAGGCCAAATTTTTCCATTTTGGTCTCACCAGAACACATTAATCTAAATGTTTGCTGTGACCCCCACACATGGCTTGCAGCAAACTGTTAACAGGAAGTCTAATGACTTTCTTTTAACAATGGCTTTCTTCTTCCCACTCCAGATTTGCGGAGTTCAAAGTGTTGACAGATTCTCCCACATAAAATCTGGATGCCTTCTGCTCCTCCACAGAGCTACTGATGGCCGCTTGGCTGCTTCTTTGATTGATGCTCTTCTTGCCCGGCCAGATGCGTCAGGCGGACACCTCTTTCTTAGTCATTTCGCAGCAGGGAAACTCTCCACTTACAAGGAGATTCTGCAGGCAGTTAATTGCTCTCGGTTTCATTCAGGGATATTAAAACAAAATGCACGACATTGCTATACACACAAGAATTTCATATTTCATTAAAATGTATTTACAGTAAAGTACTGGATTCTGAATGTGCAGTTGTGCAAATTTCACATTTTTTCAGCTCAAAACAGCTAACTGCTGGTGGATGTAGCTTAAAATCTACTATACACAAGTAAATTGATAGTCGTGCAAATTTCCAAAGAAAATAACAATCCCCCATCTATCACTTCCCCTGAGGTTTTGATGAATTGTGGTTGACATTCCCTTTTCTCACACAGGCATTACAAACTGTGCTTTGCATGCTTCACCATGATTTGTACAACTTAAAGACTATTTTTACCCACCACATCAAAAGGCATTACAAAATGAAAAGAAAAGAAAATGGAAGTGTGAGGTGGAAGTACTCTGAGCAAAAAGGCACAATACAGCTGCAAAGATCAGCTTGGAGAACCATTAGCAGAGAAGAGGTGCTACAAATCAACCATACAAGATAACCCCACCACTAGATCAAGGATGGCTATCAAACAGAGAATTGATCTCCGAGATTGAGATCAGGAGCCCAGAGGGTGGACATCCACCAAACCCTATTTTTCAATCATAAACTCCAACAAGACAGTTTAAAGTGCATCAGACAGTCAGGGCTTATTCAGATAGAAAATGATAGGTGCTTATTGGAACAACTAGTAGCTCTGGGATGTACACTGGTAGAGTGGAGCAAACATTGCAAAAAAAAAAAAAAAGAATCCAGCTGGGTGGGAGGGAAAAAAAGAGGAGGTTGACAGAAATATTGCTGTTATAGCAGCCGTGGCCAAAACACAATGGAGAAAAAGCATGGTAATTTCAGCAGAGAGGGCAATGCTAACCCTGCATGATCCAAAAAGAGTTCAAAACACTGACAGCAATGCACTGGCAGACACATTTAATAAGTAGGAAAAGGCCTCAGTTTTCTGCCTCGGACTTCTTTACAATCACGCTCTTTTAATAGGATTATATTAAGACGGTACGGATGCATATTTTTGCTAGAAAAGAATCGTGCAAGCACAGCTTCTTCAGACATAAAACCGATACTGTGCAACCTTAACATTAGTGACATTTCATACCAGCGGGGAACCCATTCACAATGAACTGGATTAACATTTAAAACAGGTTCACAGAGGAGGGAATGTGCAAACTGTGAGCGTGCATTCAGGTTAAGATGTGGACAGAAAACGGCTAATGGCAATCTGAAGTACATGGAGTAACAATAAGCAGGTCTCGCTGAATCCACGTCACTGAAATAAGAAAAAAGAGGGATTGCAGTTTTTCTTGTTTTCTAATTCACAGTGTTTACAGGAACAATGCACCATTCTATGCGAATGTGCTCTCCATATGGAGAATGGCCTTGTTTACATACCTTTCTGTTTGTAGGGGGGTAGGCGCAAATATTCAACATGAATAGCTCTGAAAGCTGCAAAATGTATTACAAGTATACTTGTAGTATATTACGAATGAGCTAAAACTCACATGAGCAGGAAAAACAAAAATATTTTCTGCAAAAGACTCATAGTGTGACATGCAGACACTTATTTATAAAGAAATGTTTTGACATCACTGCTGAATAGGTTATAAACAGCATGTAAACAAATGACACAAAAAAAACTTTTTCACCATAGAAAAATAATAAAAATAAAAATAATAATATTAATAATGTGAGCCATTATTTTTTATTCATCTATTGATCAGGGGAAAATATTAACAATTAAATGTTGTATCATTTATCACACATCATGATTTCATCATGGTGGATGAAATCACGACAAGGTCAAAATACAAGTGGACACCAAACTTCCTCTTTACAGGTCGCCAGTCTGTCACAGGGCAACACAGAGACAGACAAGACACACAACCATGCACTCGC
This sequence comes from Phalloptychus januarius, assembly GCA_902982915.1. Classification (NCBI taxonomy): domain Eukaryota; kingdom Metazoa; phylum Chordata; class Actinopteri; order Cyprinodontiformes; family Poeciliidae; genus Phalloptychus; species Phalloptychus januarius. The sequence goes on along the minus strand of CADWAE010000038.1, from coordinate 7,918,834 downwards.
ACCTAAGGAGAATTTGGAGAGACCAATTAACCTGACAGTCGTGTTTTTGGACTATGGGAGGAAGCCGGAGTACCCGGAGAGAACCCACGCATGCACAGGGAGAACATGCAAATTGCATGCAGAAAGACCGGGGCCGGGAATCAAACCCAGAACCTTCTTGCTGCAAGGCAGCAGCTCTACCAACTGCGCCACTGTGCAGCCTCATTAGAAACATAAAAAGTTCAAATTAAAATCATCCAAGCCATAACTTTCACAAAACCAAGCAGATAATCAAATTGGGTTTCTTGCGCTAAGAAATAATAATCAGCTGACGATCTATGTGGGTTTTCAAACTAATCTCCCTTTGACTTGTATTATTGTTCGGCACAGGCAGAGTAGCCTCAGCACCAGCCTCAGCACCAGCCTCAGCACCAGCCTCAGCACCAGCCTCACATACAACCACAGAGAACAAACCCAACTGCTTCACTGATTCCAAGCAGCTGTTCCACTCAATGTGAATGCCGATGATAATTACAACCATTTCACGGGCATATGCTGAGGGAGAAAAAGAAAATGCTTCAAAAAGTTTAGAAAACAATGCTGGAAGTTTGGATATTTAGCAAAAAAGTATGACCTTGATAGAAAGCAGCAGAGGATGCCAGACTTAAGAGCTGCTGTCTGCGCAGAAATACCGGGAATGGGACCAAACCCACGCTGAGGTTCCCAAGTCATTAACAGAAACGAGATGATTTGTATTGTCCCTGAAGAAAAAAAAACTATCAAATTTCATCAGAGAGGATGGAAATGCTGCACAGACACGTCCATTTCCAAGCTTCAACGCTTTATCAGGTATCACTTTCTGTCAGTATTTACTCAAAACAGGTTGCCACAACCTGAGAAGTGCTGGCTGTATTTACACAACAATAACATATCTTGCAATCTTTTCTGACTATAGAGTCAACTCCCATTGACTCTGCGGTGGTTAAAGGTGTACCGTCCTTTAATGTAAGCCTCATTTTGTCTAGCACTTTAGTATTTTCCCACATCATTTGTAAGGCTAATTCCCCAGTGGCTGCTGGTTAAATGTGATGTCAAATAGAGGATAAGTTCCTCAACACCCTATTGGTCATGCCTTGCCAGTAACACCACATTAAGACGGCTTGAGGAGAGCAGGGATTTCTAGCTGCAATTCAGAGAGACGATTATAGCAGAAATCAAATGCGTTTCATGTGCAGGCAGCCAGGCCCGCTTATCTTATCCTTTCCAAGTGTTTTCATTAAAGGACGCAGTATTTGCACAAAGGCAAAGATATTAAAGTTCTAATAATATCATCCTGAGTTCCTCTAGTTCATCAACACACACTTCTGTCCAAAGGTAAATTTACCAGAAACAGCAGAGAACCATGGCTTATTTTTTGCTTGTTTATTACTATAGAAATAGTGAGTAAAAGGGAACTTAAAGGAAAATCATAAATGTTTATGCAGCCCAGCTGTACAACAGTAATAAATGTACAGCAAGGAACATAAAATATAGCTGAAGAAAACATTTTAAAGATTTTTTCTATTCTTGTCTCATTTAACATCATTATGATATCAGGTAAACTTCATTTAATAAAAACAACGTTTTCCAGAGATTTAATTTATTTATAAAGAGAAAAAAATCTATCAAATCTAATTCTTGAGTAAATCATGAATTAAGGTTTTACCAAATTGTTGAGTTCAGTTTCTCTAATAACTCTCATCTTTGATAATTGTCAGACCCTAAAATCAAAAAATCAACTAAAGAAAACCTGTCTGACAGCATGAGGTATGCAAAGAGATGTCATGTATTAAAATCACTGACTGGGGCATGTTTAAGTTGACAGCCACCTCCAATTACCAGATTAACATTAACTATATTCAAGCACTGCTATTGCCTACATTAATAAATACATTGATGATGCCACAGACACAAATACCATCACAACACAGGTCAACCAGAAACCCTGGCTGATGGGGGAAGATCTACAGGTTACTGTAGAGCAGGGGATGAGTCTGGTCTGAGATCAGCAAGAGCCAATCTGTTCTGAGGTGTCAGACCAGCAAAGACGCAGTACTGCAGAAAGAAATCCCACCATTTCACTCACTGACAGCAAAGACACAAGGAGCATGCAACAGGGACAAACACACCTTCCACTTCCTTCCCAGAATAAGAAGAGCCAGAGCATCAATCCCTAATTCTCAAGTCCATTTTCTACTTTTCCACAGGAGTGAACAGGATCAGAGACTGGTGCAGCATTCTTGGAAGAGGTTTTCAAAAGCCAAAACCAATGCTGAGCATAAATAACATCATCATATTTACAGTGATGTAAAAGCAATCACTGTCAGTTATCACAAACAGCAGGTGGCAGCGTTTGTGGCAACTGGTGCCACGTCTCTCTTGATCACAGATTAGTACAAAGGAGCAATTAATTTTCACATGTAGCCAAGTTGGCTACCTTTCATGTTGTAGAAATAAAGCCATCATTTTGAAAACTGCATTTTGTACTAATCTGTAAGAAGTGATGTATTTCCTAACAAAACTATTAGATGGCTTGTGTCAAAATCCAGACTCAAATCTGATTGAGAAACAAAACTTGAAATCCAATCTTCACAGACAAATCCATTCAATCTGACGGAGCTTGCGGCTTTTTTCAAAAGACAAAGAGGTTAAATTTATTTCAACAAAGACAAATACATGCCTTTCAGATTTTAGTGTCAGACTTTAGTTTGCCAAATGTGCTACAAATCATATTTAATTTTATTTTCACAAGTGTGCACTGATTTTTTTCATCTATCACAAAAAATGGCAATAAAATAGATGAAGGTTTGTGGTTCTTGAGTAAGAAAATGTGAAATACATTATGTTGCAAGGCACTGTGATCAGTTATCCCTTACGATCTAAATGCCTTCAGGCCATTTTTTAAAGTCTCTACATTATCAAACACTTGACAAATGCTTTGAGATGCAAGCTCTGTATCGTCAAAGTGATGGATGTTAGGACTTTAAAACAATCTTGTCATGTCATATTCCGACATCACATCAGAACAAGCAGAAAACACTTGGACTCTGTAATTTATAATTCAGTAAGTGGAAAAGAAAGTTTAAAAGGTTTAGGGTTTGAGGCTGAAATTCTTGTTTTGTACCTTACACAGGGAATATGTGCAGCCAACTTTCCTCTTATAACGCACACACACATGCCCCGACACACCAAACCTTGCATACATTCACAGAGGTGAGTGTCTCTGTCGCCTATTTCCTCTCATATCCCATGTTAGATACCATTATCTGTGCAATGCTGATGGGCAGCGATTTTCAGCCCAGGAAGAGTATATGGCCAGCAAAGTACAGTGCAAATTGCAGCCACTATTAACTAATCAGTGGATGAATGTGCATTGATGGGCCTGATGCTGTGCACCACCACTATTACAGTCGGCCTCATGGTAAACCATTAGCACTATGGGAATTGGGTTTCAACATAAAATGATGTTTCCACCATGCAAGTTAATCTCTGGAATTTCCACTGTAAATAAAATAAAACTGAATATATGTATTCACTAGGTTAGTAAGCGCCAAAATTGTCTCCCTGAGGAATTCTTTACAAGTTTACTATATTTCATTAAGTATGCGATTGATTGTTAAGGATCTTTTACAAACCTATTTATGACAACAGAAATTTATGGAATACATTGTTAGGAGGAGAAGGAGGGTGAGAAAGAGCAAAAGAGAGAGAGAGAGAGAAAGGCCATTACGAAACAACACTCAGGACAGGTGAGATGATGAGTAACTGCAGAAAATGCTGTAAAATCTGGTTGAGTTTCAGTAAACTATCCAAGATTATAATGCGTTAAAGAGTAGATTCTACAAAATTGCAAGGCACATTAGAAATTTCTTTACTGCAAAATAAATAAATATTTTTTTTGTTAGGATTCTCTGAGTATATCAAGATTCATAATTAGTAAACACTTTACACAATGGGTTCTTTTGTTCGATTGTAATTTTTACCAATTGTACTTTTTATGACTAATAAAGAAACATAAACATCCATACAAAGGTTCTTTCCATAAGTACTTATCATGCCAGTTGCTAATAAAGAAGGAAAAAAAACAGCTTTAAAATTTCAGGTGCTATTGTTTTGAAATCTAAGCTAATTCTGATTAACTGCATAGATGTGTTACATTTCTTTGAGATAGTCTTTGACTGTATTACTAGTTAGAATCTAGTTTTTGGTAACTTTGTGATTGTAAATATTTTGTATTTTTATGTGCTCTGAATGATATTGCATTGCAATGTCTTTATATGCGAAGCACAGATTGTTTTACAAAAATAAGTCATAGGGAGAGGAGCTCTGCAAATGTAAACACATATTTGTAATTAGCTCTTTTTTCTGACATCCCTGAGAATTGAATATATATATACAAGCATTTTGAGAAGGTTTATATGCAAAACACCCTATGCGACAGAAGACTAACACCACTTGCAGGGTGAAACATAGTAGTGGCAAAATCATGCTGTGTGGAAGCTTTTTTTTACTGGAATCAGAGTCGAGGGGAAGATTTTTGAAGCTAAATGTGGTAATTACAGAGAATTATAGGTGTACAAAATGCTAAGTACAAATTAATGCCAGACATTCACAATTTTTATTTTTTGAAAAAAGTAAAGAGCATGTAGCGATTTCCTCCCACTTAGCAATTGTGTATTAGTTGTACTGTCAATCTCATTAAAAGCACATCAAAGTGTAAGAAAACAAAATAAGAAAAATGAAGGGGAAGAAGAGTTTATCTCTACAAAAAAATATTTTTTTTGTAGAGTGGTTATTTTAATTTCTGATCAAACAAAAAGAAAGAGCAAAATATTTATCTCCTGGTTCTGCTTTGGTAAATCTTTTCCATTTTATGTTGCCGCTTAGGACAATATTTTACATGTGGAGGAGCAACTGGCATGGAAACAGACTCAGGATCTCTAGAGCCGGTTCAGAGAGAGGAAGGATGGTGACAGATGGACTGAGTCCAGACCTGTCATCTATGTGACTGACTAAGCAGCACTCTCTATTCCACTGCTCCATCTGCACATCATAAGTCTTCAAAATTCCCATTTCCCTTTCAGTTTCACAAGAAAAAAAAAGACACTAACAAAACAGAAATCCTTATAATTCCACCATGGGATTACAACTCTCATCTTTGTCTCCTCTTTTTCACGTTCAGTTTATTTTTCTAGAGAACACTCATAATTTTATCAGCCAATGCAAAGCTCTGGCAGAGAAAAACTCCACAAATAAGGACAGCTGGCATGAGCATATGAACACATAAACTACATAAGCACTAAAAATGGGAGGGGAAGATTCTCACCACATATAGTTATGCTTATTACGAATAAATAAGATCAGTAAATGCTTAAAGGCAGATCTATGATCATACATTTGGCAAAAATATTTTTATGGCAAAACATAGCAAATAACATTTTAAAATGTATTTTTCTACTTGCATAAATTTGAAATACCATCCATCCATCCATTTTCTAACACCGTTGTCCCTTAGTGGGGTCAGGAGGGTCACCCTGGACAGGTCGCCAGTCTATCGCAGGGCAACACAGAGACATACAGGACAAACAAACATGCACACACACACTCACACCTAAAGAGAATTTGACCAATTAATCTGACAGTCATGTTTTTGGACTGTGGGAGGAAGCTGGAGTACCCGGAGAGAACACACGCATGCACAGGGAGAACATGCAAACTCCATGAAGAAAGACCGGGACCATCTCAGAAACCTTTTTTTTTTTCACCAAACTTCTACTTCCATGTACACTTATGGTGAAAGCAGATCCAAGCTGACAAAAGCAATTAATTGAATATTTTTGCCACTGAGCTTCCCTTGAAAGGTTTTAACAACGGTTCTCCTTCCAGACAAGAGAGAGAATCTTATACGCCCCACTGGGTCAGGGGGCAGGCCGTGTTTGGCTTCTAACAAGCTGTAAACAGACTGAGGGAAACAGGCCAAGAGATATGTGCTGTAGCAGGAAGAATAACTGCATGGCAGCACAAGTGCTCAAACAGTTCCTTAATACTGTGACCAGGGGCTAAAAATAGAAACACATAAAATGTAAACTAATAAATGGACCAATAAAGAAGCAGGGAAGGGAAAATGAGCAAACATTGCATTATAAATTAGATTAACACAAGCAGTGTTCATGCAAATCAATACAGCAGAGACATTGGGAAAAAGCTACAGAGAAGCATGAGGATTAAAGATTTGCAACCAGAGGGTCTCTAAACAACACAGACATTATGGTGCAAATTGAAAAACTCTAAAGCAAAATCAATATTCAGACTTGAGCAGTCAACTGAGAGAGCAGAAGTACAATGCATTTGATTTACACTCTGAAGTCAATGTCCAAAAATTAAACAAAACATAGATCATATGATATGGAAAAACAGAGGTTTATAGAGCCAACCCAATATAGCTGCTTTTCAGACAGTGTCAAACTTTCTGGAGGAACTGTTTCATTTGCCCACCTCAGGGTCCTTATTACATGAACTGGAGCATGTTCTTTTAATGTTTGAATGTAAAATATGAGGAAATATAATATTATTAATAAGAGCCTGGTCACAAGCCACAAGACATTCCAAATATCACAAATTTTTCCACTTATAACTAAGTGTGAGTGATAAGAGTGATAAGACCTCAATGGAGGTCTTATCACTGGAATTATTCTCCAACAAATGCATCATTATAGCTAACAAAAAATAAAAAATAAAATAATAACATAATCAGCCATTGCAGATTGTGTTTTGCATCTGATATCTGATTAACTCCAATTCAAAATCAAAAATACTTAGGCTCTTTCAAAGCTGTTTTAATATATATATATATATATAATTTTTTTTGGCATCAGAATACCCTCAGATTGAGACAATTGTGAAGATGTAAAAATAAAAACATATCATGAAACATTTGAGAACAAACAAGCAAAAATCTTCAAAATGTTTGAACTTAAACCACTTTTGGAAAAAAATTCCTTCATGCAATTAGCTAAATGCTATTTTTATATTTTATTTCGCTGGAGTGTAGTAATTAATTTTTCATCATATTAGGCAACCTGAGATTGGATGTGCTGCCAATGCTCTCTTGCTGATGCTGGAGCATAAATTTCCCTTTGCAAAGAAATCCTGTGAAAGCTCCTTCTTAAAGCCCTCTCAGATCCCTAGAAACTATATGAAGATCCTACCAAACACTTTCAATCCTATGTTGAGGAAAATAACTACAACAGAAAATACTCGACATTCAGAATCATAAATTTCACAAGTGAATGTAAAAAAATGAAATAAAATCACAAACTAGACATTCTGTTTTTGTTTGTTTGTTTTTTTGGCTGGAGCTTTTTTTAAAATTTATTTATTGTCTGCAGTTTCCCCTTGAGTGATTACAAATCACAGGAATGAACTCAATTAGCTCCCAGCTTTTGATCACAAACCAGGTGATATTCAACTTGAAACTGTGACATCAGATTTTGACAAAGATGAAAATAACCTTATCTTATAGGTGAGGGTAGGACAGAAACAGCCACATAATAGCTACATAATAGCTCTCCCTAGACACCACGGATCAATCACTGAACCCGTTAATAGGGATGATTAAACTCAGTGTTCCAGGAGACCCTGTGAGTCATAAAAGAGTGTGAGCCAAAATGAAAAAGAAAAAAAGCTGAACAGTAGAAGGAAATCGTTCATGCTCTTATAGTCGAGAGCTTTTGTAATAAGTCAGAATTAGCAGCCTCCAATAAAGCACACGGCGCTGTCCTTGGAGGAGGGGGAACTACCAATCCAATCCATTAATTACCCCAAACTATATTGGGCTGTTCTTTCATGCCTCATGGAGGTCGGTGGGACTTCAATGCAGCTGATGTGCCACTAATCCTCTGGCTAGACATTTCTTTGAGCCCTGAAATGATTTCCGAATCGTTTATCATCTCAATAATCTTTTGTTAACAATGACTGTCAAAGCTTTTTTTCCAGCTTTGTGCTTCCTGCCATTTTCGCTAATAATGTGGGGTCTCTTTATCTATTAACAGCCGGTTCCTGACTTGTAAAACAAAAAGAAAATCACTGAGTGAACTTGCCCTATCTATCTATGCAATTATAAATTGACAAAAAAAATGTTTGAACTTGATAATTGAGCTGCTAGCTTGGTTTAAGCTATCAGCCCCTTTAAGGCTTACCAACAAAACGTTTTATTTCTTTTGTGTTATTAGTTATGAAAATTAAGGAGAAAATGTCCGTTTGGTTTATATGGCTTCTATGTAAAAGTAATAGTGACATCAGAATGAAATGAATGAAATTCATTCATCACTTATGCATTTAAATTACTGCAGTTTTCTCTGCTTCAAGATTAAAGTTGTGTTGGATTGAACTTTGATCCCATTGTATCAAGACCAATATCTGTATAGTTTATTGACACCTTTTTCAGGTGATACTGTTCATTAGCTGTGTAAAACTTGAAAATATGGCTGATGTTGAAGTTAAATACAGCTAAGTGCAAAGGCTGGTCTGACTGGATGGAGCAGTTTGAATTGGCAGCCAGTATTAATGGATGGGATGAGTCTGTTAAGAGATTTTTATCCCTTTTGTTATCTGGTCATGCACAAGATGTCTATAATGGAATCTCTTCGGAGGCCAGAAATAATTGTTCCCAGTTAAAGAAAGCAATGACAATATGTTGGAAACCCTTTCACAGTGAAGTGTGGAGTAGGGTTGGGGTTTATTTTAGATAAGACAGCTCAGGATTTTGATAATGCGCTGTGGTGGTTGGTAGCTACAGCATACCGTTATATGAATGAGCAGGCTAATGATATGTTGAGCAGTGATCAATTTCTCAGTCATTTTTCAACAGGTGACTTCCGCATTAGTCTCTTTGCTGCAAAACCTAAAGCTCTGGATTTTGGAATTGAGCTCTGGATTGAGCTTGAGTTTCTGCGAAATTAAGAAAATACCACTCAGTCTGAGGGTAGAGGGAGCAGGTTTGATTCAAACTTTGATTCCTAAAGTGTCGTTCTCTACCACAGCCCATCCAAACATCTGTGGTCTACAGACAATATGAGAGCATAGCATTTGATGTTTTGGGCTCAATATTGTTATTTTTCCAAATGGACGGAGGCATGTCCTTTACCCAAACAAGAGGCATGTAAAATACCAAAGGTTCTGGTAGAGGAATGGGTTTGTAGGTCTGGTACTATAGCACTCATTTACCTCAAGAGAGGTTGTTTAGGTCAGTCTTATCAAGGGAGACATGCCACCTCTCAAACATCCATAAAACAAGAAAATCCCCATTCAATCCACAGTCGGGTGGTTTGATGCGGCGATTTAACAAACGCAATTAAATCGCCCAATTATTTAATTGCGTTATATTTATCCTCTTTGTTAGTAAAGGATAACCAGCTAAACTTGGATTTGTGGCTGCCATATGTGATAATGGCATACTGCAGCAGTGTCCATGCCAGAACTAAAGGCTTGTGCCAATGTTCTGACTATGCCAGCCAGTTAACACAGATATTAGCCACAGAAATGGAAGCAGTGAAAAATAACTTGGAGGGGCTCCTGCAGCACGATGGAGTCTCTATTGAGCACCCTCTTCGACAGGAACAGGAAGTTCCTGTCCATTTGACCCCTGAGATATGGGGTCAGCAAGTTGGGGCAACAGTAGAGAAGTGTAAGTGGGACAGCCTGTGGGACCTGGTGAACCATCCTTTGTTTCAGATTCAGAATTGTTCCCTATTCATTGTAAAAGTTGTTTGGAAAACCAACACAAGTTTTGCTTGCAACTTTTTTAAATTTAAATATATTGATCTTACTCGCTTATTGCAGTTTTATTTTTTGTTTTTACCTGCAGGTTGGAGCATGAATAGACAATTTGGTGGGTCTTAGAAGAGTTTTAGAAGAGAAATTTTTGCTACACTGCACAAAATATGAAAATCAAATTAGGAACTAGAATAGGGGACTAAAATTGACTGCTAAAAGGATGCTTAAATCAATTGCTTGCTCAGACTCTCGGCTGCTCAATATTGAACTCCTGCACCATCTTTTAGTCACACTATGCCCCAGGGAAGGCTTTCTTTTAAAATCGACAAATAGAGCGTTAGATCTTTAATCCTCTAATATGATTTTTTTTTGTTTGTTTTGTTTTTACCCTTCAGTAAATATGCGTGTCGACTTGTGTACAATAAAATAATTGAAAGGTGATGTGAAAGTGCACACCCGACGAGGTGGCTAATAAATCTTCATGATTTCAGATTGGGAACATTCAATAAATCCGGCCAGTGGAGAGGCACGTTTCGCCGCCAGCTGCGCAGCTGCAGCGTCCCGAGTAGCTTTGCTGCCAATTGAATTCAGGTATTATTGGAGAAGAAGGCATAACAAGCTGGAGGAGACACACAGACATGTTAATGATAACATTGAACTATGAGAAATTATTCTGCAAGTGTGTCTGTCTTTTTCCCCAGATATGTTCTCTCCTCAATCTGCCTGCCTCTGCTACACGCTCTATTCTAGCACCACCTATTGATACTACTTCAGCTGCTCAATATCTGAAGTTCAGTGGATTCAGCACTACTTTAGAGCGGATGTGTCACAGCATGGAACGCACGGCTTCACTTGTATTACATGAACAGTGATGCTGGGATAATTACATTCTCCACTCGTTAATTTCATGGGCTCCTCTTCTCTGAGTTCCAGCCTCATATTCAAATGATGCAAGCTCCTCCGCCACTAAATCCAGCCACCTGCGCTCGGCAAACAGCTTAACGGGGCGGAGATAACTGAAACAGATGACTGTGAAATTAAATTTTACGACAGCAGATTCTCTTTTTGGCTTGGAGAGCCATGCAGAAGACCCTGAATGAATGCATGAATAAAGTTATTATCTGACTCATACTACACAAACAAGAGAGCTGCTGCTTTCGCTGCACTGCAGCATTTTAAAGATGTTACCCATCTCTTTTACTTGATGCTAATACATGAACACTAACAATAACTACACCACTGGGTAATACAGTATTAATTTCCACTGTAGTGTTTGACAATAGTAATTTTTTTCTCAGAATAGAAAGTCTTCTGAGAAGTAAACAACTAATTCTCATTCATGTTTATTTGGGTCGATTAAATCATAAGAGGGACAAGCATGGGAGCTAAGTGACTTGAGTCAAATCCCATTTAGAAATTTCACAGCCATACTTGATTCAGTCTGATGACTTTGATAATTCATCCAGCCTTCATGGAAACTATTGGCAAAATTGAAACAAAGGGTAATGATGACTGGGACTGTCTTCATTCTTTGACTGGTTTTCTTCTTGTTAAATAGTTACCCACTTTGTCAGCAAAGCGCCACTGTGTGTGCAGCCTGAACACAACTACCTAAACAAACGCTGTTTCTGAAATGACATGTTGCTCTTGCTTCCTCCCGTGTTGCCGGAATGATGGGGAAATCGACAAGAAAAATACATCCCCAGAGGAACAATTGCCTGAACAGCTGCTTTGTGCCTTATGTGATGTAACTAGTGCACCTGTGTACTAAATTTGCTTTTGGGAAGGTTCATATTATTCCGATTAAAGAGCAGTTTACAAAAACACAACAAAGCAAAGAAAAAAGCTGAACATAGTGTTTTGTTTGATAGGCAGCGTGCTATCTTAAAGGGAGTTTGACTGAATTCACAGAACTGTCTGGACAGTAGCTTTAACTCCCCCTAATCCTACAACCAGTCCAAATTCTCAGTATTTTGAGTTATATTGCCTTGGGTATCTCTCAAAGCGTCTCCTCACACACACATGCCATTGGCTGCCAAATGATACATCATTAGCAGCGTAAATGTAGCTCTATTATTGATTCAAAGACCTCTGGCACAATGACTTCATAATCGAAAAGGTTAAACCACAGTGTTGGATCTGCTGAAGCCTGATGTATGGCTTGCTAACAAAGAGAAGGTTGGGTGACCTTTCAGTTTCTTCCAACCATTAGGAATATCTAATTTTAGTTTAGTAAGGTTTAGCTTCTTTTAGAATAAAATGGACAGAAACGGAATAAGGAGCAATACATTGCAATGAGACAGGCGGGAAGAACTTATTCAGCGGTCTACGGTGTTCAGTAACATTCCTTTTATTACAAATAAACGCATAATAAACTCAAACACTTATCTGTAATCAGTGGTACTTTTTAGTAAGAGGGATAAGGCTCATCCCCTCAGTGCAGCCTGGAGAACAGCATACACAGTGACAGAAACAAAATAATTTTTTGATCCTCCTTTGGTGAATAAATGCAATGTGTAATCTATGTGATGAAAACTGGCTCTACTCTGTTGGTGGCTAATGAGGCTGAAGTGGGTAGTTGATTCATGGCTTTAGGGTTGGATGCTGAATTGAATGGCTATTTTCGCTCTTTGCTTTTCTTTCATGGTGTGGACTGTCTTTGATTATAGTTCAAAATCTAAAACAAAAATGGGAGTGGAGAAAGGTGGAGGCATAAATTATTAGAATCCAGAGTTCAAGATAAGAAGTACAACCCAACTGGCTTCTCTGCTTTACCCACATTATTACCTCCTGGCTGTAATCACACTAATTCAAATGATCTTTCCGTGATTTGTCTTATGACGGAGGTGTAAGGCAGTGTGAGATGTGTCAACTGCCTTGCTCGGTTAATTAAAGGTTGTCTTGTTCATCATATCGCCGATTATGAGGCTCCGACATACAGAATTATTGCGTGTATCTATGAATAAAACATGAACCACTAGGCTTATTAAAACCAAGGACTATCAACACCAGTGCAGGTCAGCTAAACTTCCCTGAGCGACAGGAGTCAATTAGATTACTTTGTGCGTGTGTAGATATTAGAGAGGCAAGGAAGAACACAGAAGTTCAGTTTGTGCTGAGTCGGGTCTTTCTGGAAGTGTGCAAGTCGTGTTTTCTCATGGGGATTGACTTGCATGCCACATAATCACAGAGGGACCGTTGTCCAAAAATAGGCACAGCAGGACAATGTACTTGACGTGTGAAGAAAGCTTTGAAAGGAAGGTTTGGGATTTTGTGGAAAGGTTGTAAGAAGGTGATGGCGTACCTTCAGCAGATACATCTCCTAATGTTTTCCATCCAGATTAGGTCAGGTGTGCTGAAGCTAACAGCTCGTCTGATAGAAGCCAAGAACAAAGATTGCACTAGCAGAGATTTTACGTGAATGCATTTTATGAACCGTTATCCGTCCAGATTATTTATATAGAAGCCAATGCTTATTTACACTGGAAATAAAGGTATGAGTATGGAATGAAGAAAGCTATTCCAGTCAGAGAAAAGAAAAAAAAAGAGATGGCGTAAAAATAATAATAATAATAAAAAAAATGTAGCCTTGTACACCTCTTTTACTTTACAAAATCCAGATACTATAACTGGAAACACCTTAGTTTCTCGGTTCTCAGTCAATTTTCACACCAGAGGATTATTAGCTGCACATCGCCTCCAACCTTCAATTCCTGTATAAATAATCATCCACTTTGGTGCAAATACCCAATGTGATGGAAACGTCAGGATGGTTTAAATGTTCATAAAACAGTGTTTACATAGAAGATAGCAGTGCTTTTTGAGATTGAAATCTACTTTAGTGTAAAACCTCCCTGAATGGCCATAAACTTCAAGATTCTCAACTAAATAATCTGGATTTCTGTAACAAGCAACTTGCTAATAACCTATGAACAGAGCCTCGTTAAAAAGGAAAATCCTGAATGATCATTTTGAAGTGCTGTTTCTTACTGAAGTTTAGCAATAAAACTATTACCCGGCTATCTCCCACTAGCTCTAATGAGTTCTGTCTCTTTCTTCATGCAGCTCTCTGGGCTCCCATCTCCTCTGCGCCCACCCGTTTGCGATCTTGCAGACAGGTCGACCCACACCGAGGCGGAACGCTCGCTCACAGCTTGATGGATGACATAGCTATCTCTGAGCCACCAGCAAGCAGACAAACACGAAGCCAGTTCACTGCAGGGCACCTTACACATCTGAGCATGCCTGTCTGTAAAGATCTTCACTTATGGCTGTCCCTCTGTCTCTCTCTCTCTCCCCCCTGTTCTTTCTCCGACAGGCTGATTGTGTGTTTGCTGCTATTCCTGTCCTCCTCTGTGTTACACAACTCGTGCGTATATCAGAGTTCAGCATTTTCTGCTCTCTCATGCCGATCAAGCCTCTAATAAAACCCGATGGCACAGGCTATTGCTCTATGGCTGTATGAAACCCAAAGGAATCTCCCTATTATATTGGTAGACATCTTCTTGAATTTAAAACAATATTCCTTGCTCCGACTGGAGACTGAAATGAGGAGGATTTCTGGAAGAATTTGTCTCGTTTTGTTTCCGTATTGTGGGCGGTGGGTCAATGAAGGAATGCCTATTTTTCCCCCATTTTCTGTGACTTTGCTAAGTTGATCGATATGGAGCTGCAGCCATGAAGTATGAATAAAAACAAAAAAACTGTACACAGAAGTAGAGAAGGTCGATTTGACTGACAGCAGATCATGATTATTACACTCTGAGTGCAAATAAGAAAGAATCTTTCTTTATCCTCTTGTTTATAATAAAAACAAGAAAAGAAAGGTCGCATACATTAACCTTTAATCACTGTGTAGGTGCTTTATCTTGGTTCTCATCATTTGACCCAGAGGATCCAGGAGTGCAGCGTAAAAGAACTGCACATGTTTCTCGCATGTGCGCATTTGTGCCTGACACATAAAGGAATCACCTTCTTCACTTTTCTCTGACTTTGAGCAGAAAAGACACAATTAGAATATCATGCAAAGGCTTTTGACCACAAATCCTCTTGGAAATTTCTCCTAAATAAGCAACAATGTACCAAAGGAGTATCAGAGTATGGTATTTGTAAACATTACCCTCAATTAAGGACCAAGTCAATCAGCATTCCTCCAGAAGAGACTGGTTATAATAGCTTAATTAATGAGGCAGAGGTAGAAAATAACTGCAAGAGACACATTAAATACTTAAGAATATTTTTGTCCACTTTGCAAGATATGCAAGCAGTTGCTATTCATCCAGCTACAGCATAAATATGAGGAAAATGTCTAAGCAGATCGTTTTGCATCAGCAGCATCAATATAATGCAAATCGCTCCTGGCATCTCTTTGTGCACAAATATGAAATGTAGCCTTTGAGTTATTAATCTCAATCCTAACTCATATATATATATTTAAGTTTCCAAAACAAAAAGTAAATACAGCAAAAAAATAAATAAAGTTAAGAGAAGAAAACATTCATTGTAGCGACTTACAGATTTCCAGGGAGAGACTTATAGATGCGAAAGGAGAAGTCCGTCTTCCTCCGACGACTCGCGGATTCTGCGGTTCAAGCAGTGCAGGTGAAAGAAAAACACTTTTATACAATTTTATCCAGGGTGGGGAAAGAAAAAAAACTGGAGAAAAAAAAATCACATAAACGCCGTTAATGCTGTAGTTTTTGCGCAGATATCCAGACTTATTTATTTGTTTATTTACTATTAGAAGACGAGTTAATGAGCTGCAGTGCGCGGCAGAGAGCAGCGAGGAAAGGTGTGCTGTCGCTGTTATGAGCGGTGACAGTTCATTGCCCGGTATAATCCAAGCGCATGAGCAGCCTTCCGTTTGCGCGGTCGGTCCTGCGGAGCTGGCGCTCCTCCTCGTCTTACCTCTCTGTCTGTGTGCCTGCGTGCAGTTTGAGACATGCAGCGAGGACAAGCAGCGGCTGTGCGCGCGGATTGGACACTCTTTTGGACTCCGGTAGCCTATTAAAACAAACACTGGAGCGACAGAAAAAAAAAAAAAGTCAAGATTGCTGTCTGCGTTTGGTCTTTGGGTGTCGAGAGTGAAGTACAGGTGCATGCATCTCAGTAAACTGGAATATTTCTAATTTAGCAGCACAAATTAATTCAAGAAGTGAGATTATACATTATGTAGATTAATTACGCAGATTGATATATTTCAAGTGTGGAATTGTGTTGATTTTGCTGTTTAGCTTTTAATAAATAATAATAATAAAAAGAATTACTGCTAGTTTTAAAACAGAATTGCTGCGTTATGGCAATGTTATGACTTAGTTGTGGAGAAGTCTGCTATCCCACAAAAAATACCAGCATTTTCTTCAAGGGGAGTAAGCCTGAGCAAGATCCAAAGCATGTGCATGGAAAGTTTAGCGGAAAGAAAACGTCCAAAAGCAAAAGGGATAGCTACCGCTGCCTGGAAAAGGTTTTGAAGCAAACACCATTCAAGACTTAAAATTGAGGGACATTCGAGACCACGTGCAATTTTGCCCAGGACTATAAGTGCCATATTCCCTGTGTCAATATACTACTGACCCAGACAACTCAGGGAGTTTTACCTAACCAAAGGGCAAAAATGACCATGTAGTTATTCAGTGGTCCAAAGACCTATTGTTGCATATGATAGATTTGATTTGATAAAAAATGAAAGGAAAAGAGAAATACACTCCATCACTTTTCCTTCAGATTTTTATTCTCACTGTATTGTATTTTAAAGTTAAACTGTGCTTGACAAAAGAGAAAAGAATTGTGCCGTATAAAAATGCTAAACAAAAATGTAGGCATAATAAAAACAAAATGTACACAACAATACAAAACGATACAATATAATAATCCACAATAATGACATTTATAAGTTTTAAGTTAATATCTTTACTTTCTTTGTCCACTGCACCAAAGAGGCAACTTTAAGGGTGACACTGTCACGATGAGTGAGTTTGTTGATAGACCAAAATGCAGACAGGAGGTGAGAGTGCGGTGAAAATTTAAATGAGAAACAAAAACGTACAACAACAAAAAAAATCATGGAGAATGCAGGGAGCCAGAGCAGAACAAAATTAACAGGAACAACAGCAAGGTAACAGGACTGGGCAGGATGAAATGGATTTGATGGGATTTAACAGAAGGAACCAGCAAGGATTTTGTTCAGGAGAAAGGTATACAGATACTGGTCCACACTCCAGCACAGTAGATTGCGATAGTACATCTTAATGTTAGATGTCACCCGGCAGTAAAAATCAGAAAGAAGAAGAAGAAGGGAAGGAGACTGACACAAAGCAACAAGGAAGGACAAACAGCGGAACCAGAAAGTAAAACTGTAACTATCACAAAGAATAAAACCGAGAGCATATTAAGAGTAAAACATAACAAACCTGAGACAAACATGTATGAAGGAAAATAAGAAATCAATACAGGGAATTAACGAAAGCAACAAATCCAAATAAAAACCCGGAATATGACATTTGGGTCCGTTCAAGCTAATAACCTTATTCAGCACATTGAAAACCTTTTTCTAGAAGATTTACTGAACAACAGCCTGTCAAATCAAATAGATTAGTGACTTGATTGGTTTTTACCAGTCAGTCGACTGCGGGACCAACAAGGCAGTTCAAAGTGCTTTGCATCATAAAAACCCTTTAGTGCACATGCATTAATAAATGTTTCCAAGTTGCCAGTAATGCCATCCCAATATTCTGTTTTAGCAAGATCAGAGGACATGAGACCTCCAAATGAGCTCCGCTAAAAATCTGATGTTTCATGTTGACATGAGAGAGTATTGACAGAGGGTATCTCTGAAAAGCACATATTTGATCAAGCCAGAAAGCATATATATCGTCCCTCCAGCAAGTCCTGCGTTTGCACTGAGGTTTCCTTCCACGGAGCGTGCCTGGAAAACCTCCAAAATGTGAACCCTGGTCAGATGGCCAACCAACCTCTGCCAAGACGTTTAGTTACGGAGGAGCGATTGCTACACTTCAAAAATGAAACAAAATGTCCTTTCTAGCAGCTCCAATCCAGGATCTCGTTTTTCTGTCATTAGGTGTGGATGAAAACATGAACAGATTGCTAAATTCAGATTTAAACAAATTGACTGTCATCACTACCGCGGTCAGCACCTCTTTCCATTTGTCCGTCTTCTGCTCTCATTTGAAACAGGATTACATCGTTTGCATGGTAAAAATGAAACCGTGTGATTTCCAAAACAGAACCCCTGCGCCACACCTATAATTTTGCTAGTTTGAATTAAGAAGCAAAATTCCCAAATAGAAAGCGAACACAGCCAACCAGTAGAAGAATGTTTCTGGTTGGCTTGATAACAGGGCTTTTGATATGGCTTCTCTCCAAAGCTGTTATGATGTTAATAAACTGGTGTCTGGCCAAACAGTTCATTTCAAAAGGAGCAAAAACTAGCAATAAAATAAAATAACAAAGAGTCAAATAATAACACTTGCATTGCAAAAGGTTGTTGCAGTGGGCAGGAAAGACCCTCTGTGCTGGATTTTTACAGCAGAGAGATGGAGAGCTTCTTTCTGACTGCACCTTGTTAGTATATTGATTTCTAATTATGTAATATGAAATAAACTGTTTTCTTTTTTTCTCTCAATCTCAAATTGGTTATTGTACTCCTTCATGCTTATCGTACGTTATAAATTTGCCCTCCTTTTCATGTTGTGTGTTCCTCCTTGGATATTTAAGGTGCGCCTGAAATTCAAATTGAAGCGATCAGACGAGGAAGCTTCACCTGGAAGCTACAACTAGCTACAACCAGAGCCAATTCTCTACCACAAGGATGGATGGAAATTGAAATTGAGTCTGCATCTGATTGCATCGGTTAATTCATTTACGCTGGTAAAAACAAATATCTCTTTCTCATTGCCACTGTTTGGAATTTCTTCAGTTTTGATTTTGATCTTGTGCTGTTGGGTCTTGTGTCCAACCGACCCTTTGGTCTGTTAATAGAATTAGGCCACAAAACCTCTTGCATGCTTCAGCTGCTTGTTAGTGGTGGCATCACTCCAACATCCGCCCCATCAAGGCGGCCCAAATGATTTTTCTGAAAGATTAAATTTCAGAACACAGTTTTGTGATCAAACCCAGTTTAGGAGTTGCTCTCTTTGTTACAGCCACTGTTTTTTGCTGTTTGGTATCGACTTGGCATTTAGACGAGGGCTGATATATAAAATAGAAAAAAATCTGTGAAACCAACTCCACATGGAGTTCCTTAAAATACAGGAAGTCTTTTCATTTTTGTTATCCCCTTCTTCTGCGTCTCCCTCTCCATATGGCTGCTAATTACAACACGAGCAGCTGTTTTCCTGCACTTCCTGCCATCACACATTTGACATTCATCTCTCTGTGTGTCGCCCACGTATGCGTACGCGGGGACACGTTCACACACATGGAGACAAGGCGGCGCAGAACATGTTGCTGCATATTTATAACACATTAAAAACAGTCAGAGGCATGATGAGCTTGTCATTTCTAAAGCCGTGCAACCGTCAAACAAGCAGCGCTGCGCTTAAGACATTGCAATGGACAGAACATCCATCTGGGAGAAGAAGAGGAGTGGACAAACACAATCTACTTGGGAATGTTAGCAATCTTCCAGCCCCGAAAAACCATTTCCCTTTGTCAGCTGCATTCTGTACGACTCTGCCCGAACCGTGTAGATGGGGATGGGAATGCAATGCATCAGATGGATTTTAAATGTGCCCTGGAATCAGCCCATTAGATTCTTAACTAGGCTGTAGAGATAAAACAGGAACAAAAGGAAGCGTTTCATTTTTATTTCTTCATGAGAAGGTCATTTGCCTTTTATGTCATACTCCCGCTTCCTCTCCTTCACAGCTTGCAGTAAAAAGCCACTGAGACACCATGGTGTTAAAAAGCATCACTTCCAGCAGTGGTCCTTTTTTTCTCTCTGTTATGCATTTTAAGTTGATATTTATACTTCAGTTAGAGGACAAAGCCATGAAGTGGCATCTTGTTTTCAGAGAATCCCTTCATTATGGTGAGTTCTGGTGGTGATGGACAGTGGAGGAAGACTGAAATGGAGAAATTGGGCTTAAAAGAGATGGTTTTGTGATAATCAGGAGGGAATTAATGAAGGAATAAAGGACATGGATTTAGTGGTAGAATGCCACTGCCTTTCAAAAGTATGCCTACACATTTTGTTTGTCTTTATATATTATTAATAAATATTAGTAATAGTAGTAGCAGTATTTGTGTATTACTAATGTTATCATTATTACTATTTGTATTACTGACAGTAGCAGTATTGTTCTTATTATTATCACCAGTAATGTAATGAAAGACATTTATTTTACATATTTTTTTTCCCATATAGTACAATGCATTTTTTTCTTTCTTACTTATTAACCATACTAATGAAAACACACTCTGCACTATGAATACTTGAAGGACTGCAGTGGACTTTGATGATAATATTTGCACACATCTGTTCACCTAATCTTAATAACTTTATTTGGTGTGGATGAAGATGTGGCAGTGAGGTTTGCTTTCCAGCAGGATGGTAGGGATGGCCATAACCAGACAACTACAATGGAACGGTTCAAATCGAAGTGAATTAATGTATTGGAATGACCTAGTCAAAGTCCAGACATAATTCCATATGAGAATCTGAAGCAAGACATTCCAGAAGCTCGTCATCTGGTTTGCAAAGAAGGATGTTTGTTGTGAAATTTCTGTGTTTAAAACTGTAGAAAGCTGGTAAATACTCCATAACACCTGCAGCTTGATGGGTTGTAGCAGCTAGAGCTGCAAAATATTGACAACAGGAAGCCGAGCAAAAGTGCACTCCACACTTTTCTGATTTTCTTTCGTCAAAAATGTTGTAAGTCATGAATCATTCGACTTCCGTTTCATGGCTAGGTGCTACTTCATGTTGCTCTGTTTCACAAAACACCAATATGATACACTGATAATTGTGGGTTGTAAAGTGACAAAATGTAAAAAAAAAAAAGTGTCGCTCATGTCACTTTTGCGAAGGCAAGCTGGATGTTTGCAGGTTATGCTAGCGTCACTGCATCACTTTCTTCATGAGGGAATTTGTGTGTGACTGTGTCCTTGAAACACATGAGAAAAACAGCAGAGCAAGCTGCAAAGACTGAGTTGCACATTTAACACTGTGGGGGTGTGAGTCTGATTATTATGCACAACATAAAAAAAGGAAACACATTTGATCCACTCAGTGTGCTACAACATCATCGCCTAAATGAGCCATCTAGAGTTTGTAATTCATTTCTTGATATATATATATATATATATATATATATATGCATATATATAAAGCCGGAGTTATCTCCAGACAGATATTGACAGTCCTCGACGTTTCTTTTTGGACAAGCTCCATAAATAGACACCTCACAACATAAGGAGGGTTTTTTTTAGTTGACAATGTGTTTTTTACACTTACTGTAATGCTTTATTCATCAATATTTGATTCACATTTTTCTGTATGGCTGTAAATCTTAAGATTTAGACAAAACACCCAGAATTTCTCTCCGCATGTTGTAATCCCTTCCGATTGTTGTTTGAGCTTCAGGACAATATTTTTGAAACAACAAATTAAAGCTACCAAAATCTCTATTCATGTTTAAAGAATATATCTAATGACTATTCATATGCCTTTCACTCAGCATGCGCACAAATGTAATGACACTGGAACACTTAACGTGACAAGTACCAATTGTCTCTCTGGAGAGGTAGCAAACAGAAACTGAATTGATAATCCAACAGTTGAAGGATGAGTGTGCTGCTGAATTAAAGCTGTAAAAACCACAAGTGTTCATTGGTTTTTCTGCATTACCAATGAGAAGGTGTTAAAAAGTGAGCTGACTGAGAAACCATCTGCTTATGGCTGGCTAATGATGCACAAACAGCCCATGAACGATAAGGCGGAGATTCTAAAGTTTGGCAAAATAAAAACCAGCTTCTCTAAAAATACAAATAAATTATAAATAGATTAATATAATGAATAAATCCTCCTCTCGGTGCACCTTCATCTGCCTGTTTTAATGTGGGTGGAAAACAAATCTACAAGTGAAATAAAACACAGACAAAAGGCAAAAGACGTTAAAACATTTAAAGGGGTGTGAGATGGGCTGTTTGTTTCTGAGATGGGCTGTTTGTTTCTGGTGACCCCTGGTGGATAAAAGTCCAACAGCACACACTTTAAGTCTTGCATTTTAATTGATTTTAATAATCTGACTAATTATTGCCGTGTTAGTGTTCCTCTTCTCGTAAGTGAGATGTTTTAGGAGAATGTTATTTCTTGTGAGCCACTATTGGCATTGCTTAAGAACTAATATATAAATAGATTAAGATCCTGATCCTTAAAGATTAAAATGGGGAGATAGGGATTTTACACTGGCTTATAGGGCTGCAGCCTCTCTCTGCACCTTTAAATGTTCATGCTTAGCTTTCTCCGTTTTTGCCTGCATTTTTTTTTCCCATTTAAATGTCATCAGCAAATTTATGGAATCCACCTTTATAAGCCCACTTACGTTTGCATACTTATAAAACTCCCTTTAAAATTTGACAAATTCTTTTATGTTAAAAACAAACTCCTATGTATTCTATTGGGATTAGTGCTATGAACCAACTCAAAGTAGTGCTCAGGGGGGAAGTGAAAGGAAAATTATGTTTCCTAATCAAAATTGAAGAAGTGTGGTGAGCACATATATTTAACTTTGAGTTGGTATTTTGAAACACAAATGTTCATTGCAGCGCAGCTACGACTACTGAAGACAGATATTTTCTCCTGTGCAAAAGGCTCAGTCAGATTGGAGCATGGAGATTATTCTCTTAAATGTTGACCAGAGTAATTTCTTCTCTGTTTCTCTTGTACCCCTAAATACCTCTCAGCAAACCAAGCATGAGTTCTTTGGCATTCTTTCAATAAAGGCTTTCTTTTAGCCAGTCTTCAATGAAGAATATATTTGTGACGTGTATGACCAGTAGTCGTTCTTCCACCTGAGCTGTGGATCTCTGTCGCTCCTCCAGAATAAACATAGGTCTTGCATACTTCCATCACAGTTGGCCTCCTTGAATAGCACATATTTGTTTAAGTCTATTTCATCAAAATAGAAGGAAATACATAAAATTTGTGATGGCAACAAAAAAAATATGTGAAGGGAACCATAACTCACAGTTTTGACTTGGATTTGTAAAGAAATCTGAAGCTCTCCTTCAAAAATCAATATACCGTAGCTGAAGTGCTTCTTTCTTTCAGACTGTGCTTTTTCCACTTGAACTGCAGTTCAGCCCTCATCTCTTCCCATCATTTACAGTACACAGGAAAAAATATCTTGCCCATGCCTGTCCATTGTGTTTCAGCCTGAACGTTCCAGCTTGTGTTTGTCTTAAGATGGCAACCTGCTGCTGACCCCATTTCCTCCTACATCTTAGTGCACATCTCAGTTGTCGGATTGCTCACAACTCTGACTCAGAACGCAGTCCATGGCCTTTGTTTGGTGATATTCAGCTCTGTTTCATAATGTTTTGTAAGCTTTGTACATTATCTGTCATGCTGCCTTTGATGGTTTGAGAGAAATTTGGCCTTTTGAAGCTTTAATTTGCAAACCATCAACTTCCTGCCGTTTATAATCATTGATGATTATACCCTTTAATTCTTTGCTCATTTTTAGAAGAAAGTGATCAGCTGATATGAAAGGAAGAGACAAAAAGGAGAGCTTAACAAAGCTTGCATATTTAAGGTCCTCTGCCGGCCTGTTTGACCCTCCTCCCTGAGCAGCCACCAGGTCATCTTTCAATAATCCACTAGATGTTAAAGAAATACATTATTAAGCACAAAATTCAATTGTGCCACTATATAGAGCTGCTGAGTCTGCAGAGAACTGCAGCACAGCTCAATTTAAAGACTTTGACCTGCGGGAAGCTGGTAATTGAAGCACACAGGCAAAGAAAAAGAAGAGGCACCTGCCCAGATTGAAATTTCATTATTTTTTATTTAGTTCATGTTAGCTCTGTTCAACTGTGCTGGAAAATGAAAAAATATAAAACAAAACCTGGCTTGAGGGGAGAACAAAAAAAAAGAAGATGAATCTGTATTTGTTTGTTCTGCTGAAATCATTTTTAATCTTCCGAACCTTGATGAGAACCGATTGTGGCACATTTGTAGCGGAGAGGAAGAGGTGGATTTATTTTCGTCCGTGAGTCATCTGCTGCAAAAGAGACGCTATTCTCAGACAACAAAAGCCCAGTAGTTACATTAATGTCCTGCAAGCAATCATTCATATCCATTAAGATAATTTTTAACTTCTAAGGAAGGTCAGAGCTCCTCCTTTAACAAAACCCTGTACAGGGTTTGTCATGCAGACCGTGACTGTCAGAGTTCACCTCAGAAATTAATTGCTGTACCTTTGACCACCCACGGACGGACGACTTCAATGACACGAGGACAGGGAAAGCCTCATTCCCATGCATGGACACACTCAGCCCTCCTCCATCTTTTTTCTCTGCTGGTATTTTCTGTGCTTGTTTTCAGCTTGAAAGAATCTTAGATGTATATGTCTGATTTGTTTAAGCATGCGACAGGTCCGTATATTTGAAGGCCAGATGGACAGTAAGGAACAGCCTGAATCCTCATCACCAGACACATCAGTCCTCAGCCTGTGAGGAGGGGAGGGGGCGTCAGAGACATTCCACTTCATGGCAGAGGGTGATGGATGTCAGGGAAACTCTGATGCCATGTCGGGCCTGCTGACATGTTTTGTCTACATTTTAAACAGACCAAACTGACGGCAAAGAAATTGTGGCTCTTCAAATAGACATTTTGTGTGATCTGCACTCCTCCTGCAGCCAGATTTCAATGCTTGCTTGCCTGTGGGTCTTTTTTTTTATATTATTGTTAATAAAAATAGAACCCTCAATGCTGACCAAAAACAAAAACCTCAAACATTTATTTCTGTGAGATTCATCTAAACAATTCAAAATTACAATACAGTGACTTGCAAAAGTATTTATAACCCTTAAATGTTTCCACAGTACAATTACAAATTTCTGTGTGGTTTGTTGCAGTAGTCGAGGGGACGAGTGAACCTACACACAAAACAACATGTGCGGCAGAAGACAAAGAATGCACATTGTCCTAATTAAACTCTTCTTAAAGTGAAACATGGTGGTTGCAACATCATGATGTGCTTTCCTGTCCCTTCTTCTGTAGGGACAGGAAAGCTGGTAGAGGGATAATAGGATGGTTAGCAAGATACGCTCAAAGAAAATATTGGACAACACATTGCCTTAAGTAGTAGGCTAATCAGTAAGTAGCATTCCCTAAAGTGTAGTTTAGTCTGGGAATTAATTCTGTTTTCTGGGAGTTTTATTTTATGAAAAAAAACAGCATCCTGAAGGTAAAAGAACACAGCAGGTATAAAGTTACAGAGAAGTTTAAAGCAGGGTTTTAAGAAAAAACAATATCTGAAGTTTTCAGCATCCACAGAGCTCTATTCAATCTGTCGTTTGAAATGCTAAAGTACTGGCAAAACTGTAACAAACACATGAAGATCAACTTAAACCTATGGCAGATCTCGTTCAAACCCGATCCTTTAATCCTGACACTGTGAGTCCAATGGTTTTAAAAGGAGTTTTACTGAAATTCCTCCTCCTTAAATGTGTAACCTAGTGAACAAACAAAGCAAAACAGAAACGCTCCACCCAGTGAGAGCTATTTCAGATAAACATTAACATTTTGACTCATATCCTGTACAAGAGCTTTAATTAGCAAAAGCAGAGTATCAGTCTATCATACGATGCTATCTACATCCATTGCTGTAATGCAGTTCCTGTTTGTTACTTTACTTATGCTTCATTCTGACTCAGTTTTATAACACAGAATCATATATCTTTAAATGACCTTAATGATGTTTGATATTGAATATCAGATGTTAATATCTAGGTTAAATCTAAATCTGAATTCTGTAACACTCAGAGGTCCATGAGGACTGAAGACTCACCTATAAAGAGGATAATGAACATGTCACAATTTTCATATATTTCTGAATGAAAAGTCAGAAGACTAATACAAAGATTTGTCCAAGAGCTGCAGAAGATACAATTTGTCCTGTGAAATGACAGAAACACACTCAACAGAGTCCTCCATGCAAACTCACAGCTCCAGACTGCAATGCTGAAAAAAAAACATGTGATGCTTCTTACAAGCAGCACATGTTGCTTGTAAGAAGCAACATGTGCTTCTTACACATGTTGCTGCTTACATGTGTAAGAAGCAACATGTAAGAGATTTGGACAACCATGTGAAATACTGTTTGAGTACAATCCGGTCAGAAGAGGCCAAAGGAAAATTCTTTGGATGTCGTTGCACACTATGTTGGGAGGAGGAATGGTTCTGAACAACACTAAGCCAAAAGTAGAGTTTGTAATAGAAACATCATGGTGTTGGATGTTTTGTGTCATGTAGTTAAGGTAGACTTCATGTAAATGAAGAAGGGATGAATGAAGGGATGTTCTGAGATATTCTTGATGCTGCATTTTACATTTTCAACATAAAATGCGGCATATAATTGTCCCAAGTAAATTATTAAATTGTTCCAGAGGAGAAAAATAAAACTGCTGGCCTGAAAATGTGTGGAGGGAAAAAAAGCAGAATATCAAAATGCTTAATCAGGTCCTACCAGAACCTTTAAGACTTAAAGACTATTTTTATGGAAGAATGGGCCAAATTCATGGACAAACAATGTATCTTATCAGTTCTTCCATACATAAGACATCTTAAACAAAAACAAGCTTTTACAAAAAACATTTAATACATTTTTGAAAGGGTGTTCAAAAGTATTTCTCTATATCATTTAATTTCATATTGAAGCATCAATTATGGAGTATTTTGTTTTGATTTTCTTTTATGATGACATTATTGTAAATGACACGAGGTGTGGATTTAATGTGAACAGCCCCATTAGAAATACTTCAATTGATTTGAAAAATGCTGACATGTTCCATACTGCTATAAATATATGTAATTTATCAACACTTTTTAAAATAAACTTTTAAGATTGAGCATGTGTTTAAGAAAATCTTATCCTGTGATAAATGCATGAAAAACATGATAATTTACAACTCCATATGTATGAATCAATGCATTGATTAAAATAATTAATAAAAATATATACTTCATGTAAATTTGCACCCCAAAACAGATGGTGCAGTGGTGTTAAAGTACCATTGCACTTTATTTTAGTTTAATAAATCTACCACCAGGGGGCATGTTAGAGGTTTACCCCAGCCCACATTCACTCCAGCTGTTCTCTGAAATGTCTTGAAGTATCTTGAATGTAATATCAGCACTGAACAAAGGAGACTGACAAACTAAAACAAAATAAAAGCATCCTTTTTGAAGGATATTAATAATCAATGAATAGGTCAGGATCCAATGAATTTGTCTAATGCCCATAAGATAATGACATACCCAGACAAGATCGATTTCCCTCACTACTGCAAATGTTTTAATAGGGCTGTGACATTATCAGCCAGTGATGGGGAAATATAGCAACTTGTTCTGATTAAAAGTTAACCACTGAGTGTAAGCTGATGATTTATGAGCTCATTAGAATCTTTTACAAAGACAGGCGTTGTAAAACAAACAATAGCTGGTGTATGATCAATAGATGACATGTGATTCATTATAGTTGCAGGGTAATTAACAGTTTCAAGGCTGATTTCTAACATTTGTTGATTTCAGGTTGATGTTTGCTGACTGAAAAACAACAAAAAAAGTTCCCCTGAACAGAACGGATGGGTTTAAGTTTACATCATCTTTGAGAAGATGCTTACGCACTATTAGAAAGTCTGCCTCTCTCATAATACAGCTTAGTAGATGATTTAGCTTTTGTTATTCCAAGCTCCGACAGACACACTAGAGTTTCTTTGCTACTAATAGTCAAGCAGTTGAGCAGTTTCTTCAGCATTCTGCCATAAATATTTATAATCGGAAAAATCAAACGGTTCTTATTGCTTTTAATCTGAGATGGAACAAAGTGCAGTTCCATTTTTAGAGCTTTACTAAAAGTTTTGTATTACACTTTGAAGCACCCATCTGAAAAAAGTGAAGTGCTGCAGTCCAAAATCAACTTTAAAAAATTCAAAATTTGTGCTTCTGGTTGAATATTTGTGCATTTGAATTTGCTGTTTAAGGCACATTGGGCTCTGGGCTGTTTTTTTGTTTTGTTTTTATTCTATGATTGCATTATTATAATTGCTAAGGATTCTTTTTTAAAAGCTCATTAGGCACACTCTGAAAACCTGCAGCTTCCTGTCGCCTGAATATTCAAAGGCGTTCAATGACTGTTCACAGCAGCGGCATTTACTGTCTTATGATTGCTTCCTTCCTGATTCAAGGCCATGCACATGCAGGCAGAGATGGGCTCGAGTGCATTGCAAAGTACTACCTGATAAGGATGGGAGACAGCGCCATTAGTGAAGGAGATAAAAGTGAAAGTGACTGAGAGAAAGAGCAGAAACCAGCAAAGCCTGTTTTTCTTTTTTTTTTTTTCGCCGACTCAAATAAGACACTCTTTATGTTTATATGCTAGCAGCACTGCATGACAGAACATGATCATTAGGCTTGAATTCCCACGCTTTGAGTTTGTTAATTATTTGGGCACCAAATAAGTAGAATACTTTTCTTAAAACAGCAGAATCAGTAAAGTCCAAAAGAAAAACATAATTCTTCAACATAATCTGTACATTTTATTTTAAAAAAAATTCATAAAAATTTATTTTCATATATAACATACAGTTTTCATGTTTAATGTAACAAAATACATAATTAGGAACAGTGATGCACTATCATTAGAGCCAGTCCAAGTCTGTATGGACTCTATGAAGAATTTGATTTCCAGATGGCATTATTTACCAAATAAATATCAGTGAACAAATCATGGAGACGGGATTCTTTTACTCCTTCACAGTCAGGAAAAGAAGCATATTGTCATCTGCATAGCTTGTGATTAGTTTGCATTAAACATGAAATGTGGCTCCGGAAACAGACATCAGTGGCAAACTTGTATATTTTCCACCACCAAATATACATTGACAATTAAAACAGAGCAGACCGCTAGTCTGAAGGTCTTATGTAGCAGCTCAGTTCACATATGCCTCTGGCTGGCACAGTGTGATTGATAACTTGTGTTTAAAATCACATACAGAAATGTTAAAAATGCATACACGGCATTTGAAGAGTTGCAATGTCTGTGTGAGCTCTATAGCAAAATACACGACCTGTCATTATGTTAGCTCAAACAAACGTTGAGGACTTGTCCAAGTGTGAACTCCTGAGCACAGCATCAGGCCTGGAACAGCCGGATGCGATTGTTTCTATTTCGCTTCAAGCGCCGAAGTTTCCCATGGTTTAAACGTTTTTTTGCTCCTGAAATAAAAAAAACAAAGAAAATGTCCAGGATCTTGTTAGTGTAGCTCACATGTCTGATGATAGCTGACCTTCTAAAACTCCAAACTAGAAAAACAGGACCTCTCAAGAGATAGACTTTGTCTGGTGTTCTCTAGGTCATATGATAACAACTGGCTTTAGGATTTGATTTTGGAGGTCAAGGAAAGAATGTTTTCAGATACTGATTATTTTTAAACCCTACTGAGAGCTAAATCATCTGCGCTGACTTTACTCTTCTTCCCTCTGATTGAATTCAAACCAGGGCTTTGGTCTGCGAGGCACTGCTCTGACAACTGCTTTAAGCTGAACTTTGGCTGGTGAAACTTCCAGCACACGTGATGCTAATTCACACTTTCACACCTTGAACACACACGTCCAAGCAGCTCTGTCGTGACACAAAGTTGTTGCTGCTTCCTCCGCAGCCCGAGTAGACAAACTCCTCGCACATCTTGGTGGCCGTGTTGAAGTAGTACCGAGTTATAGAGGCCGAACACTTCCCTTTGTCCAGAGGGTCCAGACAGAGCACAGGAAGAGCTGTGAAACACACACACAAAAAAAACATAATTGAGTTGGCTGCCAATTGAAGTCTGCGTTCCATTTTTAATCTATGAAATCTTACTAACTTTTTTTGGGACTGCAGTACTCCAGGCAAGAGGGAAGGTTTTCAAAACGATTGGAGTTTCCCCCGCATCCCCCATAGTAAAAGGACTCACACCGCATAGTGGCCATGTTGAAAAAATAGCGGGGAAAGAGGCCACGACAATGACCCTCCTCTTTGGGAAACCTGCAGATTTGAGGAATCTCTGTAAGGAAGAGTAAGAAAAAATAATTGTTTAGAATTTAAATCATAGAAATACACACAGGTATATCAGATACCTGACTATAAGAGTAATATGAAGATCTCTGCAGGTTTTACTTATGGTAAGTTATAGAAAGTGCAATCACAACCAAAAGTGACTTTCAAAGGCATTTAGTTGTGCTGTAATTTATTTAAGGGTTATTTAGGAATAAAACCAAAAAAATACACATGAGGGGTTCTTTAAAAAAAAGGACAAATACTTTATGAAGTTATTTCACATTAAAACTTGAAGACATTTTGAACTCTGGAGATGTAAATTGGGATTTTGGGAGAAGCTATTCATACACTACAGTTTTTCATAAATTTTAACAGTTTAAAATTACTTGTCGAGAACTTACTTGGTATTCTGAAGCATGCCTTTTGGCATTCCTGATAACTCCTGAAGTTGTTGGCATTTCCCTGACAGCCTCCATAATAAAATATCTCGCACTTCTGGGTAACTGTGTTGTAGTAATAGCGCTCGATTTCTCCTCTGCAGGGACCATTTTCCGCTGGAAGCAGACATGCGCCTAGAACAAAACAAAATCAATTATTATTATTATTATTATTATTATTATTATTATTATTATTATTATTATTATTATTATTGTGCCAATATGCAAACAAAAAAGAAGGAAACGTTCACTTCAACATAAGTCACGTGTCAGACATCGTTTTAAAACTTCAACTTTCAGGGTAAATATATTACCTTTACTTCGTGACAAAGCCAGACTACTGGAAAACGACGAAAATAACGTAAAAAACGCAAATAAGGCAAACTCCATCGTGCGAGCTGTTATTAGTCTTCCCCCTCTATCAGTGCGGACCACCCCACTCAGCTCAGGCTTTATAGCCATGAAGCGCTTCCCATGGGGGTGGAATTCAAGGGCGGGGTCGAGGATGTGTGACTCATTTAAATACACACTGAATCCGTGATTAATAAATTTGTGACATAAGAGACGTTTTGCGTCGCAATATTTGTGTAGAGTGGGGTTATCTAACGATTTATTCAACCGAACTGAGAAAAAAAATATCTCTGAGTGGGTTCTAAAAGGCTTTGTCTAAGGACGCTGATGATGATAATAAGTTACCCACAAAAACAACTGTTGAGAAATATTAATTAGCAAATATTCAAATAAGTATTAATATATTATACTCTGAGTAGTCAAGGTCCCCTTGACTACTCAGGGTCAAGGGGAACCCTTGCCCAAACCCTTGCCTGACTATAGTCATTTGCTTGTCACCTGCAGCCACCTCCAAACATTCCTTCAAGGAAACACAATGTCCTGCTTTACCAATTACACTCGAGTTATACACAACTCTATTTATTACCATTCAAAGTCAATATTAGTAATAACTTGTCAAATCTGATCAGTTTGCTACTGGCACCTCAAACCTCATTTTCCCCCTAATCCCATTTCAAATCCATTAACAAGTAATTTTGTGCTCATGTTTTGACAAAGCAAAAGGGAAATAATTTTCACATATCCTGACATAAACATCCATTAGATGCTCAAATCTCTCATACATGTATGTCATTTTTGAATGAAAACTGTCAACTCTCAGTGACCTTCTGTAGATAATTACTGCTTTTCAGACCAGCCTGTGATATTGCTGATAGAAGTTCAGTTAACTGTGTCCTCAAGGGAGAAAGTGGATGACTAAGGGGAAGGTGAGATCATCACCATGACAGAGATTAATGAAGTTGCTGAAAACTCCCCTGGAAGAAGATTGCATTAATTGGATGAGATTGACCAAGAATGTTACACACATTATGAGAAAGTCATGGTTGATGATGGATCTGTATAATGTCTCAGAGAGGGCTATAGGGCAACACCTGTGAAGTGACAAATCAGGGTTGTGGTCCCAACACTTCCCTGGAGAAGCATATTTTAGGATGCTGCTGGAAAGTCAATTTCTGCCAGCTGTTGATTTAACCGGAAAACAAGAGTGGTTCTTTTTTTTCAAGGTCATACAACTGTTGACTAGACCTTCACCGTTGCAGAGTTGCCTTTGGGATCATGGGAGACTGGTTTTCCAGTCCATGTATGTGTTGGGAACCAGGGTTGGGTTGGTTTGTTGTTTTCTCCACTCTTCTCCACCAGAGGGGGCTGAGAGGCGGTTCCTACCTGGAGGGCGTGTCATACTGCTGGCTCTGCGCACCTGCTGTACATTCCATCATCTGTGGAGGGCTATATTAGCAGAGAGCTGCTGGCACTTCAGTGCCAGAGTATTAGCCAGTAATGGTTCTTCAGGCCTCAGAATTCTTCTTGAGTTTTCTCATGAGAATCACTCAGTGATCGTTTCCTTGTGCCTCCTTCACAGGTCAGTCCTGGTGACATTTAGGAATTCACCCACTGGTGATCTGAGCTCATAGTGCTCTCTTGTCTCTGAACCCTCGTGACGCCGTGGAATTTACCTTCGAGTGTCCGAGCTAAATAGCCAGACTTCTCAGAACCGTTTTTCACGGGATCCTCCGGCCAGCAGTTCTGTCTGCTCTTCACCCCTCCCTGTAGAGGCTGCGGACTTACCTGTCCGCAGCCGCCGTCAGCCCTGGAACCTCCACCATCAAACCAAACCCTGGTAACCTCAGATTCCCCTTCCGCTGGAGCAGAACCAACTCTTGCAAATTTCCAGAGACCCAGCCTGATCACTCCACAACCCAGAACAGTATATTTGGTGTTAATTATTGACAATAAACAAGTTAACTTTCCGCCTGTGATTTGTATGTGGGCTCGAAGGTTAAACAACAACATTACAGTACGTCTTGTGAAACTGAAGAAGACTTTCAACATGGCATGGTTGGGTTGCTATAAAATATTTTGTGACTCTTTTACTGATATAACCAAAGAAACAACTGTCTTCTCATCCTGGGCATCCAATTTAGCATGTTTCTGGTCTTGTCTGTGCTTTTTGAAGGTGATATGGTTCTGTGGACATCTTCAGGGCATGACCCTCAGCATGAACATCTGATGGCTGAATATGAAGCAGCTGGGATAATTTAGCTCCTCAACGTCTGAGGCTGGAAAAAGGTGAATTGGTGATATATCAAGAGATATGATTGGATGTAGCAGGAGATATTTGGGCCTCATATTTGGTCTGGAATAGTAAAGAAAAAAAGATAGAATAAACAACAAGATATTAATTTCTCAGTCCGTCTATAATCAAACCCTTAACTGTGGTCATGAGATATGGATCAATACCAGATCTCAGATACAAATGACTAAAGCAAACCTTCACCATGGGATGGTTGAACTCAACCTTAGAGATAACATGAGTAGCTGTTCCATCTGAAGAGCTGGTCCTCCACTCAAACCAAGTCAGATGTGATAGTTTTGGCGTCGAATCAGGATGTCTTCATGGTGCTTCCTGTCTGAGTTTTTTGTTTGCATGTTCCATTGGGAGAACACCTTGGGAACAAGTTCATAAAAACCCTCCTGAACCTGGAAACACCTTGAGAACGCCAGAATGAGCTGTAACATGACCCAATAATGAATAAGTGGAAGAGAATGGATAAATGATTAATTCATTTCTGATCTTATTGAAATAATTAATTTGACATAAATTTCTTGATATACTCTAGCTGTTGCTAAATGTGACAGGAAAAAGTGCCATGCCGTCATATTCAGACCAGTGATGCGTTTCCACCTTGACAGGTAAAGGCTAAATACAGATTAGCCGTCTTATCAAAATGACCTAATACATAAACACCACCCACTACCCTATATATCTGACTCTGAGGAACCTTTGGTGAAAAAAGCTCAAATTTTGATTCAATCTGTAATAAAAAGTTTACCGATTTAAATGCTTTTACATCAATGCTGATCAAACCTGTGAGGAAACCTGTCCTTCTTTGATGCTGTTCCAGAATAACTGGCGTGATCATTCAGTGGGCCCTTGTTTTAATCAGATTAGCAGATTAGAAATGTTGGTGCGGATTACTTTATAACCCAGATTGAGGGAGAGGAGAGGGATTCTTCAGTAGGTTTTTGGTGGTGAAGGATCGCTTCCTGAGAGCATTCGTAAGTACCCTCTTTTTCTACAGGTGGACTTATGCTATAGTTGAAATGTTACTGAGAATCCTCAAACCAAGATTTCGTGTTTGTCATGTTGGCTGAACTTTTTCGTTTCTTTTACAGAGAATGCCAGTCATAAATGTGGACGACCTGACGGACAAGGATAAGGCTGTGATGGAAGTAAACCAACTCAAAATTGAAGTAAAGCTTGAGCGGTGGTTGGTAAGTTTTTCTTACCCCTTTTACTTATAATTTCTGCATGATGATGAATTTAATCTAAACACACAAGCTTGCAATGAATTTATTAGAAAAAATATCATAAACTCTCATATCTGTCTGATCATTTTAGACATCTAAATGCTGTGAGGAAATCAAGGAGTACATTCAGGGTGGAGTGGAGGAGGACACCCTCGTCAAAGGCATTTCAGAGGAGAAGAACCCCTTCAAGGAGAAAGGTGGCTGTGTCATCTGCTGAAATGGACCTGAGGAGCTTTTCCTATCTCAGATTAGTACCCAAGGACATTCTCCCTCCCCTTGCAAAGTGGATTTGCAGACTGAGAAGACTAGAAGGACATGACGAATACAGGAGTTATACAACTGCACGAGCTACCCTGTAAATGAATTTACCATTTTTTACCATTTTTTGGTGGCAGATTTGTAGCCTTATAATTTCACCCTTTGAACAGATGCAATAAATAAGAGATTTTGTTCTGCATGAGTTCCAACAACAATGCTTCCCTCTCATGTGATGTATATAGTCTGAGTAAATTGGCCTGTGTGTTGTTTCATGCACTGAAGCAACTGTCATTAAACGTGCATGTTGATAACTCAGACTGTCTCTGTGATTACCTTTGGGGTTTTTCAAGTTAACCTACAGTAGGAGATGTGTATCAGATTATTCATAAAGCTATCAGCATTATGGACGTTATATAATATATAGATATTTGTAGCATTGTCAAATAAATATATATTTCATTGTTTAGCTGATGATTATATTATTCCTGGACAGTAAAAACATAACTACATAACTACCTTTTGTATTTTTTTCCTGTAGTGCATAATTTTGAAGTTCAAATCTAAGGACACACAAATTACAGTATTCTGTGATCTATCTATCTATCTATCTATCTATCTATCTATCTATCTATCTATCTATCTATCTATCTATCTATCTATCTATCTATCTATCTATCTATCTATCTATCTATCTATCTATTTTTATATTTATACATCAATTAACATGAATCTCAGCAAAATGATAGATAAGTAGTTTTTTGTTCACTTTGAACTCTTTCACTGCTTCCCACTAACAGTTTTGTACACGCAAACCAATTCGCGCATGCGCAAACTGAACGTCAACAGTGATGGCGCTGCGTGAAGGAGCTCTGCGTGTGAAGATGCTATTCTGCAGCCGCACTTTGCACAAATTCGCCTCTTTTTCAGGTGCTCGCTCGCTTTCTAAGCATGTGTCTTCTCAGTCTGTATCGCCCAAGCGCCCAGAGATCGCGGATGACCATTTAATCTACACACAAGAGCATTTTGCATTAAAGGAGGCCCTCAGGAAGGTACGCAGGATTGCTAATATCCTAATTTTATCGCAGTTAACCTAAAGGGCAGGTAGCAGGTCAACACTGACATAACAGTGCCACTACTTTGGATGTGACCGCCAAGTATTTTATCAACTCGTTCAACACAAAAAGTGTTAAAAGCAAAGAAAACTAAAGCTTTGGTATAACAACTGGGTGAGAGGTCACAGTTAGCTTGTTTTG
The DNA here is from genome assembly GCA_902982915.1 of Phalloptychus januarius. Classification (NCBI taxonomy): domain Eukaryota; kingdom Metazoa; phylum Chordata; class Actinopteri; order Cyprinodontiformes; family Poeciliidae; genus Phalloptychus; species Phalloptychus januarius. Next base: position 7,882,936 of record CADWAE010000038.1, on the reverse strand, counting down.
ATTCCTCCATTGTGTTCATATGTGCTGCCTGCCTGTCCTTTACTGCAGAGATACAAGGCTCGCACAGCTAAATACTTTCTCATTGCTGTCTGAAAGTAGTTTAATAAGTATGTGTGTATATTTTTGAGTTGAGGAAGGAGCAACACTGCACAGCTCTACAAACAGTTACAGTCTCACGACCCTCGTCTTCTCTTCAGCTGTGCTGCTGCTGGCTTGCTCAACGCCTGTCCTCTAACTCCTGCATGTTTAATCCTATATCTTTATATTTCCAGAACATAACATGAAACATACAGCAAATCGCGAGAATGGCTGAAGTCTGCATGTGTTGAGCGGTCAAAAATGAGACACCAAACAGAATGTTTACTTATATTTAGCACAGCTGTGCTGTTACTCTTCCACTTGGCTATTTGCCTTGAGGTGACATTTTAATAAAAGGCAAGATAAGATGTTTGGATGCAAAGATACTTTTTCTGCATAAAGTAAAGGTTTGAGGCCCAGTCGGATGATGTTTTGGTGTTTTTTGTATCCAACTTTTTCCAGTAAGGATGGGAGGTATGTGATAGAAGGTTTCATGTCAAGAATGAATGTCATAAAATAAAGTCAATTTCTTTAATCTGCTCATATTGTCTGCAAATTAGGCTTTCTGGCTATGAATTTTATCCACTAATAGGAGCTCAGTTAAATACGTTTATTTTAGTTCAACAGTTAGTCATAATGTTTTATATTTATTAGGAATAAACTGGCCCAAGCAGGAATAGAGCCTGAATATTACACAGTTCAGTGTAATATAATTACGCATATTAAATCATCCTTTTGTGACTTTTATAATTGTTCAAGATGCGCCTATTCTTTTTAACACATTGTTATTGCTAATTATTTTTTCTAAAGAAGTAGGTTGACAACTAGTAATCAATGTGAGTCTTTTTAGGTTTATTCTACCAGACAAAAAATGGAAATGGACTTCATTTCCATAATAGCAACAGGAGACCTAGGGGGAAGGAAGCAGAAATGTGGCACAAAGTCAAGGGAAGTTTTTTGTCTGACTAAAGCTTTATTAGTCAGACAGTAAAGGTTCATTCTTCCTCCTTTTTTTTATTAAAGAATGCCAAGAGACTGAAAATAGTCTAGCACTGGGAAATACTGGGAAGAATATAAATGTGAAAAAGGAAATCCAGGACAGTATGGTGGCAATGCAGGAAGGGGACTTTTGAGTAAGAATGCTTTATTTAAAGAAATGAGTATACAGTAGTGTATTTATAAATTACTTACGGTTATTGTTGTAGGAAATCCCCAGTCAATGCTGAAGGTTACAGTCACAGAGTGCCAGTAAATAAACATTAAACCATGAGCTTTCATGGCCCTGAACATGTCCAGGAAGTGGGCAGAGCTCGGATTCTTAACAGAGCAGTTGCTGTGAGGAAAATGAACAACAGATTCCCCTGACATTATTAAGAAGCAGTTAGTCATGCATTGCTTTGTTTGGATGCAGCTAGAGATTTCCTGCAGCTTATCAATAAGTTCACCATGCATCACTCTAATTAGGGCAACAGAGTTTTAAAACTAACCTATACCGCAAAGCAGCTGGCTGTAGGCTAAGTACACAGAACAAAAAAATGCATATCCTGCTGAAAACTGCCTTGTTTTCAAGGGTTTGAAACCAAAATGACAATAAATTGCACATTTTTAACAGAAGAGGCTACACAGTTACACAGTTGGTAGAGCTGCTGCCTTGCAGCAAGAAGGTTCTGGGTTCGATTCCTGGCCCCGGTCTTTCTGCATGGAGTTTGCATGTTCTCTTGTGTATGGTGGGTTCTCTCCGGGTACTCCGGCTTCCTCCCACAGTCCAAAAACATGACTGTCAGGTTAATTGGCCTCTCCGAATTCTCCCTAGGTGTGAGTGTGTGTGTGCATAGTTGTTTGTCCTGTGTGTCTCTGTGTTCCACTGCGACAGACTGGCGACCTGTCCAGGATGTACCCCACCTCTCGCCCGGAATGTTAGCTGGAGATAGGCACCAGCACCTCCCAAATCCACTAGGGACAAGGTGTACAGAAAATGGATGGATTGATTTTTAACAGAAGAAAGTATATTTATTGTTTTGTTTTGTTTTTTTTTTTAATGAAAGCATATGAAGCTTTGGTTTGAGCTGCAACCTCAGGGAGGACTCCATCCTGTATATATGGGCACAAAAGTTTTTCCCAGGCTCCTGCAGGGTTTAGTAGAGGCTGCACCAAACCAGAGTATTTGTTAAAGGCTCCTTCCATGCAGTGAAGAAAATCTTCAGCTGCTTCATCAGGGCGTTGCTTTATTGTCTGCAGGATGGTGTTATCAGTGTGCTGTGGAAACTGTTTTTGTAGTCCGTTTCGCAGCACCTCTATAGCTAGATGATAAGGGGCATTAGGATCAACACTGGAAGCCTCATTTTTATAGTCCACATTTCTGAGTCGGACATTAGGATCAGGGAGATGTTCAGTCAGGCAGGTGAGATCGCTGGGTTTGATTTTTGCAGCTATGCGTGTATTTCAGCACCAGTAGGACGCTTTTCATTGCACAGGGCCTTCAGTTCTGTGGCAAACTTGACATCATCTTCTCCCGGCTCAGGAAGGAGGGAGACTGCTGATGTTATGTCAGCACCAGTCCAGAGGCTATGAACTAACATTGCTCCTGCTCCTGCCACCTCCATCATAGGGCAGATGTAAGTGTCCGGGAGGTGGATGGAGTCGTTTCGCACCCAGCGATCGGCTGCCGCGCCCCCTTCATGTGTTTTAGGTCTGGTGTGGGCAGAGACAGCGCCTACAAGGGTTTTGGTTGAGCCTGCATGTGGCTGCTCTTTGCTCAAGCTTCTTTCATCCACACAGTCATGCATTTGTCATGTTTTTCTTTATCCTCTAATACTTTAATTTCTATTTTCTCTGCCTTTTTTCTTCTATCCATTTTTTATCAAGCTGTGTTTGCACCTGTTTCAATTGATTTACACCTAAGCTTCCCCCTGCTGTTTTCAGCATGCTAAGCAGTCGTTCCGATATTTTTTTTCTATTTCTTTTCCATTAGGTCATAAATATAACTGCTATGCTCAGGGTCAGAGCGCTCCGAACTTTTCAGCTTTGGTTCCAGAACTCATATTTTCAGTGAGACGTCTCTCCACTGGCTTTCTTTCCTTGAATGTGTAGAAATGCTGAAAACCACCCACTATCTTCCCTTGGACCTTGTCTCTTCAGGCGAGAAAAAATAACAAAAACACAACTATCTTCCGATAGTTACTTTCTTTACTTTCTCTCTTGGAGGTGAAAAAAAGAGTACAATAAAAAAACAATGTCTTTTGGATAGCTACTTTCTTTACTTAAAGATGAAAAAAGATTAAAAATACCCACTATCTACCTTTTAGATAGTTACTTTCTTCCCTTAAAGATGGAAGAAAGTAACTATCTTCTGCTGTGTGCTAAATCCACAGCAGCAGGAAGGTCCTTCACTTCAGGCATACCTAGTGGCATTCCCATAGGCTGTTCTGTATTTTTAACTATCTAGTCTTTAGATAGTTAACTTTAGTTCCCCAGCAGTCGGAGGCTGTCCCATCAGACATGAAAAAAACAAAATAAAAAAACAACAAACCCAATAGAAACAGTCCTCACCCGATACATTTATTGAGGTTCTTAGATTAGAGAAACAACAGTTTTTTCACTGAAACATGTTCCTTTCATCCTTTATATATCGCTTGTACAGCAGTGTTTCCCAACCCTGGCCCTCAAGGAACACTGTCCTACATAGAGGTTTCCCTGATTTAATGTGCCTGATTCAACTGATTGCAGTTCAGCATACCCTATTAATCATTCATCGATTGAAATCAGCCGGGCTGCAGGAAGGAAATATCTAAAACATGCAGGCCAGTGTGCCTTGAGGACCAGGGTTGGGAAACACTGACCTAGTTGACCCATAATGTGCAGCGAAAGGCAAATGTTTTTCACATTTTTCCTTATGAAACACTCTTGTTATTCTTAAGGGGCTTTAGCATTTAATTACGGTATCAACAAAAAATGTTTCCTGTTATGAAAATATTCATATAATGTTACACTGGTATTCAGGCCAGTCCAACACACCAATAGTATTACCAATAGTATTCTTTATTTTCAAATAATTATTTATTACCCATCCAAATTAGCTTGAACCTTTAGTTTTGCTAAAATAAAATAATAAAATAAAATAAAATCCAGTGAATACTCTTCAACTTGTAATGCTAAAAGGACAGTTGCTCCTTGATGCTTTTAGTTGCTTCTTTATTTTCCTAGAAGCTGCAGCTTAGGCTTTGTGGTTTTAGCAGATTCACTGTTCATCCAGATGGAAATTGATGAGTCATGCTGATCTGAATTATTAAGATTACAATTGCCCCTTTTACAGATAAGAATTGTGTGAAAAACACATTCAAATGTTTTTTTACTGTAACTGGCTGAATTCAGATCTGCTGAACGTCAAGAAAATGATTAGCCTCAGACACAATCAGGACTAAACTACAGATATTAGCCTTCAACGTCGCTATTTTCAAATGCCATGACATCCCCACTTTCTCAGTACTTATTTATGGTACCACATAACCATTTCTGCAGGCCGGTTTTGCTGATATGTAGCACCTCTGTTAGTGTTAAAAGACAGACTTGAGAAAAGAAACATGCCACACAACAAGCTCAATTAAAAATAACGATTTTCTTGTGCTATTGTCTGTAGACTGTGAATCACTTTTGCTAAGTGGATGAAATCAAACATTTTTATGCAGAAAAATCCTACAAATTATGCGCAGATAGCACTCTAGTTACTTGGAAAAACTGTTCAGACTCAATGCTTAATGTAACACAAAGTGACACACATGTCCAAGATTATTCTTCTGGGTTGTTATCTTTATGCTGCAGCTCATCGACCAGGAGATCAACCCTTATGTGGATCAGTGGGAAGCAGACGGGACTTTTCCAGCCCACAAAGTCTTCAAGATACTGGGAAATGCAGGCTTTCTTGGAGTGAACAAGCCAGTTGGTAAGTCGGTAGTAGTAACACTGAGAACATAGAGTTCTAAAATAAAAAAAAAAATTTGATACATTGTAAATGCCACACTCTTGATCCCAATGTACATGGTCAATTTATGACTGTAACCAATTGAAAGTGTGTCCATGCTTAATGAAGGACTTAATGAAGTAAGTCTTGATCACACCGATTTTATTTATCTGTTTTTTCATAGTAATGAATAATCTTGATTTCAAAACCACCAAAATGTAGGAATTTTTTCTATTATGGAGTATAATAAAACCTATATTCAAAATGTTCCTTTTTTTGGAATTTGAATGGAAATTGCAAAAACAGTTGTTTGATAAATTTGGGTTTCGATGTCTTTGAAAGGTTTAAGTACAAGCTTTTAATGCTGGGTTGGGACCTGGACCGCTCAACATTCCTGCTGTTGAAAACAAGAATTTTTTTAGGATAACTGCCATTCTTGAACATATTTCTCAGCACTAGACAGGACGCTGAACATTCATAAAATAAAAAAATAGAATGTTTGATTACTAAAAAAATCCCATCTATTTCATGTCAAGTATGTAAAAGGAATCTTTGGCACAGAACTCAGTCCATTTGTTTCCCTGTGAATTTAATTTGGAGAGCTCTACAAACACGAAACCAGATGAATCATCTATGCCTTAGTTGACATGATAAATGCTCTGTACAGATTCTGTTTGTGACTCAGTTTCAAAAACGCCCTTGATAAATCTGTAACATGTCGGAAGCATGGATCCTGGTCAAAGCTCAGATGTTGCTCTGAATGATGACATCTTGAATCCAAAAAGACAGATTGGAAAACCTATCAGTTAAATATTATAATTTATATGCAGGTCCTCGATTCAGAAGAGTTGGATTCAGTTTTTATCTAAATGTCTCTGTCACAATTCTGAACACCTGCTACAGCATCCTTTATTTGCTCAGTCATGTTTTCATAATTTTTTATGAAATAATTTTTTTCCACTTGTTTATGTAGTGTGGTTATGTCTGAGGTGGAGGAGAGAATGGGATTAGGACAGAAAAAGACCACTGATTTAGATGAATCATAACTTCTGAAGGTTGTTTCAGTGTTTTTTTCTTTGTTCCTGTCGTTACATGATGTCTCATAAAAATGTCCACCTTTTTCTTATCAACATAAGGTTTGGGCAAAGATGGCAGCATAAGTCACAGCCTTTGATGCAGAAAAGAACAAAGTATGTAATGGAGAGTGTTGGATATCTTTTCTTCTTAAGAGAAGATAACATGGAGAGTCTGTAGGTCGGAGAGGAGGGAGGACGAAGGAATTAAAATGTGCTGAGCATGCGAGTATTAGGCATTAGTTGAGAAGATTAGAAAGGAGGATCTGCCCAGTGGTAGACTATAGGAGAGATGCACCATAACATCTCTCATCAATATGTTATATCTATCAATATGTCAGTGTAAAAATTAAGTTTTTAAAACATAAGTTTGAGATTTTAGTTGTGTTTAGACAATTTTCACTCAGTCAAGTTTCATAGTTCATATGGATGAAGATTGGAATATAGTCATTAAAAGAAGCCTGCAGTTTGAGTAACACGATGTTTATTATTGCTGCTCAGTGCAATGCTGATGGCTAATCAAGTTGATTTACGGAATGCTACATTGAACTAATTTATTTCTAATGGTGGATTAAATGAGTGAGAGTAGGGATTTAGGATCTGGTGTAATAGAGAAATGACTCATGAAGTAGAATCACAAAAGTGCATGACCTTGGCCCAATTCCCCAGAATGATTTACTCTGTTCAAAAGCATGCTTTTTTCGATGACTGGTAAATGAACTGGACTTACACGAACTAGTCGAAAGACATTTACAGTAACTCACTCAGATTGATCCAAGAACATTTAAATTTGATTATTAACTTTAGGAATATCCTAAAATGCAGCAAAAGCTTCTAGTTAAAACATGTTTTCAGTGCTAGCAGAGTCATTTCATCCACAAAAGCCTAGAACGTTGTTTATTATTATTCTATTAATGTCGTAATATATGAAAACACCATATAAAGGCTCTTCCTTAACTTGGCGTCTACCTTCTCACCAATAAATGTTCCTCATTTGTTGTCAGCTGGGTCTACTCAGGAGCTTTCCACTCAACACTGCCGCTCAAAACATAAAAGACAGGAAGTTTTTCTTGCGCCCCATGTTGAGGGAGAAGCCAAAGATGACCCTTGGCTCTCTGCCTGTTTTCCTTTGCTTCGACAACGAGGAATCGGCAGATTATAGCATGGAAATGGCCTTGTCCTCTATTTGACAGATACGCCCAGGCAGCTCCCACATTTTCATTTTGACTTTTTTAAAAGGCAAATGTTTAAATGAAGAACCTCAAATTGAGAGTTTTCTTTCTCATAATGTTTCTAGACCAAACCAGAGAGGATACTCCCCGTTATGCTGTGGTGATGATTTTCTGAAGTTAAACTCAGGACAATGGCAAGAACCACAGGGCATCGACCCTAGACGTACATTTAAATGCACCAGATTCAAGTGTTAGATTGGCTTAGTCAAAGTCCAGATCTAAATCCAATTGCGGATTTGTGGCACGACTCATATTGATGTTCACAGACACTCTCCATCTAATCTGAGTTTTGCAAAAATCTAAATAATCCACAAAAATTCCCATCTATACATGTGCAACTTGTGGATTCACATCCGAATCTGTGCAAAAACTTTTATATTTTTATTTGGGGTTAACAAAAAAAAAAAAAAAAATATATATATATATATATATATATATATATATATATATATATAAGACGTTTTTAAGTTCAATTATTATATTAACTATATATGTTTATGATGTCTGATCACTACCAGCTAAAATAAAAAAAACATTTGTATGGTGTTCTTGTCATCACTGCGGTTGATTTCCCTCTCCCCTATATGTAGCACCACCCTATATAAGGGTGGTGCTACATCTGCTTTTCCAGAGAAACATATGTGTTTTGGGTCGACATGTGCAACAGAACTATGTTTGTTTTCCTTCTGCTCGCCGGCTGAACCAGGCAGCCTGCTGTTTTGTTTAAATCAGGGTAAACCTAGTGCCACCTCTGCTCACATCAGCCGCTGCAGGGCTTCCAAGGCTCAGAGACCTATCACCGCGCAGCTGCAACTGTTTCCTCTTAGTTTTGGCTACACCCAGCTCTCCCTTGTTTACTTGTCCCACTTTATCTCCACGTCTTTGTGTCTCCAGTTGTTTGGCTCTATTGCTTTTATTCTCTCTCCTCAGCGCTCTCCTTTCTCCTTTTCTGATTATCAGTCTGGCACGTAACTATAGTAATGTTTAAATCATATTCGATAAGCCCTCGCTTTTGTTGTGCAGATGTAGTCAGTAAAAAACTAAGTGAAACCTTGTTACTTCTACTCACATGAAGGTTATCTTCAGAATGAGTAATGGTCAGCTCTCATTTGCTTTACCAGGAACAAAATCATTATTTTCACTTTCTACGGAAGGTGAAATGTCTGTGTTCAGCTGGGAACAAAAACATGTTTGAGTTTTATATCTATTCAGACTGAAAGCTGAAGTGATTTTATTTTTAGAGACTTTTTCCACTGATAAAATTGACAGTGAAATATTTAAAAAGTCATCCATCATCTCCGCTGCAGACAGTCAGCGCTGCTCAAACTCAAAGGCTGCTGGAGAGATTAAACTTGCCCATTATCAAATAGGCTGCTTCTTCTCAGTGGTGCATTTATGCAGCGCTCTCATGGAACCATCAGTGGAAAAGTGGGGCAAATAAAAAAAATGGCAATCGTATTGGCATCTTTAGGGGCTTGCAGACATCATCAGAGTTTTCTGTTAGGTCAAAGGTAGTTTATTTGAATAGCACATTTCAGCAACAAAAGCAGCTCAATGCATCCTATTATAAAAACAATACAGTAAAAAACTATGAAACTGCAGTAAACATTACATTTGATAAAATGCCATTATTCAGCAAATATACATCAAGTGTATTATTGACCGAAGTTCAAGTTATTGTGGCAACTCTACACAGATGACTTAAAGGCACTTGGTGTTTCAGCTGTTTTGCAGTTTTCTGGAAGTTTGTTCCAGATTAGTGGGGCATGGAAACTGAATGCTTCTTCTCCATGTTTGGTTCTGGGGATGCAGAGCAGACCAGAACCAGAAGACCTGAGAGATCTGGAATGTTGATACACCAACAGCAGATCTTTAATGTATTTTGGTGTGAAGTCGTTCAGTAATTTATAAACTAACAGAACTTTTTTAAAGTTTGTTCTTTGAGCTACCAGGAGTCAGTGGAAGGACTTTATAGATGGGCTGATGCTCTCTATCTTATTGAATTTACTGAGATTGTGAGCAGCAGTTTTCTGGATCAGCTGCAGTTGTCCAATTTATTTATTTTTTTTCTTTAGGAAGACACTTGCTATAATCTCCACCTTGCAATCGTTAAATCACAATTCTCTTGACAATTGTTTTTTCCCCTCCAATATTAATAAAGCATACATTTTTATCTCTTTTTGTATGTGTTTATCTTAATATATTTTGTTTTTAAATATGGATTTTTCATAAGGTTTACTGCACCAGATTAAGAGAAATGCATCATAAAATTTGAGGTAAACTTATTATTTTCTAGTTTAACATGATGCTGTGGTGAGTGTTTAAAATGTCAAAGTTTAGGTAAAAAGAAAAGTAAAGCAGACCACCACCACCACAACATTTGGTTACCATGTAAACTGAACTCTTTAGGCAACAGCTCCATCAATTTCCTCCAGACAAATAACTTGGTTTCAGTGTCTGTATGAAATGAAATGATCAATTGCTTGTTACTTAGACAACTGACTAAGCATTAAATGGAATAAGTGCTGCTACAGATGATGAAGGGCAAACGAAGGAAAAAGTAAAGAAATGGGTTTTAAATCACAATTTTGGGTTTAAAAAGTGATGCTCAACTCCATTAAGGACCTGAGATCTTGATAAATATCTCTCCACTGTCAAAATGGAAGAAGTAGACACCAGATTTTAGGGGATTGAGTTTGGATTTTGCTGCAAATATATCTTCTAATGGACCAAATCAGGTTTCGTATACCAAGTAGAACAGATGGAAGGAGAGAAAAATTACAGTGACCCTTATCTACAGCGTGTTGCTGATCTCCCAGCAGTGCTTTTTACACATAATTACAAAGAACACAATTAAGGATAACATCCTGTTATTAATCTGAGTGCATGTTACTGCCGTAACGGCTCACTTCACAATGATTATGTACAAAGACCTGAGTGTGTTTTGTGTTTGATGGTTTTATCACAGAAAACACAGAAAAGATTAAAGTCAGGAATGTGATTTCAATTTTGAAGTGTTTGAAAAAGATGATTGGGATATTATTCCAACGCAGGTAGCTCTTTCTGATTTGTTTTTCTTAATGGTAAGGTTGGGAGACATGTTGAGTTTTCATAAATAAGGAAAAAAGCAGCGATAATGCGTATTACGATAAACCACTTTGTTTGTTTTCTGTCTTGTGCAGAATACGGAGGCTTGGGATTGGACTTCAGCTACAGTGTTGCCGTAGCAGAGGAGCTTGGCAGCATTCGCTGCGGAGGCATCCCCATAGCCATTGGCGTGCAAAGTGACATGGCTACTCCAGCTCTGGCCAGGTAATCCTCTAGTAACATGTTTTATACACTCTGATTGTTGAACTTGTTATTATAAATTATATAACAATCAGTCAAATGTGTCCCAAAAACGGTCCTTGCTTTTTTTGCCCCCAGTCTTAAAAAAAATGTTTTTTCAGAAGGTTTATCCAGCTCTGGAAAAAATTAAGAACCCCATTGAAAACCTCCTGGTTATTCCACCAAATATTGATTTCTGCACTCTTCCTGAGTTAAAACATTAGTATTGTTGTTTCTAAATGAATATGAACTTGTTTTTTTTGCATCATTTGAGGTCTAAAAGCACTGCATCGTTATTTGTTATTTTGACCATTTCCCATTTTCTGCAAATAAATACAAAATTTTTGCTCGGGATTTAGGAGACGTGTTGTCTGTAGTTCATAGAATAAAAGAACAATGTTCATTTTACTCAACCATATGCATACAAAAAGTAAAATTAGAGAAGCTGATCATTTTAAGTGGTCTCCTCGTTTTTTCCAGAGCTGTATTTTTATTTGCATAGAGACGCATAGACAGCCGATTGCAGTGCAGTCAAATATTCATTGTAATTTGAACAACGACTCATCCTTCTGAGGATTACACACTAACAGTTTTGTCTGAAGTGCGTTGTGGGGATCGGTGGAACATCATGGAAGTTCCGCTGGGTTCCCTGTGTTCTGGATTTGCTTCCATGACAAAAGAGCAGATATTTGTGTGTGTTTGTTTTGCGAAAATCTATGCAAATAGGCAAGTTACTGGGATTCCCTGCTGAAATGTTTCCTATTTTCCCCATCACTGACCATAGTGTTGTGTCTATGATTCGAGCTGGATGTGGCATCTATCTGCCAACCAGATAGACTTGTTATGTGAAATGCTCCTGCTGAGAAGCAGCTGCTGTTGACACACAACAGGATTCAGGGAAACGTACAATTAGAGTCTCAGGAGCTTAATTAAGACAGAAGAAACCTGCACCTGAAACAAGGTTTATATATGAGGAGAGCTGCTCAGACGGAGGGAGTGGTTCCTCAAGAGACCTCGTTTCTGTCCCTCTGCAAAAGCAATTGCTTCAAACTGTGTTGGCAGGCTTGTAATTGTGGATGTCTTACCACAGTTACACAACACAGTATGACAGTTATGTTTTTTACTACTTGTCTAGTCATCAGTCAATGTAGAAAACTCATGCAACGCTATCAGTTGTGTAGGTTTCCTATTAGTTTGTGTATGTGTGTTCCGCACAGGTTTGGTTCAGACGAGCTGAAGAAGGAGTTCCTGCTTCCCTCCATCATGGGGGACAAAGTGGCCTGTCTCGGTGTGAGTGAGGTCGGAGCTGGCTCTGATGTCTCAAGTATGTATTCAAAGGAATGAAAACGAACGTGTTTTTTTCCACCATTTCTAGAAATGGGTAAAAATAAGCCTTTGGCAAAACCGATTCCTAGTGTAATACTGCAACTAAATCAATGATATATATATTCTTGAAAAACTTAAATAATATCAATAATATGTAGTCCAGTGGTTCACAAAGTGAGTTGGAGTCACTAATCAACAAGTGTGGGGTTTTGAGGACCTTTAAAATAAATAAAAGCTCAAACGGGCTCAACACAGAGCTGCAGTGTTTAGGCAGTTAGCTTAAGTGCTAGGCCAATATTAGCATCCTTACCCTCTGTTTTGATATGACTCCTTGATAATTCAGCTTGTAACATATTTTAATGCGGTGCCAGTGTCACTGTGAGCAGACAAAATCAAGAGAAAAGTTGTTCTCCTGCTCGTTTCACCTGTCTAGGGAGCACAACATGCAGAGCAAGTCACATGAAAACAGGCCAGAAACTGCAGCTGCCAGTACAGTCCCTCTGTCAGTTCTCCTAAAAAGTATTTTTAGTGTGAGCAGATATTTAGGATGGAATCAAAATATCTTTATAATTCATCATCTTTAATTCCTTCTTTGATTTAGTTAGTGTTATTGTTTGCACCCTCTTCACCTCTCGTTAGACTAAGCAAAATTCCCAAATTTCAATTTCTTTATCCCTTAATCCTCTGCATAGTTTCTGCAACATGACACACACTCAGCTGCTCTTTTTAATGCAGGTATTAAGACCAAGGCAGTGAGAAAAGGGGATGAGTATGTGATAAATGGAGGGAAGATGTGGACGACCAGTGGCACACAGGCTGACTGGATGTGTCTCCTCGCCAACACCACCGATGGACCCCCACACAAGAACAAATCTCTCATCTGTTTACCCATGAACCTGCCAGGTAGAGTCAAAGATGTCATATTCATATTCATTTTATACATTTTGCAACGCTAAACATCTTGTAGAGGTGATTAATGTAGTTTGATAATGATATTCGTTATGAACCAAACCTCAAACTTTAGATTTGGTTAATTTTTCGCCTTTGATTTCTTAACTGGCAATAATAATTTTATAATATTTATTTTGAACATATATGAATTTCCTGTATTTCTTGTGTTTTCCCCCAAAAGGAGTACACATTGCCCGGAAGATTAATAAAATCGGCATGTGGTCATCGGACACGGCCGAAGTTTTCTTTGATGACGTCCATGTACCCTGCAAGAACCTCATCGGCCAGGAAGGCATGGGCTTCACCTATCAGATGCTTCAGTTCCAGGAAGAAAGGCTGTGGGCCGTGGCCAATAGTGAGTGAAGCGTTCTTTCCTGAGTAACAGCCAATCAAAACATTTAATCTTTCCCTGACTTCTTGTTTCTCTTGTTTTTCCCCTTCATTCCATCGTCTTCTTTGGTATTTTTCTTTGCTTTTAATTAGGGTTTCAAAACCCAAAAAGGGAGTTCGGGTCACGCAGGTTAAGCGCCTAATCATTTGTGAACATAGTTGTTTGATTTTGTGAAAGAAGTCTGACTCAGTGATTTCTTGGCAGAGTTTTTAAGAAGCTTTTCCGAAATGAAGCAAACCAGAATGCCATTAGCGAAATGGATGGTTGCACATCTGTCTGTCTGACAACTTGCTCAACTCGCAGTGCTGCAAATCAGTAGATCAGCAGAAAAGTTTCAGTTTCCCCATCATCAGCGTGAATGTGAACATCTTTATATATTTGTGTTGCAATATTTTGCTCCAACCATTTTCTTAAAACAAAAGACACAATCATAGCATCAAGATGTTTAAAACTTGAATCATTTCAATTATTTTTTTTTCTAACCTACTGAATATCTATACAGGCTCCATTTTCTATAAAAACCCACTAATATTTAAGCCTGTTGCAATAAATAATCAGTTCTTCACAGGATAAATGAAATTAACTTGATAATTTTCATTCTAATGATTATTTTTCCAATGGCAATTTTATTTGTAGACTTAATCCATTTTATTTATTGTCTCAGTTGTGCATGTTTTTCCCTATTTTACTTTTGTTTTATTTTGGTTATTTAGAATATCTTCCTGTTCTAGTGTAAAATTCTTTAAAAAAATGTAAGTTTATTGATCTTTGAGTTGATGTATTTGCCTTATTATGTCAATATAATACTTGAAAATGGTCACAAAACAACATTATCTTGGCTCTCTGCAAGTTGCTGAGGTATGTTTAACCAGAAAATAGTGGAAATGTATGCACGTTTTAGCTTGTATGTATAATTTAAAGTGCAACACTGTGTTGATTAGAGAAAAACCGAAAGAAAATAAAGCTTGTGCGCCAAGTGCTTGCTGTAAAAGTCCTTGAAGCTGCTAGTTTTGTAATCATTTCACTGTGAAAAAGGGAGAGTTCAATGAGTAATTAAAAGCCTGAAATGAATATGACACTCAACAATGAGGAAACCAAAAACAGTTCGACATCAGCTTTTTCTTTTTTTTTTTTTTTCCAATTTTCTCCAGTTGTCACCACGATGGACAGCATCATTCAGGAAACCATCAATTACACACGGCAGAGGAAGGTCTTCCAGCAGCCCGTCCTCTATCACCAGGCAGTTCACTTCAGGCTGGCTGAGCTTCAGACCGAAGTCGAGCTGCTCCGCTCTCTCCTGTACCGCGCTACAGGTACAATCACCTTATAAAGCTGGGAGAAAAAAAAAAGAAAAGGTCATTGTTCGCTCGAGGGTGTGAGTTACATCCTAACACCTCTATTCTGTCTTAGGCCTGGTTCAGGCAGTAGAGAAAAGAAAACGCTGACATTTTCTGCGGTAAAACTGATTCTGGGAAGTGACCTTGTCCTCATCTCTTTCTTTTGTCTTTCTTTTTATATATGGTCAGTGCTAATAAGTCCAAACATAAAGAATGTGACAGATGGTAGGTTTAGATGAAGAAGAGGAGCACTGACACACAGAAGCATCTTATGCAGACGTGTTTCATCAAGGAGGAGTGGTTGTGTCTCCAGTTGATTTAAAAGTAGTCACCAACAGCGTACGCTCATCGAAGACGATGCAGTTCTGCCACACGTTGATGTTAGTTTGAAATAATTCATTACATTTAATTCATCAAACTGGTCTTATTTGTATATCTTATCTACTCTGAAGAAAATCAATGTTTTATTAGAAAAACACAAAATCTATTTTCATTTCTTCATCTTTTTTTTAAAAAAAGAGGAGTAAATCTTTGTGAACTGCTGCATGGACTCGTTTCAGAAATGTTTTCTTTTATCCAGAAAAAGAACTGTTAGCCTGGTTTTGTTTTTTTATTCCATCAAAGAAAGAATCGACCATTCCTCCACATTTACACCCAGTATTGTCAGAATCAGGACACACCGGCAACATGGCGCTCTTTTCTCAGAATTCTTGCAGTATTTTTATGAATATGTGGCACCTGTCACATATTTACCTCAGTGGCTCAGACACCTGTCAGGCAGGAGTCCAAGACTAAGGCGCTGTCTTTGTCTACCAGTGGTCTGAAGCTTAGAATGAATGTTTCACAGTGGTACCAGTTTACAATCTGCACCTGTTTGGCACAAGTTGCATAATTATACACCCAACCAACCAAATAGTGAAAGAGGAAAGAGCGCAGCTCACTCACAGCCATTTCCAGGCTTCCTATGATAAACATGTCAGTTTGTTGCTCAGGAAAAAAAGCTTGAATGAGGGGAAAAAAATAATCTGAGTCAGAGCCAATCACTGCTGACTCTGAATCGGAAGCATCTTTGTTTAATATTTCTTCCACACATTTGTCCTTGATTTCAAAACGTTTTTTTTTTTTTATCTTTTTCAGCAATGTACATTAAAGGTAATGATGTGACCAAGCTGGCGTCTATGGCCAAGTTAAAGGGCGGCCGCCTTGCAAGAGAACTGAGCGACAGCTGTCTGCAGTACTGGGGCGGGATGGGTTACACCAGTGATGTGCCAGTCAGTAGATTTTACAGGTTAGCAACACATCTGTGCTCATTTCTCCTTCAGGTTTCTGTTTACTTTACCTGTTTAGATACGTCTGAATAAACTGAGCAGGTGGAACCTGGACGAGACATCTACAGGTTCTTCTCTGGCAAAGCGATGCATATTAATTTAATCCACTCTGTGCTTTCACTGCTAAATATGTGTGGTAGAGTTTTAATGATCCTTGCAATAACCAAATTCTTCTCAAGACTTAATAATTTGTAATGATTAGATATTTTATAGCAACCTAACTTTCAGGGATGCAAAAACTGGCCTTTATAAAAACTTAAATTTAATTGCCAAAAAAAAATGTTTTATGCTCATTTAGATCTTATTTTGTGCAGGGATTCCAGGTTGATGTCGATTGGTGCAGGAGCTGATGAGGTTATGCTGGGAATCATTTGCAAATACATGGACACGCTGCCCAGGAAGTGATCTCGTCGACGGTTTCTCTCGGACCGACTTCAAATGAATGCATTACGAAATCATTAAACACTGAAGTGCAATTCTGACATATTTATTATGTCTTTAGCAGTAGAAACTTACTTTTGTCTGCTCGTTCTCATCAGACAATTAAGCACTCAAGTTTTCCTTTGTGATTGTAACTAATTGTAAATATTTGCCTTATTTTTGTAGAAAAAAAGCTAATCAACATGTATAAATATTTTTACACATTGATAAATTCATACAGATCGCCATGACACCCATTATGTGACAATGGAAAACATTTACGCCGAACATAAAATGTGTTTATTTACAGTAACATTTTTACATGCAATCTGAAGCAAAGATATTGCTCTCATAAATCTCCTGATTCTTTAACATAAACTCAAATGGCATCTTCAAGGTGTTCTTCTTTAGACATTACTTTTAACATGTGCTGTTTGCTGTGAAATGATCTTTCCACTAATTGCATTTTGGTTCATAACAGTTCATAGCAATGTTACCACCTGTTGAATCCTAATCCTGCCTACTCTACAGCCTACTCACTGTAGAGTAGGCAGTTCTGAGTCATAGACGAATACTAGCATGGCTTTATGAGTACAAAATATTTCAGCTCATTTATCATCAAGTCTTTTTCACATAAATGAACCGGTTTGTACTTTTCCCAGTTAGAATCAGTTGAGCGTCCTTTCGCGGCTCAGACACTGAGCACATATCATCGAATCGTGTGTATTTTTACTCCTTGCCTCTGCATTATCACCATTGGGTCGGTCTAGCTTAGAAATGCATCAGACAGGAACTAAAAGATGTGGAACTAAAGGCCCAAGTTCAAGCGGAAGCTCTTATCACCTCAACTTGATAAACCAGTAAAGAACAAAGAAGACAAAGAAGCAGAAGAGCAGCATGTAGCACAGCAGTTTGGTCTGGCTGCCTCTAGACAGCTGCTTGACTCGACCAATGGTGGCGCCAAGCAAACCGCCCGTCGAGTCAAAGTCCGAATCCTGCGGAGGAGAACAAGGGGTTAAAAGTTGGAATCAAACGAAAGCGCAGCAGAAACAGACATTTACTACAATTTTACTTTAAAATTTTAATACACAAAATACCATAAAAGTGGTAACATTTTAAATCAATGCAGTAACAAACAGAGGCAGTGAATAAAACGGTTACAATCAAGCTGGAGTACAACATATGGATCAACATTTTAAAGTCTTTGAGACATATTGTTCCATCTTTGACCAGACCTTAGTTTAAATCTATTTGTCAGAATTAAAAGTCAGACTCAAGTCTTGATGTTTAGTATTACGCTATTTCTCTTTGAGAGTCGATGTACGAGGTTTGTTGAAATTACCACCGAGTCCAAATATAATTACATACATTTCTCCTCACTGGAACCGGGAACATTAATGGTTACATAAGTGAAAGATTACACCTCATTGCAAATACATCTGGGTCTTATCTCCACAGCTATGAAAGCAAATGTAATATTTTCTTACAATGGAGTCCACAAAATCAGAGAATAAAATTGTCCCAAGAGTGGAGCCTTGCTGAACTATGTGTAGTGAGAGGCAGAGAGATGGACTTTTGGAAAGGTAAAGACCTAAATTGTTCAGGTACAAAAGTTCAGTCGCAATATGCTTCTAGCATATTGTGATAATGACACCAGCACTGAGATTTTCACACCTTATATCCAATACAAACAGCATGTGAAGAATGAACTCCTGACAAGTATTGTGTTGTAAAATAACAACATTGGACTTAATGATATTGTTAGGGCAATGTATTCAAAATACACTTTGCTGTCCTGGTGCATGTCATGACACTGCTTGAGATTAAAATACAGTGAATAACATCAAAAGCAGCTGTGAGCTCTAAAGTCAACAGCATTAAAGTCTCCTAAAGCAAAATAGCATTCAAAGGATTTAAAAGTCTGTACTATGATATTAGAGCCAAACTGGCTCCTTTTGGGAATCTACTAATTCAATCGGAATTCGAGTTGCACACGTCCCATCGTTTCCAATATATTTACAAGAAATGGATGTTTTGAAATAGAGCTGATATTTCAATAGGAGGGATGAGTCAAGGTTTTGTTTCGCTTAAGCAATAGGCTTCCCTGTTGCAAAAAAAAAAAGCCTGGCCAATTCCCAGATACCAGTCTGAAGCTAAACCCAGTTTACAGTGCTCTAAAATGAAAACACAGGAAGAAAAGGTATTTATTTTTTAAATACAGTACTTGTTGGCTTTTATGTGTAGAGGAAGCGTAAACAAAATGACCAAGGGAAACTCACCATGTCGTCCAACATTTTATTCTGGTACTTCACTTCGGTTCCGATTTCAATTGACAGCTGTTAAGGCAGTAATATTAGTAACATGTGAACAATTAAATAGTAATTCCACTAGTCATTTAAGGTTCTGATTTGTGTCCATACATACTTACACTCTTCAGGGCGCTGACTTTATTCCTCAGTCCCTCCTGAAGATGTTCATTCTCTTCCTCATGCACACTGTAGCCGCTGGCTACATAATGTCCAGAGTTTCCTTCACCTGCAGGGGGAAAAAAATACCATTATTAAGGTTTATCATTAGCCTTTTGCTCCCGTTAGGCGAAAAACAAAAACCTAAAACAAGAGTTCACCACAGTAGGATTCTCTCAGATGGTAAACACGCTAGCTAATTAGCTAACAAGCTAAACATGAACTCATAAACCGTCAGGTATCTTTGTTTTTTCCTACCCAGTCCGGCGCGCCTCATCTCGACCCACTGAAATTAATAATTTCCGATATGAATTTGAAGTCTGGATGAAAATTATGGAGGCCAAATAAGATTGGAAGCGAAACTAAATCGTAGCCAGATAGTTGTGACACCGACTTCCCACCGTAGTAAACGCCACGACATCATACGGTGGCCGAGAGGGCGAATTTTCCGAAGAAAAGGGGCGTTTTGCAGAAACATGCAATGCTCTGGTTACTACGCCTACGCAATAATAATAATGATAATAATTAATAATAATAACAATGGCCTTCTGTCCTGTTTACTAAAAGAGACTAATTTCTAAATATGTCCTCTTAATCTTTGTGTTTGTGTGTGAACAGCGAGAGTAAAGCATTGCTTAATAGAGTGTAGAGGTCATTCAGACATGACAATCCAAAGTGCTTATGCAGAACGAAAGTGGACTTTTGTTGGTTTCTTGAATTTCCAAAAAAAAAAAAAAAAAAAAGTCAAAAGCATCAGAATGTGGTGCTTCTTTCAAATCCAAGTATATCTACTGCTATGTGGGAACACGTTACAGTCCCTTCCAAAAGTCTTTACACCAGTTTTTGTTGCTCTATAATTGCCACCCATTGCATTATATCTAAGCTCTTTGTGACAGATCAACACAAAGTATATGTATATGCATAACTGTGAGGTGAAGGAAAAAGATGAACGGTTCTAGAACCATGTGGCAAATAGAAATCTGATAATTATAGAATGACTTTGCATATAGTCCCCTTTTCTCTGATACTCTAAATTAAATAACTAAGTTCCTTCAAAAGTGTCTATTTAGTGAATGCATCTCTATGTAATTTAATTTCAGTGCAAAAACTTTGAAGACCTTAGAGAATTAAACATAAAAATTAAACATAAACATGTTTGTGTTATTCTGCTCCAAAAACCATAATATCCATTTCAAA
Source organism: Phalloptychus januarius (assembly GCA_902982915.1). Classification (NCBI taxonomy): domain Eukaryota; kingdom Metazoa; phylum Chordata; class Actinopteri; order Cyprinodontiformes; family Poeciliidae; genus Phalloptychus; species Phalloptychus januarius. The sequence continues at coordinate 7,862,854 of CADWAE010000038.1, read as the reverse complement.
TTTCATACAAATCAGAATATTTGTCTGAGTGAAAAGGTGTCAATACCATAAACAAAAGACAAACTACCTTCTTAAAAAAGTAAAAAAAAAAGTCATCATCATCCATCTTTATTGACTTTCCTTCATATCTATCCTGAACCCCCAACATTTTTTAAATAGGAATTAAGTATTAATCATCTTACTCAGCAACAGTGAATAAATGCATTGTGGTGATCCATTTGTGCCATGACACGGAGTCTGAACATTTCGATTCCCCATTAGTTTAGTCATCCCTACATTTTGAGACTATCCTGATTTAACACTGATTGTACTCTTTCTTGTGTTTGTATGTAAAGGGGTTTTAAAATAATAAATGTAGAGTGCATCCTTTTAGTCGGTAAGCTGAAAATATTGCTTGGTGAAAGGCAAATTAACAACAAATAAAATGTATTTTTAACAGCGTAGTCCCAATGTGGGAAACATCTGAGGGTTAATCTCCCTTTGGCAGTAGATGATGTGATTATGAGAAGAAGATTTCTATATGATCCTTTCCTATGCAGGAGGATTGTTTCCTTTGAACATTTTGAAAGGCAATCACCATAAAATGCAGACGGATGTTCTTTTTGGGTTCAGTTCCAGGGCACACTGATATATCCGTCTCTGCCGCATTGGATGGAAAAGATTTTCTCAACACTTCCCAAAATCCTGCAGGTGCTTTTTAGCCATGATTGGCTTCCTTTATCCCCTTGTACGTCACCCAGCTTTAAGCCAATACTGCACAGGGCCTCTAATCTGGTTTGAAAGATTAAAATGACTTTTATGGCATTAATTTATCACAGACTGATATCTTAAATAAATACACGTTTAGATCCTATCTACTGTATCACATTTCAATGCCCCATTTCCCATCTCTTTATATCTGACTGAGAAGCTTTACTGTATATGTAACCTTGACATGAGGGTTGAAGGTACAGAAGATGTTGGCTGAAATGTGCGCGACCATCTTGGTGTGCTTTATGGATCCAAGGGGTTTTTATTTAACGAAAGGCACTCGGGTGTTTAAAACTTGGCATTTATTCTTGCGCCAATATATGCAAATCTAGACGAGTTGATGAGGCCATGACCGCCAGACCAGCCCATACCTTCATAAACCCAAAACCCTCCACATACAGTCTCCATCCCCTCTATCTTTCTGTTCATTTACAATATGTGTGATGTCAGGTTTTGCATTCCAACATTCCCTGTAGATCCACACCAACAAATTAGGCTAATATCAGTACCTCCTATTACTTTGCTGAATAAAAATAGAATGAACTATTCACCAAGATAAATGCACCTGTTGAACTTGCTATATACCACCTACAGTTTGCAGAATTTTGTTTTAAAAAAACTCCTGCATCTTATCAATAAGAGGTGCATCATTGCAAGAAAGAGATCAATAAAGTTTGAGTGCTGGTGATAGAGACAGGACCAAAAATAACAGAAAACAGCAGCTCTGTTAAATCTCTGCTAAATTCAGGCTGATGCTTAGCAACATTTTTACCGACCTTGATTAGCTCGATTCCTCCTGAGATTGCCGCAGTGCAGTGAGTGAATCAGATGACAAATTAGAAGAAGGAAAAACACGGCAAGTAGGCGATAAACTACTATTGATGCAGTTTTGCGTCCTCTGGATAAAAAATTGAAAAGGGCCTCTAATGACACTTTAGCCTCAGTCGCTGTCTGGCTTGTGAAGCAGGAATCAGATGAAAATTATCATTTTTTATTAAGTGCATGATGAAATTTAGTGTAATGTGACTAAAACTATTGTAATACTTAAAGAGGTTGGGGAAGGAATAAAAGGCATAAATGAGAGCTACTTAAATTACATAATTATCTGAATAACAGATCAAAACAACAGGAAAAACTACTTCCGTTCTTTTTACTGCAACCGACTGCTTCAATATAAAACTAGTGGACTGTAAAATTAGTTATCTCTGGTTTTGTTTCCGCAGATTTGGAATCAACAGTAAATGATTATGAAATCAAAAACTGTAAGACGTATATTATATGTTAACTGGCAGTGTTGTATCTGAATGTTGTAGTTGAATCACCTACTTTTTTTAATCAAACTTTTGCCACCTTTTCATACAGATAATCTTTATAGAAAAGAGCTTAATTTACCATTTTAAATACTAAACATTGTATGAATAAAGCATGCAGAGCTGCAGACATGTAGGAAGAAAAGTTCTCAGAAGTCCCTGAGATGAAATGGAAAATTTCTGCTTGTGTCTACCTCCACTGAGTGAGAGGCGGGATCCACTTCACACTGGTCAACATAACATTTAAGCCCAGAAGCATTTTAGAGAAACCAATTAAACTAACATGTATGTTTTTGGACTTTTCAACCTCCTACATGAGGAGAACACAGAAGCTCCATGCAAAACATTCAAACTAAGGACTTTCATTTTGCAAGGCAACAATGCTGACAACTTTGTCACCATGCAGCTCCACCTCCATATTCACAAAGCATTTCTTGAAAGCTTGGGGCTTTGAAAAGTCCCAATGGCTTCTATATGTGCTTGACCTGCATTCACGATTCTGCTCAATAGTATTTAAGATGAAAATAACAGTGCAAGTATGCGTTCACAAATTTATGTGAAGGTTTATTTAAGTAAACTTGTCCCTACTAATCAAACTATATTACTATGACTATTGGAAAAAATGTGATGTTTGTTTACCTGTTTAGATTTATTTATTTGAAATACAAACAGACAGTAGCAAATGGCTTTGTTATTGATTCTGTTGTAAGATATGTAATTTTGAAGAAATAATTGCAATTAGGAATTGTTCATATTGAATAGTTAAATAGATTAAAAAAGCATATATTGGTCCCTTCACTCACATGCTATACACAGAATTTAGTTTTTTTTATGATGTAGTACATTTATGCAGAAAGAGAAAGTTTTTTCTAATAATCTGTGTGCATGCCTATTTACATTAATTAAATAATACTTTAAAATAAATTAATGTACAGGTTGTGAAAAAAAAAAATCTTCATCATCATGTGATTTTGATCGCGCCTTCTGATCCCGCTGTTACAGGAAAGTAAAAACTGAATATTAACAGATTAAGTCTCGGTAGAAAGATGAAGGTCAGGCGCTCTCTCAAAGTCAACGACCTGAAAGCCTCCATTACAGCTCTGTGGTTCTCTCACTTGGCTGAATTGCTTTAGGGAATATCCGTCTCTGCTGATGAAAAAGACTATAACTCTCACTAAAGTAAGTTGTCGCCTTTGTACCCCTGCTATTATACACCTGTCTGATGTGTGTGCCCGGGCGTTTGTACTTGACAGTGTGTTTATCACTGCAATTTTGTGAACCCAGTGATTTTTCTAAAAATTAAGAAAAATCCATCAAACGCCGGTGAAGTGACTTTCTCCTCTTTTTCTTGTTGAAGTAAAGCCTTAAGATCAAACTTGATATTTTCAAGTAACATTTACTGCCGAATTAGAGTTTTAAACCCTGAGCCAGGGTCTAATTATGATTTTGTTTCATTTTCTGCCCTTCTTGGTGACCTTTTAATCAATAAATGCCATTGGAAGTGCCTCTAATTACAAAGCACTTCTGTTCCATGTTAGTGAAGGGAAACATTTTATTTCAATCAACAGCAACGGCCAGGCCAGCCCTGTAAATGTTAATGTCACTGACTGAGAGTTGACGTTTTCCCACTGGCATTTCCAGGCTAATAATCGCTTGAGAAAGACATTCTTAGAGGCAAATTACAGTTTGCATTAATTCAGTCTATAAGTGAGTGAAATAACAAAAAATTCTGTTTGACAGAAAGTGTTCACAGTATTTTATTTATTTATTTAGTTAGTTATTTATTTTAAGTCTGAAGCCATTCAGGTACCTGTAATCTTTTTATTATTATAAGATTATTCCCTCTGTTTGATTCTGTTGCTGATTATAATCCTATGACCACTTCATTGGTCATAGGATTGGTCTACTGGAAAAGTTTTTTTTATATGTATTATTATTATTCCTTAGCAACGTAGGCTGTATTTCCTTCAGTCAAGCAAATATTTGCCTCAGCGTGTTGCATAGTTTGCGTTCTTCATGGAAATGCAGCCAGATTCAAACTTTTCCAGACATAACAAAATTCATGTTCAAGGAGGAATGTGGCTGGCTGCCCCAAACACGGAGGGACAGACACTTTGAGACCACAGGAGTGTTATTAAATGGGCCAAAAAGCCCAACACCTACTACCTAAAGTGTGGTAGGTTAAAAAAAACTCAAGAATAAAAACATAATTTGGAGAACACAGCTGACAAATGCTTGTTTTGCTTATTATAGCAGTGGGTGTTGAGAGATTTGTACTTCTCAAGGGCGGTAAATAATTAGATTTCCATTTCCTTGTATTTTCTTGAAGCCTTGAACCAAATTTGTCTACCTAACTCCTTTGTTTTTGACGTCAGGCATGTGTAATCCTCCAACCAGCTATTTTTGTTTCTCATTCAGAAGCAACAAATTCTATGACTTCAATAAGCGGTGGCAGCAGAACATACAGCTCCATGTGTCACACACAGACCGTGTCTGCTTCTTCTGCCGAACCCACGTATTTCATTTGGATCTGCGGCACGAAGCACAATATGTAACTCATGGCTGCGTGGCCACAGTGTGCCATCAGTAATATCAATCGGTTTGCTCTGGCTGTGGGATCTCACATTGTGTTTGCACAGCCACAGGGAGCCAAGGCCAACCCATGGGGGAATTTAGTAATTAATGTGATTCTTGTAACTCTGAAGTGATGACACTGGCACAGCTTTCTTTAAATGGACTGTTTATGGCATGCCGTGAAAACTATAAAAAATAAAATACAAAGCTTTAATTATGTTACAGAGTGACAGGTAACGTGTTTTAACAAAAAGTTACCTCGTAGCAACCTGCCACTTCGCAGGTCCTTAACAAATATTCTTTGTGTGGTCCAACCTAAATTAAAAATTAAAATAATTAAAACACCATAACTGATGAGTTTACAAAATATTACAAACATAATTACAGCTGTAAAGTTAGCTGTAAATATTCTTATAGCCGCAGAAGACACGAGGCTTTTGTTCGTTCTCGGTCTATTCAAGTCTCCCAGCCTTTTATATTCACGCAAATCTGCGATAACTTACAGCAAAAAATTGTTCTTTGTGATACAAAATTCAAACTGTGAACCAAGCAACTTAAATCACAATATGTTAATTGTTAGAAATAAAAGATTTTTCAAGCCATAAATCATTTGTTCTTTTGTTGTTTACAGAAATTTTTTTGTAATTTGCAGATTACCACAAGATGGTGTGAAAGTCTTACATTAACGTTTTGGAGATTTTAGTCAGGCATCGACTTTTAAAGAAAATAATTCTGCTGCAGGTTGTGGTCACATATAAAACACAACCGGCATTTGTTGAAAAACTTCTGTTGGTACTAATAGAATCCCATATTTGGCAGCTTCTTGGCTGCTTGTCCTTTCATTTTGTAGGAGAAATTAAAAAAAATTTTAAACATAATTGTTGGATATTCTTTGATGCCCTTCTCCTGACTGATGCCTTTCGACAATCAGATTACTCTGTTGCTTTGGAAACTCTTGACAGTCTTTGACTTTCCTGTGATATGTGGATAAGAAAATATTAGGGAAAACCTACTGATTGCAACTCTAATACTGACTCCAACTTAGAATTGGAGTCAATATTGGAGTTTGAATGCAGTGGATCATTTTGAGGTTATTTTCAGCTGCATCAGCTCATAAGTCATTTTAGAAAGGTATAAAATGTCTAAACATGATTTGTCATTGCCACAGTCTCATTTGAATGAAAACCTCCCTGCAGTAATAGTAACTTGGCCTAATTACTATGTCACCACTTGAAGGAGAAACGTTCTCAAGTCAGAAAGACGCAATTTAGCTGAGTGAGTCATAAGCCAACTGGGAGCGGATTGAACCTGCTGCTTTTGATCACACTCATAAAAACATGTCTGTCGCCTCTTTGAATTCCTGCAGTCTGCCAGCATACGTTCATATCAAGGTAGTCAGAATATTTCAACTGCAAGCTGGTTTTTGCTCTGTTCTCATTTTGTTTGGAGCCTCGCACTTGAAGATTTGATACCCTGCTCAATTATTTTCAGATATAACAGACCTGACAGCTCCATTAGCTGCCATGAGGGGAACCCTTATTGATTGTAGCAAAAAGGAGTAAACAAGAAAAAGTTTGATGTGAATTCCAACTGAATTGCTTCAATAAACGGGGTCGCCATTTTAAGCACCGCTGTGGCATTTAAAATAAAGATTCGGCCCACTGCACATTTGTCCTCTGATGTGATTTCACTGCAGCTCATAACTGTTTCTCACCATAATTTGGTATCACATGGGCTCATATGTGCCATCCTCTCAGATTTCCGCTGCATGATGAGCTTTGATGAGTAATTTATAGTTTTCTGACTTGTGTTACAATGACACCCTGAGGGACGGTGTAATGTCAAACATCCTGCCTTGTGTGAGGGGATGGGGGTGCGCGCGTGTGTGTGTGTTGAATACTCATTCTGAATGAAGCATTGCCTGTCTTCATGTCCAGTCAGGAGAGATTTTGAGTGATATTTGGAGATCGAATTCCCACTGAAGCAGTGCAGTGTCAGACACTTTCTGTGTGGCAAAAATAAAAAAGGCAATTTCGTGGACACGCGGAGGGTTGTTTCACTATTTCATTCTGAAATATTCTAGGTTTTCTTCTTTCAGTGGCGTGAGATTCTGCTCCAGATACCAGAGTACTTTCCTGATCACTGCTCTTGCTTTCCTGCTTTACAATGCAGACGATCTTACTGCCATCCATCAACAAACTCTGGCTGGAATATTTGTTGATACTTTGTGTGTGCGTGTTTGTTTGTCCTGTGTGACTTTGTTGTCCAGCCTGGCCTCCTGTCCAGAGTGAATCCCATCTCTGGCCCCAATGTCTGTTAGAGATAAGCACCACCGAAACCCCCAAAGATCCACATAATGGCTTTATCTGTGTCAGTCAGTGAACCTGAAAAAAAAAAACATACTTTTTTTTAATACTGCCTGAATACACACCAGCTTTGTTCTACATTTTATGTCTTCACCAAAACAAAGCTGCAGCTTTTCTTCTCACCAGAGTTTTCAGAAGTTTCTCAGACATGGATATATGACACTGCAATCCATCTTCTTTTAAAAATGCAATTTTGCTCAACAAAGGCACAAACTCATGTGAGATGAACAGTCAACTCCAGTTCAGCTTTTATTACTCTATATGCCGTCCTGACCCACTTTTCAGTCTTGGAAAGTAAAGTTTGACTGTATGGCTCATAATCAGATCATAAAAGCCTGTGCAGGTCCAATTTCTGGTGTATTTTCCACAGTAAATGGGAGAGAATAACCAACAAGGCATTCAAAGTGAAGCCTGATTGTAGCACAACTCTTATGAAGCAGCACTGTATAGGATGTTTTTGTTTGTTTTTTACTGTGAATATGGGATGATGTACATTTTGTATACCTATCAACTCTTCATTAATGTTTTCATATTAACATCTTGCTCAGTTTGCCATTGTTGATATTTGGTTATTGTTATTCACATCCGTTAAATCTGAAAGATGATTGATGCAAGCCTTTCTTTTCTGAACATCAGGGTAAAAGTTGGAAGCAGATCAACAGTGCCACCTAGTTCAGTGAACAAGAACGCTCCTCTGTCTCTCTGGGAGGGAGAGCAACCCTCTGTGTCTCAGAGATCATAGTGGGAAGCCTTATGATCTAATACTCTGTTTATTGAGACTGATTGGTATAATCAACGTGATTGACAGAGTCAGGTTCTTTCTGGTGTGTTATTATAATTAGAAAACAAACACAGTCCTGATAGAAATGTACAATGATACGTTTAGAAATAAGCACAATATTTTTGATTTAATTTGACCAATTTCTTTGGCTTTTTGCTCAGTTCTGTATAATGAACTTTTTATTAATCATGCAAATTGTTTTTCCACAATTCCTGGCATGACTCACAGGCCAGAAAGGAAACTATGAACAACCAGGATAGACTTAGATAGAGGATCAGGAAGACAAAGTCAAGTCCAGAATCAAAACCAACAAATCTGGAGACAAATCCTGAATAAAAGAACATTGTGAAATACCCAATTCAAAAGCCTCAAATATCTGGTTTCTCAATAATCCAAAATATGACAATGCATAACGTTTTAAACTGAAGACAGACATTGTCTCTCGTTTTTAAAGATGTTATCTAAAGACTGCTTATAAACAACAGTCAGATTAATAGCAGCGTCAGTGTCACAAATGGGGTAAAGTCACATGAGCCACAGGCGCTACCCTCCATTCAGCTCAATGTTTGGGTTGTTGTCTCAACAATCCCAAAGTCGTCTAACAACGATGACGAGAGCTGTTTCAGTCATGTTTAATGTTAACATATTGTACCTTAGCACAGTTTGTAACAAATCCACTTACAGGATGCTTAAGGCAGAATCAGTCCTATTTTAAACCTTCACAGCCAGACAAAAGTCTCTTTCATTTTCTTGCAAATATTTCTCCAGAAAGAGGTTTTTAAAGTGGCTCAAGGAGAATGAATAAAAAGATAAGAAGATCTAAAATGCACTTGTACGACACCCTCTCACTGTGTCGGAAGGCCTTTAAAAAGGCTAGGAAGGACATTTTTCTGATGTGTTATTTTAGCTAAGGACCGTCATCTTTATCATTACGCTTGAGGTTTTTTTTTGTCCTTTGTAACTTTACATTCGCTTTTTTCTGCCTGTCTCAAGATATGTTATGTATGCAGATTGGAGAGCTCTCACTGCTTACCTAGATAAAAGAAAAAACCCAAAGACAGGGGAGTTCAGCAGGTTCTGGGAAGACCCAGGACACGCTGGAGGGATGATGTTTCTCGGCTGGCCTGTGAATGCCTTGGGATTCCCCCAGAGGAGCTGGAGCAAATGGCTGGGGAGAGGGAAGTCTGGGCTCCCTTCTTAAGCTGCTACCCCCGTGACCCGACCCCGAATAAGCGGAAGAAAATGGATGGATGGATGAAGGACCAGAATAAATCGATTTCTGTGTTGAATTCTGATAAAGTGTTAGCAAGAAGTGGGGCTTGCTGTATCACTGCTTGAAATTATACAATCCAAGCCGACCATTATCCAGCACTTTAGAGTGCTAAAAAACACTTAAGTTCTCCAGAAGGGCATAGTTCAGGTTGCGAAGCCAATTACCTCATGAATAGTTATCTATGTGTCCTAGCGGTCCATCTGCTTTCAGTCCGCTGATCTGCGCATGTCTCCTCCCAGGAGCTTCACTGCGTAGCTCTGACACTTTAAAAAAAAAACTAATCTTTATGGATGGCTGCTCTGTTGTGAGCATCTGAAGCGATTTACAATTCTAATCTATGCAGATCAAGTGTACCTTTTTTTCCTCACTGAGACTCTCTGTGACTCCCAAGCAACCCAACAGGACCTCTAGTAAATACAACAGAGTGGAGAGAGGAGAAGAAAACATCACATTAAATGTTAGAACTACTCAAGGGAGGATCAGTTCAAGAGAAATGAATGAAAATGGGATTATCTGACATGGCTGGGCTTGGTTTTGAGAAGGATGTAACATCAAATCACATGTGACATCTTTTGTATATCAGTATCAATAAAGGAAATGCCTTTGCCCTGGCGCTTAGTCGTGTTTTCAGAGCCAAAGGGAGATTGGGAAAAGTCTGGGAGGTTGCTGGAGAAAAAAAAAAGAAACGAGTGTTGTAACTATTAATGGAAAAAGCTCTTAGAGAGTGGAGAAGCCACTCATGTATTGCTTTGGTGAAAATGCCATTATGAGTTAATGTCATGCTGCAAAGTGAGAATAAAGGAGAAGAAAAGACGTGTAGCGTTCTAAAAAAACGATTGAGAGCTCAGGTAAGACGGGTCAATGATTCTGACCCATCTGATTATTGATGCCTTTTTTTAAATGACCTTTATGTACATTTGAGTATACTTACAAACAATAATCTAAGCTGAAAACGCCATCATGTTACATGTTTCACCTTTAAGGCATAACTCACACTTTCTAGAAAAGCATACTATGGTCTCAAAAAAAAAAGAGAACAGATGCCTCCCAACACACCAGTGAACCACAGAGCGAGAAGTGTTTGGTTTTTTTTTAGGAAAGGAGGTTTTTAAGACTAATTGAATTGAGGTTGTCCCCAGAGCAACTCAAAGCAGAGCCAGGAATACACAAGAAGCATGGATGAATGCTTCAAATTCTAAACAGTGAAGTTAGATGCAAGAGCAACATCATCAATTTGCCCGGCAGCAGGTTGTAATTGTATCCTTCAAGGGGGGATAATACTTCCCAAGAGGTCATTGGACCTAAAAACCTCCGAGACAAGATTAAGTGAGCTGCTCTGTGTAAGAACTTTCAATGCATTATGCATTGCAAAAAAGAAAAAGAAAATGCTAGTGGATCCTACTAATGACATAAGTGGGTACATTTAAGTTAAGTCAAATTAAAGCAATCTTGTTGTTCAGGAAACACATTAACTAAAACAGACTTTGCTAAGGTGCTAAAGGTACTTAATTTCTGAGAAATCACTCTGAATAAATGCACTGTGTGCTTAAAACAACACTACCAAATTAGTTGAGATGCACATTTATTTGATGTAACAAGCTTTTAGAAACCAGCTTTTACTGGGGCATTTGCTGCTCCTCGCACACTGTGGTGCAGCGACTCCCCCTGCTGGACAGCATAGTTATCATGAAAGTTTTCAGCAAAAGTTTGGCTTCACTGTTCCTGATTGAGGATATGCATTCTTTGGAAAAATGAAAAACAAAATGATTGTGGTTTTGAGTAAAAAGCATTAATTCCACAACATGTTAAGCCTGATAGCAGGATCTTTGAGAATCCCAGTACTGCAAAACCCAAGACTGGAAACTGGAGATGAAAAGAAGTCCCTCCTCCTCAGAGCTGCTCGTTGAGCAGTCTAACCAGAAGAGGTTGCTGCTCTCTCAAACATGAGAAGCAACGCAGCAAACCAGAACTTGTGAAGTGAAAACCAAAAAATAAAAGAAAGGACGATATATTTTGATGGAAACTTTGGGAAAATAGTTGCGAATAGCTCTCCTCTTATATCAAATACGTGAGATTCATATTCCTTTCAATACACTTCTGTAGGATAGTATTTAAAATGAATAATCTGATATTTTTATTTTATTTTATAGTAAGATAAGCACGTTATGTTTTTATTTTGACTGTGCTCTTGCGCTTATTTTGGGAGAAACCGTTAGATGTTTTCTTCTGCTTTTCTCAGCAGATGGTCGGGGCGGGCGCTGGAAAAAGGTCTGTAGGAGGTGTTTCACTCATCACGTTTTTCTCTTTGTAGCCAGAGAAGCTTCTGTTGAAATGCTGCATATGTAAGACTATCTGAGATTGGAACATATGTTGCATTCAAAATGCAGAAAGTGCTACTTCTACAACACATTGTTAAGGACAGTCTGCACGCAGGAATAAGGGTAAATGTGTGGCAGTAACAGTGTTGTGACTGAGCAAGCATGACAGAAAACACAGAGGTTAAGAAAGCTTTTAAATGTTCATACGACAAAAACAAATCTGAAACAAAACTGTTTTGTTTCCTGACATAAACAGGGACACATGGAGCTCGATCCTAAAGAACATATATGTGATATAATATATTTAATTTATTTAATCATCCATTTAGTTTTCTTATTTTTTTTTTATGAATGCACTTCTTTCTATGCTTACTTTTTGATCAAACAGTAAAATGTATGTTTTCATCTCAAAAACGAAGGAAAACTTTGTGTAATTTGTCAATTTCATCGTGCTGAGATGTCGCCATATCTAAAAATCAAATTTAGTTTCTTTTGAGAAACATGAGATTAATGTTGTAAAACTAGTTCAGTTTGATACATGTTTAATCACAAAGGAGCATTTATTTAAATGTAATATTTGCATCAAACTGCATGAACTTTATTATTTCTACAGAATCATCTTCTACATGAACTAATCTATAGACCGATTCAAACACTAAGAATTCCCACACTTTTCAACTTAAATGCGTCAATCAACAAGTTCTTCTGTTTAAAATTGGTTAAAAAATGTTGAGATATTGTCAAATTGTGCAATTCATTCAACCTTTTTGCCTGGCTCAAAATGTTCATCTTTATCAATAAACCTATAAGGCATATTTGTACTTTTTTACATGGTATTGTGATAATAGTACATGAAAATAAAACAAAATTGGTTAAAAATCAAAACCTTGAAGTCAGAACCTCAAAGAAAACATGAAATCAGAGTCACTCCAGAAACAACCTGATCGCTGCATCTGGATGTCCAGATGTAATGACGAGACATTGATTAGTTTCATGCATTCATGCCTTTGCTTATATAAAGATCTTATTGGAGATTGCAACTGGAAAACAAACTGGATCATTTACGTGATCTGCTCAAAATAATAAAACATTAGAATTTTGGTAATGAATGAGACCAACAGGACCCGTATCATCCAGAAGTCATTAATATCTTGCCACATGGAATTGTTTACAGTTATTTACAAACATTAGTTATCTATGTTAGTCATAAGCGTTACTCTAGAGGGCAGCAAAAGTCTTCCGCTACTCTCTTTGTTGTGTGTTAAATATGCAACACCAGGGATTAATGGAAAGCACACATCACCTTGACTTTGTAGTGCTTGGATTCAAATTCTCAACAATATTGTGCAAGGAGCTTTTAGATATTTGTCACTATTGTCACCCGTTTCTGACTCAACACTTCCGTTCCTCACCACCCCAAACCTTTAGTTTATCCTCGTCATATTTGTCTCTTTATAGTTGTTGTGGCCTCTCTAACTTTGTGCCTAAACCATATAAGGGTTCATGCTATTAATTTAATAACGTCAACTGTGCAACGAGGGGATTTTCCCCATTTTCTCTCTTTTGTGGAGCAAATCTGCCAGTGATGCTGCTCAGCAACCATTCCCACCTTGCTGTTTGTATGAGTTGCCAGGACAGAACATAAACTAAAACAATAAGTAGAAAAGGGACTTTGAAATTTCCAAACTAATAACAATAACAATTTCCTTTAATTAAGCAATCAACATTGTTCATGGGTAAACTGGACGTGACTTCACTCAAGATCAAAATGCCACATGAGACTCACAGCGTTGTGTCTCTGTCTCAGAGTTTAGATAAAATGAGAGACCTGAGCTCAGTGTAAAAAGGGCCTCAGAAGAGCAGCTGAACCAACTCTGAGCTCTTTACGCGCCGCTGTGTGGTCAGCAAGGTGGCATTTAGGGAGCGCAGGAAGCAAGCTGACTGCACTGAACCTCCCTTCCTCAGTGCTGCAACCACATTACACTACGAGAGGAAAGGAAGAAGGAAAGCAAAGACAGCAAGCAAGAAAGAAAAGAGACAGAAAGAAGAAAATCTCAAGTAAGGAATTGAAAGGAGTGGGAAAAGCAGAGCGAGGGAATAAGGAAGAGTCAAAGAGTTTGACAGAGATGAGAAGAAGGGCTGAACACTAGCTAGAGACGACGTGGCAGGAGGTTTCCTCTGATGGGATGATGGGAGGCTGGGTTCATCTGGGGATGATCCCTGTGCAGCTCTTCATGAAGGTGCTGCGACTAAACACTCATTAACTTTTAAACCTCTAACTGTTGTTTGCGCCGAAGCTGTTCAAATAAACTCTGATAACATGCATTTCAAGTAACTAAATCCTTAAACAAACACAGACCTTGTATCATGTTGAATGCTTGTATATAATGTGTCTCCAAAGTCCTATTCTACATCTTTTGCTCCCTGCAGAACTGAGTCACAATAATATGGTTGTCCTTTTAAAAATGAGCATCCTTGTTTACCTCTGAATAAAGACAGTTTGACTTGAATAAATCAGAGGCCTGTTTAAGGTCAGAGAAAATTGCTATATACATCAAACCCAGCAAAACAGTGACGAACGGCTTGAATTAAGCAGCGTGACCTTTGTTCTATGACTTGCTTAAAAGCTTCGTCTTGTTCTTAATCCCTGCTGACCTTATGTCAAGGAGAAATCTCACACAGTGGATTTAAAAGGCCAGCAGGGACAAAACAATACATGCTTAATGTGAGGGATTCAAAAACTTTTAAATGTATTATGTAAATTATGTGGTGATATTGCCACACATTTCAGTAAAATGAACTGCGTTTTTTTTTTTTCGCAGAGGAACTGCAGAGCAGACAGCACATAATTGTAGGCTGCACTTCTCCCAGGCCCACCTTTCATTTTTCTCATTATTGCCTTGGAAATGAGGGGGGATTCACTCAACGTGCAATCACAGGCAACGTGTCGGTAACTAGCAGGTATAAGTGTCTCCCCCGCACACTTCTTACAGAGCTGAGGCAGATCTACAGCTTTGATTCTATGAAGCCCTGAAATCTTTGCGCATTTGTATCATAGCGAAGCTTTTGTTTTATCAGTGGCCCATTGTCGCTCAACAGATAAAGAAATCCAGAGTAAAAACATGTTTGTGAGCTTCAAGTTTCAGATTTGAATTGTGATTTAAAAGTTTTTCTCTTAACACTGAACATTGTTCAATAATGTTCAAAACTTTCATGGGTCTTAGTGCAGAAAATGAGTTGAAGGATGAAACATTTACAGTATGCTTTTACATCGGGACACAAAAAGATACCCTTTGCTGTTCAGTTTGTTGTTTTTCATCCATACATAATTACTGCCAATCTATCTTTAACCGAAAGTGCAATGTTCTATTTATAGTGTACCCAATTGGTTGGATAATTAGTAGTTCAGCAGATAATTAATAAGAAAGTAGGTTGGGCTGCCCTGCTGTAGGAGCCACTTCAAGCACTTATGTCAAGGAGAGTGAATGTCCATCAGCGCAGACAGAGAACGTGCATGGTGTAGTAAGTGATCAAGCAATGCTATTATTTCATCAATGTCTTCTATTGGAATAATGTTTCACAACAATGAGATTGACGTCTATATGTAGTGTAGCTGATGCCACAAAATGTATTTGAAGTTGTTCCAAAATGTCATAGCAGGCTGGAGAAGCACAGTAGTAGCTCTGCTGCTTTTGCTTTACTTTTATGGATAGTTGGGAATAGGTCCATGTTAGACTCTAACAGCTCTGTGTGACAACTTAATAAATATATCTGCAAGCGTCCCAGTATTTATTTAAACAAACATTTTAGTTGGTTTAACAAATTAACTCAGTTGTAAACAATGATATTAATAACTTTTAATAAGAATGGCAAACTCTAGTGAGTTACCACCCAGACGACAACGCAAACTGGTAAGCCAATCAGAATCCAGTGAGAAAATGAGAAAATGACCCAGAAAAAACTGGTAGTGATGTTAGCACTGGAAGACGAGGCACAGGGAAGGGTGAGAATATGGCAGCAGCAAAGCAAAAGGTTCAACGAGGGAGGAGGATGAGGAGTGGCTGTAAATGCAGGTTTCTTTGTCTCCTCCTCATCTCCCCTCCCTTCAGTGAAAGTAATGAAGTCCACAAGAGAAGCCACCTCTCTTTTCCTCTGCCTGAAGGTGGGCTGTCATCTCTTCCACCAGTACCCAAGATCCACCTGAGAAGATTGTTCCCACCTCCCACCCTTTGACCCCCAAAGAGCAGAGAAAGATAATGACGGTCCATCGGCTCTTTGGCTGCGCAGGTCCAACACCAGCTTCATGCCTTCTTAAGTGTTTTGTTCCACTCTTACTGACCAAACTGCAGGCTGAGAGAATCCAGCAGTAGGAGCGTTAGCACAAGAAACTGGGTGGAAAGAGAGAGGGAAAAATAGAAAGGAGGGGGGGAAGGGAGACATTTGGACCTTTTAAGTGTCAGTGGAAAATGAATCACGGGGGCCGGCACAAGGGGAGATCCAGAGAAGAAACACATCTGGCTGGGAAGAAAAAACGAAATGAGAATAGGTCTGAAAATCCCACCAAAAAAATTTTTTTCACAACCTAAATATGACATTTGTGACTTTTAGACATCAAAGTATGTCTTTATCGAAACAATTAATAAGAAGAAATCAGGATAAAAGATGAAGAAAAGAGGCAAAAAGACATAAAGATTATAAAGGAAGCAGACAGTTTACAGAGTAAGACGGGATGGAGATGACAAAATGGAGACTTTGAATTGCCGACTTTGAGGTTAATTCCATGTTATTCTAAAGTGGAGATGCCCCGCCCTAAACACAGACCTGTCTCCATCATAGACGGGCAGAGGCAGGGAAATACGAGTCAAAGCTGCCAGCTCTCCGCTCTCTCTGGCCGCGAGGGCTTGTCATTATGATTTTTTTTCCCTCCCGTTCCCTTTTAGACGAGTCTGCTTTTGGCAGACTTTATGCTGCCAAAAGCAGCATAAAGTCTGAGTCAGCCACGTCACCTAAGCAAAAAAAAAAAAGAAAAGATCAATGTGCGTGAAATTAATAAAAAAAATCTTCATGTGAATCTTAAGTTAGTTGCCTGCTTTTATAAAGCGATTGTGGGTTTTTTTTCTCTTAAAGGAACCTTAAGAACATTTTTTTACAAACCTCACTCTGAAAAAAAATTTCTGAGATTATTCAGTCCAACCGAAAAAAAATATGATTATCCTAGAATATAATCCAAGTTACTATAGTATGTCTT
The DNA here is from genome assembly GCA_902982915.1 of Phalloptychus januarius. Taxonomy (NCBI): domain Eukaryota; kingdom Metazoa; phylum Chordata; class Actinopteri; order Cyprinodontiformes; family Poeciliidae; genus Phalloptychus; species Phalloptychus januarius. The sequence continues at coordinate 7,846,234 of CADWAE010000038.1, read as the reverse complement.
TAGATTTGCCATCCAACAACATTTGTAATACATCTTGACCCATTTGGCATTCAGCAGGAAATGCACTTGCTTTTTTTCAAAGATCAGAAGTAATTATTGCCACAAAGGGCGTGATCAAAAGACGTGGAAGAGGAAAGAAGAAGAAGAGAAGATCCTGTTGGATTCCAGACGTGTTGGAAAAAGTCCAGATCTCTGAGGCTGCAGGCAGCAGACTGCAATGCAACCAGCAATCTCCAAGTCTTCTTTAAGGTTTTTAAAAGATTCAGTAAAATACAAATCTGAAACTTAAGCTCTTAAAATATGAGAATCAGAAAGAAATTGTGTTTGTGAATATTTGCTTTACCTTCTTTCCTTCTCTTTTTTGTTATTTTTTCAGGATTTCTATTTGAAAGTCAAAAGGAAAACAAAGTGATAGATTTTAACTCTGCATTTCTGCAGCACAACATACCACAGCTGAAACTTTCATGAAACTTAAAGGCTACTCTGCTAAACTTACCAGATAGTTTCTGCAGCTTTTCGCAGAACTTGCCAGTTACTTTTTCCAAAACTTACCTTGTACTTTTCCAGGAAGTTCACTAAACCTAAAGAGCTAGTGAGTACTATGACACTTCTAGTACTTAAAGATCACTTTTCAGAAGTTACAAAGTACTATCCAGAGTTCACCAGGTACTTTCAATGAAACGTTTAATGAACTCAGTGGTTATATTTTTTTAGAGTACCACTTACTGTTCAAAATCTTGCCAGGTGTAACTGACCACTTTCCCAAAAGTTACTATGTATTTTTTCAGCACTTAAAAGATATTTTCTAAAACTTATCAGACACTTTCTTGGGACTTTTATGTAACTTATATTACTTATTACTTTCTCAGAACTTATCTGGTATTTCCTGGAACTAAGTGGTTGCTTTCTGTAACTTCTCAAATGCTAAATGGATTGTACAGGTTACTTTCCAGAACTTTCATGATTTTTACCAATATACTAAGCACAGTAAGACACAATGCGGATCTAACTAAATCAAATTTCCAAAAAAAACCCCAACTCTAACAAAATCAAAAACAAGCTATTTTAAAATTTGATTGTTATTGTTTCAGAAATACTTGAAAATATTTTACAATTCTTCTGCCTCACCACTGCAATAACAGTCTCGGAGGTGTGAACTCCTCCCCTTCAGCCGAAATGTGTGCGTTCGTATGTGTGTGTGTGCGAATCAGAGCGTGTGCATTAGCAGAACCAACATCATGGGAGCAGTGAGCGGAAACACCACTGAGTTCTGATCCCTGTGGTCTTCCTGTCTGACACAGACCGAGAAAACACAGTAACATGACCGCCTGAGTGGCAGACATGCTCACCTGTGAGTGAGTGTGTGTGTGTGTGCATTAATAGGTGTGTGAGTACGCATTCTTGTGTGAAAAGAAGAAAACTGAGCTTAGCTTAACTTGCAGTTTCTGATAATGAATGCCTTTGAAGTTTCAGTTGTTTTCTTCATTTCTGCAGTTTTTATGAAGCTCCTGAACAGACTGAACGTCTACCACAGGAAACTGACCCTGAAAGTCACAGACCACCCCTACGTGTGAAGGTGCTGACTGTATTTCACAGGTTATTGGACAGTGCTGTCCTTTCTCAGGTTCTTTTCTTCTGTTTAAAACCACGATAACTTCAAAGTGATGACAAGAACAGACTAAATCGGAGCCTCAGGAGATTTGTGGTTACAGGCAGGCAATGCTTCACTGAATCAAAGGGATAAAGAGTCGTTTTTCAAGGCCTAATTCAGTATTGTGCTTTTATTCTTACCCCTAAAGCTCAAAGTGGGGATTTCCTCAATGCAGCTCCATGCCCTTAAAATAGGGTGTGAATATTAAATCACGCCATTCAAAAGTTAGAAATCTGCAGCGTCTCTAACATGCATACTTCATATGCATTCGGACATAATGACTTTTTGATATTAGACTTTACTTCATATTTAGGACAGAACTGAGGTCTGCATCACGTCCAACTCACCATCGATAATCTCTTGTGAACATATTCTTTTAAGATCCTTTCAGCTTTGTGATCCACTAACATTTCTAATATTTAACATATTTCTTTTAAGATCCTTTTATACCGTTTTACAATAAACCATCTTTTTAACACATATATCTTGCTCTTGTAACCAAAATGCAACCAGCTGTCCTGGCCCTTCTGAACAAAAACATCCCTCAGTATGATGATGCCACTATTATATTTACAGTGGTGATGGTGTGTTGGTGTTAATTTGGAGTGTTTTGCTTAAATGCTGGGTTTAACATGTCATCTGAAGTCTATTGATTACAAAAGATTTTATCTAGGCATTTTAAATCAAAGGGAACTGAGTAGAGATGCAAAAATTTTTATCTGTTAAAAAGTATGAAAAAAATTTAGCAATTTCTTAAATTGTTTTTTTTTTTCATAATCCTGTTGACACATTAATTGCCACATTCATGTATTCTGGGCCTTCGCTAGTGAAGACGGAACTTCACTAGCTCAAGTTATTAAAGTTCAGACACAAATGAAAGCAAAGTGAAAGACAAACGACATGCTAATTTCTAGAAATTAAAATCAAAGCGAGAATTTTGGTTGTTATTTTAACCTCCCAGGGAAAAAAGGGTTAAATTTAGGCACCAGAAGAGCTTGAATAAAAAATAGAAAAAACACAGACTTGCTTCTTCCTTTCTTCCCTCCTCCAGTTCCTGCAGAGGACACGTGGAAGAATTTTTGGGTCGTCATAAAGTCCTTCAGTCCAGCAGGGAGGGTGAAAAAAAAAGACAAAAAGCAGCAATGAAAAAAAAAATGTCAGACTCCACCTCAGCATTATGACTGGCTGCAAGAGATCATCTGGTCAACAAACTGAGCAGCAGCAAGAGCAGACACTCCCTGAAGCAAAGAAGAAAAATCCTGTGTGTGTGTTAATGCTGTAAGTTAAGATTGTAGGAATCCAGCAACAGACAGATGAATGCTGAAACTACAAAAGAGTTCTGAATACTTTTTTTTTACTTTATAAAGTGTTGAATTTGAAGTTTATTCTGAAAATGTGTTAACTGAACTTCATTCTTGGATGTGAAAGTTAGAACCCATTTAAGTCACATATGAAATTGCTGGTCAGATTAGAGGTGAACAAACCCTGAAAGAGAAGAGGTTTAATAAGGTGGAACCGTCACTATTTTAGCACATTGGCAAAACTGCTCAACAAAATTGTTTTGGTGATTTGCCACAGGTGCAGGATAAAGCCTGATTTAGCATAAACAGACACTGGGAAATATGATTCACCTGCAGCAATCTGTGGTCATTTGCATTTCTTTTGGTCACCATCTGGAGAATGCAAAGCAAATAGTTCTTCCAAACTGTGCAGAAATGGTTCCTTGCTGTGTGTCAGGACAACTTCAGGGCTTAAATTTAATTAAAATTTGTAACACTGACACCGCTGCAAAGCTAACTTACTAAAATGCCATACTGGAGCTACAAGATTCACACTTGTTCAGTCAACGGTGAAGAAAGTGCATTTCTGAAGGAAAGAAAACTCCAGCAGAATTAAAAATCTGCTGCCAATCTGGCAATTATAATTTATGTCTTTAAAAATACCACCATCAAAAAGATTTTTAATCACATAGTCAAACAGAGGTTGTACTAGAGAGCCATCAGACACATTATAAAGTAAAACTAACAACAATACTGTAAACGCCAGTCAAACTATGTAAAAGTTCTTATATAAAATTACTTAAATTACTTTTTATTTGAGAAACCTTACTTAACTGGAAAAATGTTAAGTAAGTTTAACTTGCCCTTACTTAACACAAGGTTAAGTAAGGTTATCCAGCCTTTAATATGAGTACATCAAGTCAACTCACACGTTAAAAAATTACTATTTTTACAAAATTAGAATTAAATTTCTTTGCTCAAACTAACTCCTGGTGTGACACCATGATGTCCATGATGTGACACAGAGGCATATTCATTTTAATAATTGTGTGAGTAAGTGTTCAAAATGGGGAAGACAAGTGAACATAACATTTGTGTAAGTCAGATGTGTCGTAATGTTCTTATATCGGGTCAAGTGAGGTGGGCTGTGCAGATAGTGGCAACAAAAAGGCGTTTTGATCATAACCAGTGTTATTTTAAGAATTTATATTTCCTGTTCATTTGAATTAATTCAAGGCTGTACAGTGGCACAGCTGGTAGAGCTGTTGCCTTGCAGCAAGAAGGTTCTGGGTTCGATTCCCGGCCCCGGTCTTTCTGCATGGAGTTTGCATGTTCTCCCTGTGCATGCGTGGGTTCTCTCCGGGGACTCCGGCTTCCTCCCACAGTCCAAAGACATGACTGTCAGGTTAATTGGCCTCTCTAAATTCTCCCTAGGTGTGTGTGTGTGTGCATGGTTGTTTGTCTTGTGTGTCTCTGTGTTGCCCTGCAACAGACTGGTGACCTGTCCAGGGTGACCCCGCCTCTCGCCCGAAACGACAGCTGTAGATAGGCACCAGCAACCTTCCCGACCCCAGTAAGGGACAAGGGTGCAGTAAAATGGATGGATGGATTGAATTAATTCAAGTGTGACGTGGAGACAAACTAGCACTAAATTCAATGACACACTCAGAATTTTCTCCAAACTGAATGACTGAATATTATGAAGCACTTTGTAGTCGTCTAAACGTGTCAAAGCTTCATACAAGCACAGGTTATTTAGCAGTTGGCATAGTGGTTCTGTGCATATATCTCTGAGCCTTGAATCATACAACAAACAAAAACATGTGTGCTTCTCTTCAAATCTGACTTAAACATTACAGAGAAAATAGGTCACTGCATCAACTAGAGTTTCTTGTCCCATCAGTTTGTCATTGTGAACCGAGGATAGAGAAAAACACAGATCAATAACATTTGTAACAATCAGTAAACATTAGAGATCAGTAATGAAACTGGTCTCAAAATGAAAAGATGCAAAGGTAAGTTGCAGTAATGGACAATGCAATGCAAAGAGGAGGAATCAGAGAAGTGATCTGAAGGAAAGCAGAGGCAGTAACCAGACACAGAAATCTCTTAGTGGACGTCAGCCAGCAGGCATGTACTAATGCTTTAGCTATGTCATGGGCTGCCTCCTCTACCTCCTCCCTTCTCTTTCTACCCCTTCTTTTTTCAGCCTTCCTCTCTGACTTACCCACCCCCTCTCTGAGCTGAATCGTACCCTGATTTCCATCACTTTCTTACTTTACTGCCGCCCAGCAGCTTCTGACTCACACCGTCGAAACCGACGTCTGGCACATGCCTTGTAAGAGCAACGTCATCACAAACAAAAGTTGGTTACATGTGAAGTTTTTTATCTAAGAGCTTCAGGATAAAATTACTGTTCTGGGATCATCCAACTTCTGCACAGTGCTTCAAACGTTTGTTGAAGTCTCAGCAGAAAAACAAGCAAGCAAAAGCCATGATGGTGATTTTCCGTTAAAGCCCTGAGAAGCCAGTGGGAGAGTGGGAGGGGCCAGACAAAAGAAGCTGGAAAAAATAATACAAGCATCTGTAATTCTCTGTAGGAATTTCTTCCACCATCAGCCAGACCTCTAAATGCAGGAAGCAGATGAGTGTAGCGCTTGCTACTTACTGGGCTTCAAACACAAGACAAGCCTTACTCTTAGGTGAATTTAGAAGAGAAAAATTACATTAGTAACAATCTGAAGATTACTTGTATCCATGCAAACTGCAAGACCAATCACAGTAATGCTGTGAATTAAATATTTGTATTTTTAAAGTACATTTTTGCAGCCGAAATCGATTGATTTTGGCTGCAGTAGCTACAGTTAAAAACTTTCATGTAATAGAAAAACACATTTTGGCCAGCCTTGTCACACAGTGTGGGATGACATCATCTGGTCACCGAAAAGCGACCAGGTTGGTAGGGGGTGCAGACTTTACTAATGAGTGTAATGTGGGAACGGCAGCCCCCATCACTTTAAGACTCATGTGCCTACCACATGGCTCCACCGGGATGTAATCGGTTCCAGGTGCTCAATGAGACTTCGTTTGTTTTTGGGTTTTTTCTTCCAGAAATGTTGGTAACATAAAAATGTTAACTGTCTTTCACATGCACAGAAACACATATTTGCGCATCCACGTGTGACACGGGGGGGGCACCGAAATTTGATCAAGAAATTTGTGAAAAGATGAAACCTTCCTTCCACAGCAACGCATGTCGTTGGTTTTCATGGAGTATGCAGGAAACGTAAAGCACTTCAAGCTGAGCTACAAGCTCATGAGGGAACTGACTCTGAGAAAAAAATATTATGTCAGCCAGTTGCATTTATTTAACATTGTTGTTATTATTATACAATAACAACTTAGAAAAGGTTAGGTTTGTTACTTCCAGTAACAACTGCTAAATTATAACAATATATATATATATGTTTTTGGATTACTGATATCTGGTCCCGGCCTTCTCTGCACAGCAGCAGCTCCAACCACACGCCACCCTTAGGCCTGGGCAGCTTTTAGGACTCTTATTAACACACTAACTCCCAAACAAACTGCATGTGTAGTTATTGTTGCTCAACAGGAACTCACCTGGGGTTTTCCTCCAGTAAACTGTATATTTACCCATTAGTGGACTTGACACTGCTAATCAAGTACCTAATCCCATTGCTTTAAATGGATTGCTGCTCAAGAACACACATCTGTTACAGATTATATATCCTCATAATTAGAAGTTGAAGGTTTGAAATAAACATTAATCTTATAATTGAAACCTATTTGTTGTGGTAATGCATGTGCGTATGCAGACATGGACACATTTGTTACCCCCCAAGTAGAGTTTCCTAAACAGAATAAAAATTAATTCATCCTTTATTGCGGTTGCATGGTGTTTTAGGGTCGAACTATTACAAGGACAGAAAGGTTTGAGAAAAATGTTGGTTAATTGTAATCGATATTGTCATCTTAAACACAAATATCTGAAATGCGTTTTTCCCCATTATCAGGCAATCCATGTTTATAAGGATGTTTATAAGAAAGGTAAAAATAAAAATAAATCTTGTTAGCTCATTGTTGGATGCTGTGTGAATGTTTTCAAAGACACTGGGAATCTTATACAGGAAATAAAAAAAAATACATATGTATGAAAATCAGAAATCACTGTCTTAGAGAAGTTTGATGATCCAAAGATCATTCCCAAGTCTCACAACCATCTCAGCCATGTTTCCTATAGAAAACCTAAGACATGCAGTAAATCTATTCAATTTTAAATGTTTGAGATCTAATTTCTATCGTTATGTATGTAAACGTCCTTATCACATACCAGAATGCAAGTGCACACTAGGTGCTTGTTTGGAGAACGATGCTGTCGTTATTTCAGATCAGTGTTGGTTAAAGACAAAGCAGATATTTTTGAACCAGTCCTATACTAAAACTCCAAGAACAAAACAACAAAAATATAAAACTAATTTCATTCAAGTTCAAGCTCAGAAATACAGCTTTTAGGCAGGACGTGACTGCTTCGTGAATGAGCTTAAATTTCCCTTTTTGGGATCTCTGCATGTGTTTTCTCTGGACAGTAACCCTAACATTTGGATGCAGACAAACTGCAATGCAGGCAGGGAGGAAAAGACAAATTGAAAAGAAGAACTTGTCCAGAGAAACAGGAGAAAGATTCAGAGATTTGGTGATGTAGATTTAGATATGAAGAAAGTGGAATATAATCTGAGCAACCTTTAGGGATAGAGAAAAACTTTTATTTTCATTAATCGCAGAATGGAAAAGACCAGGTTAAAAAAAAGTATTTTTGTTTCCTTTGTTATTCATTTTGTTATTATAACACTCAAGATACCTTAGATATACCAAATCGTGCCTGCTGATTGTGGCTTAACCTCGCTTTGGTCTTCCTTCGACTGTGACAGTGTCTGTTTCTCCCAGCAGAGGCTTTCCCTTGCAGCCTCCTCCCAACCCCCTCTCATAGGTTTGAGGGTGGAAAAAATGACACTACTGCAGACTGAAATGAAAAAGATAACGGCGCTCCCAGACAGAGCAATCAAATGCAGACAAAAGCAAAAGAAAAGATTTCAAAATCTGAGCAAAAAGATGACATGAGTAAAAGCAAATGCAGATGTCAAGACAAAAAAGTGACTTAAGCCAACCTGCTCTGTGTGAAAAAGAGACTGTCCCTGTAACAAGTAATTCATTTGGTGGTAAATGTTTTTTTTGGGGGTTTTTTTCAGGTTGATATTTTAAGATGTTTCAAATTTCCACATAATGTTCCTTGTCCATAATGCCATGCATTTTGTGAAATGCACCAGTTCTTCCTGCACCCAAGCACATAACATGATTCCTCAACATACTTACATCAGAGTTGGTATGATGCTCTTAGGGTTACAATGTTCCCTGTTTTTCCAGGAAATTAAATAATAATAATTATGACCAAAGACTTCATTTTACTTTGACTGGACCATTGGATATGTTTTTGAAAACAAAACATTTCTCCTCATTTTCCTTCACAAAATTCAGTCAAGCTTTTGTATGTTTTTCTTGATATAATGACTTCTTCCTCACTCAGTGGCCCTTCAGTCTTTTTTGGTACTGTATTGTACTGTATTGTTTAAAATTGTTCAAACAAATAATTGTGGCACCTGCAGGCATCTGGAAATTGCACGCAAGGATGAATAACTGTGGACGACCACAGTTATCTTCCTGTTTGTTTGAACTAAATAAACATTAATCCAAAGCTGTGCCTCAAACCAACCATTTTTTTATTAGTCTTTCAGCAGCTAACAAGGTCATGCTGTCATCATCTGGGGTTTTCTCAAATTGCTTAAAAGCACAGTAATCCTAATGCATGTCTCTTGAAAAAAGAACAATAGTCTTGCTTAATCTTTACTTGCTTAACAAACAAATATACATTTGTTATACATTACTATTGGCCTCAAATTCCATTAAAAAATCTCCATACCAGATCATTGTAACTGGGAATGGGGAAGAGGCGGGGCTTGGTTGTCCAGCTGTAGATCATAGGTTGGATTTAGGTTTAAATTGCAGATCATTTGTTTGAGAGCTGGCCACAAGGGCTCAAGTTTCAAATTGACCACATGTCAGTGTTGACTTCCCATGTTCTGTCTCCTTCTACATAGGTGGGGCCTGCTTTGGTTAAAAACCTAAGAAACAGGAATCATTTATGCAAAAAAATATAATGAATTGTAATTAGTTAGTCAATGCAGCAGCGTGACATAGGTTGAAACTTTCTGCTTCTGCCCCTTGGTCTAGCTGTTTTCTGTCCTTCCTTCTGTGAGGTCCTCTAGGTCTGGAGGAGTCATCTTACTTCCTTGTTGTCAGAGCAGCTGCAGCAGCCATAAAGTGAAACCAGGCACTGAGATCCTCCTTGACAAAAGATCCCCACATATCTCAAGCAAATGAATTGCACAGCATTAATATTGAATCATATTTTATCCAAAAACCTTCTTAGAAGAGGTTTTTCCAATCAGTTGTCCCAATAATTGTTGAAGCTCATAGATTTTAGAAGATGTAGAAGGCATTGAGATGTTGACTCAAGAAACTTTGGGGAAACCTGCAATAGATGGAGAAGACATTCGTTTTCTTGTCAGCATTTATTTAAATACCTCCTATTCTTTTGGTGGGAGAAGGTAAACATGAAGTCAGGCATCAAGGGGCTGTCATGTGCTAATCTTCAAGCATATGACAGCTTGACTTTGACCTTTATTCTGCAGCTCACAGGAGTCATCCATCATTCTTCCTGCAGGAACCCCTCTGCCTCTCTCTGTCGCTATTGGGACACAATCAGAGAGCAAGACAACTCAGACAAAAAAGATTTAAAACTAGTTTCTTTCATTTCTTGGTATCAAAGAGTGTCTATTAGAGCTAGCTAGGATCAGAGAGACTGTAACACTGTGACACGTAGAGCTAGAACAAAATGGAAAAAACACTCTTCATACTGACAAAAAAAATAAAAAAGCTTTTCTCCTCTCTTGGAAGCTCCACCGCTCAACATCCATTAAACTAAAATAAAAGTGCAGAAACCAGAGTAATCTGGAGGAGGTGGAGCTAAAGGAGAAAACTAATAGGAGGAGCCATAAAACTCACACAGCTGTAACCTACTTATTAACGTACTTTTTCTCTTACTGGTCCCACTTTTACAACGCCATCGTTTGCTCTGCTGTATGTCTTTGTGAATTAAAAGGAGTATATATGTTTTATTTCGGTTATGGGTGAAGTCTATTGTCTCCTCTCACTCTTGTGTGTCATCCTGTGCTTTTCCCCTCCAGATGTGTAATGATATACAGCTGTGTTGAACTTACCCCAAACCAACCAGTGAGAGAGAGAAAAAGAGAGAAACAAAAAGGGAGAGAAAAGGTTGTTCAGACAGCTGAACTCATTTCATGTGTGCTGTAATGTGGAAACGATTTCAGTCTTCTCCCCTCTCACCGTAACAGAGCTCAGCTTTAACCCCTGAAGAACCAGACAACACTAAACTCAGAACACAATCAAGGATGCTTGTTGTTTCCCTCCCATCACAGTTCTACAGCTGATCATGTTTACATCGTAACACAATCTAAATAAGCATCTGTAATTCTTCTTTGAGATATTGTTTAAACATTGGAAACCATTAGAGCTAGCATGGTGTGTTGAGTCGCATTCGCACATATTAATCTACAAGGTTAAAAGGTTAAATATAGACTCAATATTCTTGTAATAGGAAGAAAAGTTGGTGAAATGACATAGCATTTCAGCCACAAACTTCATTGTATTTTATTCTAACTACACATGTATAAAGATACCTGATGTTTGTAGATGACACCATCGTATTGGTTTGATCCAGGACAAGGAAGAGTCTGCATGCAGATGAGAGGTAAATCTGCTGAATTGCACACAGGATCGGCATCCACAATGACATTATTCAGTTTGTCAGAGGTGGGTAGTAACCAACTATTTTTAGTTAGTTACGTTCACTTTAGTAACATATTGGGGGGGAAATTCCCTACAGTAGTAGGTTTATCTCTTTCTACTTTTACTTGCGCAGTATTATCAGGAAGTATCACTATTCATAGTTGAGTCAAATTTCTGGATCCCCTACCCACTGCGAGCAACTTAACTGAATAAATCAAATGCAGACACAGACCTATAATTGATGTTCAAGTGAAAGTTCTTTGTCAAAATGCTTTGCTGTTCTGCGACTAACTGTGTGTAATTTTATCTCAAGATAAATAGCTGTTCTGTAAAGGCCTCAAAGTTTTTTTGTGTACCTAAATGCAAAATGCTGTCTGGTGAAAATCTAACATTACACATCCCACCAGTAGCACCATCCCCTCAGAATGAAAGGATAAGCTTCTTTTTAGCAGGAACAAATTCACAAAGACCAAACAATCAAATATAAAGTGGAACACTATAATGCTTTGGGAAGTTATAGAAGAATATCCCGAAATTGGTGAACTGTTGAATCATTCATTTAACAATGGACAGGCAAACTTAACATAATATGTCCACCAGAAGTTAGTATTAGCTGGTTGCTAACACAAACTTACCTAAGCAAGTTAGCTAAGTTAAAAGGTTGTTTCACAACTTTGATGAATTGTTCAAGTATTGAAAAGCTACAAACATTATTGTAAAATAATTCTGAAACCTTCTGGATAGTAGAAGTCGGACAAGTGGTTGGTCATAGAAACTTTGCATTCTTGGGGTAACTTCTGGTTGGCTAACTTCTGGTTAGCTAAAATATGCTTTACCTTTTGCTTAGAGCTCCAACAGAGTCCATTTCTGAACTTTAAAGGGGAAGTTCAGAAAGTCCAAACATATTTTGTCACCTGGGGTTAATATTTTTTCAATCTTTTGCTTGTGCTCTTAAGACAGCCCCCAAGAATTACCCTGTGCTATGAGTACCACTCACTCCCTTCTTTACACGTTACAGTTTCAGACAGAAGAAACACTACACATACAAACGTTCACTCGTTTCCCAGTCTCACTGGACGTTTTTTCTTCTTTCTCAAACCACGGCCCAGCTCTATCTAGCAATTAACTGCCTGCCGTGGACTCTGGTGACATTGTGTGGGGATATTTCTGTCACGTTTATTATGCGTTTGCTGACCAGACTGTGAGTCATTTAGACATAGAAGCAAATCTACCAAGGCGCTTTCCCTTTAAGGGAGGTGCCTTGCTCTGAGTTTTGTCCTTTTCCTTTCCTTTTTTTGAGAGAGGATTTTGCTTCTTCCCATGTCTTCAGTTCGCAAAATCCAGACTTTTAAAAATGTGCCTTTCATGTGAAATGTAATAATATATTGAGTCAGATTCATGGCTTTTCAAAACTCCAGCTTGCGTTCATTGATGCATATTTACACACCTCTCGCCACCCACTCCCTACCTACAGGAAAATCCTATCAGGGAAGGAGGATGCATACATTTACACGTCACAGTCTTGGCCAAGATGTTGTATAATTTCAGGTTCTTAGGCTGAATAACTGCTTCTTAAAATCTAAGCCTGTTTTTAACTGATTCCCCTTTATTTCTTCCAGTGTTGTGCAGACAGACAGCAGAGTGAACTTCACCAAAGGCCCCAGCATGCAGATATGCGCTCAGGCCTGTCTAGCCAACCAGCAATCCAAATTCTTTAACTCAGCCTGCGTTTTCCACATTAAGAGTGCCTGGAGTCTTATATAGAGCAGAGAAGAAAGTCACTGCACAACATGAATAAGATCAAAATGAAAAGTTACATTTCCAACACAATCAGTTTGACGTACTAATGATGTTTAAAAAATAACATGGACACTAAGACAAATTTCCTAAATAAATATCATCTGTAGATTAGGTATGGTTGCGTCCTACTAGCTGAAAGATAATATTAGCACACTTAAGAAAATGTCAAAATTTTCAGCTCCTTCATCGGAAGCAGAAAGATGAATTTTACCTCTTCATAAGAATGCTGCAGTCAGATAGATGGAAATCCTGATCCCTGTTTTTGCTGATTTTAGCCAACAAAATCAACAAAATAACTCAAACTAAAATATTCACATGGGCCACATTAGTTTTATAGAATTTAAACTTACAATACCTGAAAAAAAATTAAGATGGCATTGAGATCATCAGGCATAAACCAAGCCTGGAGATTCAATGCTAATTGTCATTCTTCATCACTATCTTGTTCCATCCTGTGAAGGACCCAAATCTCGGGCAGCCAGATGACTGCCTGAAAGATAATGCAATGAAGGCAATTAACAGAGACAGCAGCCTCAAATGTTTACAATAGTTTACTTTTTTAGGTGAGGATAAAAAAAACTATAGAATAAAAAAAAACATATCATAAAAGATTAAAATAAGGATTTATTTCCTTACAACAAGCCCAAATTCTGGCTCAACCTTATGTTTTCTTCTCTTTTCAATCCACATTATTTTTAGGTAAAGAGTCGATGTTATTTTAAATTCCACTTTGGCAACATGCAAACTGGCAAATGGGGCTTCAACACAAACTCCTGAAAGAATGTGAAAAATGGCTTATTTTAACAATTACTGTCAGAATAAGTCCCAGTTTCCTTTTATCGAAGTCACTTTCTAAAACAGAGTGTTGCATTTTCTTTCCTATAAAGAAAGTCGATTTAAGGTTTTCATGAAGCAGCCTGAATTGAAAGAAGCGTTTGGAACACAGGCTGTAATTTAAAAACCTCATCCGCCCCTGCATGTCTGCCACTATGTGCACATGCAATGCCCTATTTAATTAGGGCCTACCTCTATATGAGAGCTTTTTTATCTCACAATGTAAACACTGTGCATTTCTTTAAAGTTATCTTTCCTCCTCTACATATTGTTTTTTTTTTGCTTTTGTCCCTTCTTTCTTTTCCTGCTTTCGTTGTAAACAAAACATGAGTTTGGGAACCCAGTGGAAGAAGGATATCAGGTTCTGCTCTTTCACAGACTCCTGTGAATAATTAACTTAATATAAAAATTTTCACAAAAGAAACTTAGGGGTTTGAATTTGCCTCTGCCCCCTTTTATAACTGACATTCCCAAATAAAACCTTGTAAAGACATCTAATTAGTAACTAAATAGAGTCCATCTTTAAGCTCGGTATAATTACAGATAATCTGAAGAGGCTGTTCGTTGGTGCACAAAAAGCATCAACATGGCCAGGAAAGAACTCTGGTCCAATCAAACATCAACATGGCCAGGAAAGAACTCTGGTCCAATCAGACTTAAATGCATTTCTTGACCTCTTCCTGACTTTCTGATGTCAGATTTGAATGGCAGAAATTTACACGAATTTCTGCCATTCATGTAAAATCTCATGAATGGCAGAAAGTAAATGCACATCAAATTGCACAGCATCTCCAAAGTGAAACAAGGTGGTGGCTGAATCATGCTGTGGGAGTTTTTTTTTCTTCTGGAAAGGAGGTTGGGACGAAAACCTGATAGAAACTGCAAACAGGGTAAGACTGGTGCAGAGGTTCACCTTCCACTAAGACAACGACTCAGAAACATTCAGCCACTTTTACAATGGAAATGTTTAGAACAAAGCAACTTAATTCCAGTTGAAAATCTGACTTCAAAATGATGTTGGCGGTTACTGTCTCTTCAGTTCAACTAGTGCTGAGCTATTTGCAAAGAATGGTTAGACATTGTCTCCAAGGGTAACAGCGATGCAAGGCAGTTCATACAGGTTTGACTTGGAGAGTGAATACAAATGGATACAGTTTTCAGATCATTATGAAAACCATTAATGAGTTACTTTGTGTTACTCTATTACTAATAAAACACATAAATATTTGTACTAGTGATGTGATAATTATGAGGATTTACCTAAACTTTCTTGTCAACGTGGAAAGCAAATATGAATACTTACGCAGAAAACATTCGGAATATTTATTGATATCATCTTTTGACAAGATAATATCAGACATTTTTTTTATTTTGCCACTGCTGATGTTATCATTCTGTGCATCCTGAGAAAACTTACTAATTTTTGATTGCTGTTGTGAAGCTGAATTATGGGAGATACAGAGAGATTAAAGTGAGCGAGGATGGAGTTTAAACAGTGAATCCTTAGGGATCTGCGTGTAGGCTCAGCTTGCAGCACTGTGACAGACAGTGGAGAAGAGCTGAACATATTAAGATTCAAAAGTTTATAATTTCTGGTGGAAGGTCGCATGTCAAAACTTGACTAAATCAAATCCTGTGTCCATATCTACACATTTTGACATATTACTACTTAAAGCAGTTTTAAGAGCAAATAGCCTCCCATAATTATTTGAAAGTTACAATTATTTCAAACAGTGCAGCGGCGTTTTTTGACTGCAATCACACAGTAAAGAGCTCTTAAGGCTGATGATGTGGAGCTTTTCAGCCATCTTAATTCCTTGCGCTGCCTGTCTGGTCTCTTCCACCCACTTCAGGGCTTCAGAGAAGCTCTGCAGCGAGTGGGAACTCTGCCATCTTTAAATCGCATTTCATCTCACTTGCTCCTCCTCTTCTTTTTTTACTGTTGTATCTCTCAGGATTGACTCAGGTGTAAGATTTAAATAGAAGTATTATAGAGTGATGCCCTCAGTTACTTTCCCTGGGTGCAAAAGTTGCAGGCAAGCTTAAGTCAGTAAAAGGTTCTCTGTAAGGAGGAGCAGAGAATGACCACAATCAAGAGTCATTTCTATATTTTAGGGCTGCATAAGCAGCACCACAGTACAAAAAGAGAACCCAAATCATGTATCATCTGATTAAAGAGATCTTTATTATTATAAATATATGAATAAGCACTGCTCAGTAGTCTATGGGATGGAATGAGTTGTGTCTATGTGATAAAATGCTGGATGTGGCCCTGGCTGAATATTTGGAGTTGTGGCGCAGCAGATGACATGTCTGGTCATGTGGGCAGGTAAGAGCTGCACAAATAGAGGAGGAAAGTTAGGTATTCTCTCACACCTGCCTTTTTCACAGTCTGAAGGTTCCCCTACTATTGTGTGTGCAACACTGCATTCCTCCGGAGTTTTCCCAGAGAGAACGCTGCTGTGGTTCTGACTCGCCTCTAAAACAGTAAAAGTTAAAGCTTGTTCATAGGGACTTTATTGAAAATGCTTAGTGGATGAGTTCTGCGGCGTGAAAATAAAATTTCATAATGTGGGGGAGAAGTGAAGCTTTAATTTCAATCAAATCAAAGCGAAAAATGAGAGATTCGCCAAATCCGCGCGCAAAGTTTTGACGCAAACGTCCAGTCCAAAATTATTTAACGCAGAATTCTTAACATAAGTTGCAAAAATCCGAGTAGAGGTGGACTTAGATCTTCCAGGTGGTAAAATATCCCCACTGACGCTCATCTTCTTGTGCGCATTTTACGCAAAAAGTATCAGCGCGCAGGACCAGACGCCCATGGACCTGCGTACTGACCTGATCTGCACCGGCGCTCTGTAAAAAGAGAGACTCGAGTTAGGCCTTCGTCTGCTTTATAAACCTCGACGCTGTCCACGTCCTCAAAAAGAATGGATCTAATTAAAACGTTGCACTCGTCATCATCGCCAAAGCCTCTGCCAAACTGTTTCTGGTGGAGAAGAAAAAGGCAGGGAGATGCCGGACCAAATGACTGCCTCCAAGCTGCAGAGGGATGGGAGTCAGATTGGGTTTCTCCTCTCCCATTGGCTGACGGGTCGACTTTTGACACGCAGACCAGGGACCCTCCTGCCGTATAAATAGGCCTGATAGATCTTTATTATTCTAGCATCACGGCAGCAGGCTTCTGCTAAGTTTGGAGTTATTCGTGTCACCACAACTGTATGCCTGCTTAAAGGTGGTTTAAAGACAGGGGCTCTGCGGCACAAGGAGTCTGCATGTCTGTTTAGACATGCTCAGCTTTGTGGATACTCGGATTCTGTTGCTGCTTGCAGTAACATTATACCTAACATCATGCCAATGTAAGTTTGATTGTCTACTCTTTCTCTGTGATGGATCTATACTTTTTTCCCCCTCTGGGTCCCGTCTTCTTGAGGATGTTTTCGCTTGGCTTTTGTTTGGGACCTACGTGATGATGGTCAACCTGAACTCAACCGGACTGAGCTCATACAGAGGATTCTTCACTTTATCAAAGGATACAATTATTTTATGATTAGTTTTTTTGTTTTGTTTTTGTCTTTTTTTTTAAGGGATAAGTAAGAAAAATATTTATGTGGGTGAGATCTTCATAACAAGTCTCTCCCCATTGTTTAATGCATGAATTAACATTGACACTATCCTTTAGAAAAATTGGATGGAAAGCTTTTGTGGGGCGTTGGACACATTGTTCCATCCACACCGCCAAGAAATGCAGCTTCGCGTTGCACTTTGCAATGTCTCCCCCTAGTGGCCATGGAGGCAAGCGCCTATTTGGCACGAATTTAGACTTTTTTCAAAATTCAATCATCAAGCTACAGTTTGTCTAGTAAGAAATAACATAGGTATATATAGTACTAAATTAAAAAAAAAAAAAGTTAAACAAAAGAAAATTTTCATCTTTAAAGTTCCTGCTTTTAAGGCTGAAAATAACCCCCAAATAGCAGAGAATTTCCTAGAATATACATCAAACAATTCACTTAACTTTAGTTTGAGGTGTGACTTTTGCGTTATAAGGCTAAGAGGGAAACGAGGCGAGCAGTATCACATTAACACTCTAGTATGCCACCTGCTGGACTAATTTGGGCATGACATGCCAGAGTTCACAGGGAGGTCCCAGCAGCTCCAATCTCCAGCCATGACCACCTGATCCCAAAGCCATCCAGGGTGGGACTGGTGTTCACCTGCTTCAGAAAATAAACAAGAGAAGCAAACTGTCATCAAGACAAACTAAATATCACCTTTATCTTTTTCAAGGAGCTCAGCAACAGAATCAAAGCACACTGCAGTATACTGGAAGTTACAGATGTCACTGGAAATTACCTACATTTTGCCTTGTTTTCAGTGGCAGGGGAAAATATTCTAGTCCCGAAGGCATACCCCGCTAGTTCGGACATGCTAGCAATTTGCAGCTTTAATATCTGGAATGCTGCAAGTTCCCAGAGATGCACGTCCATTACACAGTTAAAACACCTCGGAGTGTTTACATTGAATCAGTGAGTTTGTTGAGCCTGCAGCTCCTAGTTTTGTGTGAGCTGAGACATGTTAGACATGTAATTTGAGAGGAGACTTACTTGTTTGTATATTTTATATTCTCTAAATGTCAAAAGGAGGGTGTGAGTGAAGGAAAAACAGTCCTAGACAGAAAGTACTGATTAATATATTCAATCAGTACATAATGTTTATTTGGGGGAGGTGTGGGGTTAATAGAGAATATATTATCTAATTAAAATACGATTGAATAAGTCAAGATTGTTTGCTTTGTACATTTTGACATTTTCTAACACAATATTCCCTTTTCTCCCCCTGCCCTCTCCTTTTCCTTCCTCCGCGCCCACATCATCATCTCTACAATGCCACAGCGGTTAGTATGCATGCATGCTACCATCATAACAACATATTTTAAACACAGCTTTACCTTATCTAGTCCACCTTGTTATGTCTTCCGAATCTCTTGAAACACATCACGAAAAAGCCACTGTCAGCTGCTGCTGATCAGTCTGAGCTATCCCAGTCATGGAAAGAGGATTTCCTTTAGACTGAGCTGAGCTGTTACTCTCAGCATTTTCTCTTTCTTCCTGTCCATCGTTAGGTGAGGGTCCTATTGGCTCTAGATCATGTCAGTGAAAGCTAAAACCGTGGTGCTGAGGCACCCATGAGAGCCTGGCACAAAGGATCCTTTCTGAGGACAGCAGAGAGGGGGCCAAAGGGAGGTTTTTCATGACTAGCTGACTTTGAGTCAGTTTGGAGTCTATATTTGCCTCTCATTTCAGATAGATGCAAAGACCAAGGTCTGATCTCAGGCCTGTGAATTGGAGCCAAGAAAGAAAAGACTATTTCTGTCTGAATCACTCTGCTTTGATGGAGATTGCCTCGCCTAACGTTGGAGCTTTAGCAGCAGTAGCATCTTAATGTACATTGCGTAGTTTTGGCATCATTTTAGAATATTACTTGCCTTAAAGGAACCTTGTGAATGGGTTTTCCCAATCATTTCTCAACATTTTATTGTGCACTATGTTGAACACATATACTCATTACATGGTTGAAGCCTTATGTTATTCTGGTGCTGCTGAAAGCCGTATTCAGTTTTTGTCTGTCATTGGCTGATAATAAAGACAAGTTTCCACAAAGTAAGACAACAGCATGCTGAAATATCAATATCATGTATTTATTTCTATTATATACAAGATAGTGTTTAGGTAACTTCAAAGTATAGGATGGATCTATTGGCCTAGCACCTGGAATGTTAGATCTGCAAAGCACAAGGTTGACTGGAATAGAGATTTGCAGTTTCCAGTCAGACCATTTAAGATGTCCTTTAACTTGTGTCTTCCCCAACCAATTAATCAAGTTGTTCAGTGCATGTTTAGTATTTTTACGATATAGCTCTCACTCATGCAATGAGTTCTAATCTTCTACTTGATTCCTGATAGGAATACTTGCATGTTAAAGCCGTCTAATCTGTGTTGTGGTCTAACCATGAGAATTTCTGCACTGCAGGGTCCCAGAGGAGACAAAGGACCTCGAGGTGACAGGGTAAGCTGAATTAAAACTCTGCTTCCTTTGATCTGCCAAGTGAACTCATATATTATTTGTTGAGTGTGTTCTTTATGAACCGTCATTGGTGAAGTTTCTAGGTGCTGTTTGACCTATTAACCCCAATTTGCCACTCCCCTTTGTTTACCTTGCATATGATTATTGTTGCCCTTGATGGGAATTTTAATATAAAGGAAACAGGACACAAATTTAGTGTGTTTGCTTATATTAGGTGTGTTTTGCTATGTTACAGTCACTGAAAATATTTCACAATGACAAGCATTATGGGGGTTTTGAAGACAAATTTGCATCATGTAATTTTGCAATAGTTTTGTCTGATTGCTAACATGATTTGCTTATAAAATCCGTAACACGTCCTCACTCGGATTATCTTCTTTTCTCCAGGGTTTTCCTGGCCCAAATGGAAAAGACGGCAAACCCGGACTCCCTGGCCCCCCTGGCCCCCCAGGCCCTCCTGGACTTGGAGGAGTATGTCTCTCTTTACACTCAAGAAATACGCAGTTTTTCGAGAAGCATTCACTTGTCTTTAAGAATAGTCTCAAGAAATGTTAATGATGTCACACAAAATCATGTCGTCATTTGAGTTATATAACAGACACATGTATGATTTTTGTAATTGACTCCTGACCTTTGCCCTTTTGAACTTTTCTAAGACAACACATGCATGCTGCCAAATTAAGTCAGTAGTGGTCAACTGGAATGTAAAGTAGGTTTACAAAAGCTAAAAAATGTTTTAGCAAGTAACATTTTAGGTAAAAACCAGCATAATTATTTCTTCAGAGAATTTCTTTATAAAATTAGAATGTCTTTTATGTAAAGACTGAAATTACTGTGACCCTGGTGAGGCTAATGTTAACCCTAGCGGTAGCATTGTACGGTTTACTCATGAATTAAATTGAATTAATTATTGTTCTGTTTTTTACCTACTCAACAGAACTTTGCTGCTCAATATGATGGTGCGAAAGCCCCCGACCCTGGACCCGGACCCCCAGTAAGTTTCCTACCCTACCTCAATGCATCCTATTTTGTCTCAAATCAATAATGCCAAATATTGATTTGTATTACTATCTGAAACACAGTTTATCTGCATTGCTTTCAGATTAAATCCATCACAGCTTGACTTGAAATGTATAATTTCCTTTTTCTTCTTATCAGGGACTGATGGGACCCAGAGGTTCCCCTGGAATGCCTGGACCCCAGGTAAGGGCATAGTTCAAAATTTACCTTGAAGTTCAAATTCTGTTCAAATCCATAAAGACTTTAATAACCCGAAAAGAAAATTAAATAGATACATCGTTGAAAGAGTACAGAAGGACAAAGCAGAAATGTTTTTACATCAATTCTTAGCGATGTATGTGTTATTGAACAGGGACCTCAAGGACAGACTGGACACGCTGGTGAACCCGGACAGCCTGGACACGATGTAAGTGTACTCCCTCATGTCTTCCTACCAGCTTGAGTTGCCATTGCAATTTTTAATATTTTAATGCTTGATTTCTGTTTTCCAGGGCCCTGTTGGAGCCCGTGGACCACCTGGACCACCTGGCAAATCTGGAGAAGATGTATGTTTGTGTCCTTTTTTCACCACCTCTTTTGATCTGATTTGAGAAGCTTCTGCAGGTGTTTTTTTGTCCACAAATAGGTAATTGTGAGTTCTCTTCTATTGATTCATAGGGAAACAATGGCAGACCTGGCAAGCCCGGAGACAGAGGTGCCGCCGGCCCTCAGGTAAGTGGTTCTTACCAGGACACAGAGCTGTGACTTAAATTGAGATTCAGCATTTTTATTGCTTCCTAACCTTCTTTGCTTTTGAATTGTAGGGTGCTCGTGGATTCCCAGGAACTCCTGGACTTCCAGGGATGAAGGGACACAGAGTGAGTGATTTATCTTCTTTTAACCTTTTCACTCTCGGCCTGTTTGGTGGAACTTGAACTTGGAATAGAAATGTATTGTGGCTCATTATTCATTATCTGACCCTTCTCTTTTTACCCCCAAAAAATCCTGGATAATTTGAAAATGCCCCAATTTTAATAGTGGTGTCTTTCATATCGACACCTAATGAAGGCCTCCTGTTAAAATTTATGGAATTAAGTTTTCATTTGAACTTTGGCTATTAGGACAGAAAGATAAACACATATTTTTACTTTAATGCTTCAGTTCTCCCTTCAAGAACTTCTCTATAACAGATCTTTAAAAATAACAGTCACTATTTTTTTAACAGATTTTTTTTTAAGTGTTGACCCAAGTTTGACCTCTTAGTAGCAGCTTTAATCATCTCTACTCTTCTGTGTTGTAGGGTTACACTGGTATTGATGGACGTAAGGGAGAACCCGGTTCTGCTGGCGCCAAGGTACGGCACCATTTTACATTATTTTCTCACTTTCTGCTTGTCTTTATATTTCTATTGGAAACCTCTCTTTTTTTTTTAGCTTATTTACTTCATATGTTAGCATATAATAACAATGGGGATTTTTTTTTCCTAACTCTCCTATAGGGTGAGTCTGGTGCCTCTGGATCTTCTGGAAGTCCTGGTCTGGCTGTAAGTTCAGAATAAAATTCGATATTCTTCATCTTATATTCCTATACATGTTTCCATCAGCTGTGGTCTTGACTAACTCTGTTGGATGTTCTGTCTTTAGGGACAACGTGGTCAGCCCGGTGAGAGAGGTCGTCCAGGCCCTGCTGGTCCCGCTGGTGCTCGTGGTTCTGATGGCAATGTTGGACCTGCTGGCCCAGCTGTGAGTAAACCCTCTTTATTTCCAGTCAAAGGAACAAAAGAGAGTCACTTACACCATGATTGTTCTTCCTCTTTTGACCAGGGTCCTTTGGGTTCTGCTGGCCCCCCAGGCTTCCCAGGCGGTCCCGGACCCAAGGTACATGTCTTCTCGCTTCCTGTTAAATAGCCAAAAATCTTGTCACAAAAAAAGTTAGAAAACAACATAGTCACACAGATATCTTGTAGTCTCTTTGAACACTAAATCTCCAAATAAACAGCACAAATGTTGTACATTTTCAGCAATATATACATTTTTGAACACACAAGTCTTCAAATAAAGTTTTATTCCTAATCACAGCCTTCTCTCAATCACCAATAAATGAAAAATAATTCAAACGTTGTCATTAACAGGGAGAGCTTGGAGCCGCTGGAGGCACTGGCCCATCTGGGCCTCAAGGATCTAGAGGAGAGCCTGGGCCAAATGGTGTTGTTGGCCCAGTTGGTCCCCCAGTAAGTTAAAAAAAAAATAGTCAACTGGTATATTTTTAAACCTATTATTTGTCTGACTCTAAGTCCTTGAAATAGGAATATTGTTTCTAGTTTCTCATTGAAGATAATGGGTAACTTCTATAATATTTAAACTTTTTTTTCTTGTTTTGACATGTATACAGAAGTAAAATGTACTTCTGTGCACTGTTTTTTATGATTCACTTAATATACAGAAAAGAAATAGTATAATTTTTAAACCGAAGAACATAGTGTTTCTATTTTCTGAAATTATGTTGTACTGTTAGGGGATGCAGGCACTTCTGTAAAAATTTCATTTGAAAATATTTAGATCATAAAAATTCATAAAGATTTATTAGAGTTTTTAGATCACTTATATGTAAACGTGTACTAATTAGGTTTTCATATTACTGTATGTAATTAACTGAAACTCACTGCATGACCACATTGAACTAAAATTTATTTTGAAATTCATCACATTCTATATAACTGTATTTTAACTGAGATTGCTTGTAAATTGCCTTTTAATAGTTAGATTAGTAGTAATTAAACATAAATAATTAAATGAAATACATTTTTCCCATAGGGCAACCCTGGTGCTAATGGTCTGAATGGAGCCAAGGGAGCTGCTGTAAGTATCCACTTTGTTACTGAATCAATTTTTGATGTATTCTGTGATTTGCATACATGTAAATAATTTTGCAGTAGGTTCACACGCCTACCTTAAGAATGAAAAAAGGTTTATACACCAAATACACACAGTCTACACAGTCCCTAAAAGAAAAGTGTGTACTTCCTTTAGTTGTTGAGGTTTACTGCACCCTATATTAGATTTTAGTTGCATACTTGTCAGTATGTATACTCAATAAGTTGGATGCATTAAAAAATAATCTCGCTTTGTAACACCTGATACACACAAACTCAACCGTTTTTGTATTCCTGTTGATGATCAATTGGATATAAAAACCAATAGAGGGCAGTATGTTGAACTCTGGTTCTGAAAGATTTAGCAAACGCTGACCTGTCACCCTTCCGACTGTAAAGGGAACCCCTGGTGTTGCTGGAGCTCCTGGTTTCCCCGGACCAAGAGGAGGACCTGGACCTCAGGGACCTCAGGGTGCTGCTGGACCAAGAGGACTTTCTGTGAGTATGAACCCTCTAGAAAGATTAATCCACTGGATCAACCGCTACTTCATAACATCCATGTACATCAGCCTCGCACATCTCAGCCTTCACTGATTATGACTTTTTATTTCGACTGGTCTCAAGTTCTAACATGTTATCTCGTAACTTTTTTATTCCTATATTTATATAGATAGATTTCACAAAATTTACACTTTTATAGCATTTTATATATGCATTACGACAATAATAATGGAGTAGAAGCAGTGCTTGTACCGCAGAAGCTTTACAAAAGAAAGCCTATTGCTTTGCAGGTCCAAATGCAGACATAATGCTACTGCTTAGCAGTGCACACTAATCACACATGATGCTTTGCTGGTAAATGTTAAGAAAATACGTATAACATATGTGATTGCTCTTTGGTTAAATTGCATTTCTGTTTCTCTGTATGTTTTAGGGTGATCCTGGTCTTCAGGGTGTCAAGGGAGACACTGGTGGCAAAGGAGAGCCTGTAAGTTTAAAAGATGATTTATTCAACATGTAAAGCAAATCTGTTCAAGAGGCTAAACTTCATTGTTGCCTCCCTCAGGGTAACGCTGGCCCTCAGGGACCTCCCGGAACTCAAGGTGAGGAGGGCAAGAGAGGACCCACTGGTGAGATTGGTGCTAATGGGCCTGCTGGCAGCCGTGGTGCTAGAGTAAGTGTCCTACCATAATCTGTTATGGTAATGTTTGACCTTTGACCTAGCTTCAGCTGCTGATAGCTGTGTATCACCCTCAGGGTGCTCCCGGAAGTCGTGGTCTGCCTGGTTCCGATGGAAGAACTGGCCCAATTGTGAGCATTACACCTAAGACAGTCAAAGATCTATCCATTCAGTGAGCTACTATTTCTAATTTTGACCACTTTTTGATCACAACAGGGTATGCCTGGTGCCCGTGGTAGTACTGGTGCTGCTGGACCTCGTGGACCCCCTGGAGATGCCGGTCGTGCTGGCGAGCCTGGCCCTGCCGGTCTCAGAGTGAGTCTTTTTTACTAATTTCTTCATGTAGAGGAAGAATAGACCATCTTAGAGTGTCAATGGACTTATTTATAAAGGGGCAATGTACAATTCGAACATAAGTGTCACCAACTGATGCTCTGTACCAGATTGTAGCAAAAGCTAATTCACTTCTGCAACCCCCCCTGCAAATGTGGGCTCTTTATAACTTCTCCATGTTTGTTTTCTAAAGGGTCTCCCAGGAAGTCCTGGAAGCTCTGGACCCCCAGGAAAGGAGGGACCTTCTGTGAGTAAACCTTTGTTTTACTCTTTTTAGAGAGTTGCTGCTGGTTTCATGACTGTTCCTCCAATGGATTGAGGTAACACTTCCTTGTCTTCCAGGGTCCTGCTGGACAAGATGGCCGTTCTGGACCTCCCGGCCCAACTGGACCTAGAGGCCAGCCCGGAAACATTGGTTTCCCTGGACCCAAAGGACCCTCTGTGAGTGGGCATTATGCAGGACCTGAAATAAAATGAGCATTTCAAATTGTAGCGTTTGTTTCAGCTGCATCTTACCTATAAATCCTGTTTTCCCTCAGGGAGAGTCTGGCAAACCTGGAGAGAAGGGACCTAGTGGCCCCACTGGATTGAGAGTATGTCAGAAAATATAATGCTATGAAAGCATAAATATTTGCATAATTTCTGTTTCAGTTGTTCGGTGTGGCTGTATACTTAGTTGCTATCTCTGTCATCAGGGACCCCCTGGACCTGATGGCAACAACGGAGCCACTGGCCCCATGGGAGTTTCTGTAAGTGTCTCTGCATACCAGGCTTACTGTTATATCCATTCTTGCAAATGAACCATGCAAAATATGACTTTAGCATCCATTTTAAGAATGTTTTCTCCTTGATGTAGGGCGGTCCTGGTGAGAAGGGAGAGCAGGGACCAGCTGGAGCTCCTGGCTTCCAGGTTTGAAAATTAATTTTCTCTGTTTACCAAAATGGAGGCAATACAAGGAGATAAAAGCATTTCTGATGGCTATATCATCTTAGCATTGAATGTTTATGGACATCTTTCTTCATTGCCACTTAAAACTGGCCAGTCCTGGTCTTAAATTAGCTGAGAAATACATGGCTTTAATAGCTTTTATAGATTTAGTAACGTAACTTACTAAAGTTACGAAAGTTCATGTTGTTTACACTGAAGGCATTGTCACCATTTTTGTCTGTTTAGAGAGAAATACTTTGATGATTTGAGTTTTAGGTAATAATTTGACAGTAACTTTGATACCAATTTCTATATAGTTTTTTTTTATGAAAATGAATTGACTATTTTCTTGTTTGGCACTGTTGGATCTTATGTTAACACTTGGTGTTTGTAGGGTCTGCCTGGACCTGCTGGATCTGTTGGTGAGGCTGGCAAGCCTGGAGAAAGAGTAAGTAAATGAACTCAAAGCAAGCTTTGCGGATGAAACACAAATGTTGGTGCAGTCTAACCAAATCTAACCAAAATGATGTGGTGCTCTAGGGCATCCCAGGAGAGCAAGGAGCCTCTGGACCAGCTGGTGGCAAGGTGAGGTCACTTTGCTTCCACATACATGTTCAAGAACCAGGAGATCAGAGATTAAATAAACATCCATACTACAGGGAGAGCGTGGTAACCCAGGTGCTGCTGGAGCTGCAGGAGCTCAGGGACCAATTGGACCCCGTGGACCAGCTGGAGCCCCTGGACCTGATGGTGGCAAGGTAATCCAAACGAAGCAAAATTTGTCAAAAATCTATTATGATTTTTTTTTTTTAAGTAAGGAAAAGAAACAAGCAAATGACTTTTTTATTTTATTTTCTGCTGCTAGGGAGAGCCAGGAGCTGCTGGAGCTGCTGGAGCTGCCGGACATCAAGGATCTGCTGGCATGCCTGGTGAGCGTGGTGTAGCAGGTGCTCCAGGAGGCAAGGGAGAGAAGGTAAACTTAAGAGCAAACAAAAAAATCTACCACATCCACATTTGTTACTATATTCTCTTTGAAAGTTACAGCCCATCTAACTACTGCTTTCATTTTCAGGGAGAGACCGGACACAGAGGCCCTGATGGAAATTCTGGCAGAGATGGCGCTCGTGTAGGTTAAACTCTCCTGTTCTTTTGAGATACACCTAAAAACTAAATCTTGGAGCCTGCAACCCATATTGACTATCCCTTCGATCTCCTACTAGGGCCCTGCTGGACCTCCTGGCCCTCCTGGACCCACTGGAGCCAATGGTGATAAGGTCAGCTGGTGTATTAGTTGCGAAAAATAAATAACTGACAAATTTTGGCAAATGACACCAGCTCAAGACTATTCCTGCCAAACAAACAAATATCAGCAAAATAAATGTATGCTATGAATGCCAACACTTACCTGCCAACACTCAAGATAGACTTTTTAAACCAAAGCTTTTATAACAATTGGGATGAAGCAAGAAGCAGTTGGGATTACAGAAGTGTAAAAATATGAATTTTGAGTAAACCTGTAGTTTTCAAATCCTTTACTTTTCTCTGCGGCAAAATCCAAATTAAAGCTGTAGCAAATTGTTATATTTAAAGCAACACTCTCACTGTTGCCATCTAGTGGCTGTTTTATAAACTGCAGCAACAATCCAGCTACTGCCTAGCAAAAAATTGCAGTGGCTATGTTCATACGTAATTTTTTCTTCCATTTCTGTAATTATTTTAATTCATTTTGTTATTTTTTAACAAAACATGAATATTTTATACACACATATAGCATTTATATATATTACACATCATAATCAGAAGGCAAGGAACATATTTTCTGCTTGGTATTAATTTATGTAATTCAGGAGCGTCACACTCATTGTCACTTTGGGCCTCATCAAGATCAGGAATATTCTCAAAGGGCCAGTTGTGACAAAATATACTGATAAAACCCATTAATAATGCACTTTTAAAATATTAATACATAGCTGTGTCTGGATTCGATAAGTACTTCTTATAATAAATAATATTGAACATCTTTTCACATTAATGTTATTTGTCAGACTATGGATGAAAATGCTTTGACTTTATGGATTAAATTAACATTTAAGCACACAGTTATCTTGAAGGCTTTATTTATGCCGCCCTGCAGAGTTCAGACTGCCACATAAAAAGGCATTGAGCCTGATGCATATGTTGAAGTTATTTAGGCATTAGAGTCATTCTTATCCTGTCTTTTATCTCTTTTAGGGTGAAGTTGGTTCCTTTGGACCCTCTGGCCCTGCCGGAGCTCGTGGACCCTCTGTAAGATAGATTTCCTATTATTAACATACCTTAATTTCATCATAAGTCATCATAAAACAAGGTCTTAATGAGTGTTTTTTGACCAAGTTCCTCTTACCTACAGGGTGAGCGTGGAGAAGTTGGACCTGCCGGAGCCCCCGGATTTGCTGGACCCCCTGTAAGCTTGATGCTTAAATAGATTAAAATCACAAAGAGATTGGGATGAACGCTTATACTGAAGATTTGCTTAACAAACACAAAAGCTTGTCCAGATGTTTACATAGCTCTCCTTTGGTTCTCCCACAGGGTCTTGATGGTCAGACCGGAGCCAGAGGAGAACGTGGACCTTCTGGAGCTAAGGGAGAGGCTGGATCTGCTGGCCCTTCTGGACCCGCTGGACAGTCTGGACCTTCTGTAAGCACAGTCTCGCTTTCTCACTGTTGCTACGATTGCAGTTCAAATAGTGTCATAGGGAATGACGAGATTTGAAGATGAAGAGATTTTTCTTCTTTTTTTGGTGTCTAGGGCCCAGCTGGCCCTGCTGGACCTCCTGGTGCTCGTGGAGAAACTGGCCCTTCAGTGAGTACTCGATTAAAAGCTGAAATGCAGTACCATATGTTTTATATGGACCTGCCACACACATGCTTTCTATCATCATCAAAATTGAACTTTTCAATTCAATTTTGTGTCATACCTCCTTCTTCCTAATAATAATAATTGTGATACAGCATAGTTATCTGCTAAATTCAGGGATATGACAAAAATGTCACACTCTTTTTCAAAAATTACACATGAAATACACTTACTGGATAAGATATATTATATTAATTCATTGTGTTTGGTTCAGTTTTTATTATTATGATTTAAAAAGCACATGCATGTCTATAAGTTTCTCTTTCTAAACTCTGTGTGTGTTTTTGCTCAGGGTCTGACTGGTTTGCCTGGTGCTGCTGGCAGAGTTGGTGCTCCTGGCCCTGCTGTGAGTACTTTCATTGTGCAATTCTCCATAAAAACAAACACACACGCACAAATAACCCACACAATACATATTGTAACCCTCTCTCCTTTCCTCTCAGGGTATTGTGGGACCTCCTGGCCCCTCCGGTAATGCTGGCAAAGATGGACCTCGTGGTCTCCGTGGTGACCCTGGTCCTTCTGGTCCTTCTGGTGAGCAGGGAATGGTTGGACCACCTGGTCCTCCTGGAGAGAAGGGACCCTCCGGAGAGTCTGGCCCCGCTGTAAGTACTACAAAATCACATAAAAGAAATATGGCGGGGGAATAAAAACTGATAAAAATTTAATGAAATGTCCCTACACCTGACCTCAAATTGTTATAGTGATTAATCATGAGTGTTTGTGCATATCGTCAGGGACTTCCTGGTGCTCCTGGACCCACTGGACCTCTGGGAATTACAGGATTCGTTGGTCTGCCTGGCGCTAGAGGAGATCGTGGTACACCTGGTGGTGCTGGTGCTGTGGTAAGTTCAAGTTTGTACGTAGACCCCCAACCCCTGCATAAGGACAGGGTAGAAAACCAACTTGTCAATCACGTTATAACTCAGTGGCACAGAAATGTAATAAAACTGTTCAAGCAAAGGATCACAAATCTTTAAACAGTCCCAGTGATAAAATGGAATATACTTCAACTGATAATTAGCATCCTATCTGCTTCAACATGTGTTTTGGTCCATGTCTCACTCTATTTTCTGTTTTATAATATTACAGGGAGAGCCTGGTAGACCTGGACCCCCTGGTCCATCTGGAGCCCGTGGTCCCTCTGGTAACATTGGCATGCCTGGTATGACCGGACCTCAAGGAGAGGCTGGACGGGAGGTAACACTTTCTCAGAAAATTAGCTAGTTAGCTAGTTAGTCCTTGCTCAAAATGTAGAAAGGAACGATTGCTTATCAGATTATCAATGGAAGCAGCAGCATCCAACTCATCATTATAATTTTTCCTGTACTATTAGACATAGAGATTTCTGTGTTAATAATTAAGTATGAATCCACTTTTAGAAGCAATAAACTGACTAGTTCACCTCCTTAAGGAGTAGGTGAAATATTTTCCCATTCCTGACAACTTCAACGAAGCTGCATAGTTAGCCTGCATATGTTGCTAGGATATTTACTTTACCTTATATGTATATGCATTTCTGTCTTGTGGACAGATAAAACTTATCTTTGCTTCTCCCATATAAACCAGATTTTGAGCACATTTTAGCAACAACAATGACATACTTCTAGTAACAGAATGACTCATGCAAATGAGAATATGTGTCTAACTATGATTTTAAAAAGTTTAAATACAATCAAAAAGCACAAGACTTGCATTATTTAAAGATAGAAAATGGTTCAAAAGATTTCAGAGTTGTAGAAAAATATTTACAACCCTACTTGCCAAATGTGAGTCGTCTGTAAAAAAAACAATTAATGTAGGCCATTTGATTGGCTGAGCTAATGACAAATAACATCTCTGATGACTGTTATTGCAGT
Source organism: Phalloptychus januarius (assembly GCA_902982915.1). Lineage (NCBI taxonomy): Eukaryota > Metazoa > Chordata > Actinopteri > Cyprinodontiformes > Poeciliidae > Phalloptychus > Phalloptychus januarius. The sequence continues at coordinate 7,815,566 of CADWAE010000038.1, read as the reverse complement.
TTGTGCTTATAAAATGTCTAACTGTGCCGCAGTTTCTTCATAGTGTCAAACACCAGCAGGAATATTCTGAGTGAGAAATTTTAGAAGGCAAATTTCAGCTTTTAAAAGTTTACTTCAAGGTTTGAGACAGTTGTATTACTACTACTGTAAGATGAAGAAAAGTGGATAAAATTCCCAATGTTTCGATCAATTTCAAGACTATAAGTAATTTATGGAATTGCCATACTTATTCACAAAACAATTGTAGAAAGAAATGGGTTACATGTTGACCTAGATAACACTTTTCTTCATTAGTCCATCACTTAAAAAGTATAAATTATGTCCAAAATGCAAATAGTAATCCTACCTGCCTAAAGTCAAAATTAAGGAGATTATAAACTTAAAACTTCCTTAAAATGATGCTATTGCATTGTGTTTTCACTCTGAATCAATACGTTGGATATACTGATTTAATTCCTTTTTTTAACATGAAAAACAGAAATAATTATATTAGTAGTGGGTTTCATTATTATAGTGTAGAACACTATATATACAGAGAAACTGGAACTAATCAAGAAGATTTAAGGAAATCACTTGCTTTAGCATCTCATATGTATATTTCACAAAGTTTGTTAATGAATGTTTTTAAATCTTGCCTTTATACCCACTCTTTGTCTGAAACAGGGTAGCCCTGGTAACGATGGACCCCCTGGTCGCCCCGGTGCCTCTGGATTCAAGGTAATGTCCTGAGGGTACATTTAAACATGATTAGTTGCAGGAAAAAACACACTGCACTCTGAGCTGCATGTTCCCTTGTTTATCATGCTTAGGGAGACCGTGGTGAGCCTGGATCTCCTGGTGCCTTGGGACTTGCTGGTGCCCCTGGACCTGCCGGACCAACTGGAGCTGCTGGCAGACCTGGAAACCGTGGAGAGGCTGTAATTACCGTTCTTCTTTGTCTATTCAAATTGTTTACCTTTAAATATATCAGCTTGTTCCATTCATATATTTATTGATGTGTCCCTAGGGCCCATCAGGTCCTTCTGGACCCTCTGGACCTGCTGGAGCCAGAGGCGCCCCAGTAAGTACAATAAATATGCCACACAATTTGGTTCCATGAAACAAAGCAAAAACACATTTCTATGACCTTGTGTGCCGATTGAATAAAGGCTGGTACCTGTGTGTTGTAGGGACCTTCTGGACCGCGTGGTGAGAAGGGAGTTGCTGGAGACAAGGGAGACAGAGGCATGAAGGGTCTTCGTGGACACCCTGGTCTCCAGGGAATGCCTGGACCTTCTGTGAGTATCATTATTGACTCTGGTATTAATTTAGTAAGATGGAGGACTTACAGAACGTGTATGATGTGGGACTTTTCTTCTCCTACAGGGACCTCCTGGTGAGAGCGGTCCTGCTGGAGCTCTTGGACATGCTGGACCCAGAGTGAGTTTAATGCTAAATTAGAACCTATTCTTTATTTCTTCTTGAGGTGATCATAAGTGTGAAGCCATTGTCTTACACAAAACTTCAAAGTTGTCCAATGTAGTGGTGCGTTTTAAAGTTGGATTTTTCAACTTCCCATTTAGAAATGCAGCAACAATCTCCATGAAACTCTTAGTGTTAAAGTCTCAAATAACCCCCATGTTAATTGTTAGCTGTACATTATTTTAAATGACTATAAACAATTATCTCTTCTTTAGGGACCTTCTGGACCCAATGGACCCCCTGGTAAAGATGGTAGATCTGGCACACATGGTCCTATGGGTTCTCCTGGTTCCCGTGGACCTCCTGGATATGTTGGACCAGTTGTAAGTTTGACTTTCCGTATCCTATGTATCAGTATTTTAGAAAGATTTTTGTGTTACAATTTGTGTTCTGTCTAAAGTAGAAAATTCATGTAGGTTTGCAGCTTATTGATCAACTGTCATATCCATTGTAGGGCCCTCCTGGATCTCCTGGTCTGCCCGGACCTCCTGGCCCATCTGGTGGTGGATACGACGTCTCTGGATACGATGAATACAGAGCTGATCAGCCAGCTCTCAGAGCCAAGGACTACGAAGTTGATGCCACCATCAAGTCTCTCAACACTCAGATTGACAACCTGCTTACCCCTGAGGGATCCAGAAAGAACCCTGCCCGCACCTGCCGCGACATCAAGCTCAGCCACCCTGACTGGAGCAGTGGTAAGTAGCTTATAGGCCCTAATTTAGTATGATGCATTTATTTTAGCTTGCCACTCTCCTCCAAACCCAAAACATTCAACTGATATCCCATGCCTTCTCCTCCTCAGGATTCTACTGGATCGACCCCAACCAAGGCTGCATCAATGATGCCATTAAGGTCTTCTGCGACTTTACCACCCGCGAGACCTGCATCTATGCCCACCCAGAGAGCATTGCACGCAAGAACTGGTACAGAAGCACAGACAACAGGAAGAACGTGTGGTTCGGGGAGACCATCAACGGCGGTACTGAGGTGCGAGGGGCACGCACTCAAATAAGAATGCCTACCCTGAATTTGGCCGTTTTTTAAAATCCTAACTTTTCTCTTTGGTTCTGCCCTGCAGTTTGCCTACAACGATGAGACCCTCAGCCCACAGAGCATGGCCACACAGCTGGCTTTCATGCGCCTGCTTTCCAACCAGGCTAGCCAGAACATCACCTACCACTGCAAGAACAGCATTGCCTACATGGATGGTGAGAGCGGCAACCTGAAGAAGGCCGTTGTGCTCCAGGGCTCCAACGATGTGGAGCTCAGGGCCGAGGGCAACAGCCGCTTCACCTTCTCCGTGCTGGAGGATGGCTGCACTGTAAGTACAGTTTTTGCTTTTTTAAGTGCTTTGTAGACATTGAACTCCACTGCTTTTCAATGTCTAATCTCCTTTTTTTTTCCTGTCTTTTGCAGACACACACTGGTGAGTGGAGCAAGACAGTGATTGAGTACAGAACAAATAAACCAACTCGCCTCCCCATCCTCGACATTGCACCTTTGGACATTGGTGGACCTGATCAGGAGTTTGGTTTGGACATTGGCCCAGTCTGTTTCAAATAAATAGACTCATGATAAATTAACACCAAAAAGAGAGAAAGAAGAAAAAAAAAAGAAATCTCTGCCCTTCTCTGTTTTTTTTTTTGTACTGAATGCTGACTTCTCTCTGCACATCCACTTGCTTAAGATGGGCAACTATCGGAGAGGACCGAACGGACTGAACGGAGATTTTGTGCAATGCAAATTAATACAGCCAAACCCAAAGGGACGTGGGAAAACACCTTGTTGTGGAACATCATGGCATCTTTTTTTGTAAAAAATAAAAGAAGTGTAATAAAAATGCTGAAAGTATGCATCACTTTTTGTGGTCTTTGTATATCTTCCAAAGAAGAGGTTTAAAACCACAATTTCCAAGAACAAAAAAGGTTTGAACTACCTCATGCCTGTACTCAAAGAAAATAGTATTGACAAAAACCTGAGTCCACAACCGAGATGTTAAGACTTCTAATGCTTCAAGCTTTGTCCTGCTTGGAAGGTGCTCAGTTACTTGAAGCAGAGACCAATGGTGCTATAATGCAGCTGTGGAACGAACCACTTTTTACTGTATTACTTTGTATTGACCTGTGAGGAGTCTTACATCAATCCCGCTGATACTCCCCCACTTTAAGCAGGTGGAATGTTCCTAAACCCTTATGTCTAATGTCTGTTTTGTTTTTTTTTCTGACTTTTTTGTCCTTCAAAGTTTTTTCAGGCTTTTCTTTTGTACTGCCCCAGTTCCACTCTCAGTGTTCACATTGACAGCACACTTTTCCTCCAGTCCCAAATGGTTTTCAGGCGGCCTTTCTCTCTCTCAAACAATGACACCACAAAGTCTATTGTACCTATTTTGTATATGTGAGATGTTTAAATAAATTGTGAAAAGTTCTGAAATAAAGCATGTCCAATGTTCCAAAACCCACAAGCCATGCAGTGACTTTTATGTTTTAATGACATCATTGAAAGTGTGTCACTGTAATGTATATTTTTTTTTGTTTTTTTTTTATATATATAGTTTCATCTGGTCTTAGTTGTGCTGACGATTTATGTATCAGCATTGATTTAAACATCTTCCTATTGTGGAAGCAGAACACTATCATGAGTCACATCCCCCTTTATGTTGCCTCTCATCAGAACATCCAACTTTAATGTATAGTAAACTTCTGTTTACACTCTCCATGTCATTGTGTGATTTCTAATGTGCATTTTTCTTGTAAATATGCATTCTCCAATGTAGCTTTTTTCCTTGCATAAAACAGCTTTTGCATCCAAATAAACCTCTGAGTTTGGATCAAGGCTTAAACTGTACTGATGCATGACTATAGACATCAGCTTCTTTGTATGATCCAGCACTGCAGATATTTTATACACGTTGTATAATTGACCTAGAAGCACTGGGGACAGATATTTAAAGACCCTTTGGAGACTGGTCGATGGCACAAATACTGCTGAGATAGGCTTCAGTAGCACAAACATTAGTGCAGGAAACAGGCGGGGAAATGCCTTGAAAGTAGGGTGCGACGGATTTGTGAAAGCTGCAACTCACGTCACTGCTAAATGTAGTCAGCTGCAATACCAATTATAAACACAAGATGGCAGTGAGGTGTAAATGTATCTAACACTGTAAGGGATGCTAAAAAGAAACACATTGAGCACTTAATTTTAATACAACTGGCATTAGATTTATAAGTGTCAATAAGTCAGAATAAAAGCTAATTTATATTTAGAAATGTAAAAATACCAGTGGATGCAAAATCACAGACAATTATTGATAATACAAACATTGAGGGGAGCATATGACAACCAATGTCTGGGTGCAATGGGACACTGCAGAATCCGTTTGAAAATTCAAGGAAGACATGCAAAAATGAAAATAGCAAAAAATGCTGCAGCTTTGGGGAAATTCAGATCATAGATTAATAAATATTCTATATAATTCACTGGTAGTGTGAAATAATAATAATAATAATATAATTCACAGTATTGCTCACTGTGTGGAGGTCTGGGGTAACACCCCAGACAACTCTTTACCCAAAAATCTACAAAAATGAGATCTCACAAATTAGCTGTATTTAACGTCACACATGGTAAAGCTGGCCAGTTTGATGAAATCTCAAATGACAATAATTATGTCCAATTTACTTAAAAGCAATATCCTAAAAATGTTTACAGAAAAAGGAGTTTACAATTTAAGTTGTAAAGAGAATGAGTCGGTAAAGCAAAAAGGAGTTTGTGTATTTCAGTTTGGATAATAGCTTAGAGCAAAGTCAAAATATTAATGATTTTTGTTCAAAACTACAATAAAAAATACAGTTAGGAGAGACATAAGACTTAGGATGGATGAGTTTTAGTGAAAACCTCACTAAAACCTTTCACTTGTTATACTTTTCTATAATATCAATATTAGTTTGAATCTGATGCTAAACCTTTTTATAAAGAAATTGGATATTTCAGTTTGTATGTTTTGTTGGTATGCAAAATATTTAGGCAACTTGCAAAACTGCCTAATGCACACTAAGTGTGCATAACACTTAGTTGTGCATAACTGTTATGCACAACTAAATTGACCCTGGTACCTTCATCTAGATGGACAGCACACCCCAATGAATTTAGAACATATCACAGTTTCTATGACAGTCTATATCCATAAAAAAGTCAGCCACACCTGAGCAGAGTTACCATTGGAATCCAGTTCCTGTAGGGCAGACTGCACAGTAACATTTGTATTGTGCTTTGTGCTGCAACCATGAGTGTGTTGTTCTGTTCTAGTGGGGATTAGTGTTGACAGTTGTGTCATGGGATTGTATAGCCTTAGCCTTTTTTTCTTTAGAGTATGATGTGGTCAGACCAGAATTTTCTGTTTTTTTGCAGGCATATGAGTACAGTCTTTTTCCAGCTTTCCATGCTTTTTTTAACATTGCCTCAGAAAAAAAAGAAACAGGCCAATTATTTTCAATCTAATATTACTAGTTTGCTTATTCCTTAGTATATCCTGAGCAAAGGCACATTGTAATTAGTTTAGCTTCTCTAAACTATTTACCGTAGTATGGATCATAGTGCAGATCCATACAAAAATCTTTGTATGATCTTAGTGCAGTATTTTCACCAATGAAAATACTGCACTAAAGGTTTTATTGCATATGGACATAGTGGCCAGGAGTTTAGACTCTGATCGTGGGAAGGTTAAACATTACACTTTGATAAGATTTGAGTGTTGTTGTTTTTTTTTGTTTAATGTATAAATTCATCCACACTAATATGCGTAATAGAAAAATATCTTTAAGACACTCTTTGTAAATTCTTTTTTTAAAGACCCTATCTTATCTTGTTGGTAGAAATTTTGTTAATCTAATCTGTTTGGTTTCACTGCTCTGGCTTGTAAGCATACAGTGTGTGATGCTTTGGTAACAGTGTTGGGTTTTGTGTAAAAATTGACCAGTTTAAGCTTAGGACAATTTGTGGCAAACTCTGCCTTGTTTGAGAATATCTGCCACGATGAGCTAAACCGATAAAGAGCCAATTAGAGATACGTTTGGCCAAATGGCCCACACCCATCTTTTCACATTGGTTTTTTTTAGTAGCCCTTCCTCCTAGGAATGAAGGTGTGTGAGCAAGCCAGCTGACAAAGCAGAATCAATATTTGTCCTCCTAATAAAATCACATGATCATCATTAATATGTGTAGTTACAGCACCCAGCACACAGAACATGTACAATTCTGAGATATACTCTCCTGTTCTCATCCAGCCATAATTTTAATAGTGTTTCACTAGTAAAACCTCAGACTGTGTGCTATAATTTAACATGTGAGGAAAATAAGTTACTTATTAAAGAACTACAGGCTGACAGGAAAGTCACACAGTCATCCACCTGAAAGTATAAAGCACTCAGAGGAAACATTCACGTTGTGGAGTCAGAGCAGAGAAGCTGGGCTGTAGGGCAAGCAGACAGAGCATCAACCACCGGAGCAGCCAAGAGGCCCATGGTAACTCTGGAGGAGACCCAGGTCACAGAATCTGTCAATATGATAGTTTTTCTTCATGCATTCCACTTATTTCCTGCTCATTGAAGATTGGCATAAAGAAAGAAAACAAAAGAGACAAAAATATAACCCCTAAATGTGGAAAACAGGTAGACATAATCCAAAAGACTTACAGCTGTAATTGCACTGAAAGGTGGTTATTAATTTACTTGACATTACCTAACCGTTACTCAAATGATTAAGTGTAAAAATAACATTTTAGCACTTTACATACTTTTCCTTCCATTTCAGAATTATCCACTACTTTGTGCTGGACTAGTATATAAAACTTATATTTAAGAGAGTAAAGTTTGTGGTTCTGAATCAAAATGTAAGGCTCAAGGGGTACAGAAACCTTTGCGAGGAAAGTATGACCTGACTTTCATCTTGTAGACTGATAACTTATATAATGGAAAACCATCTTCATAAAATAAATGTACCCAGACGCCGCCTCTCAGTGTTTTAGTGTTGGACTTTGCCCAGTATAACAAACAAAAAGGTATGCTCCGCCCAACAGAGAATTTTCAAAATCTCGACCAATCCTTCTAGAACTTTTAATAATAAAAACAATAAGGTTTCCTTAGCCCTGAAAGTTACTAGCTCCACTCCCTATATTTTTGAAATCTTAAAATAGCGAGAAGGTATGCAAGGCTCTGCACATTGTTCAGGACAAGCCGGTCTATCCAGTTCGGACGCTAAACAAGATTCACAGTATTTTAAATGCCACTGTCCCAGTAAGAGGGAAGGCGCGCGATATTCACGGGAGTTTTAAAAGCTGGACTCTTCTTGGCAGTTGAAAACTTTTCTTGTTTTTAAGACTGAAAAGGCGCACGGTTTTACAACATAAGCTTGGAAAAGGTTAATCTTTAGGAATAAAACGGCCACCCTGAACAAACGCAGCGACTCTGCTGAGGCGGTGATGGAGACCGAAGAGGAGGCAGTGCCGCATGAGCCGAAGCGGACAGGTGGTGCTGCGCTGCCGCTGCTGCTGCTGGACTACACAGCTGCCTGTTGTCATGGAGGAGCAAAGATGGCGGTCCTGGCCTACAGCCTGGGCAAACGGGAAATAAATCAGCATTTTACAATCAAGAATGCTAAACTGATATCGCTGGCGGCGGTTCTTTTGCTGCTCTTGTTCCACACCGCTTTGCGGCATTACGGAGGTAAGTGGAGCGCCGCTGTTTGAACTGACTGTTGATGCTCCCCACACTTGACTCATGCTAACAGCAGCTAGCTCACTGTTTGGGTCTGGGGGCGCTTCGGCTCGCTGCTACAGTGCAGTGTTTGTTTCAAGAGGGTGGATAAAAAAAATTGGAAATGGCATAACATGTATGTAATGTTGTTTAAACTAAACTAGGCAAGGCTGGCAGCGGAAGCGTGGATGTTTGTTAAACAGGCTAGCTAAATATGAAGCTAGCATACTGTAGCTTTAATGACTTTTGTCAAAACCTGCTTTAATATTCGTAAGATTGAAATATTCACGAAGCAAACGCAGGATAAATTGAACCAGTCAACTAGTTACTCGTAGCTTTCGTGTTTTTCTTGTTAGATGACTGTTGGGCAGTTTCATATAAAGCACATAGAAAACTTGAGGAAAACCCTTAAATATTGTGCTTACAAATGTAGAATTCTAAAGGTGCAGTTCTTTTGCTGAATAATAATAAGAGGAATAAGAATAATACATATTATTTAATTTTGTTCGTAAAGTGACTATTTAAAAAAAATCTGAAATGGCAATGTATTTTTTTGTCATTGGCTAATCTTTTTTCAGATTAGCCAGTCATTGGCTAATCTTTTTTATTCTTCTTTTTTTTTTAATATAGATATTTTTTTAACCAGACCACAGCTTCTAAAATGTATTTGAATTGCATAGTAAAGCGTGGGGAAATGTAAAACTGTAAAGTGTACTGGTAGTGTAGAAAAAAAAAGTTTAACAAGATATTTGTGACTCTAAAGAGACATATGCGTATATGCTAAGCAGCTACTTTGAATGTTTGGTCACAGTAAAGCCTGTCAGCCGCCAGCTTCCGTCCTACTTTCATGTTTTGTCAGTTTCAGTTGCATTCATTTTGCACACAAATGAATAGCCAGAGTGAATTACACTCAAGCCAAATTGCTCACGGCTTTATTTTGTACAAAGCTACCCAACCTGAGCTGCGTATTGTACTGTCTTGTGGCGGCGCTGTGCTGAATGAAATGCCACGGTTCTGTTTGCACATCGGTGAAAAGCAAGTTATTTGTTCACATTTATTCTTAGATTTTGTGTGTGTGTCTTTAGGTGGAGACTCTTGTGAATGGCTGCTGTCCAAAGGACGCTACTTGGGGGAGAATGTATGGCAGCCTTATGGCTGTATGATGCACAAATACAAAAGCATGTGAGTTGTACAAATAGCTGTTTGTTTTGTCAGCAAGGGTGTATGGGCAGTAGTTACTTTTAGTGAATTAAATGGAAATGTTTGCATAGTTCTTACCTCAAAGATTTGCACAATAGACAAAGATGAATGCAACACAAAGTAAAATGTTCTGACATTGCATGAATTCAATAAAGATGCAAGTGAATGAAATGTTTCAAGTAACTTCTGGCTGTCTCTGTGAAACTGTTGCCTCTTTTCTCTCAAAAATATTTATTTTATTGTAGATTTGCAAATTTGTTTTATTTGTTTTAACTCAGATTGTTATCATTGTAAAACAAAAACAAAAAAACACTTTGCCTTCAACCTTTTAAATGAAATTGACTAGTTGATTTGCAACACTCTTTAGTTTCCCTCAGATTTCATTGGCATGCATCACCATTGAGTGCAAGACGTTCAGGCCTGAATATCTGCCTTATTTCTCATTACAGCCACTACCATAATTTGGCTTTTTGGTCATCATTATCCAAGTTTTTTTAAATGGCTTTTTAAGCTGATGAGACTATTTTTCCATATTACCTCAATTTTTCCTGCATAAAACATGTTGCATAGATCAGACTTTGATGGAGATTCTTTACATAAACCCGGATGTCAAAACAAAACACTAGCTCTAATTTAGTCTTTTAAATTTAACTGATGTTATTTAAATACTCGCACAGTGTTGCCACTTACTGCTAATTGGGTAGTTGCTACTAAGAGATTTTCACATTTATACTTCTGATTTTTACATTCCTCACTGGGGTTTTTGCCTTGCAGTGAAGCCAAAACATGCCTTTCCAAGAAAAGGGTGGTCTTTGCCGGTGACTCACGAATCAGGCAGCTATTTTACTCCTTCGTCAAAATTATCGAACCTGAGAGGACAGAAGATGGAAACAAGGTACAATCGCTAGACATGGCATGTTTCACACTCCGGGGCTATTAGAAATCTTTCCATTCCGGTTTAACAGGACATGCTCCACCTGAATCCCCCTTGGCAAATATATGTTGGTTGTTTAGCTATAAAGCCCTATAATTAGATCTCAGACTCTTCCTGAAAGATAAAAGGATTGTTTTCCCATAACCTACGAAGTTGAGCTGTTACTACTAGAAACTTAAAGCCTTCCTGCTTGCTTAAAAATTAGATTTCTATGGTCTGTTTTGATAAATTACCGTGCTTGTCCCGTTTTTGGTAAATGACTCAAACTCCAGATATGTGCAGCCGAGTGACAGACTAGTTTTATTGTTAGCTGAAGCAAGCTGGTGAGAGGAGAGTGAGAAAGGAAAAGTCATTTTCCAACAGACCCTCTCTTTGTCTGTTTGCATGTAACGCCTGCAGCATGAGGACATCTTCTTTCAAGATGAGAAGTCCTCTCTTAATGTGGTGAGCTTTCTACAGAGGCACTCTTATCTTTCCTATTAGAAGAACCCTTGACACACAAAAAAAAAACTTCCTTTCTTGTTTTTATTTCTAGGACTTCCTTTGGTATCCAGAGGCAAATAACTCGATGAAGGACCGCGTGGTGTCATGGACGCATGTGAGCATTCACACAGCATCCAGTTCTATTTTTAAGCACCAATTGAACGTTTCTAATATAGCTCCATTTTCTATCCTCAAAGCAGATAATTTTGTCTATGTGTTGATTGCTTGGGGCAGTTTTTCCTCAATCTTCTTCATGTGTCACAGATATGCTGCGTCATCTCTGACTATAGCTATTAGTCAATCACCTGTATTCTTGTGTCATGAGCACAGCAGGCAGGTCAAGGATGAAGTTGCTGAAATGTTTAAAACAGTGTTACGTTTTGAAGCCATATTGCAAGTTTTAGATGCCTCATGGATGGGTTTTTCTTTTTGTTTTCTAAATACTACAAAGACAAGCCAGAAAACAAACAAGAAAAAGTCGCTAAGATGAGAGCATAACAAAACTATTTGGCCAATCCACATGGTGAAACAAGGTGGAGACAGGGTTTATAGTGGACTATTTTTATTTTTTTATTGGGGGCCAGGAAGCTAGTTAGGGTTGATAGGCAGATGGATGGAGCTAAATATATGGTGGAGGAAAATATATTACAGGAACAAACACTTGAGACTGTAAATTCAAAGTCCAGGTCTAAAGCAAACGTCTTTGGCAAGACATGATAACTGTTTCATGCATGATAACAGTCATGCATCATTGCGTCTGAAAGTGAGCCATTTTGCAACAAACACTTGGCAAACATCTCTCTGGGGAGTTTGTAAATGTTTGCGGATATGATTGCAGGAACTGGTGGTTCTCCACATTGATTCAGTGGAGCTAAATGAAAACAATTCCTGGCTTTTTGTCAAGGAAAAACTCCCAATAAAAAAACTATGCATAAAACCTATTGTTGACTTAAGTTGTCTTTCTCTCATGTAAATCTGTCAATACTCTTAACCTTTGTGTCGCAGGAGACGGCTGCGAAACCTGACGTTGTTATCCTCGGAGCTGCAACAGTAAGCTGCCTAAACAAATGCCTGTCAATATTTGCAGTAGTGCAGAAAGCAGCAGGGTGTTGGCCGAATACCATCTATCTTAATCTCACTTGTTTTGTCACTTATCACAGTGGTCCATCAAGTTGCACAGTGGCAGCAGCGAAACCCTGCAGCAGTACAAAGCAAACCTGACGGCAATTGCTGAGCATCTGGATAAACTGGCTCTGCATGCAGAAATCTACTGGGTCCTGCAAGGTGAGCTCCGCTCCAAGCAGATTAACCGTTTGGAAACATGATGATTAACTTTTGCATCAGTCAGCGTCGTCACTATTACTGCCTGATGCAGCAATAATTCTCATGTGCATTCTTGTAAAATGAGATTACTATAAGAGGGTGTAAGGGTGTAAACATCTGAACACCATTAGTGTTTCTGTTTTGTCCTTCGCTTTCTACTTTGATTAACACTATGATCTGAAATCACATAGGCGGTTTAACTGCTAGTTTTCCTATCAGTATTGTTCCTGGAAATTGCTGTGAATTTCTTTGACAAACCAACAAACAATATGCACTATATCAGTTGTGATTAAAGGTAATTTTCCTCAATACTTCATTTTCCTTCCAAAATTTGAGTATTCCTGTAGTTATTCAAAAAGAGAAAGAAAGTAGTATGCACAACTCTAATGTAAAACACGGTTTTTACTTTTGAGTGAAAACGTAAAAACTGAGAGCTGGTTGTTCCTGTTTGAATTAATGTAACTCTCCCTGACTTTTATGTTCTCGGTCATAAAGTTCTATGTCAGCCGAGAGTACTACAGCGAAAGTGTTTCCAAGTCCCTGAATTGGCCAGTAGAGTTTTGACATGTTGCCAAGGGTGTAACTTTGTGTTGCAAGTTGGTGGGGATGCATTGTGGGGAAGCGGAGGGCGCTCATATACCCACAGTTATGCGATTGGAAGGCCTTTTTTTTTAAATGCCATACAATCTTATTAAATCACAGAATTCACAAATATTTTCTGTGAAGAATGATCACAATGATATAGTTGCTTTTTATTTCCTGATTTTATCAAGTGCTCATAAAGAGAGACAAGAGAAGACAGTTAGGGAGTCGAGTGACCAGCGATATTACTGGATTGGACATCGCCTGTTAGCCGCTACAGCTAGTGACATTTACATGTGGACGCCATTGCAGGAGGAGCAGGAATCCATTTGATCAGTGTTACAACAGAAAGTGGCCAGTAGTCAAATGTGCACCATGTGACGTACTGCCATGCTGTTGTTTTCAGACCCGGTATACGAGGATACGTTGAGTGAGAGCAGGAAGATGATCACCAACCAACAGCTTGACTTGTACAATCAAGTGGCGACGGAGGTGCTCAACAGCAGCAAGTACAGCGGGAGGTCTCGGGTCAGGCTGCTGGCGGCGGCCCGTCAGGCTGCTCTGGAAACCATCATAAACTCAGATGATGGCTTACACCTGCCAGAGGGCACCAGGAATGTGGTAGGCAGGATTTCTTTTTGGTTTATTTTTAATGAGATTCTTTAGTATTTCTTCGGTTGATTTTTTATTTTTTTTTTTGGGATGTGTGCAATCATCCCTCCAGGGAGCCATGGTCGTCTTGAACTCCCTTTGCAACAAGCTGCTGAGGCCCATCGACGGCTCCTGCTGCCAGAACATTTCGCCTCCAAACCTCGTCCAGAAACTGTCAGCCTGTTTCTTCCTGGGAGCAGCCATCGTCTTCGTGGTCCTCCACATCCTCGGTTGCAACCGCCATCGCCGGCACGCCACTCCCGACGTGGAGAGCCTCGAGGAGAAGAAGCCCGCAACTGCGGCTGCCCCGCTCGGACCAAAAGCTCCTTTCCATGCTCTCTGCAGGATGGGCATCATAATGTTGTACTTCTACCTGTGTGACCGAGCTGATGTGTTCATGAAGGAGCAGAAGTTCTACACACACTCGGCGTTCTTCATCCCTCTCATCTACATAGTTGTGCTGGGAGTGTTTTACAGTGAGAACACCAGGGAGGTGAGATGGGGCCTTACTGCAAAAAACACAAATTTTTAAGTATTTCTAGTGCAAATATCTTAGTTTTTGCTTATTTCAAGTGTACTAACTTACTAGTAACTCTTTGGAGCCTCTCTGGAGTCAATATTTCCTTAAATTTAATAGGACAAAGTACTAGTTATAAGTGAAATAATGTGGAACAAGATGTATTAGCTTATAACATGAGGGAAAATACCTTGTTCCACAGCCACTTTTTCCACCTATAACTAGTACTTTTTCATTAATATTAATAAATTGACTTAAAACAAGGTCTTGTTATACTGAAAAGTTGCTTGCAAGTTAGTTTATGAGTTAGTTTAAGTTTGTCTTTTTTCAAGTGCACTAAGATATTTCCACTAGAAACTACACCAAAAATACTTGGTAAAACTTTGTGTTTTAGAGGTTTTTTGTCTTAACTCTTTTGAAATGCCTAAACACAGTTCCGACAGTCTGAAAAACTGGGGTGGGCGGACCTAGCATAGAAAAATGTTTGTGCTTTCAGGCTTTAGACTTTTTATGATTAAAAAAAAAACACCTATACAGGCTGTTAATGAGCCAAAAAGGCCCTTCAGTCTATGTCACAGTGGAGCATAGAACAACCACATGGACGTGGTTTAAATTAGTAAATGGGTCAAACTTTACCAAAGACTGCTCCTTGTTCAGTTCGATTACGAATCCCGTTAGTTGAAACGTAAACTTGCTCTGCAGCCGTCTGCTGTTGCCCTCACCCATTCAGAATTGTGACGATTCAGCACTTTTCATTCAGGTTTAGTGTCAAATCTGACTGACAGATCTACTTTTTTTTGTATAATCATTTTCTTTTCTTTGGATTGCAGTCCAAGTTGCTCAACAGAGAGCAAACGGATGAATGGAAAGGCTGGATGCAGCTGGTTATTCTTATCTATCACGTTTCTGGAGCCAGTGCTGTGAGTCCCAAACGTGTTCCCTTTACATGCATCGGCAGCTGTTCTGCTTTGAGTCTGATGCGGATGTTGAATAAACAACAAAATTGTTTGTCCCCTATTGTAGTTTGTTCCTGTGTACATGCACGTGCGTGTATTGGTGGCAGCATACCTGTTTCAGACCGGCTATGGACACTTTTCCTTTTTCTGGCTCAAAGGAGACTTTGGACTTTATAGAGTGTGTCAGGTAAGATGCACTCAGTTATTCTTTAACCTTTTTTAGGAATCCCCTTTGTGCTGTTCTGAACTTGAAAGATGTGTGTATGTTTGATTTTTTTTTTGTGTATGCTCACAGGTGTTGTTCCGGCTGAACTTCCTTGTGGTGGTACTCTGTATTGTAATGGACAGGCCATACCAGTTCTACTACTTTGTCCCCTTGGTTACATTCTGGTTTGTTCTCATCTATGCCACAATGGCCATCTGGCCTCAGATCCTTCAAAAGAGGGCCAACAGTAAGTGTCAAATATGAGATTATTATTAGTTTCACCACCAACTTTGCATACCTTTTATAATTTTAAAAATTGCAAGTTTTCAATGAAAAGTTTACACATGCCCATAATCGGCCTGACTGTTATTCATTTTGGGATCTTAAAGTAGGGTTTGAACCATTTTTCAACTTCAGTTTATGTCATAAACAGAACAGTGTGAGATAGTTTGAAGTGACTTTCTCTAGACCTATAGGTAATGACATTCTTGTCCAAGATGAGTGCATGTAAACATTTCACCAAAACTGTATTTACATTTGGTAAACGGTAAAAATATAGCATTGTGTGTAGTTGTAGAGATGAAGTGTGTCTTTCTAAAGAAGCTGTGCTGTCTGGACAGGTAGTGGTATCTGGCATCTTGGCATTCTGGCCAAGTTACTGGGCCTGTTGCTGATTATCTGCGTCTTTGCCTTCTCACAGGTGGGTTCATTTACTCAGCGCCACTTAATCTCACTATATTTAGTGGTATTCTATAGTTACAAATTGGTACTCGTCTTCTGTATTATGGCATGATGTGCAGCACTTTTAGTTTTGATCTTCATCTCAAATCTCGCCTCCAGAGTCTTTTCATGAGCGTGTTCTCGGTGTGGCCCGTCTCTAAGCTGTTTGAGCTGAACGGAAGTGTCCATGAGTGGTGGTTCAGATGGCAGCTGGATCGATTTGTAAGTCAAATGTGGCGACCAGCACACTTCTAAGCAGTTTCAGCTTACTGTAAACTGAGACGGCTTCAACTTGTTGACACGCAGGCTGTGATTCATGGCATGGTGTTTGCCTTCATCTACCTGGTGCTGCAGAAGCGTCAGGGGTTGTCGGAGGGCAAAGGAGAAGCTCTTTTCCCTGCAAAGATTTCCAACTTGCTCCTTTTCTTCTCTGTGGTTTCCTTCATAGTAAGGCCTCTACATTTAATAGCATCCAGTGTTTATTTCTTATTTTTTATATTCACGCATTGTTTCTCAGTCAACCTATGTTGCAGAAATGTGCCTAACCTCTCTTCCTAATTTTTAAGACTTACTCGATATGGGCGAGCAACTGCAAAACCAAAACGGAGTGCAATGAGATGCACCCTTACATCTCTGTGGTCCAGGTACAGTCTTACATTGTTACATTTGTCATTTTCTTAAGTTACTTGTTGCAGATGTATCAACTCAACATGGCAACCTTTTTCCCTATGAGAAAAAAAACTTCTTAAACTTATGTTAAAGCATTAGATGAACTTTTCTGCAGTGTGATTAATGCATCTGTGTAAATAGGGTTAAAATGCACTGAAGGGCGTCGACCGAACATATATGTGTCATGGCAGGAGTTGTCTTGCTAAGTGTTATAAACTCATTTAGCGTTTCCTGTTCAGTCGAACCCTAGCAAACCTGCTCACATACTTGCCGGTAGCTTTGTGTTTCCTTTCAAAGTACAAAATGACGAGATCATTTCAGTTGTACGGGGAGTTGTCTGCTTTTCAAGATAAAAGAGTTGCCTAAAACAAATGTACACATAGTTCTTCAAATTGCTGCCAGCTGGGTCTCATTCCTTTCAAAATTGCTTTCAGGTCTTTACACAATATGGGTGTGACTGTCATAATTTTGTAATGCGATAACTTATGTTTGAACATAATTATTTCAGGATAGAGTGATCAAATGTATTTTTAAAGCTATGAAAGTGATGCTCAAGTTTGCTCTAAAACACACTGGGAACAGACTTCAATATGGAGTCAAATATTGGAAAAGCCGCCCTAAAAACCTGATGTTTGCCTAATGCTAAACCAGTTATGTAGCAGCTAAATAGACCTTTAACATAATATCACCACCTCATGTTGACTCCTCCCAAACACTTGTTGTCAATTCTGCAATACCAGTTGGTTCAGTTCTCGCCTTGCCTGGACATAAACGTTTCCTCCAGGAACCTGGGCTTCTCCATGTGGGCAGCTGCACATTTCAATCAAGCTGTTTTGGAGCAAGGGGTTCTTTTTGGCCAAGATCCTCTTAATCCACGATAAATGACACAATTTTTCACTTTGAAACATCTTGTGCACCAGTGCTACAGGTTAATGTCATGGCACCCTTGAGCCTTGGTAGTCTTATCGCCATATCAAAGCAAGATATGATTATTTTGAAGTTTCCTTGTTAGAACTCTCAATGACGTCTTTGGACTTTCTTCTGTCAATCAGATCATTTCTTGCTATCAAGGAGAAACTACCAGAAGCCAAACAATCTTAATCACTCAGAAGTTATCGAGTTAAGACTGTTGTTTTGATTTTCCAGCACCATTAGGAGAAAATTTGGTGAATGTATTCAAATGTCGATTTAATAATTTGAAATAATGAATGTTATAAATTACATTTATGCCCATGCTGAACATTTTTGCTCTACCTAATGCCTACTTAAAGTTTCATAAATGACACATAAATGTGTTTTCCTGGTTTGACTTAGAAATGTTTCCATTTTGTGTGTTAACAGATTTTGGCCTTCATTCTTATCAGGAACATTCCTGGCTACGCTCGCTCTGTTTACAGCTCGTTCTTTGCGTGGTTTGGAAAGATCTCCCTAGAGGTAAGACGGTCCTGCCTGCACAGGCATGAAGATGTAATAATTCAGAATTGCTCAGTACATTGTACATAGTGCATTAAAACAGTAAGTGATAGCAATCTTTTATAAGGTTCAGTGATACATTTAAAATGTTTTAAATTTTATTTGGTTTACAACTAACGCAAACTCAAAGTTTCTGATGGTCATATTAAAGAGAAAATTAATAACATCCAGTGTTTATTTCTTATATTCGTACATAAGAATCATTTACATTAGGTAAAAAGTAACATGAACCAGTATATTCCTTTTCTGGATTTAAACTTCTTTTTATTCTCTTGCATAAATTTTACTTTCTAAAAATAATATATATTTGGGTTTTCATTAGTAATGTCATAGCTGCATAAAATGAACTGAAATGCTTAATGTGTCCCTCTGAGTCTAACACAACTGTGTGTTTCACTTGTTGACTTTAAAATGTTCAGTACTTTTCAAATTTGAGTTCCTTTGTCAACTTGGTAAAAAAAAAAAACAAATCTTAACTAATTGAGTTGGACTTAAAGGTCTGCACTGGTTCTGAAAATGCTGTAACTCTTAAGATGGACCTGAAAATACATGCTTTGACTTTTGTCGCCCCCAGCTGTTCATATGTCAGTACCACATCTGGCTAGCAGCAGACACCAAGGGAATCCTGGTCCTGATCCCAGGCAACCCTTCGCTCAACATCTTGGTGAGCACCTTCATCTTCGTTTGTGTAGCTCACGAGGTTTCTGTCATCACCAATGACCTGGCTCAGGTGGTGATCCCCAAAGACAGCATGGCCCTGCTGAAGAGACTGGCGGCCATGGGGGTCCTGAGTTTATTTGTACTGATGTCCCAGCTCCTCACATCTGGAACTTAAAGGGTACTTTGAGGGGACTGGGTTACAGTCTGCGGGCCTGCTATTACTGAAGTGGCAGATAAAAATCAAATTGAATTTTTTCTTTTCTTTTACGCTGCTGGTGGCCAGATGAGACTGGTCAGAGTACTTCAGTGGCGTTGTTATTGGCTGCTGTAACATTGCTCGGCAAGAGGAAT
Source organism: Phalloptychus januarius (assembly GCA_902982915.1). NCBI lineage: Eukaryota > Metazoa > Chordata > Actinopteri > Cyprinodontiformes > Poeciliidae > Phalloptychus > Phalloptychus januarius. Next base: position 7,796,629 of record CADWAE010000038.1, on the reverse strand, counting down.
ATTTAAAAGGACAGAAACACTGAAATGTTTACATAAACTTCATGTTAGACTTGGAGACCCAAAACCACTTTCTCTGGAGTCAGGACCTCATGCTTGCTGTGGACTTCGCAGCACTTCTTCTGCTTAGCCAAACTCGTTTGATATGAAGTTTGTTCCTCGTTTCCTCCGAGGATCTCTCCGTCCACATGGCAGTAGGACCGCCAGCATATTTGGAACTTTTTCTCTTTTTTTTTTTTTTCCAAATAAGCTGATCTGCACAACATCTTGTCATTGACCTTCTACATTGCTGGTGTGAGATATTTACACAAGGAAAAAAGTGGATCATTGTGGACTGATCACAAACCTCCTGAGTGTATAGCAAAAAATTTGCAGTGCAATGTTAAAAATTTGGGGACTTTTTTTTTTTTATTTAAAGCAATGTTTGAGATTATTGCGTTTGCAGAAAGTCGCTGTTGTCACCTGCTGTAGCTCAGAAATGACATGTGACATGTACAGTATTTAATGACTTAAGTTAAGCTTATATTTTATACAGTTTTGGGTTTGTTTTGTACTTTTGCGTCCATAACTGCTGTTTGTGAAGTATCGCATTAATCATTTTGTACCCAATCTACTATCTCATAGACAAGGTTGAGCCTTTCAGTCAAATAGTTGTGTACTATTAGAACCACATGCTTTGTAAATATATATATGTATATTTGTATGATACAACAGATTTATTTTGTACAGCTGTTCCTCTCCTGTTCTCTAAAACATGCCTCATACTAGCTGTGGTGGAAAATGCACATATTGTTCTACCATAGAAGAAACAAACGGCCTTCCTCAGACCTAAAAAAACAGGTGATTTTTTTTTTTTTTAAATAATTAGGTGAAGGCTTTTTAATATTTTTTTCTTCTTTTTTATCCAGAGGGTTCTGTAAACAGGACATGTTCAAGTGTGTTGTTTAAGCACTTGAAATCAGAGCCACTTCAGCATTATAACCACTTTGTAATGCACTGACAGACCCGCGGCATTAAAGTAAGAGGATACTTTAATGCCGCATACATGAAAATGTTATTTAATATGTCTCTTGCCAAGTGGGTAATTGGTTCTTTGCCTGTTTATACTCATTTGAGAGGGAGCACTTTTATTTTGAACTCGCTTTTTGTTTTCCACTTTCATCTTTAAGATGAAACCCAGATTTTAGTACATTCTTGTTTGGCACATTTATTGTTTGTTTTTTTTGCGTAAAGAAAACAGTTAAATTTGGTGTTAAATATAAATTTTTAAGCTGCACATTGCATCTACCGTTGGGTAGTAAAACATTGTGTGTCAATCATGTTGTATTTGTTGTTTTTTTTAAATTATTATTATTTTTTTTTCCCCCAGGTAAATTAGGGGACACGTTTTTTTACAATCTGCAGCTTTTGAGGCTGTTCACACTCTCAAAGTGAAACAGAGCCAAGTTGACCTAAAATTTCTACTAACAATCAGAATTATATACATGTATATAATTATTGACAGTATGGTATTTACCTGCTACCATTTTCCTTTGATACATGTATAACGTTTACCGACATCTTTTATTGATCAACAGAAAAGTGGTACATTTGGCAGTTGTTTTATGCCTTAATTGATCTGCGTGATCATGTAAAAGCAACAAATATTACACCCTTTTTTAGGGCCTACTCAAATATTTACACGTTTGTTTGTGGTGTCTGACAAAGTGTGGAATTGTCTTCATATTTATAAATGCCTTTATTCTGTTGTACATTGTTTTAAAAAAAAATCCCTTGATTAAAAAAACAATGTTTTGGGGTTTGTTCTTCTCTTTTTGGACATCTGTATTGGTCAAAGCCATTAAATATTTTATAAAGAATTTATTACCAACTTATACATTACATAAAATTGACACATTACAAACTCCCTTTTCTCTGTGGTCCATATGTTTAACATATACACATCTTGTGGATCTGCAATTCTTCTGTTCTTACAGACTCTCACCAAGTAGGAATGACTGAAACCTTCCATGTGAGACATGCGGGTTCACACCGGGAATGCAAAATGGTTTAAATATCATGGGCGATGTTATCACAATGCCCATGTGTCATGAATTAACCCTTTGCATGCCAGTGATCCACTCATCTGTTGGATGGAGTGTCACTGAAGTAGACGTCGACACCTGACACAGAGGGTCATGCCTAAGATGCTAACGGTTACACAGTTGGAAGCATCATAACGAGTGGAAAAAGAGATGCATTGATCGCCACAGACATCGTTGTTGCAGTATTCGACAATAGTACGGCAGATGCATGATTTGTTAATATGCAGCCCTAGTTTGGCACAAATGTTAGAAAAGACAAAAAAATCAGACAGATGGAAGGCAGCTCCTACACTGTAGCTTCTTGTCATAAGGTCATAGGTTAAGGGCTTCAGCCACCTTCCTTTCCTCAGGGATACCATTTACCTAGGGTAGATATCAGAAACATGTTGTTAAATCCTGCTGCACTCTTACAATATCAGTGAGATTATGTATGGGTGAGTTATCACAGAATGGCCATGGTTTAACAAAGTAAGATGGCAGTGAGACGGCAGAAAAAGTATCAATTTTCTCCTGCTGCATGAAAGTGCACTGTTCCACTGTAAAGAGAAAAACAGCGCAATTCTGCACTATAAGTATATTAAAACTACTATGACTAACATTTGGTACATTTTGTGCAACATTTTCATGATAATATATTAGATTATCATGCCATGACAATTTCAACCTGGCCCATAACTAGGTGAAAAAAAAATCCTGTACAATGCAAGACAAACTATTAAAATGACGCATTCATCATCTCAACTTAGTTGCACCTACCTCCAGTCTTCGAAATGTTGACATGACATAATTATCTCCTTTGTTAGCAGTGAACAGAGAAAGCAGTTGGTTAGTGCGTCATGCAGCTGATTGTCATGCTCACTAGAGGGCGCTCACACGCCGTCATCAAATGCGTTTTGTTTCTTTGTTTAGGAAATGTTCAAAGTACATCCACTGACTCAGACATATCTAGGAAGCAGATGTAACGTGATTGTTTAAAGAAAGAAAATCAAATGAAGAGGCTTTTATTTGCTGTGTGTGAAAGATTATTAAACAAATTTGAATGCTTAAGACTTTTCCAGTCAAAATTCAGGTAAATATTTTACTGTTTCAGTTTTCCTCAGTTCATTATTTTTTAGCTAGTTCTTACACCTTTAACATTCAATGTCTTACTTTTTGAATATATTCATACCAAGTGTCACTTTTACTAGAGATGTTTGGTAAAACTTAATTAAGGACATTAGTTATTTGTGAAGTTTCTGGTGCACTGTTGTCACTTTTGTTACATTTTCAAATGAGGTTGAAGAGTTCAGGCATGGTGTGTTTAGAGAAGCACAAACAGTACAACACGCATGCAGTTACATGAAGAACCACCTATGTGTAGTTTGCTGTTATATCTGAATAATGTGCATTTTATGACGCCTATGAGCATACTAACCTGACGGCCTCTGCTGTGGTATTGTGATCTGATTCTGCAGATTCCTGAAGACAAAAACAGACAATAGGGTTAGCACAAATGAAAAACTGTGCTAAAATTGAGAAACATTGTGCATGTTTCTCACAATGTATTTGAAGTACATTTTTGCCGGTAATGCTTTTTTTTTTTTTACTTTAAACAATTATGGTCTGCAAAATGCATCATAGCTTTTGTGCTTTTTGTCAGATTATGAAGCCAAATTTAAGTAGTGCATAATTATGAATTGGGCTTGTGCTTAACAATCTCACAAAATTGCCCAAAATGCATTTAAGTGACTCCTATAAACTTGTGGTCATTGAACAAGCATGTCTCCAAGCACATCCCTTCACTCACGCCTGTGTCTGCATGAGGGGCATGCTGGTGGTCTCGTAGTTGTCGGGATGAATGGGGGGCACCACCTCCCCGCTGACCGGGTTGAAGACGGGCAGGGTGGACAGAGGCCAGGAGATCTCCCGGTTCTTGGACATCCCCCGCAGCTCCTTGGTGGACTTTTGGATGGAGCTGTGGTGAACCAGCTGGATGCTGGAGGACAGAGAAGCGGTGAATATTTGTTGCAGTGTGTTGCTTCATGTATGCCATGGTGAAAGTTTTCTCATCCTGCACTTCGTTTGTGTTCATGCACAAAATAAAAGGAACTCCCACCCTAATCTGGGGAATGCAGAGGAGGATTTTATTTTGTTCAACAAAAATTATTATTGAAGTCTTATTGCCCCTAACTCCCTACAGCGGGTCATTAATTTTCAGCAGCCCATTAAATGAATGGATGGCAACACACAGATGAGCATATGGATGGAAAGGAACAGCTATCAGTGACAACAGAAATAACACAACTGCAAATAAAGAGAGGGAACAGAAACAGCCCAAAAACAGAAAGAAAAAAACAAACACAGGAGAGGTAAAACACTTACGCTGGTGTTTGCATGTTTCTTTTTTCCCTAGAAACAAAACAAAATGGATGAATTAAATACTAATATTAATAGTTGAAGCAACATCTAGACACAAGTGAATGAAGTGTTGCATTAAGTCGGAGTGAAGGTGGGAATGGAGTGGAACACTGAGTGAACAGAACAGAGGGGGCGCTTCTCGTCCAGCCTGTAAATGATGAAACGACATGAATAAATGACCTTTGATGGACTGAGAAGCAACACCAACAACGACAAAAAAAAAAAAGAAAAAATCACAAAAAGTAATGAGAAACTTAATATAAATGGATCACAGTACCAGATGGTAATGACAAGCTGCAGCTTTCTGTCAAGATTAGATTTTAGTTTAATCAACCTGCCCCTATCTGGACCCTTCATTCTGATTTCTCATTTGACTGCAGGGTTTTTCAGAAACCCGATCGCGATTTTCTGTTGGACGTCTTTGGAACGGTATCAGTGCAAAAAATAAATGCAAGCCCGTGTACACTTACACCCCCTCCCGTCTGCAGCACATAGTGTAGCCGAGGATGAAGAAGAGGACGAGGGCCACGGCGGACGGAATGGCCAGCGTCACCAGGAAGTCGGAAAAGTAGTCGGGGCTCTTCAGAGACTCCGACGGGGGGTTGTACTCCCCGAACTCCGGCAGGACTCCTGTGCCCGGGTCTGGGCGGGAAACGTACACAGGGACCACTTTGTTGATGTCGACCTGGAACAGAAACTCAGCGGTGAGTTTTCTTTGATGCAGTGTGGCTGATATGATGAATTACAGCGGTTTCCACACATACTGTAATGCCTGATCATACAGTTTCCTGTTATTCAAACAGCATTTTGAAAAATCTAAACTTTTTCATTTGAGTCCCTATATTTAATGGGAAAAAAAATTAAAACATGACAAAAAACCAGTCCCCACATCTCTGGTAATATCTTATTATTCTTAACAAGGATGCAAATAAGTGCAGCAGGTGTCAAAACACGGCAAAAACGTCCTCCCAAGTATTTTTGATCTAGTTTCTAGTGCAAATATCTTATTATGTCTGAAACAACAATAAAACAAACTTACAAATAACTTTCCAGCAAGAAATAAGCGCTTGTTGTAAGTCATTAATTCCTTAATATTGATGAAAAAGTACCTGTTTACTTATAATAGGGGAAAATGCCTTGTCCCATTTATAATTAGTACTTATTATCAATATTAAGTAATTATTGACTTAAAACACTAAGTCCTACATCCTACTGAAAAATTACTTTTAACTTAGTTTTGTCTTATTTCAAATGTGATAAGGTATTTGCATTAGAAACTAAACCACAAATATTTAGTAGGATTTTGTGTTTCTGCAGCGTTTGTTGTTTTGTTAGGTAGCATGTTGGAGTCGTGGCATATTGACGCTGGTGTGTCCTCACCAGGGAGATCTTACACCAGTCGATGTGAAACTGAGCTCTGAATTTCTTGTCACAGCTGATGGCAGGCTCCATCTCCTGACTGCAGCGCAGCTGGTTGTGTGGGTTCTCCACCTCCCGCAGGCACGACGAGAAGGGAACGTCGGCGCCGACCATCACATACACACTGAAGAGGAGAGGAGAAAAGGAAGGAGGCGGGAAGAAAAGAGAAGACAAGCCTTGTTTTCTATGTTCATAAGGAGGCTTGTAAAAAAGCATTCCTGCTCCACTGGGTTTTCTCCTATATGCTTTCATCTTCCGACACATTAGCATCGATCTTTGATGTACAGCTCACAGCAGGTCATGTGGGCTTCCCTCCCAACTTAACAAGCCGAGTGTCTTGACAGTGCAGATGGTGAGGCGTTTTTATCTGATTCACAGGGAACTGAGGATCCTCAAAGCCCCAATTAGATAAAATGTCAAAGAGGAGAGAGTGGGCTGAGAATTTGTTGGTTTAGACAGGATAAGAGGCTGCTGGGGAAAAGCTGCTTCTGAGGAACTAAACCTCGTAGACATGGAGCACATCTTGACATTAATGATGCAGACCACGTCCAGATCCTCACCCTTCTTTTAGGTTGTTGATGGGCAGAGGCACCCGGCCGCCGCGGTCCAGCGCCGACGTGATGTTGATGGCGTTCAGCCGCTCGGGCTGCCACACGTTCTTCACGGCGCCCAGAAAGTCTCCCAGCACCTCGCTGGCCAGCATTTCCTCCACGTTCATGTTTTTGATGTAAAACTCGGCCTGGTAAGGCAGCGGGAACTCTGAACACAAACACAGGGAGGGGACAAGCAAGAGGCGGGCTCAATGTGACGCCGGCGATGGAGATTTACCCTGGAGAATCCTGGGTGTGTTTTCCGGTTTTGGACTACTTCTGGCGCCAGATGGCAGATGACATCACGCTGCACAAAGAGTGATGTCACATCCAGGCAGCAAACAGCTGCTGAATTTAACCCCCTTCATCGTTTTACAATTTAATGCATGCGCCGCGGCTGGTCAACAAGCCGGGAAATACACAGATGTGCTGTTGTTAATGCAGAGACACAGAGGAGCATCTGCTGCCTTCCAATGGATAAATGTGGACCACCGCATTTCTCTTGGAACTGAGCGTCATTATTCTTTTGCATAATGAACTGCATCGTAAGAAGCAAATAGCATCACTTTTGTAGATATTTTTGGATTGAAAACCATTCAGTTATAGAATGATCTTTGCAAATAATTTGTATTTCCTATTAAAATTATTACTAAAAAAAAAAAAATGGGACAACCATCATTGCAAGAAGTTATAACGTCATTTCAGGGGAATTAGAAGATCCCAGCAGAGCAGAAAAATATGTTGCATAAGTAAAACAAGTTTCTAGACAATTTAGATAAGAAATAACAGAACAGTTAGTCTCAGAAATTTTACTGTCAGACCAATAGAGCTGAAACAATTAATCATGATTAATCGATTGAAATAATCGTCAACCAGTAATCACTTAATCATTAGCTGGAATATATAGACTTTAGAAACAAACATTTGTTGAGGGAACAACAACCTCAGAAAAGTAATTAAGCCAAAACTGTCCAAAAAATATATACATTTTGCATCTAAGATAAAAAAACAACCTTTTTGTCTATAAATATGTTGTACACAGAACTCCTCGAGTGGCATAGATTTAGCTTTCTATGATTCAAATTCTGTAAAAAAGAAAAAAATCCTCTAGGAAGCACCTTCTGCTGTCCAATTGTTAAAACAAAAATTAAAATAAGATTCCTATTCTTTAAAGAGAAATTTGATATCTGTAGGCAATGAAAATATTCAAAGGCCTTCTTTTCATCCTGAATACCAAATGTGCCATTAATTAGCTAAACTTTTAAGTCTCATCTCTACTAGCTCTAATCATTCACAGTCGCGCCTCTTACCTTCTGTTGCCATGATGTTAATGACCAGGTTGTGCCGTGCCGTCTCAAACGTGCGTCTGTTATAGGCGGTAATCTGCAACCCAGAGGGGTGAAAGTTTAAGCCCAGATCAGTGTGGCTTAGATGGCTGGAGCTCCCGGGACGGAGCTGAGCTCGATGCAGGACGTAAGGCGCCGTATAGAGATGTATATGAGCCGTGCCCGACACGGTAAGCCTTTTTGGAATGGAACTTCAACATTAGCTTATAGGCCAACAGACAGAGCAGAAAACACATAAAAGAAGTCAGGTCTGAAAGCTGCACACGTAATATTAGAGGAACTTTGAGTCACTCACCTCTATCACAGTCGGCTTGCCAACATGCTCTGCAGTGGGGGAACCATAGAGCACGCCGTCGCCGTGAGGAGTCCTCTGGATGTAGCGCAGCCAGCCGGGTCTGTCGGGGAAGCCCTTCAGGTTGGTGTTGAAGGTGATCGGATCATTGCTGGCATCACCTGGGGAGAGGTCTGTTTAATAATGGCCGCTGCTGCTGGGTTTGGGTCAGAGCCAATTCCATAATGAGCATTTAGACCGATCAGATGAATAGCAGACATGTGGCTAAAGCCAGCAGAGTATCCCTCTCTAGTAAAACCATACGCACAAACACAAAACCAAACATTTTAGTTGTAATCAGCTGCTGCACCAGTTAGAATATAAAAAGAAACAAAAAGAGCACTCATGATTCTCTTTTCAGCCCTCTCTGTCATTAGCGGTTGTTGGAATCACCTTTGTGCTACAAAATGAGTTCACATTTTAGTTTTGGCAACTTATATGTTAATGATGCAGATAAAATGGCGAACCTTGAGTCTTCTTCACTTAATAACAGCTTCTGCATCAAAGAGTGTTGTTGCGCTTCGCATGATGTGTTCACTGATCAGGATAAGGTCGGAAATTTGGGCTGGTGAAGGAAGAACCGATAGAGAAGGTTCCCTACATACTGGGCTATTAGTGCTTCACTCAGTCTGGGTTTTCAATTCTTATGCATCATATTTCCCCCTCGATCAAGATGAAAATCATCGCTGGTTGATATTTTTGGTGCATCTCTGGACAAACTACGGATGCTTGTGTTGTACCTGATTTGGGGTAAGGAGGAAACTCTCCTTTGAAGTGCTCTCTCTCCAGGACGTGGACAAACAACACTCCAGCTGACGGGTAGACATTACGGTCTGCGTGGGATCTCGACAAGATGGTGACGACTGAAAAACACATTTCAAAGAACATGGACCTTAGTTCCTCTTAGCTGAGCATCTTGTTAACACCCCTTCTCTGCATGCATACTAGGGAATTTATAGAAAAGGGAAGTAAGTGGAGAAAACTACTAAAAAGCAGCAATTAAAAGCCATCCAGAGTCCACTGGATTATTTTGATTTCAAATTAGACCCACAAAACATACAAAAAAAACTTATTAGTAAACACATTAAAGGAAGTATTACATTTGAAGGATTTCTGAGTATGTCAATTGTTGTTTTTCCCCTCAGCAGCCTTTCTTTTGGCTCAACCTTTAGCTGCATGATTATTATAATCTCGCTTTTTTTTTCTTCTCCTCTGTACCACAGCAAGTGGAAACTCAATTTTTAATCACCATGGGAGACTGAGTGTAGAGCTAAGAAGAGGAGGAGGATGAGGAAGGAGCTGGGGGTCCGGAGAAATGTGCTGTAAAGTGAAAGTTAGGGGCCAGAAAGCAGAATTGAGCTGCTCTAGCTTCCAGACAGACGAATTCAAGATGCACTACACAGCTGGAAAAAAGCTTGGAAAGCTCTGCATTCATCCCCACTGGCGAAATGCTGCATATTTCATCTTTTTTAGGCTTTTATTTTAAAATTCCTTTTGTAGATTCGAACCACAACTTGCTGCACTGATCACACTGCAAAATGCAACAGGCATTGTTCCGCTTCTGAAACGAGATGCCGCTTTTTGAATAGGAATTTATTGTAACACACAAAAATCAAGTAAACAGGATAACCTTTCTGGTACCCTTGACAAGTCTCATAATGCTAGCGATGTGTTAAAGTTTTTACACATATTTATGTCTTATGACAACAGCATCATCTCACAATGAAAAATGTTAGTTTTGGCTCATTTTTAACTGACTTTTTTCTTCAGCTCATGGCATTACTTTTCTAGACAGATAGCTTTGTGGACTGAAGGTGGTGATGAAGAAGGTTGAATCATTTCCCATATTTTTTATTTTTTTGGTCATTATTCTGCTGAAACAGCCAGGAATGACATGCTTTCAATTTCCTGGCAGAAGATATTAAATGTTTTATTAATTAAAAATGTTTTGTTTTTTTCAAACTGTTCACAATCCCCTATGCTCCCATAGAGGCTGGAAGACAAATAAGACCCACAGCATCATTTGTGTGAATTGTTACAGAATTACTCTGAGTAATTCAGGCACTGCACATTTGTAAAAGCAATTATTTGTTGACGTGGGATTTTTCCTCCCTCCATTAGTAAATATACTCAACTTTTTTTAATTCCATTTTTAAAAAGCATTTTACTAAAATGTATTTTTATCCAAGTATCCCACTGACTTAGAAGGCTGCTGTCCATTTTAATCTGTCTCTATGAAAAAACCCATTAAAATGAAAATAGTACTGAGCCAAAAGAAAAGAAAAGAAAACATTAATGCACGCCGAATGGGACATTTACGATTCAAAATCACAGCAGCACAGACGCTGGCCCAGCCATATGTCTGGTGTCCCGAGGGACGTGGTCACAGCTTGATACAATCAATAGCGTTTAGCAGGCGCTAAATCTAAACCTGAGGTCCTGTCCACCACATCTTTTTTGAAGCAATCACCTGAGCATGACTAATCCACACAATAGCTCATCTGGGTGCAGCTTCTGTGTCCACACCAGCAAGATCTGGGTTAGCTGAAGACCAAAAATAAAACCTCATTTAATTTCATCAGACCCGTTCCTAAGTAGGAATCCAGTCTGAATGGACACGATTTATTTCTATTACCTGACCCTGCGGGCCACAGCAACTCTCCCAACATACAAAGAACCTCTTTCCGACACTCCAAGGTTAAATATTGGCTTTGCTCCCAGAGGCTGGATGGATGTGGTGTAAACATTTGTGAAAGGCAGAGAACACGAGTGAAAATTTAGCAAACACAGATCACTTCTGAACAGGACTAAAAGATAACCAAACATAAATCTTTCACTATACAAGAATGACTAAAAAGAAAACGCGCTCCTACCAAACTGATGATAATGAGTCGAATCTTGGATTGTGTTTCACCTCCTTTCTAAGCCAGCATAAATAAAGATCAATGACTTTAGCCTCACAGGGGATCTACTTATAGCGCTCAATCTGCTTATTTGTGGCCGGGGTGAGCCTGCCAGGCGTTCTCGAGATGATGCATCTCAGCGCGTCAGCCAGGTGTATAATACATCACCAATTAAAGGTTAATGCTAAACTGTACACTGAAATCTCTACCTGCTGGCTTCAATTCTGGGGAAAAAATAAAATGACAGAAAGAACAAGTTGGACAATACTTTTCATACGGCACAGATTCCAAGAAATTCTGTCCGCAAAATAATAATGAAAAACGTTCAAAAGATTTGAACAGAAGGTTAAATAAAAAAAGGCGTATTTGGCAGCAATATAACCTGGTAGATCACTTACAGACCTTGAGAGCGGTGGAAATAGGTAACCAGATTTAATGCATTTCTTAGCCAACCTTACACCATCTCACAGGATGTCTCTCAGGAACTCTGAGCTTCCATAATGGTTTTAGCCAGCAGAGCTCTCTAACTAGTTGAGGGCTGAGATACAGCGTCGTTCTGTCCTGATGAAATGAGCCTCATATGCACACGTCTTACGGATCAGGAGGAATTCATGTGCTTCTTTGGTGCTTAGCAAGAAAGCAGAACCAACAAGGATTGCCACTGTTTGCGACTGACGTCCTGGCATGCACCTGACTTGTGAGTTTGAACTTGTTATTCTGAAATCACACATGGAAGTGAAACTTGCTGCTTTCACAACAAACAGAAGGACGGGGCGATGGACGACAGTGGACACGAAGTAAAAAGACCTCCAGAACTCTAAAAAGAAAAGGTAACGACAACAGATTTCTTTCTAAAATGATTCATTTTAGATAATTTAAAGCAACGAGTAAATGTAGGGATACATATTTTTAATCACGATTAGAATTACATTTCTAGCAAGGACTACGTTTAAAAAGAACAAAGGTTGTGTGTAAGAAAAAAGCAGGAAGGTAAAAACAATGATGCTGCTATTAAAGGGGAGCCAGCTGAACTTGTCACTGTGTTATATGACAGGGAGGGATGAGACAGCGGATCAAGTGAAGTGCACCACCGCACAAACCCACTCACCATCTTTGTGCAAGGTTCGTCTTTGCAGCAAAGCCACAGCCTGCTCCGAATGGACATTTCCCTCATGAAACTCTCTGAGTGTCACTTCTTGGGCATGCACAATGTAAACTACTGGATCAATAAAATAGAAGCATGCATGAAAACAAAGGGGCTTTTCTCAGCAGATTCTGGAATAATGTTCCTCCCACCGACACATTAACAACAAGAAAAAGCAGTTTCACAAGAAATCCTAAATTTAGTGTTTTGTTATCGTTTCCCCTGCTTAAGTTATGGTTAGAATGTGCCAGGCTTAGCTGCCGATACATTTACATTTTTCTGTACTTGTGTAAATTATGCACAAAATGAAAAAGTCCCACCATAAAAGCAGCATAAAGTTGCTAAACTGCTGCAGTTTGTATCTGAACACTGCTTTCATGTAGAACAACGGTATCATTGTTACAGCACTATTGTAAGTCAACACAGACACAGCCACTGTTTACAATTTGTGGCTTAGACTCTCGCAAAAAGTAATCAACTTTCATTAAATGTAAGCAGCCATATTGAATTTTGAGGTCAAAGATGGTGGGAAACCACTCACTTTCCCATTCAAAATTGCATGATGTAGCATCTTTATATTCATTTTGCAACTTTGAACAAGATGTTTTCACTTCTTGAACACATATTTAAACCAAATGGTTCAACTAACCAGTGCCAGTCAACATATATGTTTACATATTTCTTTAATGTGCCAATTTTTCTTTTCCTGTCAGAATGGTGGTACTTGAAAATATTTGTATTCACCTAAGCAGTACTAGTATAAAAAGTACAAATGATCATGGCTAATTTTAAGCCATGTGCATCTCAAAAAATGCTCATTTTAATTTAACTTGAGCATAAGATGTTAACCACATATTATGTGGATTCAATATACACATATTGATATTTTACCAACTATTTACCTTGGTTTTATATAGCCTATCTTTTGTCTCTCATCTTCCTCTTAAGACTTTGATTATTCCTGTTGTTTAAACACCTGTATCCAACGTGTTTTTTCCTTCCACTTAACTTTCCATCAACATGCTTAGATAAGGCACCGTCTATGGCATGTAAACGGTGTCAATTACTATCCGCAAGCAATTTTCCCTGTGACTTTGTAGAACTTTAACGGCCGTAAGAAAAGCCATTCTTGTTTGCCAATATTATTACTGAATACTCGGCGTTAATGAGCCGTAAGCCAAAATAAAAAAGGAACGTGTCAATATATGTTATGAGTTTCTAAATTACTGGTCTGATAATTTACTGACATCCACCTGTAAGTATAACTAGAGGAGCTGAACTACTATTAATCAAAAACACCTGATGTACATTTAGAATTACTGGTTAAGCGACTGAAACAATGTAACAGCATTATTGTCGACTTCATAACAATGTCCTGCATATTATTTAATGTTTTCTGGTTCTGTTAGTGTTGTGATACACACAGTCCTGCTTTAACGGTCGAGCTGTCAGTTGGTAGCCATTTTTCCACGTCTCCTCCTCAGCCAGCCGTTTGGAAAAAATGACCGACGCAGCTAAAACAGGAGCGTGCTAACTAGCCAGCTAACTAGCATCGACGACGAAACGTGAACGACACACGATTGTCGGGTTAAATCGATACCTACCCGTTCCTAGCAACACCGTGACAGCTGCAGCGAGCATGGTCTAAATCCTCCAAGTCAGCCTCGCATGAAAAGATATGTTGTTTTTTTTTTATCCTGTCGTCACTGAGGTTTGACAGCCATTATAATGAGCATCCTGCAGCATTCCTCCCTCCGCCTCCTTCTTTCGCTGGAATCAGCGCCGCTTCTTATTGGCTGAACATCTGGATGGAAAAAGATGGTTGTCGCGTTAATAGTGGACTAAGAACGTGTTGTGCATAGAAAAGAGAAAAGCCACGCCTTTACTTAAAAGATCCTTAGGAAGAGTTTTATTTTCTCCGAGCTGTTGTTGTATATATCTGCTTGTTCTACTCTGCTGTTTGAAACACATTTCGTGACACATACCCTCACTTTTAAACGTACTGAGTTTTTCTCCAAATTCACAAAAGGTCATTTGAAGGCAGAGCCAGTCAGTCTCCAACACCTCCACACAGCTTGACCTCCCGAGCACAGCTGAGGGCAGGAGGTTGTTTTGAAAGTCTGCTTCAATCTGTCCCAGCCTCCTGCAGCAGCCGCCTTAGCAGACAGATGGTCGTGTTTTGGGCCTGCAGGGTCCCAGTCATGGTTTCCTAATGTGCTTTGGGACCCTTAATTTACCCCACGTGCTCCCCTGTTGTCAGTCACCTCTAAGTCTGCTCTTTGAAAGCAAACATCTTCTGTTTGATAAATTCTTATTTGATACAAAATCCTTGGCTTTCGCAGTGAAAAACACCATCCCCTTTGCGCTGCCGTGGTGCTTCGCTGTTTTCTCCCATCTATCCCCTTAAGGTTATTTTTAGGTTGCTTAGCAACATCTTACACAGCCTGTGTTTAGACAAGTATGAATGCATCACAAGAATCATTGTATTTGCAAAGGAGGTGTTACACAGCCATCCAATGAAAGGGAGTAAGCCTACCACATGTTTGTGCAAGAAAAACAGCCTGATTTTGGGATTTTAATGCATAAATTCAATTTGATGTGATTTTTGTGCTACATGGTAGCTTTAAATAACATTCCTACATATAGGGGAAAATGTATCTACTGTATCTTTCTATCTATCTGCTTGTAAATTTACACTGTTATGCTGGTTATGTTGTCTGTTAATCCTGATGGCTCAAATCAGTTAGTCTAGAGGCAGATCGTGAAAACATAAAAATCTAGATGACGTCACACTTTGTGCTTTTAAATTCAGACAGGATAGAAGTTGTCATCTTAGGAGCTTGATCTTTAAAAAAAAATGTGTCTATCATCAACACATTTAAAAACGACCTCTGTGCAAAATGGGGTTAAAACATGAACAGCTCCCTGAGAAGGTTTTGTTTTTTCTCATTCATCATGTCCCCCTGCAATGGCATTGCGCCGCCCTAGGGGGCACGCCCCACATTTTAGGAACCACTGCTTTAACTGATTCACTCTTCTATTTCTGACTAACTGTGTGTACTGTCTTACATCCTATACATTTTACAGCTTGTTTGTAGTTGTGTTTTTCACCAAAATGTAATGGGCTTTGCATAATGGAACTGAATTAAGAGTAGAAATTGGTTGCTTTTCACAAAGTAACTTGTGATGACATTTGCTGTGATTTGATGGTATATAAAAAACTGAATTGAATTCAAATGGTGAAAGCTATTTCAAAAACATAAAACATAACTTCAATATTTTTTTTGTTTTTTATTGGGATCCAATGTGATAGACCAGCACTGTTAAAGGAAAATACGTAATTGTCAAAAATGTTTAGAGTAAAACCTAAAACCAGCGACAAGCACTTGTTATATTGTTAGATTTCCTGTACATGTGAAATTAACAGTGGTCTTTATTTTATCACAGGAGAATCACTGAAGTAACTCTGGGCTGTCTGTAAAAGTGCTGACAAAGCTCCCTTGTTTCCTCATGATTAATCACATGATTTTCTGCTTTAGATGGTGTGTCTATGAACTGCTGTGTGACCCAACCAGCTGGAATGTCTGACTTGCACAGTTCCTGCTAAGCTTGAATGAGGAAAAAGCAGTATTCATTTTCCTAAATTATTTGGAAACTAAATTCTTAAACATGGCTTGTTAAAGAATGAAGAAATCCAGATGTAGTGAAATAATGAGATTTGAGTGAAATTATGTTGGATATTATATTTAGGTTTTATCCCAAACAAAACTGAACTATAGTTCAGCCCCCTATAGTCATTTCAAATACAATCAAGGCATACATAGTTTGTTGTTAGTTCAGGACTAAACTCAAACTATATGTAATCATGTCACAGTGGGGGTATACAATTTCATTTTACTGTTAGTGATCCAAAAATATCTAAAAATGTCACATGTATGAAAAAAAGGCAGCCTAGTAATATTGGACTTTAATTGTTGATTCAATAAAACATGATTAAATCCTAAGAATGCACAATTTATGATTATCTCTAACTGGAACTCTAACTAAAGAAGCTGCTAAGGCAATTTTAAAACTGAACAACGTTTGTCTCTAAAACATGAAGTTGAAGTGGCAGAAACTAACAATGTGATGTAAATCTTCAACAGTTTTGAGTTTTCGAAGAAAGTTCCTGTAAAGTTGCTTTTTTGCAAGTAATAATCCTACATGGTTTGCAGTTATCTCAATTTAGATAGAGAAAGAAGTTTTGACTGAAGATTCAAGCTAACGACAAATCAGACCAGGGCTAGTTTCAAAGTAAAGTCATGACTAGGATCTCTTCAATAAACTAAACACACCTTGGCACACAACACAAGAACATTCATTCATTTATTTATTTATTTTCGTCATAGCAACCCTCTTAGGGCGTCTGATGCTAGAGGGCGCAGCCCAGAAATTCCTTTTTCCAACATTCTATTTTCAGGCATTATCACTTCTGCTAAAACTTTCTACGGCTGATTCAGATCACTGAATCAGCTATTAGTGCAATACTTGTGTTTGTTACATCTGTCAAATGACTCACACCAGTCAGAGCAATTCCATCACCAAAGTTCAAAATCTTCCGAACTGCTGGAATTTTACTTCAAATAACGAGAACAAGCACAAGCTCTTATTCAGTGTGACTTACACAAAATATGCCCTTCTTTGTGACAGAAATGCCTCATGACGAAAAAATACACACTCATGTTTGCTGGGATAATGTTGAGCACAGCAACTGTCATTTTTCAGAGTGGAGGTTTTTGTCCTTTTACCCTTGCGATGTGACGTGGTTTTGCGAAACACATTGTGCTAATTTCAATATGGCAGAAAAACTGATCCAATCTGTTTGACAATTAAACATTTGTGTTTCTTTAAACTATAAAAAAAACCCATATGCTGTAATGTACAGGATGTAAGATCCCGACTAATTAACACCGCCTTTGAACAACCCCTCCCCCCAAAAAATCCAAACTTTCCCTTTAAGTTTAAATTTAAAATTCTGGCAGTTGAACTGCAGCATGACATAACAGCTGTAAACCTCTCCGGCACCACTTCCTGGCCCCGGCACCACCGTTTGGGAACCCTCTCATAAGAACCACCAGCATCAGTGTGGTCCTTGACCCCACACCACCCAGAGCCCTCTGCCGCGCACTCATCCTCCAGCGAAGTTACAGTCGCTGTGTTGGTATTTATGCCAAACTGCAGGCTCACTGAAACCCCCCCTCCGCGGCGCAGATTATCGGACCGAACCATTGCCGCAGTTTAGGTTTGAGCACCTGTCACATGACGCTTTATATTTCCACGCCGCTGTTCATCAGCGCAGTGAGTTCGTGCGCTTGGACGCGACGTGGATGTGGATCGGACGCTGCCCTCCGGCGAACGCTGCGAGAGTGCAAGCTCTCAGAGAGACGGGCTGCCAAATTGCCCCGACACCCCTATTGTGCAACTGGCAGCATCACCCACTGCCTGCAATGGCGTTGAAGCGGCTTCAGTGTGTCTAAGCGCTGCTGTAGTGGCGATTCCGTCCTGGACCATTTCCGAGCGAGGGAGAGAAATGTTATTTTGGGAAGCTTTTCCAGCGAGAGCATCCATATTTCCCCACCGCATTTGCCCTCTGGATTGCATTTCTTGCCTGTTAGGAGCCTAACAAAGCTGGAGCGTTGTGTGTAAGTCTTTTTTTGATGTTTTTTTTTTTTGCAGTGGAGCCAGATCGCAGTGGTTTTGTGGCGAACAGTTATAACTTCGCCGTCTTGAAAACACCGCATGTGTTCCGCCTGTTTTCAGAAAGATATCGAAAGAGATCAATGTAAATAAATACACGTTAAAGGGCTCGGAGGAGGAGAGGAGGGGGGCAGCCTGAGCTGTCATGTTCTGCGCGGTGTGGCTGATGTGCGCTTGTTTGTCTGATTCAATTGAGTCAGTGTTAAAGCCTCACTTTTTTCTCCTCCCAAACAGCATTATGATCTTCTCCCCCCTCTTTCACAGTGGTGCTGGAGATCAAGCCAATCAATGTATTGCTTAAGAAATTCACATAAGTGTAAGAGTCCAGCGTGGTGAATAATAAATAGTTAACCAGGACATTTAGGTTTCAGTCCCTGCTTTGTTACTCTTACATCTATACCATTGAAGCTGTGAGTTACAGAACAACTCAGGTTAATGGATTTTTCATGTACCGGATGGTTGTTCCTGTGTTCTTTTTTTATCTCTGTATTTCCTGATGTTTCGCTGTGTGGTGTGCATTTCCGAACCAGGTTAAATATTAATGGCTGTGGATATGGGATATTTATCTGTTTTAGCCCAGTATCATGGTGTCTGGAAGCAAAGAAATATTGCCAAAAGTGCCACATGTCTGCAGCAAAACATTAAAGACGATAGTAAAGATTATGCAGTCAGTGAGTGATGGCTGACATTTTGGGACAACAACAACAAAAAAAACACAAGGCATGTGATGGCTTGAGGAGATGAAAGTGTTACTGTTCCCAATAGAGACAATTATCAAATGAAAAAAAAAAGAAACTAAAAGAAGTATATTTCGTTCAGCTTTGAACACAAATGTATGAATCTTAACATGAAGTATAGATTTGTAAATATTTAGCATCAAGGGTGTGACCTAAAGACACTAACATTGTAATCGAGGTAAAACCGCTCAAAATTGTCCATCAAAACATTCCTGCAGTTAAAGCTGTTGACCCTCCCCCACATGTTGCTGTTTTTGCAGGTTGGCTGGCTGAAACAATGCTATTGCCCTTTTTACTTTCTTATTTTTAAAAAATGGTCTGTTTTTTTTTCTGGTAAAAAATAAGAATCAATAAATTTAATAGATAACACTGTTATTCATTATGCTACAGGAAGCATGAATGATGGTTGCTTAACAGTTGGCTCATGTACATTTTTTAAAACATTTTTATTTATACAATGAATCTGTGGCATTTTTATGCTTGCTTATACCTTGCGTGCAACAACATCGAGCAGTATATTTGTTCTACTTGTCTTTTGAAAAGTATGTAACCATGGAATTGAAAAGATAAATTATATCTTTTAGCTTTTATCTATAATTGTTAACAAAGTTAAAAGTTAGCTACATGTGATTGCTTATGCGTCTGGAGGTACATCTTGAAGTGTCAAGAGGAAGAGTGAGTACTCTAAAAGACACAATACCTGCTTTTTCATTCAACATCCTCAGGCAGGACTCTTCCTCCCAAAGTTGCCTCTGGTGCTTTTACTGATGTGTGTTTATTTCTGAGAAAACACAGTGGGTTGAATAAAGAAGTTCTGCATTGACTGTTGTTGAGATCAGAATATAAATTCAATCTACTTACATCTCTTTTCCTCTTTGCAGGTGCGACTAGGCTTAAAGCACTGGAGTAGGCCCAACTAGACTTTGGACTCTAATGAGGTCACAGCAATGCTGACATTGCCTCTAAACCCAAAGACATCATCATGCTGAAGACGGAGGCTTCGGGGGAGAGGACCAACCTCCGCAGTGCCTCCCCCCACCGTAATGCCTACCGGGCTGAGTTTCAGGCACTCAAGCGGGCCTTTGACCAGCCTCGGATTGATGGGGACTCGAAGCCCAAAGACCTCGAGCGGGTGAAACAACCGAGGGGTCGTCAGTATGGCGCTCATGTCAGTCGCATTAAGGACATGTTCATGCAGATGGGCTCAGAAAATACAACCAGTAAAGCCAGGGGTCGGGATGAATCCTCACCTCAAAAACTAGTGAAGCCCACCAACTTCATCAACAAAACTGATGGATCAGTCATCAAACTTCAACATTCTTCATCTGCTGAGAGGATTGGAGGTGCAGGGGCAAAGTTTTCAGAAACTAGGAAACTATTTGAACAACAGTCACGTGACCAATCCCAATCACCAGTCTTTCCCTACGGACGTGACAAGAGGGGCTCTCATGAACACCTTGACGACTGGAGAGGAGCGAGGTCCAACAGGGGCAGCACAGACTCACTGGACTCTCTGTGCTCCAGAACCGAGGCATCATCACCAACCGTTAGTCAGCTCAGTGCTGTTTTTGAAAATGCTGACCAACACAATCAAGGGGGGTCCTATAGAGGAGTTAGTAGGCGAGCTCTCTACTCACCTGATGGATCCTACCGCCAAGGAGGAGATCTCAGCGAGGATGAGTCACGACAATCTCCAATCCGCGGAAACTACCGGAATAAAACCGGGGGCAAGTTTCCTGCGTCTTCATCCACTGAGGACTTCCTGAGCCCCAGTCCTGGAGCAGATACTTCTGAAGCCAAAATAGAGAGTTCACGAGATAAAGAGATCCAGGACAAAACTGGGGAAGCTTCTCGAAGAGACAGGCAAAATTTGTACAATGCCACCACCAATGTAAGCCAAGTTAATGGTTCTTGTGAAGAAGAAGAAAAACCCTCAGACTCATTGACACTTATTGAGGACCAAGAAGTCACCAAAGCCTCAAAATCTACACGTAGTACTGTGATTACCAATAAAAATTTTGAAGATGTTACTTATGAGCCGCTGCCCACCACAACCCCGCAAACCGGAGAAAGCAAAGACGACGTAGATGCTTTGAAGCAGGAATCATCCCCTGAACCACTCAAGGGCCAAACTGAAGAACCGGAGGAGGAATATACAGGAAACGAGAGGGTGATTTTTAATGCAGATGGGGATGCCTGTTACCAGGGTTGGGCGGAAAGCTGCACCGATCCCGATGATGACCTGTATGGTGATGACGAGGATATTGTCTACGACCCAGGCTCTGATGTGGCAGAGATCCCTGGTCTGCCGGAAGAAAACAAGGAGGACATCCCACCAAAGAGGAAGATTCGCTTCAGCACGTCTCCCATTACAGTAAGCTGGAAGTAGTTAAAAAATGTTGTGCTAATGCACTGAGCTCAATCATACCCAGACTAAACAGTAGAAAAACAAACAGTAGACTAAGACAATATACTATTTTCAAGAGTTTCTTTTAATAATCTATTATTTCAGGATGAAACCTAAACCAAAGTGAATTATTGCAAGTTCTTCATTGTGTTCCTTTTTACATCTTTTTATAGTTTAATATCTTACGTACTAATATGGTGGCAGATGAAACGTTGCTCTCGGGGACTTTGACGTGTTTATGAGCACATCTGTGCATGTGTTAGTCATGCTGGTTCAACACCCACGCAATTATAACACAAGCCACTGTGTTTGTGTTTTCTCCTGCAGTGTTTTGTTTCATTTATTCAAATGGCAAATTCATCGTGATATTGTTTGAAGGCAATATCACCCAGGCAGAGTCCGTGTAAACCTTTTTCTGCATATTGGGGCCCTTTAATTTAAGGATTTGGAAGAGGTTTACACCAGTTTTGGAAATTACAAGTCAGTGGTGTTTGTTCCATTTGTCCTGTACTTTATTTCAATACTATATTTAATGTTCAGCTTCTCATAATGCAGCAAGTGTTTGAAGAGATGGATTTGGAAGATTATGCAAAATATTTGCCCGCATTTGTCCTCCAAGTACTCAGCTTAACATTTGTAGGGGCAAGCAACATGCCCTTTTCTTCTCTCTTTTTGATTATGCGGTCTGTCTGTGAAATCTAGTTTCTCTGTCTGAGACTTTCAACCTGTACTTGGCAATGGGGTGAGATACTACTTATGATGTGAAGCAGAATCTTGAGAAATGTAGGTTATTGTAGAAGAGCTGCTGTAAGTGGAGCTGTAACAAACGACCGGGGTGGTTTTCACCAAACCCTTTTAACACATAGTATTGAAGCAGAACAATTAGCCCAGTTATGCTGAGGCGAAAACCTTCACGTTGGCAAACTAATTACCCTGAGCTTTCTCTGCAAAGTGTGTCATTTTGCCCTGTTTTTCTTCTCCTTGTGTTTAAGACCCAACAGACAGAGGAAAAACAGAAGGTATAGAATCTATATTGCCTCGTACTTATCTTTTGCTGTTTTATAAATAAATAATATTGAATATTTTTGCACATCACTTATAAAACTATCTTAAATACTTGTATCTGTATTAAAAAATGTATGTACATAAATTAAGAGAGTTAGAATACCTGATTAAATATTAGATTTTTCTAAAAGAATAGTTCCCATATTAATGGTTTATCTTTTTAATGTACCTAAGGTTAATGGGACTTTCATTTGAGACCTTTGTAAATAATTTTTCAGGCTCAGAAGCTGACTCCAAAGGCCTCAGACAGCTCTTTCGATTTCTCTATGGTTTTCACTCTCACTTCCCAACACTTTCACTTTATAGCAAGTGTCTAATGTCTAATCTCAAATCTCTATCAAAATGCTGAGTTGTGAATTGCGATGCTTTTCACCTGATGTGAAATGCTTGTTTGATTTCACATTTTTCCTTCAGTTTTTGTTGTTTATTTTGAAGATGTCAGTAGAACACTGAGACGGTGCCTTTTGTGAGAGCATTAACACAGTGAATCTGAATACTACAGCTCTTGTTGCCCCATTTAGCGTGCAGGTTTTTGTTGTGGTCTTGCGTTTCAAGGCTTCTGTTTTCTGTGAAAAGCCCTGACGCTCATTCATCATATTGAATATTCAATAGGGTTGCTGCCCCCACCCTACATGCAAACTCACAACCAATTAGACATGCACCCCTCCCACCTCTTCATTACACTCCCCCTCTGCTCTCAGCACATGAGGAACAAACAGGGTTCTGTCTTTTGTTCGTCTTTATGGTGAAAGACACAAAGCTATTTTCTAAGCCCCCAGCACGAGTCCAGCTTGACCCCAGTGGGTAGAGACTGTAGATGGTTTCGAAATTCTGTTACATAATTCTAATGAAGTCTTAGTAGTTATGCAATGTATTTCTCCTCCTTTGTAAAATGATTAAATTATTGGAAACCTGATTAACCACAAAGCTTTTAAGTTAGGTGCTGCAGGAAGAAGGTGGTCACATTTGAGAACGCCTACTTTGGCTTCTCTTTTCTAATATTATCTACTATCGAAAAGTAGGTTGAGTGAAGGTTTTTGTCTTCTTGAGTTTAGCAACACTGTTTAAATAGGAGCTGAATTTATTCGTTCTAATCCCCTCATTCAGATAGTGCTGGTCCTTAGTGAAACGGCAGCGTTTTGTTGCAGCCCAGCTGCATGTTTACACCTCTTCACTTATTGGAGTCTCCAACGGCAGCACTTTCTTAAACCAGGTCTTATGGGGAAGCATTTCGGGAACACGAATGCAGAACGCTCAGCTGCATGCAGGGGCAGATAACAACAAAAACAGTGGCGGATAGCATTGTGCTGTCTGTTTTTAACACATCTGATAAAAAATACATATTTGGTACATCGAAGACAAGACAGCTACTGTTTTCTAAATGAGGTCAAAGCTAAGGGTCAAAAACTCATGTGTGTTTCGACACCATGCTAAGATCACAGCGCCACACAGTGGTTGGGCATGACAATTACAGCGGATTCAAGGCGTCTTTGCTGTTTCATCTAAATGTGGAACTTTTCCCCAATCAACATCCAAAAGACAGCATTCTGGTCCAAACTTGGCCTAAAATTTAATACCACAACATCCACTGGGGCAGATGTTCCTTTGACTTAATTCTCCACGGGGTTAAATTCTGTCCAGCTGCTTCAACGTCAGATTTTCTTAGCTCTTCACAGACATGTCACTTTGAACATGACAAATACCGTATCTGTTAAACATCAGACTATTTGTACCATCTGGGTCAAAGTTGTCCTCGTTCTCTGTAAATACAGGCTCGCTGAGCTGCTTCGTCGGCTGTAAATCACAGCTTTTAACATCCTCGCTGACCCACTAAGAAGTGACCGCTCTGAGCCAACAGACGCAGCGGTTGTCTGCCATACCAACCAGCACCAACCAACCAACGGAGAAGAGTCGGGTCTCATACTAATTGAAACTGCAGGGTTTATCCCCAACATCCGTTCACTTGTTCAGTGTGTGGCCAACAGATTAAAGCGCAGGCATTAAAGTCGATTTGGTCCTCTGTCACACATTTGATGTGCTGTTGTCAGGGCGCGTTGTGTTCAGCTTATCCAATGCAGAGAACCTAACATGTGATCTGAATTTATCACGCGGATCTCTTCCAGTTTGAATTTCCCAACCTTTGTTGTGCCTGCAACCTAAAAGGTGCAACTGTCACTTGTTGCTGCCTTGCCTCTTGTCTTTTAATCAGACGGACATCTTGGGTCTCTGCTTCTCTGCTGTGTCAATCAACGGTTGGGTTGTCTCCTTCTGCATGAGTTGTTTTGTCTTTTTTCCTAACCGTTTTGTGCCTGCACAGCCACTGTGGTTTCATTAGTTACGATACTGCAGTATCTTAATAGAATTAAATAGATGTGATGAGTGGAGCAGCAGCTAAATGGCCGCTGAAGTGGCTCTGTAATCATGCCCCCCTCCACTCTGATCTCAACGATCATACACACAGAGGCGATGTCCATTAGTTTCTGCTGCTGCGTCATCACTGCAATCCCGAGTCGGATGGATCTGAGGTCAGAGCAGTGATTAAAGTGATATTTTAACGTCACCCCTATGAAGCAAAAGGTTTCCTGAATGCAGCCGGGTGTTTGTTCTGCCAAATTGATTTGAGGCATAGAAGGGTTTTGTTGACTATCCATATTTATCCATCTATCTATTGTTTGTCCACTTCTCTTTGGTGCAACAGGGCCAGCAGGGAAACACAAAAAGTTTAAACGACTGTATTTGGTCAATGATGAAAGAGAATTGCTCATGCCAAAATAACAGACGCAATCCCAGCTCACATTCACTCAGTCCCACTCCACAGACTTGTCAGGCAATAAGAGGCGGATATTTCTCTTGAGGATTCGGAAACTCTTTTATGTGCCTTCGGTTCAGGACGTGGCAGAGAAGCTGAACCAGTGTCTGTTCTTCCTTTTCCTCTTGTGCAAAACAGTTCATTCTACAGTTTTTTTTTGTTTTGTTTTGTTTATGTACGTGGATCATGTGGGACTCCAAAGCATCCTTATCTGGAGCATGACTTAATACAGTCATGTAAAGGCCAACTCAGATTAGATGAGCTTTGGCCAGAAACTCTGGCCTCCAACTTTGTTTTCTGGTGGACGGGATTACTCCACTTTAGGGCAGCCTGCATTTCTGGATGCAGATATACGGAATTACACATTACGTAGATTACAAATGATGACATATTTTGAAATATCTTCTGGAGGAAACAAAATCAGTGGACCCTTAGCTGATTGCAGTGTTTATGGAGCCAGAACCTGTCAGTCAGTTCTGTCAGCAAGTCTGCATGTTTTCCCTCTAGGTCTCGGGTCTGTCTCCACTAGTCTCCACTAGTCGGTGGGTGAGAGGCAATGTACAACCTGGATAGGTCACCAGGTCTATTGCAGGGCAGTACATACACACACAAATCAAGCACCCATACATACAAATACACACACCTCAGGGCAATTTAAAGTAACCAATTAACCTTAACAGTTTGAGGTTAAAAATGTTAACCTCAACATATTCTATTCTATAGAATAGAATATTCATTCTATTATATGGAATGAATAGAATAGAAACACAAAAAGTTCTTATATTAGTGTATAATAACAATAACAACAACAATAATAATAATAATATACTCTATAAGACTGTAACAGAAAGTACTGTGCAGTCGTTAATGTTGTGAATGTTTTTATCAGTATAAATCATCACCATCATTGGATCACTGGTCTGCTTTAGTAATTGCTGGACTCTTTCGCTAAATTCAGTTTAATGTCGATATTCTGCACATTTACAGTAATTAGTGTCTTATGTCTTAGTTATTTTCTATTAATTTAAAGTAATACTGTCTTTACAGTGTTATAAAGTTGCTTATGTGAAAATTTGGGGAAAAAAAATTGGCTGAGAAGTATTTTATTATCCAGCAGTAAAACTTAGTGGTGATGAAAGGTTTATTAAAAACAATCTATTAAAGACTGGGGATTTTTTCCTGCAGCAATCCTGCTTTCAGATGCAGATTAGGAAGAGTTACAACTCAAAAGCATTTTTATTTTTTCTGTTTTTTCGTTCTCTGATGGATACAACTTTTGACTTGGATATTTATGCATGTGTTTGTACATCCTACTCACTCTAATATTAATGCAGTTGTGTTTTTGTTTTCTTGTTTCGGGGCCACCCAATCCTCCATGGGGCATACATTTTTAATCGTCCAGGAAAGACGATCTGGACCTCGTGCTTTTTGTGGCTGGTCAGGTTCTGGTCCTCTGACATGACCAATCTTCCAGTGCCCACCTACCCAAATACCTGGTGGTCCTACCTGTGGGGAATAACATAAAAAAAAATGCATGCCAGGGTTCTGCTGTTCTGTCATTTTTTAACAGTGAATCAAAAATAAAATAATTTGCACATTTGGAATTTGACATTTTCTTAGAATTCAACAGTTTTTCTTCGTATATAAAGAGAATTGAATAATAAAAAAGGGTGCACTAAGACATACAAATATTTGTAAAATAGTACCAATCAGACAAAGTTGTTAACTTTTTTGGGGTAAGCCTCTACCAGGCAGCGCTGGGTTGCAAATGTAAGTCCAAAATTTCTTTCCCATTCCTACTAAAATTATCTCAAGCTCAGTCAGACCGATTTTAATTCTTGGCAAATTCTCAGTGTTATGGGCTTTCACTGTTCCATTCTAATCCATGACTATCCTGGGATCTAAGCCATTCCCATGTAGCTTTGATTGTACGAAACCTCTGACCCAGTCTCTAGCCTAGTCCAGGATTGTCCTCTATTTAGCTTAATCCGTCTTTCCACCAGCTGTACTGAATTTCCCTGTCCCTGCTGAACGAAGAAGATCCCCACAGTATGATGATGCCACTGCCACGTTTCATACCAGAGATGCGTTTTTTTTGGCCAATGTGCATGATTAGATTTCCTCCACACCTTCCTTTCAACACCAGATTACTTTGTTTCCAATCTTCCTTTAAAGATCACTGGCAGATCCCGAATGTTTGCCATGCTTTTCAGATGTTAAATCCTGACTAATTTTGGAAACCTTGCATCCTTTTTCTTCCACTTGAACTATGTTGTGTGCGGTTATCACATAAACACACAGAGGTTTGTATTTGTAACTTGAGAAAACGTGAAAGAGTTTATGAGGCGTGTGAACACTCTTGCAAGAAAAAACAAGAACTGGTCCTCTGCTGCTGCAACTCAAATGTTATTTTACTTCGTATCCCAACATATATATTTTTATTTTGCCCACTTCATTTAAGACAGTTTATGTACTAACTGTTGGCTTGTAGGTTGGTTGTTAGTGGGATTCATGGCACCCAGCTGAATTGTGTAATAGCTGGAAATCAGTTTTTAGGTAAAAAATAAATAAATAAAATAACCTGTCACAAAAGCACCAACTAAAATAACCAGCCTTTGCTCTTTTTTTTATAAAACAAATGAGACACATTGAGTTTTAATTACATTTCCTCCAGCACTTTTTTCATTTTAAAACATAGACCTATGTAAATAATCTATCTGTACTGAATTAAAATCAATCGGACGTGTAAAAAAAAAAAAAAAGCATCACCTCCTCTTCAGATGAGGATAGAGAAATGATGTGTCTCAAGATGACAGACGAGCTGACCTTGATGGGACTCTAAATTCCCCTGTCCTCACATTCGTTCCAGTGCAGGAGCGGCGAGTGGACGTTTCGCTCGGTTTCTCTCTTTTCTCACATTCTCCTCCTCCCATCTGAGCATCTTCATAGCTGTCAATCTCTGTCTGTTATTGCTGTCATCAGCAAATGCCTCCTTCCCTCAGAATCCAGACACTCTCTTCAGCACCTGTCAGCTCCCAAGCTTGTGTGCTGGGGTGTGTGTGTGCATGTGTGTGTGGTCACAGGTAGAGGTAATGAAATGCAAATGTGCTGAGCTGTTGCAGCAGAACGGACCCAGTTTGCATGTAAGTGTGTGAGGAGGGGGGAAGTAGTTAATCCACTGCAAGCGTTCTTGGGCTCCTGCTGCAGCAGCACTAGAAGCATTTCTCCTGGGTTTTCCTGCCTCCTGTTGCCCCGGGCCGCGTCCCACTGTCTGGAAGGCGACAGCCTTGGCACCAATACAGCAAAGACCCAGTTTAATACCATCAGAGGCTATTTGCAGGGATCGGGCGCCATGCCGTGTCTTCTTAGGCAGGGACTCAGACAGCCCTGGAGCAAATTACTCCTGGCCTCATCCAGTCCTGAGATGCTCTCTCTGTTATTTTTCTTCTTTTCATTTTCTTTATTTTTTCTCTTATTGCTTGTTTCACTTTTCAATAGCCTCACTGTCTCCTGCTCCTTCAGTTCATGAGTCGAATGAGTCATTTTGTTTCTCTGCCTGTCCCTCTGGATTTTGCCTCTGGATCATTTACTGCTGCTCTGTTTTTTAAATTGTATTTTTTTTATTCATAGTCCACCTTCTCTCCATCTCGTCTTTTGTCGGTTTCTCTTATCTCTTTTTTGTATTTGTTTCTCTTGCCGTTTCTGCTGTGCTTTATCCTTCGGCTCATCGTCGTCCATCAAAGGAACCCTGCTGCTGCATCACTTCACGGCTGAGCAGAGATGCTTGTCAGCAAAGTTTCGACTTCTGTCATGATTCAGCATGTATAAATAATTGATAACGTGAAAAATTTAGCACTTTGAACCATCAGAACAACATTTTAAACTCAAATTAGACTGTGTGTCCCTCAGAAGACATATCCGTACATGGTTCACAATTCCGTTTTTATTAATGGCATCAACAGTATATAAATGTAAATACTCTCTGCCAAGCATTGAGTTTCCTGTTTGTGTGTGAAGAAGTAAAGTGGCTTTTCTATGAAATCAAGCTGCCCAGGTCTCTGCAGTGTCCTTCGAGCTGCAGCAATATCCACAGGCACCAATAAACCTCTACCTCATGACTAAAATCAATCTCTTCTCGACTGTAAAGCCTTGAGATAAAAAAAAAAGAAACCAGTCTGTTCAAGAGCAACTGTATCCAACATTTTTGCTGTTGAAGCTTTGCTAACTGGGAGTATTGTGTATTCTGGAATTGAATTGCATTGCAATCCTATTATTTATACAAAGACTTGTTACCATGAGAGCATTTCTCCCGTTTTGTCACGTAAAAACATAATTGTGTAGTGGACCAAATTCAGTCTGAAAATGTGTCACATGCTTGTGTTCAGCCCCCTTTTACTCTGATGCTCTAAATAAAATCCAGTGCTACAGGCCTTGTGAAGTAAATAATAAGCAGAAGTTCTGTTTGAAGTTTTCACATGTAATTTAGAGAGAACCTCAATGAAATTTGTTAAAGGCTGCAAAAACTGAGACTGAGGACAAACAACATTAAGCTTTCAATCAGAGCTACAATGGAATGGGTTAGATGAAACCATGAAATGCAGACCTAAATCCATCAGAGAGTGGTAACTCTTAAAAAGTGTACTCTTTTCTGTCTGATTGAATTCAGCTTTTTTTTACCTGTGAAGATTTGGCATCAATTTTGGCGTTTTGATGCACAAAGCCAATAGAAACGTACCGCAAAAGGATTTCTAGTTGTAATTGTAACAAAACTGGTCCTCCAAAGGACTGACCTGCAGGACTTGAGAACATAAACATGCTTTTCCGATTTGTATTTGTCATTTATTTGAAAGCATTGAAATAAATAAATACATGCCATTTTTCCATTGTAATTTGAAAAATGTCAAGCTGTATGAGTACTGTTGCTAGGTGCTGTACACATGTATTGAAACAGAGGAACAGAAAGAGGTGCTGGGCTAAAATTGTAGCTTTCTAGTCATCTGCTGTGCCACAGCAGCTCCTGTAACAAGCTGCTCTGTTCAAGTGGAACTGCTGAACCCAGCTGCCATATTTGCAGTTGAAGCTTTTCACAGCTATAAACGCTGTGTGAATTTCCAAGGATTTTCGGAGTTAAGAGCGTTGATCCATGTGAAAATAATGTGGACTTTGTCACATAGAAAGGGAAGGTAGCACTGAAATTTCTCCAGAAAATGTTTTGCTTCCAATGAGGTGCAAAGTGTAATGTATGATTTCTTTTGTTTTATTTGTGGAATTAAGATATTAACAACATTAACAAAATAATACAAAAGGAAGTTCACATTACAGTCATAATAAATTAGAATGTAAAACACAAAAGTGAGCTTACATTAAGTACAAACATATGAAGAGCTAAATCACTTTCCTGACTGGTTGCAGGTCTATTTTCAGATTGAGCCTTTCTGGTTAAAGATTTTCATGTTTTGTGAAAACCTGGATTTCTCCAGGTTGATTGGCTTTTATCTCTAAATCCTGCCTAAAAGCATGTGTGTTGGATTAATAGGCAACTCTATATAACAAGTGTGAGTGTAACAGAGTGTAACCAAACTCGTGCAGATTTCCTTGGGATTTGACGTGGGGTGGAATTAAGCAGATATATGTGAAGTGTGGCGGCAGACTGGATGGTAAGGAAGATGGAGTTAATTGTAGGAGAATCAATCAAAAAATCCTTTTAGGTGCTTTAAAAGTCGGAACTAGACTGGAATGGTTACATTAAAGCATATTCAAAGGTTATAATTGTCAAGTAGAAGTCCAGACTTAAATTCAACTGACAAGCTGAGCCGGGACGAATATTGACATTTATTGTTTTTACCAAACAATCTCAATGAGCTTGAATGGACAAAGTCACTAAATATAAAACAGTAGTAGAGACATATCATTTTACAGCAATAATCCTAAATTACTGACCCAGTTGGCTAACAACAATGCAATTCCGCTTAAAATATTGTAAAAACCATATGAGCTGTTCCTTCTACTTAATGAATAATCGCTACTTTGAGTTGTTTGTAGTTGTAATGTGACAAAATGTGGAAAAGCTGAGGGGCATGAAAACTTTTGCAAGGGACAATGTATCAATCTCTTGGTAGTTATAAAAGCTACCAAAAACTAATAGAACTATGCTGCGCAAATAATTACCTCCTGAAACTGGGTTAGTGTTGGGATATAAAGTCACTTCCAAAGCTTGAAGGATTGCAGCAAGAGCACACGAATACATTAACATGTAAATGACTTTGTTTTGTGGTAAACCCTCCAAGAGACGTTTTCGGTTCAGCGGTAGAGCGGCACGTTTAGTCGACTAAAGCCTCTTCCCTAGAAACTGGATTACAGTCGAGTATTCCCAGGGAACATCCAGCTGTACCTGAAGGTAAATGAAGCCATGTAGACGTTTGTGGTCATCATTTCACTCAGTTAATAACAGATACTAGTGTTTAAAAGGTTCAATGTTTTGGATTATACTTGTCAACCGAGTGACACACGTAAAATTGTGCTCAGTGAACTTGTCCGAGTTTGGGCCAGTAACACATGTAAAGTCAGGCTGCTTCGTGTTTGTTTTTGAAATATGGGCATGAAAAAAATGTAACTTATTACATGGGGAGTGTGATATATTTACTACCTATAATAACTAATATATGCATGTAATTTATCGACATTTAAAATGCGTCTCCTTTTAAGTATAGCCATTAGCAGCAAGCAGTAGACCTGAACAGTCTGTCTCACAGCTGTCCGACTAGAAGCTGCCAGCTACATGTCTGGACTGGCTCTCGTTTCTCCCGTCCCTGTGGTAATAAAAGCAGCAGGCAGCAGCATCCCCTCATACCGCCAAGGTTAAGTACCGTCTCACTGAAGCATCTCCCAAGTCAAAGTGTTACTTCCTTATTTTGTAAACTAAAAGCACTCTTTGCTACATTGATTTGCTGGTCAGATGTCAGACATGACCTGTTAAATTTGCTTCCTTTGATAGATGGATGTCATTGTGTAAAATACAACCAGCTTATATGGTATCTTAAATATGCAAAATCATAATATATGCACACAATGGTGTCAATGGTGTCTCACCAATAGTTTAATTGCTATTCGCAATATATGTGCGAATGTGCACTTTGATTTTATTGTGGTGCAAGTGTACAACATGTGTTTATACTGTTTGTAGCATATTTATTTATGGTAGTAGCTTTTATCTGTCTGTCTGCCTATTGATCTATTGATCTATCCATCAATTGATCTAGTTTTAATGCAGTTAAGTGCAACACTATTATTACAGATAAAAATTCTTGGCATAGTTATTATGGGTTTCCAGATGGGCTGCTTTCAATAAAATGTAAATGAGGTCATCAGTGGTTCTGTTTGACCGGTATGGTAATTGGCCCGGCTCAAGGTCAGGAGGAGCGTGTCCTTTAAAACGAAGCAGTACCAGCCCCTCAAAACAACCAGAAGGTACTTGTTCAGTCTTGTGAGGCCGGATGTTAGAATTACGGTCATGGATTTTAGACAGATGGACAGTGGATTGGATTTTTAGGAAGTGTTTCAAATCCTGTTTTAGATTTTTGGAGATGTGATTTTTTTTCAGCATCGAATGACCACACTGACCATTCTGGGTCAGCTCTGTCTAGGAAATTGGTTTGCGTTCGGCAGGATGGAGACGTGCTGCTAGTTACACTACCAGATGTCAGTGTCTCGCGGGTAAATACTTCCTCTTTGTTGGCGCAGTCCGAATCCCTTTCCACTTTTTAATTCTTTATTTCTCTCACGCGTGCAGTTTCATTTATCTTGTCGCTCTCGGAGTCATCAGCACTTTTCCTCTTCATCCTTTGCCTTTTCTCCACATCTGTTTCTGAATGTTTTGTCCTTCCTCTCTCCCCATTTTTCTCCATCACTGCATCCCAAACCACTCTGTCTTTCCTTGCCTCACAGAGCCACCCTCGTCTGTCCTTATCTTCCTTCATGACCTCCTCTTCCCTCTCGAGTGGGCTATCCACATGGTAATGTGTTTGCAGACAGCACACAGTGACTTAGGGAGGCCATTAGGGGAATGTCCTGACTGCCTATAGCTGCGTTGGACGTCTATGACAGTACAAGTGCTGGTGTGCATTTGTCAGCAGCCTGCTTGCATGTGTGTGTGTCTCTGTGTTCATTTTAAGGTTATGGTGAGGACTGAGACCTGATGCAACACCTATTTATGGAGATTTCTCTCCGTTAGAAGCAAATATGTGCAAATCGCTTGCTGGAAGTTTTACTTGCAGCCACAATTAGCAAGGATGTTATATTGATTTGGGATTTTTAAAAATGTGTTTTAGCATTGTTTTAAAGAGTGGATTCCTTATACAACAAATGACTTCAATGTCTAACTTCAAACCCCAACCCTTTAAAACAAGAATTGGGAAGACAAGATTAAATACATTTTTATTTTCTACAATCCAAATATGTTCAATATTATACACAGAGACTCAAATATGTGCAGAAAACCCTATTAATATTGGTTAAATGGCCTTAATCAAGTTTAATCTCTGCCTGGATATTTGATCACTCTTTTGACAGAATTGTTGGTTTCCTTCCAGAGACTTGACTTTTAAGTATAGAATATCTCAAAAGTGTTGAAATCGTTGTCTTTCCAGAAGTCTAATCTTAGTCTTCTTTATCAATTCTAATTCTAGTTTGGATCCGTTTTCATCCATTTTTTGTGCACATTTTAACAACCTGGTTAAGATGAACAACCAGGTTGAAGAAGTTGGAAGTAATCCTCTGTCTTCACCATCTTATTTATTTTGTAAAGAGTTGTTTTAAAAGTATGCACCAGTAGCAGAGGTCATGAAAAAGACTGTACACATGATGCTGCCCTCACCAGGCTTACCAGCTGTTAAAAGAAGTGTTTTCCTGATTTTTCCAAATACATAAAAAATAAATTATTAAAAGCAGCAAACTAATTATTCTCATGTCAGTTATAACTGTATGTAAACTTAGTACTTTCTGCTTGTTTTTAGGTGCATTTAATACCTTCTTTTTGTCTAGTATCATGTGTGGGGTTGTGTTGGTGACTGCCTGTGAGACTTCATTTACATGCATGCATCTTGTTTGCAAGGAAGTGTTATGAATGCAGGGCTGTTGACCCCATTGAATTATTGATGACAGGGAGGTCAAGGATGCCGCTCAGTCTGGATCACACAGAGGACGGAATAGAAACCAACCCTGGCAGCGGCACGCCAAGCCACTCTACCCACTGGCTGCACGCACAACCACTGTCTCATCAACAGGGGCCTGTTTTTAGATGTTGCAGTTTGTTGCGTGTTTGCTTAGTTTGTAGTAATATTAGTCATAGATCTGCTAAGGAAAAGACGTGCAATCATAATGTCTCGATCCCTGTTATTTGTCAATGCTTCAGGAAATGATTGCTCGCTTAGGCTGCTTTGCCGAGCTCGCACTACATCCTTCCTCACACATCCCAAGTAGCTAAGTCAAAATTTGGCCTTCGGGTTTAATCAATGCATGTGC
Organism: Phalloptychus januarius; assembly: GCA_902982915.1. Taxonomy (NCBI): domain Eukaryota; kingdom Metazoa; phylum Chordata; class Actinopteri; order Cyprinodontiformes; family Poeciliidae; genus Phalloptychus; species Phalloptychus januarius. Next base: position 7,762,145 of record CADWAE010000038.1, on the reverse strand, counting down.
TGCAACATGATGCCTTATTGATCCCCTCAGCAGCATTCTAAATAACTCCTAATGATTGACGTCACAAAGCCATGAACTGTTGGTTAGCTCTTTGTCAAAAAAAAAACCCTTGTTTACAAGGAGACGGCACCACAGGGCGGTTGCCACCAATTTTAATAAAAGCGGCCGCAGTCCGTGTGGGTGGGCTGCGATTCGCGTCATGAACACAATCAATGACATCGGCTGATGACATGCAAACATCGGCTGGCATGTTTATCTGTCTGCTCGAACAATTTGCACAGCCATTTACTTCGATCTTCAGAATTAGCAGTCAGCTTGCTGCAAAGCACCGGCTGACACATTTGAGTCAGCCTGTGCACAGCTTTGCCCCCTCTGCATCACTTCCTGCCTGTTGCTGAGCGCAACTCGCAGGAAGGATGAGATGTGAAGTGACAGCTGACTGGGGGAGAAGGACAAGCGGGATCCATCGCCCTACGATGTTCCTCTATACTTTAGCTTGTTTTGTTAGGGATTTTTTGTCATGGCTGGTTAATGTTGTAATGTTTAAGTGTTTTAAGAAGATGGAAGTGTGTATAAATATTAACATAATTCCCTATCCTATTCAAAGATCAGTCCATTTGTCTTGAAAGCTGTTTTGCAGTTTAAAAATTGCCTAAGAAGTCCATTAAATTGTAATTTTTGGTCTGGAATAGTATGACATTTTGAGATGAAAAATGTGTAGGAACTCTTTCAATCGCATTGTTTTATTGTTCAAGCTGAAGAGATTTGTTGTGATATTCTCAACCGTATATAGTATTTATATTTATATTCTAGTGGCATAAAGCTTTTTCCACCTTTTCCGTTTGAAAATGTAAAAAAGCACTGCTATATATTTGCATGAAATGAACAGTAACAGTTGCCAATTGTCGTGTTGGAAACATGATTATCACAAAAGTAAAACATGATTCTATTTACCATTTCTCTGTTTTAAATTTAACCCATGATATTCTCCTCCCGTTCTTCTTTTTTTTTTTTTAGGTGTTCAACACCTACTCCAACGAGGACTACGATCGGCGTAACGAGGAAGTGGATCCTGTGGCCTCCTCGGCGGAGTACGAGCTGGAGAAGAGGGTGGAGAAACTGGAACTCTTCCCTGTGGAACTGGAGAAAGGTGGGAAAGAACGTCTTAATGAGGAAACCGGTCCTGTCAGTTACTCATTACACCTGAGAGACAGAAGCACCCACACACACACGGATTGTCATCGGGATGCTTTCCATTATTAATTATATTCACATTGCTAACATAGTGTACTAGAAATATTCCTAGTTTTTCAAGAAAAGCACGGAGGTTCTCTTGCACGCACGCATTTATGAAGAATGCGTCACCGGCTCCCCAGCTCCTTTTCCACTTGTCTTGTTCTACTGATGCATTTCCCCATGATGCTGATCATAACTGCCCAGAAACTGAGAACGTTGTAGGATTCCTCCATCGACTAACTGTTATGCAACCTGGACAGCTTGTAAATAATTAATTAAAGAGGCTGGAAGGAGTTTTCATCCAGCCAATTTCTTATTTTCCATAAAGACGTTTGAACGTAAATGTCTCTTTCTACTCCTAAGCAATGAATTATTGATGTCTATATGCCTTCATTGACCAAGGTTTCCACATATCCTCCTTAAGTTTTTTGGATTAGTTCCAAGCTGATTCTATTGATGAAAAAAAAGAAAACATCTTTGCTGAATTCCACCTTATTGCATACTGAAATGAACACGTGTGTCCAGATGATGACGGCCTTGGGATCAGTATCATCGGGATGGGTGTCGGCGCTGATGCTGGCTTGGAGAAGCTGGGCATCTTTGTGAAGACCGTCATCGAGGGTGGAGCTGCCGAGAGAGACAGCAGGTGAGAGCTGTGCTCATGTTACTAACTATAATGAGTTGTAAAAGTATTCACGCCCCTTCAACATGTTCAGATTTTGTTCGCACCGCAAGCACAAATGACAATATATTTATTGGGACTCTTTATGATAGACAAGCACAGATTGGTTCATAGGTGCAATTCTGCATGTTTCTCTACATATGTGTAGACTTTTTGCATCATACCACAGTTTATAAAGGACAGTTTTTAAGTATTGTAGATATTCTCATTTGGATAAAACTCTATACTTTGACTGCACCAGTCTAAAAGACTCCAGTTCATTCCATTGTAGCTCTGGCTTTACATTTAGTGTTGGTGTCCTTCACCTCAGTTTCATGTCTTTTGCAGCCTCTTACAAGTTTATTCTATGATTTCCCTTATTTAGCTCCATCTAACTTTCTGCTCCCTATTAAAATAAAGCATCTCGATAGCATGATGCTGCCACCACTGTGTTTTGCGGTGGGACGTGCTGAACAGTGATGTTTATCTTTTTATTTTTTTGGTACAGCTAGAGTTTTGCATGTTTTCTGAGTTAGAGTTTTGCATGTTTTCTGAGATGTTCAGTTGTGGTCTCATCTGACACTTAAAGCTGGATTTCTTGTCACTTTTCGTTTGTCAAATTTTTCTCCTGCCACTGTGATTTTAATCATGGATGTCGGAAAACAATTTTAAAAATGAAGCATCTTTTTCTTCTATCACATAAATTCCTGACAACATGTACAAAATATTGTGGTTGCAACCCAACAAATTGTGACAAATCTCAAGCAAACATTCTACTGAAGATCCAATTGTTGGAGGAAAAAAAATCTCCCAGCTGTTGAAGAGGGTTTGTTTTGTTGTTCTTTCTGCCAGCCCACCTCCACATTCGGTTTCCCTCTCCTGTGCACTCGGTCGCGCTCTGTCCTTGTCAGATTTATCAGCAGGGGTTCGGATTAGATCTGCTGAGACGCGAGGTTCTTATACGAGGATGTAAGCGTGTCTGTTGTGTAGGTATATCATTTGACAGAGATATTGGGTTAGGGCGTAGAGTTCCTCTTAATAAGTTTTAAACAGAATCCCCATTCTCCCATCTTCACAGTGTGTTTCTGTTTCTATCTCTGGGTGGTGCATCTGAGCATGAACAGTGGAGAGTAAGCACTGAGCCAGGAATACAGGATATGACAGCCTCTCAGCAGGGAGCCTGTGATTTCTGCCTACAAACCGCAAGCTTCTACCCATCAGTGTGTTGATGTGGTTCCTGTTCCCTCTAAACTGATTAAAACACTGATATGCCGGACCGCTCGCTGCTGCACGAGAGCATGGATCGCTCCGAAGTCTGGATTCTGACGCACTAAAGGTGTTAGTGGTAGGCGTGTTTTGTTCTGGGATTGCTGTAACCCTTTAAGCAGCGGCCTCAGTTGCAGTTTTCCAGAACACGACAGTGAGATTAGCTCAAAATACAGCAAGCAGAGAGAGAGAAGCCGAGCAAAGGAGTGGAGGAGAAGCTGCTTTTTGGAGGAAAATGTGATTTACCCTAATGTGACAGTTCAGGCGACTCGGAGAAAAGAGAAAAGTGGAAATATTTTCATATTTTCACTGAAAATATTTGGAACCGTTGGGAGTTTTTCTGTTTGGAAAATGTGATTATTCCTGTTTTTTTCTTATTGTGGCTGCATTGTCCATTGCTCATTAAAATACCTACATTTGCTTATGTAAAGTACAGCATTCTCAAATTGTCCATAGTTCTGTTGACTTTCTCTGATAGCCAACATTTGGTGATTGGCCCATAGATTTACCTCAATGGATGGGCGAAGGTGGCTCTTGCAAACTCCTTGAACCAAAACATCTCGACCACCATTTTCAGTTCAGGACAAGGCCATGGCCTTGGATAAGCATCAGTGCTTATTGCAAGCACTGATGATGAAGGGGGCCCAGGATTGGCGAGATAAGGGCCACTTTTACAGTGGAAACAGAAAAATTGCACCAACCTGTGCTGTACCGCTCAGAAAACGAGGTGTAATATTACTTAAGACCTGTTCAGTTTCTCAGAAGTGTAAAGAAAAGGATTTTACAAACTAGTTCTGAGTCCTGCTGCCTCCTTAAATCTACCAGGGGGAAGTGAAGAATAGAGAATGAATTCAACAGTGAGCATGTGTCAGCTTTCAGAACCAGGACCATCACAATCGGACTGAAAAGGAGCACCTCTTTGATCTAACAGGTTCGTCCTTGGGACGACATCTGCACATAATGAAAAGGTTACTTTGATTAGAAGCGTAGACTGGAAAAGTGAGTTTGAGGGAACCTGGAAAAAAGCTGAGTTGTGTTTTGTGCACTGCGTTAAAATATACATGTTTAAATCACTGTAAGATTCAGAGCATATTGGTAGTTTGGCCTCATTAGACGGAGGGGACTGACATCCCAATTTATCTGACAATTAGCAGAATAATTTATTATGCCTCTTCTGATTAAAATTCATTATATCACAATACTAGAAAAGATCGTAGTCATGCATGCACATCATTTTAGCATGAGCATAGACGAGGGCTCATGATCCAAAATATCTATCAGCAATGTCTGATCTTGCTTTTCTTACTTTTAACTGACACTTCTTTTTACTGTCACTTTGTTTACCATCTTATGTTTTTTTTACTCCAGTATTTTTTTGACAGTTCAATACAAAGCAGCCTCAGCTGCACAAAGTCACAGAGATATTGCTTTAGAGCAGAGAAGTAAAAAAAAAAAAAAAAAGGGAATAAAAGTGTCTGAGCCTCTCACAGACAAGTCTGCCTGCAGAGCCGCTGGCTTTCTTTACCTCCATATGACACGGCTCAGCTGGACGCTGTAGCTGTCACAGTCATACTAAATCCCTGTCGTTAGCTGCTGTATTCTCGGTGGACTTATATGGCAGACTTGGAGAGAAACCGAAAACCCACTGGGCACAGCAGTGGACAAATGGCAAAGAAAATATTTCCTTGTGTTTATCTTATTATTATTGTTGAATGAACTTGCAGTGAAACATTAAAGGACTTTGCTGTGTTTTGGTTTGAAAGGACATCTCAGCATTACCCTAAACTGAATATTTCATGGCTTTATGATCATGTTAATGCGTTCCCCAAGCAGGGGCACAATTAGTTAAAGTACACATTAAAGTGTGTTACACATAACGTTTGGCTCCATTTCTGTTGATAGATAAAAAAATCTAATCAAGATACCCTTAGTAACTATTTAATAAAAGAAACAAAACACACTTGGATTGATATGATGATGAGGATCCATTCAATAAGAGTTTGTATGTTGCAAAAGAAAAAAAAATATGTTCTGCACCTTTAAGGTACTGAGGATTCATAATAATTTACAAAAGAAACCACTCCACAATGCTTTCAAGTAAACTGAATAGTAACTAGAATGTGCATTAAGATGGCTTTCCTTCCAGCTTCCCTGGCACTAAGCTCTTTTTTTAATCTATAGTTCAGTTTCAGGTGAAGGAATTTTGTAAACTTTATTTTTTATTTTTTCATGTACTATGTAGCCCAAGGCGAAAGGCTGTCTGGCCTCTGCATCCTTGTTAGCCTCCATAGCTTGTTTTTTTTATCCTCATCTTTTCCGCCTCCTGATTTTGCAGTAATCAGAAGTTCCCTTTGTGAAAGTTTTCTAAAGCAAATGTGTTGCACTTTATAAAATGATCTGAACATGTATGACGTGGGTCAGTGAACATGAAATTAATGAGGGAAAATGAGGTAAGCTTTTCAGGCTCATTTCATCATAACGCGGTGTTTCCTGATGCTTCTGTTTGTGCCCATCAGGATCAAGGTGAATGACCAGATTGTGGAAGTGGATGGGACCAGTCTGGTGGGTGTGACGCAAAGCTTTGCCGCTTCAGTCCTGAGGAACACGTCAGGAGTGGTTCGGTAAGAAAAACTCACTTCCAAATAAATTTGGTTCTTGTGAATTTATGTTAAGTGTAAAAAATATATATATGACTTTCTTAAACCATATATAAAAACCTATTTGCTAGGGAAAATTTTTATCAGGTTTGTATTGTATTTGGATTTTCTGTTTAAAATAAAATGTAAGGAGCAGGAATATGGTTGATTGTACGGCACTAAGTTATCAATTCCTCTCTGGTTTCCGTATATGGGCTTACCTTCACAGACAACTATGTCTGCAACAATGGACTAGTTATGTTTGTAACTAGTCCATTTTCATGTTTAATAAAAGGAAACTACAGGCTTTTTTAATTCAACAAGACACAACAAGACACATCTAAATGTTTTAAAATTACCCACGACCAGCAGGCGTCTGAACGCTGCAGCTCTGAATTCCTTTAGCCCTGCTGTCATGGTGCAGAAATCACAAAGCTACCCCTCAAGTCGCCATACTCGCTGTGAAAAACACATACACACACGCACGCGTGCACACGCACACACACCAGCGCTCAAAGCATGGCAGGAAGGCTTTGATTTGAAAAGCTCAAGCTGTCCTTGGCAACAGCCTGCCATACCAGCCTCCAACTGATTCTTGTCTTTTATTCTCCTTTGGTTTGCTCAGAGGTTTTTCAACATTCGCTGTAGTTTCTAACCTGCTCTCCTCTCTTTTCCTTTGTCCCTTTGACTCAAACATTCAAAGAAAAGTCAGACACACTGTTATTGCATGTCATAGTTGAAAACTTCTAGTTTGCTTTAGGATTCGTACAAAGATTTTTCTCACTTAAAACTGTTAGACGCTCTAACATCTGGAAAGCTGTCCGCGTTGGTGCTAAAAAAGCAATAAATTGATCGGGTTTCGACCTGCGTTTATATTCTAGTAAGGCAGAAATGTCAAAAAATGCATTATGTTGTGGGAATGCAGCCCTGGTCGAAAACCTGAAGACATGTCCACTGGTGTCACAACACACTGCTGTCCCAGGAGATGCTGTTTGCTGAACAAATATTGACAGTGGATGTTTTCCACACAGCAGGATGCGTGTGTGTGTCGGTGAGGCAGCCTTCAAAAGGTTAACATCTATCATCTGCCCATCTGTTCTGGCTGCAAATATGAAGAGATTAATAAGTGAAGAACTAAAAAGCATGCAAATGTTCAAACTTTAACCCAGAGTTCCTCCGTCACGCAGCAAACCGCGATGTTTAAAACCAGAGTGTAGATGTTACGTTGACAAGTTACAGCAGGCTATTTCTGTCTCTCACTCCCCGGTGTTATTTCTGACCAGATTCGACTCTTGCTGCCACCTCCTCACTCGCACTCAATATTCAATCTTCCTCCATCACATCTCACTCCTCTTCCTCCTCCGCCTTCTCGGTAAATCCCTCTCTCACTTTGTTTGATCACCAGAGGTTTTGTGGCCAAATGTCCTAAATTTTCCTTTTTAGCTAAATCTAACCCCGATTTTCAGCAGCGAATTACCCAGGTATTAGACAGAGCCTCTCCTCGCTTCATTGACGACAAATAAATGTAGTTTAAATGAAATAGCAAGATAGGTGGCATTTCTAAGAGAAAGTGGTTGTAATGTTTGCTGTAGAGGAAGAAAATGTTTTGGGGTTTTTTAACTGTCTAATCTTGATTATTTTTTTTTAAGGTTTAAGGGTTTTTTTTAAGGATTGCAAAGACCTCATGGCCAACCTGTCAACCTGGGAAGAGCACATTTTGCCAAGTTGATGTATTTTACTTCATTTTGAATAATATTGAAGGAGTGTTAGAAGTTTATTTGAAGGAACACAAAGATTGAAATTTTTTTAACTTCTATTCAGTACCATGATATTCTTTATATTAGAGCCGTCCTTGTTTTAATTGGAGTGCAGAAATAAATCATTCCTGGCAGCGTGTGCAGTTCAGCTAATCCAGCACCGTGCCTGGCTGTCTCAGAGAAGGAGGTGGAACCAAGACAAACTCCACTTGCACGTTTCCAGGTCATCTACTCCTCAGACGTCCCCTCGCTGTCCATGAAGGACCTCACTGTTCCACTGCCCTTTCTATCCCTTTCTATTTTTTTCTCTCTTTCTTCTCCATGTCCTGCCCTTCAGTTGTTCCTTTACATGTAGATCAAGTGTGCCTCTCTGCTGGAGCGTAAGTCCTTTCCTGCTGGCCCTTAGGAGTATCTGAACGAGCTTTGGGGGAAAATGAATGCACTTGATTGGGTCCTATCTTGAATCCACTTTCTTTTCTCCCTCTCTCACGCTCGCAGGTTGCACCTCGCTCACACATGTACACAGACACTTGGACCCATGCTGCCTTCAACATTTGCTTTAATTATTGGCCTATTATGTTAGCTGTAAGGAGAAAAAGAAATTGGAGATAATTGCATTTTTCGCCTGATTTGCAGAAACAATACATGCAGTGAGTCAAAAGGTTTGAGCCAAGGAACATGTGACTTCCTACAATCTGGGAGCGAAAACGCAAAGTTTAGAAGGGTTGTTATTTTTCACTCTGAAGATTTGAGTTGGATATTTTTGTGTCCCTACAGAAACACTCTTTTTTTTCCCCCCCTTTGGTTTAAATCCCTGCCAGGCTAATAGCTGGCTGCCCTGCTGTGCTGACTGGCTTCACACATTATTATGCACATCCAGTCCTCTAGCCTTGCCCTGATACGTCAGCAAATATCGTTGTCACTGCTATTCAGCTTTGGGCCTCTGTTTCTCCCTCATTCACTGCTGCTGTTGCCTACAAAAACACAACACCATCCAGGTCACCGGCGCTCAACATGCACGTCTCCTTACATAGTCACAGGAAACAGTATGACAAATTGTCGAATGTATCTCCAGTGTTTCATTGTTTAGCTAAAAGGAGTTGAGTTAAAGCTACTGATCGGGTAGATCAAACTCAACTTAGCTAATATTTATCCCCGATATGACAATGTTTCAAGATCACATTTTCTGTTTTGTTTTGCTTTTTCTGCTCTAAATTCTTCAATCAAGATAAAATCTAAAGCAATAATCTACACTTGCCTATTGTGACATCACACAAGATACATAGTATGGGGATTTTGAAATGTATAATTTTCTTGTTTGTTCTTCTTAGAGAAACAATATTATATTATATTATAGGGGAGGTATTTATTGTATCGTTTATCATTTATTGTAATACATTTCTCTGTATGATGAGATTTTTGCTTTATTGTCACAATAAATAACATAAATAATGATTTCTAACCCCCCAAAAACTGTCCATATTGTAAGGATGGTTTTCTCCTATTTTCTCCACTGTTTGGCCAATGAAAATATCAATAAATATGAATTAAATTGAAAATATGATTAAATGCAGTTACTGTGGGGTTCTAGAGATACAAATCAAGCTCCTAAAGAAGCCTGTTGCAAATTTATGAAGAGCAATATTTAAGTTTGTGACGCTGTGATTGCTGTGTCATGTTGTCATTGACATACATTTAACTAAAAGAGAAGTACTGAGTAGTTCTTATTGTCACTTTTACCGTGATCACAATGTTATCACAAAATACTTTGGTAAAACCTGAAGTCCATATCTTCCTCTTCTTATTATATTATATTGTATCGTATCGTATTGTATTGTATTATGTTATGTTATTTAACAATGCTTGTCCATGCAGCTTTGTGATTGGCCGAGAGCGCCCAGGTCAGCAGAGTGAAGTGGCCACGCTCATCCAGCAGACCTTGGAGCAGGAGAGGAGGCAGAGAGAACTTCTCGAGCAGCAGTATGCTCACTACGACGCAGACGACGACGAGGTAATTACACACATCTTTACTTTCCCGATTGGTGTAATGTTAGCATCACATGCACACAGGAATGGGAATCCTAGTTTGGGTCCTGAAAGGACATTTATTTTAAGTTCACATGCTCCCAACAATTCATGCAAGGGACAGTGTAATGAAAAATGAGGCTTCTGGATGTCACTTAATGCTAATCAGCTTCTTTCCCGTGACAGCTGGCTTGAAGTATCAGCTTATTAGCTCTATAAAACTGACTGATAGTATAGGCTTTTGATGGCAACATTGAAAAACATGCTCTCTCACTGCCATGCAGACTAAGAGGATGCTCTGAGAGCTGCGTCACTCAGCATTTCCCTCTGGTTCTGATGCGTAGTCACAGCACATTTTAATCCTCCAGACACTGACTGAGCTCCTGGCGTTGCAACTCATGTTATCTTTGGTTTCGAGCAAAATAGACACAGTTGCACTTTGGATCTGCATGACATAGATCACTGGGAGAAGCAAATATCAGTGCAAATGTAAAATGCATACAGTAGAAAGGCTGTTGTCTAGTCTTATTCGCTCGCGTTTCTGCACAGTGTTTTATCCATGCAGTGTGACTCTTTCATTCCCTGGTGATCGTTGCATATAAAATGGGTTTGCTTTAAGAATCTCCTTTTCAGGCTGTTGATGCTGAATGTAGCACTTCTGTAATTGTAGCAAGACATAAGTACAACACTGTCAAGTGTCATTAAAGCTTCTCCGGCTCTAATTTGGCTATTAGCAGAAGGCTCACCAAGCTGTGCAGAGTCAGACGTTTGCACCTAGAATATCTCTTAGCATTTGTTTCCCCCTCTCGAAATGTCATGATGTTGGCACATAATGGCTTTTGATAAAACAAGCTCAGGGTTTTATTAAAGATTTTAATCATTCCTGACATGAAAAATATACAGTGCCTTGCAAAAGCATTGATGGTAGGCCTTCTTCATCTTAAAAATGATAAACTTCATTTTGCTTTATTGGAATTTTATGTGACACAAAATAAAGCTCCAAACAGTACATTATGTATTAATGATCTAAAGAATAACCTAACCTCTTAACTAACATCCTCAGGTGACGTGCAAGTTGATGGATTCAAGAGAAAACCAGTGTCCTTGTGACACTTAAGAGCTTTTTAAAAGATTTTTTACTGTATATTTACATCACATTTACTTAAAAACAATCAAAGTCAGAACCAGTTAAAAAGCTCCTTCTTCACTTAAAGTGTCTGTGTCCAGAGTTTAATCCCATCATTAGTTTACAGGAATGTAATGTAGAATAATGGCCCTGCAGCAACAAACCAATCAGACTGAGCTCTGTTTATAAGAACAGAGGGGGTAGGTGCAGGGAAGAGGCAATGTAGGCCAATGTAATGAGACCAGAGACCATCGTGCCTGCACAAGAGAAGAAAGATCAGAAGGAAAATTTAGCCGACTGTGCACTAGACAGTGTACCATGTAAGGATTTTTTAAGATTTAGAGTAACATTGCTGGAAAGATTGGTCTCTGTTAGTCATCAGCCAAGAACTGAATCGATCTCTCCATTTGGGCTTAATGCACAACAGTTAATGCCAGAGTATTTTGAGAGGGATACGAAGAAACAGAGTAATGGCTTACATAAATGTCAAATCCGGAGATGCATTTTAGCCATTTGAAAAGACGTCACTAGTTTTACCTTCTTTGTATCTTTGCATTTGCTACAATATAAAAATCTGACATCCGTTTATGTAAAGAGTAATGATCACTGCTGACTCATGAAATTTTATCTCATGATTCTTTCAAGTTGTTTTTCAAGCTGTTTTTTTTACACCAAAGCACAGCCAAGCTAAACCATTATGTAACAGGCAGCAGCAGCATTACAAGCGTGGCTTGTGTGAAACTGAAACAGAGCTTGAGTGTGGATTTAGGAAAATCCTTTTCCATCAGAGCTTGATAAAAAATAAAAACACCGGGCACATCACTGTTATGCCGCCTTATGGAGAGCAAAGAACGAGAAAAAGGCTGCAGCAGCTAGCTACATTTTTTTCTATGTCTAAAGCAGATTGCAGTTTATAGATAATGGCAGGTTTAACCTGCAACCTGAATTGAACTCTTGCTGATTTATAGACAAGAACCGTCCACAGCAATGTTCTTTCTTTTAGATATGAAGGCAAGTCACAGCATGGGTTACATTGTTTATCTTTAACTATGTTACTATTTCAGTGGTTTGCTTGAGTTGTACCCTTATTTTAGGTCAACATCACCTTAGAGTTCCTTTGAGAAAAACAAATCATTTCCATTTAGCTTTATATTAATTTCCTACTCTTTTCTTCATAACAAGGGTTATGAATAAATATAATAAATAGAATTGGCAAAACTCAGCATGTTAAATTGTACTTTTCACAAATTTCATTCACGGGATTGAAATAATGAAAAAAAAAACCTCTTTGAGCTTTAAAGGTTGCTCGCTTTTATTTTAGACCAAACAAGTTATTTGCTTAAAGCTCAATCAGTCATCTGTCAAAAGGCCAAAGAGAGAATTGGGATTAATCCTATTTATGTTTGTTGTGTGTAAACTATTTGACTGATTTTTTTTATTTTTCCTCTTAAAGCAGACTGGGGAGTATGCCACGGACGACGAGGAGACGGGAACAACGGCGGGTGGCGAGAAGAGCATCGAGGTGTTTGATCTGCCTGAAACAGAAGACATCTTGTCTCCTTCAGAGCTGGATGCCACTAAGCTCTACCAGAAGTTCAGAGAGGTAAACTTGCTTTCTTCACATACACTCATACAGTTAAATAATCATCTCCAAAGGTAGTTTGAAGAAGTGACAAGAAACAATACATTTTAATTCTTGTTATTTCTTGGGGAAGGAATGTTAACCCAAAGTAAGTTGGTTATTGGAAAATTACATTAAATCAAGCAACAAAAGTTAATAACATAATGTTATCCGGTAGTTCTTTTTTACTTGGCACTGTTTTTTCTAAGAGAGGTCATCCGCTTACCTTCTCAAATTCCCAAGTGGCTCATGAGTGATTATATGGTGTGAGTGCAGTGATCGCTACTAATGACCATGTTTAGTTGGATCTCCCAGGAAAGAACGGCGTTGCTACTCTACAAACGTTCAATCCAAGATCCAAAGACGCTCTCGCTGAGTTTTTAGCGCTACCTCTAAACTGTAAGTTTGAGTGAAAAAACTACGGCAATAAAATGGAACATTAATTTATGGTCAGGTTGCGCGGTTGCGCTCTTTAGGCTGCTGAGTGGCTGGTAATATTGATTAATCACTGCGCTGCTGTGGCACATTTTCCCTTTGTGAAGTTCCAGTAGTTATATAACACGTTTAACAAATGGCTCCAAATGCACAGCAGGCGCTGCTGAGGAGATCGAGAGGAAATAAAATAAGAAAAAATAAATAAATTTTACACTTGTTCTTTTGCCTCCTTTTACTGTATCTTTGCCCAACTACCTGCAGTGCTTTGGTAATTACTTTAATTTTTTTTTTCTGAACATAAGGTGCAATGCTTTTATTGCAGCCCCATACTTTACATCAAGATTTACAAATGCTCCATCATTACTCCCAGTTCTGTTTTCGCTCAACTCTGCAACTCTGCGCCCATCCAACGTGTTAAACATTTATATTTTAAGATCTCCCCACTTTTAATGTTTCACTAGCTTCCCCCCCTGTTTTTTTCCTCTGGGAGGAAACGTCAAAGTGGGAGCTGAGAGGACAGGGTCGGCCGCCTCTGCCACTCAAACTAGATCGACAGCAGAGAGCCTGCGCAGCCATGCATTTGATTATCTGACCGCCATCTCTCTCCTCTCTGACGTTTCTCACTTTCGCCCTGCTTGGACTCTTTGCAGCTCCAGATCAAGCACACAGTGACAGAGGCCGAGATCCAGAAGCTCAAAAACAAGGTAGGAGACCGAAACCTTTATGGGTTTTGTGCATTAACACATTGAGGTTTGTCAAAGTTATGTTTTTAGGTGTGTGAGAAACACACAAATGCAAGTTTTTCTCATTTTGCACGTTGTTTTTTGTAGGTTATCTCTTTATTTGTTGCTACCAAGCATCAATTTAGCAAAACTGTGGAAACACAACATAGTTCTTTGGGATTCTATTCTCTCCCTTAATGATGAAGCGTACCACTATTTCTGCTTTTGCTACTCAACTGAAGGCTTTAGCCCATGCATGTATGCAAATTGATTTAGGTAATTCTTGAATTAATGAGTTGGCAGCTGAAGTGATTGAATAAAGTGGTGCCTGAAAAGCCTATTAAAGTGTAATGATGCTCCATTTTACCGTTAAAAGTAAAGTGGTGCTATTTGAGCTTTCAGGTCAGATTTTCTTCCAACTTTGTCTCTTTGGTATCATCTCTTGTAACATTCTGCAGATTTTAAAAGGCATTTTCCATAATTTTCATAAGTTTCCCCCTTTTAGCTGCTTTCTCTGCTAAACATATCTGTCTTTACTGTGGGAGGAACTTTGATATCTCGTACTCAAGTTTCCAACTGTTTCATCAACAAAATAATTTCAACAGAGAGACTGTTTTGAGTAAATCATGTAAATAATGCTCTTTCGCCCGCCAACAGTTGGCGTCCGTTGAGAAGGAGAAGCAGCGCTGGGAGAAGGAGAAGAGCCAGCTGAAGGCCAGCATTGAGGAGAACAAGGAGAGGATGCTGAAGCTGGAGAGCTACTGGATCGAGGCGCAGACGCTCTGCCACACCGTCAACGAGCATCTGAAGGAGGCCCAGGCCCAGTACCAGGCTCTGGAGAAGAAATACAACAAGGCCAAGAAACTCATTAAGGACTTCCAGCAGAAGTGAGTGAACACGGAGGAAACTTTGTTTCTAGATTTAAAATGAGCCGTTTACATCATGTTTTCGCATTGAGTGGGAATGTTATATTGTTTTTTTGTATTTACAATTATTTATTTTGAGTAAATCTGACATCTCAAAATTTACGTAAAGTTCCAAAATCTTTGTTTCATCCCTTTAAAACAGTTGAAAGGCTCAAATTTCCAACTTTTCTTATTCATCCATCGTCTTTTAAGAAGATTAACTTGAATAGATTTTGAAATGCAACTTTATGGCATATAGTGAGCTGATATCCATAAAGTACTGAAAGCGTTGCACTAATTGGTGTTTTGTGGAGCAAAGAGACATTAAATCCTGACTCATTGTTCAAGCATTTCCAAGGACGTTGTTTTGTGCTCGGTTATCCGAAACCGTCGTAAAAAAAATTGAAATTGGAGTCTGACAACATGCCGGTTTTTGAAATGGGAAATGGGAGGAATCCAGAAAAAGGAAAGACTTGTCTAAATCTAAGTACATAGTAAGTTTAAAATGCGTATCTCCAGACTTTAAAGCTGCACGGGGAATTCCTAGTTGCATCCCATTTCTGCTGTAAGAACCGGAGCGCGCAGTCCAGTGCACTCAGACCTTCCTGCGCTTCTGTTCCATAATTCTATCGGTCAGTCCCATCAGAACCTCTACTGCTCAGAGCCACTCTGATGGACTCTAATTGGCTCAGCCCCTGCAGGCCAAATGGAAGCAAATTGATGAAACAAAACCCTATATGCTTATCTGTGGCAGAGGAAAGCGCTGCAGAGCAGAACAACAGGAAAGTAAACAGAGGGGGAGAAAGACGCCATTCGCACCTCGTTTGTTTGTTATGTGTGGTTGTGTAATACCTTGCTGTATTGCTAGATGCTGTAAAAGCATAACTTGTAGGTAAAAAATATAACAGCTCCTGTTTTCACATGTTAATACACAGCTATTGGGCGCTCTGCCATTTGCTTCTTGTACTTCCAGAGAGGTGGAGTTCACCCAGAAGGAGGACGCAGAGAGGAGGCGGCTGGAGGAGGCGGAGAAAGCTCACCTGGCTGAGATCCAGGGACTGCAAGTCAGGGTAACAGGACTTATCTCTCATCTCTGTCGAAGAAAACGTCTTAATTTCGACAGAACAAAGCTGTGCGGCATGGAAGTTTGTGTGCATAAATAATCGTTACTGTATGGGTGTAAAAAGGGGTAAAACTGATGGATACATATTCTGTATCAATATGTGTGATCAGGTTACCCACCATGTGATGACATCACAATAATAAATGCATAAATACTCCGGCTATTCCTATTATGTGCGTGTTGTTTCCTCTTTTCCTGCCCTTGTTTTCTGTCTCTTTTATTCTCTCCACGGCTGAATGGACAGTCACCCTGAATGCCCCCTGTCATTACTCTGTACATGGAATCCATGTCCCCACTGTCCTGCTGCGGCGCATTGTAAATAATGAATATTGAGGATTAGGCCGAGAACAAAAACTGTTAATCTGTTCAGTGATTCTAAGCAGTCTGGGGAAAAAAAAGAAAAGTCTGGAATTTATTTAAATTATTTTCAAGTGTTGAATCTGGAAAAATCTTTGCTTTTCCAGATTATTTTTACTCTCCTGTTTTCTAAAAGTTCAGTCCATTCATTCATGTCGTCCATGAAACCATTTCTTTCTGTTGGTTTTGCCCGTTTGTCTATTTTTCCATTTGTCTGCTCATCCTTCCCTTCCTGTGTTTTTTTACACAGAAGTCAAAGATATATCCAGAGTGAAATTTTATAATGACTTCTTGGAAATCTGACTAAAAATAGAAGGAGAAACATTGACATGTTGGTCTTGTGATGTGGAATTCTGGAGGAAAAATTAATTTAAGATAATGTCTGAGCTCAGCTTATCCTCTGCAACCAATTTCAAACCAATAAAACCCTGAGTAACGTTTTATTTCGAAGTTCTGTTTTGACGGGTAAATGCCCGCAGATCATTAACATTGATCGGTGCCTCTCTCCTACAGATTGCAGCATTGGAGTCCGAGTTAATGCAGCTGATGAAGCAGAATGGCATCCAGGTCAACAACAACAACAGCAACAGTTCTGAGAGGCTCAGCGCTCAGCAGCACAGCCCGAGCGGAGCTGCAGCTCAACCTAGAGGTCTTTATGGGAGGGCACTGGTTTCCACTACATTTTACTGCTTTTTCCCACCCTTTGTGCACCACTTCTGTCTTTGAGTGCACAACATAAGCATTTCTAGCTGCTCCAGAGTTCTCAGAATGGTGCTTTGCTGTGAAAGAGCGAGAATTTCTTGCAGTTTTTGTCAGTAGTTCTGGAGGATTTTAGAAAGTATTTTAGATAAATAACAATGGCAAACTTTAAGTTCCTGCATCCTTAAAATGCAGCTTCAGCGTGAGTTTAGCTAGCTAAAAATTATATATAGTAAATTTCTGATGACTATGCATGTCATCCAGAACATGCATAGTTTTGTCAATTGTTGTTAGGTATTCGTCTTCGGTACTCAGACGGCGCACGGCGGGCATTTGGTGTCTAACTTACACCAAACGCGAACACACGTCCAACCCCTGACCCAAATCTCTCTTTAAAACTTCCCGCAAACAATGGTGTAATCCACGTTTAAGCACATCTGTCCGACTTTGTTCTCCTCGAGTCTTTTTAAGCTCCGCTGGCTTTGTTTCAGTGGTTACATCTGTCATAACAGAGTCGGCTCTAAGAAGCGCCACGTCTGATGGTGTTAGAGTGATTGGATCTGAGCCGATACAAACCATGTAGCATTCTGCAGTGTTAAAACAGAGGGCTGATGGACAGAGCCGAAATGTGACAAAAAGAAAAAGACGGCCTCTGTTGCCATGTGTGCTAGCACTTGGGGGATTGGTAGACTAAAGAATAATTTGAAACTTTGTTTGTTTAACAAAGCTGACATGTCTTTTAATAACGTGAAAGTTTTTCGCTTTAACAATGCATCAACCTGAGGGACAGAAACTTTTCATAAGGAAATCATTGTTTTTACTCTGTTTTCTGTTTTTGATTTTACTCTAGAAGTTGACGAAGGATCGTCCCACTCACCCAGCATACAGGCAGGCTGCACAGGAGACGGCATCAGCTTCCAAGAGGGACAGGTTTGTATAAGCAAATGCTGTCATTTGTCTTCATCATTGTCATCTAAACCAGCAGGCGTTTTATCCAACGCCACTTGGAGAAATTATCCACCAAATGGTCCACAGCAACTCAAGCTGCTGAATTGCTGCACGTCTGTGTGCGTCGTGTTTGCTTTAACCTCTGTCCATTCCACTTTGTTCTTTTATTAGAATAATTTCTATGTCTTGCTTTAATGAAGTGTGTGATGCTGTCACAACTTACTGTCCTGCCCAGAAGGATAATAACATCAGCAGTGAGTTTTTTTTGTGTTTTTTTTCTGGATGCTGGCCTCTCATGTGGCTAAAGCTGTCACTTAGCTCGGCTAGAGCAGGAAGGAGTCCAGATTAAGGGAACAAGTGGATATGAAAACTGGCAGGAACACAGAAGCAACGGTGCCTACATAGAGAGAGAGAAAAAAGAGGACAAGAAATTGGACATGGGGGAAAAAAAAGTATGTCAAGAGACTTCTGTCAGAT
Organism: Phalloptychus januarius; assembly: GCA_902982915.1. Lineage (NCBI taxonomy): Eukaryota > Metazoa > Chordata > Actinopteri > Cyprinodontiformes > Poeciliidae > Phalloptychus > Phalloptychus januarius. The sequence continues at coordinate 7,744,151 of CADWAE010000038.1, read as the reverse complement.
TAGTGTGCAGTCCTAGTTGTTTGGATCAGATGGTGCTTATTTACACTTTTCTTTCTACATGTGTTTTTTGTACCAACTATAACTATTTAGCCTTATTTCATTATTCTTAAGTGATCTACTTCTGTCTTTATTGGTGTGCCTTCAGATTTCTGGTAGTTGCTTTGGATCGGCTCGCAGCAATTCAACAGACGGTTCCCCCAGAAAAACACAACATGGTCGGTACATCTACTTGTATACTTCTTTTGGGTGTCCCAATATTTACATTTTTCTTATTTCTATATATATATATGTGTGTGTGTGTGTATGTATATATATATATATATATTTTTTTTTTTTTGCAGGTTGTCAGTCAGTTGGAAAGTCAAGCTTGGAGGAACACCGACAAGCTCCAGACCTTGGGTAAAACAAAGTAGTATTTTCCTATTATCCTTTACTATCGCAGAAAACAAAAGAATAAATCAGATTAGTATTTTAGGGAAAGTCAAAGCAAGTAAAAGTGCAGATAGAAAATCTAATCTAATATTGTTTATTACCTTGTTTCTCTTCCAGTTCCACAGAACCGTCAGCAGATGGCAGTGAGCTGAAACCAAAGGATAAGGTAAGCCAGCTTTCCTCTGTGCTACCGAAATGACACATTGCTTTCAAGCAGCTGTGTAAAAAGAACATTTCAAAACTATTTTTATTTGTGATATTATAAATTTAACAAAAAGAAGCTTCTCTAGTTTTTTTTTTCCAACTACCTTAATCTATATTTTTAAGCCAAAACTACAGCAGCTCTGCACACTTTTGGTGAAAAATGGAAAACTCTTTTTATTTTTGCACTAATGCATTGTTTTATTTCTGTTAAACAGAGCTCACTTACATGGCCCCAGTTCTACTCCTACTCGTATTATATGGTATTGTATAGGATCATGAATTGTTATTTATGTCCATATCCGCTTAAAAAGGGAATAAGATGTTTCTCTGTGGGGTAAATCAGAGACGAATCATTGCAACGAATCATTATCTGCAAACAGAATTAGTTAATATCTCTTTGATTTTACTTGTGATATACATTTTTTTGCAACAAAACGATTTCTATCGGATGTGAATAGCATAATATTAATGAAGGAGATTGCGTTTTGGATCCTGAACAACCTCTGTACTTTTCTGTCTCTCTCTCTCTGAGGATGACCTCGTCCTCAGAGAGACGAGGATGACCTCGTCTGAAGATGAGTGTAAATCAGAAGATAAATCAAAGCAGAACTTATGTGCACATGAGAAGCTTTTAGGTGAAGATTTGACTTGCAGAGCTGAGAGTCTTAGCCCGGGAGATTAGTCTGACTTTTAGCTCAAACACTGCCAAGGCTCAAATAATCCTTCTAAGCTGCTGAAGACAAAATCTTTTATTACATTTGATCATGACAGACTTTGAAATCTGCTCTCAGTTCAGGAGTAATATCAATCCCAGGGTTGAATAAAACCATCTCTGTACATCTTTAGGTTTCGTCTAATGATGTGATGAATAGTTTGCTTTCTCTCCTAAAAACACATATCTTCATGTTTATTTTCAGAACTTTGCGAATATCCGTAGTTCTTGAACTTTTCCGCTTTTTGTAATAGTCCAGTGGCAAACTCAATATATTTTAAATGAATTGTGTGTGATAGATGTACACAAAGTAATGCCAAACTAGGAGTTGGAATGAAAATAAGCACTGGTTTACATCTTTTTTTGTGTGTGTTATACAAACACTTTTTGAGGTGTGTCTCTGTCAGCTTTGCACCTCTACAGACTGACTGTTCTGTCATTTTTTTTTTTAAAAACAAAAAAGTTCAAGCTGAGTCAGACAGGATGAAAGTCTGAAAGCACATTTCAGTTGGATTTAGGTGTAGACTTTGACTGGGCCATTCTATCATGATCATTTTTCTGCAAGAAGGCAAACCTCGTCTCCTTTCCAGCCTCTCACAACCATCTGTTTGTATTTGTAAATGCAAAAGGATAAAAATCCCTACATAAAATAAACTATTTAATGAAAATTAAATGGAGTGTTTAGAAGCATAGTCAAACAATAAAATTATTTTTCTTGTCCTTTGCAATGATGCCATATTTTGTGATGGTCTGTAAAACAAAATAAAATCTACTTTTGTGGTTTATTTGCTGTTGTGACAAACTGGGACGTGAATATTTTAGCAGAGCACTGTAGCGGCACATGTAACTATCAAGCTTAATCCAATCTAATCCCATTTACAATTTGAGTTGTGATTTAGCAGCTGAAATTATTTGTACTTTCAGTTCATTTAGCAACCTTTCATCAGAAGATGACTGCATATCAGCTGATATGCAGTCGTTGTGCTGATATACTCACTTCTCGTTTCCTCTCTTTACTTAAAAAATACACCCAGCTGCCCCCGCTTGATTCGACTATCCACTTACTAACGCTACATCGAGTTACTTTGCATCAATAGCGCTGCACCGAACTGTCAGTGAAGCTAAAGTGCTCCAGTTAATCAGCTAAATTCTGTCTTAAAGCCAGCTGGCTCCCATTGCAAAACTCACTAAGTGCAATTCTGACTATACAGGCGCCAACTGTGGGCGACGACCTGAGCGCCAGCAGCAGCAGCAGCTCGGTGGAGATCAGTGGTCTGCTCGGCGCCACCAGGGCGTCAGGGCGCTCACACACCCCAGTGTTGTCCTCGGATGAGGTAAAAATATACACTAAGAAAATACTCTCTTCCTCTTAGGAGGAAGATTGTTTTTTTTTGTTTTTTTGTTTAGATATTCTTCTATTTTTTCTGTTTAAGCTAACTCATTTCTGCTCTGTTGACAATCCGAGTCGTCTTTTTTTTATTTATTTTTCATCTTACATTTTTTTATGCTGCAATGTTCAGAGTCTGGATATGATAGATGATGAGGTGAGACTGATGCTGCCGGCCTTCAGAGCTCATGTGTTACACAACATGTGTGTTTTGTGTCCATATTGTGCTTGAGCTAATTTTTTCTTCGTGTGTGTTGTTTTGTGTTTCGCCATCATCGGAGAATAAGGATGCATGTTTCAGACAGATTTCCTCTTTAAAGAAATATCATATTTGAAAAATTCATTGTTTCACAGAGCATGACAACAATTAATCAGTCAGTTCACTGCTAATTTAACTACTGTTTATGTCATCTGGATTCATTTGTCATCCTGTTTTGGTTAATGTGTCTTTTTGCTCTGTTTTGCATCTAATGTGCTTCTATGTCGTGTGAAATGTTAGATTTTAGATGAAGCGCAGTCTCTGAAGCAGCACCAGTGGCAGAGCCGCAGCATTACGGACTGGACCTCGCAGCAAGTAGCGCATTGGCTCACAGGCCACAATTTAGAACACCATATCCCAGAATTCACTGCCAAAAACATAGATGGGGAGCAGCTGTTGCAGCTGGATAGTGCTGAACTCAAGGTGACTTTGTGTTTCTGGTCTAAAAGAAAATGTTGACAGGAAAAGTAAATGCATCAATGATATGAGAATAATAAAATATCAAATTAGTTCATGTCCATTTCAGTCCCAAAGCAGTTTTCTTGTGGAAAGAAGCTTACATGCACTCATTATGGATAGGATTATTCTTCAGGTTTGGTGCATTTATTGTAAATTTGTCTAATAGAGACAAGGTCAACATGATACATATGAAGCCTGACAAATATTTTGGTCAATATGCAATTAGCTCTTTTGTTCCCTCTTATCATTTCCACCTCTCTCACAGTGTTTAAGCTCCTCCACATTCTGTGGAATCACAAACGTTTGTGCTGTCACACAGCATGATGCTGCCACTACCATTCTTGACAATTAACACAATGCCTCGACACGACTCATTCAAACCGTTTCTAGTCACCGCAGCAAAATAGCTCCGTGTTTGTCTCATTTGACCACAGATGAGACAAACACGGAAGGCATTTGGTGTGTCTACATAAGCTGCCGCAAATTTTAGTCAAGCCAGATGGTTTCTGTTTTAGAGTAGTTTAGATTTTTTGCTTTGCTTAGGGTCAGTAACCCTCGTGATCCATCGACTTCCAGTTTCTTATAATCTTAAACCAATTTTCCTTCATCTGACAGTGATAGCCAACACAATGCAATAGTGTAAAATTGTACAGATTTGGATTTTTCATCATAACTCTCCTCTTTTTTTTTTTTCTTTTTTTTTTTAATTGATGAACAATGCTAAAAGGTTTCTGCTAAAAGGTTTCTGGAACAGTCTCTCCAAAGCCCCAAAATTAACACTAATAAAAATGTTTAAACCATTTAAACCAAATGTTGGGTCCGTGCCTGGAAACCAACCAGTTTAAATAAGCTCTACTAATTCTCTCAAGAGCAGTAACAGAGTTCTGCCCAAACTTTATTGATGCCACATTTCTTTCGATCGCTGTGCTCTACTGATGAGTTTATAGTAGACAATATATCTATACCCATGTTGGGTGTTTGTGTTTGGAAGCTGCTCAGTGCTTGTAAACAGGACTTCTCCACAAACAGAATTTAAAGAATTATCTTTTGATTAAGCTGTACTAAAATATCTGACAATCTCAGGCTAAAATAAATGAAACAATGTTTTTGTTTGGTTGGCTTTTCCAGACTCTTGGTGTGACTTCTTCCCAGGACCGCACCCTGATCAAGAAAAAAATCAAAGACCTCAAAGTTCTGATGGAGAAGGCGCGGCGCAGCCAGGAGAAAGTGGAGAAAAAACGCGAGAAGATACGGAAGAAAGAGCTGGAGCAGCAGCGGGAAGATGCATGCAAAGAAAGCTCCACGGAGTGAAAAGAACCTGACCTCCTGTTGTCGTACTGTAGCGCCACACGGAGTAGCATCTCGCCGAGCAGAAGGTCAGCAGGTCCCTCGTAGAAACACAGTGGGATGCCTGCTCTGTAGTTCTCAAAGTTGGAGCCCCACAGCTGACCGTCAGAAGGGGCTGAGTGACCCGTTCACCCGGCATACCAAAACTAAAACTAGCTTTTGGTTGGTGGAATCCTGCCCGTCATTTTCCCAGTTTTCTCCCGCCGCCGCCCCGTCCATCCAGTAATTTTACCCCTTTTTGAGGAGTTACTAAGTTCTATTTATTTTGCTGTTCATAGCTGTAAATTGGGTTTTATTTATTCATATCCAGAGTCAATCTTTGACGAAGTTCATCTCATCCTCCTCCCATATCATCACAGACAAAACACATGTTCATGTACAGTTATAGATACAAATACAGATATGTCTAACGTGCCATTTTAATAGACTTGTGAAAACCTAGATGAGCAGAACCTACTGTTTTTGTGAAGCAGGTCAGGTCTGTGAGGTAGATTTCAAAAGGCCGCCCCTCATCTCCGGCCACTGGGTGTCTCCATGATGCTTCCACCCAAGGAAGCAGAACGGAGAGAGAAGAAGATCTATTGGAGAACACTGGAAGTGCAAACACTGAAAATGTTGACATTACACATCGAAAAGCAGCTTGACTGATAAAAGACGTACTGTATTCACCAGACTGGGTTTGTAAGTGATTTTCAGGTACTGTGCAAGCAGTGAATTTGTAACCTAATCTAATCCTCAAGAAGCTCATTTACTGGAACTTCCTGCTCATATGCATAATGTTGCTCCGACTCCACTAATAACCTGCTTTTGACCTCCTTTTGTAAGTCGGTAATAAAGTTAAACCCCGCTGCTGCCTTTAGACATGCTAGAGTAGTTGAATACTTCCTGAGCTCTACCTGCTTCTGTGTGCGTGTCGAAACAAATGCTAAGCTAATTCTCTTATATTCTTTCTTGTTGTTCTTTTTGATAATTCAAATGCAAATATCATGCCTGACACTGTAATGTCACACTGGAAATACACGGTGATCAGAGATGTACCCATTAGACTTGTTGGGCCAATTTCAGATGTCCACTTTTTCTAAAGATTGATGAATAAATGCCAAATTTAGCTGTGTTCAAATCTGAAAACGCAACAGCATTTTAAACAAAGTTTGATAAATCTTTGATAACGTTTGTCACCATAAGGGCTGTTCTGTTATTTTAAAACAGATAGAAAATGGTTACAAAGTTCACATTTTAAGCCATTTAAGCATCAGAATTAGCACAGCAAGCATGTTTTGTACTACAAAAATAGCAGACTTTAACCTTAACTGTGAGATTTACACACACATGCGCACCCACACCAATAAAATATCTCCAAATTCAGAATGTTCAATAACAGAGAACGGATGCTCAAATGGGTAACACAAAGCTGCTTTGCAGTACATTCACCCTTCCTATTACATGCTGGAAGTTTTGCTCTCTCTCACTCCCCTGCAGCATGAACAAATTCTAGAGATGCTGTAGAAAAGTAACTGATTTCTGCAGGATCTAAAAATAATCTACATTTAGATAGATTTGGCTTGAATCCACATATTTCAGTGGTTGACTAAAACTCACCACTAAGTGTTTGAAACTAACAGTAAGTAAATTATTGATGTTTAAGGACTGTAGCTACATGTCAGAGCTAAAAACTCCAACCTTAGTTGCTAAAGTTCTATTTAATTTAGCTTTTTTTTCAATAAATTAAATATTGCCTTTTAGGTAAGTATGTTAAGCTGACTTACTTAAAGTTTTCTTTGTACAATTCAATGTATAATGAGCTCAAAATGATCCTACAATGAAGTTATTACAACCTGGTAACCAGGTAACACAATATATTGTGCATTCCCCGATTGAAAAAAAAGATCTGATTTTTGAGTTTCCGACTGGTCGGAAATTCCTTGTGACCAATCATGTTCTGATTCGGGTCACTAGCCGATCTCTCGGTGCATCTTTATCATCAATGTCTTATCCAATTTTGCATCTGATCCAGCTGAGACCATAACCATTACTTGTTAGATTGTGTTGAATTTATTTAAAATGTTATTTAAGATTATGAAAAGTATGCTTCTTGTTTCCAAGGGAACATTTTGTAGGATTTGCGCCACATGATTGGAGTAAGCCTGTTCTGTTCAAGAAGCCTTACTGACTTGCTGCTAACAGGTTAGGGTCAGGCGTTGTCGCAGCATCACCGGTCATTACTATTTATCCATTCATATATTGTACAAAGGATATATCTGTTGTTTTCTTAACTTATAAATATAAAGAGTTTTATTAATAGCTAATAATGATTTATCCAGAATTGTACGACTACACCCTTTTTCCAAATCATGTATGAATCCTCCCATCAAAACTCAAACGGAAAATGAAAAGTTTATCCAAAGAGAGAAGGATAAACAGTAGTAATTTCCTGTTGTGCTTGTGATTTTCCTCTCTTGCAACCACAGTGCTGCTCCAGCGCTACCGCTAACGAATAATTCCTACGAAATATTTTGTAATCCTCTGTGAATATACAGCAAACCGGACTCTTTTGACTCATTTTTTTTGTATGTACAGTTAGACACTAAAAGCAATATCGTGTAATGGTCCTGCAGAAGCCTTGTTTTATAATGTGTCAGTGTGTTTGCGCAGTTCGTCAGAAGCTTGAGGAGACCCCAGCGGGACTCTGCGGTGCATCTTTTCTGTGTGTTTGACTGAGCTTGCCTGGGCTGACTCATCCCATGTATGGATGAGACCCTGGTGCTCCTGGCAGGCCAAAGAAATGCAGATGGTTCAAGTAATGATCTGTCAGTTTTTGTCTTTTTATGTGCATTCAGAGTGAAAGAACTTTGCCACCAACAGTAAGTCATGCTTTTACCCTTACAAAGGTGCCCTGTTCCTCTTTTGTCTTTGCCTTGCTCTTTGGTTTTTGTTTTTTCTTTTTTGCATTCAGCAGCGTTTGAAAGGGCAGCAACCTGTCACGCTAAATAAAATGTGCAGTCATTGTCCACAGTTTGCCTTGGTTATTTATTTGTTTCTGTTTTAATCATTTAGATTTTCTTTGGACATAAACATTCTTATTAATCATAAATAAGCTATTTGTTAAACATCAGTTTGTATGTGTTGCAGTTAAAAAAATGCCCATTTAAATTTGATGATGGGGCAGAAAATACATGTCATAAACAGGTGTATAAAATATTAATGGATGATGCAAAGACTTGGTGACCACAAGATGTTATTAATTACAGCGGTGCTCTAACAGGTAGCTCTGGATACATTTACCCGTTTATCTGAGCAGGGATAAACAGAGCATGGAGCTTTCACAGTATTACCTTTTTTTAAACATCCTTTACTAATTTTTCTTACTGTAGACATGGGAAATTTTTGGAAAGCAGCCATTTTATTGAACTGTTTTGTGACCTATTATCCGTGTGTCCAGTTATCTTTCACAATTTGAATATTAGCTTTCTGTGTCACATTGGTAAAGGCTTCCGGGCACTGATCAATTTAAGAAGAAATAAAGTATGAATAAACAAAAAACAACAAAAGCTACTTTTGTGTTTTTTGCAGGAATTGTTGGGGGAGCAAAGAACTTCATATGTTTTGGGGGTTTTTTTCTGAATTTTTCCTTTTGATTGAATAAATGTATTCAAAACACATTGTTATCTAGTATGAGAACATTTTAAAAAATGTTGTTGTCAAGATATTTCCAAATTTTTAGCTACAGGGGGCTATATGGGCTCCAGATAGAAATAAAATGCAGATAATTCTTTGCTAAATTATTGATGTCTGACTTTGGTGCTTTTTAATTCTTGATATATCAGTTAAATACTTTCACCAGATAAGATCTCCCCCAGAATATAGTCTGGTTAAAGCAACAAAAAAATATCCTCAAAGTTCCCCAGAGCACCCAACATACTCAGAAAGGTGGTTATTTATACCATGTGACCTTCCACTGAATGACAGACGTCTCAGCTGAACAGCTGTTCTACGGCGAGCAGGCACCGACCTCTACGCTTTCTATTTATGTCTCACTTCAGGAGTCACTATTTTCTCTTTGTGACGACATGCTGCTGCCGCTCGCTTCCCGTCTCTTTCGACTTAATTTCCGTCCTCCTTCCCCAAACAACTCCCATGGCTAGGTTCTAATGGTTGACATGCTTTTTGACTCCCTTATTGCTACTGTTTGTATGACCATTTCCAACCTCATACATGCTTTGTGGACAATAATAGACTCTGACCCTGTTGGTTTGGGAAGACACAGTGGCTTTCTGCAGGATTACATGGAGGATTTGAGCCCCAGACAACTGGCAGTCAAACAGCTAAAGGAGAAGTTCCTGAAGGCCCTGCAGGAAAACAATGCTGAGGACGTCCTGCAGATTCTGAACACTGGCAAACTTGATATTGACACAGTGCTGGAGGTGGAAGATCCCAGCCTGGTATTGGCCTCTTATAAACAGGGTAAGTAAAATTAACATTTTCCTAATTTCCCTCCATAATGATAGTAATGTATTAGTGTAACCACTAGGTGGTACTAAACGCCCACAAACATTAAATCGCTTAAGTAAATATACTAATTAATTATACTAATTAAAACTTTAAATAAGCTTTTTTAATAACTCAAAAAAGCTCTGATGATTTTTTCCAGGATACTGGTTGCCAGGCTACAAGCTGGAGAAATCCTGGGCTATGGGTATCCACGTATGTGTGATGTACAACGCCGTGGAAACAGCGCTGGTCCTCCTCCAGAAAGGTGCGGCCATCAACAGTATGCCCAACGGGAAGACGCCCCTGCATGTGGCCTGCGAGGTCTCCAACAGCGACTGCGTAGCCCTTCTTTTGGCTTACAGGGCAAAGGTCAACAGCTTGTCGCTGAGTGGTCACACTCCTCTGCACTACTGCATCACCAGGGAGTCTGTGGACTGTGCCAGGCAGCTCATCCTCAAAGGTAGAACTGCGAGGATGCATGCGTGTGAACCAGCCTAGGAGTAAATAAAAATGGAGATTCACTGATAAGCATTGCTTACGAAGGTGCAAAGGTCAACACAGCCAGCCACAACAATGAGGAGGACACACCTTTGCACACAGCTGCCAGGTTTGGGGTTCCAGAACTGGTGGCGTTGTTTTTGACCCACGGGGCTTCTGTGAACGCCCTCAACGCTCTCCAGGAGACCCCCTTAATGACTGCAGCCTTTTGGGCTTTTGACTCCAAGGAGCAAGTCTACAGCCAAGATCATCAATTCGTCTGTCGCCTTCTGCTGGACCACGAAGCGGGTGAGGGGTTCTGGACCCATTTAATGTGTGAAAAGCTTCTTTATTTCTTTTCCTTCTTAAAAACATTATCTTTCTGTTGCAGACCCCAACCTGAAGGAAGGGGACAATAAAACAGCTCTCCACATGGCCGCCTGGAACTGTGATCACGTCCTGATCCAGATGCTGCTGGAGGCCGGAGCGGATGCTCGAGCCATGGACATCAATGGATGTGCTCCCATTCAATATGTCCTCAAAGTGACAGGAGTCAGGCCGATGGCCATTCCTGAGGTCTGCTTTCAGCTTCTGCTGAACTACAACGCAGCACGGATCTATCCTCCACAGTTCCACAAGGTACCAAAGTGTGCAGTACTCATGTCCCTTTCATTTTTTTTCTCATTTTGTCACATTTTAGCTTTAAACCTCAATGTGTTTTCTCTGCATTTTATGTCAACAAAGAGTGACGTGAAAGGGAGGGAATTCATGCTTTTCAAACCGTTCACAAAACAGAAACAGGTTGAAATTTGAATGACAAAGGATGAAAACACATTTTAAGGCAATGGATGATGGATAATGTTTTTGACAGGTGCTGCAATCCTGCTATGACTACCCCCAAGTTGTAGAAATTCTGGTGAACTCCTATGAACATTTAAAACCTACAAAAAAGTGGAGAGGAGCTATTCCTGATGACTGCTATGAGGTACACCGGTCCTTCTTTGTTTCACTGAGACTGGAAAAGCCACATACGGCGTCTCCTTCTTAAATGTCACAAATGATGCTTTGACTTTGGGTTTCTTTGTTTTGGCAGCGACATAAAGACTTTTATGACTCGATGTTTGCTGTTTGCACCAACACGCCACGCAGCCTGCTTCATCTCACCAGATGTGCCATCAGAGCCAGTCTGCGAGGGTTTTGTCAGCGAGGAGTCGATCAGTTACCTCTGCCATCGACTATGAAAAAATATTTATTATTAGAACCTGAGGGCATAGTTTACTGATGAAGAGACGTTTTACAATATTTGGCTATGTTCCTGGGACAATGATTTTAGTGAAAGGAGGTATAAATCACATCATGTTTCTGTCTGTATTTATAGATGTAATGACCAATAAGGAAATCAATCCCCTTTCTTCAATTCTTTCACCTTCCTGCTTTAAGGGGCCTGTTTGACTCTTGCCTGCCCTCATTTTTGGTTATTTTTTTCCACACATTTTTCAGCAATGTTCACCAATGTGACTTCAGGCTAAAGTGCTGCAACACGCTGAAGAGGATCCAGTGATACCTAGCAACGCCAGGCTCAATGCGCACTCGCATACTCATGATATTCCTATTTAAGCAGACAATACTCTTGACTGATCACTTCACAATAAGTGTTTGTATTTCCACCAGGCTGCATGCAGCCAGGGACCCAGGCCAGGGTTTTTTTATTTCAGCTTTCTCACCAACAAAACGTCATCTGTTCAACCTCCCACTTCAAAACACATCTAATCCACACCTAAAAATGTTACATGTTAGACATATTTTAATATCAGACAAAGATAAGGCAAGTAAACACAATGATAATGTTGCTGATTAAAGGAAACGATTCAAATCAGCTGGATCCGATGTAAAAATAGAATTTCTTTCCATTGCTAACTCTGACTCCACTTTGTTTAGTTTAATTAACACCCAGGTCTGGTTACTGCTTTACCAGTAAAATAACAAACCACTTCCATAGATCCCATCAGACAGCATGCAGAAAGCTAACTAATCTAGATATAAGTATTTTTTGTTTCGTGAACGAACCAAACTCCTTTACAGAAGTTGTTTATCACCAACAAGGCTTATGCTGTTGTGGACTTTCTACTCGATCATAGGTCACGCCTAATGATAGGCGAGTCTCTGAAACCTTAATCCAGCGCTGATGTGTTTTTGAATCAAGGAACCAAGACGGGTGGAAATTTTGCCAACTTTGCAGACTTGGAAAGTTTTCTTTTGGTTTTGCTATCAGGACAGCCCAGGAGCAAACATGTCTCAGCCTATAAAGCAAACACACTGCAGAGTCAATACGAAAATGTCATGAACTCGCAAGCTTTCTTACTGTATCTGAATCAACTGCAACTTGTAACAGTGTAGCACGAAGGTTTGCGGTACAAAATTAGGCGACATGAAATTTTCTGAAAAGAACTTTAGTGGTCTTCATGCTTATAACAAAGCAGAGATCCAAAAGAAAAGTCTCTTGCAGCTCTCCGTGTGTGCCAGATCAGAGAACATTGTCTGCATGACTGAAGTGTCAGACTTAAAATAAGCCAATGACTGTCAGTCAAACGGACACGCCTTCTAAAACACGCTAAGGGGACAATTGAGTCATTCAGTTGCAGTCAGAAACTTAGGTTAGAAAGATTATACAACAATTTAAATTAAAGATCAAAAGAAAAAAAAGAATTAGGTTTGAAGATTTTGGTGGCTAATCTGATCCATAGTGTCATTCTCAGAGAAACAATCAAGGCTAAAGCAGTGCTTATTTAAAAGGTACTGAAAACCCTTTTAAACCGGGATGTGACCGGTGTCACTGGCCACATCCCCACAGGAAATTGAGAAAATCGACACCTTCAAAAGAATGCTGCAAATTGCGGCTACCCTCATGGATAAGCAGAGAAAGGTTTCATGGTCAGACAGGAGGAAGAACCAGTTACATGTGGAGAAGCCACACACAGACACTCACACACAGTTATTTGTGGAGAAATATGTTTTGAGGAGTCAAGCTGAGGCTTTGAGATGTAATAGTGTGGCAACTCTCAAGCATGCTGGTGGGAGCATCATGGTGAGGGCTTGGGATTTATTTTTTTTTTTGCTGCTAGAACAACTGGTGTCTTGTGCTTTCTCTAAATTGTTCAGCAGTATTGTAACCCAAAATGCACATTTAGAATCTGGAATCTTTCTTAGAATTGGGATGTCTACTTTGTTTTTCTGAGTCCGTTCCATAAACAAAATATGAAAAAAATAAATAATACCAATTGTTTTTTTTTTATTGTATCATCTTTTCACACTGTATAAAGAACTGTTCAAATGTACCATTGAAAGCCCAGAAATGATGGCATTCATGTCCAGAGTGTATTCAAACTTCTGGATCGACCTGTTGAAGACGTGCAAGAAAGAGATTTATGGTCATGCTCCTTTATCTGCACATCTTACAATTATCCAGTTTTAGTAGTGCAGTGATGTGCATTGAGAATGCTAAAACGGAGTGGAGACGGGCAAACAAAAAGGTGACAAAACCTCAGCACACGATCACCAGGCGTGCTACTGAAGCTGTCTGACAGAGCTGAACAGTGTGTTCCCAGCGCCTACTGGCAGCTGGCCATCAAAAGCCACTGGACTGTGTCTGCTACGGCGACGGACCAAAGTTTCTAAAACAAGACAGAAGAGAAAGAGGAGGAGGGAGACAACAGTTTAGCAGAATCATTACAGAGGCACACAGAGCTGTTTACACATCAGAAACACTTTATTGCTGATTTTTTCTTTTTTTTTCCTTTTTTGATTTTCAAGTTACAACAGAGTTTTAGTTTCATGCAGGTTACACATTAGTGTGATGTCCGGTGGCGGCGAAATTGAAGATCAAAGACTATTTTGAAAGCTGCAAAAATAAAAATTAAACAAAATGAAGTAATGGGAAGTGACATGAGTTGGGTTTTTTGTACTCCAGTCACTGGTCAGCTTTGAGTCTAATCACACACTGAGCTTTGTGGCAACACTTGGCCTTTAAGTCATCCTTGTAAAAACTGAATATTAGACGACCAATACAGTAAAACTAGAAGCTTTAAACGAAGTGAAGACAGACTGGTAGATGATTGGGACCAGTAGCATATATCCCAGTGTGAAAGGTCATATCAGATCATTATGGAATTCCTCTTTTAGTTGTCAAACCAACAAAATGTGTGTGTGTGTGAGAGAGAGAGATCCCGTCAGTTACAGTTAACAAAGTGATGACTCACAGTGTGTTCAGTAACACACTGTGTAGTTTTCTGTTATGAATCATTTAACATTTTAACAAAGACCTTTGAGCTTTTAAAATGTATTTCAACAAACAACTTGCTTCCAAAAAAAAGTTAGGAGTTGTAAAGTCATCTACCAATTACTGAATACAAAAGGATGTTTTCACAATGCCAAACTATTTATGCCCATTAAAATCGTTCCGCAGTTTTTTCCCCATCTTTATTAATACTTGCATGTATTTCATTTGGTTTTTATGTACCAGAACACACATAATTGTGGGTGGAAGAAAAAATGATGCATGACTTTCACGATTTCTTTTGCAATTTAAAAATCTGGCAATTGTGAAGTGCATCTTTGATGATTATGTGTGGATTTTTGGACATTATGCAACGACAAAAAAAAGTGTGGAGGAAAACTAACACTGCACAGAGCCATGAACAAACCATCTATCTACTGTAAAATGTGGCAGTGGCAGCATCATGGTGTGGGCAGGAGTCTTCAGCAAAGACAGAGAAGTGGGACTGAACAGGCACACAGGAAACCTTGAAAGCAAACTGTTAAACGCTTCAGATTTGAGAGAGTGGATCACCTTTCTGAAGGACTAAACATGCAGCCAGCAGTGAAAAGGACTGACTCAAGTCAAAGAATTTTCACTTTGTAATGACCCAGTCAAAGCCTCAAAAATATTGGGTGTTAAGGCAGCAAATGTTTTCAGTCTTTTTACCACAAGCATGCATTATTATTATATCTGTAAAATGGCAGCCATTTGTCTGTCTGAAACAAAATGTTTTCTAGAAAACATGCGCTTGGCAACGTCTTATCAAGCTCACTTCAGCACTGATGCAGTCCAGCATCAAGTCTGTTTTAATGTTTTAACAAAACGTGTCACTGGCATAAAAAAAGAAAGAAAAAGAAGCGAGCGTTTGCATGAAGTTTAATTGCCTTGTCTTCTGTATTCTTTGCATTACATTCCTGCACAGCATTTCAAAATGGAAAATGGATGACAAAACTCACGCATCATTACAAAACACTCGGGTGATAACATAGAAGTAAAAAAACAAAAAAAAAAAACAAACAGCAATATGCTGAAACCTGTTGTGTAAGTTTTGGCAGTTATTTTTAGGAGATTCTGAAAAAGACAAACATTTGTTTAGTTCAGACCAACGTGAACCTGGCAGCTGCTGCAGCCGAAACTTTAAAGCTCAGCATGCGACGACTCGAAGCTACAGTAAGAAGTTTGTAATTTTCTAGCTAAAAACAATCTGATTTCGTACTGCGACTAAATTGCTTTTAAAATCACTAAAAAATGTTCTTAGTAGCAGAATTTGAGTGAATTAAGCAACATGGAGGGTTAAGAACAGACTTTGCTCCCTTTGTGTTACTCCACTCATCACATTTGACCTGAGTAATCCCACGCTGGCTAGTTTCAGCTGGGCTTTCCCAGACACAAACACCTTATGTAGGATTAGTAACCGAGGATCGCGGATCAGTCTCCGATTTGAGAAATAATTACAGCTCGGTCATGTTCACGCGTGCACCTTAGTTATAAGATGTTAAGAGAAACATTAAAAGGAGTGAAGTTTCCTCTGGAAATCATGCTGAGATTTTTTCCTACTAACACTGAAGTATAACATCTGGAAGATCAGTGGATGAGGCAGTCCGTGAATGAGGAATCTGGAGCAATGACCGCATGTGACAGGAAAGGTTACAGTGGGAATACTTGTGCACATAATTCTCCTAAAGTTCCTTAGTGTTTGCCTGTGAAGACACTTTTCAGGTTTAACGCTTGTATCTACCAACTGAGGCATAAAACCTCCTAGTTTTTTTTTCTTTTTCATCTTCCATTAGCAGCACAAACACACTTATAAGTGGTAAATTAGGTTTCTTTCGTGAGGTTAAGCTGGTCTGAAATGTGTTTTTATGTTTACCATATTTTCTTGAAAGAAACATTTCTCGTCACAGCTCTCCTGAGGCTTTTTTTGTCTGGGAGAAGATCCCACATTTCATACAGAGAAGTCCAAGTTCAGTCACATGATAGCTTCATCGTTTCCTCACCGGGTTCCGTAACTTTGCTTTTTTTCTTTTGTTTGTTTTCACACTTTCATTCAAACAGTTCCAGAGTCTCTCCTGCTTCCTCTTGGGTCCTCACTCACTGGGTCCTCTCATACTTGCCCAGTTTCTTTGGATCCTTGCTGGGCATGCACCAGTCGTCTGCCTCTATGCTGGCCTGATAGTGCCGCAGGGCTGACTTGTTGAAAACGGGAAGCCTCTCCACTGACTCAGAGGACAAGGCCTAGTTACAAATGTCAGAAAATAAATAATTACTTTCTGGATCCTATTTCAGAATAACAATGACATCCTGGTTACTTCCTAATTTGCTTTGGAGTCTGATTATTTTTAGATATCCATGCATTTTCTTGTAGCACTTTTATTTTAGTTTTTGTTTAGTTTGCACAGTTAAAATACAGACCAAAGACATTAAGGAAAAAAATAATAATAATGACATTCATCAGATGCAAATCGACTTTGTGCCTTGGTAATTTATTTAAGTACGTTTATAGCTTCAAAAGTATTAAACTGTAAACTGATCTGTTCTCACCTTTAAATATATGACAGCTGAAGTGCCGTAGCCCTCCATGGAGTAGAGCTGCAAGTCTCCCTGGAAGTACTTAGCATAAAGGCGAGAGATGGGAAGACCATAACCAAAACCAGCCTGAAGGTAGGAAGGAAACAAAAAAAAAAACAACAAGGTAACTCTTAATAATGTGGCCTGTGCAGATTAAGACGATTTACTCCAACATTACATTTATAAACGACACTCTAAAGGTTTCCCAAGACAAAACCTCCTTACTTACTCATCTGATTACAGCTACATGTGGCTGACTGCATTCCTTCGCTGTGTAACTTTGTAACTATGTTTGATTATGTAAAACTATGTCTATCTCACAGAGCGCTGCGTATCACTTTACTTTTATTCTGAACTTAAAATTAAAGCAAGACTTCTCAAAAACAAAATAGTTGAAGAAAATTACACTTGAATTTTAAGATTGTAAAAAAAAAAAATTGTTAAAAAGCAAGAAAAGCACATTTAATCTTACCAGCGGAGCGTTTCGAGACATGTCTACATGGACGGGGCTGGGAGCCGTGGTGTACATGTAGCTGAAAAGACGTTCAATCTTCCTCAAGGGGACTCCGCCACCTTTATCCGACATCTGACATACAGGGACATGAAATGTTTCCATTTGGAACCATATTTTGCACACAAAATAGTCTGTGTGAGCAGCACTAGTGTAATAACTAGCTTTTCACCTTGATGGTAAGGTCCTCAATGCCCAGTGAAACGCGGACTTTAATCGGGGGCAACGACGGGCTCGTCTCGTGTGTCTCCACTGTGGCTCTCATGGCGTTCTGAAGGAGGAAAATGATGAGGAACTACAAAAAACTCAGAGGAGAGTTTTTCTGTAGTTCAAGATGATGTACCTTGAAGAGTTCAAACAGCATGTGGTAGAGATGCGAAGGAACATATACGATGTGGATGGGCTGGCCAGGGCTTTTAGCTGTGAGACAATTCATAGCATGCAGAATTACATAGAGAACGAATGCATATTTAACTACTTATTTAATCTTGTACTGTGTGATGTGTTTAAACATGTTAACATTTAGTCAAAATGCAGTCTAATTCATTCACCTACAATTCAAACAAATAGTCAAATTCAAATTCCACACAGTTTAATTGCATCCAATTATAACAATGATTCAGATTTAGTAGATGGATAAATTACAGATAACAAATCTCCTTGGAAACCAGCACTCGCATAAGCATTATTGAATTGTTTTCTCCCCCCCACTTTCTAAATTACACAATTCAGGCGTAACATTATGACCACGTGCTTATCATGCGTCAGTCCCTCTATTCCTGCCAAAACAGCCTTGTTTTGTCGAGGGACATGGACTCCACTAGAACTCTGAATGCGTTCTGTGCTGTTCGTTCCTTTTTTGGAACATTTCACAAACCACTGACCACTGAAGACCAGCGACAAATCCACCACTTCCTACTTTTGACATAAACTTTAAGGCTAGCATGTTCCCTTGCTGCCAAATGCATCCCACTCACCAACAGATACAACAACAAGGAGATAATGTTATTATTCAAATCGTATGTCAGTGGACACAGCGTTATGCTTAATTAGTGTATGTTAAAATACTAGAATGTTTTTCTGCTGGGGGCTCTTTTGCATCAAGTGTTGCAAGTTGGAAGGGACATGCATGGTATGTAGGCCTTGCAAAGCATAAACAAGAGCAGACTCTTACTTTGTCACAAGTTAGGTATGTTGAAACCTAACAGTCCTAGACAGGATTGCATAAACCTAATTTTTTTAGTACTACTTGTTCTGCTGGGATAAAATAGGATTTGTAGCACAAATGATAGAATATGTCAAATCAAACATATTTAAAATGCTAGAATGTGCTGTTTTGCAGCAGGACACTGATATTTAAAACTAATGTAAGTTTTTCAATAGTAATCCTAATAAAACATAAATCATTCTAAGAGTCTCTGTGTGGTTCAAAGGGAGTTCATTTAGACGCTGACTAGTGGTTTTTGTCAGAGTCAGCTGACAGGAAACAGACATCCTGACACTCGGTAACAAAAAAAAGAGGAGAACCTGCTGACTGCAAAAGACAGAAAAAATTAACGCTTTGATACAGAGAGAGGGAAAGAGAGAGACAGTGAGGCCTGCATGCTAAAAATAGAAAGAATGTAATGCATTTGACTTACAGTTTACCTCCTTTATCTCCATGTCAGGAGAGGTGAGGTAATACTGCTCACACAGCATCTTGGAGGTCTCATAGGCATCTGCAAAGTGACACAACACCAAACCTTGTCACTGCTTTACCAGAATTTCAAATAACCAAAAACATGGCAACCTGAGCTAAACGGTGAGCATTTGATCCCCTTTTATTTTGTGTGTCCCATGGACGTCATGATGACCAGTTCCCACCACATACACCATGATAACACTACTTCCTGCTAAAGTATGTACTCTCACATAGTATATAATAAGGTCAAACAAGGGGTGGTGAAAACAGACTGTTTGTGTATACAGATCATTTATTACCTTTTACGACCTCCACCACGTCACAGCTGGGGTCGATGCTGCCGATATGTTTGGGATGGGCTGGATTTACGCTGCCATCAAAGATTAATGCTACGGGAAACATGAAACAAACATGTTTAAGAGGTGAGAGGTGCATGTGAGGGAATTAAAGTCGATATGCACTGTGAACTTTTTCACATTTTGCCACATTATAACTACAGACTTCAACGCGTGTAATTGGGATGTTATGCAACAAACTAGATGCAACACTTGTGAAATGAAAGAAATAGGATATGTTTTTTTTTAAAACACTGGAAAGTGTGGAGTGCATTTGTGTTCAGAGCTGACACTGATGCTCTAGTCCAGTCTAGGCCGATCCGTTACAGGTGAATCGGTTTGCAAAATTTCCATTATACTAAATCTCAGTGCATAGCAACATCGATGTGTTAAAGCATTGTGGATGCAAATTTTCATGTCAACAATATGTTTGGTTTTTTTGATAGACTTTTATTGTACTTTATGGTCACTTTTGAAATATGATTTTATTGGCTAAAAGGCTAAAGCTCATGAAGAACGGCTAAATTAAATGCATAAAACATAATATGGTAACAACTTATCTTGATTTAAAAGGCCCCATCATTGACATGAGTTGCTACTTGCTACGTGAGGATCTGTGTTGACTAACTCACAGTTACATTACAGAGTGCAATACTGACTGTGCTGGTTCATGAGCATGCGTGTGGAGATGCGGCTCATGTAGAAGCGGTCCAGGAAGTACTGGACGTTCTGGTTGGTGACGGGGTCCACGCCGAACGCCTCCTTGAACTCCAACACACCCTGAGCCATGGTGGGTACCACGTTGTTGTGCCGGTTCCGGATGTTCACTAGAGTCTGTGAGAAGCTGCAGGTAAGAGAGAACAAAAAGTTAATAACTGAGGGTACATGCTTCGTTGTGCTCGGCTCATCAGAAATATTTGTTTTATTGATGTTGACACGCCAAACTGAGCCAATCACGTATTTGTTTTCATTCGAAACTTGTTAGTTAAATAATAGTTAGAAACCTTTTAAGGTTATGATTAAGGACCCTTACAGCCTCAACTGCCTGTCATCGAATTCATTCACTTCCCAGGGTTCCTAAACATTTTCATGTCATGTCATGTCAAAATTCCACATGAATGTGATTTCTCCAACTTGAAATTATTCATTATGAAGGTAGATGTTCCCATCTAGTGATGGGCATTTACAGTACAGCTTATCTTTACTGTGACCCAAAAAATGTAAAAGTATTGATGGGGATTATTTTTACTATTTTCGACTTTTGGCTCCATAAGAGCAGAAATAAATAAAAAAAATATAATTAATTACAATGTTTGTGAGTTTTTGTACTTCTTGTCCCTAAGTAGCCTATTAAATAATTATAATGCTTTGTTTTTTTTATGTTTTGATATTTTAGGGGCAGTTTTTACCTTATAAGTTAAAAATAAGCAGTAGTTTTCCAACTTTTTTATTAATATCTTTTTCTTTCCACATTATCTTTTCTTGTTAAACCCTCAGTTTTGACTCATTGAAAGGAAACATACCTAAAGTAGGAAATTAAAATGATATGTTATTGATCTGTTAGTAACTTTTATATAAAAGCCTAAAAAACAGTATGACAGACAGCAATTGCAAAATTTGTGTGACAGCAGTCTTGTAGTCGTACATACTATTATTATTATTGTGATAATAGGTGATGGGAAATATTGTTATAAACTCTTGCGTTTGTATAATTTACCAGAGGTTTGTAATTAAACTATCTGATGACAAAAGAAAACCTAAACTACAATCACAAACACATAGTGAGATGTCTAATATAATGGCTTACTTTTTTAGGACGTTCTTTTCATCTGGATCTTTTTCTAAAAAGTCAACAAGCTCCATCAAACTCTGTGAATACCTGTAAGACGCAAAAGGAAAGAAAAAACAACATCAATGCAGGCTGACATTTTATGAACAGGAACGACAAACAAAACAGAAGAAGAATATCTAATCTTCTTCAAAACTTTGTACATCACACTGAATGGACTTTGCCATTTCCTCATTAACAATAACTGCATGTCATGTGCAGGACTTCTTGTGCAGGCCAGGAAAACAAGGGGGCCTAAGTGCTGAGCTCACACTCTCTTACTCTCTGTCAGTGCAAAAAAAAAAAAAAAAAATCTGGGTGAGAGGTGACTCGCTGTGTCACTGCATGAGCTTTCTATGTACCGAGCCTGTCCCTCAAGTCACCTTCAGATTGTAAAAATATGTATTCATGACCATGTGAACAGGCAGATATCTGTGCTGGAATGGACACAAGTGTAACATGAAACATCCAGGTATTTTGGCTTTAAAGAGAAGCCGCTGAGCTCTATAGTTATGCAGAAACAGCAAAACTCGACAGAGCATTTCAATGTTTGTATCTGTGACTCTTATGCTGTTATGTAAACAGTAAAAACCTGGAGTTAGGATACATGTGTGGAGAGCTGCCCCCTGGCCAGCGCTTCATGGCGTCAAGTACTGGCACAAACAGTACCCATTTTACTTGTTCCACAGTAAGACTGATTGTCTGCAAATAGAGAATGCTGAGTTGGAAACCAGCGACAAGCAACTTTTTTTTACACAGAACTTTCACAAAACATGCAACATAAACAATGGATTTTAAACATAATTAACATAATTCCACTATTTATGATAAAGTTGCTAAAATCCCTTGCACACACAAATTGGCTTACAAAACATCCCCAGACACATGCGGGGATGATCACCTGTTGCTGGAAACTATTACTTTCAGGCATTTCTGGGCCAAACAGCCTCAAACCAAACACTGAAACAAAATGTCATTATGATCATTTTTGCTACTCATGAGTAGCAAAATAATATTCATTTAAAAATCAATTCTGTGTCCAAAGCAAAACAAAGGAATGTAACAAAGTTCATTTAAAGGCAAGATTCAAATTTCAAGACTTTAGCACATGCTCTACCATAGCATAGCTTTTAGACTGATCAGGATTTAAATATGGAAAAAAACTGCCATGAATGGACGGATGGATGAGTAATGGACAAATGGACGGTGGATTAAAAAAAGTACGGCTAGATACTGGAGATCTTCAAAAGAATTTCATCATTACAATTTTTTTCATATGCTGTTATTTCACTTTTATCTAAACCAAGAAAATATTTACATTGAATTACATTTACAGACACCCAGAATAACAATCAGTACATAGGAAAACAACTCATCTATCAATATTTAATAGATTTGCTACAGTTTGAATGTAACCTAATCTTCATGTCTAATTAAAGTGAACATCATTACAGATAACGATGGTAAAAGGTTTGTTACTTTGAAAGGATTAAATACAAGGAAGATTTTCTGTATGGTGTAATCATAAGAGGAAAGTTCTGCAATCCCCCCATTTGCATGAACTTAGAATAATGGGAAAAACTAACTCCTGAGGTTTGGCGACATGTTTTCTGCTCAACACAGTGAATCTAAAAGAAGCCCAGGTATCCTACCAGCTTGTCAGGAGCTTTACAGATGGAGTGCCAAGAAGCTTGTCAGGGAGGTAATCAATTTCTTTCATGATGTTGGCCAGTCTGACTGGAAGCTCCTGTCGCAGGAACACAAAGGAGGTCTTCTCACACGCATTAGCAGAGCCTGCGGCCACATGAGCGAAATCAACAACAATTACAACAACATTACAACAAAGCAGGAAAATAAGCAAATGGTACAGAAAACTCCTAAACGATGCACTTGCACAAATTATGCTTGTACAAATGATCTGGAAGTCTCCTAGACAATAATGCAGTCTGCAGTTCTCTGGGCCTGACCTGTACTTTGCTAAATTCTACAATAAGTAACGCCAGTCGCATTATAACAGTGTAAATGTGCGATATACACATGGAACATATGTACATCAACTAGCAGCACCTACCGAAGTCAATAAACTGCTTCATGGATAATGGGGAAGGAGAAAACTTGGAAAACCTCTCCACTTGTTTCGGTATCCCAGCTAACGAGCCGTTTTTCAACAAAAACTGGGCGAACCTCATTTTTTCTCCCCTTCAGTAGACCCCAAATGCTAGCAGCGTCGAGCCGTCCTTTCTGACTCCAGCACAATTCAACGGTTCTTTTTAGCTAACAGGGCAATAACCAGTAAAATCCTTCATTTCATCCTTCATAGGCCTCCTTATGAGTTCATCGAGAGGGTTTTTCTCTGGCAGTGTCCTTCCATATTTGCGCCCTTTGAATTCAACTTCTAGCGCTGAGCAGGGGGGGTATGTTGTTGTCTGCAAGGGGAAGACGTAAGACTGACGTCGAAACCAACCAATCAGCGCTTAGATTTTCTTCATTCTGGGCGGAACTTAGCGGCCATTGGCTGGAACCGAACTGGATGAGCTGTACAATGGCAGACCTCTTTATGATAGCATCACCTACCGACCAGTTATCAAAAATCCCTGTGTTTACAGTTTTGAGCCATCTTTTTTTGTAGCATCAAAGGGATTTTTCTGGCTGCACCCGGAGTTCAAATGAAATAATAAATTGGAAGCAGCCTGGGCTGTAATTAAGTAGACTGTTACATTATGCAAAGCCTTATCTCAAGTTTTCTTTTCTATATCACAAGGCATATTTTTAAAGCACTGCATGACTAATACTTTCCTCTGATATAATTCTTATGGGATGCAAACAGTCTGTACGTATAAAGCAGTTTTGTTTAACACATTAGGCCATTATAAAGTTAGATCTTTTGCATATGGCCGCATGTCAGATCATATCTTTTGATAAGGTTTATTTATTTCTGTAATTCAATTCAAAAAGACAATTATATGGACTCATTACATACAGAAGGATAAATAATCAGTTTCTGACATACCCAAAAATCTGTTTTTCAGAAAATTATACCAATGAAAACTATTTTAAATACATGTTGTGTCATGGCTATAGCCAGTATAGACATAGTGAAGACTACTGAGTTGATTGTGCGGGGAAGAATCATTGACCCCCTCAAAGCCACAAAGTCCATTGTAAAACAAGTAAACTGTTTACAGAGTGACACACCTATGCATATTGACAGTTGAGTAACAGGAAAAAAATGTGTTGAAGAAATTTGCACAAGGAACAGAGTTATCTTCAATTTTGAGAGGATTGTGACACAAAGTCCACTCCTAGAGTTGGGGGATATTCAGAAGCAGCAGCAGGAGTCACAACATAAAGAAGATCCAGAAAATATATATTTAATCCAAAAAAGAGGTGAGAACTCTATTTTTTTTTAGAAAACCTGATTGATCTGTATGACTTTTTACAATGAAAGCCAATCTGAAAAATAAGATGCACCAAAATAGAGAAAATTGTTTTTCAAAGTGTGTTCGTTCTGGTCAGGACATTTCAAAAACGGGACACCAAAAAACAAACAAACAAGGTCTTGCCAACAAAACATTGCATTTGCAAGAGCTCCCTCTAACACGTTTTGTGTCATATTTATTATTTTAAGTAAGTAAATAAATAAAACAGCTCAGTCTGCATCTTCCCAGTGTTGTAATGGCTCTTCTTCAGGCGGCCTCAAGATGGCGGCGTTGCTAATGACAGCACCTCCCCAAGATTATGAGGAGGAGGGATTTCCTCTCTTCCTCTTCAACATCACTCCCCTCTTCGCTCCTTCCCGAGGATGTATCGGCGTTCCGTGCACCTGCTTCCAGCCTCGTTTCAGTACAATAACCAATTTTAACTTACGCGTTTACTGAGACCCAAACGAAACATCCTCTGGTATCAGAGAGGCCTTGATACAAAGAGGCTGGAAGCAACCTAACAGAGGATGTGTTGATTTTTTTTATTTATTTTTTTAAAATCGAGATACAGCAGTGAGACAGCATCTTTGCCGGTGACACATCATTAGCCCTACAAGTGGATAAGGTATGACACCATAATGTGGCCGTATACGCGACATATTGAAGCTTTTTGTTTATCATCTTTAGCGTTGGGATTTTTTTGTTGACGTCACTGTAAATGCTCTCATATTTACAGGTTTGTGCGAATATGCACTAATTTCTAGCTAACAGCGTTCAGTGACAAAGCACACAAATGGTTTCATATTCTTTCATATTGTCTCAGTGTATTGTGTAATTCATAATACTATGGGGTAGCAAATATAGTTACATTTATGCCAACGTTCTTTGATACATTTCTACTTATTTATATTAAATGTTTTTGCATTGAGCTCCCAATTGACCTTTCTGGTCTGTTTTTGACATTAAGATGAGGTTATGGTCACACTTGATGCATCCTCATGGACTAAGCTCTGTTTAAATATTTGGATTGATGTTTTTTATCGTTTTGATACATTTTAATCAACCCTCTCAGTTTTCTGGGGGGTTGTAAGGAAATGTGTCTGACACACCCAGCTGTGAAGAGTTACACTTGAACTCTTCTTCTATGGTGTGTCATTTATTAGGGGGCGACATGTAAAAGCAACTGCGTACTGTTTCAGTGTCATTTGTGGTTCATCGATCTTCAAAGCCCTCCAGGACACGATGTCGGACAAAAGTGACCTGAAGGCAGAGCTGGAGCGCAAAAAGCAGCGTCTCGCCCAGATCAGGGAGGAGAAGAAAAGAAAGGAGGAGGAGAGGAAGAAGAAAGAGGTAAAGAAAATAGTACATGAGTTTGTTTTGCTTTTTGTCAGGCTGGAGCAACATGAAAATGTGCTCCAGCCTGGAGGGGAAGTTGTGAAAAATGTATGCCGTAAATCTTTTAAAAAAACCTCTGAGTTTGCTCCGATGTGCTTCCCTGGGTGGAGAAGTCAGACAGCCAGCAGAAAACAGAGCTGACGCCAGAAGATTCAGACTTGGACCGCAAGCGCAGGGAGACCGAGGCCCTGCTACAGAGCATTGGTATCTCCCCTGAGCCTCCGCTAGGTACATCATACTCTGTTTTATACACAAAACATTCATAACCAATCCATCAATTTTAATTAAGTTCTAATGAAAAATTTAAATGCACAGGTCTGTACTTATGTTGTATTGTTCAGCCAGTGTCTGTTAAAAATGAGGCTTTGAATCCTCCTAGAAGTGGAAAAAGTGCTGTTCTCTAGTGGTCCAGGACTGTAACACCTTAAATGCCTCTAAAGTGGGTCATTATTATTATTATTATTATTATTATTTTAATTCTATTTATAAGTCGTGTAAAACAAAACATTAATGAGAAACAAAGCATAAATCCTGCACTGCATCTGGGCCACTGTTCACAGTATTTGTGCTTTGTCTTATACAAGCTTTAAAAATTAGACGGTTCTTGTTGCCTTTTCCTTTAGTTCCTACACCCGTGTCCCCCTCTAAATCGGTGAGCACTCCCAGTGAGACGGGAAGCCAGGATTCGGCTGAGGGAGGGGCAGCAGGCAGGTAGGCAAACGTTTCTACCCAGAGTTCAAAGTCAGATGTTCTTTATTTTTAGTCATTTTAAAAATAAAGATAAAAGTATAATGAATGCATTTTTGATGCTTATGTAAGAGAAAGGAGACTTAAGCACAGATTTTTGAAGTGTGAAGGCTTTATAAAATGCATTTTATCTAAAAATGGCAATCATTTAATGAGGTCTTGATGGTTCACAGAAATATTCTGTTTTTTTTCTTCTTGATATTGGCACTACAGATTTAGGTAAGGATGGTTCCACCGACGGTGAGGTTTCTTCATTGTGTATAAATGTGATATTGGTGTCTTTTTCTGTTGTCACAGTCCGGTACTTTGTGTTCTGGTGACCACTGTCTAGTCTTTGGTTTACACACATCTAAGAAGTTTGCTTATGTGGAAAGTCTCAAAACCCTTAAAAAGAGAAGTTATAGAGACAGACTAGCCCCACAAAACTGTTCATTACCAAAACACTGTGTCTATATGAGAAAACAACATTTAAGCCAAGTTTTAAAAAGTAATCCTTGCTTTTATTGTGCCTCATTGGGCTTGAGTGTTTTTTTTCGTATAAAGGCAACAAAAATTCAGTGAGATATGATTTAAAATTGCGTGTCATTTATCCTCCAGCCACCACAGGATGTTATGTATGTTAATTGCAGAGAAGTGGTGCAGTCGGTAATCCTAACGTCAGAGTGTTCTGGTGAAAAAAAAAAACCGTGTGGTCATCAAATGCTCTCCATTTGCTGATTCTGAGGTCGATGTGTGAGTGACGCCTTCGGGATCATTAGTGATTCATTGTTCGGTGTGGCCAGCAGTGGCGTTGGGGGATGAAGAAGTGGAGAAAGTCAAACTTAAGTTTCCAGGAGAACAGAATGCTCTTTTGCCAAGTTATTCATTCATGTTAGTTGTTATCAATTTGGTGAACTGAAGACAACTTCCCCCCTCCAATTCCACCTTGGATGACGAAGTGCCAATTTGAGCTTCTCCATTTGTGGTTGTGTATGTGTGTGTGTGTGTGTGTGTGTCCTTCATAGGTCAGGTTTCTCTAAAAACAAGCCCCAAGCACAGAGCTCAAGGTAAGCATTTCCATGTCAAACCCAGGAAACCCCTTCCTTAACTTTCTGTGGCTGAGGTCCAACTCAGAACAGAAAGGCTTCCACAGTGTTGTCCTTCGACTTGATTTAAAAGACCAAAAGAGTGCTGTGTCCCGCCCTTCTCCTCCCCGCTTCTCTCCTGTCCTGTCTTAAGCCCTGCTGTCGCCTCTGATAGCGGCTCGAAACATCTCCTCTCACATGAGATGAGCTGCAGAGGTCATTTCAGTTTCCGCAGAGGTGACAGTGTTGCTTAAAATGTCTTATGTGCCCACTGTAAAACAGCCAGCCTGTCAAGACAAAGAAATCCCTTGCCACTCTTTGTTTCAGAGCTGTGTGATACATGCTGACACGTGTGATGGGTCTGTTTTCTGTTCAGAAATGTATCATCAGGAGGTCTGGTGTGTTGTCCTTTTACAGCCGGCGTGTTTCAGCTGAGAAAAGCTTTTATTTTCCCATAACTGATTGATTCCTACCTGCCAACGCAGCAAAGGAATGCAGCCACTGAGCTCAGCACTTTTCCTCACTGTTTGTCAAATTCATTGATTGTGCAGGGCCTTTTCAATGCCTTATTTAGCTCTTAATTGTTTGTCCATGCCAGATCAATTTACTCTATTACAGCCAGTGCCTTGCAAAATTTTTCATAACCCTTTAACTTTTTTACATTTTCAAGTTGCTGCTGCAAAACTTAATGCATTTTTTAGGGGATTTTATTTGCCAGACCAGGGATCTGTGATCTGCAGCTCTGGAGCCATAGGTAGCTCTTTGGACTTTCCACAATGCCTCTTTAAAATCTTAGCTAAATATTATAATGAACTAAGTAATATTTTAAAATATTGATATGTAGGACATGCTTCTGCAAGGTGCTGGCCATCTTTGCTTTTGCTGACTTTGCTGTAATACGTTTAAAAAGAAATTGTTCTTTTTTTAAATGCAGCTACTTTTTAATGAGGAGAGAAAAGTGCAAGCTCTTAATAAGTGTGTGTGCTCTCATTTACATGGGAATTAGAAAAAAAGGTGGACATAAATATCTCCAAAACTAAAAGTAATTCTTTTTGTCCATTTAAATGAAAATAACTTGCATTAAATAAAGGAATATACAGACTTCATGGATTTTCTGAATTTTAATTTGTTCATCCTTTTAAATCAAAGAAAAACTTCACAACATAAGAGCAGAGATCCTCAATGATGCATAATGAAAGACAGTATAATTTCTCATTACAGGAGACATTTTACTCCAACATGCAGTGTATGTGTGTGTACATGTGGTGTATTTGTAGGTCCTTCGTAAATCTGTCCTGGTGATTGCAAGATGTTTGTAACGATTCATGTTCTCTCTTGCTCCCTCTGTTGGTCACATTAGGACACTGCAATGGGACACAGACCCCTCTGTGCTGCAGCTGCAAGCTGATTCTGAGCTTGGGTACATCTTTCTCATCTCACGCTTTTAAAAAAATAGATTAGAAGCTGACACAAGACAGTTTTGGATTTATGTACAATATAATTACAGTATAAATTAAAATGATTTTGCTATCATGCAGGCGCAAGATGCAGAGGCTCGGGGCCTCTAAGATCACACAGGTTGACTTCCTTCCCAAAGAGGTGGTCTCTTACAGCAAGGAGACACAAACACCTGTCAACACCCACCTCTCTGAAGGTATTTATTTATATATGTTCTGAAATATCAATTCTGTATTCAGTATTGTTCAAAACCTTATTCACTAAGAAACTAAGCAACTGCAGTAGCATAGGTTTATGCTCTTGACTTTGCTTCTAAGTAAAATAAGGCATCTCTAGGATGTTTTTAAATAATGTCTACATATATACATTTGTACATGTACCTTAATATATGTATGTCAGATGAATTCTCTTGATATACTAATTGTACGTCTTAAACAAAAATTTGCTGTAAGTGTAAATGCTGCTGTGATTTTATTTGGAGTTGATGCCAGTAAAAAAATAACAGTTTTCCTGTTTTGAGTGCATGGTCTGAGTCTGTAGAGAACACGAGACCACATGTGCATCCATGCGAAAATGTGCATATTTGGGTCCCTGCGAGTGGGCGTTCGCATGTGTGCAGAGCTGCGGCTACTAAACACATCCATATGGCCAAAATCTGAGCTTTATTCCCGCATTGGAACAGGAAGAACATCCGTGATTTGAGGTGTAAAGGTGGAAGCGTTTTGTTTTTTTGGACCTAATTTGGTATTTTGGATCGACAACGGTTGGAGTCGCTCCGTACAATTAGGCGTATTGTTTTCTTTGCCAATAGTTAATGCTGATATTTTGTGTAGAAATGTTCTCTCGACATGCTGGATTGCCAATAGTAAGAATTCTTCTCAAATCTGCTCACACATACATCCACACACACTCTCTCCCTATCGTTTTCTCTATCTCCCCTTCTCTCACTGCCAAGACAGCTGGCAGCCATGTGACTGTAAAGGGTTGTACTTCCTCCTTCCTGTCATTATAATAGATGGTCTGCTGTTGATTCCTCTGCCCCCCTTCACCCCTTTAACCGGCAACCACCGAGCACATACACACGTCTGTCCTGATCTGCATCCTAATGGCCTGCTGCAGCTCCCCTCATTTCCTCGGCAGCCCCAGGAATAGATCACATATTCAACAAGTGCATGTGCGCCGACTCATGCTTACACACGTGCTAACATATAAGCGCAGCAGAGCCACAATCCGTCGCTCTCGGTCACGTTTGCGTAGACATATGAGGACTTGACAAACAAATAGCACCGGACACTTGGATACAGACTAACAAGCAAGTTTATCTGAGTTCAGGTAGTTGGCACTAGCATAAAAACAAACACGCTCTGTGAATGGTAAACGCCTGCAGCAACGCTTTATGTCTTTTTATTTAGATTCATTTGTTTTCAGTCTCCGTGAGGGTTCAGTAGGTCTAAGTGTGTCTGTGTGCATGTAAGCCTGCATGCATGAGAACATCTGGGAACCAGAGCAGAGTGATGGTGGTCTTCTGGGAGGTGACCCTGGTCTCAGAAGCCCCTTTCTTTGCAGACTACCACAAAGCTTGTGTGTCTAGAGAAAAAAAAAAAGAGACGGTAGCACCTGCCTGCTGCTCTGGCTGTTTGTTTGTTCAGGTCTGTTCCTTTTTTTTTTTGGAGGAATAATGAACCCAGCTTACAAAAAGTATCTTAGCTTAGCTGGTTACAGATGGACTTTTTGTGCTTGGGCTACAAATTTTAGCTTGACCCTCAGGTTGACTACATTTGAGATTATGATATTGTACAGATATAAGATCTTTAATGAAATGTTTAGGATTTTATGCTTCATCGAACCTGATCAATGATGTTAGCTTTTTCTGATCACACATGTCATGCTTACAACAATACTCTGGAGTATTGAAAGTGTTGAGGCCATTTTCAGCATCTCTCTTTCAGCATCTTTCAACCACACTAATTACACTAATCACTAGTAAAAGGCGCTAAGACAGTTTAAAATGTCAAGTCTGTAACCTGCTGTCTTTGATTTGTGATCATTGTTACATCTTGTTTAACTGCAGTTATTTAACACTTACTGCTCTCAGCCACACTCACTGATAAAGATATTTCAAATTTGGTCATAGAAAGCTGCTTAAATCCCCCTTACAGTCACAATAAATGAATGAAGGATTTTGAAATCTTACCCATAACAGTAATTCTGAGCTTTTTTCTCTCAAATATTAAGTTGGACACAGTTGTGATGTGTTTAGAAACGAGTGTATTGAAAAAATGTAATAGCTTGAGATAATATGCTTATTATATTTTTAGGTGTGCAAAAAATACCTGTAGTCCTGTATAAATTAATTTAACATAAGAAATGTTATTTTATTTCTACATCTCCATGGATCTAGACAGCTCTGTAAGTTTTGGTTATTTTGTGGTCCAGTTTTTTATTTTACATTTATTGTCTTTCTGCTGTCTTTCTGCTTTTTGTTGTTGTTGTGTGGTCTTTCAACAGGTAAATTTGAGACCTTTTGAACTCTGACCCACTCAATCCCCAAAATATTTATATTCCTATTCTAAGGTTTTACTACAGTTTAATCTGAACCACAAAATGAGTGAAACGTTTCTCCCTCTTGAACTTCTAACCTGTTGTGTTCTCATATTTGCCCGCATGTTGTGGTGGCTGTTTTGTGTTTGTGTGTTTTATTCAAGAATGCAGCTGGAACCATGGAGGCAGTGGCATTAAATTAAATTTGATCTGCGCTTTGCGTTTTAAAGCTCCTATAAAGATTGTAAGACAGACTCAAAGCTAAACAAGTTGATGATGAGAATCTTTATTGCTGCAACCAGTTTGCTGTCTTGATATTGTGATGGGTTGCAGTATTTCCCTGTTTCCTTTTGAAAGTCATCTGATTAGTCTATAACCAGTTTATATTGTGCAGTGCAATCAGATTTAGTCCAGTCACGGTATGAATGGACACAATTGTTGCAGGACATGGATGAGTATGACTAGCTGGTGGAGAAATTAATAAAAGACTAGCATTGTGTGTTATGGTAACTGGAATCAGTAGGGTCAAGCAAAGTTTACTGGACTGTGGACATTGTTGTTTAAGGATTTTATTAGCTGACCCAATCAAACCAAGTCTCCCAACCCCACAAAGGGACAAGGGTGTTCAGAAAATGGATGGATGGATGGATGAATCAAACCAAGTCTTGAATTACTTCTACCCTGGCCACTTCTTAAAATGCATAAACATATTGACAGAGTAAGATTAATATCAGAAAATTTAAACCATTGATTGTTCACTTAACTGTAAAATTTGAAAAATGTATATTATTTTTCTTGGTGAAAACGCACCAAAAATGTACCAAACGTTGAACTTATAACTGAGATATGTGCAGAAACGTGATTTTTGTACTGTAAAGTAATGCATGTGATACCCAGAGTAAGATTAGTTTGCCAATACATACATATCACTTTTGATAGTTTGGCCAAGACTGGAAACCACACATCATCATCACATTTGTAAGTCAAACCTTAGTCTACACCATTGGTCCTCAAATGACAGCCCGAGGTCTACATCCGGCACGCGAGCCTTCTGTTTTTGGTCTCCCAGGCTGCCTATTTGCTGTTTGCAGTTTGCAATCAGACCAGATCAGATCCTGATCTTTTAAACACAATGGATAATGACCCGCTCAGGATTTTCCAGGTCTGAAAAACAACCGCTCCGTAACTTTTTATATGTCAACTTAGTTGTTAATTACTTTCACTGGGTGGAGCGCTTAAAAGACGCTCAATAGGTCTCGTGAAAGAAGTTAGTGAAAGTGGAAGAAAATGATGGAAATGGACAAAATACTGAAAGGTGGTAAAAGGTGGAGATAAATGTTTTCAGAGTTGAAGTAGAGGACTGGCAGAGATTAACTAATATGGGAGGTGTGGTAAAGGCTGCGTTGAAAAAAAGTGGCTCTGATACTGTAGCAGTAATTGTTAGCAGTGAACCAGAAAGGGGGCCATTACAGATGAAACTCTTTGTGTATATGTGTATAATTAGATAATGCAATGTTGGAAAACCCCTTCTCAGGGTTAAAAGTTTAAGGGTTCAAGAGTTTATGTATTGTTTGTGCGTCTGCATCTAAAATTGTGTGTCTGTGACTTTTTCTTCACTCCAGTTTGCAGTATTTTCTGGCCCATTGGTTTTTCGGGCTCTGTACAGCTCAAGTGTAACGTTGGTCAGAACTTCACCCTTTAAATATGTCTCTAGCAAAAGGAGGCTTTCTAGCTAAATTTAGTGGGGCGTGAATAAAGAAAACCCCAAAACAAACAAACATTATGCCCTGGCATTAGTCTGAAAAGAAACAGTCACATTCATCAAGATAACTGAAGACTCATACGTGAGCATTCAGACAGATGTTAACACTTAAATTTAACTAAAGGACACTGTAATAAATATTCATAGACAAAACAACAAAAAATTTACTTATATAAAAACCGACTTGTGGTTGTTCATATGTTCTAGAATGAAATTTGTGAAATCCTGATATGGAAATTCATATATTTCACTTTCTTTATTCTTATTCTACAGCAGATAAAAAAAGAAATGCACGTATGGGATCATACGTTATTAGGCATAAATGGGATTAATCTTGTAAGGACAGTGTTTACACAAATAAGTCTGGATGGAAAGAAGTACGTGGAAAGATGATCATATTAGAGCAAATCTAAAAATCAACACTTTAGACTTGAGAAAAAAACCCTAAAAAACTGGTAATTGGTATCAGGCAAAAAAAGCCTGATCACTGCAAGTGCAAAACATACCATTTACACTGTATATAGTATTAGACAATAGTAAATGAATGCAATTAAGACATTCTTTGTGCTATTTTAGTTGCATAACTTTCTACAAACCATCTGAACTATTATGCATTCAAATAGAAGAAAACACTTTATGTATCTTACTAATTTTATCTGAAACTCACATTACCCACTGGTTATTGGGCAATCGTTACAGTCGTTGACAGAAGAATACGGTTTATAGGAGTGTATTCTGCCTCGTCAACCACATGCACGTCTGTGAGTGTGTATTTTGTTCTGTGCAGCCGCATATGGAAGTACTTGTCTCATACCTCTTGTTGTTGTCCCAGTCAGACAACAGACTGAACTGACCAGAAGGGGTGTGAGTGTGTCGAAAGTCGAACGCTACCTAGAGAAAAGCACCGATAAGGAAAAAAACTAAACAAAACCCAAAATGGAAGAATTTGTCTTTTCATGTTTGGTGATGTGTTTTTATAGAGCTATCACCTTGGGGTAGCTTTTTCTTGTAATTCTGCTGGAGTGGATGTATGTACATTCATGCTTGCAATCTGACTTCTCAGATTCAGAGCCAGCTTTTTGCATTACGGTGGATGTGAAGCTTTCCCTTGCAGAAGACTCGTAATTGTCTCTTTTGGGGTTTGGTTTCATCTCCATGGCTCTCCACGGGGCTCAGCCTTCAATCCTGTTTTACAACAGCAAAATTGATCTAGGGTCCAAAGCAGTTTGAGTCGGTATAATCAAGGCTGTTAAAACACAGAAAAATCTGGCATGATGGAGAGAAAAGAAGCCTTCGCAGCGCCTGAGGTATTGCAAGCAAGTCACAGATGATTGCAATTTTCCACTATGACCACTGTATAATGAGGTACATGAACCCTGTCTATACCCCCTACCTTATGCCTTCTCTCTCTCCAGTAACATGACTATCACCCAAAATAGTATTTGTCATCTGATGAGTACGTGAGATGAGTTGAAATGCAGTTTTAGGTTTCCATATTTTTGTCTTTCAACCCTCTCATGTTCTTGGCTTGCAGTGTGCTGGTCTTGACTTTTTGACATTCGGGCTCCACCCTGTCCCCTCGTACTGTCTTTTTCCACACATATAAAACAACCGTGGGCTTCTAACATTTGCCTGGGTGGTCTCACTTCTTACACT
Source organism: Phalloptychus januarius (assembly GCA_902982915.1). NCBI lineage: Eukaryota > Metazoa > Chordata > Actinopteri > Cyprinodontiformes > Poeciliidae > Phalloptychus > Phalloptychus januarius. The sequence goes on along the minus strand of CADWAE010000038.1, from coordinate 7,709,103 downwards.
AGAAAAAAAATGGTGGATTCCAGGAGGTTTTCATTTCATAGGGTTCAGGGCTGCAGATAGCCTTTGGCTTATAGCTTAACTTTAATCGGTTGTTTTGTTTGAGAACTTAATGGATAGTTTCACTCCTTGCATTCTACATTTTGTATTTTAACAAAAAAAGAAATAAAATAAATGACAATAATCTATTATTTGATCTTTAGTCAAAAGTTACTTGCTTTCTTAAAAATATCTATGCTACTTATAGCTATGAAACACATATTATCGATACAGTGAGTTTACAGCCTCATTAGGCTCAGTAGTCTTGATGTTCCTTAACTCGCCAGCAGGGAGCACTCTTGGCACATGTTGTTTTCCTTTTCTTAACTCTCACTAACATGAAATTACATCGTCTTATCCAGATTTTCTTTTGCTTGAAATTGAATGAAATAATCCCATTCCAAACTCTTACAGTAATAAACTCCTGATCTTTTTCAGGACATATATTATTTCTCTAACATGGCTGCTTTATGAATCATAAACTCTATCAAAGCATCTGCAAATAGTTTTGTCTATTTTAGCACTACCTGGAAAATCTTGACCTTTAGCCAGTTTTTAGGAAATATTTTGTCCCATAACCGTAAAACTAAATTAAACACCAATGGGGAAGCATGATCCACCGGTCGATGTCTTAGACACACAAATGGTGACTCAAATACTAAGTTAGTTGGTGCCACATTATTTTATTGTTTGTTTGTTTTTTCATAGGACATTCTCTGTCTTTTGATTCATCCCCTTAACTCTCTCGCTCTGACTGGGTTTTTGACAGTTTGGAAAGTTTGAAGTCATGGGTTTTAATCAGGGCCCTGCGGTGGGACTCGGAGCATGGCACGGCACGGCCATGATGGCTCATTTTAAAGATGTGGGTCTGGGTCGGGGCCAAGCCTGGGTGGCACTGCTGGAAAGAGCGTGGCGTCCTGAACAGACAGAAAGAAAGGAGAGAGAATCAGCAGCCCGCAGTACTCAGCAAAAGTTAGCCACAGACCCCTTAAAGGACTGTAAGGGCTGCATTAATGAAAGTGGGTTATGTGTGGAATGGCGTGTGTGTTTATGGTGGATGCAAACTCAAACACACACATATACAAAGTCTGATCAGTGTGGGGAAGTGTGGTGAAGAGATGCATTAATCTAAATCCTGCTGTGGGTTTTTAGCTTTGCCAGTTCTGCATTAAATCCTGCTGTTAATGTGTTGGTGTGTGGGGAATACTTTTACCCCTACTGTGGCAATCATTCCTCGATGAACCATGATGAATTTTCAACAGCATTTCTATTAGAATAAATAATAAGGGAAAAATTGAGGAAAATTATCACAAATGGCTGTAAAAGATTATGAGCGCCTGGCTCTTTGTGCATCTTGGCTTTCTCTTGTAAATGAATAAAATCTACTCTTTGTGGCCCAAAACTCTTTTCTTTTTCCAACCGGTTACTCAACAAATGTCCCCACTTTGCAGGCCATTTTAGTGTTGTGCCCTCACAGTGTGATGTCTTTTCAAGAAGTTGCGACTGTGATGTCTGCCTCTGCGACGATCAGCAAGATTCCTGAGCAGGTTGGACTGGCCTTTCACCTCTCAGAAAAAGATCTGCTCGGCTTTACGAATGGATAGCTCCAAACCAGCAATTTTCCATCCTAGCGAGCTAACTGGGGTCCCTAAAATGGTTGCAGTTTTTCTCTCTGCTCAGATGAAGTATATACCTGGTTTTAACTGTCAAAGCCTAAAGCAAGTAATACGGAATACTTGTTCTAAATCTTGAGAATACATACAACAATAAAAAGACCTTAAAAGCACTTTTTTATACCTATGAAATTGTTTTAAAACTGCATCTTGCAGCTCTCTAGTCTCAGCTGAAGAATGGTTTTTGCAGAGCATGATGCATCCACTATCATGTTCATATTTTCCATCACACAGCGTTTTGCAAGTAGACCAAAAATGTTTAACTTAATCTCGTCTTTCTTCCGCATATTTCCGTGTTCTTCCACTTATGCAATGCACAAAATCTCAGGAAAATACAAATTGTGTGGAACATTTGAAGTTAGAAACTCTAGATAGGGTTTTTTAATACTTTTTCCTGAAGTCGGGTAAAGCATTTTTGGAGTTCCATTCAAATTCAAGTTACTTTAAACCTCTCATTTCTTAAAATAACCGAGTTAGGATTAAAGTCACTCTTTTTTTCGGGTTAGCGTATGTTGTGTCAGGGCCACATAAGAGGAGGTTTCAAATCGGGTTGGCCTCTACAAAACTCCCATGTTGTGGTTCTTTTAGGCCTTTCAGGACCACAACATGGGAGCAGCAGTTCAGCAGCCCAGAAGTTCTTACACGAATCCATACTGATTTATGTGGAGTTCTAAGCCTTGCTAGTTTTTCTTTCTTTTGCATTTCTCCCTGTGTGTCCTCAGTATGCTCTTTGTTACCGAATACAACTGGGACGAGTTCTGTCAACTCAAAATGTGCGTGACTCGGTTCAGTAGTCACCTCCATGCTGCCGTGATAAGTCAGCAGCTCTGCCCCCCTCGCTGTATTTGATGACAAGCGGTGCTCTTTCTCATCCTCCCTTTTACACAAACACTCGCAGCTCTTTGATAACCGCTCCAGGCATGCGCCAACGCATTTCAACACCAACACCCGACTGTGGATTGGGTTCAGAATCAAGGTTTAGCTGACGCTTTGATCCCTAACCAAACAGAACACATGCCAACACTTTATTGCTCTGACGCATCACGCCATTGTGCTTCATGTACTAGCTGAAGAGGAGCAATAGACGGTCCGCGTCTTTTATATGCAGCCAATATCTTTCCCCTCACACGCGCTGAGGTAACCTCCAACTGAGAAATAGTACAACATGTTTAAGCTAATGAAACTCCCAGCAGTTGATCAGTCTTCATTAAGACTGTTTCTACTTTAATCCACAAACAGATCAGCCCATCACTCTCAGCTGCGTTATTTCAATCATCTACTTAGCAGAATTCTCTATATGTAGAGTTAATCACTCTCAGCAGTGTAGCTGAATGCATCATATTGCTATACCGGTTTTAGTTTTGATTATGGTGAGCATTTGCCCTGGTTGGGTTTCCATAAGCCTTTGTAGTTCCACAAGATTTGTTTCTGTCCAGAAAAGGAGAGTCAGATTACAGATGAAAGAGTTTTTCTCTCTGTGGGTTTGGACCCTGAACTACTTTTTTTGAGACTGACAAATTTTGGCATTGTTCTGTCTATTAGGAAAAAAAATAACTCAGTGAGTATATATATTTTTAAGTTGCCTTCTGATCTACATGTGGACATAAACTCTTAGTAAACTTGCAACTAAATTAAAATAATCTTGAAACATTCTATGTTTCTTTACATCTTACTTCCAATGACCTAGATGTTCCTGCAATCTTTTGAAATAGTTTTGAGTAATTGGTCTTCCAGTTTTCTTTTGACATTGGATGCTTTTGTAAACCTGCACTTGACTCGTTTATAGTCTGCTTGCCGTAAAGCTAGTTTTTTCCCATATTTTTTAAAGTCTTTAAAATGCTATATATAATAAATAATTATTGAGTCAAACCTCTTAATCATTTTTACATGACTCCAGAATCCAAAATATGTGCTTGATAGAAAATAAATGAGTTTGGTTGAAATCCAGAAAAAGTGATCTAATCATTGTGTGACAGAAAAACAAAAGATGATGACATTATTACTTTTTATATTTATTTTACATTTCTAATTTTTCAATACTGAACTGATCGCATTTAAAATCATTTCACATTTTTATCCCAGATCACATTCTGTGTCCTGGAACTTTTAATTCACTGGATTATGAATATGAATTGACACTATGACCCATTTATTTTAGCAACTGTGCAAAATGGGAAAGACACTCAAATAAGGTAGTGGCTTGTTGACCTTCATAAATTAAGAAACAGGACTACAGGAAAACAGCTATTTGTTAATGTTGTGTCTTTTTAGGCTTTTCATACATTTTAGCCAGAGATGTGCATTAGTTCATACAAACAGCTTTACCAACAGAAAAACTTAAGTAATTAAAGTTTCTAGAGCTCATAAACAGGCCCTTACTTTATCAGTAGTAGACGTCATGCCAGTGGAGTGTTTAGCTGTTACACATTAACATTCACCCTGCAAAATAACGTGGCCTCACACATTCCCAAAACACCTCAAAATGTGGTGCATTTAGATCTCAGTGTGTCTTTAGGAGTTTATAATCCCTTACTTAAGACCATTTGTTCATGTTGAGGTTTGTGTTAAACAGAAAGTTCCTTTTCCAAAATTGAGAATATGAGTATGTGACATATCTTTGTGTTAAGTAACAAGAGGTACGTTATTTTTTATTTTTTTAGATTGGTCTGACAAAACATTTGTTGCTGCACCAAAGCGAGTTGCTTGAAGCAATCCTAGGTGTGTGGATGGTGTGTGTATTCTCACTTTTACCCCTCAATATGTGTGTGTGTATGTCGTATATATCTCCTTCATGCCTGCTGGGCTGCTCTGAATTGACTGGACCTGGTCAGCATGAGTAAGCAGCTGGGAGAAGATTGAAGCAGCCAGATGCAGACGCTCGGGCCGCCGAGGATATCATTACCCTGGGCGTGTAGCCGGCCAAAACGGGAGCCCCCAAGTGGCGTTTCATCAAGGTGGACCCCCCGTCTGCGTTGAGCGGGGAGGATACCAGTTAAACGGTCGTCCCGCCGCGAAGAGAGGTATTAAGCGGCAGGTGGAGAAAGGAAAGCGTCTCGTGACTAGAATAAGGTGGAAACAGGACAGTGTGCCGATACTTAGGGATAGCAGGCAGACACATTCACACTGTGAGATTGTCTCTTATAATTTCCCTTCACTGCTTCTTTTACAATGCAATAAGAAGCCATGTGGATCCTCTCTCTGTGTTTTGCTCCAACGCTTTACATAAAGTTTTGTATTCATCATTTCTTTTATCTCCTCTCGTTTGCCCATTTTTTGCTCGACTTTCTGAACGCACGTAAGGGAGAGAAAAAAAACACATTTCTGAAAGCATCCACTGAAGGGAAATAGTGGAGATATTTTTGGTGCAGTACTGTGACAGAACTGCTTGATGCATGGCCATTGGCAGAGACATCAGCAGTATCTTCGTACGGGAATTGGACCGTCTCCCCTCCGTGAGGTAACCCATAGGCCATGAATCAAGCTCCTTTGCTCCAGACTCCTGTGGTCCCACGGACTGACAGTTTGACCGCTCCTCAATGTGGTCTCCCTCCTCTCCTCACACTCCTCCCATCCCCATCACCACACATTCCAACCACCGGACCAGTCACATAAGGTCAAGAAAATAGAGAAGAATAGTAGCTGTGTGCAATGTATCTTCCTGCTTTCCTTTTTTTTCACATCCTGAAGCTTTTCAGATTAATAACCGCAGTTTGTTGAGGGGAAAATGATTGACAGACGCGAAAAAAACTCCACACCAGAGAGAAATAACACTTTTTAAAAGGAAGCACAGGAGAGAGAAAAAAGGCTGAAAATAGTACTACTGCTGTGTGCTCTGTTAAAATCTGTTTTAGCTGCTCAGACATGAAGTTAGTCTGGCAGTCTGCCTGTCTGTGTTTCTCTGGCCTCTCCTCCTCACTGGTGGGTCACTGGTGTTTGGATCAGGACTACTGGCTGTTAACCACCAACTTGGATCCAGGCTGAACACCATGTATTTGATTTAGCTTAGTCATTTATTATGTACACAGAATGAAAATTAAAGTCATATATCAAGCCTGTTTTAGTGGAAGAAGTAAAGGCAAAAAACAGACATAGACATAGTTAAGGAAGGATGTGCTGTGGAAGCAGATATTATAATTAAATCAAGGACTTATCACACTGATAACCAAGCTTCTGGGATGGTCACATGAGGCAGGAACAATTTTTAGTAGAGTTTTTTTGGGTTCTGAAAAACGTTTGTTGAATTTCAGTGTTGTCCAAGTGTGGATAAGCAGGGCCGAATTTAGAGGTGTGGAGATGGTTTTGGTGCCCTATCCAATAAAAAATGATCTAAGACAAATTACACTACATTAAAACTACATGAACATGAACTGACCACAATGGTAGGTATTGTTCCTCAAAAAAATACCCTAACTTCATCATTTTCAAACAAGCGATTACTGTTTAGTCATACAAACATTTTTACAGTGCACCTGATATGATGCTGGATTTGTTAAAAAAAACCAAAAACAAATAAATAAATTAATTAATAAGTATATGCCTCCTGCACCTTAAAACAGTGGGACTCTTAGCTACTACCTCTGTAAGGCTCTTCTAAAATCTGGCTCAGTGCATATGGGAAGAGGAAACAGTTAGGAAATAGTTTGTATTTCTAGATCATCCATCCATCCATCCATCCATCCATCCATCCATCCATCCATCCATCCATCCATCCATCCATCCATCCATCCATCCATCCATCCATCCATCCATCCATCCATCCATGTCATCCATGTTTTTCTGTGAATTTCCCACTGGAATTAATAAGGTAAATTCATTCATTTCTATGGTCCAAAAAAGGCCAGCAAAGGGTTAAAATTGTATTTTTTTGTACATTCAAATGTGTGTAGAGACCCTGAATTGAATCAAAGCAGGAAGTTTATGAAAAGCTTAGCTCAGTGCAAGTGATAAACAGACAGTTGAGTAAAAGTAGCCCTTGAGCGAGTGGCTTTATCAGTGGCCCCAGGCCATACTCCAGCTGAGTTAAACACACTCTGACATGTCGGCGTGTGCATGTGTCTGCGCGCAGCATTTCTGAGGGTGTGATGTAGTCACTTCCTCCCACTGGACTGAGCAACTGTTGTCAGCTCGACCCTGCCAGTTAACCCCTCGCCACCCCTGGCACTGCGGGCGAGGGCCCCTGCTTGCGTGTGTGTGAGAGGGAGAGAAAGCCAGATTGTGTGTGTCTGGCGTGCGCGCCGGCGGACCACAGGTGTCTGGTCGCAGTGTCAGGGTGTTAAGAGGTCTTTGGAGAGGGCCCCCCGACTATTGGCATCTGTTTCAGAGGGAGGGCGCTGCCGAAACGAGGAGAGGTTGGCGAAGGTTACCTACACAGACCCTGAGGGGTGGCGAGGCCAGTAGCTGACAAGCAGGTGCCTGTGTTGACAGTAACCCTTCATAGTTGAACCTGAGACGCACACACACACACACAGGCCACTCTGACTTCAGTATAAATCCTAGAGAGTCAAACATAATTGCGGAGCCTGATTAGAGTAAACGCAGAGGGAATCCCCTCTTACACACACACATACACATCACAGGATCTCTATTCTAGCGGGTCGAAGGTCAAGAGTGGAAGAGGAAAGCGCTCAGGACTTACATTTCCTGTGGACTGTGTGTGCTTGTGATTTGGGTTCGCATTGACCAGTGTGCTCAGTCATGCGGGCCGTTTATGACCAATAGAAACATTCAAAAGCAGGTTCCCTTTGAAATATCTGTTCCCACTAGAAAGTACCTTAACTTACACATGTAACTGACTGAAACTGAGCTGCATTCATGCTTCAACTACAAGCACCTCTCTGTTTGTAAATGCAACCCATTTGGGGTGAATGTTAGTCAGGTGTACCGACGCATGTCTGGGAATGATTATTTTGTTAAGAAGCAGGGGGAGGAGGCACGCAGAGGGAGGTCGGGGAAAATTGGAACAGCTGTTGATTAACATGAGTGCTCTCTCGCTTGTTTTTCTTTTTTCTTCTTCTTCTTCCTTTACTCTCTTTCAGTTGAGGAGGAGGAAGATGAAGAGATGCTGGAGGCAAAGCCGGGCCCAGAGGCCGAGCTGCGGGACGAAGATGACAACAAGGAGAGCAAAGATGGTATGGAGAATATCTGAATAATGCACAAAAGTTTGAATCATGGTTACTATTGACTTCCTTATTTACTCCAATAATAGTGGTGAATAATTGTGTTCACTTCTGCAAAACGTTATCCCACATTCACAAACAAATAAGTTGATGATAATAAAGATGATGATGACAATAAAGATGATGAAAAAAGTAAGAATAAAAGCTCATAAAGGTAAAAGAAAAGAAGAAGCAGAATATCAAACATAATAGTAACATCTCTACTTCTAAAGTTATTTGAAACTAATCTCTAGTGTAACCAGAGTATACACCTCCTAATCCAGTATTATTTAAACAAAGATATAAATGATTTTGGAAAAAACTCTAGCTATATGTAAAAATACCTCAAATACAACACTGATGACATTTCTTTTTATCACCATCATATTTATCTTCTTTAGCCACAACAGCAAATAAACCTCTTTCGTAACTTTTAGTTGGGTTGTAGTAAATTGTTGTAGCTTATGTTTGGAAGCAGCACAATATTTTCTCACTATCCAGTTGTTCTATTGTAACATTTTTCTATCATATTTATTCCTAATCTTAAAATATCTGATATACTTAGCAATTTTTAATGAATAAAATGTAAACAATAAAGTTAAATTCAATTAGCTTCAAATTAATTCAAATTAATTACGTTTAAACACAAAGTTAAGTTGGATATTACATTGTATACTTGAGATAATCTATGTTTATGTAACTTTATGTGGAAGTGCTGAAGTGCTGTCATTTAAGGGGTAGAGAAGCACTTCCCCCTTCACTCTGCTACAGTCAATAAGTTGTTTAAATGAAGGGGATTTCCCACTGAATTTTCAGTCTTTTGAACAAAGACGAAGTTGACCGTTTGGATTTTTTCTCATCTTGTACCTTGGTGCCAGAAGAGAATGAACAGCACTCATTTAAAAGAACTGCTGTTTTCAAACAGTCTGTAGCATGACAACTAACCTACTTTGGCAGAAATCTCGCCAGGTTTAGCTGGCAAAATTAGAGCAATATTAGAGCATTCAGCTCTAATATTGTGTGCAAATACAGTTGAAAAATATAATGCTTGTAATTCCTGTAATAGAAAGATCTTGTATCAAAATGAGCTTTCTGAAGAACACCCTTGGAGTGGTGGAAGCTAACAAACACCAGCTGCACAACAGACACAAAATCTCATATTATTATTTCTGCTATGATCTGAACATTTAGATACTGAGTTTTAGATGACTGAAGTCAGCTAAGACAGACAGTGAACGCCTCATTAGCTGTTGGCTCACGCCGCTCTTTGCAACAATCTCAGGATGACATGACATTCTACTACAGGTCAATTAACTATTATTGAAAATCAGCTCAGAAAAAATAAAACCTAACCCTTGATGATGAGATCAGAAGTATTAGTGTTATATCAGCTTTTCTGGATTAATAATGTTACAGTTGTATTTACACTTCGATTGATATTGTATTTACAAACTGTCTGATTTAAGCTTTTCTACAGATTTTTCTATCTGTAGAGATTGTCATAATTAATTTCACAGCAATTAAAGTTTATAAGTTTTTATGGGTTATATAAGTTAGTGTAAATCATTGCAATAGCATTATGCGATAATACCTGTAACCAATAACATCCCTTCTTATCTTTCTATCTAATTAGTGATGCATAATGAATGACTCAGCAAAAATAATGCTACACTAATACAAATAATTATACAGCAAATTTTCATTTTCTAGTCTTTTTATGTTCCTTCCACTTTCTTCATCAACATTTTTGACAACACTACATACTTTGAGGGGAATTTTAAAATATATATCACATTGTTACTACAGATTACAGCAAAGACAAAAGCTCTCATTCTTTATCCTTCAGCCTTCCTCCTTCTCAGCTTCCTGCATGTTGCTGGTGAGTCTGTGATGAAACGTGGCCGCTCATGTGTGACACGTTTTTTTTGCCCAGTCAGTGGCTGTATCTGATTGGAGGGAGAGGGTAGGTTACAGTTGAGGTTGAGGTTAAGGAGGGTCCGCCATATCAGCTCCATGGCATGTGGAGGTCAGCGCTAATTAAAAACTTGTCACTTGACCCTCTGGCCACATTTCAAAGGAAAGACAAGTGTGTTTGTGTGCAAGACCATGTGAAAGGTTTGTGTAGTTTATGATAGAAAAAAAGACACAAGGCCTTTGGGGTGTATTAATATACTAGATATAATAAACCTTTAGATGTATGTTCAGTGAATTTTTTTTTGGTTGCAGCAAATAGGAGACAAACACACAATCACCCGTCTCATCCTGGCCTATTAGAAGGCCTGGCCTTTGATCTGTGCCACTCGATTCACTGGGTCTTTTTTTGACAACTCATAAGAATATACAAAGGGATGAGGGGATCAAAGTCAAGAGGCAGGGGAAAGGTCGATACACGTGTGTCTGCATGCATGCATGTGTGTAAAAGGCCGTGTGCGCTTAGGGGACAGTGACTTCAAAAACTGGACGCCTTGCTGTGCAGCCATTACGTTCAAAGGGAGGCGGGCCGCTCACAGGGCTTTGTTTTTCTCTTGTTTATGAAGTTCTCGCTGAAGGATTTTACTTGGAAACATCCATTAAAACTGTCTGTGGTTTATGATGTTCTGGTTCTGGTTTTCATTGAGATAAAGAGAATGCTAATCTGTTGGAAGAAGCAAAGAGGACAGTGAAAATGGTTTTTTAATTAAAGCTGTAAATCAGCCAGGTTTTTTTTTTTTCAGGCTTTACTTCATTTGTTTTTGCTTTCTCAAATGAATATGTTTTATGAGACGCAGTTGTCACTTGTCTTGTCTCCTGGAAGCGGAGCATGTACCTTCCATGGTGTGTCAATATATGATATTTAGTTCACGAGACAAAAAACTAGGAATCCCCGTTTTCCACAATTGTAGTAAATTTTTCAAATAAAAACTATTTAAAAGACTATGATTACCGTTCAATCAAGGTTTAACCAGTTGAGAATTAAAAGTCACCTGAAAAGTTTTTTTTATGTTTTTCACAATAAAATAAAGCATTCATGTGTAATAACAAATTTGTGTAGTACCTAAAAAACTAGTATATGTTTAACAATTTTTCTTTTAGCTAACTTCATTGCTCGGCTATAGTTTCTTCCACTAACATAGAAACTGATCCTACTGTATTTTTCACTCTGTTATTTTTTTTCACACAAAAAATGTTTTTATGGTTACGTGAGCTTCTTCTGCATTTAACTAACTGGCCTGGTAAGCAGAGTTTCTCACTAAACTCTGTGAACAAAACAGAACGACTCAGCAACTACTTTCTCAAAATAAGAATTTCAAGCATGTATTAGCAGGATATCAGTCTTAAAGTACTAATCCTTTTTACAGGGCCTAATATACTACCTTGCAATTACTTTACCAGACCAAGCTGTAGCAAAGCAACAACAGGACTGAGTGAGACAGACTTCACTCTAATGAGAATATGGTATTTTGATTAAGAGCAGCCTTGCCTTTGACTATAATGAGATTGGTGTGAAATTGTCACATCTGGTTGCTGAGAGATTCATAACACATAACGAGAGACTAGTTTTAGTTTGGTCAGCATGCCTCTCCACTCAAGGTGACATGTTTTTGGGGGTGGAAAGAAGAAGAGGGAGCAGTGGGTAGAAGAAAAAGTTATATCTCTGTTACGCCCAGAACAATTGTTTCTTTTACTTATGTCCTAAAATGTAAGTTTTTTTTTCCCCCCACAATGCTTCAGTGGGTCTTTATTTAGTTATGTCACTATCCAGCATATACTAAACTGTTATAAAACAGAGATTTTTGAAATAATGTTTCTATTTGTAAAAACATTAACATAACATTTTAATGTCTTTAATGGCATCAAGTTAGTGTCTGTAATTCTGTTTATAAAATCAAACAAAAACATGAAACAAATCAAAACCTGGAGTCATTTCTCATGCCTCTGTTGCTTTTGTATTTCTCATTTTTCACATTTCGTTCATCATTCGTTCGAGGTGTTTTATTCTAGGGAACAACTTGATGCTTTGCTGCAGTTTTTTTTATTTACAATAGTAAAAATTTTAATTATTAATTTTGATGATTTTTCATTTGCCTAATTTTGTGGTCGCCACCAGCCATTTGGGGCACTATGTGGAATGATGCGTATGGGCGTAGCAACAGCACTGATTATGTGAATTCTGGGTGAAATATTAACAGGATATTGTTTGAGTCAGTTTTATTTCCTGCCATTATGTCTTTTTTTAATATATATATCATAGGTTCTTTTCCTGTTCTGAGGGAACTGACAGAAGAGGAAAGGCAACAGATCCTGCACTCATCAGAATTTCAAAGTTTTTTTGACTGCAGCATCCGGGTGATGGAAAGAGCGCTCGCTGAGGACAGTGACATCTTATTCGACTACAGCGGCCGTGACCTTGAGGACAAAGAGGGGTGAGAATCTTTGTCAATCTAAGATGCCTCCTGCAGAAATTAAAATAAAGTTTCAATTCCATCATGAAAAAAACAATTATTTGTTCATATTTAAAAAAAATAATGGGGATGCAAAGTGAGTTTGGTCTGCACATGCATCTATTGATTACTTTCCAAATTGCAAATGTGCTAAAAGTGACTCAAACCCATCGTGTCCCACTTGGGGCGTAGGAGCTGCTTTGTTCTTTGGAAAGCATGATTTCATGGTGAGGTCACACTCTCAGATGGTTAAAGACTCCTATGAAGTGACATCCATCGCTTCTTATAGTGCATTGTCTTGCCATCTGAGCGACTGAGCTTCCAAAATAGAGGTTATCAAGCCGTCGGTTGAAGTTGTTCTAGCCAGAAGTGCAAAACTGTTTTAGGTTACAGCGCTGCTATTATGGAACAACTGCTTTTACTGATTTTCTTCAACTTTGACCGCTCCAGCCACAGCGAAGTATGAAGCCTGTGGTCAAATAAGGATTATGTCTAAAAGAGGCCATAGCCCATTGCTCAAAATCGGACCTGCTATTTTTTTTTCTCCCCAGCAATGTGCTTTTAAGAGCTTAAGTACATAACCCACATTCCACTGCCTTGTTTTATTATATACAGTCTCACCCAGCACTGTAAGAATGGCGCATATATATTTTGTTAATTAGTAGTCCAGAAGAATCCTGCTTGTAGTCCAGTTGCTTTGTCCTCTCAGTTTTGTCATGGATGGTTTAGACCAAGAAGTAACTTCTTGTTGTACAGATTGCTGCTGTGGTCAGTGATATAACAGAACAACATGTAGTTTGACCCCAAGGAATATGCTCATCGCTGGCTGAAATTACAGACTCTGTAAGATGAAAAGCAAGGCACACGGTTTTCTTCCTGCTCTTCAGAAGATGTAAAACTGTTTAACCTTGTTTGGAGCCTGTGAATGGATATACACATTGTTTGAGGCTATACGCTATAGAAGGAAAGAAAATAAATGCTAATGATGGTAAAGGTTCTAAAGCAGTACAGATTGTTGCAAATAATTAGATTCGTCAATGGTCAGAGGGTTATAGTGTCAAGTTGCTTGGTGTTTTATTAGGATTTTATGTGATACATTAACAGAAAATTATGTGTAATTATGTAGTGAAAATATAAAGGATTTTTTTTATTGGGGGGGATTAAAAGAATCACCAATTAAGTGTGGTGTCTGCTGTTGAGCTCTGTGTACTCTGACACCCTCAAAGAAAAACCAGGAGAACCAAACAGCTTTACTAGCTATTTGGGGGCACCATTACTGCTAATTCTGTGCGGATGCTTTTCTTTTGCTGTGACAGGGAGGCTGGTCAGAATTGATGAGAAGATGGATAGAACTACGAAACAAGCAAACATGGAAGAAAACTTTAGAGACTTAAAAAACTTGAAACTCAGGTTTATCTTCCAGTAGAACACCAACAAACAGGCAAAGCTATGCTGGAGTGGAATAATTTAAAACAACGCGTATTTAAAATATTTAGTTTGAAAAGGTCTTAGATTTATGATCCAATAATATTATTTGGGTTGTTTCAATCACTTCATGTACCGGCAAGTTCATGCTTTTTACCTGATGGGATTTTACCTTTGTGTTTGGAAGCAGTCACTGATCTGGACTTGGTTTTGATTCACCTCAAATTTTATCATCTTGTCTGCTCGCAGAGACTTGGGAAGCGGCTCTAGTTTGTCCTTCAGCAGACTATTCTATGATGAGCACTGGTCCAAACACCGTGTTATTACCTGTCTTGATTGGTCCCCTCAGGTGAGGCCTGAAATTTTTTTTGTTTCAATTTATTTAAATCTCACCCATAATGTCATATAACACTTTTACTATTTGATTACTTTCCTCTTGTTCTGTCTTTGTAATATTCCCTTCACATTGTCAATATGAAGGGAATATTGCTCCCTTCCCATTCTGCTTTTAGCTTCAGTGGCATAGAAAGACTAAATGACATATTGAAAAACATCATCGCAAGCAAGCTGCAACTCCAAGTGCCATGTATTCTTCACATACGCACTGCTTATTGACAAATGTATTTATTTCAGTGATTTGGTTCACTAACTGAAGCACGCTATATAAATTAAAAGCACAGACTGATGTTTTCAAGCCTTTATTTCAGGTCATTTTAATAACTTTTTGCTTACAACTAATGAAAAGATGACGTATCGATTAGAATATTAATCATTAATCATCACCAAATAAAATATGGTCTTACGAAAGAAATGTTTGTTTAATATCTGCTTAATGATTGTCATTTTCTAAAGGTACACAAACAAGCCTTATCTGAACACATATAATCTTAATCTATATAATCTCCCTGCAAATGCTTCACTCACCTCTAAATGCTGGATTGTAGAAACTGAAAGTAAACTGATTTATTTATTAATATGTATCTGACTAGCTGGGAGCACTCGTACAGCACTGTAATTTGAATCTCAGCTGGTCAGCTGATCCTTTAGTATCATAACAGAAAAAAAAAATATTCAAGATGGCAATGCCATGAAAAAGTGACATACCTGAGCATGATGAATTCCACACCATAGATCCTAGTTCGCATGCATTATTCGGAACTGGAGAATTTCAAAAGTGAAATTCATAGTTAAAAACATGACAGGACTTGATATTTCACAAAATCTGCTTCATTATCTCATTTTTAGACCCACCTATCACCTGTCTTTCAAAATACCAACATTGCAAGACAGGATCAACTTGACAGCAGTTTAAAGAATTATATGGATAGAGATGATATTTCTATTGATTCCTTTTATTTAAACATGTCTTTCTGTCATTCTTTTTCAAACCCTTGTGCTTTCTTCCATTTTCTCTTGCAGTATCCTGAATTACTGGTTGCGTCCTACAATAACAATGAAGATGCTCCCCACGAACCAGATGGTGTTGCCCTGGTGTGGAACATCAAGTTTAAGAAGGCTACACCAGAGTACATCTTTCACTGTCAGGTACTTTCAACCTCTAAACTTGCACTTACATTTTTATGCAGTATTTGAGGTGTGTACAACATCTTTTTGAACTGTCCGTTAGAGTGAACTAAATGGAAGTTCCACATACATTCATCTGACATTTTAGATAAGAAAAGGACCAATGGAGGCCAGTTTTAAAAAGAAACTGAGGTTTAAGGGGAAGAAAACTCATGGATGGTTGTGACGTTAATCGCAAGTGACACAAAGAAACTTGATGGAACGAGCAAGAGGGAGCAAGATGATTGAGGGGGAGGACCGTCAAAGGTCCCATCAAACAGGCAGGGCCGTGTAGAGATGTCTTGGTCATGAAAAGATGTGGTGTACCACTTTCTAATCCAACACTGCATGTGTGCCTGTTAGCCCACCCATGCAAATTCTCCCACAGGGACACTGCAATAAGTCTTCCTCATTCAAAACTGTGAAAATCACTTGAATGAATGATCTACTTTGCTGTTTAAGTGATGTTAGGAACAAGCATACACTCTCTGTTTCAAGCTTTGTCCACTCAGTACATGTGCGCTGCATTTACACGAACATTTCCTCCACACTTCTGGAGCATCTAATTCTTTTCCTGCACCATCATTTATGCTGCTGCTGAACTTCATGTGGTTGCACAAATAGATTATAGCCATGCATTATGTCGCTGTAGCATTGTGTAGAGTTTCGTGTGGTTCTTAGATGAAATATGTTCAGTGCATGTACTTTTGACTTTATTAACAGTGCGGTTTTAGCTCTTGCTGATCCATGAATTGTCAGCGTTCAGTTGTAGACAAATAAAAGGCTCAGTATATAAAATATATGTTTTTTTTTCTTCTTTCCAGTTGTGTGAAACAAAGCCACCCTGCAATTTGCTTAAGTTTAACTGGTAGTTCAGGAACAAGAACCTAAAAGCACCATTTAGTACACAAAAAAAATTGTGAAGTCCTTATTTTGTCCCACAGTTCCCTGCTAAACCATTCATACCCACTGCACCTTTTGAGAATTTGTCACATCACAACCATAAACCTCAACAGCTCAGGAATGAGATTCTGATGACAGCATAATCACTGATTATGGGTTTTACAAATTCTACATTTGGATAGGAATTGCAGAAACCATTGCTAAAAGATGTACTGTTTGGAGACATCTTGCATATCACACTCAGAGATGGCGGTGACAGCATCATGCTGTGGATTACAAGCTTTTCTTCAGAAGGAATTGCAAGCTAAGTTATTGGGAAGACCGATGGAGTTGAATACAAGGCAATTTTGTAAAAAAAAAAAAAAAAAAAAAACTGCCGCAAAAGACTGAGGACAAAGTTCCTGATATTTTCATAGGAGGTTTAAAAAACGGAGACTAAAAAAATAACAGCAAAAAAGCAAGGGAGGAAGAAACAAGTAATAAAGTATAGATCATTAATTCTTCTGGAAAGTTAAATATTTTTTTTTCTCCTTTGCTCTTTGGTACCTTGTCCAAACAGAACTGTGGCTCTAGTTAGCTGTGGATCAGATGGCTCTTAAAGTGCAAGCATATTTTGCTGGTTAACCTGCCAAACCACAGGGTCTGGTACCTCTTCCGAACTTTTTTATTTTGTCTTTTGACTTCCACCTCTTGTCTGTAGCAAGAATAACAGAGTCGTATGCCCCTTCTCCTCTGCATCTGTAATTACACAAGCTGTTGGCTACACCCTTACAACACACACACACAACACACACACACACACACATGCTTTGTCACACCACATTGCTGCCATTGGCAAATACTACCAAATCCTGTTTTGTTTTC
Source organism: Phalloptychus januarius (assembly GCA_902982915.1). Classification (NCBI taxonomy): domain Eukaryota; kingdom Metazoa; phylum Chordata; class Actinopteri; order Cyprinodontiformes; family Poeciliidae; genus Phalloptychus; species Phalloptychus januarius. Next base: position 7,692,063 of record CADWAE010000038.1, on the reverse strand, counting down.
AGATTTTTCTTTACCTGATAGATGGTAATATCTGAACTCTGTATATCTCTCTTATTTCTATGTAAGCGTAAAGTGGGTCTGTAGTTGAGGTTGGATTTAGCGTTGGGGTTAATTGTTTAAGCCTATGATTGGTTGAAAATCAAATTTTTGGGGGTCCAAGTCAGTCTTCTTTCCTTCTTTCTTTGTTTCCTTCCTTCCTTCTTTCTTCCTTAGCAGTGTGTTCACAGTAAGCTTGAAAAGGTTTAAGATAGGATTAATTAGCTCATAGGTGAGGAGAGCTTAATTGAGGAAAATATACAGAGAAATTGAACAGAACAAGATTTTCTGTGCCTTGTAAAACTTTTACAGAGCTCCAGTGTATACAGAGCTGTACCAATCAGGTACTGCTGGCATTATGTCTCTAAAGTCTTGATGTGATTGACTGTAATGACGAGGTTTATGTTTTGGCAAAGCATCCGCATTGTTTGGGGCTGTGCGCTGTGGGAATCTAGCATAAATATTGTAGCCGTATTAAATGTTGCTTTGGTGTTGCACTCTGTTTGACTACTTACTGAAACAGATTGCAGTTTGCTAAAACATATGTCAAAAAAAAAGTGACTGAAATTACACTTAATGTTTTAATTCCTTTTGTTCTGCATTTGTGTGTTACTGCAGCTGCTTTGCCTGCTTTCGTTTACACTTTTTATTCTAAAAAACAATTTGTAAATATGTGAAAAATCATTATCCTACTTATAGACATATTAGTACTATAATTTCAGATTTGTATTTAACATTCTTGCGTTTTTAAGGAGAACTCATAGTTCAATGCACCTTCTTAAGATTTTGTGGAGCTTTGGAAAAGAAACTGTCCCACAGCATCACAGATCCTTCACCATTCTTCATAGTAGTCTGAAATGGTATTTTTATATTAATCCCTTGTTTATCCATTAGCAGTAGTCTCTTTATTTATTTTTGCACAAGATGTATTATTCTTTTCTTTCATAACCATTCAAAAGTATATGAGCTTGTTTTGCTGTATTTACTTTGCAGGAACATTTAAAAGTGGAAACCAACTGATGCTAAGCTTAATAGTAGACGTTTTGTTGTGGTCAAGTTATCGTCTGAGCAGCAACGTTTTGTTCATTGAAATGTTTCCGTGCCATCCATAAGTAATTTACAAACTGATCAAACTCTGAACTCAAAACGTGAAGCTGCTCAGCCTAATAATTCATTTCAACATGATTTGTAATCATAAAGTTTTTTCTAGATTTTATTTGACATGAACTGTGTCAGTATTGTGACCCCACTTCTGGAGCCATTGACCTGCAATATTGAGAGTGTGTGGGGAGGGTTTGCACTGCAGAAAAGGTTTTGCATTTGCTGCGGATTCTGCTACCAGCGTAGCTCCGCTCATCACGGCCATCTTGACAGTGGGACCCATCATCGTCTCGTCCCAGTTGGGTCCAATCTTGTAACTTCACACCAGCCTCTCAAGTGGGCAGAGTTGTGCCACATGAAAGGGGCCCGTTTGGCTCAAAACCTCTGCTTCAACTCCCCCAACCACACGCCTCCCTTTGAGAACCCCCCGCCGCTACTGTCACATCTCATTGGTCTCAGTCATATTTTTATCAATATCCTCTACATTGCTATCGGAAACTCTGGCACTTCCAGGATGTCTGATTACCACAAATGGTGCTTGTATGAAGTAGAGTGGAAAGAAGTGCCGGAGGAGATGGATGCAGATAATTCAAATGAAATGATTGTAATTTCATCATACGAGGAATTAAGTAGAGTAAAGGAAGACAGTGATTCTCTGTGATCTTCAACATTATTCAGAAACATATAATAGAAAACATAAAAAGATCAAATAATGAGTTAATGTAAAAGCAGTTTCACATTTTAACAGCTTTCCATGCCAGGGCGTCATTTACCAGCAGGTAAAGACTGATGGCGGCACTTCAAAAACTTCATGAGGAGGGTGTGTTCAGAGCGCTGTTCCCTATCTTCAGCAGAGATCTGAGTTCACTTTCAGTTCCCCTCACTGCATGCTACATTGTAGTTTTCATGTCTTACTGTGTCAAAGTGGAAGTCGGAGACGTTGCAGAGAAGTCGGTTTGTTGAAGCATTCAGGCTGATCATGTTTGACGCTCAGCAGATAAATATTTACTCTTTTTATTTTATAAAAATGTCTTTTATAAAAAGACATTTATAAAAATTCAATGTCTTTTGCAGGGCATTGAAGACTAAATGTAAAGTGATGTGCAGAACTGAAATTATTTAGAAAATGGCTCCATTAAAGAGGAAATAACATGTCTTGATCTTTTATATTTAGATCTTTGACGTTTCTCTGAAAAAACAGCACTTATAGCAAGATAGATAACGGTGTGATAGCAGATGTAGGATGAACAACCAAATGTACACTATGTGGAAGATGCTGGAAAAAGAAGGAAATATCCACACATTTATTTTCATTGCTGTTATACATCTGTACAAATCATTAAGACTAAAGACATGTGATCTATCCTGAGCCGTTTCTTCCAGTTGCCTGCCTTTGCTGCTGCCAAATAATCAGTGATGTCTGTAAGGAAGCAGTCAGTGTATATACCAAAATGTCATTTATTTTCATTCTAAGTTAAAGAAGACATCAGCAGTATCAACAAAAGCATTGTTTTGTAGTGAATTTGCCAATTCTGAGTCCTGGAACTGAGCTGCAGCACATATTTCTGAGAAAGTGACTTTTTATGTTGATACTTTTCTCAAAACTGAAGCAAATTGACAATCTTGCATATGATTTGCTGTGAAACAGAAACCATACTTTAAAATTAGTGTGCATGTCCATATAATTAGAATATTCTGAAAAGAAAAAAAAACCATTTCAGCATGTTTTTCTTTAATTTCACGGGGGAAAAAATCCAAGCAAACATGCTGGAAAATACTGGAAAAGCAGATCCAAGAGACAGAGGAAAAAGGCCTGGTATGTGCTCCCTGAGCCTCTTCTTCGTTCTTATGCTCCATTGTTTGCTTGGTGAAATGGAGACTGTGGCTTGGTAATTCTCCGTCCGTGCCAGAAACCGCAGAGTGACAAAATCTGTGGGGTGTCATAAAGGAACGAAGCCAGGGGGAGAAAGGTGGTTGGGAGAGAGGCGAGGTTGCGTAGCCTTGATGCAGGGAGAGACAGTGGGATCCATCTGGTCCTGATAAGGCAGAGTTGAAAACAGATGAGTGCGGTAAGAGAGATACAGGGGCGGAGGCCAGAGGGAGAAGAGGGATACAGCATGGAGATCGGGAAGACATACTATCTGGCATTCTCTACTAAGACTTTTATTTCATTTAAATAGCACTTTCACTTAATTTCTGTGTATCTGAACTGACTTTCAGGATTTTAGTGCTATAATAAACAACAAATGACCAATCCGCAGCTTTCTTTCTCCATATACAATTCCTTTAAACATCTACAATCGCTTGTCGGGTGCCATCTTTCATCATGGTGCACTGTTTGTGTTTTATTCTTCAGAGAACAATTCTCCATAATATAATGCAGGCTGTCAGGACTGCCAAATCCTAGTGGTTGGTATAGAAGGAACATAGGATGATACTTGAGTGACTTTCTTCGTCAGACACACACAAACACAGCAGATATTGCCCGAGGACAGAAATAAAACCCACTGTACTCACAGCAGGAGTGTCGCCCAGTATATCATTGGATTCCTACTGCTTTTTTTTTGTCCTTACATCCTAACAGGTGATGACTTAGCAGGTGTCTAACCTACTCTGCATGTGAGAAAAAGAAAAGAAAAACATCCACAGAGCCACTTTGAGTTTGGAAGTGAAATGTCAGGCCTGGCATCCAGTTAGTGCTGTTATCACGATGCAATCACACTGTTTAGACAGATGTGCTTGTGTGACTAGCACATGACGGAAATGAAATAAAGAAGAGCTCTCTTCTGCTTTGTGAAATTTAAAGACCATTGTTGTATTTGATTCAGTAAAAGAACAAAAAAAAGACATTTATAAAAATTGGTTTAGCTAATTGCCATCTTACTGTGAGCTGAATTACAAGGTTGACAGTGTCTTTATCCGTGAAAATCTTACCAGCGAGCTGTTTTGCTGGTGCTTACCAGCAAAACAGTACTGCTGAGTAGACTTAGGCGGGTTTGAGATTCTCACGGTATGCTAACCGTAAGTAAAAATACCACACTTTCAAAGTATCCCTGTATAGGCACAAAGATTTAAACTATGTGAAACTGCATCTAAATGCAGCTATTTCTAAATTCCAGCAATTGTCCCTTCGCCATATTGGACGCTTACTCTTACAGTTAAAATTATGTTATTTTAATAACGCCATTTGGATTTTGACACAAAGCTTAAACAATAATAATATAATTCAGTAGTAGTTTTCAGGTAAACTTGCTTGTTTTGGAAAATGGAGTGAGCAGAATTGTCCTCTTGCTCATTACAGTATAACATTGGAAGTATGTTAGGGACTCCTTTAGTTTCCACACAGCCTGTATTATATTATGTACTGTGAAGATTCCCAAACAACCAAATTAGTCTTGTAAGTGAGGGAAAGCTGTAATTGCTTTCTGTCATGAAGCTGACCAGAAGGTTCACAGTAACAAGTGTGGGAGGGGCTCTCCTGCTTTAATGCAGCTTGAGAAATCTTTGGTCACTCTGTCACTTTCTTTAGTACCAATATTATTACTCCATAACAGCATTAATATATTACTCCATGTTACTATGGAGGAATATTTTGCAGCTAAAAATGTACCTATTGAAAAAGTGAAGTATTAAATGAGTTATATTTATTCAACTGTAATTGTTTAACTTGTTAAAAATGGCAATAAATATATTTCTTAACGTTGAGCTTTTTTTTCTCACTGATTGAGCGCACACCAAGAAAGGATGTACATTTTTGTAAATTATTCAGTATGAGACTATGCAGCTGGACTAAAGAGTGAATTTATTACCAGGCTTTTCTATGTCCGCTGCTGTTAAATATGGAGGGTACATGTTCAGCTAAATTATAAAGTATTTTAACTCCAAACTTCCAGTTCCAGTCGGCAACTAGTTGACCATAATTCACTCTATTTGTGGTCATCACTGCATAAGATGAATTTAGAAAAATCTATATAATGTAGCCAGAATGTGCTTGGGTGTAAACACCCAAGTTTCTGTTGCACATCTTGCCGCCTTTGGGACAGACCCGGTCTTAATTTTCAGTAGCACCTCCACTAAGCCTGACTGTACATGAGGGGAATGGTGGCATGACCTGCGGTTTCTCAAAAAGGGGATTCAGAGTTTATTTGGAAATTTTCCTCTTAAGATAGCGACACTGATAGGACTTTTGAGTTAAACTAACATATGGAGCAAATTGAGGGGACTCTTGATTTGATTTAGCTTCTCTCTGTCATTACTCATGTGGGCTAGAGATGTTTATGTAGGGTGGCGACTGGTAGAGGAAAATAGAGCAAGTGGAGGACATGGATTTTCTGTGTTTGTGTTTGTTTACCCAAGTGGATTCACTGTTTTTTTCAAGTTTTGTCGGTGTTAATAAAATTTAAATCATGTTTTTCAATTTTAAAAAACGGAAACAACATATGTTGCTGTAGATTGTTGCACTTGAACAAATACATCACAAATATGTATGCAGTAAATATTTAAACACACACATATTAGAATAAAAGCACCGGCTAAGCAATGCAGTGCTACTTTTTGCTTATGAGAGGAATGTTGTACCATGTGACAGATGTTAGGTTATCAGTTCCTTCACTTTTCTTGTGGCCAATGGTTTACAGTATTCTTTGTTTTTATTTAACACACATGTCTTGCTTCACACAAAAGAAAAGAAAATCAGAAACAGGACAGAATTAGATTTTTTTCTCACACTCTTCTGTGAGAAGAAGAGTGTGAGTCTCAACTGAGTCTCAACTGTCCTGAGTCGCCCACAACTGACTCAGGACAGTTGTGGCTCATTGGTTATGTCCCAACTGGAAGATTGGGGTCAATCCTTATGTCAGTCACGTGTTCGTAAATTCAAAAATAACAAAGTACCTCTTAAATTAGATGAAAATGAGATCTAGATATATGTCTCACATATACATGAAGCATCAAATTGTTAATATCTCTTTGCTTTGTTTGCCTGTAAACATAGATCTGAATCTCATCTGGCATCTTTCCATGAGTCATTGGCATTCTGTAAGAAAGAGCTCTGCTTCTGCTCATTTTTTCATGGTGTGACTGTTCCATCAACTTCATCTCCACTGTACTCGGATGTCATTGTAAGAAACTGACTAAAACTGATTATATTATAGGTTGTACTTTATAGGCTTAACTTTTGAATAACAGGAAAAATGTGTGTTATTCAAAAGTTGTCAAAGGAAACTTTTTTAAGTCAAGTTATTAGGCCATAGATGATACCATCCATCCATCCATCCATCCATCCATCCATCCATCCATCCATCTTTTGATTTGAACTACAGGTGCCCTCTTAAAGAAACCCAAAACAAAAAAAAAAAGAAACTATTCGATGTAACTTCTTAAAAACCTTATTGGAGCCTGTCTACAGTTTGTGATTGAGACATTTTAGTCTAAATTAATGAGTGTAATGTTTAAATATGAAAAAGAAACACACACTAAGCATTACACTATGCATTGCACAGCCATGTGCTTTCAACAGTGAATGACTGTTGAAAGACAGCCATGCGCTGTTTGCATTGTGCTGCAAGCCATATAATTTCACATGGTTTCACAACAGTTTCTTTCCCATCTGACCTTTTCACACATACACACACACACCCCCCACGCACGCATACACACCTCTTCTGAGATGCATACAAACAAGATAGTATGCATAGACTCATAAACACTCCTACGACAGTCAAATTGACCACCAGGCCATTTCTAGATCACTCTGGCACAATCTGCACTTTATGGAAATAGTGCTTTAAAAATCCCATGGAACCGGTGGATGACATATAAGCATTTTAGAGGTGACACTAAAGGTCTGTTGTCTAGTTTTGCTTCCAATTTTTCTTTAAGGGTGTTTTATGTTTTTATTCTTTTCCTTAAGTGTTTTAAATTTTTGCTTGTGTCCCACGTTTTCATTCTGAGCCGAGTGTTGCAGCAAAAATCTTACTATGGCTTTAAAATGATTGTAAAGATTCTTGATTTGAGTTTGAAGGCATCTGAAAATCCCCATAGTAAAGCAAGGCAGTGGAAGTATCATGCTGTGGAGGTTCTGTTTTCTTAGCAGGGAAAGAGAGGCATGTCAGAGTGGATGTGATGATGAATGCAGGGAAATGGAGGAAGGAAACCTGCTGAGTTTGCAAAAGGTTTGGGAATTAGTCACAAATGGTGCTTTTAAAATTTTTATTTGTAAAAACAATTGAAAGTGCATCTTCTATTTTCCTCCTACTTCACATTTATGTTGGACTTTGCATTGATCTAGTTCAGAATGTCCAAAATGTAAAACGTGTCCAAAAAATACCTTGCAATCCACTGTAGTTATTTAATCTGATTTAAACCTTTTAATTTAGACGTTTGGTAGTTTAGGTGATTATTACCCTCTCAAATTCTTGTTAACAAGCCCAACAGCATGTTGGCCATGCAAGCCTGGCTTGTAATACAGGCTGATAAAGCCTAAAACCACAATCCCCTTTTGTCACACTGTGTAAATAAAGAAAGAGCCCTCATGGCAGCCAATGAGCGACTTTATTTTTATCGCCAAAAGCCCTGTTTATTTTGTGTCTCGACATCTGAGGCGACTACAGAGCCTTTCCTCTGGACTCGGTGATGCCTCTGGAGGAACAAAAACGCAAAATAAGGACTGCGTAGGGTTTTCTTTCCTTCTGGTTTGTTTTCCAATCGCCCTTCAAAATGAAGTGGGGTTTTGGCTGCTTCGCACATGGTGTGCTGGAAGGGATGGATGGAGAAGAAAAGAAAGGAATACTACGACTGCAGTGTGCATTTGGTCTTGGTCATAGTTTTGCCTACTGCTACTGTGCTCAATGTTAGTGGCAACTCAGAGGTTAGTGGAGATTTTCCTGGCAAGTGGTCATTTTGACGGGATGTTTATTTTTGTTTTGGGCTAGCATCACAAAACAAATTTTAGCAACATGTATTCCACTAATGCATTATTATTTAGAATACCAAATTAGTCATGAAGCCATTATTACATCAATGACTTCCTTGTTAATACAGTGATTAGGAGTGGGAGTCTGATGATTATTGACAAATTTATTTAGTCTCCAACCACACGCTAAGCTGCTTTTTTAAGAGCCAAATATCTGGCATCCAGTCTTCAAGACCAATAAATGTGTCAGCTGAGCTCCGTCTAATAAATCTATGACCGTGTTAGGCAACAACGTCGTTCCAGAATGCACCCTGCATCTTGTAGTTGCTCTGTTTTTAATTGTGATTTGTGTCTGAGAGCTTCACTTGGCGCTGTTGTGCTTGTAAATTATTTCTCCTCTCAATTTGTTAAAGCGTTACACCACTTACCCTCCTGTTGCACCAAGCAACGGGATGAAACATTTTCTCATAAATGAGGCGAGGAGATCCTCCGGTGACACCGGGGTCAGGCGCGGTCGACTATTCCGAGCAGAAGCCAATACGGAACGAGCACCGAAGAAGAACCAAAACTCAATAAGCGCGGCAATGAGGGGCGGGAGGGAGTTCAAGGTTGCGCTCCTTGCGATGGAGGCTACGGTGAGCGCTTCAGTGGCTGCTGGAGTTTTGATGCTGTAATGTGAAACGGCTGGGGTGGACGGGGTCTACAATTCCCCTCTTTGTCTGGTCTCCACCGCAGCGTCACCCCTCTCTCCTCTCCTCAGCAGATCCTCTCAGTGGCTAAGCTCATCATCTCCGTCTCTGTCTGTTTCCCCATGATTGCCACCCATTTCGTTGTCTCAATGACTGGTTTCAGCTCCCACCCAGTCGAGCATAGCCCTTTAAATTCATATCGTTCTCTTTATTCACCACCTGATGTCTTGTCTCATAATTTCACCAATCCGATGCATTTTAGCGCTCATATCTATTCTGTTTTATTTAACAAATATTTTGGAAAACAGCCTCATATTAATAAAACACACAGGTATCCCTTTCCCAAAAACTCTTTCTTCTCTCTTTTCAGTCTCCAGTCGTATCTGTTGGTTTTGCTAAGTTTCATCCAAACTTGGTGGTAGGAGGAACTTACTCAGGACAGATTGTTCTGTGGGACAACCGGAGTCACCGCCGAACCCCGGTGCAGAGAACGCCCCTCTCTGCTGCAGCACACACTGTAAGGCCCCTTTTACTTAAAATACTGTAAAAAAAAGAAAATAGAAGTGTTAGATCCCACTATGTCTCTATCTGCGTTTCCATTGATCAGTGATCCAACAATTGTGCAAACTGGAATAATGAAAATAAATTTTGTTAATGTTAATACACTAATTTAAAAACACTTCATGTTTTGCACATATTTCTAATGGAAATGCAGCTACCGATCAGTTCAATCTCAGCCTCTGATCTCTGCAAAAAGAAATACTGGTGTTAACATTGGTGTTAACTAAATAGCTGGACATATTAAGATGTTGATTTGAATATTCTCCCGTAGAATGCTGGTTGAAGCAAAATAGACGGTTCAACCTTCAGGTGCAAAACTCAATTTTCAAACATGACCAAGAACATTTAGGAAATCATATAAACAACAGCAATAAATGGCAATAAAAAGGTCAATAGTTTAGAAAAAGTAAGAAAAAAAGCAGAACATACAGCAGGAGTTTGTGAAACACAAATATATTACAAAATATTATTTTGTGAACTTTACATAATTACTGTAGACCCAACAAAATCAGATTTATGCAAATACTACTTTTTTTCTGAAATGTTGTCTTCTACAAAATATGTTTTCAGACTCTTTTTGTATTGCAAAATGTTCTGAAAATGTCATACTTTGCATTTCAGGGTGAGTGTTCAACTTACTGTGAGAGGGAAAAAACTGATTGAACAGATTGCTCAGTTTAACTCCAGTGAACTTGCTCACTCTCAACAAATTACCAATGCATGGACACAAGCAGCAAGTCTTATTATAGTCTTAACTACAGAAGTCATGTAGCCCTTTGCATTCCCACATGCCTTCTGTACTGTAGTCTTGAAGAGATTGCCGCTCTTCTCCAGTTAGTGAAGTCTTGCTTACTAGCATGGTGCTGATTGCTGAATGGGCCCTTTGTGCAGCCCAGCAGACAAATCAATTACTGGCCAGTAATGATATAATGGCTTCACACACTCATGGATTTGAACAGCAGCACATGTCCCAAGCGTAAAGGGATTGAAAAGGACCACTGCACTCTGGCATGCAAGTTGCCTATCAACCCTCTGTGCTTAAAATATCTCATTATGTCATGTATTTCACTGCTTAATTATATAATAGGAATAAGGGTGTTTTAACAAATTTCACATTATTAACACATTTAAAGGTTTAGAAAACCATTGTGGTTTTGACAGCCTTTTGCAATTATAAATTGTCTGAATATTTAACACACAGGATGTCAGATTGGAAAACATTTAAATGCTTCCAGGCAAAAAGATTTTCTGGGATTTTGGTTTGTTTGCTTGGTGGATTTGTCAGAGATGTTACTTTAATGAGAACTGTTGTAACTGCAGCACATTCTTTCGCCCTGCGGCTGTGCTTTTGTATGTTACTTCAACAGCACCCAGTATATTGCGTGAACGTGGTCGGCACCCAGAATGCCAATAACCTGATCACCGTATCTACAGATGGGAGGATGTGTTCGTGGAGTCTCGACATGCTCTCTCAGCCTCAGGTAGTGAAAAATGTCACTCATCAGACATGCAGTTCTCACAACCTGCCAGAAGGAATTGATGTTAAGAGATTTACAGGGAAAAGCTGTTGTAGCTCAGTAGTTCTTGGATGTTAAAATGGAGCAAACATTTTTTTTTTTCCCCCTAAAAAATTTTTTGAAAAACTGTCAGATATAAATCATGACTTTATATCCTCCTTTTTGTAGGAGACCATGGAACTCGTGTACAACAAATCCAAACCTGTGGCGGTGACAGGTATGGCTTTCCCCACGGGGGACGTCAACAACTATGTGGTGGGGAGCGAGGAAGGCACAGTGTATACTGCATCCAGACATGGCAGGTGGGTGAAGTGATTTGTGTCTTCGTGCAAAGCTTTGGTCAGTTTACCAGCTAAACTAAGTATAGATAAAATATTTAGAGATAAACCGATAAGTTTAATGTTTTTTAGCTAGATCTCTGATGACCAGTTTTAACAGCCGTTCAAATATCTAATCTTTTTTTGATTAGATATACTTAAACCCTAAGAAGTCTTGACAATCACAACACTCTTCAGTGTGGAAGAAAAGGGAAGAAGACTCAGTGTTAGCTGAGAAATGAATATTTTCTCTGAAGTACATATGTCAGCTGTTCATTCAGGTAAAAGTAAAGCTTTACATTCTCTACGAAACAGTCTGCTGTTTATCGTTAGCAATGCTAACTGAGTTGATTGTTATCTATGATGCTAAGAACAGCTAATAATCTACATCCTGTATCAGTTTGTCTAAGAAATAAAACTGTTTTACAGCAAAACTGACCTCTTATGTCAATGAAAAGCAAGAAAATATTTTATGTTAAATATAATTATTTTTTAAATTGGTATCCATTGGTCAGAACAACAACAATGCCCAGATTAAACATAGGCGTACAATACAAGGAAAGAACCAAAATAAAAGAAATAAGAATATGGTTTAAAACGTAATTATTTTGTCAAATTAGACACATTTAGGCCTATTTTTCCTTTTTGTCACTTTTTTAATACATATTTTATGGATCATTATAAGGAGAAATCATCAGCAGCCAGCATGTTCTGTCTTTTGTTTAATTATTCCTACTGGTTGTGGTTTTGACAAGACCTTATTCACAAGAGAAACAATTATAAACATAACAGTAATACAACTAATTAAATAATTTGACTTAATTAAATAAGCTAATGAAATATGAAAGAGAAACAAGAGCTGGTTTAATAATATTAATAATAATATTCTGACGTTGGCTGATTCCTTAGTAAGTTAATCCCAAACTCGCTTAGTGTTCTAAAAAAAAAAGGTATTCAATTTTAAAGCTAATTATCATCGTTTGTTGTTGTCTTTTCCAGTAAAGCTGGCATCTGTGAAATGTTCGAGGGCCACCAGGGGCCGGTTACGGGAATCAGCTGTCACAGTGCTGTAGGCACTGTAGACTTCTCCCACCTCTTTATTACATCTTCCTTTGACTGGACCGTCAAACTCTGGAGCACCAAGGTACGCTGTGTGTGAGTCGATGTGTGTGTGAGAGAGGGAGAAAATGGCAGAGGGAACAGATGTGTGGGGGGTTGATTGTGGTCTCTGAAAGGTTACTTAGAGGGACTCCTGAGAGAATGAGGGGAGGGAGTTGAGTACATTGGATGAACAACTATTTGAAAATCAGTCTTTCTCTTGCTATTTGTGTGTTTCCATATGTGTGTGTGTGTTGGAATAAGCTCTTTGCGATGTGTTGTTGCATATATTTACTGTGTGAGTGTATTGTGAAATTAATCAGCAGAAGCCAGGAACTCTGATGACTGTGACCTGAATTCCTCCTCTCAGACGTTGTTATGCTCCAAGGCTCTGTGCTGTCCAGAGAAACACTGATGTGACAGTTTCTCTTTGTAATAGTAAAGAAGGGACGCTACGTTTGTGTGTTATAGATTTTAAACAGATAAGATTCCTAAATACAAAGTACCTCTTGTAATTGTTCCTCGAAAGTCACGTCAGTCAGCAGAAGGATGTGTGATCAATCTGATAAATCAACTAACACAAACCCAAACATTATGTTCTTTATGTTTGTAATGCTAAAATTTAATTAAACAAGGAAGGAAGGCGAAATATAAACCTAGGCAAGGCAAGGCAACTTTATTTATATAGCACCTTTCAGCTGAAGACAATTCAAAGTGCTTGTACAGAAAAGAATACAAATCATCATATGCTGTTTTTATAATAGATTTGATGTGGCTGTCAAAATTTAGATCGGGATCCATGATCACTCCCAAAATTTTGGCTTTGTCAGAGCATTTTAACCTAGGAATATTACAAAAGAAAAAAAAAACTTTTAGAAATTTAGTCTCAAATTTGTGAATGTGAAGTCACACAAAATCAAGTTTCTTGAAAGATTTTAATATGATGCTTAAGTGGTAAGCATCATATTTTCTATATGAAATGGGAGTTTGTGATAGATTGACATGAAGTCAGATACAAAGTTATCCATGGCTTTTTTTAAAAATAGAAATCGAAAAAGTGTGGTGTATATTTTATATTCAGGCTTCCTGAGTGAAAAATGTTCTGCAATTCCATCTGCAAATCTTTTTTGGTATGTCTCTACCAGCAGGGGATTGAATCCAAGTGTACACTGCATTTTTGAGATCAAAAAAATAAAAAAATTGAAAACCACCTTCTGACTTTTTGTTGGTGCATAAAATTAAATCTAAATAGTATATGCAACATGCGGGCATGTGAAAGAATAAATACAAAACCTGTGAATACTTTTGAATAGGGCTGCAAGTCGGGTAGAGTCTACGCATGCTTTAGAGATATATACATAACGTGCATCTTGGTCTTCATCGCTTATGTTTTTAGCACTTAACCTGACAAATGCGCAGAAGAAATGCTTCACTTCTGTGTTCACTGATGTGTTTGTCAAAGTCCCTGCAAAAACCCTCGCGGGGGCGCATTCAGAGAATCAAAGTTGAACAAGCTCAAGAGGTGGGCGCTCCTCCTCTCGGCGCGTTTGAGTGACCCCGTCCACTCAGGGCATTTGCTCTCCCTTCAAACTAACGTGATGAGTTCCATTTGGCAGCATTTCGACGGCAGTGAAATCCAAACAGTCACTGTTGTTGTCGGAGAGAGGCTGGATAAGAGAAAAGTTGGTTAAAACACTGACAGGACATTTTTGTGCTACTGAGACTGAAGTTTTTGTTCGGGGTGACTTTACATGTCGCAGAGAATTACTGAGAGAAATAAGCGGAACAAAAGATACTGATTACAGAAGTTAGCAGGAGGACATAGACAAGGGATTCTAAGTTAAAATTATTGGCTTCTAAAGGCTGATGTAGACTTAAGAAAAAAAGAAACCGTTAAGAAAATCATTTTTATAAAGGCTTGCTGAATATGATAAAACACATAATGAATTTCCCATTATACCTACAGCCTGATTCTGGATCATGTTTTACTTTTCATACTTGGCTGCAACAGGCCATAAAGCATTCTGATGAATTCTGGCTCAGGTTTGCAAGCAGCCAGTCCATAAAGCTTGAGAAAAGAGCCCTGTGACACATATTAAAACATTTCTGTGGATTTTCATCAGGAGAGCATGTTATTTTTTTAGGATATGGGAATTCCCTCTCCTTTGAGGGCCACCGCAGGAATGCATGTCTGTCTCTCTTCCAGCATAACCCATGTTTGTGTGTGGGCAGGCACTTACCTGGAGGTGTGAAGGTGTGTGACTACAGACACACCGCACATGTCTCTCATATATCTTAAGAAGGCAGTTTTTGCCAGGGCTGAAATCCCCTAGAGGACAACCTTCAATCCTCCAGTCGCTCACGCACACACACTCTCACACACTCGCAGATCGACTGAGAATTGTTTTCGTATTCATTTGCCCTCACGGTTCAAAAAGGCCGCTGTATAGAAGCCTGCTAATGTTTTTACTCTCAGCGGTGCAAATATTGTGGTTAGCGAGACCGTTCTGCGCCGGGCCAAAGTTTGAAGATGTCGCGACAGCTGGGAGTGGGTTTATGATTGTGCATAACTTGAACCGTCTTGCTCTCTTGACCCCAAACCCAGCGTCTACTAAGTGATTGGATGAAGTATAATAATTCCACTTCTGCTCTCTGAAGAAGTTAATTAAAGGCCTGCATGACTGTCAGTTCAGGTGATTGTTGAAGAGTGTGGATCAAGTCTGGAGCTGAGCGTCGGTAGGTGTCTTTGGAAATAAGATTATAGCAGGGGTCTGTCCCGGTGCGCTCTCACAGCACAGAACATGAAGGATTGTAATTAGATGAAAGTGTGTCAGTACGGCCATAAAACCTGGAATTAGCTTAAACCTTAATAGACACAGTGAACCTGGGTAACATTAATGAAGAGCAAGAGTGTCTCCATTACGTTGTACAACAAATGCAATAAACAGAAGAACAGATGCAATCCTTAACTCTTGCTGAGATTAATTAATATTTATATCCAACAAGATGCACTGCTCCGCATTAAGCTCACCATTTCAGTTTTTAGCCAGTGGAAGAAAATTTAGTAAAGAAATATAAAAATTGGATATTATTTGGGAACGTTTTTGCGAGCATAATTGATCCATTTTAAATTTGACAGTGTAAAAACAGCAGTTAGTGAAGCTGTAGGCTTTTTAGATGAGAATCATTCTTCTGGTAAATGCAATAGAAACACAGGGGGCCTAATAATGGTCCCAGAAAACTATCCAGATTCCTGGAAAAGGTTGCTGTAATAAAAACGTGTGTTAAGTTGCTTCTTATTTACCTGTAAATAGTTGATACTGAAATTTCCTCTCAGTACCGCCAAAGGCAGTCCACACTTGTACCACATTTTGTGAGCCGTGACTCGAAGGAGCTAATAGGACAGAAGTAATTTTGGGTGAGCTGCTGCTCACTTTTTGGACTAAAGTCGAAGTCTCAGTTGTACTTTTTATGCCAGTGTGTTTTGATCAGTGTTCCTTCTATTAATGTTGTTGTTTTCTTTAGTACTGCAGATACTGCAGATTGTCACCTTCCTAAAATTATGGCCTATATCATTTTTTGCCTAAAGTGATTTTGACAAAAAAAAAAAAAGAAAATCACCAACTCTTTTTTTTTTTTTGCCAAAAGATGATTTGGTGGGGAAAAAAAATCACTTTTGGCAAAAATCCTTTGGTCGTTATTTTAGGAAGGTGACGAAACATTTTATGTCTTGCACAATCTAAAATGAATGTTTTGCAGATTGGTCTTGCAGAGTTCTGATAACAGAGTTCAGGTCCTCCAGTATTACTTTATTGCACTCTATTAAGGTATGGTTCTTTTGCTCAGACGTGCAAGAAGCTTCGTAGCCTACTATCACTGGAAAGATAATGACAAGCAGGTACTTTCTGTGTGGCGCCACTCGGATTAAACTATGTTTTGAGATGAGTTTTGAAACTTTTCAGAATCTTAGGAGACGGTAGAAATGGCCAAAACAGAAGCTTAAGCCTGAATCAGTTCTGTTGATTTTATGTAAGTTGTGTATAATTTAGAGTTTATTTCCAAAGTGACAGATTTTAAAGCCAATTAAAAAGAAAAAGGTTGCTGTAGGAAGTTGAGTTGTGATAAAAGATGATGAGTAAGGAATGAGGGCGACGAGCGAATGATATGTTGAGAACTTTAAATGTCGACCCATCGACTTATTGAACGTAAAAACTGTAAGGCAAAGAAAAGGAAAAGAGTTCTCCTGTCATCTGACTGGAAAACTATTTCAGTCGAAGCTAGAAATGAACTCAGATGTTTGTTTGCGCCGTGTTTCTAAGTGCATACGTGTTGTCTCCTAGAAACTTTGTAGCAAGACAATCAATGGGTCATAGTGGGTAGGAATGAGGAAGAGAGACGAATACTGTACATTCTTTTATTTCGCTCCTGCAGCCAACCTGTCTCCTCTCCGCACCCCTCTCTCTCTTCTTGTCAGAACGCAGTTTTGTTTCTTAAGCCCTTGGAATTTGAGTTGTCAGTCTGAAAAATGGGGATTACACACAGTCACACACACTGAAGCAGAATCTCTGATTTTAACACTTATAAGTATGCGTCATCATGGATGGCAGCCAATAGGAGGAGCACAGTGTTCTCTGGTCCAACAGGTTCATTATTTAGGGCACATCGTTTGTATTGTTCTAAATATTGCCCTGTGCAGAGAACCTATTTAAGATGTTTCCCTTAAATAGAAGTTCAAAAACAACTGATAGGACTTAACAACTAAAATTTTTTTCCTACAGAAAAAAGTGACACTTTGGTAAAAGTGCAAGAAAAACAAACAAAACAGAAATATAGGTATGATATAGGATATAGGTACGGAAGAGGATTGAACTGAAAAGAAGGCATGAAAAAAAAAATATTCTGACTTTAATCTCAGAATTCTGAGATTAAAGTCAACTTTAACCATCTTTGTAATTTAACCATCTATCTTTTGTTGGATATGAAATATGACATAAAACTCATTATTATCTTAAGTTTAAAAAACTGTAAATTTAGTCATGATTTTAAAGATTTGACTAATGTAAATATATAGAGAAGAAATGTTCATAGTTTATATTTATAATTTAGTGTCACCATTTCATCTGTGCTTGCCCAGTGCAACTGGGGACTTGTACACAATAAACAATACTCAACAAACAAACGCCAGCTGATCCTTCATTCCTGACTCTGTTCCAAAATGTTATTCTCCAAACATTGTTGCCAGGCCAAATGAATAATTATGAGGAATAACATTGTCTTCTTTTTTTGTTTGCTTCCAAGTACTTAAATAGATAAAATAACACATAGTCATGTAAATATCTCTACAAATTTTGTTGCATTATGATGTAAATTCAAATCTGGACCTGTGTGTGTTTTTGTGTGTTCTGTGTGTTGGAGATCTCCTTTCCAAAACAAAGTGTACTGCAAATAACAAGTTATGGTAATTTAGTATTTGTCCACTAGAGAGCACTGACAAGTTTTCCATGCAAAAGTAAATCTCCCACATCTCCCACGGCACCAGATATAAATCTTTATTAATATCGGTTTATGTTAACAGTGATCATCAGCTGATATGATTGCTGAGATTACAATTGCTCTTTACCGCCGAACATAACCAATAAACTCGTCATTAATTAACCTGTTCATGCCCGAAACGAGCACATCCTCCTCAGAGCGCCTCTCGTTCCCGTCCTCTGTCTGTCCCCGCCTTATTGTGGCGATCTCTATCTCTTCCCATCTCTCTGACAGCTGTTGTGTTAAGGTTACAGTATACCTTGTGGAGGGGCCTTCTCTTTCATCTCTCCCAGCGGTTTTATGGCGCTGTGTGAATGTGCAAGGCTTTTTAATTAGGCTCTGCACCCAGACAGGCCCCAAGGCTGAGGCAGCGCCGCTCTGTCTGAAGCTCACACACTCTCTCTCTCCATTCCTTTTCACTCTGTGTCTCTCTCTATTTTTCCCGTCCATCTCCAATGTGTCATCTCCTGTAATCTCTCAGTTTTTTCTCTTTTTTTTCTGTACAGCACTATTTCGCACCGTGCCACTCAAACACTCGTCCACAGATATCTTCTTATTTTCTCTCGCCCCCTCTCTTTCAGCACAACAAACCGCTGTACTCTTTCGAGGACAATGCCGACTATGTGTATGATGTCATGTGGTCGCCCGTGCATCCTGCCATGTTCGCCGCCGTGGACGGCATGGGCCGCCTGGACCTGTGGAACCTCAACAACGACACGGAGGTGTGTGGATTTAGGTCATTGTGGGCGTGCTTTCTGGGTCATCTTGTTCTCTGTCAATATGCGTGCCTGCTTGGTGTCCTCCGGGTCTGCTGCTGGGGCTCGGCCCGAACCGCACAACCCAACACCCAAAGCTCTCTTCTTCACACACACACACACACACACACACACACCCACAAGATTCAAGACTCCCCTGTAGGCGTTTCCCACAGCTCTCGCTTTAAATCTCACTGGGTGACATCTTCTTGCTCTGGCTCCCACCCAGCCACCCCGCTAACATTTCTACAACCTCTGCCTAACGTTCAGACGACCTCAGAGACCGTCTTCCTCCCAAACTGTGTCCCATCAGAGGAGTGCACAGATGTGTCGTCAACCGCAAGCAGAGCGCCCCAGCCCTCAGTCCACAGTCCCATGAAAAATAATGACTTAAAAAAAAGAAAGTTCAGGCCAACAAGGGTTGAGTTTTGAAATGCTGTGGTGTGACAGTTATTTTTGAGATGAGTGCATTTAAGGCCATTTGATGCTGGAATTCAACATAATCATCAGTAGTATTAAGCAAAAAAAATAAAAGGAGTGTATAACGTCTACTATTATGAGCAGAGAGTTCTCAATCCTACAATTGGGTCATTCAACATGTATTTCTGCTGGGTTTTTGTTTAAATCATTTTTGCTTAATCCAGACCTTTTCACACAAATTCACAGATGCATTTTGCTGGCACCTTTAGTGGCTTAGTGACACTCTAGTGACAATCAAGTACATTGATTCATTAAGGAAAACTCTTAAGGAAATAATTGGTTTTTAACAGAATCATTAGAATTAGTAGGACAGTTGTCGTTATTTTGAAATAAAGACAAAAACATGTATTTCTTTATTAGGGGGTGTCTTTTTTGTCTTTATTTTAAAATAAGACAACTGAAACATTTCATTCTGAATTATGCTGCTTTATGTTGCTATGTTGGTCTGTGAATTCAGATATCAAATTATTAACCCATAACTTTTCAAGCAGAAAAGTTATGGGTGAAAGTTATGTCCTGTTGTTATGATACCATTGGCCTGGCCTTGTTAGAGTGCAGTCTGTCTTGATATCTTTGAAATACCTAAATTAAAGAAATCTGAGCAGACCAGGTGATGTAATTAGTTGTTTTTAGCTGGATATTGACCCAAATCATACACAAAAATGCTTCATCAAACACAAAATTGACCTTGTTCTTTCAGTCTTTTGACTTAAATCTGCAAAACCTGTAGCTGAAAAGAAGAGACCAGTACTCTTGATGATCTGGACAGCTTGTTCAAGGAGGACTAATTGGTGATTTGTCTGGTTAAACCTTCAGGAAAAGTTACAGAGGAAATCTATTTCCAACTGGAGGTTGTGCAAAACAATATCATTAGGGTGGGAAATAATTGTCATTTTTCTTAATATTTATATTTCTGAAAAAATATACTGAAAAAGTGTTTTGTTATTTCTGAAATGCTAAAAACACAAGATTTATTTATATTAAGGTGTTGTATCACAAGTGGCAGTAAATGTGGTCAACACTGTCTGTACTTGGATACATATACTTTCTCTTTTAAGGACTAGTGAACTTCTTCACACCATTCGAACTTGGTAGAGAGTGAACTTGAATAGACCATTGTCTCTTTCGGAAAAAAACAAGCAGCTACTTTGTTTTCTGCTTGCCTCCTTGTTGGAGCTTCATGTTCTGTGGACTATACTACAGTTATTTTCACCACATTTGTTATAAAGCAAAAATGTAACTTCAACCATGATTCTGTAAAAACCTTTCTGTCTTTCAACCCTGACAGCAGACAACCTTTGATCATTCAGGTAAAAGTCCAGATAAAAGGATCCTCCGTTCTCCTTCCTCCTTGGTTTCCATGGACACACCAGTGACTTCAACCTTAATGCAAGTCTGCGTCAAGACAGATGCTCTCACTCCTCTCACATAATAAGCTCTCCTTCTTTTCCCATTTTCTCTACCATACAAGATTCTCATGTCTTCTCACTTCGGCTCCCATCTCTGTATTTTCTTGCTTTAACGCGCAGCGCTGCGGTTCCTCTATCTGCAGCGCATATTCCCATGGTTCCCTCAACAGCAGCCTTTTCACAGACAGAGGAAGAGTTCATTATTGGGGGCTTAACTCGCCTAACAATGTGCTTTATGAGAAACATTTGCACAGACGAGCGCTCACGCAAACGGATGCATCCAACGCATGCACACGCGCTCACTCACTCACTCACACACACACTAGCCAGTCTGATAGCAACAGGCTTTCATTGTTGCCATCATATTAAAAACACAGAGTCATAACAACATTAACAGAGCAGCGTAGCACGCCTGGTTCTCATTTCCACCACACACACACACACACGCACCCACGCGCGCACACGCAATTCTTAAGCTCTCTGTTCAGATCCCCCCTTGCGGAGGAAGGGAAGCTAGTGGGCTAATGGCAGTCAGTCTGTGGTTAGCTCTGCTTTAAATGCGCAGGAGCTCAGTGTGCGAGGAGAGGCGATGCCAAGGCCTCTGTCTCCACTGGTGACATGTGTCAGACTCGCCTGCCACATGTCAGGAACAGTTTATGGAAACGCTGCAGATGGTTTTGGGTTTTCAAAGGTGCAACATGAGCACTAAAAGACAGAAATCAAGATTCAGCTCAGCCCATGCCAGCAAACATGTACTGGTTATTTCCAGGATAAGTCGGCTCTCATGTGTCCGGTCGAATAAAAAGCTGTAAATGTGACAGCTTTGTATTTGTAACCTCCGGCACATCCAGATGAAGCCACCCTGTTCTTGTGGTATATTTGCTCTGTAATCACATAATGTAATGTTCCAATTTTTCAATAAACATTAGGACACGTTGCAATTAGGGTCACTAAATAAAATGTGGTAAGGTTTCGAGAGGCTTGTCATAGTCCGTGGCTGTTTATTACTCTGTTTTGTCTTCAGAATAAAAGAAACGTACTGTGAATGATCTCATCATTAAAGAAGAAATCCTTTACAGTGGCACAGCTTCTGAAGTAATAACCAAAAAAACCTAAGCCAATGTTTGTAAACTTTTGCTGAGTTTAAAGTTGAAATTAAAACCGAATGATGAAAACTGTTGGAGAGACGTATTGTGACTTGGTGGCAAACAGATGGATTTTTAGATACATATTATTATTCCTCCTGACCTCCCTGCTTTCCTCCTGTCTTTTCTGCTTCCTTTGTTCCTTTTTTTCCTTCCTCCCATCTTTTCTTTATTTTGTTCATCCATTCTTCCTCCTTTCATCTCCTTCCTTCTTCCCTTTCTTTATTTTCTGTGTCTTTAAAAATATTTTGTTTCTTGTTTCCCTCCTTGTGTCCTTCCATTTTTTCCTAATATCAATCCCCATGTCTCTCTGTCCTCTCTGGCTTCCCTCGTTCCTGACTGTGGGTTTTCCAGGTTCCACGTTTAAGCCACACCTACTGCAGAAATATCTGTCATGATATTATTAAAATGGCAAAAAGAACTCGCAGCTCAATAAAGTTGAGCCTGGAAAGTGTGAACTTGCACATGGAAACTTGTAGGAACCCTTACTCTATCCCCGATCACTGCATATCTAACTTATCCATCTTTGTCTTTCTATGTGGCTAACACTAAAACATTAGCACACAGGCGGCCATAGATTTTGTTGCCATGTTGAGAAAATATCTAGTGTGAATTATGACACCTACTCTGCAACATGTTTTGTAGCGTGTGTAAATGTTGCAGTCGTGACACCTTATTGTCAGCACTGATAAGGATTCCTTCACCTCAGCATGTTTAATGCTTGAATTAGTTCAAACATACAGAAGTCTGACCCATTTTCTGATTCATTCATTTTTTGATCACTTAGTGACAAACTCATTGAGGTGCAATGATGTTTTAGCCTCAGATGGTTTATTGACAATTAAGTCTGGAAAAAAAAGAAAAAGCGATTTCCTCTACTACCAGCACCCTGTACTTTTACAGTAATCATCCCAATATACTCACACTATACAAAATCTCAAAAAACACATAGTGCATATATGTGTCACAAAATACTTTCTATACATTAGATATGTGTGTAGAGGACATATAAGGTTCTTGTCTTGTGTTGGAATCGAAATCTCTTGGTTCGTGAAGATCTTTTACCTGCACAAAACTCGCATAGCTTCATCTGAAGGGAGAATATCGCCTCACTGAGAAATGAAAGACCAGGTAAATATCATGTATTTGTTTTATTTTTCTTTTCCTCCTAGGTACCAACTGCCAGTGTGACCATTGAGGGAGCTTCGGCTCTGAACAGGGTTCGCTGGTCGTCGGGAGGGAAGGACGTGGCTGTGGGCGACTCAGAGGGCAGAGTTTGGATCTACGATACAGGAGAGGTACATAAAACAACCATGGAAAGGTTCAAAATAGTCCTGCTGAGGTTTTCCTTTGCCGTTGTGAACAAAAAGTACATCCTGAAAATGTTGCATGAAAATGTCAAAGACATTCAAATGTTAGATTCACATCAACTCCTATGATGCATAGCTGAGAGGCTCTGACAAGTTTCATTTTCAATCAGGTCCTAATTACAACATAGGTGCAAAAAGCATGAGGAAACTTGAATAAAATCAACAAAAATTGCAGTAGTATATTAATACAGCGGACAGGAGGAGATAGAGAGATTTTTACTACCTGAAATTTGACCAAATAGTGTTGGTGAAAGAAATGTTGGGTCTCTGTTCACCATGGATGTCTATTTCTGTGTTATTATTACTAAACAGTACAAAGCATGCGGTACTGAATCTTGATCTCTGAATTTCTGTCAACATTTTACTTACTTCAGGAATCAGGAATAAGTCGTGAGTTTTTACAAAACATGTTCAGCTTCTCACTACTGTATGTAGCATTTTATTTCATGTTTCTTGAAAGTGCTGCCATCACAAAGCAGCCCGCTAACTATTCAGCTCTAGCCGACATGCTTTAATGCTTGAAGATGTTTTTAGCTTAGCTGCTTGGCTAAGTTTAGCATCTTTTTTGTGTGGTAAGCTAGAGGGGAGTCAAGCAGAGCTGGTGGCCTCAGTGCTGGGTTGATGGTAATGAAGAGGCCTCAATAAAACTGAGTGAAGCTGAAAGGTTTTATGGGTCCTTTAGGCAGGGTTTTTTTTTTTGGGTGTGTGTATGTGTGTGTGGTAATGGGGTATTTACTTTACTGTAAACTTGCCCATGTAGCTAAAACTGGGAAGAGAGTTTTTTTTTTTTTTAAAAGAAAAAACAAGTATCTCTGGGAATAACAGCAAGTCTGCAGGCTTTTCCAGGAAGGACAAAATACCAACAATTTCCATTTCAGTTTCATTTTACTCTAAGCATTTTATTTTAAGCATATTTACCATCGGGGTTATCTATTAAAACTTTACAAGTGTTTCCCTGTGTGGAAAATCCGAATCACAGGATAAAAACTCAGTCCCTGTTGTCTTGTACATTTCAGAGTAATGAAACTCCTGATTTTCAAACCTAGGCATCATTAAGAACAAGCTTCTCGTAGTCGTTCTGCTATTGCTTACGCCACTCTTCAGCGCTGCGTACCCCCTGCCCCCACTCCTCCACCCACTCCTCCATGACTGTGGCCAGGTTTCTGATTAATTACAGCCTCTCCATGTGAATGCCTTGCAGACATCTTGGGTGGTGGCTGCGGCTTTTGTCCCACTCCCTCTGAGTCCGACTGAGCTCAGCTAAAGAGAGGAACAACGTTGGGTTTGACCCTGACGGTCTGTGCAGCTCATGTGACAGATTTTCCATACTGACAACGCGGCTCCTTGGACTCTTAACACTCGACAGATCGTTGGATGTGTTCTTGCAGACAAACTGGTGGTCTGTCATAAAATATACACCGATCAAATTAACATGATTATGTTTACTTTTTCTCTGGTAGTAATTGGATGTTTTCACTGTTAGGAATTGGAAGAATTGCTGCTAAACCCCAGATAATAATCATTATAATTTAAACCGAACTGTTAATTTGGATGCTTTTAACAAAACAAACCTTTTTTCTCTTTCTAATTGGTGAATTAGGCATTTCTGGTAATTTAGTTCAGTTCAATTAAAAAGCATTCCCAAAGGGAAATGAAATGTAACTCGCATTATTCACGTCTTCTATGTTGATGGCTGTGAGCAGAAAGGATCTCCTGTTGTGGTCTGTATCACTGCGGTTCTGAAGAAGCCCCTGACTGAAGAGAATTTTTTGTTGTGTAAAAGTATGACGAAGAGGATGCTGTGGATGTAATGTTTTGTTATTTGATTTGCACAGTCATCTCCAGAGGAACCAAACCAGCCCTCTTTATAAGCTCGATTAGCCTTTTTTTTTAAAGGCTTCTGTTGGGATGGCAAAAGAGATTACACTCTCCAAAATATATTTATACTGATGCACCTATGTCACATTTAAAGCTTATTTGACACAAAAACATTTTTATGCATTTTGCATTTTTACTCAGAATTTTTGACGTTTGTCTTTTTTTAAGTAAGTAAAGGTTCACTATGCATTTCACACACGATCAACATGTGACACATTACTGCTTTGTTAGTGCTCATATTTATTACCGTTTCCTTAAATAACAATGCAATGAGAGAAATGTACTTACATTATGCGAACAAATACAAACCAACGATATAAATGTTCTTTTTTTCCACTGACATTTAATCAGACTAAGCTTTTCCCTTTTTAGGTCGTTTACTATGACCAAAATTTTGTCTATTTGCTAAATGCCAGAATAACAACTTCAAAGCCAGAAGTGTTCATACATTGAGATTAAAGCGCCTTTAAACAGTCTAGACAAAACCAGAGGATGTCATGAGGTCTTTTGGAGTTAAATGGACACATTTATGTATTTTAAGGCACACTTCAAGCACTCCGCTTCCTCGTGTGACATCATGGGAAATTTAGCTAAAATATTAAGGAAATAATAGTTGGCCTAGCTAACCTAACAAAGAAAACCTTTGGTCAGATTTAATATCAAACTGTAAAAGATTACAAGGCGAGTTGGTAGATTTAAATCCAAACCGAAATGTGTGCAGTTTAAACACGTCAAGGAAGGCAAAACTTTACCTAAATTTGCTGCATAGGTCTATAACAGATTTGAGCTTTTTGTGATTTATAGTGCTGCTTTTTCTCATTTGATGAGAAAAAGTTGATTCTTTTCCACTTTCATCATTTTATTGTTGCTAGGTCACCCCACTGTAGGAGCCTTTCCCTTATGACTCCATTCCTCATAACTACCAGTGTCATTTATTTCCACTAAACCAAATTTCACTTGACACATAAGTTGTCATATATTGACCTTCTGCCATTTAAATGATGACAATAACACTCCATTTGTGTAACTGAAGTCAGGCAAAAAAAAAGCCACTTTTATACATTTTATAACTAGTAGATAGAACTGAAAAGGTTGATAAAGACCAGCATTTCCCCAAACTGAGTAGGCAGAGGCATATAAATATTAAGTTTTGTTAGAGATTCTTCATTTTTCAGTGTTAGATTTTACCAATAACATAAATTTTGACATTTCACATTCCAATCATTATGAAGGGTGCTGTTTTTAAAATTAACTAATTATGCTCTCTCTCCGTTACAGCCTCCTGTAGTGGCAGATGTGTAGTTCAAGTGATACTAATACACTTACAAAATGTTTTTATCTTCATTAAGCTGTGTGCAACTATGTAATATCACTTAAGACTCTCTCTGTGTGTTTACATGTTCGACTTTTGTTTACTTCTTAGGCTATTTGTGAGTTTTTTCACCCCATGAGCTGGCTGAACTATATACAATCAGAACAGAGCTGACATTAAATTTGATTAGACTTTTTTAAAGGTGGTGTTTTCACAGCCAGATTATTCATTTTCTCTCTGCTGGAAACGCTCGGCAGCGACAGATAGACAGCGTGGGAGCAGCACAACGAACAAACACGAGAAGCTTCTGAGCTTTTCATTAATGATGTTTTTTAAATGATATCAGTGCTGCCAGCACATGTCTGCAGGATCAGGGCAACAATTGGAAATGTATCGCGAGTCTGAGAGAAAAGCAGCACATGACCGTCACACTGAGCGCGCCAGACAGTTACCTGCTGTGTCCATGTGGACATTTTCCAGACTTTATACCAGGTGGCTGGCTGGGTAAACTCTGCAGATATTAGCACGCTAACAGGCAGCTCAGCTCGACAGTGTCACTGTGAAAGCTGCTTCATAGGGAGTAGTTTAATTTTTTTCTTCTTATTTTTCTTATTAATTTTTTTGTTGCTGCTGTTGTGCAGTAAATAGTAACATATCAGCATAGAAATAAAAATCCTAATTTCTTTTAAATGTGAAATTTAGAAGATCATCAATCAGGCTGTAATGCTGAACAAATGTAATCTGAGTAAACGCGGAAATCTAGTTTAAAACTTAACAGAAAAAGCCAAACCAGCCTGGCTAAATATGACGTGCAGCATTTAATCAACTTTCTGAACCACATTTTATTTTATTACGTTTACGCAACCTGATCTGTAAAATAAAGAAATCACTGCAACAGAACCTGTCTGACAGTGAAGTAGGTCACAAAATAGAAAAAGCAACATCATCTAAAGGAATTCAAAAACCTTTTGGTATCTATCAGTTATGGTCAGTGTTTGTGATTCAAGATTAATAAGGAGATTTGAAAGGTGAAACTCTGCTAACCTAAAAGAAGACTGACACAAACCGTTTTGCTTGTCCACTAAGTGTTAAGCTGCTTTCCACTGTGTGTACTAACCCATATTAATGTATAGTTGGTGTTTGAACAATTAAAATAGACAGTTCTAAGCATTTGTAGGTGGATATTGTCCACGGAGAGGTGTGGTCCCTAGCCCCCACAAATAACGCAGCATATTAATGGAAAGTTAAGTAGAAGGGAAAAGTTACATCCACATCCATTCTCCCAGCATTAACAACCTCCCGCCTTTGTGTCTGTGACCTCTGCAGCTTTCCGTGGCCCACCCTGAGGACTGGGCGCGCTTCGCTCGCACGCTTGTAGAGATCCGCGCCAACCGGGCGGACGGCGAAGAGGAGGGCCCTATGGAGCTGGCTTCATAGGAAGGGACTCCGAAACCAAAGTGGCCGGAGAGCGGGGAGCTGGTGTGATTCGGTCGGTGCCACTGTAGCATGTGATCCTCACTCAATTTGTCCTTTCTCTGCTTTCAAGCACACTTTCGTGTCTGCTCAGAACAAAGGCAGAGCTTTTATTGTAATTTTGCTCTTTGTACGTGTCTTTTAATCGTTTCTCTGTCTTTATTTATTTGTTTATTGACTTCAGGTGGTGTGTTGCTTGCATCTCGTGAGCCTAATAGAGTGGCAGTATTATAGCCTTATGAAGATGTGTGTACTGTAACGAAGCTTTGCACAGCGCTAACCATTAAGGCAGGGTCACAGAAGTTTGTCATGTATTATCGTTTACATATATAACAAAGACTTTATGTTCAGCTTTTTTTTTTCTTGTTGTTTTAAATCTGCATGGCATAAACTTAAATATTCACGATGCAGGAACCTCATTTAGCTGCTTTATTTCAGTCCGTGTGTCTGGATAAGGAGCAGGTGTGTTGTAGCTCAGAGTGACTGCTGTCAAATGTGCTATGTTTGCTATTAAAACATACATAATAAACTACTTTCTTGCTTTTTTTTTTTGCAGTCTTCTGTCAGGTATACAACCAGTATATAGTCCAGGGTTTTTTTTTATTTACCATAGACATGCAGTTGTACAAGACATAAAATATAGTCCTGCTTTAAACTTCACTAACTTGGCTGCCATGACGCTGTGAGGCCTTCCCAGAGCAGCTGTATATATTTTGAGCGTCAGCGTCACGTCGACTCACTGATAAAGTCACTTCAGAAGGCTTCTGGTGACAATGGAGATTTTTTAGAGGTATCAGACTTAAAGGTGTGGAGTACAGAAATGTGAAAACTGAAAAGCATTTATCACCGTTCAAATAGATGAAGATGAATTGAAATTTGTGTTTGTAATGTGACAACATATGAAAAAGTCCACATGATGCAGATCATTTTCTAATCCAGTGCATGAAAGTAAAGTTCTGGATTTTTCTACTTAAACTGCTTTTGTTTATTATTTATTAGCCAGAGGATCATGCGAAGATGTTAAGTCATCCTTTGTTTCTTTATTCTGTGCATCCAATAAGCCATATTTAGTGTAATCTTTCTAAAAAGTATTAAAATATTTTAGGATTTTTAATCCTAAAATACAGATCTGACCTAATGCATTTTCTGGCTTTCTAAATGTTTTTTAGTTTTTTTTTTTTTTTACTTGCTTTCAGTTGAACTTCAGTTGGAAGTAAATAAGCAGCGTTAACAGATTCCCACAGTTCTGTGCTGATAAAGGCATTCAAAGCATTCTACACATTGTTCTGATTCGGGTTTTGAAAACATTTTTAAATTCAGATGTTTTCCAAGCTTCAAAAATGCTCAGTAAATTAGCAATCCTATCAGATTGATGTCTCACAGCATTTGTCTGCATTAAATTGTTTCAGTCCTCCCATCCCTAGAGGTCTGTGTACAGCTGCTAAAAGATTATAAATGCTGCTGTCCTCACAGTGTAGCGTGGGAGATGCAGTCCAAACATGCCAGCAAATGGGGCCAGGGCCAACCTGCAGCCTACGATGTGGTCGTGGTCGGGGAGCCTGTAGGCTGATCCCAGACTTGGGGGTAGGCTTGAAGCCAGCCGGCTCTGTGCAGCGAGAGGGAGATGAAGAGGAAGCTGGGGAAGTACAGTCAGACAGAGGGAGGGAAAGTGGAAATGGGGTAAAAGAAGACCGAAATGGGAAGTAGCACGGAGTGTGAACAGACGGCAGTTTTAGTATCATCATTATTTTTATTTTGTCACATTTAGCACTCGCCGCCCACAGGAGTAAACATCCTAGGAATATTAACTGCCACCACATCATAACAGAAAATAAAATGCGGAACAGTTTAACATTTCTGCCTGAGAGCAAAGCTAAATCAAATCCCTCACAGATTTGAGATTTTCACGCCAAGCTCTCAGATTTGTTGCCAACTCAGACAGCAGAAGGAGCGCATCAGAACTCGGTCCAGACCTCACTGGACGCCCGGCTGGACCAGCGACTGAGTTTATGTGATAGTAACGTGTGAGCTGACGGATGTCGCTCGGTGCAGTTTGAGCTGTCCGTTAAAAGGAGCGGCTCCGTTCGCCGCTGGACCTTTTTTTCCTTTACGGCAGCAAATTATTCCTGACAGTGGCCTATTCTGAGCAGAGAAAATGTGCTTGTTCCAGTCAAATGGGTGCTGTCTGCCACTATGACATGCGGTAAAACTCTTCAGTTTGACAAAATGGGTGCAGGGCTCTGACTGAGAGCTGAAGTCTGTCAGCTAATGTGCTCAGAACTTATTTTTGGTCCTGTGACATTTAGTTCCCCTCGTGGAGGTAAGAGGATGAGCTTGTGGTGGAATTTTGTTATTGTTCGGGTCGGGGTGGTCAGTCTGACAGGACCTCCTGTCTAAGGGGAGTGGTTGGTGAAAAAGACCTGATGTCTTTTTCAGGTCTGCTGAAGGTCCTGCAAGTTCTGCTGAAGTCAAAGCAGAACTTGCAGGACCTCAGAGGTCACCGGGGTGACCCCAACCAAGCTGGAGAAACAGTTTTGAAATCAGTTCATTTACGCTTAACAGTCCAAATCACATGTGCGCATTTTTAATGGAAATAAGTTTGTGTGTTTAGAAAAAAATTTACAATAGAGTTTCACTATTCCTCCATCCATTTTCAGAACACCCGTGTCCCTTAGTGGGGTTGGGTGGGGTGCTGGTGCTGGTGCCTATCTCCAGCCAACGTACCGAGCGAGAGGTGGGGTCACCCTGGACAGGTCGCCAGTCTGTCACAGGCGACACACAGACAGACAACCATGTACACACACACACTCACACCTAGAGAGAATTTAGAGGCCAATTAACTTGACAGTCATGTTTTTAGACTGTGGGAGGAAGCCGGAGTACCCGGAGAGAACCCACACATGCACAGGGAGAACATTCAAACTCCATGCAGAAAGACCTGGGCCGGGAATCGAACCCAGAACCTTCTTGCTGCAAGGCAAAGCTCTACAAACCACTGCACAGCCCAGAGTTTCACTACTTATGATGATTTTAATATATTCCGCAGCACTGTATATCCGCACAGCGCTGTGAAAAGTGTTTTCCACCTAATAACATTTTATTACCAGCTAAAGATTAAAAGAAAAGAGTACCAGCAGTTAATGAGGTGGCTTTGTATGTAAAAAGTACAGAAATTGCAAAAACATAGGAAAAACCACATTTCTGGTATTTTAAAATCATCCCTATAAATTACGTTAATAACTTTCTTCATTATTTAACACAGAAACCCACAGCATAAACCACCACTCACACACACTGAGAGTTAATATGCATGGTTTTAGAATCTGGTTGAAAGTACCTTAAGAGAACATGTGCATGCACAAGAAGAACTTTTTACAAGGCCACCTCAAAAAATACACCACAATGCACCCAAAATGTGTTCAAACTTCATTATTGTGTTTTTCATTTCCCCAAAAGAAAGATTACATGCTTGTAATCTTTTCTCCATATTATGCATTCTGCTTCTGCTTGAGAGTGAATTTATAGAAGAAAATTTCTGGCTGTTCAAATCCATAGTTCTAACTACAAACACAGTTACTTTATTATTATAGTTAAATATTGGCCTATTATGCAGCTATTGTGTATGTAGGGAGACAATAACACAAAGAAAATTGTTCATTAGACCTGCAGATATCCACTTAGTGAGTCCAGCAATATTTCCTGTACAGCCTAAATGTGTCTAAGCCCTTTTCCCTGGCAGTAGTGGTTCACCTTCACTTCCTGTCCAGAACCACCCTCTCTTCGGACAGAAACAGTCCACCATGCTGCTCGTGCTTTGTCCTGATCCTGTCAGTCTCCAGAGAGACTTCCGGGAAGCCTTCAAGAAAAGTCCGAGAGCCTTTCTTTCTGGGAGTTGAATGTGTTTGATTCTATTTAGAGACGAAATGTAAACTTCTCCCAACACAAACGAGATGATTCGCGGAGAGCGGCCATCAGCAATCGATTGAAGCCTCAAATAGGACGGCAACTGCATCCTCATCGAGTGGTTTTAGCGCTCTTTGTTCCCCCTTTTTCACGCGCGTCTTATTGAGTCTTGACCATCCTTCGCTAAGACCGCCACACACAGACTATACACAACAAGGAGGCCAGTTCCTATCGCTACACCATCAACCAATTGAGGCCATTATTTAATCTCTACCTTTTTTTCTTCCCCTGCCTTTCCTCTCTCGCTCCCCTCTCTCGTCTCAGAAGGCTCTAAAAGGACCCAGACAATGGACGGTAATGAGAGCAGTGCACACTGTGCCCCGTGTGCTGGCGAAAGTGTGACTGCGAGGCCCCCACATCCAGCCACTTCAGCCATGAATGGACCCAATCATCGATTGCTCGGTCATTACCATCAACTACCCTCTTCACGATTTAACTCCAACTTCTTGGTTTCCGCTGCGACCAAACGAGCTATTTAGCAGGTCTGACCAACTCGGCGTTAGGTAGACTGACCACCTGCGCCGCTCCGAGAGGAGGAGAACCGGTCCACACGCCAGAGTGCTTGGATTCATTTCTGGCTCTTTTCTCGGTAACATGGCCGCCGTGAGCCGGAGAAGGCCGATACTGCGTTCCTCGCACAGCGGATTAGCGCCCAGCTAAATATCGCTTCAGAAACCAAGCGAGTAATTTCATTTCCTGTGCCGCCGGCTGTAAAACGTTAATTGTAAAATGTATGTGAACGTGGGATGAAATCCATGAAAGAAAAAAAGAAGAAGTAGGGAGGATAGTTTCAGCCTGTGAAGCTGCCAGCTTTGTGTCGAGAAAGCACGGGCAAAAAAGGAGGAAGGATTTATGGTTTTTCCATGTTGTGCCGTGCCTCTGAGTCAAAGGAGAAAGCTCTGCTGACACGTCCCTGAAGATTCAAAATCAACATGAAGAGGTTTTAAAGCCTTTTAAAGTGCCAGGGCAGTTATTAGAGCTTTTCTTCAATGATAATTTAAGCATTAAACACTCTTGGTCTGATGAAATCCCATAAACGGAGCTGTCGGGACGTTAGTGATGCTTACTGTTCTAACTAAAACAACAGAGCACTTCATGCATGTTCATGTTTTTTTTTTTGGTAACTTTTTGGCTAAGCATGAAGTATTTCCGAGCATATGTTGCGTGTGCATGTACAGTATATAAAAGGGATTGGAAAGCCTTTCCCTCCGGCCTGTTTGGCAGCCATGTGAGGCGCTTCCCTGCAGCAGCCCTCCAAAACCCCAGACCCCAATCACTGAGCAGCACTCTAATTAGCAGCTACCGCCATGGAGCCTGCGGTCAGAGCACTCGCCTCGCTTCCAAACTCTGAGTTCTGCTACTGTCGCGGCAAAGAAGAGAGGTAAGAGCAGAGACCTGCTCATGTACTCAACAAAACGGGACTCGTGATTTCATGTCAGAATCAGATCAGACTTTAGAGGAATCCCAAGAAGACCAGCTTTCATGATATCCACCGATAGTTAAAAGTGGCAATAGGTAATAATCAGGAGGGTGAATTTTAGCTTGTAAAGGCTGAGTCTGGTTTAACCGTTTTAAAGGATCTTGGAAATGTGCACTTAACCTCTTTAATATGATCAGTATTCATAGCGCGTTGCAAAAAGCATTGAAAGCCTTAAACTTTTTCACATTACAAACACAAATCAATGCATTTTGTTGTTATTTTATATGAGAAGCAAACGCAAAGTAGCACACAATTGTGAAAACGTAAATACAATGCATTGATTTTAGGAAAAGAAAAATCTGAAAAATGTGGAATGCATTTGTATTCATCTCCATTTTACTCTAGCAGCCCCTAAATACAATCTAATACAACCTGCACTTCACACACTCACAAATCACACCCCACTTTTATCTACCTACTTATATTTATATATTTATTAGCAGGTGAATTGCATTAATCGATTGTATTGTATTAATTAACTATCTTTTTTTATTCTATTTATACAATCCATGTGTCTTGAAATTGCTCCTGAGAGACAAAATAAAGTTGATCAAATTGAACTGAAGAAAATTCAAATTAAATTCCCTTCAGAAGTTTAGTATTAAACAGATCCCACCGTGGTGTGATTAATGGCATTTGTCAGAAAACATTTAAAAACAAAACGATGAAGACCAAGGAACTCAGGTCAGGGATTGTGTTGTGAACAAGCTTAAAGCAAGTTTTGGTGTAAAAGAAATATCTTACAGAGCTCTGTTCAATTGAAGGAGTTTACAACCGCAAGCCAGCTAACACATGGGAATCTAGGGTAACTCTGGAGGAGCTGCAGATATCCACAGGTAGGTAGGAGATTCTGTTGTGACATAAACTCTTTGCAATCCACTCCACAGATGTGAACTTTACAAAAATAAAAGGGTGTGGTGTATAATTTGTGGTAGTCTTTAACATATTGGCATAAAGATGGTGCAAGAAGAAAGCTGTGTGGACATGTAGAAGCAGATATTGTGGTCAGAACAGATACAGATTGTTTCAATTTTCTCTCATATTGGTGAGAGTCTAATGTGTGGCATAAAACTGGCACTGCGCTTTGCCCTAAACAAATCAGCTCAACTATGAATTACAGTAGTGACAGCATCATGCTGTAAGGATGCATGTTTTATGTATGAAATACACTAAAGTTTGGAGTTTTAAGATGACTAAACATAAAGAAGTTCAACAGATATGAATATGTTTGTAAGGCAAGATGTGTACCAGTTACTCTCTTTCCATAATGGAACCCAGTAGGATGCATGTTGTTCAGCGACAGATCAATAGGAAAACCTGAGAAAAGCTGAAAATGTATAACAGAGAAGCTGCACATGTTGCCTGACTGCTCTGCTGGGTTACAGATGTCAGGTAAGTAGTTGTGAACACAGAGCATTTTGTGCCACATGTCTGGAAAAACAAAATGTTTCAACTCTTATTTTAGTCTTCTCAACTTCACCAAACAATAAGTGGAAACTTGGAGAGAGTACAAGTTTCACCAACTTCCTTTTGAAGAAAAACTTGGTTGCACGCGCTTGAAGTTAAAAACCAGGAGGAAGAAAGAAATAAGAAAGGAAACATCAGTGAGTCGGTCACTTTTAGTCCAAAATGTAGCCAGAGAAAACTTTTACAGCTCCAATAATATTCTTTTGTTTCTCTTCCCTCTGAACCAAAAATCTTAGCTGTTGAAGCCCAACTTTAGTCTGAGAGCAACGATCGACTCAACTAAAAACTTTACGTCTGAAGCATAGGAATGATTTATTGCCAGGCCTCTTCAGAGCCAAGTGAAATGCTAATGATGGAAACCGTTCATTTGATTCAGCTGCATTGGAGAAGGGATACGTGTAAAAGTTGCAGGTTAGTAACTCTCATGAACTGGAGTTGGGCATCTCTGGTTCAATTCGTTAAATATAAAATGAACACCAGAACAACACAGTGTTCTGGTGACAGCATAAGTCTGGAATGGTCTATGAAGACATTTCTAAGGACTTGGCAGTCCAGTGAACCACATTAGTGTCTGGCCTACCAAAATGACTCCAAGTATGCATCAACAACTCATCTAGGAGTTCACAAAGGATGAATCTAAAGCTCGGTGTACTTCACTTGTCTTGGTTAAGGTTAGTGTTCATGATGCAACAATAAGAGATAGGATAAGATAATTAAAAGTTTAAAATGCTACCGGCCAAAAGAAACTCAGGGGTGTACCTCATATTTGACCAAAGATGTTGTGATGATCCTTAAGACTACTTGGAAAATTTTCTGTGGACTGACGAGGGACCTGCGTGACTTGGTGTAATTGAAGAAACCATGATGTCAGCTCTTTAGCAGAAAACAAATGTGCGTGAATATTTAAAACAAAAACATTCAAGTGTGACAGAAAAGCAAAAACGTGAAGAAATCCATCGATACGATTTTCATTGCACTGAATCCCGTGGCTGATTTATGCCTGCGGTTTCCAAAGACCGCTTGATATTTCCAGCCACAAAACGGATCCTTTGATATTAAGCATCATCTGCAATTAAGACTACCTCCAAAATACTCCCGGGACTTTTTAAAGCAAAGTCAAATATCGAATTACAACACGGCACACAAATCATGTTTCACCACTTGCAAACGATCCACGTCCTTGGTGGCAGGTAGAAGGGGGCGGCTCAGAGAGAGAGAGAAAAGCCGAGGAAGACAGACTGGCTGACGAAGATGGCTCCCTGTCTGCCACTGTAAACAACACTAAATCATCAAGCATATCCAGTTTCCTGCTGTACTTCAGACCTGTTGGCAAACTGCCACCTTTTTGACACGGCGACTACAGTCAACAGAAGACGTTTAAAGAGGCTGGGAAGAGTCTCCTTGTTTTGGACAGGCTTCATTTAACTCCTGTGGGATAATCCTTTGGTTCCTACTCGCACAGACGTACACACACACACACACACACTCCCAGAGAGGATTGGCAGATACCTGGGCTATCTTTTTCCTCTCCTTCCTCTGACACATCTTGTCTTCTCTGTTGCTCCCGGCTGGGGTTGGATTAGCTGCTGAAAACTGGAAGATTGAATCAATGCTGGACAGACATCAATGCCATGAGGACGAGAAAGCTGATTGTGACAGTACTAAACAAGTATTAACATTTAAAACATATTTTAAGTCCAGTTGAGCTTGTTTATAGAAGATTTTCTTAGCTACAATTACAGCTTCGCTGCAGCAATGATTGGTGGCGCTAGAGTCTTAACCACCCAACTGAACAGTAGCTCCACCAGAAGAGGCTGGGAGTCAGGATAATTACCCTGACAAAGGCAGCTCTGTGCCTGGGTGCAGCCCCTCCGGAGCCAGCCCGTCTGGGGCTTGCAGGCTGTAGCTCGTCTCCTCCCCACCTCGCCTCCACCGCTGCTTCTTTCTCAATGCACTTTGTCTGGTCTCTGTGCATCAACAGATGAGTGCAATAAAACTCGAGCCCTGATGCATTCTCATGCACTCGTATTGCAGGACCGAGACCACAGCGATGTCCTGGATGTGCACTCCAGCAAAAGTCATAAAGCACTGTGCAAACACATCAACAGGTAGGTAGGCAGACGGAGGGAACACGAGGCTCCTCATTCTCTTTTATAGCCTTAAGATTTAAGTTGATGCTCCCTGTGCTGACAGGTGGTCAGATTAGCACACAGACACTGGCTTGCAAAAGTATTTCGCTATTTCAAGTGGGGAAATAATACATAATTTGCATAATGTTCAATGAATAAAAATCTTAAAAGTGAACCATGCATGTATTCAACCCACCTACTTATACTTATACTCTTTTGAGGTATGTTCCAACTAGCATTGCTTAAAACTTAATTTTTTCCCATTTTCCCAAAGGTCATGCTTAGTCTGGATGGGGAACATCAATGAAAACCAATCAAGACTTTCCTCAGATTCTCAATTGGACTTAGGTCTGAATTTGGACTGTGCCATTCTAATCCAATCTAAACCCCTGTTTTCTTCCAGGATTGTGCTGTACTTACCCACTTCTATGAATGATAGCCAAAAAGTCAGAGAAAATTAGATAAGTTTAAACCCATCTGACCAGAACCCCTGCATCCTCTGTGTGGCTTGAAGCAAAACTGCAAACAGGAGTTCTCATAACTTCCTTTTATCAATAGCTGTCTTCTTGCAACTCTTCCCCAAAGGCGGGATTTGTTGAGTGCAATCCTTGTTAGTTGATAAGCGTTTGATAGGATTTCTGCTGCTATTCCACATGGACTTCTTGCCTGCTTCTCTGATTAACGCCTCTGTCAGTTTAAACTGCCCCAGTCAGACTGCCCCAGGGGAGATGTGGCTGTAATCCAGTAGCTTGGCACCATCAGCCTGCAAATGTGTGTGTAAATGGGTGAATGTAATGTGAAGCGCTTTGGGATCCTCAAGTACAGATAATTCACTGTTTTACTATTTAAAGCATGTCTTGATGTTGAGCTCAGGTGGACGGCAATGTCTTGGTAGGGTTTGCATTTATACCATTATGTTTCTATTTTGAGATTAGGCTGAATGTTATGCAGATAATATTTAGCTGCCTGTTAGTACTGCTGGAATTTGCTGTATTGTTATTTTGGTAACCAGCATTTTTTAAGGAGACTTTTTTTTCTGCTTACCAGTACACTACTTGCGTGACTTCATTGGATGCACTTGTAATATTCTGCACATTAACGTTATAATGACAATTCTGATTCAATATGTGACACAGATCTACTTGAGATGTTATAATCCAGCCCTGCTTTAAGGTTTTACATAACCTTTTTTCCCTGAGGCCTTCACAAAAACAGTTTTTTCAGAGTAAACTGGGATAAATAAAAACGCATCAAACCCTTTTTCTGTGTTTAGAAAACAATCATTTTCTTTCCACTTCACTATTTTGCATGACTTTTGTGTTTATCACATCATTTCCCAATAAAACACATTAAAGTTTATGGTTCTAACATGACAAAATGGAAAAAAAAAAGTTTGAGGGCTTTGAAAAGTTTTGCAAGCCACAGATGCCCATGAGAAGAGTCCAAATTCCTGTGTGCCTCAAAAAAGGCCAGAACTTTCCCACAAAATAGTTTTCTTCAATAAACAAAAGGCACAAAAAACCCATCATCATATTTAGGTAAAACAAGACTAATTAATACAACAGCAGGTATTAGACTGACATTTTCACAACTGATTGTGTTTGCAGGCGAGGCAGACTCTCTCCTGCCAAGCTCCATTAGGACCTATTTATGTAATTCAATTAGCCATGCTCTGTTTCGCCCTGAGGACTGATGTCCTCGTCAAACCAGTTAAGCTGCTGGGGCAGCACAGCCACAGCTATTCCACCTCCACCTCCAGCTTATCTGTGCAGCTGAACAGCAGTCAGAACAGCGCCGTGTTTCCTCGTTGGAGGCTCGTGTATTTATAAGAATAAAGCCTATTAGAAGCAGGAGATAATATTTTAAAGCACAACAATGCGCTTGGCATGACTATGGTTTTTCACATAGGCTTTACAATGTGTTGGACGCACAACTATCACACAACTCTAATCTGTTCAAAGAGTGCGCTGTAATTTTTAGCGCGGTGCCATTGAAAAATACCAATTATGGCAATTAAGGTTAAATACAGCTTTTAGCATAAATTGTGCCTTTTCTTGTTCTCTTGCAGACCACATGGAATTGTTGACTTAAATGATGGCTGATGGCGTAAGCTAATATGTATAATTGTGCAACAGTTAATAGAAAAATCACATATGGCTTAATCATAACAGTGATAAAGAAATAATGGGTTGTTTGGAAATTCTCCGGGCACTGAAAATAAAGAACTGATACGGCTGTTTGACACCTAATCTTGTGGAATCAAATTTAACACGGATTCAGTGTCGAGGTTTTCCAATGACGTCCATCTAAAAACAGTTTTGCAGAATGAAATTGAGTTGAAGTTGATTTTCCACTTCCTATTAGGCTGAAGGTAAGTGTTTCTCAATCTATGGGTTGGGGATCAGAATGGGGTTCAGAAGATAATGTCTTTTTTCAGTTACCCATAGGTTGTGAAGAGGAGGTGTAATAAGATAATAATCTAATATAATTTGAATTTGGATTGATGGGCAATTCTGGAAGTCCTCGACTCAAACTCACTCTAACTAACATTAATTACTCATCGATTACTGAATCTATACATGCACCTTTATCCTTAACTTTTCTGGTCCTGTAAAGTGCAAAGAGGCCCAACTTTGTCATGACAGGCTGAGCCTGTGACACGTGACCATGCAGGCACAGCTTAGATCTCAAATTTAAAATAAATGCATTCAATGAAACTTCATTTGTGCATCCAGTGATGTCATTAACCTCCAGGCTGAAGAGCAGTCATCCAGCCAGAGAAGAAAGTAACCAGGAGGCCCAGCTGATGCACTCGGCCTCAGTCAGCTGTTGGTGTTCATCACCCAGGCCCTGCGGGGGACTCTGACATGTCTTCTTCTTGCTAACCTCTGACTACACATCATCCACCTACCCTGTATTTGTGAGGGCAGGGAAGGGCCTGACTGCACTGCAGCAAGTTCAAGCCGGTTTCTCCTGTCCTTTGTAGTGAGCAGGGATTTAAGAAGCAAAAGTGTTTTTAAAGAGAATTATCTGTGTAACAAGGGAATATGACGATACTTTCTTTTTGATTGAAATAAAAAATTGTAATTTACAAATTACTTTTGTGTGTGGTATTTTTTTCCTCAGCTTTCAGGGTGAATCTAAATACAGTGGAAAAATAAACATTTTCCTGTTTTTATTCACAAAAGTGTTCACACATGTGTACCATTTCACTTCACTTTGTGTTTGCTAAATAAAATCCCAACATAATACAAAAGTTGGACAAGTTTGAGGCATATGGAAATATTTGCAAAGGAGTAAAGTTTCCCTTTTTTCTCATCTCCTGAATGTTGTGTCTTCACGTCTCCTGCTTCGACCTTCTATCAAGCAACCCCTCATCTTCTGTGATATTGTCTGTCTCCTGCTACAGTTGCCAATAGTTACTGTAGCTACCCGCAAAAAGGGCGGCACGTCGCAATTAGATAGCAATTGGTTGCCATGGCACCGTTCCTGACTTAAACAGCCCTGGATTTTGTTTCTTCTTTCTCTCTTTTGCCCCACTTTTATTTCCCTCGCTATGAATGACGAATTGTGCTGTTTGCCGCTCGCCTTACGGGAAAGCATCGAGTTTTTTTTTGCAAAAAGTCCCATAGTTTCAAATATTGCCATATATTGCCTGAGGGAAGAGAGAAACAGATTGTGGGCAGAGTCATAGATTATAATCGTCTCATTGAAGGTGTGTACAGCTGCTTTTTAAATAACAGAGAGTACAGTGAGCAACAGGCTGCGAAGAGCGACAGCGCCGCTCCCACGTCTAACAGCTAACTCTTTGTGACTTGTTTTATGGAAATAGCCCGCTTGATTACACGCCGCTTAATAGCGAAAGCATTAAGAGGCAATTGGGCCAGGTCCATAAAAAGATTTGGCTGCTGGAATTGGATTCTAATGAGAGTGTAGGAGATGAAGATGTTGTTTACTAGAGAGGAGTAAACAACATCACTGCTCCCAAAGATGAGCTGACAATTAAGCAAAGAGACGCAGAGCTGGAGCAGACTCTGCACTTCTGCGGGTTCAAATTGGAGTCAATAAGATTTTCAGCTGCGGAATGAATCAGTCATTTCAGAACTTTTGGGCTGAAAATGGAGATGTGTGACACTGTTTTTTTTTTTTGCATGTGTATAAAGTGTTTTTATTGTTTGTTTTTTTTTAATAATAAAACTTAACTGCTACAGTTCGGACTTTTAAGAGTTACAGTCTGAGATGCAATTACCATGAATTCACTATAAACTGTGTTGGAAGTCTCACATATAAAAAAAAATGGAAGACATAAAATAAGCACTATGTTATGTAAAATCTTTAGAACAAAAGCATTATCCATGCATATTGCTCCTTGCTAATCCCCATGCATGATTTGTGCAGCAAATATACGGCATAATAAAACAGATGTTCACACTAAACTAGTTAATACTCCACAACACAATTTCCACTTGTGAAACAAATGTGCACAGATGCTTCAAACAAGATGCATTTTTCACATGTGGAATCCTTATTGTGTGACTACACATGTTACACATATGCAGCATTCCCACATGCAAAACACATATTTCACATGTTACATATCCTCGTTCCCACCTGGAACATCTGGCCACACGTTTTTGCCAACTCACCATGTGTCGGCACATACTGTCATTTTGGAAAACCACGTTCTATTATAGCTCTGATAATATTCCAATCAAATTTGAGTTGACGATTTGATTTGATGTTTACGTGGGCCCGGCTCGCACAGGGGTACAGAGAGAGGTAGTGACAGAGCAGAATTGGTGAGTGGGTGTGAAGAGGGGATCAACCCAACAAATGCTGCATGCAAGCACACGAGCAGCCGTTCCACGAAACAGCTGTGAAATTGCCTTCAATCCCTGACAAAGTACTGCAGAGGGCAGATGACTTCCACCGCACTGAGAGTGACATATGAGTCGTTTTATATACGAGTAGAAAAACAGGTAAATAAAATCATTAAGAGCTTTTGACGCCCCGAGAGATGTGAGATCTCAGATAATAAAATCTCAGACTTAGCCTGTTTGGTTTATGCCTGGCTAAGAATAATTATGAGGAAACACCAGGTGGTACAAATTTTAAAGCTTTAAAGGAACTTTGAGACCCCTGAACAAACCAACAGAAGCCACAGGCATCTATAGCGAAGGTCCATTAGGAGCTCCACTGAACCAAAGAACACCTCTCTGGGTGATTTAGCACATTTTGGAGCTGTACAGCTCTATGTGCAATTACACCTGCTGTAAAAACAACAAAAAAATGAAGACGAAGAAAAAACTTTTCAGAGACTTAAAAAAATGACTATGAATACTAAGAACAACAAAAAAAGAAAAATAAGGGGAAAAAATGGAAAAAAAAAAAGGCTTAACAAAGTGAATTTGTGCTGAATTTACCGCAACTCTGCAGCTATCAGGAACCAAAAAAGCATGATTACAAAACCAAATATTCACAATATAATATTTGATGTATACGGTTATAATTTACAAGGTTTTACATGTTCAGTTATTGTCAGTAAATACTCTGTAAAAATGTAAGTAAATATTCCTTAAGGTGCAGTGCTTTAAAAACCAAGAGGAAGAATTTTATCTTTAGATGAAATTATTTAAACAGAGATGGGTTTGATTAGATCTTTCAATAAAGGTCACTAAAGTCATTTAAGCCTTTATATGAATATGCA
Organism: Phalloptychus januarius; assembly: GCA_902982915.1. Classification (NCBI taxonomy): domain Eukaryota; kingdom Metazoa; phylum Chordata; class Actinopteri; order Cyprinodontiformes; family Poeciliidae; genus Phalloptychus; species Phalloptychus januarius. The sequence continues at coordinate 7,649,731 of CADWAE010000038.1, read as the reverse complement.
GATGTTTTCTATTCAATTGAACATCATTCTAAAATATTCCAGCATGTAGACAACTTTACATCTCACACTGCTTCCATAAATGAGCTTTATTCTTTAAAAATATCTTGTGTTTTATCCTTTCTATCTGTTTTTTTTTTTGCCAGATTAACATAAAGTGATTTGAACTCCAGGAAAGAGAAATAAACGGCTTAAAAGGCAGAGGAGAAAACAGAGGCGACGGGTCGGGAGGAGAGGTGTGAGGGAAGGTCGGGACTGAGGCTGGCAAGCTCAGGGTTGTGATTACGAGTGACAGCATCGGCGGCACTCCTATGACTCCCAGGTAATTACAAGGCAAGGTGATCTTTGGAAACCTGGGCAATCAGGGATTTTTTTTTTTTTTTTTTGCACACCCTGCACCTTTGGGCTTCAAAACTTAAAAAAAACACACACACACGCAACTTGGTAAAGTTTAATAAAATCTCCCAAGGCAAACAAACGCAGGACATTAACACCAGCTAAAAGCGTTAACACCATCCATGAATAATAATCTTCTGGGGTTAGGGTGTGTGGATGTTTTACATTCAAATGTAATGTTTTCATAATTTACGTCAGAAACCCAAAGAGAAGTCAGAGTGTTACCATACGTTGACTCTTAGTCTCCACTAAGAGAACTCCGGCTCGCAGTAATGACCCCTGTAAGTATTTTCTGTAACTCAAGTCCCAAAATGGTGGCCAGTAACTGCCAGATAAGCATCCAGCCAGGCTTTGCAAATGGAGCATGCCATTCTTACCAAATAATCATTAGAAACTGGCAACCCGTACTGGAGCTTAATGGAGCTGAGCCACAGGGTAAGAAAAAAGGGGGGGGGAGTGGAAGAAGGTGGGCACATTTAGGAGGAAAAAAAGCATAGCGGGGACAAACGACTGGCACAAAACAATACTTTAGAGGAGTTGAACATGGGAACTGAGACATGCAAAGTTTGGCTCACAGGAAGAAAAGATAAAACTGCACTTTTCTCCCCTTTTTTCATCTCTCTCTCTTCCTCCACCTCTTTCTCTCTTTCTGTGTCTTCAGCTTTATGGGCTGTGGATCCGAGGCAGGCACTGTGGTCCAAACCAACACTTTCACAGCTACCAAATGATATAAACAGATTTCATGTGCTGTGGCTGGGGCCTTGCAGAATCAGAGTTCAGGAGGGTTTGACGTGTGCGTGTATGTGTGTGTGCGTGCGCGTGTGTGTGTTGGTTAGATAAAGTGGCAGGCAGAGTGCAGAGCCAGCACTAACACCGGGGCCTCAGCCAGGATGAAAGGAGCTGTCATGACGGCTCACCGAGGAAAAGAGGAAAAATCCATCCGTCCGCACTTCTCCTGTCTGCATTTACCCTCCTTTCTCTCTCTCTTATTCTGCATTTGTTATGGCTCTGATTTTGGATTCACACGCATTAGATGAAAAAACACAACAGCCATTCTTCTTCGTACAGTTTTGTGGGTTAGCTTTAATATATAACCATAATCTCTGCAGTTCTAAAGTACTTTCTGCAAAGGGCCTACACTACCTTTAGCTCCAATCAAACATGAACTCTGACCAGCTTTTCTATCCTAGTGGGGAAAACCTCCCCCCACAGCATGATACTGCCACCAACAGGCTTTCCAGTTTAATTCCAAAAAGTTAAAGCTTCCCCAAAATCACTTGTAGCAAATGCTCTTTTGGATTTCGTGGAGTTTATTAGTTGAACAATTCTAGCTCTAGATTTGGGGAGTGCAAAACTAATAATTGTTCCATCTACAGATTCTCACACCTGAGCTGTGGAGTTCTGCAGCTCCTCCTCGATTTCCCAGCTGTGTCTCTGATTTAAGCTCTTATTTGAGTCAGTTGAATTGGAGTCACCCTGTGATGAACGGCTGACCTGCTCTCCTCTTGGAGTGAGACTCGTGCAGTTCAGGTCCCCGTTAAACGTATCTGTTCACATTCAGCAGTCACTTTACTTTTTCCATTTCTCTCTCTCCCAGCAAATTTAAAACTAGAGCCGCTCCAGCGTGCTACATTTCTTAAGCATTTTCCCAGAACTAATAAGGTCAGCTGAATGTGCCCAAGTGGAGATAAACCCATAATGACTTGTGTATCCTGAAATATTTTTACTTTAGTGATCAGCATCAAAAGAAAAGTTGAATCAAAGAGCTTCTTTCATTTACTCAGGCTCTGGCTGCTGGCCTTGGAGAACTTGCTGTTAAGTGTGTTTGTGTGTGTGTGTGTTGCCACATGTGTGCGTGAGTGTGTGTTCCAGGTAGACTGTGACAGCTCAGTGATCAAAACCTACGATGGGAGTATAGCAGGTAACAGACCGGTTTGAGGATGTGCAGTGGGGGTCTCGGGTAACGGCCGTTGTCAATCTTCATCTCCTCGCTGAAGTGTTTGCGTGATGCGTGTGTGCACCTGCATGAGTTTCGGCTTATACTGCTACCAATGTGAGCACGCACAGTGTTTGGGTTTGCTCTTTAACGTGTGGTCTTTACAGCTTCCATCAACAAACAGCGACTCCTGGTCTCCAAACAGATCCGTGTCTGTCTGTCGGACTGTCACAGGAGCGGCACTCAGGATGTAGTTAAACAGATTCCCACCGCCTTCATACTGTACACACTGTCTCAGTGCCGCGCTGCGTCATTCGTATATGCTTTTTCTTGAAAATTCAGAATAATTGCTCTGAAATATGTAATGGCTGCTGTATCTGATTAAGATTCTTGGCAAAATGTGACTGTACTCGGAGGTTCCCGGGGTGAAGCTCAGCAAAAATAGAGGAAAAAGTCGTTAAAGCCTAGACGTGTGGTTCTTAGACGTGATTAGACACCATACAGGGATGGAAACATTTCCCAGCACTGCTGCTTTTGACCAGAATTCATATCAGTGACGTTGGCCTGACTCTCCTACACCTTTGTTCCTTTTCAGTAGACAAAAGGTGTCTAAATAGTCAAACCAGAACCACAATATTCTTGTTGAGAAGTCAACATATCATCCTTCCATGTATCATCATAAATAAACTAATTTTATAAAAAAAAAAGAAAAAACTGGCAGTATTTTAATACACAGAAAAACCCTGTAGGATTAGACATATTATTATATTATAAATACATATTGCAGTCCTTATACATCTGAATTGATAGCTGTTTCTCCAATCTGCTATAAAGTCAACGTCAATATTATCCATTTGTTTTTCAGAACGTGCAAACCACGGACGACGCAATGAAGAGAATTTGGATTTTGACTTGGACAAACCCCTCCTCCTCCAAACCCTTCCCCACAAATAAACAAACACACACACACGCTTCCATAAAAAACTATCTAAGCTATGAGAAACATTAAGAATTTCAAAATATTGATCTATTCGATGCTAGCCCAGTACTTCACAATCAAATGCAAGCCTGATTCTTCAAAACAGCCCTTTGGTTTGGTGCAAGCTTCAGACTTCAAAGTAATTAAACCGTTATGTTGTGCCTCACCTATAAAATCTACTGTAAACATATTTATTGAGCAGGTTAACCAATGTAACCAATCATTTGCGTCAGGACTCAGCAGCCAAAGTTATAAAGAAGAACGGAGATTAGACATGTGTGGGTGTGTGTGTGTGTGTGTGTAAGCACTGACTTACTCTGAACTACATGGCCTTCTCGGGAGCCACACCCAGTAGCTGTGGTACAAAGCCTGTTATTAAATGGCAAAATGATTAGAAAAAAAAAAAGAAGCGTTGTGGTACCCCTACTCCCTCTCTCCCCTTTTTTTTTGTCCGATTCAAACAAACACGCATGAGCTTATATACATATACCACTTCCACAGACTCCACATCAAGTGTGGCTTCCTGCTGCATGCGTCCAGCCATGCTCGACCCCCCACCCCCCTCCCGAAACGCTAATGAAATCTATTGATGTGGAGCGTGGGGGGTTTGTGGGGGACATCAGAGCAGCAACAGGAGGCAGAATGGAACAAGGGGGTAAAGAGAGGATCAAGTGAGCAAAGCTGCCTCCCAGAATAGGGGGTGGGGGGAGTTACAGAGTATAAAAAAAAACAACCAAAAGTTTGCACAGGCCTCAATTACAACCCAGAGTCAGACAGAAATAAACAGAATAATCAAAACACAACACAATGAAACTCGCCCCCCCACCCCCAGGCAAGAGGCACACGCTCAGTTATTTCCACTAAGTCACAAACACTGTTAATAATCTACGGCTGTTTATGTGCAGTGCTGCCACACACAATCATTCTGTATTTGGAAGGTGGAAACAAGAGCTTTGGAGCAGCTATCCTCACCGAATTCAAAATAAACACGTGAAAAATATGTTTATGTTTCTTTAAATACACAATGGTCTCTGGTCGAAGCTCGGAACACTTCAGATTGCGCTGCAGATTTTGCTAAATTTTACATGCAGAGTAGTTTGGCTGTTTATGTTTTACTCTCATAAAACACTCCTCAATCCGTAGAGAAACACTTAGGAACAAATATAGGCTGTTGAAAAGATTGAATCAAAATGTTAAGTCACAGCTCTGAATGTACAAAGCAAAACATTACATTGCAAAAAAAGATTGCTACCCTTGAAACTTTTTTCAACTGCGCCGTCTTTATTTGGGATTTTAAGAGTAAAGGGGAAGGAAAAGAAAGCATTGTTAAGATTTTTTTATTTTGTTACAATTAGACATCTAAAAAGTGTGGGATGCATTTGTATGCAGGACAAACCCCACTCTTCTGAAGCTTATTTGTCAGCCTATCTACAGTATGTGTACAGTAAGCATGTGATTATTTTTTTTGTTGTATTTTTTCTGCTTTTTTTTTCATGCTTGCTATTTAAATAAGAATTGTTTGATGTTTTGTCTTGACTCTGACGAAGGCCACAAACCAAAACGTGCTGGTCTGTTACTAATGTCGGAATACAACGTGATGCTGGGGTTACTCGCATAACAAGATTCGCAACCCCGCAGTATGATGTTCCACTACTATTTTACAGTGTTAACTTTTGCTTGAAATGAAGCTACTTTTTTGCTTCATTTCGGTCACATCTGACCACATCGCCGTCTACAACACGATGATCTGTGTGGTAGGCAGCTGAAAACAGGACCGGTTGCAGCTTTGTTTCAACACTGGCTTTCTTGTTGCCACTCTTTTATTAAGGGCAGATTTGTGGAGTGCGCCACAGATCGTAGATTCTTTCATGCGAGATGTGAACCTCTGCAACTCCTCCAGAGCTACCATGCAGGTCTTGACCCAGATCTGTCTTTTTCTAATTGCAGAAAAACAAAGATTTTTTGGGGGGCGTTCATGTTTCTCACAGACGCTCAAGGGTTTCCTCTCTGGAGGGCGCCTCTGTCATTTTACAATGTTTTGCTGTTGTCATTTTCTTGGAACGTGAAGCCAAAGTTAATGAAATGTGTAAGTCAAAGTCTTTAGTTGTCTTCCTTTGACAACGACGACACAGCATGCACACTGACAATCACACAGGTGCTGCAGGTTAGAGTCCTTGCTACCAATAAAGTTATTTCCTAGCACTTAAAGAGTTGCTGGAGAGTTCACATTAGCAGAGTCCCCGCTTGCCTCAAGGCTCGCCTGCATGCCACGCAGTCTTCTGTGTGCCTGCTTAGCGCCTGTGATGAATCTGCAGCAGTGTGCAGGTCTAGACGTCTGCCGCGGCCGCGTTGTGGCAGAGACCTAGAGGTATGTGGCCTCGCGTGTGATGTTCTTTGTCCCGCTCTCAGAGTCCCCCAGCCGGCCGGTGATTACTTCAAAGAAAGCAGGTCAACAGAGAGGTGAAGTCACACCGCCTACCTGTCCACACTGGCCTTTTCTTCTCCTCTCTCACGCCGTCCCTCTAGTTGTTCCTACCACTCGTTCTTTATTCCCTCTCTCATCTCAGCTTCTCTTTAACAAAAAATGTTGACTCAAGGCATTTTTTTTTCTTTGCCACTACTGGCCTTCGTTGAACAGTAGATAGACAGGAAATAGAGTTGAGAGACAGGGGGAAGACATGCAGCATTCCTGGACCGGGAATTGAACCCAGGACTGCTACAAGCTATTTTTGTTGTTGTCCTCTTAATAAATAGGCCAGTTTTTCTAAGCGATCTGCATTACTGACCACACTGATCAATCAGTGAGACATTTGAATCAAACATACTAAGTGTCTAGTAATAACACAACATGCATTGAATAAACCTAAATGTTTATATATGTGCTGAAAAGTTGGATCGAAATTAATGCTGTTTTCTTTTAATGAAATTTCAATATTCTTTCTCATATCAGTGGATGCAAGGATTATTCCAAACTCGCAGGTAATTTAGTTTATATTCATGTTTTGTATTTAGTATATAGACTAAATTACCTGAACTGCAGTGGCCTAAAATCTAACTTCTGATAGTAAAAAAGTAGAATCAGTAATGTTGGATACTAAAAATAGACTTTATGCTCAAGGTAAACACAGGATTTTTTCACATAAGGCCAGGTTAGTGTGGATATTCTTTTCACTTAATAAAATAAATAATACGTTTATTTACTGATGTCCCACTTTGAATAACAACAACATTCTAATCTTTTATGTCATTTTAGCATGCAAAAGCCAAACTATCCACTCAGCTGCATGCCACCGGAGATACTTCAGCAATTTGGGTAAAGTAGCCCTTTACGTGCAGGAAGAGGAACACAGATGGAGGAAGGGGAAATACTGTTAAGAAAGATGTGTTTTGAGTTGCGGTGTCTCTGTCCTGTCAGGCGGACACAAACAAAAAGAACCGACCCAAGGCGACAGGCTTAATTAGAGAGAGACAGAGAAAGAAGAAGGGAAGGCAGACCCGTACCTCCTTATTAAGCTGTCTCTCTTGGGAGGGAAGAATGAGGAAAGGGGAGGATTGAAGGAAGAGAGGAGGAGGAAGCGTACCAAAACAGTGGGGTGTCTGACGCCAAAAACAAGGCCCAGGCACCGCCCTTCACCCTCCTTGCGATCGCTCCCACCGGTACAAAGAAAGACACACATGAGGATTTTCCCATGACATGCAGAAAGGCATATGAGTTAGGATGAGACAAAAGCAAGAGATGATCCAGAAAGTGAGAGATTAACCAAGAACAAGAGCACTTCTTTTAGAGCAGGCCAGGGAAATAAAGAGACTATTGTCCTCACTCTCTCACCCTTTGCTTATGAGGACAGCACAGGTGAGGAGGTGGGGGGCGGGGGGCAGGTAGGTAGGCAGGCATACAGGTAGGTGAGCGGGGTGGGTGGTGCAGTGAAGCTATGCAGAGAACCAATGGGGCGTGACTCCTCTCCCCAGGAGTAAAAGCTGCAGATAGACTCTGCAACCTGGACAAGGACAGGGTGGGAGCTGTCACTGCCCACCTGCTGCCAGCACACAGGAAATGAGACAATAAAGACATCAGTAGAGAAGCAGAGGACTATAAATCATTCAGTCAACAGCTAAAGGGAGGTTTGACAGAAGTCACACCGCTGTTTCAGAGGGAGACTTCCTGTAACATGGCAGAACACACGAGTCATGTGTACCTCACAGACCAAAGCAGCATATCTTGTCACAAACCTTATTAAAATAAATGGAAGAATGAAAGTGAATGAAAGTTTGTATTTGCATTCAAACTATTTGTAAATAATGTTAAGTATTTTTGTGATATAATCTGAACAAATGTCACTTTGCAGACACAGACATGTTTAAGAATTGATCAAACCTTATTGTAACTTTCTGCAAAAAAGAGTAACATTTAAAAAAAAAACCTGTTAATTTGAAATAACATAATAAATGAATGAAGTGCAGTGGTTGGAGAAATGACTAAATACCCAAGAAAATCATGTCAGAGACTCCAGTCCCCAGATTGTATGTTGAAAGGTAAAATTCATGAAGGAAGAGTTCCTAATAACCAGGGCTTGTTAGGAAGGTTTGCATGAAGAAAGTCTCCTCCCTTCTTAAAAAAGAAGTATGAACAGCATGGCTCTGGTTCATGAGGTTGCATCTAAATGAAGAATAAACGGTATGATAACATATGCGTTGATAAGATCGAAGAAGAGATGTTTGGGGTAAACCAAACAAAACCCATGATACCAATTGTCAAACACAGAGATAGAAAGGTAATGACACAGTCTTGTTTGGGTTTTTTTTTTTTTACAAAGACAGTGTTGTGTATTATGACCAAACTCCATATTTAGGGAAAACCAAACAAATCATATCAACCCAAACACTTTAAGCTACCTGCCTCTGGCTTCTGTGAATCTGAAACACCATGTTACACAGCATCATAATGTTTGAAGAAAATCATAAGAAAACAGCACAAAGACTTTAAAGCAACTACCAAGCACAGTTGGTTGGGTTTGTTTCGAAGCCATGAGACACTTTCCGGTTATTGGGTCAGCCTCAAACTCCTCTGCACAACAATCATTAATCCAACCAATCACAAGGTCAGTCCAGAAGAACCTATTTGTTTCTGGCCTAGTCAAAGTCAAGCCTTGAAACTGACTGAAATTATGCCATAGGACTTTAAGAGAGCTGTACTTCAAGTTACACCTGCAAAACACAACGAAAAAGAGAGTGACTTCAAATCTCTGCTCAATAATGAGAAAAAAGTTCAAGCCCAGACACTAAAGCTACTGACTTATGGGATGCATTTAGTTCTGCATTGTGAGTCTTTTCCCATTACAATATGTAAGAGGAAAGAAAGTGATATCTATTGTCATGTTGTTTAAACTTCCCACTGTAAATACAACGATGAGGTCTAATTTTCTAGCTACAGACGAACCAGATGGGTGAAAAGTTACAACCCTTGCCTGCTTCCCCGGCGGTCAGAAACCAAACAATGTGCTTTACGTCATCTTCCTTAATCCTTTGTTTTTAGGATGTGTGACAAAAACTGCAGGAATGAGTTAGCAGGGTAGAAACAAACCGAAACACGTGAAAAGAACTAACAGAGAGGGTGAAAAAGAAGGAGAAATGATTTAAAAAAGAAAAAGAAATGTAGCGGAGTAGCAAATAAAGCAACGGAGAGGAGCTCCAGTTAGCTGGCGGCCAGCCCCCAAGCCCAAACCACAAGGGCCTAAAGTGGCTCATTGTGGCGGGACTGGCGTCTGTGTTGTGCTGGGCCCCTCTGCTTTCTCCCCTTTGGCCCCAGCCTGGCCAAGTCTTCACTGCAGCACAACTCTGACTAAGAAGGAAAAAGTCCTCAGCTCATCTTACTGGATGTCCATATGTTGTTCTTTCTTCTCCCTCTTGCAAATTGCTCCTGTTAGTTGCTTATTACCTGCGACCTAAAGCATGTCTAACTTTCATCAGGTGTTCTGAAAGACATATCTGTTTCTTCTGATGCCTGTAGAGTTTTGCATGGGTGGGTTTTAAGATTTGGTCAGCATTCATCAAAGTTAGATTTGTGCATTGCCTAATAAATTATCCATGACAGAAAGTTGCTCAGATAGAGCTCTGTTGAAACTTTAGCTTAAACTTTTGAATGTGACCAGAACTGATTTTTTTTTTCCTCCAAAGCTTCCCATTTTTTTTTTTTGGCTGACAAACCTGGTTTGAATCAGTGAGCTGAAACAATGTCTGAACATATTATCTTTCCTATTCATGGTAAAGAAACATATTGTTTTGGATGATGAATTGCATGTGAACAGAAGGCATTGTTACTCCTAATTATAAATCTTTGTCAGCTGTGACATTTCCCTGAAAGGAATAAAAGGAAGGACAAGACCTTCTGGTGTGGAAGAGGAAACCAACAAGTGTTCATATTTTTGTACCTGAACCAAATTGCAGGCAGGGCTCCTTCCTCCAGCTTAGCTTCCACTAAACCGGCAAGAGAGAACAGAGAGCGAGACGTTTCAAGTTGCACCCAAAAGATATTTCACATATCACCAGGTCCGTGACCTTAAGATCAATCTGTCAGTCTGATGTTTCACAACAATCACAGACAGGTTTTTTTGTTGTTGTGTTTTTTGCCTTTGTTCCGTGTGAAAATATAGATGCAGCCACAAATCCAGACCAGTGCTTCCACCGCGTCATTCACTCATAGCAAAGATACTTCATCTTTGTTTGCTTTTTCCCTTTAAACCTCATCGACAGTCCTAGAATTCCCAGGCTCCTGGTGCCCTGGGAATGCCAAAAAACCCTCACCCACCTCTCTCCTCTCAATATTAGGGTTATTTTCACTCACATCTCCAATCAAGGGGAGCCGAGAGGGCAATTAAAGTATCCCATTGCCGAGAAATAATAATCAGGTGGTGTATTGGGCCGGGGTTAGAAATTATGTGCACACTCGTCGAGCCACAGAGCAGACTCAATAAAAGTCGGGGAATCTGAGACACATACAGTTGTTTTCTGCCATGAACCATAAATGATACTAACTGGGATTGTCCTTTTTAAGATAAATAAGAGATCCAATTTGATTTGGATGGAAAGAGGAATCTTGGGCTTATTTTGAAAAATGTCTTATACTTTAGATTCATTATGTAGACATTGTAGAAACCTTTCCTGAGGTACCATGGGCCCTAAAAACCAGAGCCTTAACGCTAATAAGGAAAAGATAAAATAATCATTTTTAGAGCTAAAGTTTCAAAAAGATTTTCGCTCTCCTCAGGAGCAAAAGCAAAGACTTGTACCAAGAAAGTGAAAGTTATTGCCTGAGTAGACAGGCTAAATGTACCAAAGTCTGGAAATACAATAGTTTAATTCAAGATACAAAGGAATGCCTATGTTAGTACATGATTACAGGTCTTACAACATTGCCAAAAGTGTTAAAGTTTTAGGATTAGATGACATAAAACAATGACCTTGTCATCCAATTTGAACTTGGTGTTTATAGAAGATGAAGTGCAGCAACAGTCAGAAGTGATGACAGTTAGAAAAAGGCTTATAGTGAAACTTGTCTTCATGTTAACGTTTATAATGTTTATAATGTTTTTTTTTCTAGAACGAGAGTGACTTTAATTTTTCTGACATTTTACAAAAAGTGATGATAGCAGTAGTGGGATATGATTACTCTTAGAAATTTGTCAGCTAAAAGTTAGGCATGAATGTATGAAATAGTAACAATGAATATATTATTTTTTGAAGCAAAACAAATGTTTACTTCTCCTTTTAAAAATCAAAGAAATGAGACATTTTTGTTTGAGATCTTAGCATCTAAAACAACCATAATATCATGAATCTGTAACACACAAACTGTGACAATCCTCTACCAACCCGAGCCCAAAGTTGCAATGAGATCCAAATCATACTCAGCAAATCAACAAAGAACAACTTGCAGTTTTAGCTCCTATTGTGTTCTGTTTTGACAACAGAAACAAATGCAGGTGAGAACAGAGCTGTAATTGGAGGTGTTACATGTTCTCCATGTCAAAATTCAATAGTTTTTCCAGACCTGAGCTCAGACTGAGTAGGAACACAAATTGTCTGTACCTGGTGAGAAATGATATCTTAGAAACTTTAATGCATTATTAGATAGCAACCACAATCTTCAGTGGGTCTTACTTAGACATCATGTAATAGACAAACACAAAAGTTGTTATTGAGAAAATGTGGGTCACAGCAGGAAAATGATATTGTGAAGAGTTGGTCCTACACTAGTGAGGAGTGTGTTGTATGATAAAGGCTTTGTTATTTATTTTACCTCAACTCAAGTCATTGGTGTTGGTCAAAAGTAGAAGTGCCAGAACACATCAAGGACAGCAGAACAAAAAAATAGGGTCTTGGAGAGTTATGGATTTTAAGAGGCCGCTTCAGTTAGTCGTAACTCGAGACGTTTTCTATTGTCGGGTGAAAAATGAACAGGTTGACTGCAGGTTGGCTTACAGTGGTGGAGTCAGCATTGTTTGACCCGCTTTATTCAAAGAGCAGCAGGCTGGGGTTGTGACAAAGTCGTCCTACACTGGAGCCATTCACCCCGCTGAGGCTCAACTTACCCCTGAGGTATGTTCTCTGATTCTCTGTCTCTCTCACACACACACCCATCTAGGACTATGTGCAGGTAATGTTCACAAGCATGTGAGGAAAATGCGTGCTCGTGACACGCCAGCTATCATAAATGCACACACAGACACTGATGGAGTCTGGAGACATTGGGGATTCCTTTATTTTTGAATCATTTTAGTTTATTTAATTTGTTGTCTCCTAACTCAATTCAACTCTCTGATGGAAATGTGAATAGAGTTCTACACACGGCAGATTATTACACTAATAATCAAATAAAACCCTAAACACAAACAAAATTGTTTTCAGCTAGTGAAGAATTGATACCTGAATTAATTTATGAAACAGATAATTATTTGTTTGGCTCATTTTCAACAGAGGAAGAATAAATCTGAGCAATATTAATCTTACCATTGAGTGCAATCTCAATTGCATTGCATTATTTCATTTCATTTGTTCATTTTTTATTATCTCATTTATTTTACTACAACCATCTCAGTTTCATAGTACGTCTTATGCAATGACCACATAAGCATCGTGTTCTTTTCTTTTCTAAAGTACGCGAGGCTTTGGAAGAACAAAGTAAGACAAAACAATAATGTATTCCTCTATGCAAGTAATAGATTATCTTTCTTTATGTGTTTTGTATTACTGTTAAATAGCTTTTATAAGTCTCTTATACTGCTTAGGTTGCCACTATCAATCTAACCTATTGCTCACTGTAGATGGATTTAACACTAAGCTTTGTATTTTAGAGAAAGACTGCTGGAAAAGTCCAAAAACTGGTTACGCTGAAAGTAAAAAAAAAAAAAATCTAATTATTTTAACCATCAAATAAATATTTAACTATAACCAGCAAATAAGTTATTGTGCAACAAAAAATACAATTCACAGTCCTAAAAGCTACTGAAAAAAACATTTGCTTTGAATTGTGGCAAGGAAATTACTTGATGACAATTTTCCTCTAGTTTCTTCAGCATGACTTCATGCTGGTGTGGTGATAGACCTTTGAGATATGCACAAAATACCTCAGAATATTAGTTTGAGCCATTCAGAGGTTGACCTGCTGGTGTGCTTTGGATCCTTGTCCGGTTACATAACCAAAGTATCTTTGAGCTAAAGGCCACAAATTGAAGGTAGGACATTCTTCTTCAGGATCTCCTGTTCTTTCCATCACGTATGGCAAGTCGTTCAGGTCCCAAAGCAGCAAAGCAGACCCGGGTTTGACTGTAGGTGTGATGCGAAAAATATTCTACTTTTTGTCTTGTCAATAAAAGGCCTCAATGCAAGATACGAGACTGCAGGTGTTCATATAGGTGCTTCACAGGTGAAGGTGTGGCTGGTTGGGATGAAGGACAAGCAGCATCATCTTATACATCATCTCCTCTTAGTAACCAATCCACAATCCCGGATCCACCTATTACATAGAGGCACCTGCATCAAATTTGCATATTAAAACGACAATCATAAAAGTCCACAGACTCTTTTTCCAAAGGTCCTCAGGATCATTTTGATATTTCTTTCGAACTGCGAGACAGACCTTTGCATTCATGTTGATCAGCAACTTGAAACTCTCCCTTTTCTTTGTTATTGTTGCATCATGAACTCTAAGTTGAACTGAAGAAAGTGAGGTCTGCAGCGCTTTTGATGTTATTCTCGGTCCTGTTGTGACGTCCTGAGTGAGTGGAAGATGCCATTTTGGAGCAATTTTGTTTGGTGGGCTGCCCCGCAGAAGGTTCGCCACTGTTACACATTTGTAGCTATTGGCTTACACTGTGGTTCGCTGGAGTCCTGAAGGCTTAAATATGGCTTTTTAACCCTTCCCAGACTGATGGACGCCAGTGATTTGGTTTTTCATTTTTTAGATCGGGGCACAATTTGTTGCTTTTGAGATTTTTTTGTCTAGAGAGCTCTTATTGCAGATATAAATCAGAAACCCCTGACAAAACACACATCAATCTGATTACTAAAATCTAAATTAGGGATTATTTTAAAAAACTATGTAGCCATATCAAATATCTATGTAATGACTACATATATATTAATTATCTGCAGCCAGTCATGACTTCACCAAAGTCTTGACGATGGTTGTAAATGTAAAACTGCCCTTCCCATGTGGTCAGTAGGCTTTATGCTTAAAAGATTTATGGCAACAGTCATTTGTTGAACCATTACCATTGATAAACATCCAATTACAGCAACAAACAAATTGCCACCCACAGACATTGCTCTTATTGACTCTATTGACTCTTTTACAAAGGTGCTATATCTTTATCTTATGAACCACTAAAGAAGATGCCGTCATGATTGTCAAAGTCCTCTCAATCTGACGAATATCTGTAATACTCAGCAACAGAGCGAGATGCCTGCAGCTCTGTGCAGGCGTTAGACTCTGTAGCGCTGTGTCAAAGGCAAAACAGTGGCCCCAGTTGCACATAAGGAGTTAATCAGGCTTAATACGCGTTTGTGCATGCTTGGCTCTGTGATATATTTGAATGCCTGTGTGTATGAGCAAACTGTTGAAAAATATGCACACGGTGCACGCAGACGTGGGTGCACTATGTGTTTGTGGCCCAGGCAGTAGTACGTGGGGCTGCGCACTTGCGCTCCCTGAGGGGGGCCTTAATGACTCAGGGAGCGGAGGGTGGGATGGGTGGTGGCTGTGGAGGTCTGGCTGGCTCTGAGCTATCATGGGCCGAGCCAAACTGAGGCTCGGTTGCCCATGGTGGGAACACCCTGTAAAGCTAAGAGGCTCTTGGCCTGGGTCGGGTTGGCTCCACACCCCTGATAAGACTTCAGATAGCATCATAAGGCTACACTAGTGGCCCAGAGCCATGTGCAGAGAGGTCATAATGGTTTCTTAAAGACAAGCAGAAGAGGAGAGAGAGTCAGAAAGAAAGAAAGAAAGAAAGAAAGAAAGAAAGAAGGGGGGAATGGAAGGATTACAGCCAAGTACCAAAGAAAAGGATGAAAAAAAGCAAAAGGTTAAGTAAGAAAGTAAGGAAGATATGCATTTGGAGCAACTAGCCATAGAAGACAGAGATGAAGGTTCATAGTCCTTTAATTTTTCATATTTTGTCACGTGGGAACCACAAGCCTCAGTTAGTTTTTTTAAACCATTCTTTTAAAAAAAAGGTTTTTAAATGTACTTAACAGCTTTGTATTAAGCTCCCTATACTATGATGACCCTAAATAAAATCCAGGGCAAGCAAGTTTTTTTTTTAAGGCATCTTAGAAAAAAAACATACATGCAAGATCATAAAGACTAAAGAACAAATCAAGCAAAGTATGGAGATGTTCAAAGCAGGTTGAGGATATAAAATTATATATGAAGCTTCATCTATATTATGGAGCAACAAATGTTTTCAGTTTGTCACAAGCCATTCAAGGGACACAGAAGACATGACCTACATGCAAAGTTGCTTTGTCAGACAGAAACACTGCAAATTACCCTAATCAGGCCGCTCCAGTGAAACACGATGGTGGCAGCATCATGCTGTGGAGATGCTTTTCATTATCGGAGGCCTGGAAGCTGGTCAGAGTTGATAGGGAGACGGATGAACTTGACTACATGGCAGTCACAGAAAGCCTGATAATTGCTCCTCACTGAAGCTCTCCAGTTATTATGCAAGGATAAACTGGACCACAATTTTTTTTAAAAAGTATAATTTTCCTTCCACTTAACAAGTTAATGTTCTCACGTATATTTCTCCAAAAGATTTGTGATTACACAAATGTGACAACATGAGGAATAAATACGTTTGTATGGTGGGTTGGATCCAGCCCACCATATTTTGATGCCACCTGGTAGGAAGAGAGCAACAAAAAAAAAAGTTTTTGCTGCGTGTTCAGCACACAAACACACATAATTTCATTATGTTGAAAATAGATGGGTTCCTGCAGGACAGGACTTAGTCAACCTTCTGTCAATGTGACGACTACTCTATAAATGCCCACTGGCCGTCTTTCTTTTAACCCACCGAATGTGTTAATATAAAGAGTTATTTTTCTCCCCCTCCAGCTTGGTTGACCTTTACAGCTCAACAAGCAGCCGGTGGAGGTGCTGTAGATCTTTTTAATCAGCCTCATGTTGATACCATTCAAGTAGTAGGAGCTGACCTGATGAAATGTGCTGCCCCTCGCAAACCTGGGCAAGAAACGAGAGGTGTAATTTAAAAGCAGCAGAATCACCAGCATCCAAACCGAACGCTGTCCTGTGGTCGTGCATGTAGATATTATCATCAGAAAGATTCGAGTGAAGAGAAACAGGACAGGTCAAGAGGAAATCTTGACAAACAACGCTGGCTAATCAGCGGAGTTCCTCTCTAAACCGTCGCTCCGTGAGGAGATGCAAACTGGCCTCAACCGCTACATTTTTCCCACCATGTGACGCATTTTATCTCAGGGAGTTTAATTAACTGCCTTTACGAGGTGGAGGAAGTGGCGTAAGAAGAGAAAATAGAGAAAAAAAAAACGTAACAAATTAAAAATAGACTCTAAGTTTGCAAGGAAATTCCAGACAGACCTCAAACTCTCTTTTATGAGAATCATGATCCCCCTCTTAATCAGATGAGGCTCCAAACTTTAAGCTTGTAGAGGAGAAGCTCCAGGTGGCTTTTTGTTTTTAAAGAACCGCGTCTCTGAATGCGTTTGATGAATCCTGTTTATGTCAAATAGAAGATTTGCTGCAACATGGAACAAGAGAAAGTGAGCGATTTTAGATCTTCCCTCCACTAGATGGCACTGTTTGCTTTACAGACATTGTTCACAGAGCTGGCCTGCTGATCACAGTGTCCGCAATGAGCAAAATAGAAAGCTCTGGCTTTGGGTGAAACTGCCCTAACAGAGAGACAGTTTTGCATCTGTGCACATCTGCACGGATCTTCCCACGACGTCCAACTGAAAAGAAGAAGGGAGAGGGAAAAAAAAAGAGAGGAGATCTCTTGGAGTGAAAAAACAAGTGTGACGCTTGAAATTTACTGTGTTTGGTGAGTGATTTCACAGTTTGTGCTCTGCCATGACGCTGCCTGTAATGTTTCTGTGAAGTTTGTGTGTGTGTGTGTGGGGGGAGGTTTCTTACAGCCAAATTGTCTGCTCCGTGAGGTAAACATTGCAGTGAGGGTGGGGATGACAAGACTCCACGAGGCGTTTATGACATGAGGCAAGAAGTGGACGTTTGGGCCTGTAAGGCAAGAAAAAAGACAAGACAGAGAGAACGTCGGAGGGTCCGAAAACAAGCACGGAGATGATGGCCTGTAAAGCCCCAGTCTCCCATCTGCGTCTGTCTCTATCTTCCCATTCAGGCTGGCCTGCTTGGGTTTGACACCGCCAGAGAGGTTAGACTTAATGACACGTTGGGAGAGCGATGGAGACACATGGAGGGGGAGGGAAGGGGGAGATGGGGTGTAAACAACAGAGAGACAGAAGAGGCGGGTGGGGAGGTGGGTTGAAGAAAGATGAAGAGCAAATAGAAAAAGTAAAGAGGAAGACAAATGAGAGCTACAGTCTGTGGTCGTGGCTGTGAAAGACTATCGTGACTGTGACCCCTTTCTTACATTGAAATCTGCAATAATGGTTTTCTGGCCGGACAGTCTTGTACTTCGGTCGTACGTTTGGTTCCTTTCTGATTTATTGTCCATCATTTTACACTACATTCAAGTTTTTTTCAGTAACAAACAATATCCAGATTTTCTCATCACCTCAACCTCCAACGGCTCATTGATTCGTTCTTTTAAAGTTTACTTTGGCTGTTGGTGAGCAAAAAAAAAAAAAAACCCACAGAGCTAAACATATAAAACCCACAAGAAGCCATTTCTCATCACAAAAGGAGTGAGCGCGTGCAGAACCGTGAAGCCCAGCTGTGGGATGAAGCCACAGCTGTATCTCCTGTGGAAGGAAGAGCAGAAATGGATTCAACTTCCAGTGGTGGTGTGAATCTAACTCATAGAAAAACATGCGACTTGCTTTCCTGAACCTCTGCTCTGATATAATTAACCAGTGTTCAGCCAGACTTAGGAGTCTCTTTCTTCTCCAACAACAGAATGATTACTGAGAGGTTTCAATTGGTAGCTTTGGACAATAAATCCACATCAAACCCCACCGAGAGTAGTCATTAGCCGAAAACCAGGAGCAGGGCTGCAAAAAGTTGCAGTTAAAACAATTTTTGGCATCCTGTTGTGACTCTTTAAAGTCCTAAAGTTTAAAGCACATGCCAGAGAAAGTGACCAATGGAGCAATGGCGCTCAGTCCCTCCTTCACCTGCTGCTGTGCACTGCCGGTAAGTGGACTGGAAGTCAGTCAAAGAATGACATATAGTCATGGTGTGAAGTGCCAGCTTTTACTCCTTTTACGGAAGTGCTGTTTTTATATAGCTCGCATGTCGGTTACCAGAGCAGATAGCCTGACTAATAAGCTGCAGAACAACAAAACTGTATAAGAATTGCAATAAGCACATGAAAACAACAGTTAAATCAAACAGGTGTTTGGTGTATAGGTTTGCATATCAAAATCCAAATAAGTAATATATTGAATTTAATTGTTTATGTGATCATTGCACAGAAGAGAACAATTTATTTTCATGTAGTTTGGATAATTGTTGCTTTTCTACTTTAAATAAAAATATTATGTTCTTCAGCTTTGTGTGTAATGTTCTGTCCTAATACAGTAATATAAACAAACCGTGGTATTTTCACTCATGGGTGTACAAAAGTCATATACTGTGAGAAAGTCTCATAAGCCCACACTTGAGAGGCAAACATATACAAACACGCTTAGACGCACTCAGACGAGCATACACAGCCAAGACAAGCTAATCAGCCAACTGCTCACTTTTTTTTGTCTCTTCTTGGTTGCCCAAAATGTCCCTCTGGGACAACAGCAGGCCGCGGGTGACGGGGACGGATCCCACAGGGCCCGTGAAATTAGCAGCCATTATCAGTACCTGCAACCACAGGTCTACGGAGAACAAATCACTGCCATCCCGTCTCCCATGAATTGCAACAGAGAGCAAGGACAGGGATTCAGGGATCATTTTAAAAAAAAGAAATTTAATTTGCAAAATGCAAACAGAGTCTTTCTAGTTTGCCACCTGACTGACCTGTTAAGCATAAGGTCTAGGGAAAACAAAGATGTCATTTTAACCAAGAGTCGTTTGGATTTTTTTAAAGAAAAATTGCATTTTGGTGGCTTTATTTTTTTCTAATTTCTATTAATTTAATCAATAAAGACAAGCAAACTCATCATCAACTACATCAGAAAAGTTGTTGTTTTTTTTATTATTGTGTCAGGGTCCAACAATAATACAAGTGATTGACAAAATAGTCATTAATTTATAACAAAATTTCAATTGCTACATTCAATAGAAGGATAGGAATCATAGGAATAGGGGAGTTAGGAAAAATTAGGACAGTAAGTAAGTTAGTGAGTCAGTTCAAATGAAATGATTATCAAACTGTCCAAAGAAGAATGGCCTCCTTGTTTTCTGGGTTTTTTTTTTCAAGCCAATCACATCGGACAAAATATAATGCTTGGCGGCCGTTTAAAATCATGGCATTTTAGGATTGACTGATTCAGAAGGAGTCATTGTTGCGCAGGGAAGTTTTAAAAAAAAAAGAAGTGTTTTTACTGCAAAACAAAACCCTACGAGACTGTTACTTATTGTTTTGTTGCATTTGAGTGATATTTCACTGACAGCATACTGATCAAACACAAAATTTGAGGCATCCAAACACAGGAGGGGGAAAAAAAACCTGAAGAATGACATTTGCACAAAGCTAAGTTGAGTTAAGAAATATATAATAAAGACTAGACATTACAACAAAAGAAACTTGTTCAAGAAGAAAAAAACCCCACAGGAACTGTAGCAGACCTTTGTGCACACTGCTGAAGGGCACTCTGGACTTTGAAGGAAAATAAATCAATGAAAGAAGACACTGACACATATGTGAGGCTAATATGTATTTGGGTGTCAGCATCTGGTGAGTCGTGACTCACTTCTCCGGTCAAGACGCCTCATTGGGAAATAAAGCTAGAGGAAGAGGAGCTGCAAACTTGCAGCTAAAATAAGAAGGTGAAAGTGAAGAAGCCACTTGTTTTTCCTCATTTATGGCCTGTGTGCATATTTAAACGTGTGTTTGGGTCCATCTGCAGAAGAAAAAAAACAGGCGATCGGAGCTCAGAAAAAGCCGCACTGGAAACCACACAGAGCAACAAAACAACTGTGGTCCAAGGCAAAGGAGAAGTTTACGGTCTCAACTGGCCTGAAAAATCTGCACTTTCGTTTCTGGGGCATGGTTTTTATTTGGGAGGCAGATCATATAAAGCTGGGGGGCTTTACACAAGCCAACAGCAGACCACCGAGGAACTGGACGTGAATGAAAACACTTGGAGGGCCACCTCTGTTTGCGATTCTACTTTACATTTTCCACCAAAATTTGAACAACGTTGTTTCCTGTCTTCTCTAATTTTTTGCCTCTCTTCTCACCAGAAGCATAAACTACCCATTTCCTTGTTTGCCAGTCAAACATATAATTGGGGCTTTTTAAAAATTTGAGTAATGCCACCAATTCACTATTCTGAGAGCTTAAGAAACAAGTGGGACATGTGACATCTCCTCTCGACGCATATCAAGCCCGTCTGCTCGCCTGAATTTAAAATAGGAGCCCCGGGTTTCTACGTGCCACTTCTCCGGACATTGGTAATGCCAGTGCCAGAGAAAACACTGCACTGTGACAGAGCGAACAGAGGCTTTGGACGGCGTCCACGCATGAGACGAGGTGGGGAGGGGGGAGAAAAAAATGCATGTAATTGGTGAGAATCTCTGGCTTCCATCAAGACAGTAATTGGCCAGAGAGAGCCCTTGTGAGAAATATGCGGTGCAAACGTTTTCCCTGATAATCCCATCTTGTGAGCATCTGGCAGTGGCGTGGTCAGAGAGGCAGGAAAAACAACAAACCCATGAGGGGAGAGAAGAAGAAAATAAAGGATGGGAACATAATTTCTTTTTTTTTTTTTTCTTTGGAGGGCGCAGTAAGCTAAACTATAGTCAGTGTGTCCACATTAAAGTTTTACAATGGATTCAGGTTTTTAACACCTTAATCTCACTAATTTGACGGATGACAGACAAATAGATTTGGAAAATACTTCAATCAACATTTAGGCTTTTCCAGAATTACACAGACAGTGTAACAACACAGAGACAGAAGTTCAAATAACACATAGGACAATATTTACAGATGTTTCAATATGAAGTCTTGGTAACGATTGTTTTATCACAAAACGCTTAAGAAATATCCTACAATCATGTCAAATTTACTGTCTTTTATCATTCATTAAGCCATTTATCAAAAGCCATGAAAAATGATGAACTACAGGCACTACGGGCAGAAAACTAACTTACATTTCATAGCAGAGCAGTGAGTGCTGCTGGCTGCTGGCCTGCTGCTGTGAAGAGCTGGAAACCGCTGACTGGAAGGCGGTTGTGTGGGGCTGAGGGGAGGGGGATATGGGAGGTTAGGAGAGGTGGTGGGGGAGGCATGCTGTCAATGCAGAGGCACAGCATCCAAGGCCGCAAACGCCACACAGCTGCACCTCAGCTCACACCGGCGAAAACACGAAAGGACACAAACATTCACGCAAAGATCTGACGCTCTTAAGTTTGCATGCTGCTGCTTGAAAGCAAAGCACCGACATGCACATATAACAGCGTTCCAATATGTATGCACGGCTACCCGCTGTGTGCAGGCCATCTGGTCTAAGTTAGGAGTAATATAAAAAGCTTATTCAGATACAGGGTGAGTGTGGATGCAAACCCGGCAGAGCGCAGGCCTCTCTCTCTCGCTCCCATCCATTTCTCCACCCCTCCCTGCTAAGGCCTGATTTAAGTCTAGACATCATATTGGAAAACGGCACACATGCCACAAATATACAAGCAATATTCCAAATGCTACTATTTATGGAGGAAGAAAAAAAATGTCTTTCTACCTGCTTTCAGAACGCTGGATGTAAGTCGACTAATGGAAAACAAATGCAGGAAAAAAAAGTGCATAACCTTAGCGTTTCATTAATGACTAATTTCAGCAACATGGAGGACTGTGTGTTTGAGCGAGAAACATTTGACTGCATGAAACACAACGAGACGAATACTGAAGGTTACAATTATAGGATGAGACAAAAGCTAAAAGTGAGGATGAAGCAAAGTGTACAGGTGCGTAAATAGTTATTTTAGTACCGACCGCTATTACTATTTTATTAAATATGATTGCTGACAGCAAAAACAGTAAGTGGAGATAGAAAATGCCAACTTGGTTAATTTGTGTATTTGGTATCACAAAGAAGCTCCATGGAGTCAGATGTTTGTACTTTTAGCAGCTTGACAATCTAAAATCCGTTCAAAGAAAGGGTAAGTATAAGATGTTATACTTAGTAAAAAAGTTGAAACCGCTTATCCAAACAGTATTACCTAAATGATTACTCATTTTACAGCTTGTGGTACAAACGCGTCATCCTGATGCCATTTTGCGTCGATGCTGCTTGTTTCAAGATGTGAGAAAGCAATAAAACTATCAAGAATAGAGGAAGGGAAGCTGGGTAAACTTGCTGTGGCTGAGCTGTTTGTCCCTCTGATAAATTACAAAGTTCAAAATAAGCTCAACGAACTACTGTATGAAAGGGATGTGTCAGAGGATAGCAGAAAAAAACAGTTTTACCTCCTGCGCTGTGCAGAGAAGACAAAATAGTAAAGATTTAGGATTATTTGGTTAAATATGGAGACAAAACAGTAACATTGACAGTAACCGTGATATCAAAAAATAATAGAAAGTAATGCTGACTGGCAACAGAAGCAGGCACCAGCCCCCTTCAGCCAAAGGAAGATATTCACTTAGCATGGTGTGTTTACAAAATACATCTTTTGATAGTCGATGCGTCTGTATTGTGTAATATATTTTTAAAGCAGTGGACTGCAGGCAAAGCACTTATCAATAAATTTTACGATGTTCAAAGCAAACGGTTATCAGGTTTGTCAAAGGTTTTTTTTTTGCTTCATCTTTTCTCTGGAACTGCAGGGAGATATTTTACAAGCTGAATTATCAGTGAGTGATATTAAAACAGCGAGCAGCAAACTAGCTTAGCATTGAAGCTAACCCATGGGAAAATAGGAATGTAGGAGGTCTTGGAAAAGGGAAGCTGTATGTGTTTAAGTCTGATATCCTTAGAAAAAATTGTTTCAAGCATTTATTAGATGGCTTCTGTGACTGGGACTTGATCACCTCATTTCATATATTTATGAGACGACATAGTCTGATCTTAATGACATTTTGAGATATTTTTGACATGTTTGCTGCATAGTTAACATCAGGTGTGTAGGCAGACCAGGAGTGCTGCCTGTGGTGTTAAAATCCATTAAAGAAGTCTGATACAGGTTGCATCAGTTCAACCCGAATTATGAACAAGTATGAACAAGCATGCAAAGAAAAAATATCAGTAAAAAAAAAAAAATTAATTGATCATCAAGATCTGTTGTAGGAATGTATACCATACAATATATTTCAGTTAGTGAAGTAAATGTACCTTTCAATAAAATTCTGACACCTTTAGATGAATAACAACAAACATATCACCTTTTTTTCTTACTGCTTGTGTTGACAAATGCACAGAGATGGTTTGAATGAGGAATCAATTTCTAATTTATTTAGTGTATTTATGATTACACAAAGATGTGTGTTTAGGAGTTACCAATATTAGCCATTTTATCCTGTTCGGGTGATTAGCTAAGACAAGGCTTTAAAAAGTAAAACATCTTTAGGTTACCATAAGTAATTACTTGATTTTAGGAAAGCTGGGTGAAAAAAAAAAAAGAAAAAAAAATCAGATTGCTTCTGAAAAAAAAAAAATCAAGATTGTTTCTGTCAATGGCAATCTCCGGTGGCCAATTCAGCTCTGATTGAGCCTTAAGTTCCCTTTAAATCAGTCTTGGATGACACATGGCAGAACTCGTTTAAGATGTGTACTCTCCATATTGAAAAGGAAAAGACTTTTCTTCTTGCTTATGGACACTGTGCAGCCAGCGGAGTGGAGAGACACTGAACATGAGTCCTAAATTACAGCCCTACTGAAGAAACAAAAACAAACCAATAGAGCGACCTGTTTCTTATTACCAAACAGGCCGAAGGAGTGGAGAAAGGGAAAGGGGGATTATTTCTGAAGGCAGGGAGGGAAATAGGGAGAAAGGTGATATTTACTGCAGCTCAGACTTACCTTCTGAAGGAAGACAGCCTGTGTTGATTTTTTTTTTACTCTTTAATGAGGCAATAAATATACAGCATTTAATTCTTGAAAAGACAGGCTCCCTCAGAGTGTGGCGTTTATATTATCAGCTTTTATAGACCTGTCAACACTCAGCACTCTTTCTTTTTTTTTTTTTCCCCCCCTCATGCTTGATTTTCTGGCTGAGCTACAATTGGATGACATGTGCCAAGTTATGTTTTTATGAACTCGCCGTTCCAACAAATAGCACATTAATTTTTTCACTTGCTAAAATTCTTGAGTGGCCTGTACCTACGATACGAACTGCTGGTTGTTACCAAATGAAAAAAAATGGCTTTGCAGAAAAATGAGCTGAAAAGAGTAGTCAGTGATTTCATATGAAGGCAAACGGGGCTTTAATGTGACATAAGCTGTGGCTGTAAATGTTTTTAATAGGTCATAAAGAACAAGAGTTCTTTAGTTTTCTGCTTTGGCGAGGCCGTTCAATCAAACCAGTGACAAAGTGAAGGAGAGAGAGAGAGAGAGAGCAGAGGGGGAAAAAAACTGAATTCTGTAGAGTGTCACAATAAAGCAACTTTGACAACTCTATAATCTCAGTCACAAGTTATTTGCTTTTTATGAAAGGGTAGCTCAATCCTGCAGTTGGCGTTTGTGCGTTATGTTTTTCATACAATTTTCCACTTGTGAACAAGTCCAATAACACATCACAGGCACAGGGGGGATATTTATTAACCTTTTGGGAAAAGGCAGAAAAACACCAGACCTTTCTAATTGCCACCAAGACAACGTCACTCTAATTGATCCTTTTAAATATGAAAATTTACATATGTGCATATATAATCACCTGCGGCAATCTTGCACCCTGTCGACGGCAACAATTAAAAGGAAATTCACTTTACTCTTCCGTGTTTTCCCGCAAGCGCGGGTGGGAGGGGGAACGCACGTGCGCTGCATTTCAAATCGGGCCCTAATGCGCGGACGCCTCTCCCACACCTACAGAAAGCCGGCATTAGACTTGTTTAAATCAATTAGGCAAATGTGAAATGAGCAAAGAGTACAAATGTCTTCCCTTTTTCACCTCCGAGCTTCCAAGCACCGGAGTAATGGTGCCAGTCACGCACGCGCACGCACGCACGGCCACCCACCCTCACTTCCATCTTCATCTGTGTCCTTTCGTCGCCTCGCCACCTCCAAGCCTGACCTTATCTCGACGCAGGACCACGTAGAGTATTTTTGTTTGTGGATAACAGAGTAGATGGGCTGAGGTCAGACCCCCTCACATAAACACACACAAAAAAAAAGGACTTTCAGAAAACATCTTTAAAAGAGGAGCGCTGTGAGGGTTGAGGTTAGTGCGCTAGCTAAAGTCTTTGGTAAATGCCATGAAAACAGGTGCAGCGTTCACGTCTGAACTTTTATTTTAGTTTACATAATGACATCAGAGTAACAGCTCATTAGTCAAATTGTCTAAGGCGCAAAGGCGGAATCCTGATTACGTTGATGAGTTGAAGGTTTCCTTCGTCAGCTCAATTTACTCTCATCGCTTTTTTTTGTGCTTTTTAAAAAAATAAAATAAGAATGCAAAACGTAGTGATTTCCCTCATATTGTATGACATTTTAGTGATCAAAGCATCTTTTGTTTTGGAATATCTTCTGAATTTATTAAAAGAAAAAGGACAATATATGTATTATTCCTTATAGCATCTTTGTAATCTAACTGAGTTTTGGTTATTCTTATCTTCCTCCTCACAGTTTGTGCTGGAAAGTAAAACTTTGAGCCTCATCTAGATTCATTCATCAGAGTTTCAGTTGTTTTAAACTATTATTGTATATATAGAGATCCTGTTTTCTTGAGTCCGTTTCCTGACTTATGAAAATGCAAACCATATCCTCCTTATTTGAAATGTTCACTTGTCTTTCCTATTTTGAAGAGCGAGGGACACAGGAAGCCAGTAATTACAACACCAGTGATTTTGTTCAACTCGATTATTTTGAAATATTTTTACTAACAAAAAATATTGTTTGACACTTTTAAGAAAAGGTGGGGATTACATTTCATGTTTCATAATGAGGCAATTCACTTTTTCAATCAAATTTAGATTCAGTCATACTACTAGTGTTCTACAAAGTAGACTAGTGCTTTAGTAGTGCCTAAAATCTGACCTTCTTCCCTGTCCGGCTAAAGGAAACCACCCCACAGAATAATGCTGCCATCACAACGTTTCACATTTGGAAGGCTGAGTTTAATGTTAAGTGTCAGTTTTCTTTCACACATACCAAAGCATTCAATATCAGACCAGAGGACCATTTTTCATGTCTATTGTGTCCTCTACATGGTTTGTGACACATTTCCTCTGACTTTCTGTCAACAATGGCTTTCTTCTTTTTATTCTTCAACAAAGGTCAGATTTGCACAAATAGAAGTTGTCAATATTGTTGTTTTTACAGTCTAACTCTCCTCTCAGCCAATCTACAGCTTCTATTCATGACCTGTCGATAACTGTTGATGATAACTGAATAGCTCTCAGCACAATAATGTTTTATATTTCACAAGAGCTCGAGCCATAAGACTTGTCCCAGCGTAACAAGGCATTGCATGAATGGACCAAGAAACGATACATGGGAAAGCATGACAGCTACCAGTAAGATATTCTCTGAAAATTGAGGTTAGACTCATAAGAAAGAGAATTATAATTCACCTTACAGCTTGACTTGAATTTAAGTGTTTTTGGGGGTTTTTTTTTTGTTTGGTTTGGCTACATGATTAGAGGTGAAACAAACTGACTGGAATGAGGTCAGGGAAATATCACAGTTCTGGCTTTAAATCCACTCTGTCACAGAGTTAAACCTGCATGATGAAAGTAAACCATTATGTCACCCAACATGCTGCAGCCTGATTCTAATAATCAGGCTGCAGCTCTGCGAATAAGTGAAGTACCGTCCACTGAGTTTGAGACAAGGCTTGTATTTTGTTCCTGATGCCTCTTAAATCACTTTAAGTGCTAATAATGCAGCAAATCTTTAAAAATCTGACCAGAGGATATTAATCTGAAACTAAATCGGAGGCAAAATTACTGACTGCTTGTTTTAAAAAAAAATAGAGAACCAGGACAGTCCTGAGGAGGGAGTCTGGACCAACGCGGCACTCTTGAAAGGAAATTAAGACGAGTAACAGAGAAGAAAAGGGCAAAAAAAGGTGGACATGATCGTGGAAATATCTTTTTAGATGTTTAATTTAGCTGTGATGATTGATTTCCCAGTTTCCTGTATAAATATTTCACCAGCCACACATGTGATTATTGAGTTTTTGCTATTAAATTAGCCACGTAACACCTATTAAAGACTTAAGCCTAAATTGCTGTAATGAGATGAAATATTAAATTAAAATAACAAGCTATTCAAACATTGTATTCAGCTGTAGACTCCATTGTAATTACTGCCACGCAGTGGTAAACCGGCACACTTAGACAACCTATCAATCCGCGCTACGAGTAATTCAAGCAGCCTTTTTATCCAGAGGCCTGTTATTCCATATGTAATGTCATAAACTCGCTGAGTGTGTCAGCGAGAAAATAAAACACTTTAAAAGGCTCCGTGTGTGTTCCTGCTCTACGCCGAGGAGGGCCGGCTTTGTCCCACACACAAAAGAAGCCTAAACATGAAGTTTGAGCCACTTTAAACAAGTAGACCTTTAAGGACCTAAGGAAGTGAAATGCAGAGCAATGGAAATTTAACATAAAGTTGAAGCCAGACATGTTTAGACACTATAAAAAGACAATATTTTTCCTGGTTGCTTGAGGTTAAATCTGACTAAACTTCTATCATATCAGGTCAGTGAGGTAATAAAATTATTTCTATTTGCTAAATGGTAGCATAAAAACAGAGGTAATTGCTCGGATTAAAAAAAAAACTTTATTTAAAGGCAGTTTGCCTTATCATTTTGTGTTACTTCTTTTTGAACTGTATGACTTGAATATATTTCCACAATATTTGCTCATTCCTCCTGAATTGGTGTAGCTAAGGTTTTTGGGTCACTTGTTCTCCAACACTTTTTCTGCTCTGCCCATAACTTTTCTGTAGCACTGAGATCAGGCCTTTGTGAAACTCCAAAACATTTGCTTTGTTGTTTAGAAACCTCTTTGTGACTAATATGGTAATGTGCTTCAATTCAGTCTGTAGTCAAGTGTTAAACCTGGCTCACTGCTTTAATATCTGCACATATCAACTTGACTCATGATGCCATCTATTTTCTAAAGGGCATCAGTCTTCCTGGCACCAAATCACCCTCAAAACATGATGCTGCCACCCCCATATTTACTTTATGTTTGGGTGGTGTCCTTAAGGTTGCAACCTGGCACCTTTTCTAATTTAATTATGGTCATCATCATTCCAGACTTAAGTTTTAAAACATGTCTCCAGAAATGGTCTTTGACATTTTCGTGTCCCATTTGGCAAATGGAAATAATTTTGATAATCTTAACTGCTCTGAAAAACTTGACAAGTTCAGTCTTGGACATTGAATGTCTTACAGCGAGGAATATGTTGGGGGTAATATTAGAGAAGTAAACCACATGTAAAATAAGCCAACATTGTATGGAAACTGAAACACAAGTTTCCTATTTGCCTAACTCATTTCATTCTTACTCTTTTGGCAGTACTGTGAGATCCAGTGTTTCTCTGTACAAACAAATAAATGATTCGGGCTGATCTGGGTTATTAACAAAAAACGCTACTGGTATGGAGGGGACTGAGTAAGAGGCTCGTCGGTCCCACAGTGCATAACTGGACCACGCAGTCCAGCCCTTATCTGAGCCGTGCCTCACTGTTCCCTTATGTCCATTATGAATTTCACAAATGGATCTGATAATTACAGGATGGGGTCAGAGCTAATGAGAGGTCCCCCAAGCATCCATCTATTAAACCTATTTCAATTTCTGAGGGGGAGTGCGGCGACAGCCACGGGAGGAGGCGGTGCGACGATTCCATTTTCCTGGCTGTAATTAATTATGTTGCAAATAAAATTTTGAGCCACTTGCAAATCAGACTTTTTTTTGTCTCATTTTATCTTATCCTTTTTCTGTCATTATCCTAACAAAAACTGCACAAAGGAAATACATTAAAGGCAAAGTGATGCGTACAATTAATTCCTGTTTTTACCACCACTGCTATTTCGAACTGAGCTCAGCTACAAAAAACAATGCTCAAGTTGTGTTAAAGAAGGAGGCACAGAAGTGAAAATCAGACATTATTACTTCTCAGGCGAGACTAACTGTTTTATTAACTAAGCAGGTAATTCTTACACTTAGCGCGCTGCTAATGGCAGGCATGAGGAAAGAGGCACAAAAGCAGGCTGCAGCAGCTGCGAATCTGACATTAAAAACAAAGCTGACGCCACTTCCTCTAACGCCGCTGGATTATTTTAACTTCCCTAACAGCCATGGTTCCATTGAGCCACAGGTAATGTGCTTCAGATTTATACATCAAAGAGCGTTTAAGCAGGGACAGACTGATTCGCACTCCATAAGACATATCTTATAAATCCTCTCTATCTTTTTTATTTTTATGTTTTTCATCATTTGCATCATTTACATGCAAAGATATCATCATGTCTGTGTTTTTCCAGACATGAGTAATCAACATATTACTGTAACTGAGAGGGGCAGCTAATGACTGAGACATTGGTCCAAAGTTTAGATTGGGGGGGGTTCTAGACCAGATCCAGAGAGCATCAGGGCAGATCGTATTCCACATGCCACTCAGAAGCTCATGATGGTTGGTTAGCAAAATGATTACCGTGACATAAGGAAAGTCCATGTTTTTTTGCTAACCAGATGCAACCCCAGCGAAACTCTCCATCATCAATTTATTCCAAAGTATCTCCCAACCATCAGCTGCTACGGAGCGATCCCACACCTGTCCTTAAATAGCTGCAGCTTTGCTTTCAAGGCTTGTGTGATCGGTATGGAGATGCGTCACAGCTCAGTAGGTGACTGGGATGGGCTCATTTTCAGCTTGAGCATCTTCACTATAACAGGATGATCTGACTCTCAAAATTTCCTAACTAGTTTTTTTTCCCCTGAGCCTCAGGATGCATCATGGCTTGATGGTTAATTTGCACAGGATTCACAGCTTTAATCCCGTTAATCTCTCATAACATTGTGTTGTATGCAGTGTTTAATCGAATTACAGACTACTCCTTGACAAAGTAACTTAGTTAGATTACTGACTACTTGATTTGGAAAGTAATTAAGTTACATCAAAAGTAAATGTTTTAGTTACTTTCAACGCTCCACTTGCAAATTGGAGGTGAACTTTTTTTAGTTACATAACTTGTATTTTTTTTCATTCATGGTGTGGGCAGTGTGGCCTTTTTATTTCAACTCACTCGAACAGTTAAAATGACAGTTAATATAATTTTACACAGATCAACCATAGTAGGTAACACTGGTAACACTTTATTTGACGGGGTGTGGATAAAACTGTCACAAACGTGACGTAACGCCTGTCATGAAGATGAAGGAGTTTTCATAAATGCTCATGACTGTTTTCATGAAGTTGGACTTGGTAAATAATGACAATTTTAATGAACTTTTGACGCAGGTTTTATTGCAACTTTGCATTATAAGTGCCATTATTTGCAGAGTGACACTTCATGACAGCAGTCATAAACATTCATGAAGACTTCTTCATGTTCACAACAGGTGTTGAGTCATGTGTATGACACTGTCATGTCAGTCTTATGCACACCCCATCAAATAAAATTCATATAAGTCAACTCAGGTGACTTATAATAAGTCACCTGAGTTGTTTCCAACACAGAGTTGGTCGAATCAATTTTAGGCTGCAATGAGCCAAGCCAGGCTGCCTTCCTTCAAAATCTCCTCGGAGTATCCCCTCCTGTTATGTGTTGGCCCCACATCATAGATAATTTCCCCCTGTTGCAATCAGGCTTCCTACATATTGTCACCACAACAATGAACCACCAGCGTCTCAAAAGCAACTTTCGTTTTGTTGGCTCACCACTCACGGCAAGAATCACCCCGATTCCACGTTTCCTTTATTTGAAAATGATGGCTCTCACTGTGGTCCACTGGAGTTGAAAGCCTTGGAAATGGTTCTGTTACCTGTTCCAAAGGCGATGAATGTCACTGACTTCCTCTTGTTTCTCATCTGTTCTTGAATTCCTGAAACATGATGTGCTCCTTTTTTTTTTTTTTTTTTTTAAGTCTTGCCAGCCTACTTCCTTTTGTCAAATAGGTTTTATTTAACTGATTTTTCAGTCTGTCAAAAAAGCAAAAACAGAATAAATCTGTAAGATAATAAATACATTTTTTGGCACTTATCCCACAAGCCCCTTTACATTGGACGTTGGATGACAATATAAGGAACTTTTTCTTATTATGCACATTAATTTTATTCCTGATAATCTGATTTGTAAAATAAATAAATAAATTCTTTTTATACAAACTTGTATTTGCCTCAGTGCATCCAAATGCATCGTCAGAAACCAGACAGGTTAAAAAAATGCTTACCAGTAACATAAATGCAAGGTTTTCGTTGAGCCGCGCTGATAGAAGGACATTTTTCCTGCATGATAGTAGCAGTAGAGGGGCTTCAATAATCACCTGTCCCTGGCAGGTAAGTATCGCCGCTGACAACCGTCCACCCACCAAAATCGCACAGGCATACACATGCATACACACCGACACGCACACACACTGAGGTGAGAAAAAGCTGTCAGTATCAGTTCGGTTCTGCAGCACCGGACACCCACCAGTCCTAGCTCAGAATGCCCGCTGTAGCTGGCAAACTGCTATTTTCCCAGCATGCTCCCTTAACAAAGTTTTTTTTTCTCCCCCTTTTATCAAACCTCTAAGAGTCTCTGAAGGGAAAGGTGGGTATTATTCACACTTGAGCAGATGCTAGGATTAGAAAAGCGGAGAAGAGAGATAAAAATGTCAGGTAAGACGGATGGCTTAAACTGTATTAAAGTGAACGCATTTCGGAAGCAGAATCAGACGGAAAGAAGCGAGGAATGGCATAAATGAACCAACCGATTAGAAAAATTGTTTACTTCTGTACATCGTCCCTCCAAGTGTGATTCTCCCTAGAAAGACCTGCCTCTTTCACTCTCTCCTGCTGGACCTATCTCTCTCTCTCTGCGTCTCGCTGACAATCCAAGAGTGTAATTTCCACATAACAGATTGTTAGGACTGTCACTACATCCACTGATTTACACAGTCACAAAAATGGCGGAGGCAGGCAAATGCATTTCTGCTGCTGTTTACATCTGGCCATGACAAACAACACACCAAACCACTGAAATAAGTTTTTTTAAAAATCCTCACACAGACAGCTTCCAGATGGACTCCAGCGCAATGTGACCCCCCGCTAAATCCTATTACCCCCGACTCACCTCACTGAAATGAAGTCCTACCTAGCGAAAAAAGCAGCAGGCGCGCCAGCTTCAAATGTGCCCACACTCCAACTGAATCCCATTGTTCTTAGAGATATTTGCATGCGATCAAGGTGTGGTGGGTGATAAGGTAGCTTTCTTTTTAAATATTTAGATTCCCCATTTTCATCACTTCCGCACAGATGAGTGATTAAAAAACAAGGTTTGCTTTCCCTCAGTAGTAACATTTCTCTTACTCATGCAGGTGCATTTCCATAATTCAAAATATCATGAAAGGTTAATTTCAGAAATCCAACTCAAAAAGTGATATGGATGGATGGATGGATGGATGGATGGATGGATGGATGGATGGATGGATGGATGGATGGATGGATGGATGGATGGATGGATGGATGGATGGATGGACGGATGGACGGATGGATGGATGGACGGATGGATGGATGGACGGACCCAGGTCATAGGCTTCTACCACATTTTGTCCTTTCACTTAACTTTCCATCAATATGCTTTGAACCAGCTTCTTGTATGGATTGACTTTTCTGACTTACCCTCAATGTTAATTTCTGCCTGCTGGACAACTGTCAAGTCAGCAGTTTTCCCATGATTGTGTTGGCCGTAGCATTTCTGCAATTAAAAAAAATAAATTTTTTATTGGATTTTATGCAACATTCTGATTTTATGAGAGCTGTAGGTTCTCAGTAACTGCAAGCTATAATAATTAATGTATTTTTTATTTTTGTGAAAGTTGGTGGTAACAGTTTGTAATCGCAGCTCTTTACTTGCCAGAAACATAATCAAAATTTAAGTAAAGGAAACGGGTCCACTGCGCGAAATGATTGACTATTTTGAATAGAAATACCGAAATAAATCAATCATATCCTAATGTGGGTGTTCTGTGATCATAAGAATGCTGGTCTGCACAATAATCCATTAGACAATGTGTCTCATAAAATCCTTTGATCATAAGGAGAGCAGTGGCTTCACAGCAGGAGTATCATCAAACCCTCACACATTTAAATGTCTGGAAAAGATATAATGCCTTTAACTAGAAAAAGTGTTTGGAAGAGAGGAAATTTATGAAATGACTTCGTTTCCATGAAGCCAAAATGAGGTTTAGATACAAAGCCAGGGCCATGAGTTCCTAATAGATTTACCCCGATGCCACGGCCGCCATTTATCCTGCTCCAAAGCCTCACAATGCAACGGAGTGCTCCTGAATAGCTCGGGCAATTACAGCGCGTGCATGCGTGAGGGTGTGTGTGTGTATGTGTGTGCACTTTGCTCTTTCTCCTTTTCCAATTACAAAACCCCCACTACTCACTCCCACCGCACTACACACACACACACACACACACACACACGCACACCTTCAAGTAAATGTAATAACATGAAACTACGCAGCCATGTGCACTTTGCTCTTTATAGAAGCCTAGTCAGTTACCATGGCAATGGATTTTTTTCTTTTAATCTTTTCTTTCTTTTTTTTTTTTGACTTACCCCTAACATTTTATTACCCGTCATTATGTATCATTAAATACATACATATTAATGTAAAAAACAGGGGTGGTGTTGACGGGAGGTGGGGTAAGTGTGAAATTAGGGCCGCATCTATAACACAGAGAACACCTGAAAAGGCTCCTGATGGTTTGATGTGTCATATGTAACCAACCTTTTTTCAGGGTAGTTTCACGCCAAAAAGTCATGTCATAGATTTGCTTACAAAATGCGAATAGAATAGCAATAAGAGGATCAAATCATTTCATATTTTTATTGCAAATGTTTTTCAAAAAGGAATGAAGATTTTTCTTATTCCTAACAATTTTATAAACAAAAATATAATCTGTCTTGCATTGCTTAAATTCTGCTAATATATGTGCTAATTGTACAATAACTTTGGTCCAGCTTTCAATTTGAGTCTCCCAACTGCTGAATGTTTGCACCAGCAGAGGAAGGCGTACAGGAAAAACCAAAACAAACTCTGCTTTGCACAGTCTCTGCTCTTGAGTTCATTAGCAAGCCTAAGCATGACAATACATAAATAATAAAACATAGTAAAGATAGAGCATTATACATTTTCCAGTCATGAAGCCCTGTCAGAAAGCCAAACAGAATAGACATCCCAACTTGTGAACGTATCACATCACCAACGCAGAGACAACAACCGGAGTTCCTAAGATAAACATTGCACTGATGCTGACAATTTCAGTTTGGTTGTTGTGCCATACTCTCCAGGTTTATAGATGGCAGTCTAAGCTGAATTAGGGGAACTCAACACTGTATGAATTGCATGCCGCACTTTCCACATTTTCATTTAAACATTTTTAAAATTATGCATCCTTTTTCTTTCACTATTTTGTTTTGATCCATCGAATTAGAGCTCAAATTGTAGCGCTATTCAGCTTTGATGTATTTAAAAATGATTACATCAGCATTTAATCCTGCTGCTTCTTCTTCTGAGGAATAAAATAAGCATCAAAACCTTTGTTGTTTTTTTCTTTTTTTTTCACTCAAAACGTTTCTCTCCTTGCAGTAAATAGTTCCTGGACTCTATTTCCCGCTTTTCCAGCCGGTCTGTGTTTTTGTGCACAAAGGGAGAAGGCAGAGAGAGAATTTCATGACTACAAAAGCAAAGGTTAACATTACTCACAGCATAAAAACAATTTAAAAGGGAGCAAAAGGCCTCTAATGGCCCGACAGTCTTCAAAGAAAATGTATTTTGCGCTCAAAATAATTCATAGCTTTTTGCTGGTGGCTTTTCAGCTTCCCGGAGACCCAGCATGAACCACTGTATTTTTCCCAGCAGGCTCTCTGCTCCTCTCAAAATGGCCTTCACCAGGGCATGCTTCGCATCCCCTCCAAATATTGACAGCGCCGGGCTCATCGCTTATTGGAAAAATGACTGTAAGTAATGTTTTATCAGCCGATGTAATCTCCACACCTGTATTTTCTCCTGTCGTACGACAATATTTGACAAGATTAATGATTCGATCCGGTGGCATTTATTTCCCATTACTGTCAGTCCTGCGAACAAACAACTTGCTTTCTGGTGGCATTTAGTGTGGAAACCATGGAGTAGAATTTGCTCTGCCTGTGTGTTATCCATGAACTGCAAACTTTTCTTTAAGACGTGTCTTAGCAGCCTAGAAACGAAACTGCAGACTCCTTGGGATTCTTTATGAACGACTCCCAGCTAAATGATGTCTGCTTGTCAGATTTAGACCCTATTTTTAGTATTCAAATCAACAGAAATCGTGTCAGCAACTAAAAAACAAGTGAGTTTTAATAAACCTTGCAACCTTTGAACTTCCTTTGCTTCGGGGGTCTCCTGTTTACATCCCCAAGGACCCACGCGTCCTGACAGCTTGAGTGATGATCGGCGGACGGTTGTCCCAGTGTGCCTCCTTCTACTATTTTTAGCCTACACTAAACACAGAGACCAGAACGTAGGTCTAAACAAATGATTAATAGGGCACTCCGGGTCGCGCCGATGACCTGCACGTCCCTTTTAACAGCCAATAATGGAGGCCCTCTGGGGTCAGAAGGCTTAAAAGACTTTCTAATAAAAGTAACAAGACATGGAGATGTGTTTTTTGGAGGAGAAAAAGTTGCATCTCGGTTTGAAATGCTGACAAGTTAATAATCGCTTCTCAAATGGCCCTACCGCAGTAAAATGGCCAGTTTGTTCTTACTTTTATTGCTATCATCTGTCAGTCAATCACATCTTTTCTCTGTTCTTTTTTTTTTTTGCCTTGCCTAAAGTGGACTGAAAGAGCTAAAACAGCTTTATAGTAATGCTCTGACTGGGGCTTTATTCTCCATCCTTTTCTCTCTTTTTTTTGCTTGAATGTGAATTCTTATTGTAGTTTTTGGCAGGAAATGCTTAATGGATTCCAAAGGATGTATTCATGACATGGTAATGAGATTCAAATTTGTAAGGAGTTTTTACCTGAAGAAAGAGGCTTTGTCCAGTTTTCTGCCGCTCAAACATACAGAATCCCAGTTGGGAATTGGCTCCACACAATATTATCGTAAAACATGCAGCACAAAAGATTCAAAAAGAAAGTGAAGTAGTCAGTAGTGACATGCTTTATTGTACGTGCAGTGAGACAATATGCTTCTTGCTTGAAGATAAAGATTTTATACTTGTTTGTTTTCTAACCACATTTAATATCGATTGGAAATAAAATACTGAAATAGAACAAACTTGCCAATAATGTATATTATTATATAATAAATAATGTAAATAATCAATATTATACCAGAAGTGTTAGCCCAAATTTCGCACTCGTGCTGTCATATCTGTAGAATTACTTAGACATGTCTCACTACATCAAATATGCTAAAATAGCTCAACAACACATCATGGTCCAAACTAAACTGTTCAAAAACACCCAACACACAAAGTCACTGGCATCTAGCAGTCAGAAAAGGCTTACAAAGTTATTTGTAAGGTTTTTGGGCTCCAGTCAAACACAATGTGAGCTATCATCCACAAATGGAGAAGAGATTGAACACCAGTGAACCTTCCTTTGAGTGGTTGAACAAAATGACTCCAAAAGCAGATCAAGGATTCATCCAGGAGATCATGAATGAAACAAGAACAACAAGCAAAGAAGCTCTGCAGGTCTCAGTTGCATGAGGTGAGAGGCCGGATGCTGTCAATATACCAAAAAAAAGAAACACAAAGTCCCACTTTACATTTGCCACTAAAAAACAAAGTAATTCATAAAATCATGAGGCCTCCTCTTTAGCAGCAAACCTTGACTCAGACATCAGTAAGTCTATCTCTGAATGGCTCCAAAAAACTAAGCAAAGTTTTTGAGTGGCCTAATCAAAGTCCACTATTTAAGCTGATTGGGATTCTGTAGAAACTGCACATGCCACAAATATGGTCTTGAATTCCTTCACACGGGCGTAAAACCCTCATTTTCATTCCAAATTCTTGACAGCCGCTGCAGTAATTAGTTTATTTCATTATTAGGGGACAGTAAAAATTTTTGGGAGTATCTGAAACATGTAAGGGTGGCAGCAAACAAAAACAGAAAAAAATGGAAGGGTGTAAAAACTTTTATTTGAGTAAAAATAACTGATCATTCAAGCTCTCTGCAAACTATGACTTCACCTAAATGATGCAAATGGTAAAATGTCTGTGCTGATAGGACAGTTGAACTTTACTTCAATAATTAATGCCAGAGCCTAAAAAGTCTGAACGTCCAGGGTTAAACCAGAGGAGACGTTTTAACGAGGTAGTTTATGGGAGTCAAAGTGACTGCAAAACCTTCTTAAGACAGGTGAGAACTGAATAATGCGGAAGACTTCAAAAGTTCACAGTTGTGAATTTGCAAACCACTCCGTTACTTTCACAGACATCTGTGTTGCTTCACCATCCGCTTAGTTTACAGCTGAAACACTGAGTGCCTATAAACCTAGATTAAAAACCCAGCTGCTTGGAGTTGCTTTTGAAACATAATCAATGAAACGTTAATCAACAATCTGATGTTGTAATCATGGCAAAATGTAATGTTTCAATTGTTGACTGTGTTCCATGACTTTGTATTTTGGTGTTTTTGTGATGTAAAGCATTTTGAAATATCTTGCAGCTGAAAGGAGCCATACAAATAAAATTTGATTGACTGTGATTTTTTTTGGACTATGCTGACGACAAAGTGTATTACTTTATGGATTTTACTTAGAGTCTATCAAAGGCATGACAAATATGTATCTAATTAGGTCTTAAAAATGGTCAGTTATTGCTGTAAGAGAGAATGATATAAGGGGGCATGGCCAAAAAAAGTGCTGAGATTTATTTCCTAATTTCTTGCCTCTTTTTATGACACTCCAGACCAGTACTTTTTGGTCTGGAAAAAGATCTTAAACTTATCCACATTTCAATTGCACATTTTACAGGAATATATACATATTAAAATTACATGTATTCTGCTCAAGAACACATTAGCAGTTCGGCCGACGGACAGTGCAGCTGCAAGCGTGCCACCACTTGATTGCTACCACTTCACTTCCCCTCTAATTAACTGAGTTCCACCCGAGCAGGAAGCCTTGCGGCGGTGTCATCGGGACTTGAAGATTTCTGCAAAACGTGAGCACGTTGTGAAAACGCTCCGTTGTGTAACGAATAAACCGTTGCACTCGCCGAAGTGTCACCAAAACCACAAAGCAGACAGTCGGAGCTGGGTGACTCAGACAAAAAATCTGTTCTGCATAAAGGGCGGGAAGGTGGTGAGAGGAGGAATTATGTGACCACGTTTTATGAAATCAGTTTCCATCTGATATGCGAAACACGCTGAACTGGATTTGGTCTAAGGGCCATTTTAACATTTTTAGCGCCTCATTAGAAAAACATGTATTATCATTCTTCATCAATAACTTAGGGAGCTTATTAGCAGGATAATAGAGTCTTCTCCGGTTGCTCTGGTGCCTGCCTCACAATTAAACATTATGTCTTATAATCTACTGACTTTACTCCAATCAGGTTGTCAAATACTATTCTTAATCATCACACATAACATGCAGTGCATTAAAGTGGCATTCTTGTAAACACCATATCTATAATAGCGTTTGACAGGCTGCCTTTGTTTACGCCATAATAACTGGGTGTTTGAATAACTTCTCAGTTACTTTAAGTAGCAGGCCAGACTCAGTCTGCTTCCATTCAGCTGTAAAGCCCGATAACCCGCACTGACATTTGGCACAAAGGGGAAAGTGGACGGTCGCATCGGAACATAGAGCCTGACAGTCTCTCCACCTGCAGGCATGAAACACAGACGGGTTTCCGAGGCTCAAATTTTTAAAATTTTTTTTTAAATGTACACGTGCATTTGTTTGTCAAGTTATACAGATGGATCTGTACATATCTGTAGAGAAAATTAGCTTTGGCAAATGGATGCACTTGATTATTTTAAGAGGTCTTGTTTCGTCTGCATACTCCACTTTTTTCCAATCTTCCATGAATTTTTTGACAATCCCAAAGGCAGCACTTGTTCCTCTATGAATCTGCCACTTAGCTTGGGTGAAGTGCCCATACTGACTCTACTTTACGCTATCTAGGCCTGATGAAGAGATGTAAGATTTGAGATGGTCCAGATTGACAAGTGAACAGCAAGAACCCATACTGGGATCTGCTCAGATCCTGCAACCTGAGAGGGCAAAGAGGTCCTACAGGATGCCTTGCTAGGGATAAATGAACCCAGATGCTTCCCTGCAAAGAGAGAACAACCAGTTTTAGGGAGCGAATGGAGGCTACCCACTTTTTTCTGTCGTTTGTCAGGTTCCTGCGCTTTGTCATAACCGCTGATCACAGGGGCCTCCGTGCAAGAAGCATTGTGGGGAATTATCCGAGGGGCGTTTGTCTTTGAAGGAAAACGAGAGCAGCGGCAAATCTCTTCAGTCCTTTCCTGTTCCTCTTCCTGTCGGCCTGCCACCTGGGCTGAAGACGGATGGAGCGAGGGGAGGATGGTCGCATTTGTCTAAATGACTTAATAGAAGTTCAAGTTGGTGCTGAAAGTTTTAGGATGCGAGATATGAATTAATGTGTTTAAGTTATCCATCCTTCCGAGTGTTGTCAATTTACAAAGTGCTGCTGCTGCTACTGAATTGTTCTATTTCAATCAATCATTTTTACCTGTTATCAGACAAGTCACAGATTTTTTTCTCTGTGTTGAAGACATTCTTTTAGATTTTTAACACATTTTATTTGACACAAAACACTTGCCTTTCTTTATCCATTTAAAGCACTGGGTAATCAGGAAAACATGTTCAACCCAGGGATCTAAGGTTCAGAAGAATAGGCCTGGTGATCAAACACTTGGGAAGGGAACGACATCTTCTTGTCTCTCTTCACACACAAGCAGCGGGACGCATTTAAGAATGAAGTGTAACATCTTGGTGATTATTGTCCATCAGCAGCATTCAGTCATCAAGGTGACTACCTTTTGTTGTAGCATGTCGTCTTCACTACCACTCCTACTACTCCTGGGGTTGTTTCCAGCACACTGAATCAAGCTGGTGCATTACATACGTCATGACCAAATGTTTGCGATTGGAAAAACAGATCTATTCCTTTAAACCCTCAACGGAGTTGACGCCTCCAGCAAGCAATCACTTCACAAAAGCCGAGGGGTCCAGACCCTCTGTACGAAGTGAAGCGCAGAACAAGGAGCTGCTTTTAACCAGGCTAACTTTATCCTAAAACAGCTTACATACCATGAAAATTGACAAACTTCTCTACAAGTGGATATTACTGACAGAATTATTGCTGTTTTTGGTTTTACACAGCAATGCTGCCACCCCACGACGAATGGTCACTCTGGCAGTGAGTCATGTTGCCCACATCAAAAACTAAACACACTAGCCGTATTTTGTTAAACTCTTGTACTTCATTTTGTTGAATTTTACTAAATCATTTTGCAGAAAAGCACTTGTTTCTTTCTTGAGTCTACCAAAAGGCATCTCTGAATACATTTAAGTTTTTGGAGAATGTGAAATTGCCCTTACCAAACCAAACCAGACTTGTGGCATCACAGTGGAGTTGCAAAACGATTTAAGAAGGGCGTTCAAAAGTTGGGAAAACTGTAACTATTTAGTTCACGTGCAATATTTTTGTAATATTATCCTGAATCAGAAGTAGGACGCCATGTTGAAAACAAAAACAATAGTGTGATAACACAAGCTTCAAAGCTTCTTCTCAACTACAAACTGCAACAATGTGTTTCTCACCAGGGACCTCAGAAGTAACCTGTGTCACGTCTAATCTGCCCAGCTCTACTGATACCATCCAGATCCCTCATCCTGAAACACACACCGGCTTCTTTGTTTGCTTCTCTTGGGGTTTAGACAGCTTTTTTTCCCCCTGCTACGTGGAACACACACACACACGCATGCAGATGCGCACAGGGTTGCAGCAATTCCCAAAACAGACACTCACTTTTAAATTAACATAAACGTTTGGCTATATGCTCAGATTGCACATGCTTAACCACACATCCACACGCCTACACTCACAAACCAGCCTGCTGTCTGAGGCAGATGTAGCAATGAGGAATAAATGACAAATTTCCTATTTCATCTCAGCAAGTTCTGTCTGCTTTGACTCACTCTTAACTTTTCCTGCCAGCATCCTGGAAGGCCCAGAGTTAAATTAAGGAGGACTAAATTTCCAGACAAAAAAGTGACTGTCAACCCAACTTTGCTCAATCATTTCAGGAGAGCAGGGGGGGAAATGGCCATCTTTCCACTTTGTCTTCATGGTAGTCACAGCAAACTGGGTGTGAAATGTCTACAAAAGGATCACTTACAAACATCGGCCATACTTGCATGAACGCCTCTCCCTTTTCGTGTGGACTCGTAACGAGACGTTAGTTTTATTTATGGGAAAATAAGGACATTAATTTATTTTTTTACAAATAGGATTCACAAATCAAGCCTACATTTTTTTTTTGCGTTTGTTTTAAATGTTTGTTCATCTTTGAATAATTGAGTTAAAGGACTGAACAGTCTGGGCTACAGTTTATAAGGTGATCCTGATTCCAAAAAAATAAGCAGAAACAAATGCTCCTTTCACAAGTGTGGCGGTCGTTCGGTAGGAGAATTCGAGATAAATTTGGAGTGGCCTACTTTAGATTTTTAATCAGAGTTGATCAAATGCAACCAAGAACCGAGAACAGTTTAGGCCCAACTTTTGTTGGACGAGCTTACTTCAACCCAGAATGGCTCAACTGGGAGCGGAGCCACAGCACCCATATCAAAAATCACTACTTCCTTCAAATGACCTGTGAAGGAAACCTGAGCTGCTTGTCTTTGATGTCAGACATGTGGAGCATGTAGACTCTGTATATGTCATCATGACGTCCATCTGAGTAGGACGCAGCAAGAACCTACGAGTGTCTGTTTCCTTGCATCTGCATCGCA
The DNA here is from genome assembly GCA_902982915.1 of Phalloptychus januarius. NCBI lineage: Eukaryota > Metazoa > Chordata > Actinopteri > Cyprinodontiformes > Poeciliidae > Phalloptychus > Phalloptychus januarius. Next base: position 7,607,224 of record CADWAE010000038.1, on the reverse strand, counting down.
AAATGTAATTCCTGTCTGCTGTCAGACGTGTCCATGAGCTTGCATTAACGTGATTTCTTTGCATGTGGACTTTAACATTGCAAATGTGTATTATTTCCAGAGTTTTGAGAGCCTGTCTTTGTTCTTCTTCCACATGTGGGTGTGTGTGTGGGGGGTGGGGGGGAGTGTGTGAGGATGCGTGCATGCCTGCATGGTGTGCTGGCTGTCCTGCCTTCAGGGGAGATAAATGGCTGAGTGTTGTTGTTGTCCAGAGAGCAGCCGCTCAGACAGCCGCTCACACATGATTAATTGTTTCCTTGGTTGGGACTGGGACCAGTCTACTGTGGCTGCATTAGCCAAGGCCTCCCACCCTGGATTGCCAGACGTGTCTCTGTGTGCGCATGCATGTGAAACGGAGAAAAACACGATGAAATGTAAAGACGGCGATGGACGTTTAGTCCCGTTCTCTAACTTTGTGTATGCACTGCATTCTTTTTGCTTTTAGCCTTGCACACTCTGAGGTTCAAGGTGTTTGTGACTCACTGTGTTCTTTTATGTAATTTAGGTGTTAAATTTACCCTGCGGCCGTCATGTGGACTTCCTCTGTCTTGTGTGCCGTGTTAGATGTCTTTAATTGACTTTATCCTGCAACTGTTTCCTTTCTGTGCACATTTTCGCGATATGTAATTACTCAACGTTGATCGACCTCTGAGACGTCATATAAATCTTGGCTGAACATTGATTTATCATAGGTCAGCACAACTCCAGCGATGTTGGGTTTCATAGAAGTGCATGAGTGGACCTGATGATTGATTAATTACAATTTTTACAGGCTAAATAACTCCCGACGTATGATAATAACATCAAGTCTGCTTTGTTGCTCTGGCGGAAAACTCTTCTAAAATCCTCTCCCTCCATCCCCCGCTTTAATTTCTCATTCTTCACCGTCTGGGGCTCATTAAGTGCAGCAGGACAGGTGGATGGCGGAAGCGTGTGCACTCAGATTTTGAAGGTTCGGGAGGGGACAGGGCTAAAATCTGGGAGCAAAAAATAGAAAACAAACTCCCTTAATTACGATGTGTTCTGGGCGCGAAGGAAAGAAGCTCAGGGGTGAGGGTCTGGGGGGGTTGTTGCAGGAGATGTCACAGTTAAAAACACGCTGCCATCATGGCTGGCCCATTTGGCTCGGTTGCACATTATGGCTTAATGGTGGCACGAGGATGACTCACATGCAACACTGGTTTATCTTACATTAGACCCTTAATTACAGCAGCTATTATCCACACTCTGCATTCATAAAAGAACTGGCTGAGTAAAAAAAGACAAGAAACACTTTCAGATTTTTAGGTTCTTTTTGAAGTTTATGTTTAAAATAAAACATGCTACTGTGTTAGCGACTGGAAAGCTGTTTTACGAGTTTTTTCACAATTAAATAAGTGATGGGTCTGTAACTTCTAAACTCTTAGTTACAAGGTCCTAAATGGCGCCTTACAGACTCTTTTAGTTGTGATTTGGTTGTATGTGTTTTACTGAGCACTTACATTTATGTTTATAGAGCACTATTGTATAAAACTGAAATGAACTAAACTGAATTGAATCAAACATACTGACTGGTGCAAGATGTTTGTGTACCAGTTGAGGTGGGAATTTCTTGTGGGAGTTTAGGACTACTTTTTTTATTTATTTTATTTATTTCACATTAAAATATCCAAGCAAACAAAGGTCACACAGGGTCCCTCGGGGCTCTATTCTCGTCTCACTTTTATTAAACCATTACGATCCACCGAGATCTGACAATAAAGTACAACGGCTCTAATAATTCCTTGCTTTGTGTTTGTGTCACCACATTACCCGAGTCCATAAAAGCATTTAATTAGATTGCTTTTGCATGCTGCAACTTAGTTTATTGAGTTTTCTTCTGAATCAGTACATGAGCATCAGCTTTTTAACAGAGCCACAGTTAGCCACGGCTTAAATGATCATTTCTATCAACATAAAGATGATCTTACATTCCTCTCGGTTAGGACGTTTTGTGGCTGCAATGAAGTTAATTTATGTTTTCTTCCATGAACTTTTATTAAGAAATGTAGAGAATCGAGAGTAAAATCTCTGAATTACTTACACATTTGATCATAGCATACGGCTTGACAGACTAGACGTGTGGGGGACCTTCTGAAACTGTTCAAGACTATCCATCCATCCATCCATCCATTTTCCTGCACCCTTTTTCCCTTACTGGGGTCGGGAGGGTTGCTGGTGCCTATCTCCAGCTGTCATTTCGGGCGAGAGGCGGGGTACACCCTGGACAGGTCGCCAGTCTGTCGCAGGGCAACACAGAGACACACAGGACAAACAAACATGCACACACACACACACACACACTCACACCTAGGAAGAATTTAGAGAAGCCAATTAACCTGACAGTCATGTTTTTGGACTGTGGGAGGAAGCCGGAGTACCCGGAGAGAACCCACGCATGCACAGGGAGAACATGCAAACTCCATGCAGAAAGACCGGGGCCGGGAATCGAACCCAGAACCTTCTTGCTGCAAGGCAACAGCTCTACCAGCTGCGCCACTGGGCAGCCCTGTTCAAGACTAATTTATGTCAATTGGCAAAGTATAAATCTAAGCAAACAAAGATGCAGGCTTCGTCAAAACTATTCTCTGGCCACATCTGCTCTACATGTTAACGCTGGTCTATGGAGATTATGGAGACTTGCACTTTCTCTTTCATACATATAACTATGACAAACAACATTATATTTCTGCGTCCTCATAATACCACAGAGTTACAATGTCCATATTATCAGTGAGCCAGAATTTCCTCCTACTTTATGCAGAAGACATGAAAATAATTATTCGACGTCACAAAAATTCAGCCTTTAATGGTTCCCTTTACTTTTGTTCTCTAAATCTACTTTGATTGGTGTGAACTTCTCAACTATCATTTCTGATCTAATGATGTAATTTGTTTAATACAAATTTATAAACTGTCTCTTAATTACAGTGGGAAAATAAGGACAAGCCTGATTTACTATAAAATTGTATCATAAAACTCTAAAGTTTTTTGACTTTGAAAAAAAAAAAGAAAAAATATATATATATATTTCTTGCAGTGCTCAACAGAGTGAGGGGAGTCCTAATCTGTTCTGACCAGAGTCTTGTGTTTTCACAGGGATCGCATTCAACTGAAACACGTCCATCTGTTTCTTCTTGTGTGCCACCACGTCAGGCCGGGTTAAAATCTGGATGGATTTAAGTGACAGTGAGGCTGTGGCACGATCCCACGTTGTCTGAATTATCCAGTGTCATGTTCACATGCTCATATGAATTTATTCATATTTTAAGCTGCACTGCAATGGCACTCGCCAAAACACTTAGCGGTATTAGAGGAAAGCATGAAATGCAACCCAGATTTTGTATCTGTTGGTTCCATGTGTCACTAGGTGGAGTCAGATATTTTCATTTTAGATGTTCTCTTCAACCGCAGCTATGAGTCCGGCACCAAAGTGGCTCAGCAGTCGCTCTAAGGGAGGTCTTCAGTCTTGTAACAGCCTTAAAAGTGGAATAAAGTGCTTGTTTTTAATACTGTAGTTCAGTTTTCACACCTTTGATTTGTTAGAGATTGATACGGTGGTGACCTAATGTTGTTGTTTTGCAACATTTATTTAATTTACACCATCGCACTCAGTCAAGAAATCCAATTAAAAATGATCAACTTAATGGTATTCTTCTTTGAGACAGACCTCATATTCTGTGAACCTCAGTTACCAATGTTCAGGTTTTTTTAGGTCTGTAGTTTGACTAGACTTTCCATCAACTAGATTCACATCAGTAAAGATATTGTGGAAACCAAGCTTCACTTTTACATCACAGCAAATGGATAAAACAATTTTTCATTTGACACATGAAACACACTTTTCTTTTTTAATCCAAACCATTTCATTGTTGTTTTGTCTTTATATTTAGGATTGGTGTGCTGCTAGAAGTTGAACCTTCGTCCCGGTCTCAAATGTTTTGCATCCTTCTTCCACATGTTTGCTGGGTCCATACATAACATACGCATCTTTAGTCAACATTGACTTCCTACCATAAAAGCAGCATTCAAAAATCGCTCAACAAATGGTTATCCATTATTGAGCAGTGTGTTACAGCAAATCCTCCAGAGTTCTCCTGGACTTCTTGATTAAAGCTTTCCTTGTCCAGTTTAAATGGATGCTTATTTTTAGGTTTCAAATTGTGGACTCTGATAAACAAACTGCTGAAAGCAATTAGTTGCAGAGTTTAAAGTAAAAAAAAAAATCCATACATGATTTCAATTTGCAAAATATTTGCAAAGGCATGCATTCTTTTTCCAAGAGCGAAAAAAACCCAGCAGCAGCACCACTGTTTCCTTTCAAGACAAAGATCTAAAGAAGCTCACACTCAGAAACAACAACACACACCTCCAAATTTCACAGCAGAAGGTAACTTGATGTAAAGACACATGAAATCCATTCTCATCTCTTCAAAAACTATGGTACAAACAGTCTGTTCTGGACATCTGATTAGAGAAACACGTCTGACAAGGCTGCCTGTTCTGAACACAAATTTAGGGCGACTGGAAGAGGGAAGCAGAAAAAACATCAATTAAATATTTAATGACCTTCTATGTGCTAGATTATTCTTGGCTGCAACATGAAACCTTCTGACTCCTCTTGCTTTCTTGACAAATGGTGCCATGAAAAAAAACAAAACTCTGAAATATTGCAAATTGCTGGCTTCCCTCTTTATATTCTGCAATAAACTTGAACTAATAAGAAAGAACATGTTCACCAATGGAATTTATTGGGATTTAGCTCCTAATTAACCAGGTTTGGTTTTATGTGTCCCTTTGTTTTTAAGTCTTTTAGATTAGACCAAATAACCCTATGCTGTCTCTGGCTTGGTTTTCAGTGAAAATATGTGTGGCCTCCGCTTGTAAGTGGATAAGCATGTTTCCCAATGTGTTTACCTTTGGTTTACCAAAACACTCAGAGCTCTTGTGGTTGCTGATGGACAGTAAGCACACACAAGCAACTATAGTGTGAAGAGCACTATTAAGCACCAGACGTGGGCCGGATATCGGTATTGAGGCACACCAAGGTTTTAAAAAGCTACATTTTGAAAACTGCGAAATAAAACTTTTTTTCCATCATTCAGTCCTATTAAGGACCCAAAGAAAGAGCCAGATGGATAAGACTGTTCTCTCAGGATTTAAGCAGAAACTTTTTCTCAGACGACTCTAAAGCATTAAGATAATTTGATCAAAAAAACATTTTATTGTCGCTCTTGCTTCATATTTATAGTCATTGGAGATCAGTCTCACATACTCCGCAGCTCCACACCCCAAACAGTATTGTTCTGCATTTAGCTCCATTGATTCCTTTTAGATCATTTTGTGAAAAGAAATTATACATTTTTGCGTACATACTGTGAAACTGTCCTTATTTCTTCAATTCAATGAGTTGCAAACAGCACTTGTTTACCTCTAAACTATGAAACTGTTTTGAACAACATCAAACGTGAAAATCACCTTCTCTTTTCTTGTGTAAATAAATAGATAAAGCAGATCTTATTATCTTGCTCTTAGGAGTTGCATTATGTGTTCCTTCAGATCTCGTATCAACGAAGAAGACAACACAGGATCATTTTTGGAGCATGAATGGAGCAGAAAAAGTGGCCTGTGGTCAGTCCATACTGGTTAATTGAGGCAGTTAACGTAAAAAAAAGACTTAAAAGCCCAAGTCCCCCTTGACACTGATGACTGTCCTATAAGGGACTCTCTCAGTAGGGCCCTCGGGTCTTTTGATAGGGCACTCGCCATCGTCCTTTGGGGCCGTTTCACCCCCCACAATAAACAAGCAGCCCTTTGTCACCAAGCGAACGGGGGGGGGGTCTTAAGGGTTCCTCCTCGTTATTATTTTCTAAAGTAATTATACCTTATTATCTGTGTTTACTTTAGCGGGGTGCAAGCATGCAGGTGTGGGCCATTCTGCAATGGGTTGGCAGTCTCTCTGGTAAATGCACTCCTGAGTTAAAAAAAAAAAAAAAAACTCACCCCTCCATCTTTACTTGGTGGTTTTTTGGGGGGGCTTTAGTAGTAGTATTGTAGCCCCACTGTTAATTTCAGCTCAACAAAAGAAACGTGCAATTATGGCTATTATAGTAGCAGCTGCACGCTTCCTAGCTGTGCAACGACAGCTTCATCCTCACCCCGTCGCACTGCTGAAGGGATTGAAGAGAAAGGGGAGAAGCGGAGAGAGAGGGAGAGCTGAATTGAGGGAGCTGAAGCGGTCACAGTAGCCTCTGCAGAAAATAAAAGGAAAATATAGCCTGAGAGGCTGGTGTGTTTCTACAGTGCAGACGCGGCGGGGACTCTCGCCCACAGGCTTGTGGGCCTTGAGAACAATGGAGCTGCCATCTTCCAACATGAAGTGTTATGAAATAGTTCTCGCCACAGTTCGATTGGCTGCTCTCTTGCATGTGGTCTCAGAACTGCGTGGGCCGAGGCGGAAAAAAAAGAAAGAAAAAAAAAACGATTTGCAAATAAGAGAATGCTTATCATGAGTCTGGAAGAAAAGAACCAGTATGCAGCCTTTAGGAGCTCAGTGATGCAAAGTTTAACTTCTTTTTTTTTTTTTTTTTTTGTGGAAATGATTGAACTTATGCCTATGATTTGTGTATGGCATATTTATTGAGAGTCACCATGACTCTTTCGAGCCAGGTTGCCAATGACTGTGTAACAACAGATGCAAAAATTAAGAGCACGGCTGAATGGGACGGAAGAATTACAGGCTTTGTGATCTTTGTGTGGCTGAATATCGATGGGCCCATGGAGGCTCTCGACTGCGTCAAACACTGGGGAGCAATCTTAACGCTTTCAGCACAAACAAAATGGTCACAGGTCCTCCTCTGTTCCTCTCACTTACCGATTTCTCTCACTCGAGTGACTTCCCAGCCCATCGCTCCAGCATCTGAGCCCAGGGCTCTTAGTTGCACAGATCTAAGCGACCTGCACGTCTAAGTCAGAGCCAAAACACGAAACCTTGCTTTATTTTCTGCAGCGTGCCTCAGCACAATGTTTTATTTTGTTCATTAATAACTATATCAAGTGGCAGCTGCAGTATGCGACGCAGACTCTGTGCTCAAGAGATCTGTTTGGCTTTGACATACAGATAATTGAGATAATAACTCAAGGTAAACAGGGATTTGGTATTTTCCCTGAAGAATATAAGTGACTGTCAGATGCTTGTCAACATGCTTAGATTTTTCAGTCTTTGAACGTGCAAAATAGAGCGTATAAGTTGCCATTTTCCAGTTTTAAACCTGCAGTGATTAATATCTGAATGTGCCGAGTTACTTAGAATCTGGTGTGATACAGAAACGAAGGCAGACGACAGTGGAGAGACCAAAGCTTTAACAAATGTAACTTAGATTAGTCATAAGGAACATTGCTACTCTGCTGCAAAAGTTAAACGATTTGGCTGTACAAATTCATCTTTCTCAGGGATGCAGATCTGTTTATTACCATCACTGTTTATTTCTGTTTTTCAGTTTGCAAAACAATCTCAATAAAAAATAAATCAGTGATTTGGGGCTGAAAAGGATTCAACTTTGCAAGCTTCCAGATTAATGTAGAGGTTTTAGCAACAGTATGTTCAATGTTGTGTGAAAATCTGCAGGCAATTATAATCTTAGCGGATTCTTATTTTTTAAAGTTGAGATTCTGTTATTGGGTTCCAGTTCCGGTTAAGCAGAAATTAATTCATTATATGTATAGATGCATATATTTTCAGTTAAACAAGCACCGTTTCGTTTATATGTTGGCTTTTTTGGGGTTGAAGGTTAAGAGGTTAAAGCTTGACCTTTGTCACATGACTATTACCAAAGCTCCAGGTAATAGGAATATTTACCACATCATCTAAATAAATTGATCTAAAGAAGTGACTACTTTTTTTAACGCCAAATAAAAACCTTCATGCAGCATTTGTCCTGATTTATTAAATTTTTGCTATGGTCTTGACTATCTTACATTAAAGGAGAAAATGTTTTACAATATGTTTATACTTAACATTTTTGATTTTGCATATTTACCATGCAAAACAAGTCTTTGAAAAACGCTAAGTCTTGTACAGATATCACTGCTGAACAAAAAGTAGCTGTAAAAACTGTGGCTGCGTATTGTTTTCAAGAGGAAGCGGCCTTTAGACCCCCTGGTCTCACTGGCATCCGTTTCACCTCACTGGGACTCTTGGACCAAGAGTGTTGAAAACACAGAGAAATCATTTCACTGGAGGAGTGTGGTGGGATTAAATTGGCCTCTGGTTCAGTACGAGAGTCCCTGCTGCGTTGAGCGGAAGAGAAGGGCCTGGCTGGCAGTGAGGGGCAGGCCCAGGCATGGCAGGCCCCATGCTGAGACCCCCTCCCTACCTCTGACAAACACGGCAGTGGATAATCTCTCCTTCAGGGACTCTGCTCAGCACTGTAGGGCTGAGAAGGGAGGAGAGAAGGGAAGGAGGGGAGCGATGTGCAGCTTGGCTCTAAAGAACCGACTCTGGATGTGAGGCATCCACCGAAAGCACACATCCACATGCTAGCTTGGATTGTGTGCAGTTTATGTACGTCTCAATTTTCTCTTGTCTCACACTTTTTGTTCACTCCTTTGTCACACTGTCATCTCCTGACAGTTATCGGTAAAAATACTGAAGCCAAATAATACATTTCAGTTCGTACAGCACAGTAGCGAAAGGAATTCAGAAACATATGTAAGACAAAGTTAAAGAATAATTTTAGAAGAAAAAATTTAGTTCAGCAGATCGAGATGCTTTTTCCCCTAAGATTAACCCGTTTTAAAAATTTACATATTTCTGCCCAAAATAAGGTTTTCTTATATATCTGCAACAAAGTTATGGTGTATTGATTATTTTGTATGAAAAATACAACTTTTGCATTATTACTTGAAGATTTGTCACTTGATAAAAAAAATTTCCAGTTACTTAAAGATACGTTAAAATAATTTAGGATTAAAATTAAACCAGGTCTTAATGGCAGCAAAACACGTTAGCAGAAAAAAAATAAAACTCAAACATTTTCCTCCCAAACATCAGTTTTTATTACAAAAAAAGAATGAAACAAATTATAATTATTGAAAGTCTTCTTGTGACAAACTGCCATCCAGAGATGATCAAATATAAATGTCCATGTCCAGCGTCACAGAACAGTGAATTAGTGCGAGCCACTATGACGTCTCCATCTTGTAACCATGTTTTTCCAGCTCCGCTCTGCAGGAAGGAGAAAGAAAATAGAAAAGATCAAGTCAGCAGAGATGATTACTGGTGGGTGGTTGGGGCATAAGTACCCTGTGGTATTGATTGTAAGAACCATTAAGAGATGGAAGAGAGAGAAAAAGAACTACATAAATGTTAGATAATGCATGCAGCTATGGATTTGATGATTATACATACAGATGGCAGCTGTGCCCTTAAACAATAATGATATCTTTAAGAAACAACTTAATGGTAGGTCTATTGTAATTGAACTAAATAAAATAGCATATTACTGTTACTAAGTTCCAAGTGTACTCAAACATAAACAGAGCCACCACTTATCTATCAATAGTTATTGATTATATGTGCGCCTTCAAAGCATTACAGATCTGGAGATAACTCTCCAAACATAAATCCTGTTAAGATCAAACTTAATTCCATTTTTTATATTTCATATACTGATTTTTAGACATAAATGGGGCATTAAAAATAATAATGAAATATGAAATGGGAAAGTGATCTATCGAAAAGCTAAAACAGGTTAAATACGGTGCGTTGTTAAGCAGGTTAAACAAAAAGGTCCCAACTTGAATTAGGCCTGGTTTGGTTTAGAGCATGAAGGTAGACCCAGGTTATTAAAAATCATAATTTCATAACATCTAAAGAAGCTTGTATCCCACAGTCAAACAACACTACCTATTGTTTGCTGCACACTGCATGTCGGAGGCGGGGAGAATATAGCATTTTCTTTCTTCACTTGCAAAGAAAATTGACTCCGATGTTTGAAAATATGATCCTGCTGTCTGTTTAAATCTATGCAACTGATTCAGAATACGAAGTCTTATTGCTAACCTTATTGACAACAAATAGCCAAAACATATATTTTTGCTGCACCAGATATAGTTGTTGCTTTTTTGCTTAGAATAAAAATAGCTAGATCATGATGTAATTTTCTTTTGAATTTTTGTGAAAATACCATCGCAGTTTTACTCAAGATTCCCGTACAATGAGAATCCCATACAGGCACATGCCTAGTTTTAAACTAGCTTAATCCAATTTTAATCCCAGAATTTGTAGATCAAACAACTTAATGTTGCATACATCTCAGTCTATCTAAATTTGAACATGAAAAAGGCACAATCTAAAAACAGCAGGACAGTAAGAATCCCCTCTACATAAATAGCCCCACACCTATGTCAAAGTTCAAGACTGCCAGCTGCACCCAACAGGAAGCACATGAGGTAAACAAACATATTTGTGACCCTGATGTAACTTTTGTTTTTAATATGTTTGCTAAGAATATCAGATGAGGCTACATTATTGGTTGATGTAACATTGTTAATGCAAATATCTCGGATCTGCACCATTACATGAAACCCAGACAGACATATTCAAAATAGTGTAAATCGATAAAACAAAGCTGTAACTGTTATTGGATATGCACAGCAAAAAAGGCTTCTCAGTGAATCATACAGAAGCCAGAGGACAAGGATTTAAAATGCAAATTAAATAAACTTAACATTCATCAAGGGAGACAGGAGACATAAAAATACTAACAAAAAAATAGATTTATTTCCACTGTACTGTTCAACTTGGTATGTTGCTGTTCTAACTGAGAACTTTAATATAATTTGTGCTACATTAGTAATTACCTCAGCTGATTTGAGAAATCGTCTTCTACGTTGTCGTCATCCCAGTTGTCTTCCCAAACATGAGCATCTTCATCTTCATCCAGTCCCGTCCAATCTGACATTTACAGCAGATCAGTTCGAGTTACAATTCCACTATTTTTATTTTAAACTCTCAGACAGAAAGTTAAACAGGAGAAAGCCCTAAAACACAGCAGGAGCGGGAGTCACAGTTGGAGTAATAACATGTTACTATCAGCAAGTGTGAGGCTTCGTGGTAGCAAGTGGTGATAATGCTACTGACTGCAACGCTTCCTCAAAAACATATTTGTATTTGATACTTACACTTTAAAATATATTTTTCCTATAGCTGTCAACAACAAAGTAGGTGTATAATGTTGAAGTTTCAGTCCGACAAAAACAATGTTCGACTGATCTTAAGATAAGAAATGCTAAATGCTAAAAGTAGTGTAAGCAGCGCTGCATGCCATATTCAGAGACGCATCCTTTCTGTCTGTATTTGACACTAGCGCTAAAGTTAATTATAAAATAAATCCTGATCTTTATCATTCAGTCGAAAAGGATTCAAGAAGATATTTACTGTATTCATTTCAACTTCTAATGTTCTCTATTTCCTATAAAATGTGTATGTGTAATATGCGTCATATTTCTACATAAACACGCCTTCTGGCTAAAAGTTGAGCATGTATACGGACATTTGCTGACAATGTATTTACTGTATGTAACAAATAAGGGCATTTTTTCTGTTTATGTTCACTATATTTACATATTTTAATGCAAACTGTTTCTCATTGTATGATATTGTAGCAGTGATGACACTGCTAGTTAAGACGAGCTACAGCATATACAGTAAAATGAGAAGCGGTATAGCAGAGAAACATGCAAGTTTTCTGATACAGTCCAGAGACAACATGTTAAAAAATTTTATTATTGTGGTTAAATATATCAGTTTCAGTGGAATGTCTTTTTTTTCGGTTAGCTAGCTAATGCTAATGCGGCTAGCCTAGCTGAGTCACTGCGCGCGGCCTCAAGGCGATAATTTTAGGACTGCGGATGTCCTGTTCAAAGTTAAATAAGAACCTTATATATTCACAAAACACGCAAAATACTTACCCTCAGCTGGGAATTCTTCAAACTCGTCGTCCTCCTCCAATAAGCCCAAGTCTACGGTCTGCTTCTTGTCTGACATGTTAGCTCTGCTGCTGTGGTGCTGCTCAGTGATGAATGTTTCTCTCACACCGGGGAATTATGGGAAAGTGATGCTGTTCAGGCGGGTGGCTACTGCGCAGGACTACGCAAAAGTCATCACTCTCAAGCTCAAGCATAGCTACAGTAGTTTAGAGTAGGTAATATGAGTATGTATGTATAGACTCAGCCGAGAGCAATGAAATCAAACTACCTGACAATTTTTTAAGTAGAATAGTTCAGAAACATAAAAAAAAAAGATACTAATAAATTTAGTATCAGACATGGCCTTAATATCAGTATGATTATAATAAATGTATTTGGAACAGATGGCAACACAAATAACAAAAACAGAAGTGCTAGAAGATGTTTCTTGAAGTAGTTTGATTTGTTCATTTTTAAAATACAATTAAAATACACATTGACATTTTTTATGATAATTTTTTATATTTATTAAAAAATAAATTATAAAATAGAAACTTCTTAAGGATTAAGTACGAGTTTAAAGTCCTCTTTAAGCAATTAATTAAGAATAGTACATCTTAACTGCACAAACTTAGACAAAAAACATATGCATAGGCTTATGGATATATACTTAGATTGACTTTTGTTAGAATTTTGGAATTTTGACAACTTTAGGTACTCAATTAAAAACAAAGTGTGGCACATAGAAGGAAGAGGAAAAACAATTGGAAAATAGCTCATATCTTGACAATATTAATAAATATAAGACATTGTTTTGATGTATATTACTCCTGCTGTTGGTTCACACATTTTGCACCAGAATGCATTGATACAAAATGGACACATGTCTATTTGTAATCTTTAACCATTTACATAATATCATAAGTGATTATAAAAAAAAGCATTGTTCTATAATAAAATTGTTTAAGACATGCAATGTTTCCTACGTTTGGACTTTTGTAGTTACAGTTAAAGCCAATGCAAAGCATCTGTTTTTTTTTGTTTTGTTTTATGTTTTAAGCATGAAGAAAATTAATGCAAAGACTGGCAATGAGAATGTCAAGTAAATATATCTGCAGATATTTGAGCAAACAAACACCTCTTGTCCTCTACATTTCTCTCTGCTTGTTTCTCTCTCCCCCCAAGTAGCACACACACTTTTTTTCCACACCACTAGAAAGCCCTCTTTCCTCTAAACAAACACACTCCAGTCATTGGAGTTTCTGTACATATTTTTCATCTGGAAACAAATGCACTTTGTAACCCATGCGGCTCAGTCGAATAATGAAGCGGCAGCCACAGCTTAGGATGTATTTTAGATAAATGGGAGCGCACATTTACCACAAAACCGCTCATGCCACAATGGAAATTGCTCTGCAGCTGTCACTTGTTGACAGACGGAACAAACCTCAAACTTAGGCACCGCGTACTTATTCTATTTTCAAATTATTTTGTAATCATCCTAAGCCTTTGCACATGACAATGCCACAACACTTGGAGGAAAGAGGAAGAGGACTTGCAGAGAAGTCAAGGCTAAAGTGTTTAAACAATGCCATCCTTGTGGACGTAACAAATGCACCGCAGCATATCGCAGAAATAAAACACAGCTGTAAGTTTAAAACTTCTAATTTTAAGAATTTACAAATTAAGAGAGAAAAGAAAAAAAAAACTTATATTACAGCTGCTCTGGAGGCAATGAACACATTTCATTTTAAACAATGCCATTTAAAAAGTGCAAATATCACTTGGAGTTTTTCCACAATTTGTTCTGTAAATTCTCATTTAGTAATTATATAATCAAAGACCACAACAAAGTTTTGCAAAACTGTTAAAGGGGAGGAAGAGGCTATATGGTTTTCAAAACTTTCCAGATCAAACTATAAAAAGCATGGTGTGTAGTTGCCTCTGCCTCCCTGAGTCAGCACTTTGTAGAACCACCTTCCTATTCAATCACAGCTGATTTTTCAGATCTTACCACAGATTCTCTATTTAAATTTGGCCTGAACTTTGACTGGGTAATTTAAGCACATTAATATTTCCCACCCTCTCTTTCTGCTCTTTTCTCTATGCCTGAACTGTATCTCTACTCAAAATTTTGTATAACAAATAATGTCTAATTTTCTTTCTGTTTCACATAAACCCTCAAAAAAACACATAAAAATGTGTTATTGCAACATGACATAATGTTTAAAAGTTCAAGAGGTATGAATACGTTTTCCAACACTGTTGTTTTGTATTTAAAATGAACAAAATTACACCTTTATTCAGAGTACTTACATTGGAGGTATTTAGGTTCTCGCAGATGAGAAATGTTTGTTTACCATCTAAGATTGTGTTCAATGAATTTTTAAGACTAGAGGCTTGAAATGATGGGATAAAATTGACTGAATTTACCAAAACAAGTTTCATTCACATCTTCCATTACGGAGCATTTAATTATGAATGCTGCTCTGTCTTGCTTTGAGCTCCCCTCCCCGAGGTACTGCTGAAGTCTGGTTCCCGTGTCACTCTGTCTCAGGTGCAAGTGAAGTCTTGGGAAGTAGCCTCAACGTCCGCCCAGCATACCTGAGACTGCGCCTGGCGCCTGTAGTCTCTCTGCTCAGGATAAAAAAAAGAGAAAAGGAAAGGGGGGTTCGTAGACTGGGAGATCCAACATGGCCACTGGAGACTGACTCCACCGTGACTTGTGTCTGTGTAGCAGCATCACATTTCTGCCCTTTCACAAAGCCCTCTGGGAAAGGACAGGTCGGCAGACATGGTAAGTGCACCTACTGAGACAGAGCAAGACTCCGACTGAGGCACTGCCCTTCTAGTCTGACAGTGTGCACCCCGATCTCCCAACGCCCGCCCTGCTGTTTCTCAAAGGCCTTGTTCATGATGTGGCCTTCAGGCATCGCAGAGGATGGAGCAAGGAAATATGCAGATTAGGTCATTTTTGACCTAATCAAAAGTTTATTGCAACTTTGAGGTGAAAGTTGCAATAAACTTTCCTGATTTAAAGGATCCTGTTTTCCTCTCAAGCTGGTTTTAGTGGGCCAGATTTCAATCTGGTAAATGCTCTCAAATGATGTTATGTCCAAAACAGGGTGACAGGCTTTTAAGATCATATCACCAACAGGGAGCCAGTGCAGGGATCTTAAGGTCTGTGTGATCTAACCCATTTTTCTAGTGTTGGTTGAGACTCTGTCTGCAGAATTTTAGATAAACTGCAGCTCTCTGTTTCATTAATTCAACATGCCAAAGCCCAGTTTCCATGGGAAAACCTCTATGGTGGTAATATGTTTAACATGGTGGTACACTAATCTAGCAATAGACAGTCAGATTTAGATTCAGATATATTTGGAAATATAACAGATTATAGCCTAGTTTCCGTCTGTTTCCATCCAGCTTCAACCTTGGCAGGTTGAAGTTGACATGCAGTATAACTTACACCAGACACTAAATATGACAAAATACAATAAAATAGCAACCAATAACATACAAGATGAAACACAGCAATACACTATAGGTTTCTTGCATACTCAGATTATCAGCTAGAGTCCTATGAGTGCTTATTGATAACTCTGTCTAATTGCCTGTGTCTTTTCTGAATACAGTTGGGTGAAATTTGAACCCGTTGGTTTGTTGATTTAAGGTAAATAATTAGGGAAATCTTTAAAATAAAATAACATGTATACTTGGATCCTACAGGAAATCTACAGGGAGAGCAACTTGCTTCCAGGATATGTCTGTCAGGATCCTGTATTAAATTTAATCCCAGCCAGTCAGTGAGTCTACTCCATTGTGTTTTGTGTGGAAGTTCTGTCTCTCTTTTCATATAAATACATACTGAAGAAGAAAACAATGGATATTAGCTAATTCATGAAGAAATTTGATAGGAAAGTCGATGAAACTCCCAGAAGAATCAAATAAAAAATCAAAATGGCAGAGAATGAACCTTTTTAGGCTCGTTTTATCTTCACAAATCCACCTTTCTGGGGGTCCCTTTCACAGAGTCATCTGTCATGATGAATTTAAGTTTCATATTTTCCCCCCCCTGTCTGTCTTGAAAAGCTCTGTCATCTTGGGCTTGAGGTACAGTTTGCAAGAGGCTAATGGCCCTTTATGACAGCACAATCTCATGCCTGTCCCGGCGAGCCTCCGGGTAATCCGGTCCTCCTCGGCGGCTAAGCCCTGCTCAGGCTTAAGTTGCATATTTTGTTTTTATCAGGATGCTGCTGATAAATGCTATCAGCGGGGGAGAAATGAAATATGGGGGGTCTAGCTCCATTGTGCCTAAGCCCCCCAGTTGGAAATCAAGACCAGAGGAACAATGGCGACTCTATGGCTGGATCTTAAACGTCTGTAGGAATAAGCGTGACTTTACTCAATTTTTGTGTGCATGCTGCAAAAATTTTTTTCCCTGAGGAGCTTTTGCAAACTATTTTAGCTTGTCAAATATCTTTGCATAAAAGCATGATAATCCAAGCACTCAAAGCACCTCCAATTACAATTACAGCAGCTTACTTTTGGACCCCCAAAATATCATTTAATAAAATCAAAAAATTACATGCTAATTTATTTCCAGTAATGCACATTAATAGTGTGTTACCTCTGTGTCCATGGTCCAATGCTGCCGACCTATAGTGTATGTGAAAAGCACTCACACACTCTTACCATAGGTGATAACCCCCTTGGCGAAAAGCACTCTTATGGGAAGTGCCCATTATCTACAAAGTCTATCCTCATGCTGACACTAAGTCATTAGCTTAATCTGTCCTCAGTGTAAAATCAGAGTTAATTTCTTTGGTTTTTGGTGCAACATGAATGGAAATGTTGACTGTTATAATGAATTACGTGAGGAAATACACTGTGTTTTACAGTAACATATGTTCATGTATATGTATTTTTAATCACACTTGTTAGAGGCGCTATATTTATTCTGTCCTAGCCTTTGCTGCTTTAGAACAGCTCTATATATTATAAAATCCTACTTAAAAATTGAGACCTAATGAGTTCAAAACACTTCCCACTTTTATAGTGACATATGTGAAGTGTTATTCAAATGACATAGCACACAAATCCGTCACAAAGAAATATGCAATGAGCTGGCAGCATAAATGTCCACACCACATGATTAATATTTACTTGTTGAGAAATCTTTGTGTTAAGTAACATTTTGTGTGTATACCTGCAGATATATTACAGTACAATTAAACATAAGTTTAATTGGTTATTGGTTTATTAATGTAGGCTATACTTTCAAATCAATAAGTTGAACATTTATATTGAAAAGTTTGCCACAGAAGCATCTGGACAAGTGTCTCCTGGTCCATGAAACCAAGTTACATGGACCAGGAGAACATTAAACCAGATTCTACCATGGAGGTAGAAGTGCCATGGTTTGATCCATGACACTTCCATTGTTTGATTTTTGTTAAATTGTATAGGAAATATATCACATTAAAGGCGGAGGAAATAATTTGCAAATGAGGAACCGTCTCATTTTTGTTCATCTTGCAAAGCTGAAAACTGTAGCAGGATTGTACACTTTTTACAGTTACTATAGGTAAGAGGGCACTGATTGTGCTGCAGGATCAGCTTGCAGCACAATCAGTGCATAGGCTTCTCATAAGCCTATGCAAAAGCCTTTCCACCATTTTTGCTGATACAAGTAACATTAAGCCAAAATCCAAGAAAAACTTTTCCTTACTTTAAGAATCAGTTTCATCTTTCAAGCAGATCGATTGTGCTGTTTCTCTATTCTCCTCTTTCACATCCCATCACCATTTCACTATCTATCTCTATCAGAAACAGACACACCTCCTCCCCCTCTCTCTAGTTATAGTCACATTATGTCAAAGTGTGCGTGTCCTACAAAGCGGCAGGAGGGCTGAGTTCAGTGAATCGTTGACAAGGCCTGCTCAGCTCTTCTCTGACAGCTGTCAGCGTCTTGTCTGTTACCTGCGTGAAAATGGAAATGAGCAGGAGTGACATAACATGCCAGAGGTGATGTGACAGCTCAACTTGCTCTCCGTCGGCTTCTAAATCTGCTGCACCGCGACTAGCAGCTCGGGTAAAAGCAAATATCTGCTCTGGACCTGCACAAGATGAGCCTCATTTGCGACGAGGTTTATAAGAAGGAACGTGCTAAGAACATGGCGCAGGAATTAAGTGACATGTACAGCATGTCTATTGTCTCTGTGGAAAATATTGAGCTGCATGTGAACATGAACTAATGAAGTCACCAACAGATTTCTAAATATAACCACTTTGGAACAGCAAAGCTGCTTCTACAGCGTGTGGCCAAAGTAAACTTCAACTTATCTTAGTGGAATTTTATGTGATTGACCAACATGATTTGCTTTTCTACAGTAAAAAAGTGTCCCATACAACTGACCCGTATACACAGCACCATTCCTGACCTGTAGCACTGTAGGATAACAATACAGTGCGAGTAGGGCAGCCATACTGCTCAGAATACACAAGACATTAGTGAAGATCAACGAACACAACAAAAGACCAGGGATAAAGGTTTAGAAAAGTTTCAAGCAGGCCTAGATTATAAAACACCATTCTAAGCTTTGAGTCTCTTTCAGAACATCTGGAATTGAAAAGACAAACCCGCAAAGACAGGGCTGTTCACATAAACTGACAGGAAAAGCAACCAAGAGACTGACGGTAACTCTGAAGGAGCTGCAAAGAGTTACCGTCCCGGAATCACAGGAAGAATCTGTTGACGTGTCAACTCTTTTTTTGTGGACGCCACTCTTTAGGGGGACACCGCAAACGTGAACGAAAACTCTCTAGCCGGATGATATCAAACAATCTGATGGTGATAAACTAACACTGCACTTCACCCATGAACACACCATACTCCCTAATAAACAATGATGGTGGCAACATCAAGTGTGCAGTGGTGAAAAGCTGGAGTTTTTTACTCAAACCCTGGAAGAAAACCTCTTGCAGGCTGCAAGCGACTTGAGACTTGGACAGAAATTCTCCTTTCAAAAAGCTAACGATGCTAAACATATAGCCAGAGCTATAGTGGTATGGTTTCGGTCAAAGAATAATAATATGCTACAATGTCTGACACTTGCTGGTAATTATTAAAATAAAAAACATCTACAACTTTTTTTATTATGTGCTATTCTCTGTTGGTCTATCACATAAACTCCAAATAAAGCGCACTCAAGTTTATGGTTGCAGTGTGGCAAAATGTGGCAAAGTTCAAGGTGTATGAATACATTTGTCAAGCAGTGCATGAGCACCAGAACACAGAACTGCCCAGAGTTTTTATATAAAAAAAATGATTTAATGCCCATTTGCTGATTTTCTGTTATTTTCTGTGTTACATTAGTTTAGCCTCTGCAGCTGTGTCGAATGTCAAAGTTTAACTTAAAACCTACATTCAGATTAATAGGTACTAATACAAATAGCTCCATCTGAAGTGTAATCCAACTCTTTAACTGTTGATTTTGCTGTAATCTCTGACCAGGCTGACTTCGCAATTTAGTTGTACCGAATTCCATGCAGCTAATCCCCAACATGTGGCTGTCCCTAGTCCCGGAAAAGTCTGTGATTGGTTTGATTGATAAATGGAGCCTCCTTATGCTGTTGCCCGTCCGTTTTGAATGGGGGCCTCTGCTGGTCTGGACAATGTCCAGGAAACCTTGGACAGCCACTTATTAAGTAGTTAGACCCTCAGGACGAGGAGGCAGACAGAGACTGCTGGTGGTCACCTGGGCTGGGATTTAGCTTTGCTATCCTTCACCCATCAGTCAAGTCTGGAAGGCTTTCTGCGGTTTCTTGTTATAACTGGGAGGAGAGCCCTTGATTTTGCTCTGAGGAGAAGCTTTGTGTTTCCTTAGCCAAGGCAGAACCAGCAATTTACAAACTGAAAATCTATCATTATTAATCTGTTCACAACTCATCACTTTTCTTTTCAGACGCTAAAAATATTTTAGCTTATATCAAAGCACTTCATGCTAAAGTAAACATCTGATAAAGTCTAAAAATAAGCTTAAAGTGAAATACTCTGGGTCATTTTGCCCATTCATGTTGTGGTGGTTTCATGCCCAACATTTCTGGCAGGAAAACTAACGTCAGGGTAATTTATTATTAATAACAGATTTTTTTTATGGTTATTTTCTGCAACATCCTGTGTCCAATAAACAACTTATGTGTTAGTGCCTATTATGTGTATTTTTAATTTTTCTTGAAAGTCAGCCCTTAAAATTGGGAATGATTTTTACCTTCCAACTGAAACAGTGGAATATGCTAATTGTTAAATACTGTTAGTAAAACAAACTAATAGCAAACAATAACAATAAAATAATAAAATTCAGAATTTGGGCACGTTTCTGCTGTATTTTCATCTGAAAACTCAGAAAATCCAGACTCAGAGTTTGAACACAGTCCTGGTTCACTGGCAGGAGATTGCTTAGAGTTAATCAGGTGTGATCAGGTTTCATAATCCCCCTGATTTCATATGAGCCAACGACTCTTTTCGAAATACAAACACTGGAAATATGGTGTAATAAAAAGTCCTAAGACTGCACAGTAGAGCATTTGATAGCAATGTTGCCTTCCAGCAAGAAGGTTCTGGGTTCAAAACCCAGCCAGGGACATTCTTAATAGAGTTTGCAAGTTCTCCACATGCATTGAATAGTTTCTTTCTGGGAATTTGCTTCCTCCCAAAGCCCCAAAAATATGTCATTTGTGGTGGTCTGAAGATGCTGTGAAGTGTCAGCTTGCGTACATGTTTGTGTTATTTATCTCCCTGATGGACCTGAGATCTGTTGGTGGATCCCACCTCTTGTTCAGTGGCAGCTGAAGACAGGCAACAGCTGCTAGCTAATAGCAACATGAGTCTACTTTTTTTTTGCAAAAAGGACAGCAAATGCAAAAAGTATGCTTCTTGTTTTAAAATATTTTATCTTATCTCTTAACACAACTATTTAGTAAAGAAGCACTTTAAAAAGTTTGAAAGCCACAGATTTCAGTCACATCGCGTGCATCCGACGTAAAAAATAAACATTTCCACCACAATAAAATGCCACAATTACAACAGACCTGACCAGTGTGCCCTTTTAAGTTACAGTGGGACCACGCATAATTTTAGAAAGTACTTTTATCACAGAAGTTCAGGCTGGCATACGACTATAAAATGTTTGCTTCAGAATCTGGTGGCAGGCAGATTAAAGCCCTCTCAGCTGGTGATGTGTTGCTGCAGAATGGGAGCAGAGTATCCTGGGTAGGGTTCAGATGAAACACTAGGAGGTGAAAAGGAAAGTGGTGATTTGTCATTAAGACTTTTCAAAGCAAGACCAGTGCCAAGGGTCCAATTTCTGCTTGTTGTAATTTTGCCCAATCACTCCCCCATGTCCCTAAACACATTTTTCTTGCAGGTACCGAAAGAACTCGGTGGAAGTTACGAGCTGAATGAATTGATTAAAAGCAGAAATATGACAATACCAAATTGATATTAGCTACTAAAACAGTATTTTTAGGTTATATTTGAGCATCTTTTAAAAAAAACATAATTTTTAGTAATTGGAAATGCAATATGTTTGTCTGTATTCTGTCTGTCCTGGAGTTAAATCCAAGCTGTTTCTGGGCTTGTTTATGGCTAATACAAGTCAGGAAAGCCTTTTTTTGTACGGCTGCCAGGTACAGTTTCTCTTGGCCCGGGTGGAATTTGTAAAACATGTTCTCGTAAAGCTGAAATCAAACGTGCCTATTCTTGAAGTGGATGCTGGAAAATTATTCGCAGGCAAATAAAGTTGCGTGCGACTGGCGAAAAAGCCGCCCTGTTCTGATGCCTGGTTCTGTTTAGCACAAATCATTTTCACTCGGATATTTGGAAGTGTCGGCAGTGATTTGCAGACTCTTGCTAATCCGTTGCGCTGATATAAAAGTTGATCTTCTAAATTTGACACAGCCTTCGGCTTCCACCGTTTGCGACTTTTTTCTTTTTTTAAGTTTTGTTTCCTTGCATATAAATTTGGCTGTCCTCATGTCTGAGTTTATTGTGGCAGAAGAAGCTTTACTGTTTTGTTCATCTGATTCAGAGGAGGGGGTTGCAGACTCTTTGCGGCATACCTCCCTGCTCACACACACAGATGTGCATCATCACTGGTTGATTGTGGCTGACCCTGGCTGATTGAACGGGTAAAGGGGCAGGCGGCTGTGCAGCTGGGCCGGCTGTCTGGCTGTCCACAGTGGTGGGATGCTGAGGGGAGGAATGATAGCGTGACTGCAAAGGGACTGACGGGCCGCCATGCCATGACCCCAGTCGACATACTCCCAAGTCAGCGCACTGTGGTGCACTTGTTCCCCGGCCAGAGATGGCGGAGACAAAAGAGCGAGGAACTTCCCCCGATCTTCATTTCGACTGTTTGGACAACTCCAAGGCCCGCTCTGTGCCTGCAGGGCTCAGTCAGCCGGCCTGGGGAGGAAGAGTGGAGCAGAAAGAAGGAAAGCCAGGAAGCTGGGCAATTATAAGCAGAGGAAGCCTGTGTGTACTTGTCGGGATGGTATCCATGACGTTATTGCTGGAGGAAATTTTTCAAATGCATCGCTGCAGTGAGCCTCATTATGATTGAATAAAAAATGAAAGCTGTGGCATCACCTTTTTTTACGTATTGATAAAGTGAATAAAGTTGAAACATAAATTATCTTACATAAGTACTTAAAATATCCTTGCATTTTTCTCTCAATTTTGCCAATTGCAAGCATAAACCTTTCTGTATTTTAATGGGACCTTAAGAATAGCTCAGAATAGATACACAAAAAAATTATATGTAAAATTTATATATAAAAAGGGAGAAAGTTGAAAAGAAATTAAAGCTAAACAACATGGTCCACATAAACTGACAGACCAGAACAAATAAAGCGAAAATTAAGGCAGAAGCCAAGAAATCCATGGTAACTTTGGAGGAGCTGTAGAGCTTCACAAATAAGCTGCAAATATTTGCTTATAGGTCTGCTGCTATTTGTCTATTTATTTGAAGCTGCAGTTGCTGTGAAAGGCAAAGCAGTGAAACAGGGAGATTGAATGCAAATGCACTCAAGACTTTTCTGCTTTTTATTCATCCAAAATATTGACAATCGTTCATCTTTTTCTTCCCACTCTGCATTTCTAGACTACTTTGTGTTGGTTAAACACATAAAGTCCTAGTAAAATACATAATAAAATGTTGCTGAACTTTGAAAAAATGTGAGAAAGCTTAAAGGCCATAGATGCATTTGCAAGGCACTTTAAATCTTGTCTTTTTAATCGAGCATGTCTCTGACTTTTTACAGACTTATAAAGTCTGTTCAGTTCTGTTATTGCAACACAACAGAACATATACCTCAAACTAAACACTAGTGCAGTTTGGGTGAGCATATCTAGTGTTTTATAGGAATATGAGTCACGCTTTCTCCACTGCATGCTTACTTGTTTGTTTATATGTTGTCCATATACTCTAGTGCATAATTACCTTGCTCAGCGAGACGTATAAAACAAAAGGGGAAACATTTGTAATAGCCAAAGAACAGCTCATTTTTCCAGCAAAAGTAATGGCCAAAGTGGGGAATAGAGCCGGCTGCTGTTCCCCCTTTTTTTCTTTTTTTTGTAACAGCAATACAAACATCAGTCAACGGGAACCAAAGTTAGCTTTGTTTCATGACTGTCCATTACTGCTCAATTATTCTCATATGGAGAGACAAAAAGAAAACAAGCTTAAAACTTTTGGCAAAGAGGCTTTTGTGAGTCGAGACATCAAGGCTTCAAGGAAGTCGTTCAGAAGGCCGAGTCAAAAAGTCATCAGAAGGGTAGAGACAAAGTGGAGAAAGGTTTGGGTGTAGTTACATGAACGCAAGTTGGCCTCGTCGGATGACAAATTGTACGTACGGGACGAGACGGTTCAGCCAGCTGGTTGGCCCCATCGCTGGGTTGATTGATGGTGTTGATGTTCTAAATCGGCCGCCAACACGCCGAGTACAGGACTCGTAATAGCGCAGCCTTAGATTGGCCCTGGAGATAGCAGGAAGTGGACGGGGGTGTATGTGGAAGGGGGGATTGCAAGGGAAAAAGGACACGTTCCCATGCAAGCACATGGGATATGGACGCATGGTACTGGGACTGCTAAATCCAGTCAACTGAGTTAGAAGTTAGAAACCACAGAGCCTTTTGTGAACATCTCTCTTCAGCTATTGTTGTATGTAAGCTGCTGTACAAGTGGTGAGTTATAGCACTTGCTATCACTCAGGGATTTCCCTTAGCTCACTTCTAGTCTGAAGAAAACACACTAGGGGGTCATCATCATCGCTTGGACAAAAAAGCAGAGGGTCAAGGTGCAATCATTACTGTCAAACAGAGGTCAAAGCCAGAGCTCTCATGTCCACAGTTATCTGACCAATGTGCGAACAAGTCAGCGGAGGGTAAGAGAGGAGGGGGCAGTGGTGGAAAAAAAAAATACAACTTCCCCTTAATTGTAACAGGAACCCCTTTATCATAGTTTGACGGAATAACACATGCTACCTTTGATCAAGACCGAGGCAGTCTGGGATCGTGTAGGAAGCTCTCAGATCTCGACACACGCAAAGGGGAAACACGGGGCAGCATGGGGTCAGGGGGGTTACTGGAGGCTTTCCACCATCACTGTGGGACAAAAGAGAACATTAAATAGAAAATTTCAATTGTGTTCATGACGTTTTGAACAAAAATTGCTGTTCATTTGTTGCAATAATGGCTCCACCACACCTGCTTGCAAAACATTGGACTCTCTGGGTCTTTTGATATTACCAGTTACTGATTATGCAGAAAGCAACATTTGACATGTGTCACTTTCTCATGCAGAATCTTCTCTGAGATTACTAAAGGCATTTCTAAGGTTTTTTTTTTTGCCTTTTCTTAGTTATGTCAACATTGTACAAAGACTGATTCATACTCTGACTAATAAGACAATCCCACTTAACTCAAATGATAAATCAATATTGTGTCTACAAACAACTGACATATTTTGTAACTTCACGTTTAACCACTTTGTAAGAGGGTTTCTAGCAAAAACATAGCGGGGTCCCAAATATGTTTTTGCTTCTGCAAAGTTATCCAATGATAACAATATAACAATGACAAATTATAATTTGGTCAAACTAATTTAAGGATTAAACTCCTGGTGTTTCCCTTTTTTATTGCTGGGCATTGCTTTAACTTACTTTTCCTTTGCATACATTTTTTACCTGTTCTATTTTTTTTGTCTCGTTTTACTTTTAAGAATGCAGGAGCTTCTAGCTAGGCAAAAATGTGAATTTTATTCCTTTCAAATTGTAATATGTCAGTATTTTTCATTTTGGGCAACTGCACAAAGTGCAACACACTGAACCTGTAAAAGGAGAGATATCTCAAATTAACAAACAAAAGCATAATTTCACTGTCTTTATCACAGTGTCTACTTGTTAATTCAGTGAAGTCTGTTCATGGTGCTGTCCATAGTTCACAGAGGCAGTCTATGAAGACTAACAAATCCACATCTAGTCGTTTCTGACAGATGTCAATTGCTGACGTGAATTTTATATGTTTGCTAACCCTGTTTTTCTTTTTTTGTTTTATGTGCATGCATTTATGCTGGGTTTATGAATATGCATATTCTTAAAATAAAGAAACACCAGTAGATTTTTTGTACAGCTCTCTGTATGCTAGTTGTATGTGGCAATAGGATAAATCTGTCCACCTGTGCCAATAACAGCCAGGTTATCTCTTTTCTATTTGTTTTTGGAAACTTTACACAAAGATTAAGCAATCCAGACTGCTGGCTGGAAAAGACTATCAGCAGCACCGCCATACAGTTTGGTCTCTCAGGTTTCACCAGGACCAACAGGCCATAAAATCTTACTAAAACAGCCATGTGAAGCTTGTTCGTGTTCAAGGGCCTCCATGTCAGTAGAAGCTGTGCACTGTGCTCTAAGAACATTATCCCCCTTTAATCCACTTTGCCTTCTGCTGCGTGCAGGTGGACAGACAGCCAGATGGAGCTGCGTGGCACAAACACCAGCTTCCACGCTTAATTGCAACAAACTATTTATCTCAGAGACAAAGTCAACTAATTCACTCAAGAGTTGACAGTGCATTTCATCTTTTGTTGCCATATACTCCTTTTCACGAATTGTGGTTAGGTGCGACGCTTTGCTCTGCTATGGAGGACCCGGACATAAGGCAACAGAAGCTGGACAACCAGGTAAACAGGCTGATTATTTATGTTCCTCGGATAAACAGTAAACAGGCTGAATCTGTGATTGGCTGCACTAAAATAACTATTTTATTAGATTTTTCTAGAGTGATCTTGTTCTAGATTTAGAGAAATTGAGAAGCTCTGATCATATTATGTTTTTCTTTGTATTTCTCTGTATGGAAGGACTTTACAACTGAACTTAATATTCCTATGGGATCATTAAATTGTGATTTTTCGCAAGATATAACTCTCAAATTAATTAAGAATTAATCTCTCCAGACCACAGTGTCTTTGGGTCATGGGTGTAAGAGCCACCTGCTGCTTAGGCATCTGCTCGAGGTTTATTTGTTCTTCAAAGCACGGTGACGTCTGATTTACAGTGCTGGTCAGAGGTTTACATACACTCACCATCAACATAAATCTAAAATTCAGTTTTGTCCTTTAATAGTGCATTTGTTCTTCATAGACTACAATAGGCATTGAAAACAAGACTTAATTTAAGGTAGACTTATATATTGACATTATCCTTGATAATACACACCTACCAAATATTGGTGGGGATTTTTAGTCCATCCATCCATCAACCCATTCAGCCATTCTCCGATTTCATAGTGGCATATCCTTGAAAATATTCAAACCAATCAAATGAATGCACATGATATGAGTGTTTGTAAAAACGTCTGACTGGTTCAACATTGTGGTATCCACATTGTAGTAAATTATTAATAATAATTTGTACATTTCTACACTTTAACGTCAATGTTGGTTGTCACCTAAGAGAATTATAGTGTAAATACATGTACCAGTAGTTGTAATGCATAGTTTTCTTTTTTTGTTTGTTATTCAAATGCAAAGAAAATCTGTCTGTTTTTTCAGTCACTTGTTCAGCATTTTTGATCCCCCACTCTAGCGAGCTCTTTTGATGAAAAAGCAGCAGAAGAAGAGAGCGGACGCTCAGATGGTGGTGGCCAATAGAGACGCTCGCCAAAAGAATCGCAAGCACAAGACAGTCAACTCAGAAGAGATGCCTCTGTTGATCTCTCAGTCCTTGAGCAGCACGTCTCTGAGTGGTTAGTATTTGAACAGTGTCACAACATTTGCGAACAACGATCCGCTCGTCATCGTTATCAGGGATGTAATTCATGAATTTTAAAAACAAGAAAATAAAGTGAAAGTTCTAATTTATTGGGTTTTGTCACATCTGCCTGCTGTCGGAAAGATAAGTTATGCTGCTCTTGTAATGACTAAAGTAACATAACATTAAGTTTCTGCAATGATAGTCACCTCCGCCCAACAGGTGATTTATTAGCAATATATAAAAGCCCTCTCCATGCCAGGAAGTTAACTACTTTAAATGAGCTTTATCATTTACCAGCTGCCAAAGAGATTGATCATAATTCCAGACAGAATTAACCCAGTGGCTTTTGGTGCTTATAAAAAGCATTATGTTTCTCTGGAACTTACTAAAGAGCATTTATCCAAATATAAGTAGAGAGTGCATGTATATATTTGAGCCAGTATGATCATTGCATCTACACTTCAGATTCACACTGCATGTCGTTGATGTTTGTTTCTCGGAGATCAAGTAGAACATGCCCATGACAACCCCCTGGATGAGATCACACTGGGTGAGGGTGACGTGAATGCGAGCTCAGAACCGGATGAAATGCCTCCGGAGAAGCCTGTCACTCCCAAAACGATGGACTTAGAGGTTGACCAAGAGCCTGAGGCAAACGGGAAAGAAAAGAACGTAGCCCCTGAGGAGGTGAAAAAGACCAGAAAGAAAGATGTGAAAAAAGACAAAACCAAACGTAAGACTTTTTTTTAACTGTACAAAGTGGAGATTTTATGTATTTTTATGAAAATGTTGAAAATGATATTTGCCACATTGAAATATCATAAGCTTTCTGTTTATGTAGGAGTGGAAGAGACAGAAGAGGATCTAGAAAAGGAGAAAGAAAAGGAGAAGAAAGAGAAAAAAGCAAAGAAAAAAGACAAAGTGAAGGAATCTGTAGACACACAGAAGAAGAGCAAACAAGAACGTAAAAGTAATGTCGAGAAACGAGCACTTTCACGCTATCTGTACTGTGATCATACCCCTTTAAATCAAGCTTTTGTTACAAACTGCTAGATTTATTGAAGATGTCAGCAAACATTTCTTTTGCAGAGAAGCATTTGCAGGAGGATTCAGCCCCTGAGGCAAAACCAGAGGTGAAGGATGAAGCTGTAGAGAATAAACGCAACGAGAGCGACAAAGACGAAGAAGATCCACGGGAACCCGAGACTCCGTCACCCTTGAAGAAGAAAACCCTGAATACATGTGAGTGATTATGTGGTCTAATTTACTGTACAACCTGCAGTTATGTTGAGCTAATAAAGACGAGTGTATGATTCACAGCGAGGTGTCAAATAAGTGATGAGAGCAAAGATGATGAAATCCAAGAAGAATCTGAGCAGAAGAAGGAGAAAAAGTTAAAGAAAGCAGAGAAATCTCCATCAACTTTGGCATCATACAACTCCAACTGTAGGGAGACGTCATCCTCAGGCAGTGAACATAACGAAAGGGTCAGACTTTCAAAGTATTTTCTTAAAAGAATATTGAGGGAGAAATGCACAGAAAAGAAACCCAAAGCAACATTATCTGTGGAATTAAATTGCGTCTTATTTCAGGTGACTTCTCCGATGTCCGTGGAGGACCTTGAGAATTTTGCACTCCGTCCTGCTCCAAGAGACATGACCATCCAGTGCAGGGTCACCAGGGACAGGAGAGGCATGGAGAAGGGCATCTACCCAACTTATTACCTCCACATGGAGAAAGAGGATGGCAAAAGGGTGAACATTTTTTTCTTTCTCAAAAAATGTTAAAAGTTAAATGAATTACAATGTGTTTTTATGTACTACAGCTTTTTCTGTTCAACTGTAATCTATTTCTCTGTTGTTTCACCTTAAAGGTCTTCCTGATGGCGGGCAGGAAACGGAAAAAGTGCAAAACGTCCAACTATCTCATCTCCATCGACCCGACAAATCTAACCAGAGATGCAAACTGCTACATCGGAAAACTGAGGTACAATCTAATGTTTTCTGCTTATTGTAAGTAAGGTTTTCACAAATCATATTGAAAGTCGGAGCTGTTTCATTTGTACGATTAAGCAAAAACTATGCTTTTTAGTATCCAGTAACCAACATGCAACTTTGAGTCATTGCATAATAAAAAGAAAGCACACCTTCTCGTAATCTATAAATTACTTTGTCTGCACCACTTTTGCATAATCTAAGTGTGCAAAGCACATACCACAGATTCCACAGTTTTGAGTGGTAGACCTAAAGTATTCTGGACACTTAGGAAATTCTGTGTAAAACCCTAACATTTACAGAAGGTGAAGGATTTCACATTAAAAGTACTGTTGAGGTGAAGGATGAACTCACTTAGTGCATCTGTCTTTAGCTGTTTCTTTCCTAAACAAAGAAATTGAAAACCAATTATGGCTTTTGCCCTATGTACTGTTTACCATAGAAAGTACTCCTACTTCAGTGCTTTATTGTTTCCTTGATGAAACTGAAACTAAACAATTGTTGCAGTTATCTCTTTTCACGTCTTTTTTCTACAAAGCAGTATCTTGGTTGGTGTGTTTAGCTGCATTTAATTCCTGCTATAATCTTTCGAAAGAACTGTTGCTGCTATTAGCAACCTGTACTTTCTTTGTTTGACAATTCCATAGAAAGTCGACCTGCCACAATGATTCCTTACTTTGCTTTGCTTCTATTATGAGTTATGGATATTTTTTAATTTTTCTTTCTCAAAGAAAGTACCCCTAATTCATACTTCTGTGGGGTTTTTTTCTATTGGAAGTGTCTCAATGTTTAAAGGAGTGAGAGGTTATTCCTCTCTAGTCTTCACAATAAGAGATGCTATTTAAGTAGTTGATGTGAACTGGATATGTGCCTTGAGAATTGCCTCAAAATGACATTGGTAGACGTAAATAAACTGAATTAAACAAGACTTCCATGGCTTTACTTTTTCCTCTTGGTCTTTTTTCCCCCAGAGTCATGATTCTTCTTTTTTCCATTCTTGAATGACCGAAAATGTATTTGATTTGTTCTTTAAGCAAAAGAACAAATGGGATTGTCGCAATACCACAAAGGTTATTGATATTCTACAATTTTATAGATAGGTTATAGATAGGTTGCAATGTGCAACCTATTTAGTTTTAGATCTATTTGGTTACATTACTACAAACAAATAAAACATGACACAAATGTCCAAAATCCAAAATCTAGTGCTCCATAGTCCACAAACCCAATGGCGACACACTTTTACAATGTCGATCTTTTAAATTTGAAACCTCAGTGTTCTTTTGCACACATGTTGTGGTATTACTTTTAAGAGTTTAACTCTCATTTGCTTCAGGTCCAATGTTCTGGGAACAAAGTTTACGGTCTATGATGGAGGTGAAAACCCAGAGAAAAAACCTTTCATTAAAGAGAGTGAGTCAGTGCGGCAAGAACTGGCAGCCATATGCTATGTGAGTCCCAAACATACGTACGCACAGACACACACTGCTTCACACAACATAACAAGCGGTAAAACCTAGAAGACACACAAATTATTCTTTTCCAGGAGACAAACGTTCTGGGTTTCAAGGGTCCAAGGAAAATGACAGTGATCATCCCTGGCATGCTGGAGAACGATGAAAGAGTGTCCATTCGCCCCAAAAACGTAAGTCTTTGTTAACAAAAAAAATACAAAATGTTCAGAATTGGTCATGAAGTTGGTTAAGAGTAAAATATTTCAGCTGAGCTGACATTCACGTTTATTTCAGGAGCTTGAGACTCTATTGGTGCGCCATTCGAATGGAAATACAGACAAACTGGTCACTTTGGTGAACAAATCCCCAAGCTGGAATGAGCAGACTCAGTCGTACGTGCTGAACTTCCACGGACGTGTAACGCAAGCCTCCGTGAAAAACTTCCAGATCATCCACCCAGACAATGGTAAAATAACCCCATTTCTCTCATGATGACAAACTTGTTGATGATGTGTAAGATCTTCAAACGTAAGATCTTCTTTATGTCTCTTCCAGAGGATTATATTGTGATGCAATTTGGTCGTGTGGCAGAGGACGTTTTCTCCATGGATTATAGTTTTCCTATGTGTGCCCTTCAAGCCTTTGCCATCACTCTCTCATCCTTTGATGGCAAACTGGCATGTGAATGACCACGCCCAAAGTGCTTAACAAGATGTGTAAACTACACAAAAAATGTACTAGATAAAACTGAAGCTACGCCCATTATTTAACGTGGGACTATGTTTGACTATATCTGCTACTCACACAACTTGAAACATACCACAAATGTGACAGAAAAGATTTTTTATAGGTCCTGTGATTGTCTTTTTCTGTTTTTTATTTTTTTATTTTAATTGAAATACAAGACAATATTACATAGCTTTCCTTTCATACTTTCAAAGTGTGTATGTGATTTGTGTAATTAAACTATTATGCTATTTAATAAGAACTCTGAATTATTAAAAGAAAAGATTGAGTGTTGAGACTTGCCATTTATTTTTTTAAAGCAGTAACTTAACACAGATTTGTTTGTCATAAAATCTGAATGTTTAATTTTACAATAAAATCTGTGATCTTTACTTGTGCACCAGTTTTTTTTTTCTCAGGTAGAGAAGGTCTACTTAAAAATCATCCTTTACATATGCAATCCCTCAGGATGTGGCACGTTACATCTTTTAATGTTTTCAGGATCAGGCGCAAAATGTCTTCTTCAATATTTCAATTTTAGTCCAAATAATTTGTGTACAAAAGCACAGTTCATGAATCTCTAAGTGGCCAAAACTTTCTGTATAAAATCAAACTAAATTTAGACTTCGGATAACTGCTAAGACTTCATGTTTAGAGTTGTTCTCCATTAAAATCTGCCTGATTTTGAGCTATTTAGCTAAGAATAAAGGGCATAAATGTACAAACTCAGTAAGTTTGTACCAGACAAACTTACTGAGTTTGTCTGCTACAGACAAATTCAGTAAGCTAATAACTAAAATGTGGAAAATAAGATAAAATAATGAAGAAAGTAATTAACTACTAAAAGTAAAAACTGTAAAAAATACTTCAATAGTAATAGAGCCAATAAAATAATACAGTAATATAACAGCGTGGTTTGAATATGTATGCTTAAGTTTGTATTATTTTGGTGAGGGCAAAATTGATAAGTTTTGTATGTGGTCAAAGTAATCCTTGTCACAATGGATAAGACAAGACATTATTTTCAGAAAGAAATGTTTTATTTATGTATTTTTTGTTCAATTAGAAATTAATAATCTTTTGTTTAATTGGTTCATAATCTATTGATTAGTCACCGCAATAATTTAGAACATTCTATTGTTTAAAGCAATATAGGAAATATTCTCTTGTCTGGAGAAATTCTGAAAGGCTCCAGATTGGCCTTTCAGGCATCTTCAAGTTTTGCTTCAGCTTCTATTCACTGGCTCTTGTTGAAGGCCAGAAGACAGAATAGTGTCGGTTGTCCTTCTGGAGGAAGATAAAGGGCAGGGGTCCAAAGAGTCGACTGTGTAAGCTGTTGTTGGGTCGATGTCATTCTGGCCTTGGGCAGCTGAAAGCGCCGTCTATGAAGCGGTCCCATTCTTTACGCCTTACAGGCACAGACACAGGGCTAAAGACATAAACACCACTGCAGCAGCCAGTCACATTTTCTTGCACATATATTACAGAAGAGTGCCGAAAAACTATGAGATGTCCCACCTAGTAAGATAGAGAATTTGCACTTCTTGAGCTTTTCCATATTTTGTCACATTACAATTAAATGCAGCTTAAATAAAATGTAGCACATAATGGTAAAGATGTGGACACTGCTGAAAGAAAAAAACCTCCCCATAACATGACTCTGCCACTACCATGTTTCAACATGGAGATAGTTTCATGCGACTGGCAGTGTTTACTTTCAGTTTTGATCTCATCAAATATATTTGCCATGTCCCTGAGATAATCTGTGGCAAACATGAAACTCTCCCACTGCTTTTTTCTCTTGCCCATCTCTCATAAAGAGAGAGCTGAGGTGTGAATCTCTACAGCTTTTCGTGAGTTACCATGGGCCTCTTGTCTCTTTCCAGTAGCTTATGTGGATAGTTACGTCTTTTTAGGTTTGGAGTATGATTTTTCTACTTTGGAATGATTTTTGAGATGTCCAAAGTTCCTTGATCTTCTGTTTGTTCACTAGTGTTTTCTGACAAACCTCTGAGACCTTCACTGAAGAGCTACATTCATACTGCAAATAAATTACACATGGAGGAAACTCTGTTTACTATGTAGCTGACTTCTTAAGACAACTGTTTTCATAAGATTTTATTCAGGGATGTAAGAATGAAGGACATTAAATCCAGCTCCATCCTAGACTTTTCAGATTTTATCTGAAAACAGTTTTGAAAACTAAGTGTCATTGTTCTTCCACTTCACAATTAGGCGTCAGTTTGTGTTGATCACATATAATTTACAAAATATACATTAAAGTCTGGGGTTTTATATGACAGAAGGTAAAATATTTTAAGAATTCTTACTACTTTTGCAAGGCACATTGGCTCTGCAAGTTCTGGTCTGATTCTATGGAAGCAGAAAATCCCTACCAACAAATAACACCGTTTTCCATTTCCTAGGGGGTCTTTGCACCACCCGTTGTCTGATCCAGTCTCAGGACATGGGTACAGAGGTGTAATTTTCAGCTTTCCCTACAGTTTTAAGACTTCCCTTTCAGAAACACACACATGCAAGAACTTACACACACAGGCCTCTCATATTGGTCACTTTCTGTCCTGCCAGACCAAGGGATAGCAAGAGAGTCGGTCTTTGTAGCTTTGTTTCTGAGACCTAACCTACAGCAACTCTTCAGAATTACATACTATAGACACACACTCTTCTTCACGAGTACCACCTACTGGTAGTGAAAAATGAAGACGGTGCTAACCTCACCATTTGTGTTCTGTGACAGTGTGTGTGTTTGTGCATGTGTGAGCCCGATTGTCTCCGTCTTCTTTATCTCACTCTCCCCATGCCTCTTCCCCCCTTCTCCTGTCCTCCTCCTCTCAGATCCTTCTTCCTCTCCATGATTTCACAGACCTCCACTTACTCCATTGTGCAGAGAAACAAAAAAAGAAGAAGCGGGAGAATAAAGAAACACAATCGCCTTGTCCTCTCTCTCATCTTAATAAGCAGCTCCAAGTTTGATAATTACACGTTCAGCGCGCCGCATGAGTTTCTATGCAGTGTTCACATCAGGGAGAGAGCCATTGACTCCGCTGTTGAGGGGAGCCACTATTAGGAATGACTGACAACTGTCCCCCCCCACGCCCAACCCCCAACCACCACCACTCCTAACTCCCCTCCCTTCTGGTCCGTGGAGGCTGTAAAAGTGAGAACAGATCCGATCAGTTTCATCTCCCCGTCAGGGAACGTGTCCCTGAACGTCACCGTGTAAGTGCCGGAGCAGCCGGCAGACCACATAAGTTGCAAGGCCCCATAATCCATTCCATAACCCATCGCCATGTGTTGCCGATTAACGGGGTTTCTGCGGAGCAAACGCAGAGGAGACGGCCAGGCTGAGGGTTTTCTTCCGCGGCGGAAGCCAATCTGTTTAGGATTAAGGGAATAACTGGTGTGGCTGACACTGGGGCATCCAGCGAGAAGAAACGGGGATGAACAGAGAGACGAAGAGGAAAAAAAGGAAGAAGTATCGTGAATGTGATGACAGGGAGTTGATTGTGTTTTGGCAAAGGTCTGGTTGTTGGTGATGCTTGGACTCTGCTCCTGTTGATTGTCTTGGGAGTATTGCTCCAATGTACGGAAAGGTTCTTCTTCTCTCCATATGAGAACTGACCCTTTGAAGTCCAACTTTTCCCCATCATTACAACTTCCGTTCATTCGTACACTTAAATTGCCAGGAGTTTATGCGTTTCATCTTATCTCAGATCAGTGAAAATAAAGGCAACGCTGTTCTCCTGGTGTCTCCAGTCTGTTTGATGCAGAGACACACCTTATCTGTCTCCTCGGCACAGAGAGGCCTTCTTTTGTGAACCAGCGGCTCACTCACCCATTATGATGGCAATCTCATATGATTAAAGACCCGTGGAAGAAACTGGGCTACCTGTTGCTATGATGTCATGTCTGGTCTAGAGCAACTGCAATAATTAAGATTTAGGGCCACTGGAGCTGTTTGTGGAAAAATATCAATTAGTTGCTGGCTACAGGGAAGCAGTTTATGTTTTGGATGTGAGGTTTGGTCTTTTACTGATCATTAAGGAGTATGTGTGGGTGCAAATGCTGACGCTTTTCAGTTGTTAATGTATAAGAAACAGCTGTTTCTTGAAACAACCCTTGTATTAAGACTTTAAGAAGCCAATTACAAGTCTTGGTCTGACTTTTGATTTCTCACTACATGGCCATAATAATCAAACCACAGAGTCTGACAGTGAAGTTGTGTGAAGTCTGAATTTATTTAGCATTATTGGGATTTTATGTGATAGACTGAGACTAATTAGTGCTTATTAGAAGGAAACTATACTTGGCTTGCAAAATGTTTTTACGAAATAAAGTCTGAAAAATGTGACCTGCATTAGTTTTCAGTCTCTCTAGATAAATGCTAAAACTGTACATCAGCCTGAATGGTATGGTGAAACAAGGTGGAATCACATCATGCTGTGGGATGCTTTTCTTAATCAAGGAAAGGGAAGCTAATCAAATGTGATGAGAATATAGGTAGAACTAAATAGAAAGTTACCCTTGGAGAAATTTGTTAGAGGCTACAAAAAGACATAAGACTAGACAACAACACTAACCCGCCAGCCAGAGAGACAGTGAATAGTTTAGATGAAGACATGAGAGTCTTTTGGATCAAAGTGGCACAGTTAAAGTTTAAACTTTTATCCAATTATGAAAATATTTGGAATCTGAATATCTGAAAATGCCATGGCAAAAAAACGCTAGTAAAGTCCTGAAAACACATGTGAAACTCAAGGCCCGTGGACCAAATTCAGCACATTTAATGAGACCTATAGACACCGCCTTCAAGATAACAGTGGTGTGCCTACCTTTTAGTTTATCAATCAAACCAAACAGCTTTTATTTATTTAATGCTAAATTACATCAATGTCAAAAGATGTTCAACATTATTTAATTAAGATTGCGTTTCATCTTATCTCAGATCAGAGAAAATAAAGGCTGATGACAGCTCATCATCAGCATTCGATGAGCTGTCATCCAATGCTGACCCAGCTATTTATTAATTTATAAAGTTTGAAAAAGGGTAATATTGTCAGTACATTCTGTCAAAACAGACCATTTGTAGCATCAATGAGGCCAGAAATGGTAATGAGTCTGACACCCTCACCACCACCTTATGTGATGGCAGCAAAAGATGGTTTTGAAAAGTATGGACTCAGAGTTGTAAATATGCACGCCACACATTTCAGGTTTTTATTTTTTAAAAAAAACATGCACTACTTTTCATTGGTTTATCGTACCAATAAAGTACTTCAAAGTTTGTTATTTCAACATTGTAAATGTGAAAAACGTCAAAGGGCATGAACACTTATGCAGGACACTGTAATTCGTTGCTATTTTTTAGATTTGCTAAATTTAAGTTAAAACCAGTTGCTACATTCCTTAAAACATATTAACTCTGTATTTTTAAGACTCTAAATGTACGGCCGCACCAAAGCACTGCAGCATAAGCTGGTCTTGCATTTCAACTTTGCTCATCATTTCAGTTTTATAGACCACAACTTTAGTGTTCAGTACAATGCCTTACTCAGCAAAGCAAAGACAAACTCCCTGGTAAAAAAAAACCCTAAACGGTGGAACATTTAGCTCCTAAAGAGCCAAATACTTCTCTTATGAGTCATCCAAGACAAAAGCGGTGTTTGAAGAACAGTAAGCAGTCTGACCAATCAGATTTTGACAAAGTGTGGAAATACAAATGTGGTCAAATCTGGCCATCTCTGTATTATATTCATGAGGAAAAGGTGCATATAATATGAGATCATAAACACCTACTCACTATTTTCTCCAATGAGCCATTAAAGAAAGCACAATGTTTTAAAGCCTTTAAAAAAAGATGGTTTGAGCTCATACATAAAGTGTCACATTCAATGCAGTCATTTTTAAAACGTTATCAGGAGTCCTCTTATATTTAACTATATAAGTCGAGTCAAAGCAGCTTAAGCAAAGCTAAACTGATTTCCCAGATTGCATGTAATTGTATATGTGTTCACTGAATTAAAGACCTGTTAATTTCTAAAGTTACCGCCTGCTGATCTTGTGCACTAGCAGCCGCCAAAACAGGTAGAAGGATGCAGAGGGAGTAGGGTAAGCCGTCTGTGATCCTCCAGAGTGAGGATGGAGCATAACTAAGAATTTACATATTATTTGCTAGCTTATTAGATAGCTTATTAGTTAGCAGCTATTTTTTCTTCCTTGCTTAGGCAGTTCAAAGTTTCTTAAAGTAGGGTTAGAATGGATTTAAAGCGACAGGAGATAAATCACACAGTACACAGATTCCATGCACACAGCATTGCTTTTTGATGGCTTCACTCTTGAGTCCACACAGAATTAGCATTTTATGCTACGGAAACAAATAAGCAAATCTTGTGCAGCTCATTTCATAGATCCACTGTGAAAACGTTAGGACTTCACACCACAAAGCCTGTGTGACATAAAATTTCACCATCTGTACTCGCCCACAGGGTTCTGCTGGTTCTCTCCGTGGGCTTGCAGCCCAGATTTTCTTTACAGTAACACTCAAATTGAAATGGTGGCACCCATAAGAAAGAGAAAATGTTTGCTTGTGAGCAGAAGAAACAAAGCAACAAGACTTGCTTTTGAGAATGGGAATGTTGGGTGATCTTCTGTTTTCACCATTTGGGTAATTTATCTCTCCAAGACAAGTAAAAATCACATTTTTTGCCACCTCTTAAGAGGCAGTAATGACATGAATATACCCCTAAATGAAGCATGCTTGTTTAGAGTGAAAAACTATATAAATATTCATCTGTAAAATCCTAGGGGTTTGCTATAACAGATGCTGAGTAGCATGTCAATGCTTACATCGCGATGTGTCTGAATATAGTGCCAGAGACAGAGTATAAGTAGAAGCAAATTAATGAAAAACACAGTATCTGAAGTGGAAACTTCTTCTTTTTGTCAGAATGAACTTAACTTTAAAAAAAGTGACAACAAACACATTGGACAAGAAGAAGAGAAGCAGGGCTTCTCACTATAAACTACTTAAAAATGGAGCAATTGAGAAAAACCCCACAGTGACTGCAGGTGTGGCGATCCACACCTTTTTCTCTGTTTTTGCCTTTGATCTCTGACGGCACAGTGTCACATACAGGCATGGCGTAGTTACAGCGCTTTGCAACGTCTCCAGTGTCTTAATGTGTACAAAGGCTTTTAAAGAAGCTATGTTGTGTTTGCTGGGAACTATTAAAAATGACAAGTGGAAAGACTTTTGAAAGTCTCGTGTGGAAAGAACAACCATACAATGACAGGAGGTGCCAAGACATGATGCTGAAAATAAGTTCTACTTTGCCTTTAAAATGCGAGCACAATAGAAATATAATTTATTGTCCCACAAATGGGCATTTAATTACATTACAATAATAGATTTTTGTTACAAATAAAATAGATAGGAGCTGCACATTTGGTAGAACTGTTGCCTTGCAGCAAGAAGGTTCTGGGTTCGATTCCCGGCTCGGGGTCTTTTTGCATGGAGTTTGCATGTTCTCCCTGTGCGTGTGTGGGTTCTCTCCAGATTCTCTGGCTTCCTCTCCAAATTCTCCATAGGTATGAGTGTGTTTACATGGTTGTTTGTCCTGTCTGTCTCTGTGTTGCCTTGCGACAGACTAGCGACCTATCCAGGATGTACCCCACCTCTCGCCCAGAACATCAGCTGGAGAAAGGCACCAGCACCTCCCGACCCCACAAAGGGACAAGGGTTTTTTTCATGTGTTTGATTGATTCTCCCATGCCCTGAATTGCTACTTTTTAACTAAGCAATGCCCTCAGTGTTTACATCCTCTAGTGTCAAACCTCATTAGAGAAGCATGGCCAGGGAATTAAAGAAAATGTATATTTGTTTTATTCAACTCCTCATCAGTCTCGTTCAGTCAGTATAAATTTTTATTTAGCAGTTTTCTCCCCCTCCTTGTATTTTGGATTTTCTCATTGTTAGAGGTTTTTGTCTGAATTAATCTAAGTCTCTCTCCAGACACCAGAGAGAGACTCATAAGGCAAATATACAGCCCGAGTATGTCAGAAAATAAAATAGTGTGGCTCATGGAACATATTTTTCTTTTTTTTTCTTTAACAAAATGCCAATATAGTAAAAAGACAAAAAAAGGCACACAGCCCAGTGATTCATGGGCATGCAACTTGGACAAAAAAACACCAGCAACTTTCCTCTGTGGTGTTATTTTTGGCTTCTGTTTAAACATATGTCATTGGGGAGTGAGTGCAATGCCTGGTTAATTAAGAGTAGCTCAATACAGGCATAAAATTAAGGCCACATTTATTAGGCTGCATTTGTAATAAGTGCATTTCAGAGCTGTAAAAATAATTTTGTATGACAAAAAAATATATATATTCTGCAACCATTTAATGCGACTCTGAGTTCGTAGATTGATGGATTTTTTTATTAGATTTTTTTTACGTAAACCCATTATAAGTTCTGCTACTTATATGCTCTCGCAGAAGATGTATCCTTCCCCTTATGCTATTTATTTATCATAATCAACTGGACAGAGCCGTGCTTGTTTTGCGCTAATTGCTGGAAACGACTTTTTTTTATGCCACAGGAGCAACACAGTAACTCACCAGAAGCATATGTTGCTGTGTAATAATTTATCTGGCACATTTTTAGCTGGTTGTGTTGAAGCCCTTTTTTAAGTTTGCAGTGAAAGCTAATAAATCTCAGAGGCAGTGTGAATTACTGTTACAGTAACCTTTATTGTGATGAAAGCCAGTTTCACTCTGTAGGTGTTGATGGATACTGAATGTGTGTTGAAAGCATATATTCCCTTTCACACTTTTTTTTTATTTCAGACTTGTAACAGTTGATCTCAGTTTGTAAGTACACTGTTAATCTGAGGCCCTGTTTATGCAGATATGTATGCATTTTGTAAAACAGAAAATGTCTGCTGTTTTCTTTCACGGACAGCAACATTTTAACTTTTCAGAATTCTTTGCAATGTGAAAATGCATAAATTGAATATCTGGAGAGTTTTGTAGAGAAATGAGGGCAAAACTTATAATGTTCGAGTTCAATGTTTTTCAAGCGTCCACAGGTTTTTTTTCTGTTTCAGCACACTTGACTTTAACTGATGGCTGACGAGGATTTTGCTGAACAGCAATCATCTAAATCAGGTGTGTCAAAGCAAGGAAACATCTAAAACATGCAATGCACCTTCAGGACCACGGTCGGGAAACACTGTTTTGGTTGCTAACAAATAAAATAAACTTTAAACAAATGGGTTTTTAGTCATGATTTAAAGGAACTTTGTGTTTCAGCATTAAATGAGAGAATCATATAGAAGCTGAATGCTGTTTCTACATAAATGATATCTTCCTGGTTTTTAGTAAGAACACAAGTTGTGTACCCCGCATGTGATTTTTGTCTGCCCTGATGAAAAGTTACCTATTGACACAAAGAAGTCTCTGTTCTGAAACCAAAGACTTAAACCAGCCAAGTGCTGTACCGGAGATTTCAACCCAGAGCTCCAGTCGCTTTAATAATGCCAAATGCAGCACTGGACTGCTGTTCCAGAAGTACCAGTAGTCTGGTTCTTTGACAGTCGGCATTTACGTGAATGTCTGTGAAAACTTTGAATTGTTCTGTGCTGATCATGGAAATTGGACTGGAAGACATCAAAGTGGTCGGCCATCGTTAAGAAGCTATTCAACGGTTGAACCTCAGCTTTTCCAATAACCTTGCAAATGAATGGAGGATTGGAGATTGGCCTGTAATTTTCCAATAGCAACATGTCCAGATTGTTCTTTTTTTAGTAATGGTTTGATAACGGCTGTTTTTAAAGCCTGGAGGCAAACACCTGAAAAGATGGATGAGTTTACTATTTGAATTAGACAGGAAGCTAGGATAGACACAACCTTCTCACACAAAACTGTGGGTAAGATATCAAGACATTGCAATGAAAAGTACTATTCATTAGCGCAATGAAGTTGTTTGACACATGAAGATTGTTATTTCTTATTTTGGTTATGGTTTCTTTTCACCCAGTTCAGCCAGCTTGCTCGTCATTGTAAAACAAAGTTGTTGTTTTTTCTCTCTGCTGCACTAATCTTCCCACTGAACAGACAAGGTGATTGTCCAAATTGCATAGAAGATGCACTATGTAATATCTGTTCCCACAAAGACAGCTCCATTAATAGACACTTGCTCACTTGATAAACACCTTCTACAATATCTGCAGCTGAGATTGTGAGGTTATAGTGTACGTAGTGTGAACTAGGAAGTCAGAATTTCCAAAAACTAAGTCAGAAAAAGGAAAACTTATTCATGATATCTACACAAACATGTGGTGGAATGTTTCAACATATCCAAAAAAATCTGTGGCAGCTTGTGTGTTGTTGAATATATTTATGCTACAAGTGTGCAGAAAGCTACAACAAACAGTTTTCGTAGTGCATAGCCACACGGCTAAGGAACAGCTTTTTCTCACCTGCCAAATCTGTCTGTCCACCTTCCACGCCCAGAGGTGTGTCTGGCCACCCTGCAGACACATTCACACCCATTTGCAGCACCCTAAGAACTGATCATTGAGCAAAGATTGAGACTTTAGCAACAGATATTTATAATATGTTTTATTATTTTAATAATTTATCACTGTGAGTACCACTGCAGTTTTGTTATGTTCTAGAAACATAGAGACAACTGAAATTCCTCTGGTCAAAATCTGTAAGTTTAAAGCTATAAATAGTTTAGAAACCTTAAATCAGAAACAGGTTTACTGGGCAAGGGAGTAACCTATCGAGGAAATTAGCTCCAAATAGTGCAGTAAAGAAGGAGGAACAATCGGCTTGGATAAAAGCCAGCTTGATGTCTAGCGCTAAACTTAAAAATTTCTGGAAAATCAAGAGCAGGAATTTGTTTATAAATGGTTAATTTGCCTGGGTGTAGTTTAGCAGGGTTTTAAATATCTCAATCAATAATATATAACATGCAGCTCAACAGGTAAGGTTCACTACATGTGTTTAATCTTAAGTGAATTTTGTGTTTTGATTGATAAAGACTGTAAGTTATTTTGTTAGACCCAGCTCCCTCTTTGGGAGTTGCATGTATGCACTTTATCCAGATTCTCTTAAGCACACAGAAACACAGAATTTTTCTCCTGTTTCTGTTTATATAAATTAACCTCAGACACATGACATTATAAAGAAAATAAACTTAGTTCTGAGATGTAAGACAGAATGCAGAGATGATCCCATTTTCTGCTGCCTTTTACTCTAACTCAACAGTTTCTGCAAAGTTTAAGTTGGGTGGTTTGCTCTGCTAAGTGTCCCCGTGAGGTTTTTCTTGTTTCATAGATCATGCAGTGATCAGCACAGAGTTATTTTAATTGACTTAGAAATAAGCAATATTCCCCTTGCGCATGCAAAAATGTGATTATGTTTAGAGCAGCATGACCCCGCGACGAAATTAAAAATAGCTCTGCTGCACTATTTAAAATTCACAACTACGTCTGAGTTTTCGAGCCACCATTCAATGCTTCTTGCCATTTTCTCTTCCGCTTTTATTCTACACCTCCTATAGCTTTGGCAATTTAGCATTAATAATCTTGTGATGGTGACTCGCTTGACTGGAGAAATATTTTAGAAAAAAATACAAGCCAAGCACCAAAAGTAATAGGAAGTTAGTGAAATGGAAAGCACAATATATGACAGACATGTTAATTTAAAGAGAAAAATAAATCTTGTCGCACTCCTTAAAACGTCAACCGTTTGTTTTACGCCAGCAGACTTCAGCTATCTGAGCAACCTCGACATTCGTAGGACAGCCGAACCGAGACCGAGGTCTCTGGAGGTTCTCAGATGTGTCATGGCCACTGAGCATTAAGTTTCTAAGACCTGTCTTGATTGCGAATTCATAAACATAATCAGCACCGCAAAGCGGAAAAGTGAAAAGATTGTGGTAAACACTGTACACGTCTGAAATTATTAATCTCTTGCACAAAGGTGTGCTGATTGATGCCATCAGCCAAACCCCTCCTCCATCATAGGTGTGTTTGGCTACATCAGTCCTTTCATCCAAGTTTATATATTAAAAAAATCCATATTTTCTAAGAAGATTTTCCTCAATTCTCTTTAAATCAACTAAAACTATCTACATTTCCACTTGGAATAGTTACCCCAACTTACCAGCATCAGAAGAGAATATTTGACATTCAAGCGGGGCTAATTTTCTGTATTTTCCATATGTTCTCTCTGCTTAGATCAGGTTGATCGAATCATAGAACATCTAGTATTTATTTCTCTGTTTCTGAGTTGTGAAATATTTGAGAATAAAATCATAAAAACGAATGAACAAATTTGTTTGTGGGCCTTCAACATGGATATGTTGAAGCACTGGACATCCATATGGATGTTATCTACACATTCATCTTCGAAAATACTTTAACTCGCACAGTCCATGAGCTTTCAAATTGTCTTGAATTATTTCACTTCCTTCCTGACTGAAGATGGAAGTGTTCATTTCTCATCTCGTCACTAATGGCTCCCTGGACACAAAGCAACTGTGATCCAGTTTATGGTTCTCAGTTCAGCACCATAAAGCTGTAAAAATGAGCCAGTCTTCTCAGGTCAGTTTTACTGCTTCACTATAATTGGACTCCTCAATTAACATAGCAAATAATTCAATCTCATTTTGCTTCACAGAACTCTGAAATGACTCAGCAGGACTCTCCATCATCAACACGTTTGGTTTATGTGATTAAAACGTGTGGGGTTTCCATCAAACAGCAGCTTACCTGCACATTTATGCAGCCTCTCCGTTTGCTGCAAGGATCTCTCAAAACTCCCTCTAGTCTTAATTAATTTGATTAATGAATAACAAAGCAGAGTTGAGGCTCGCAACATGTGATTTGTTCGGCACCAAGGTCGAAGACATCATCTTAAGAAGCCCTCGCTGAAAAACGGCAAAGACGCACGTCGGTTTGTTTTGGCTTGAGAGTCGTGTTCCATTCTGCAAAACGGGTTTGCAGACTACTGGTGTGGAGCTGCTCTGCTTGATTCAACTATGT
Organism: Phalloptychus januarius; assembly: GCA_902982915.1. Classification (NCBI taxonomy): domain Eukaryota; kingdom Metazoa; phylum Chordata; class Actinopteri; order Cyprinodontiformes; family Poeciliidae; genus Phalloptychus; species Phalloptychus januarius. The sequence goes on along the minus strand of CADWAE010000038.1, from coordinate 7,562,632 downwards.
GGCTCTGTGTGAAAAAAGGAAAAAAGTGGCTTTGTGTAATCACAAAACAGACTTATAGTCTGAAAAAAAGAGGGGGAGAAAATGTTGGCAACTGTTTTTGTGTTGAACATTAAAAAACTGAGCATATAAGAGAGAGACAGGGGAATGGCTGGAAAAGGGGGCAGGGGGAGACATTTCTGACCACAACTCATAAACCACACTTTATTTAGACTGGCATGGACCCATTATTTGTTCACAGAGGCTTTCAGTCAGTCTGAGGGAAATATGTTCCAGCATCTGGGGATGGGAGTAAGAGGAGGTGGGGGGTGAAGTGGGAGGGAAAAGTGGGGGATGATGGAGGAGAGAGAGAAAGAAAGAGAGAGGAGGTGGGATGAACTCTTGCCAGGTGTCGGCCGTTGCCATGGCGTTCCATCAGGCGACTCCATTGCGAGCTCATCAGTGACTGAATGCCAATGGGAGGGCGTTTTCACAGTGGAGGAACTGAAAGTGGCTCTAAAGCACTGGGCTCAAACCAGTTACCACCCACCCATCCCACCCGAGGGGAACGTATAGTGTTGGACTTGTTTGTGTGATGTGTGATTGGCAGAGAGGAAGTCTATATACAGCAGCGCAGGGCACTCAGCGGCGACTTTCTCAGTTAATTCACATCAACGTTTTCTTTCACACGTTTTCTGTGAGCTGAGTATGAATTCCTCTCCGTTGTGATTTGCTGGCGAACCGAGTCAGATTGTAGTTACTGCACCCACAACCGTGTTGTGGATATAAATCGTAACGTGACAATTAGGGATTCAAGGTTGTGAAGAGATACCTGTCCGTTGATTCTCAGTTTTAGTGCAAAGTGTAGCAACTAAAGAAAAAAAAGGATTTCTTCTGTTTTTCTTTTCAAAATCAGACAAAGATAGGTTGAGTAAATTCAAAAACTGCTTTTAAAATAAGGATTACGTTTACTAAGGGGGGGAAAAAGCAATCCAAACCAATCTAGCCCTAAGTGAAAATCCATTTCTAAACCAACTGCAGTGAGAGCCATAATTCCCAAAGTAATAAAATATGAAACACTGGTGAACCTTCCCAAGAATCACTTCAAACTCTTATTGACTCATCCAGTAGGTCACAAAAGAGCCCAAAACAACATCTAGCATTGCAGACCTCTCTTGCCACTATTTAATGGCGGTTTTGACTGAAAACCACTGCTGACCAAAACCACTATTGACCAGAAAAAACAGACCAGTCTCACATTTCCCCTAAAAATCATCATTTGTAACCTTTGGTGCAAAACGTTACATTCAGCAGGAAAATAATCTTGAGAATTGAAGTCCACCTCTGACTGGTTTAAAAAATAATAATAATGGTAGAAAAACAAAGTGAAAGTATCAGCGTGGCATATTTTAATCCTGAACTTAAATTTAATTGAAATGATGGGGTATGACTGCAAGAAATCAAAAACCCTCCAAAATTGCTGAATGAAAAATGACCGAAGAAGTGGGCAAAAATTCCTCTGCAGTGATGCAAAAGTCAGAATATAAGGGATCAGAATTGCTTGAAAAAGGTTGTTGCTTCTATAAAAAGGGTAATTATCATTTGCATTTCCCATATGGCCAGATTTGTTAGGATAGCTTTTTCCTTTAACAAGTAAAACTGTCATTTGAAAACTGCTTTTTTTTTGTATTTGCTCAATTTATCTTTGCTTTAAATTTGTTTTACGATTTGAAACTTCCAAGTCACAAAAAGGTGAAACAGAAGAAATATGCAAAGGGCAAATTATTTGGCAGCTTTGTTGCTGAATGCTGCAGACGCAACTGGCAGGCCATGAGAGAACCCACGTTATATGGTGTGCTTGGAACACCGGCTGGAAACCAGAGCCATTAGCATAGTTTGGAGATGATCTTGCAGAAACAACTACATCACAGCTTTCTCCCTTATATCCGCTGGATAATGAAACTGACTATTTGTAGCTGAAAGTTCACATTTAACAAGTAAACATTGGAACAATATTAAGCAAGTAGCACATTGTTGTCACAACAACAAAACACCACTACAATGTTTGCTGTACTCTGATGTGTTACCTCTGGAAATATTATTGTTCACCATTTGCAAGGATAAAAAAAGAAAAATGCTGATTTCTTAGCTATAAAACATCTTGAGGCCTACTGATGTGATATTCGCTGATATTCAAGAAACTGATAACAACTGATAGCACATCTGCTTCTTTTGTGAAGTTGGAGTGGACGATGGGATTTGGTTAGCTTGTAGCAGAAAGATCAACGGTAGCTTCAGCTGTCCCAAACATAAGACATTTTTCTGTTCCTAATTTGGTTTGACTGGTTTGTCATCTTTGCTCTTCCAAGGTTTCGAGCCCCGTTTCATAAACATCATGCAGCATTGATGGAAATGTCAATGCTGCATGATGACATGCAGCATTGACATCCAGCATGCTCTATTCCTATTCACCTATATTCCTGGTTATCCACCACCGTACTCGCTGAATACGCTTCGCTCGCTGCAACTCTTAGCAACTGTTGCTATGTCTAACATTGTTGAACTGCACCGCTCGCCTGCTCTTCAAACATGAATGACTAATCCACGGTGGAGCACGCTGAAAGCTCTTCGGAAGGCCCCTGGAGCCGCTTGACGCCCCCCATGACCCTCTCCTGGATGTTTCCTCATTACTTTATAATGTATTCACGCTTATGCTTCCGTGGCGCTCGCCCTGGCCTCGTAATGGGAGGAAGCAGCGAGCTGTCCCAATGAGCTCGAGCATAATTTGCACTTCATTTTTATTAACAAAAAATAAATAAATAAATAATAATAAAAAAAAGACAGCCTGGCTTCTGGTTTTCCCTTGCCAAAGCTCTCCAGGCTCCGGCGTGCACTGCCGACAAATTTCCTGCCATGTGACGACAGGATAGAGTCTCTCAGCATCAGTGGGGTACCTCCGCTGGCCCCCGGGAGATGCTGTCATTATGCATGTTTGCAATCATGGAAGCTGAATACCTTGGCTGGAAGTGAGGGAGAGGACTGACGGAGGCAGAGGGAGAGAAGGGGCTGAGAGCGGTGGAGGGATGGGGAGGGATGTTTCGGCTCCTCGTCAGTGTTTTGAGCTCTCTGAAATGCATGTGCTATCATAGGCCGTGTTGTGTTTACCGCAGCGGGAGGCAAACACAGAGTCAGAGAGGAGAGGCGCGGAAATGCCAGACACAGTAAAATGAGCAAAATACATACATTAGGACTCTCTGTATTCACCACACACAAGCAGAGGAGAGTGGAAAACTCATTTCAATATAAATAGAAGACAAGCAGGGAGTGTTTCTCTTTATGTCAGCTTTTGAACATCTTTCTATTTTTTCTCTCATTCTTGCCTCTTGTGAATATCCAGCAGAAGCCCTGAGACGAGTTTTGCTGTGAAGTCAGGATGTCAATAATTTTCTTCCTGTTGCTAAGGAGACTCTCTCTCACTCTGACACACACGCGCACACACACGCACACACACACGCACAGAGGCCTCAGTTCCCTCCCCCATGGTCACCGGGCTTTCAGTCAAAAAAGGCTTTCTGTTTCCAGTCGTCTCCTTGTGCAATCAGACACTCAGGAACATCTCTGCTCTGAGCTGCGCCATGGACCAAGAGGACCCCAACATCTGGAGGGTTGCATTGATTTCCAGAGGGGAAGGGTGGAAATGCCTTCCTAGGAAGCTTTTGAGTTCAGCTTCTTTAAAATCTTCTATTGTGGCTGTCATGTTGTGCACTGTATAAAAGAATTTCGCAGGGTATCAAATATTACCCATTAAAATGACTAAACTTTTAATGAAGAATGTTAGTTTTTAAAATGTAATATTGGTTAAAATCTAAATTAGCAATTATATTTTTGGAACACTTTGAGTATAATTTCGCTGATCATGCTGGTTCAGGCAGACTTTATTCTTACCTGTTTTTGTGTAATGAAAACATGGGAATTTAGAAAAAGAATGTAGTTTTATATCTGGCGCTAATTAGCTCATAGCAACACTGCTAATGCTACAGCCAAACCTGCTAGCATGTTTTCCTTTGTTATAGCGAGGCAGTAGCGCCCAAAGAGAAATTCATTTTAGCTGTGGTTGTCATGGAAAAGCTTAACCTGGTGAAAATAAATGTAAATATTTTAAATCTAGCTTTTTGCTGGCTTTGTAACCCTGATATCAAACTGAGTTTCTTACCCCAGAAGCGATCATTGTCATTGAACAACAGAAGTAGCTGTCAGGACAAAGTTTTTTAAACAATCTCGTTAAAATAGGTTGAAAAAGTTAGCGTTCTGCTTTAACGCAGATAGTAAGGTCGAACACGGCAGCCATTTTACTTCTAATCTTTGACATTGCCAGTGAAGAATAAATTTTAAATGCAAGCAAAGATTAGAACCTTGTCATAGTAGCTTAGAAAGTTATTATTCAGCTCCACTAGCTTAGCAGCAGAGGTCATGTAAGTTACCTTAACTACCACTGTAATGTTTTGATCTATTCAATATGAGAAGACAAATGAAATGAGTAGAAATTATTTAAGTGGGTTCTGTCTGTGACACTTACATGATTAATGATTAAAATCCCCCCTAAAAAGATAAATGTAGATTCTTAAGCCAGTTTTATTGGTTAAACTCAAACCAATGCTCTGATTGTCATAGGGGCTTGTATTGCAAGGTATGGTGTGACACAAGCGAGTAGTTCAATGTCTTTATATGTCTTGATGCCAAAGTCTTAGATGGTAGCCACAACAAGAATAAAACAGCAAATGTGTGGACAAGTTGAAAGGAAAGCTTTGCAAAATGCTAAAGATTTCATGCTGTCAGTGCCTAGTTGGGACAGGAAACCAGTGACACAAATAACTGTTGTGTGGCTGCCTCAAAATGATCCCTCTCAGCCTTTCGTTGTCACCTTTTCGACAGGCACGCCGTGCTCGATAACATCTAACACACCAGGTTGCTCGTAGGCTTGGATGATGCGCTGTGCGGCTGGCGTTGCGCTAACACCTCTCACCTCTCTACGAGCTTGCGGTTCAATTACGTAAAATGCTGTGGGCATTTGATTACCACACCTATGGCTCCACTTTTGCAGAATCCTAGTTTTACGGCAGCACATTTAAAAGAGTGCATACATCTAAGCTCAAAGCTGTTCCTACGTTAGTTTAGTCCTCAGTTACGCTGAGGGGCTTATTTTGGACGCAGCCTCTTATAATTGCCATGACAAATTCAGGTGATTAATTAAAAACAAACTGGACAGCAGTGTATGATTAAAAGTTCATTTTATTTTTGTTTCAAGCAGTGAGATACAGTCTGAATGTTTCATTTGCAAATTGCAGCTTTAATTACACCATTACAACACGGATTATTTCTGCGCACTTAAAACATGATTTATGCTTTTGACTCAAAGATCAATTTCCTTTAAGTGCAGTTTTTTTTGTAAACATTAATACTGGAACGGTTTCACAACTGCAAAGCTTCATTTCACACTCACAAACCTTTTTATTTGTTTTCCTCAGGTATCTCCCACTCTAAAACAACAGTGCTTAATGTAGGCAAAACAATATTTTGTGGACTTTCTTATATTACTCAAAAGACATTTCTAAATGTATCATAGATAATTACAGTGGGGAAGAACAAGCCATGAAAAAAAATTGCAAATAGTTGCTAAATGTTGTTAAATAGCATGAAGAATTAGGTTGTCCATCGCAAGTTAGAAGACAACATATTAAAAAGATATTAGAAAGAACATATACAAGAAAAGAAAACTGCATTTCATTAGGTGGCCTGATACAAAATACATGAAAATCAGTAATAATTTTCATGATAAACATTTGAGTGTAAATGTGCATTCCATTGCTGGTTTTAGACTCTAAATAAATCATGTTTACAATTGGCTTTAAACTTTTTTGTGCACCTCAAATGAAAGTCCATCATCAGCATAAATGCTTGCTTTCAATACACGAAGCAACTCCTTGTTTAAGAAACTGTTAACATTGGCTCAAATCTATTTTTCTCTTCATCTGCTACTTTCTGTGATTGTCCTCTGAGTGTTTGACAGTGACAACATCAAATGGCTTTATTATGCATGCAGAACGCACACAGAATGTCAGCGGCAGATTTGGCTTTAACATGGAAATTGGCCGAGCCCCTAAGACGTGAGTTGATGTTTTCTAAGTGCATACATGCAAGGCGATGGAGCTGTTGCCGGCTGAGGGCTAAACAGGCAAAAGACAAAAATGACAGGGATTTCACCGGCGAATCCTTTTAGCAGGCCACTGACACATGAATGGGGGGGCAAAGAGAGAGAAAGGAGAGAAGAGGGAGAGTGAGGGAGGGAGGGAGGAAGAAAAAAAAGTAGACAACCAATTTGGGGAGTAATGCAACTAAAAACTGACAAGTGTAATTTCATCCATCTGGGCCGATGTGTAAAAAGCGCTGCTCTGAACATTCCCCATGATTCCCCCTGATTGATCTTCCCCTGGTCTGAAACACCTATTATTAGCCACGAGCCTAATAGCACCAGGATGGCTCAGCGCTCTCCCAGGGGCCAATTCTCCGGTCATCTGCCCCTCACTCACCACAGCTGTGGAAACCAACCAGGGAGAGGGGTGGGTGAGCCAGGCAGGCGGAGGAGGTGGGGGGCAGTTAGGAAGAGATGCGGCTGCCAAGAGTGGATGGAGGCGTACCTATGGGGGGTGAGAAAGGGGTGAGGGAAGGAAGGGAAAAATGGCGAGAGGTATGGGGTGTTAGAGTTGATGTGGAGTGGATATGAAGAGGGAGATGGAGAACAGAGGAAGAGGGAACAGGATGGAGACCAGAAGCTGGATGCAGACACGGAGTTGGGGGACAAAGTGATGAAAAAGCCAAGGAGAGTCAAAAGGAAGGGGAGAAAGGGAGACAAAAAGAGACAGAATTACTCAAAGTATGCACAATCATTTCTGTTCTCCCAAAATAAAGTTCAATTAATCCTTCATTTGTTGATTGCATTCACATGCAAAAAGTGACAAAAATAATTTTGATGAAATGAAAAGTCTACCCCATCGATGTTTTACGCATTTTAACAATAATACTAATAATAATAACACCCTTATTTATCCTGGGAGGCCCTAAAGAGATGTTGCAAGGAGTCCTGATTAAGTTAGAGGCGTGAACATGAACTAAAGCAGTTTCACAAAAAAGAGATGGAAACAAAGCAATTACAGTAATAAAAAACAAAATAGACTGTTTTTAAACATTTGGAAACACCTTTCTTTCTGAGCAGTTTATAGAAGATTAAAAATATCCAGAGAGAAAGAGAGAAAGAGGTGCGAAGGCTGATGACATTTCAAATCTAGTTCCAACGATGCACGAGAAAATTTGACAGCATTTCTGAATCGGACTTATTATCATAAAGACCAGAATGACATAATGAAAGGCATGGAATATAAATAGGCAATTACCCAACATACAGCAAAGAGGAACATGTGCAACAGATCCATTCTAAAGAATCAGAGATGGGAGAGAGAGCCTGCGTTCATTACAAAGTGTAATGCAGCTAAGTCAAGTCTTTTCAGCTAAGGCAATGAATTAAAGAAGAGACAAAGGATTACACACATTTATTTCTGGTTGCAAAGGAACTTATACACTATAGGAAAGAGATAAAAACAAATCCAACAAATGATTAATGTGAGTGTCGATGAACAATTATTCATCCAGACAGATTTCTGAGCATTTATATGAAGCGACTGTTTCCATTTTACTAACTAAACTAAGTGGAATTTCCTTAAGAGGGACAATTGAGCAACATATACAACAGATCTTTTCAATAGTATTCAGAATAAAAATAACATTATCATTGATTCAATGGAACTAACTGTGCAGCCTGGGGATTACCTCATTTGCCCCTGATAGTGTATGGTAACCAGATCCACGATAGTGTTTCTATATGCTGCAAGGAAATAACCAAAAACAAAAAAAATGACGCTTTTCTTCCTAGGTCAGATTAAAAAGCATTCAAGCAGAAGTGAAGAATTTTGAACTTTGCAACAATCTGCTGTAATGACGCCCGACACGGTTTGTCAGCAACAAGAAAGTTTGCAACATGAAGCCAAATGTTTCTCCCAGTTGGTTCTGACTCTCCCGGTGGATTAAGGTTAGGGGTCGTCTGTTAAATGGCCATTCATCCTCTTTGATTGAGAGGGTCCTCAGATGAGGTATAATGCATTTTCAAGGGCAGTGATGACAATAATTGGATACTTTTGCTTCACTGAAATGGACAACGTCCTAAAAAAAAGAGAGAGGGAGTCTCTTCAAAGATTGTGATCTGATAGTTTGGGGCTGAGTGAAAGGTGTCTGCAGACAACAAATTAATAACTATAATATTATGAGGTTGGATATGGATCTAATTAGTATCCAGACCACTGATTCTTGTCCAAACTTACTTTTTACTGTTTGGGAATGAAACTTAAGAGATAATGATTTGGTCGCAAATTTCAATGCAAGAAGAAAACTTCTTGAGTCTGAATAACTTAAAGAAAGCCAACCCTTTTAATATCACCACTTCATTGTGAGAGTTACCATACAATTTTCCTTTTTTAGTTTTTTTTTTGTCTTGTCAGTTTTGTCTTTTGTGTTTTATGGTGTAATTAAAAAAGAGAATCCTGCATCAGCACCAACTGGAGCTGAATTCCTGAATATATTAAAACCACCAGCATCAGGACTGAAATATAAAATATGTGACTTTTCTTTCTTTTCTTTTTTTTACACAAAATTAAAGTCAGAATTTTACCTCTACGTTTTTGATTTAAGGTGATATTTTTGTGGGAACAGATCATTTCTGACATCTATTTCTCTCCATCTAATGTGGTTATTCTCCACAGGGAGAAATTCAAAACAGAATGTCTTTGACCGTGAGAGCACATCTTAGCCTGATCTCAGCCTTTGCTTAAAGGTGGGAGTGCCTCAAGGTGCAGCAAAAGCAGCAGCACCGACAGACAAAGGTGCAACTTGCGTATCACCTGACCAACCCCTGCCACGCACATACTCATGAGAACCTCAGCAGCGTCTGAGAACGAGGCAGCCTCCCTTTTTCCATGCAGTTTCACCAGGTGCGACTCCTTTTCTCTTCGCTTTTTTTCCACTTCACTTCACTTCACACTGAGCTCTTAAATTTCAGACTCTTCCACTTTTTTTGCGGGTAACGTTGTGGCTGTTGTGTGTGTGTGCACAGCATTTCCTCCAGTGAGGACATTGATCGTGTGTGTGTGTTGAAGCAACACACTGCTTTGTACAACTCCTTGAGGAGGCATGCTTTGTTCACTTTGGTCAGATAAAAATCTTGTTGTTGTTTTCAAATTTCATTATAAATGCTTCAAGATGGTTTTAGTTATTCTGTTCTAAACCAAAGGCCTCTGAGGCAGTAAGCTAATGTTTGGATTAGACCTCAAAGGCCTGTCATACTTGAATTAAAAAATGTTAAAGAATACATTATGCTATTCATTGAAACAGCAGCCCATACGCTCTCTCTTTTTTTTTCCTTAAAAAACCTGCTGTTTCTTTCTCTTTCATTCATAGTCCATGGCAGTGGTGTAACAATGCAATAGATTGTATCATATTGCCGCTTCAGTGACAGCTATTTGGAGGTAGTCTACAATTTATCATTTTCTCTCCGAGAGGTTTCACTGTAACCCGGGTTTTAGGTGACATTTCTCCATCTATCAGCCTCCATGTCATATGTGGCGCCCTCAGATGCTTTTTTAAAACCACCTGCTGGACAGTAACCAGCACCCAGCGTGGAAGCACTGGCAGGCCGTGTGGCGCAAGGTGCTGATGAGTAACTCTCTGATAAATGAGGCTGATGTCATACTGGAATGTAATACTAGCTAAAGGTTCAAAAAAATCAAAAGTGGTGATGATGATCATGATGGTGATGATAGGTATTATTTTATTTGTATTGTTTTTGTAGGTAGTAGAAAGTTAAAATGTGCATATTAAATGCTTGATATCATTACCGTTGTATTTTTATAACGGGTTTAATCATTTCTTTGGAAAATTTTCCACATTTAAAAAAGTCGCTTATTTATGTTCATATGTTCATGTGTTCATGTTTTTATTTTTTGCTAATTCCACTTCATATTATTATTATTATTATTATTATTATTATTATTATTATTATTATTATTATTATTATTATTGTTCAGAAAAAGAATGTCATTATTATAGCTGTTGATAGTTAATAATAATGAATGAATTTGAATTCAGTCATATTAATTAATTATTCCGTTTATTAATTAATTAACGTTTTAATTTTTTATGTTTTATTACGTTTATTATTTTTTTTATTATTATTTTTTTTTTTTTTTTTTTTTTGCTGCAGTGGTAATAGTAATTGCAATGTATTTAAATATGTTTTTAACATAATATAAGTATTACTACTTATACTACAATCAATTGTAATTATAATAGTAATAATAGTAATATTAATAATAACTGAAAGAAGAAAATAAATAAGTGACAAACATAGTGAATTATATCTGCTTATTTGGTAAATATTTTAGAATTAGGACATGTTTCCAACACTTTAACAGTATGTTGATCCTCACAACGTAAAGCGAATAAAACGATTAGTTTCCTCTGCTGCGTCAGGTCACTGTTCATTTGCTCTTAATGGTTAAAACATTTCATGAGTTCGCTTAATGCTCCTTGTTGTCAAGTATTATTTTTCTAATTTCTGTCTTTCTCTCTTTCTATCTATCTATCTCTCTCTCATTCTCTCTCTCTCTCTCTCTTCCTCTCTCTCTGTCAGATGAAAAGGCGCTCTAATTATTCCGGGAGGTTGAGAAATAAATGATTGGCTTTGAAGTAGGCTCGGGCCTTGGACTACATTAGAAGCCAACCATGTGATTTGCAACTGTTGAAGTAAAAAAAAAAAACCTTCACTGTGCTGCAGTAAAGCAAGGAGAGGGGGGGAACAAACGAAGAACAGAGAGAGAGAGAGAGAGAAAAAATGAGGAGGTTGGATTCTTGGCAAAAAGGAAAAATGGTATCTTTGTTTGCTCCCCTTTTGTTTACCAGGAGATTCTTACTCATTTTCCTGGCCTTTTTTTTTTTGTTACTAATTCATTTCAGTGGCTTTTCAATCTGAAAAATGGAAATGTTGCTCCTGCCCTCTATCTCGGCGGCAGCGTCCTGGCAACAGAGCAATTTTCTATCATCAGGGATAAACGGCATCGAACAGTACATTCTGATAAAAAAAGAAGCCCATGATTGCTGGCCTTCCTGTCTGTCATCCAGCGACCAAATCCTCTCCTTCAAGACCGACCACTGTGCTGTCAGACCTAATAATGTCGCGTATTAAGTCGAGAGGGGGGAGGAAGGGAAGACGGTGCTGCACCGCCGGCCTGCGCTGCTCTTGTTTGTCACCATGCAGCATAAAACTCGCATCAGCTTCCTGCATATGCAGCCTTTTGTTTATGACTCGGTGCACACCGTAATAGAATTTCAGGCCTGGGTTCTGCATGTCATGGTGGTACAAAACTATTTAATGTGAAATTATAAATCACGGTCGATATAAGCGAAACAGTCATTTTTCATTGACTTCTTCGGTTTTGCGCTTTCCTCCTCCCCCCACCCCCCTTCTTTTTTTTTCTTTTCTTTTCCTTTCAACGTTTTGGAAGCAAAAGATGAATGTTGTGTGTAATTAAACACCACACGAAAGGTGAAGGAAAGTGAGCGGTGAGACGGTGGAGCCCGTCGTGCAATTTAGAATGGGCCCCATCCGGAAATCTGTCAGAGGGATGACCAGATCTGAAGGCGAGAATTTCACAAATGAATGGATGAATTTAAAAACGACGCATAAATAAACATTGGCAACTGAATCAAACTTTGCTATTGTGCATCTATGTTTTAAGAAACTCATATTTTTTCAAAATATATATTATCTATAGCAAGACATCAGAGTTCGAACGAAAGAAATATATGTTTATATACAACGCGCTGGCATTAAGAATAATAATGGCCGGCAAAAAATGTATAGGGGTGGTCCCAATGCACCCCAAGTCCCCTCGCCAACTCCCTCCCATGCAAACGACGGAATCAGGCGACAAGTGAAACGAACAGCGTTAATTAGAGCTTGGTCTACCCTGAGTGAGACCAGCTCAGCTTCAGCCGTGCCAAATTAAATCCATTAGTCTATGAGAGGCTGGGAAGGCTCAGGGGTGCAGGCCCCGCTGCTTATTTTGTGGTCATTTACAGCTCGTCTTCGCGCACGCTACGTTGGGTCCATCTGAAGGCCCTTCTCCTCGCGCCTGCACCTGGGGCCACGCATATGCCAATTTTGCTATTTGCTCGCGAGATAATGCCAGGAGCGCATTATTTATGATGCAAAACTTATGGTAAACAGCCATCCGCCGTGGGTGCGCTGCGTGGCTTTGCTTTATGACCAAACCACACTAATTCTCCTCGGTGTAGCCGCACGCTTTAACAAAACACATCAAAGCTTGGTGTAAGTGGATTTGCATTAGTGCGCCCCGCATAATTTACGCGCGTAAAGGAGAGGAAAAGCTGTCATTTGTGCACGGGTCGGCGATGATGTTTTCGCGGTTGTTTTAGGAGAGGAAAGGGGGTTTTATTCCAGTCTGGTCAGATTGATCCCAGTGCTAACGATGGCATGGGTTGGGGATGCCTAAGGAGAATTTGATTTGAGATACCAATTCAAGTTTACACACTTTATTAAGGAGTTTACTGCTAAACTGCTCATAAAAGTGTGACTCCTACACAAACACACGAAGCAGACTTGATTAAAATAGTAGCATTAAAGATACTTTCCAAACAAATATGCCAGTATGTTTGACAGCACAGCTTTGTAAAAACATGTCAACTTTCATATCAGTATTTTGCTAAATGTTTTTTTAGGAACCTTTTTACACTTTTTTATTTGTTCATATGTGTTTGATGATTTAGGATTTATTTTATTTTATTTTATCCTGAATAATATTTTACAAAATATTAGTCGAGCAACCAGACCTGGCCATGACGTAGTGTGGCTGGCAAACTTCACCTGAAGCTACCTTCAGCTCTTTTGAGTTTACAGAAGTCGGGTTAGTACCTTTAAGCCAGGACTATATAATTTTTATAACAATAACATTATTTTGGAACGCTCTTGATTACATTTTTAAATTAAAAACAAATAATCCTGCATTTTGCATGAGCATTCATGTCGAATCAAAGAACAGATTGTAAGTTTGGATCGCTAGATATTTGGGATAAAGCCGCTTTGTTCGCTAATGCCTTGGGCCGGCTCCGACCGTGACCCACATTGTGGTCACAGCTGTATTGCGGTGTGCGTTCGCGCCTCTTCCCGCCCTTCTCTGGCCAGAGATGGGGAGCATGTCGACGCCTGTGGCTTTTTAGCTGTGCAGGAGAAGAGGACACGTTGTTTAGGTCGCAGGAAATCCGGGGAGTTTGGTCCCCACTCAATTGCTGCCGCTTGTTCAGATTTGGAGCTCTGTCCCTGCTGAATCCATGTTAACTTCCAGATATGAATAACACATGTGGCTAGATGCGTTCAGAAAGGAGCAAAGGAGATGAGAGGGATCATTCAGGATTTGTGTTTTTTTTACTGAACATATGCATAAATCTGTCTCCTTTAACGCCTTTCTATAAATCACTGCATCCATGCTGACACTTTCAGCTGCCTGTCCCATGAACCCTCACGAAAACAGCGCGTCGTCAGGCAGGTTTCACTCTTAAATGTAAATGCTCTCAGTTTTCACGCGTCCCGTGGCAGACAGTGGGTGTCGGGGAAATCCCGGGGCCTGATCCGGCCCCAGCAGTGGGATACCAAAAGTGATTTATTTTTATATATATATATATATTTTTTTTTTCAGAGAGTCATTCATCAGCGTGTGCAGAAGACAGCTGGATATGAAGACCACTTCTGTCGAACCACCGCGGGCATTGATTGTTCTGAAGGTCAATCATCTACTTAGGAACCGAGTGATTTTTAGGTCTACAGCGGCTGATTTTGTGATTGACACTTTGACGTTGCAAAATATGAAATAATGTCTCTCCGGTGGATGAGGCTGTGAACTGTTATAATGCAGGATCATTAGGAGGGGTAAAAGCGGGAGGCAGGGTACGGCAGGTGAAGCAGGGACCGAGAGGATGCAGTGGCGCCACCAAGGGAACAGGAGGGAGGGCTGGAGATATATACATATATATATTACATTTTTACTATTTTTATTTTTTTTATAATAAAGTATATTGAAGTGCACATTTCAGAGAGGTGAAATTTTATTTATTTATTTATTTATCAATATTTATCTCGTACTTCTGCCAGTACGCATAACCTTAATTGTGTGGCTTTAATTAAAAAAATAAATAAAATAAAAAATCCTGCAAGGCCAGTGGTGTAATGGCCACCCACATCAATAAAAATCCATAAAATTCAGAATCAGTGTTGGATGGCTTTCAGTTTTGGTGTGTCGCTGCCTCCACCTCCCTCCTGCCCCTGTGGAAACATTCTGTAGCCGTACCTGGATAAAATCATGACTTTCTGCATTAAAGAGTAGCAACTGTGTACTTATTTTATTTTTAAAATGTTCTTCTTTTATGTGCATTTATAAGGATTTCTATAATAATAATAATAATAATAATAATAATAATTTTTAAACAACTAAAGTTGACCATTTATTGTCATTAATGGATTGTCATGCAAATTAAGATTTGAGGTTGTCAGCAGTCGTGCAACAGGCAACGTCTTGATGCACACTGAATGCAGCAGACCGGCTGGGATGTGTCATTGACGTTAAAGCAAACATCATGGTCCTTACACTTATACCTTAATTTCGGTGTTGCACAAGAAACAAAAATCTCGCACAGTTACCCAGCAATGTAATAATCCCGCCTGGTGAGCACGACAGCAAGAAGAAGAAAAGAAAAAAGAAACGAGGATGTCCCGTATAATCATCTAACCCCGCGTTTTTTTTAAACCCACAGGGAAGCAAGCAACGTCGCTGCACAGCATGTATGTCTTTGTAGTAGCACTCAATGGGCGATTAGAAAGGCTGGAGGATCTGGTTTCTCCTCTGCGTGTCCAAGTGGAACACGGGCACATGTGGGGGGGGGGGCATTGGCCACTGTGTTAGATCACTGAGGGATGACCGAGGCGTGCAGACTTCTACAAGGCCAGTGTGGCTGTGAAAGCCCGAATTGTCAAACGCAGTCAAATAATTTATCAGCATAGTTATAGGTTAAGAAGGAGGGGCATAAAGCGCCCAAAGGAAGGTCTTACCTGCAGCTCCCTTGAGTTGCTGGATTAAAAAGGAAATCAATGTAAAAGACGTTTGAAGAGAAAACAGCAAAACCAAATCCGTCTGTGTCTTCTGCTCTCTTGGTCGCCTGCGCGCTCCTTTCTGGGTAAGCTGCGCTCGGCGAAAATGATTATCCGGCTGGCTTGCGCACTTTTTAAATCCCACAAAGTAAATAACATCCGTAGAATGACGATAATAGCAAGGTACCAAGTTCTTGTTTCAGGAGGAGGGAGAAAAAAAAGGGAGAAAATTGAAACTAAACGCTGCATTTAGACAACCATTTTTGATAAGAGGATAATTGAGGCCACACTGGCGTATAATTAGGGGATAATTTATGCTATATCCACTTTTATTCAACCCTCCCCAAAATAAATCCAAGTCCATAATCATTACAGGCGAATTGTTCTTAATTTTATAGCTGCAATTTGAGCAAAGTGTGGCCCGCTAATCAAATAGGTTTTCGCTGTAACTTGATTGCTGGCGTAATTATTTTTTCATCGCTTTTTTTCTTCTTCTTCTTCTTCTGGGGAAATTATAAACGCAGCAAAAAATGCTGAAAGTGGTAAAAAAATAAATAAAAAATGAATAGAAATATATTTTTATTGCGCACTACAGCTCTTCAGGGGGAAATAACATCTGTATCCCTGCGTATTTTGTGTGTGTGTTTTTCTCTTTTTTTATCGAACACCACAGCTCTGAGTCGCAAAGTGTATAATTTACATATATTGAGGACCCTATCGGGCCTCATGATCCAACTGGGATAAAAGACACTGTCAGTTTATCTGGATATCCAGCCTTCCCTTTTGCAAAAATAACCTATTGTACCTTGGGCATATTGTTGTTTGATGTGTCACACGTGCTGAATTTTGAATCATTTGAGGGATCTTGAAATAATATGGTCAGTAGCTCCTGCTATAATATATGTAACTTTGTGGGAGTGGGGGGGCGTTGAGGTGTGAAGAAGGGACCGCTCATTTTACATCAAAGCAAACTGCCTAGCGTACAAAAAATAATAATAATAACAATAATAATAATAATGTAGTTGCTAATCTTTAATTGACTGCTTGAGAAAAATGTAAGACGCTTTGTAACAATATTAATATTACTATTATTACCACTACTTTATTACCACTATATTACCATTATTACTATTATTACTATTAGTAATAATAATAATAATGATAATGACAATGATAATGATAATAATAATAATGTAAAGCCATTATGATAATAATAATAATTATTATTATTAATGGTAATTCTTTAAAAAATAATCTTTCAGAAAACAAATGCAGTTTCCCTTAAGCATTGATTTAAAATATTCTCTTGAGGTGTCCATGAGTTTGTTTGTTTTGGGGGTTTTTTCTCCACCTACAGTCCTGAAATAAGGCGATACATGCTTGTATCCAATTAGTTCCTTGATTAAGGTTGACCTAACTGAGATGGATACATACATTCTGCTACCTCATCTGACTTAATTAAAGTGCGCTCAGTGTTACGCGGCGTGCGTAATTTCCAGCTACGACGCCAAAGAGAAGGACAGAAAGAAGGAAGGAAGAAAGAACGAACGGAAGAAAGAAAGGAAATCGGCTCTGCTCATCCACCACGCTTGTCTATAGGAATTAGGCGTCTTTCCCCACCACATATTGTTTGTCTCCCCCCCCCCCGCATTTGTGGTGGGAGCTGGTAACGTGGGTTAACTCCAGCTCAAGTCTCCGTAAAAGCGCAGAGAACTGATGACGTTGGGCTGGATGACCAATCGGGAGGCGCTGCCCTTTGGAGACAAACCATTTTACTTGTAGTGTCTGCATCAAGTCTGCAAGCGAGGGCTCAATTTTAACAGAATCCACCTTAAAATCTCTCCCTTAACTTATGTCTACCTTCCGCCACTTTGAGTGAGAATACCGCAGGACAAGAGAGGAGGGTGGATGAAGGGTGGGGGGATAAAGACGGCATCAGGAAATTTGGGGTGTTAATAGGAGAAAGGGGGGAGGAAGAGACAACAGCACAGCGAGAGAGCGAAAAAGCGATTTGGTCTTGAGAGAGGAGGGGGGTGGGGGGGTGAGTGCTCTCAAGGCAGAAAATTCGATGATGACCATGACAACGATGGCTGACGGTCTGGAGGCTCAGGACTCGTCCAAGTCCGCGTTCATGGAGTTTGGGCAGCAGTCGCACTCGCAGCAGAGCTCCCCGTCGATGGCCGGCGGCCACTACCCGCTGCACTGCCTCCACTCCGGATCGCACTCTCACCACCAGCACGACAGCACCGCGTACCCCGGGACCAACACCTACAACCGGTCGCTAGCTTACCCCTACGTGAGCCATCCGCACCACAGCCCGTACCTGCCGTCCTATCACAACAACGCGGGAGGACAGACGCGGTTAGACGGCGCAGGTAAGAGACCAGCCCCCCCCCCCTCCTCCTCGCCAGCCTTGTCCGTCTAATTGCAATTAGCGGCGTACCTGTTTAAGCTTTAGCGACCCGGATCGAACCCTTTTTTTTTTTACCTCCGACGATCCAACGCCTGGAGCTATCTTTTTTCTTCTTCTTCTTCTTCCCCTAATCCGTGCGTAAAAACGCACCGGATAAATCCAGGAGCAGCCTTGTTCGCCCGCTTCTTTGTTGCTTATTTGTGTTTTTTCAGCACTCCCCTCCACAAACCCTCTGATTTAATGCCCTGGGTGTGATCATCTCGACCACGCAATCCTCACCAACTACTCGTGAAAATTAGGCAGCCTGCACGCCTCGAATGTTGTAATTAGCATTTAATTGACATGTCATTACCAGCAATATCCTAAATATGACAGCACATGAGGATTGTTGGCTGCAGCGGAAAGCCAGAGAAAGAGAGAGAGAGATGTGGATGTTTTATCAGCAGCAATTTCTCGATTTCTTTTTGCACTGCTTCTCATTTTTTTATTTTCATTATTTTTAACTGAAAAATCAAACACACGATTCTGCTCTCGTTGTGCGGCTTTTTTTTTTTTATTGGATTAATCGCATTGCTTGTTTTTGTTGCAGAGCAGCAGAAGACGACAGTGATTGAAAACGGGGAGATTCGGTTTAACGGGAAGGGCAAGAAGATACGCAAACCGCGGACGATCTACTCCAGCCTGCAGCTCCAAGCACTAAACCACCGATTCCAGCAAACCCAGTACCTCGCTTTGCCTGAGCGCGCCGAGCTGGCGGCCTCTCTGGGACTGACGCAAACACAGGTAGGACGCGTATTTTTCTACATTTATTGTCATCTTGCTTTTTGACGGCCTGCTCTTCCGCTGCCCCACGCGCAAACCCACAACACCATTCTGCTTTGATTCAAAAGACGAAAAAGCAAAAGTAAATAAATGAATAAAAATAACAACAAAAAGAAAGCATTTTAATAAAAATGGTTTGACATTATCGACCATCATTCTTGTTCCATTCTAAGATTGTTCTTATGCCAACAAAGCAACACAACCGCTACTTTTGCACGTTTTCAAAAATATAATGTTTTGCATTGATCTAAGATTATTTTCAATGCAGACTGATTCAGTTGAGCTATGATTAGTGCAGGTTGTGAACACTTAGAGCAAGAGATTATCAACTCTAATAATGACTCCTCAAAAGAAAAATCCAACACAATTTAGCCAATTCATAATAGATAGAAATCTCATCTGTGGCGCCCCACCTGACTGGCGGCCCTGGGCTGAAAGCCATGTAGCCTAAACCAAAACCCACCGCTGATACTTTAACTTGCTATTCTGGCTCAATAAAACGATGTCCTCTCCTCCCGCAGGTAAAGATCTGGTTCCAAAACAAGAGGTCGAAGTTCAAGAAGCTACTGAAGCAAGGCAGCAACCCGCATGAGAGCGACCCCATCCCGGGTTCCATGTCCTTATCCCCGCGCTCCCCAACCATCCCTCCGATCTGGGACGTTTCGGCCTCTTCCAAAGGAATGAACATGCCGGCCAACAGCTACATGCCCGGCTACTCTCACTGGTACTCGTCTCCACATCAAGATTCAATGCAGAGATAGACTGGCGAGGGCCAAACGGAGGGGGCCAGCAAAGGCAGTCTGCATGGAGGCCCTTTTCTGCGGGATCTCCTCGACGTGCAGTACTTCTTTTTTTTTTCCCCGCAACGTAGCCTAAACAATTTGGACGCTGGAGAGGAGCGAGAGGGCGCTGCTCCTCTGCTGGAGGACAAAACCAGCCAAGCCTCGGTGCAGGGACACAAACTAAAGGCGGACTTATTGTTTTTCAAACGTACATGGCTGTTGAGTTGGCACGTTTTTGTCATGCTTTCATTCATGTCTACATCTGAATATACCAAATATTGCCAGTGACATTTTTTGGGGGGGGTGGGGAGGGTTGTGAGGGGAGATTGGGGGAAGGAAACATTGGAGGAGGCAAAGACTGCTGACCGTATCGGTGCACCATCACTCAGAAAACCTTTTTTTTCTTTTTTCATTTGCCATGGTAACACCCCTCTGACTGCATTTAATTTTTTTAATTTTTCCAACATGCAAAACCACGCAAAATTGTCTGTAAATATATTCTGCGACTTTAGTTGTACATACACTTTTTATGTTTTGTCAGAATGAGTAAAACCGTGACTCAAAACAAGACGCCTGCTGTTTGCATGATTTCCACCAATGAGAGAGAAAAAACAAACCAAAAAAAAAGAAGATGTATTCATCTCAGGCCTTTTTCGTGGGTTTTATATTGGGCCAACATCACATCAGCGCATCACACTGGCGCATACAAGTTCATAACACGGTGCTCAGTGAAAAAGATAAGAAGAAACCCAAAAAAACATTTCATCAAACATTTTAGATGAACTCAGTGGGGTGACAGAGAAACGCCAGTATCTGAAAATCAAATGCACTCACTCAACGCCAGAGGAAATTAACTTACCCCCGAAAGACATTTGCTCCAGGTCCAGCTCATCTCGTCGCTTCACCCTCAATTATTAGAAGTATTGACAAAATGTTTTCTCCCTTCCCTCCGTCCTAAAATGCCAAGCTCCACAGGGATCGATGCTTGAACAAAGCAGCCAGCTGCAGCGGCGTTCAATATGAAGGAGATATTTGGGACAATTTGTGGGTTTTTATCCAAGTGAGCCTTTTTTTTCTCCTCTTTTTTTTCCACCCCTCCATTCTCATAAATGCAGGCATAATTAGGGTAATTTTTGATGTAGCCCCGCTGATTACAGCGTTTTTACCGTCAAAGATAATTACCTGTAATTTTCTACCACTTTTAATACTAAAAAGCCATCTTTATTTGGATTTGAGGTAGCAACGGATGGAACAAAAGGGGGGGAAATTATTCGGTTATTCATATACAAATTGTCAGAGAGAGGAGAAGGCGCAGGGCTCGGGATATTATCTGAAATTACGACTCTAGAAAAAAAATAACGCTCCATGCAGCTGTCAAAGTCGCGGATGTCCCACTGGCGCTCATTCTGGTTCTTTTTACCTGCACGGTGGGCCCCCAAGGTTGTGTAGGGGGGTGTGCTATGTGCAACCGGGCTGCAGGGAGCCAGTAGCTGCGGTCGAGTAAACATCAACACAGCTCATAAAGAGAGTGTTTGGCACATTGAGAGGAATGCAGGAAAAAAAACTGTTTCTGCAGAAACGGATGCATGGCATTATGTTTCTGCATAGATAGATAGATAGATAGATAGATAGATAGATAGATAGATAGATAGATAGATAGATAGATAGATAGATAGATAGATAGATAGATAGATAGATAGATAGATAGATAGATAGATAGATAGATAGATAGATAGATAGATAGATAGATAGATACATACATACATACATACATACATGCATACAAACAAAAATGATGAAGGGATGGAGGATTGAGGGTGCAGTCGATGGGGGTGTGGTTGCAGAATGATGTGTCACATGCATCTGAAGCTCCAGCAGCAGTTGATGAACAGCATAAATCTCAAAGACTAAAAGCTGAACATTTCCACCTCGATGTCGCCTCGTAAAGCCATGCGCAACCCAAATAGGCACACGCAAGAAAAGAAACGAACTAATATTTTCGAGTTTGTTCCCCCACTCCCCCCCCCACACACACACACACACACATATATTGCAGCTGTGTGGGTCACTGTTTGGTTCTTCAAAGTCAAGAGAACTGAGGCTGGTCAGGGAAGCTGTAAGATTCACGCTTACCTTTCTCCGCTTTCTGTCCACCAGCAAAAGATAAAAAACAACAAAAAAGGTTCCCGCGCTGCGCTGCTTCGCCGCTGCTGGTTGAATAAGCAAAATCCAGGTGGGAAAGTGTGTTTGCACACCCTGGTAAGCTCTTATATATATTGCCTGCAAAATTAGCTGTTATTACTGTCACTGTTTAGTGATGGCGAGCTCGGGAAAAAAAAAAGAGAGAGCCCTCTCTGCAATCAAGAACCAAGCGCATCTTTGCAAATTATAGGTAATTGTCAATGTCCAGATTATGATAATGGAGGCCCCCCCTAATCCTGCAGAATAATTATTGTGGAGTGTTACAGTTGAAGCTGTCCAGTAAAGCTTAACTGTCATTATTTAGACTCGATTTGCAAAAACTGGTGGTGATGATGGGGGTAGGGGGTACTGGAGGGCTGGGTGGGGGTCTGGCTGAGTGGAAAATGTTCGGTTGAAAATAAACGGGGGAGCTCTCTCGATGTAATGGCACCTCTAGTTTGCGCGTTTGAGGTGTGTGTGTGCGCGCGTGTGTTTGTGTTTGGAAAGAAACAGCCGCGCACATGAGATTTGTCAAAAAAAAAAAAAAAAACGACGTGCAATGTGTGTGAGGTGTAAATTTCCTGGAGTGACCCGCTATGGATATTTGTTGGTGACGCTTTATTTGACCTGCAGCAGAAATAAGGGCAACAGAAATAAAGGCACCGCGGGGCTTTAGACTAAGGGAAGCATTGTCTGTCTGCAGCACTTTGCATCAGAGTGCATGTGCGTGCATGCAGGCCCCAATCGGCAGGAGGATTGTGTGTCAGGTGGAACATGCACAGGTCAACGCTGGTCAGACGCAGTATTGTGCGCGCATATTGCATTGCAGCGCGTTCCACCTGCGCAGACTCACTCTCTTGTGGTCATCGAGCACATGTCCCCCCCTTAAATTCAATTACACTCTCAACGCTTCCCGTTCATTCCTGCTCTTGCCAACATCGCCGTTAATAAAACAAATCTACCATCTTTCTCTTTTCATTTCATTCTCTTTTTTTTCTCCCCCCCGGAAGGTGGGCTGAGTCCGCGGGAGTGGCGCAGCGCTGGAGCCGCTCTACCCCCACAGGAATGCGGATTGTCTCAGATCTCCGTGCCGCCCCCTTCTCCCCTCGCCTCCTCTCTGCCATTCAAAGCGAGTATAATTGTAGGGGAACACAAAGCGAGAGCGGCTGCAGACGGTCTGCAGCGACGAGCGGCCACTTTCTTTAAACATGGGAGCTGGAAATAACTTAAAGAGCCCCAATCAGCCTCTGCACTGAGACACAACATGAATAAGGACACTTTTTAATGGATGAATAATAATAATAATAATAATAATAATAATAATAATAATAATATCATTTTCAGGTGTAATTATCTGTAATAATAATAGTATACAATAAATAAAATAATCTGTAATAAACCACATTCATTACAAGTCATTCAGTGTGAATTATTATGTGAGAAATTAAAAGCCGCAGAAATCACTGCAGCGAAAACCCGTCAGAAGTAACAGTTGCGTGTCATCTACAATTAATCCATAACGACTATTTTCAGAAATGTGCAGCCTAATAGAGGAATAAATTGTCCTCGTCCAGAGAAATTGGTTAGACGCATCCGGGATAGCGTCTAATTTTTGTTTACAGTCATAATGAAAGCACTCTTAAGTCAGTGCAATAAAACTACGCAAATAACGGGACAAAAGAAATCGACTGGAATGAGTGAAGCCTAATATTTGTTTGATACAGCAGAGAGTTAAGCCGACATGTCGCCTAAGGCGCATGACTTTTCTCTTTGTCTTCGAAGCGCTTTTTGTTTGTTTGTTTGTTTTTTTCCTATTTCATTTCACATTAAATATTTCAGGCTGGAGGGAAGAAGAGATACTGAAGGGAGGCGGTGAGGGTTCGAAGCTCCATTGTCCATTTAAACGTTTAATATTCTTCCAAAATGCAATAAATTACATGCACACATTTACACATTTTACACGTTTCCTCTATGACTGCCATGAAATACATTGCATATTCCTCTGAAATGTGAACACGAGTCCATGAAAGGAAATAAAAATAGAAAAATAATAATAAAAAATAAAAAAAAAACAACAGGAGGGGTTATTTTGTTTCTTTTTCTTTCTTTCTTTTTTTTCTTTTCTTCTCAATATAACGTCCCAGCTCCGAGAGCCAACGAGTGCTGTATAGAGTTCGGGGTCTGAAGGTGGGGGGCCATGGAGCTGCCGGCTGCGGAGTACCAATTTGACGTGTTGTCCAGAAAGTTAGATGCCGCCGCGTTGATGCTCTGCGGTTGTAAGCTGTGAGATCTGGAGGGGCCTTGCGCGTCCCACACCGCCGGGGACTGCGGCGAGTTGCAGGCCATGGGGTCGCTGGAGCTTGGGCTGTGCTCTGGGGGAAGCTCGCCGTTTTTCATGATCTTCT
The DNA here is from genome assembly GCA_902982915.1 of Phalloptychus januarius. Taxonomy (NCBI): domain Eukaryota; kingdom Metazoa; phylum Chordata; class Actinopteri; order Cyprinodontiformes; family Poeciliidae; genus Phalloptychus; species Phalloptychus januarius. Next base: position 7,538,734 of record CADWAE010000038.1, on the reverse strand, counting down.
TCATCTTCGATCTTCGGTTCTGGAACCAGATTTTGACCTGAATATTGGATATGAAATGAAGGCGTGTTAGCATGTAATACTGTCGAGTTTTTTTCGCTTATATATTTTCTCTCTTTTTTTTACGCTCAATGCACAAAAGTGCACTGAGTAAAACTTTTTTTTTTTTTTTTTTTTTTTTTACAGAAGGCAATACTTTTTTTTCTTTAAAATACAAAGCAGTTAAATCTCACCTGTGTTTGCGTGAGTCCCAGGGAGGCAGCGAGCTCGGCTCTCTCCGGCAGCGCCAGATACTGCGTGTTCTGGAACCTCCTCTGTAGGGCGGCCAGCTGGAAGCTGGAGTAAATGGTCCGGGGTTTTCTCACTTTCTTCGGCTTCCCGTTCACCATCCTTACCTCGGGCTCGCTTATGTCTTTTTCTGATAGTAAAAATAAAATAAAACGGAATAAAAACGACTGTGTAAATTTGCCACATTGCAACAATTTGAAAGAAACATCTCAATAACTTCCAAAAAATAAAAATAAAAACATGTTTCACATCCTTATCTAAATTGCCTTTGAATCATTGCAAAAAATAATTCAGTAATTTTTTTTCTTCCTTCTTGCACATTTAGAGGGAGTGTTGCAGGAAAAATAACATTGAATAGAAATTTCTTTGGTAATTCCAATCCGCTTTTACGCAAGCGGGAAAAACATTTTTATATATATATAAATTTATGCCCGTACCTTGTGGACTCGGTTGGGCTTGAACTCTGCTATAAGTCCCGGCATACTGGTGATAGGCGGGGGTCGTGTACGAGCTGTAATCACTGTAGGATTTTGTCGTGTAATTCCCAGCAGATCCGTTCACACCAGGGTACTGGTACTGATAGGCGTTCAGGGGCTTCCCGTACGACGACGACGAACTGGGAGAACAGTAGCCGTGAGGGACTCCACCAGCGGGACTGTAGTATCCAGAATCCGTGGCCGAGGACTCGGGCAGCGTGGGGGATTCCTGAGACGGATGGTGCATGCTGGAGAGTTGAAAGGAGCTCTGGAAATCGGTGGGCTTCACACTCGGGATCCTCCGATCGAAAACTCCGGTCATCGTTCGAAGGATGAAAAACGCCTGGTTTTGTTGTTGTTGTTGTTGTTGTTGTTGTTGTTTTTTTGTAACAAAAATATAAAAAATATATATAGTGTGGGTCCAAAGCGGTGTGGAGATTACACTCTCATTGCGTCAGGAGGCTTTCAGGCCGTCGGTGCTCTGGTGAAGACTGCAGCCAGGCGCGCAGCAAAGACTTGGTTAAATCCTGAATCGCGCTCTTACGCACTGCAGGGAGGATCTGGTTCCATTGGCCAAGGCACACACAGACACAGCTACACCCAGTTCACTCCGCCAGCTTCCTTGCGAAGGGGGGAACCACTGGGGCTATGCAGTTCGTATTTATATATCATTTAAGTTGTGAAATTAAGGTACTGACTTATTATTATCTTTAAAAAAGAAATCTAATGTCAATGTTGAAAAACGTAAGGATTTCTTACATTTAACATAACTGCATTAAGGAAAACACCTTCAATTTAAAAAAAAAATAAAGGATACAATGTACATATATTGTCTGTGATTTTCGTTTTTACTTGCAAGTTTGTTAACAAAGGAGATTATCATCTCTCAGGGGCCTGTCGCGTCATCAGTAGTACATTTATTATTATCAGGTTTTTAAGCCGAGCAGTGGTCACTAAAAAATCCGTTTTTACAGCGTATTCGGTTTAATCTGTGGCAGAGCACACAAAAGCCAAGGCCAGCCAGTCAATTTTGTGGTGAACAGCGCCCACACGTGGAAGAATACGGCGCTACAAGTGAAACTACAACTTGTAGTTTCACTACAACTTGTAGTTTCACTTGATTATTGATTATTGATTTTAAAAAAAGAAACACACACGCTCATTTTGCGACATCTACATCTCTACATGTTTGATAGCCATTCCAGTCTATTGTAAATTGTATTTGGACCCAGCATCTTGTAAAAAAAATAAAAAAATAAAAATAAAAAAACTGGTGGAAAGTATGCCAGAATCTATAGCTATAAATTAGATTTATTTTACTAAATGTTGCTTCTTTGAGCATTCATTGAACTGGAAACTATATATTTTTTGCAATTCTAACCATCTGTTTTTTGTTTGTTTTGTTTTGTTTTGTCCCTTAATGCTCAAAACGGTAATGTTTCAATATAATTCAAAAGATATGTCAGTATTTTATAAAATAGAACTACAATGCTAATCTAAAACAGAAAGCCAAATCAGAGAAATTAAATTTTCAGTGGTCTTTCACTGAAAATGTTTCCCATGTCTATTTATGATAAAAGGGTAGTCTGCCAGAAAGACGGCCTACTTATTATATATACCTATAAGACACCTTATTATAATTTATTTAATTCTATTCTCTTCATTATTTAGAGAGGTAAATCAAGCTTTTCTCAATGCATTTTGTACAAAGCAAACATGTGAAGTTCAGGTTCAGTTATTTAAAATTCATTCAAATATATGTTTCAACTACAATGTAATTCCAAGCAATTATATTCATAAAATCCTGAAGGGCTGATTAGTAAAAAGTTAAGGAAGGCAGGAAGCATAATATCAGTTTGACAATGTATATTTGTAGGCTGTTTTGTATTATAACCAGAATAAAGTTGAAAAGAATGATATTAAGTTTACATTTTGTCCTTATAGCTGAACTGTATGTGAATTACTTCATTTATGCGGATCTCACTACTGTGTAGAATTAGGTCAAATTTGCTCAAGCAAGATGGGAAAGTGCGATATCCCTCTTGTTGGATTACTGACTTTGTTGGCTTAATTGGACTACAGACTGTATCCCATTACAGCAACAAAGAGGACAGGCATCGGTGATAACAAGAGAGAAAGGGAAGGGGGGTGTTGAATTAGAATAAAAAATGAACAAACTAAGCTAGAACTATTCTTCTAATTGTCCAGTTTAGTTCTTAAATTGCCCCACATGGGGAGCAGCCAAAAACAGTCAAGGCATAAAATGGTCTGAAATGTGAAATCCCTAGTCAAAATTGATTAAGAGCTTTAAATGTACAAAATAATATTTGCACATATTGCACCTTACGGCCACCCGTACTTTAAAGAGAAAGAAGACAGAAATGGGATGCTTTCTGCTGGTCATTCATTTCTTACTTTAATCAGCCCAAATTTAATTACCCTGACATGCTCCACTTAGCTTAGCGTTTCTCAACGGGGGCGTTCAGAAAACGGCAGGGGGCGCTGGTGGACATTTTTACAAAAGGGGGACGCTGTGATTCCTTTGGGGAATTTGCTCGCAGCTAAACTTGACATCTTAAATGCACAACAATACCATCGTCGACTTTGAGCAACTTTCTAAACAAAAATCCTGTAACATTAAAACATGCTTGGCTTCAACTGCATCGATGGCAGCTCTTCTTCTTCTCTTCAGTGTTTGTTAGCTTCTTGGCGTAGCTCCTGCTCCTGGTAGCTTCATCGCCTCAGTTCTGCGTTACACCGGCTGATGGCGTTGCTGAGAGATTCACTTGTCAGGTAACATGTGTCTGATTTTCAAATATTTAATGTTTTATTGAGAATTTTTGTACATGTGTGTCAAATCAGTTGAAAAATGATGATTAGGCAGCGCAGCCGGTGAATTAGCATGATGAATGAATTTTACTGGTGGTGAGCGTCAATACAAACTAGCAACAGGAAAAAAACTAAAGAGGATATAACAATACACCAAGAGAGAATAAAACTAATCAAAGGAAACTAAATGGAAATCGACTAAAAAACTAAAGTAAATCAGAGGAATAAGCTGATATGGCAAGGCCTTTTGAGCAATAATCAATACAGAGGACTGACTGTATGCCAAGAACAAACAGACACTGTTTTCAGATAAAAGGTAAAATAGTATTGTTGAAGTACCATGGGTTTGTTGTGATCACATCTAGTACTAAGAAGAAATATATATTTCAGATGATAACAATAAGGAACTTATCACTTTATGTTTTGATTGGATTTGCTATATTTATTTCTTCAATATTATTTTTCATGTCGGTGTTAAAGTCATGAGGCTGATGACTCCATGACACTTTCAATGTGACTCATTACGATTTGATGAAGAACCAGCTTTGTTCTTTGTAGTTTCTGCCAAACTATTAATCTATAAATCAATAGACAGGTCGACATAAAGATATAATCTATGTTTCTGTCTCATATTTATATGACATTTAAGGGATCTGGATCTTTTGTTTTTCCACTGAAAGCTCTGGTTTGCCCCGTAAATGCCATGTGGGTGAAATTTTATGGATGATACTCTGATGTCCCATTCTCCTGAAGGCAGCACAGAGCTGCACCACCAGGATCTGACAGAAACACTGAAGAGAAGAAGAGCGATGATTGACATAATTGCAGTTCTATCCACGTTTTAATGTTGCAGAGCACTGTCTTTTGCAAATAGTTCAGTTTAAACTGGTATAGTTGTACATCTTTTTTCTGGTCATTTTGTGAAATATTCAACAACTAACATCAGAAAATTGCACAGAACAGGAATATTTTTTTCCCACTCTGACTGGCTACAGTTAGGCCTACCTATGTTAAGTGGAATGCTCGTTGATTGCATTATTTCGTAAAAATAATGTCTATTCACGTGGCTTTTTTGTTCTCTGGGAAATAATTTTTCATGATGAATACAGAAACAACCATAAAAATCAAAACATCAACAATAGTGATAGTAATATTAATAATAAAATAATATTCAGTGCAAAGTATCCTACATCTTCATTATCTTCTTCAAGCAAACATGAAATGCAGTTTATCTTTTCTCTACTTTCCCTTGCTTAAATGAAATAGTTATTGCTGCATTGTCGTGCAACAACTTTAACGAGCAGATTCGTCACAATACTGCGGTACGTTGAAAGCTGCCTCTTTTTCGGACGTAGTTGTAAAAACTTTGAGAATCACTGTTGTAGTCATTTTGATCCACGCTCAGAGCGCGCTGCTTGCGTTTGACGTAATCGAGAACGACCTCTACCAAGATAAGTCCCCCCTTCTACATAAACGTTTGCTATTCCAATGACATCACATTTACAGCTGTTAGAAATCGCACAGATAGCTCATATGAAATGCGACAGCAATTCTTAGCATGGGCCGTGAGTAATAAATCTATACATAAGGGGTAAAATGATTTTTGAAACTCAAAAGCAAATGCATTTCAGTACATAAATGAATGTTAACATATCTAAAATATGTCTGCATTATTGTTTACATTAGTAGCAACTCAAACTAAAGCAAAAATAATACATATATGTCGTGGAAGAAGAAAATATTTGTAAGCTAAAAATAGTGGGAAACCCATTTAAGCACAGTGGAAGTAAGCAGGAGGGTTGAACTTTGTGTTGGAAACAGGTGTTCTGAAGATTTGTGCTACCCGAAAATCCGTCCTACCTTGTGGTAATGCGCATGCGCAGAACAGCGGAAAGCCGGAAGTTGGAGGGCGGAAGCTGTTGCTGATTAGAGAACGCGGATTCTTTTGAAAGTGAAATGAAAGAGCTTTTAAACGTTATCTGGCGAATACTACGTTGAATTTAAAGGTGGTTTTGGCGTAATTTGGATTGTGAGTCGATCAAGATGGTTAGTTGTAGGTGGGGAGGGGCTTTGGGAAGATGAAAATATGGACAAAAGATGGTCTATGGTAGAAAATAGGGGAGGGGGAAGGTGGAAAGATAAGATTAAAAAGAGATTAAATACTGGTCAAAAATCTCTTGAGGACGAGGAAGGAAGTTGAGATAAGAAAGAAAATAATGATGGAAGACTTCAAAATTATATTAAACTTTAAGGTAGAGCAGGATATTGGAGCAAGTCCTATAAGTTTGTCAAATGGATTAAAGAAATCTACTGGAGATGCAGAACTAGCTAAAGTCTTAAAGGATGGAAGCCTACTTATCATTTGTAAAAATGCTGAACAAAAGAATAAGGCCCTAAAATTACAAATGGTGTGGGAAAAAAAAGTGCTGGAAAAAAGGTTGCTGGGGAAGAGGAGTAAATGTAATATCAGACATTCCTGTAGGAGAAAACCTGAGGAGCTGAATAAAATAATAAAAGGGGAGATTATAGGCATCAAACGATTACAGACTTTTAGTAGTGGGGAGAAAATGGACAGTACGTCTGTTTTCAAGGATAGACCTCTGCCTGATAAGGTGCTGATTGGTTACATGAGCTTTAATGCAAGAGCTTATATTCCACCACAGCTCAGATGTTCTAAAAGTGAAAGATGTGGACATACTGTGAACGTTTGTGAAGGGGAAACGGAGATGTGGAGCTGAACATCCTTACAGATAATCGATGTAATATTACATTATTAAGGAATCTATCGATCTGTCCTTGGTTTCTCAATCTATTGCTGACATTTGCAGCTGGAGATCATTTAAAGAAAGCACAATGGGTTTTATTATAGTATCCAAAAAAAAGTTGGGAAATTAAGGAAATGTAATAGAATTGAAAAAGAAGAAGAAATTATATCTAGAATAAGATTTGGACATACAGGATTAAATAGTACTCTTAAAATAATTAATAAACATAATACAGGTTGTTGTAGTTATTGTGGAAAATTAGAAACGCTCCAACATTTTTTTATGTAATAGATATGTTCAGGAAAGAGAGGCGTTAATTAGAGATTTAAGTAGGAATTAAAATAAATTAGATATTAGGGAATTGTTTCAGAGATCATCTGGGGATGTAGTTTTTAGCAGTATCTTTAGTTTTCTGAGTAGAACGGGTTTTATCTTATAATAGTTAAACGTCTGATCCGTACTCTAATCCAGAAGGTGGCGGTAATGCCAAGAAGAAGACGAAGAAGGAAGTTAAACAACGCAAGCGGAAGTGGACCGGAGCGATATATCTTGCCCTGCATCTCTTCTCTCCGCTTACATTTGTGTGCTGGGGGGATGGGGTCGTGTCGAGGATGAGAGACTCCAAATATTTATCTCTTGGCTAACTAAATATCCATATTTCTAAGCCTTGGATCATCCCTTGCTGTTGGACGCAAAAACATCGCTTCGGCTTCGTATGAGGCTCGGTGGAGTTTGCCCTCTGTAAAGTGGACTATTCGCACGTCCACGATACGCTTAAAAAGTCGACAAAATGTATTCTGCTGAAGGTAAGTGCCGCAGCTACTGTTAGCATCGGCTAAGTGATGCCGCTGGTGAAATTATAGGTGAAAGTGTTTGTGCTGGGTGGTTTCTGGCAGCAAATTGCCTGATAAAAAGTGATTATTTGACAGAGAACATTTGTCCTCGTCTCTCAGCTGGTGTAAGATTCAGGGAAAAGCTTAGTTAGCAACAAGCAGCCGTTAGCTAAATTAGCTTTATCTGCACCTCGTTGTTAGCAACTTGTTCACAGTAAACTAGCCTCTGTGTTTGCAAGAGTTTAAATGTAATTTTTGAATGCGAATAACAAATGCGAAGAGGTGCCTGCTATCATTTTATCTTTCCTTTAAACACCAAGCACTTACGTAAAGCGGTGTTTAGCGGCCGACCACGCTTTCTAATCGGATCCCCAACCCATACAGTAAGTCCGATACTTAGTGTATGGGATGCACAACTTCAAAAGGTCGCAAAAAGTTCCCAGTGTTGTTTACAGACGTTATACTTCCAAGTTGACAATTATATACTATGGTAATGATTTTAGTCTTTCTTTTTTTTTAATCATAAAGTGCTTATTTAAAAAATGGTACTTTTTGTGACTTGTAAACACAATCTGAATGCCATTATTATCACTGAAACCTTGAACTGAAACGTAACAAATGATTAAAACAAAAAAATAAACTTCCTTCTTTTGGAAGACAATTGTTCATTTTGAGTTTAATCAATGAATATTGGGGATTGGATAAGGGTTAAAACAAAAAGATGCATAGAAGTAAGGCTGAAGTGACCATCAGTTTGTGCACAAGACTCCTAGACAAAGCATTAATTTTAAAAAAATTTAAAGTATAATTTTAAAACCGTAGTCGTTTGAAATTTCTTTTGTCTCTGGATTGTGGGCAGTACAGCTCAAATACTTTCAAAGGCCCTTGAACTGCAGCTTTAGACAGAAACTAAAGCTGCCCAATGCTGACTGTGGGGGTTGTGTAAAAGTACTTCAGGTTAATTCAGCCCCTTCGTTTCCATTTCTACCTCAATTCTAAACAAAGCACTTGGTAATCAAGTGGTGAGCCATTGCTTGTGTGCTTAGTAAGTATTTTCAATTGATTATGGAGACGGACACTCGTAAGACTATTCAAATCTCTCAATAAATTTTGGATGATTTCATGTTGTTTGGTATTTATTTGGATTTCTGTGGTCTAGTTGACTTATACTCTCTAAGTCATGGGTACATTAAGACCGAAACTATTACAAAATGATTGGTTATTGCTAATAAACACTCTCTGACCTTTGTGTTTTCTGAAGACTTTGCAGGCACCAAACTCAAAGTGAGCACACAACTTCCAAAAACCCAAACAATTTCTATGATGCTTTGTCTTTATTTCAAAACAAAATTTTGCAGGACATATGCTTTTATTTAAATTAAACTAAATTCTCCCCACATTTACCTTTTAATGTAGTTGGCAAATCAGAGTCTGTTTTTCTCAAGAATAATTTTCTTTGCTCGTTCCAAGACTTATGAACTGAAGTGAAATTGTGTTTTTCTGGCAAATGGGTGGATCCATTCATTTTAGGTTACCAGCTTGGTTCATGCATTCTGCTTGTCCACAGATAAGGGCCCTATCATTGTCAACGACTGTGGGGTGGAAGTGATAAGAAGGCCATTCAGCTTAAAATAAACAGTTCAAAACAGCCGCACTCTTTACTTTTCCAGGTCTTGCAGCCGGAAGTCTAAAGCCATCAACTTGATATTGTGTTTGCGTAAATGCCTTCGCATTTATTTTTGTATGCAAGTGGATTTTTTAACGAGTTAACATGTCTTTTTTCGTCCTTGTAGCTGCAGAAGTTCCAGAAGAACCCCGTTCCTCCGGGTCAATGAGTTCTGGTAAGCTGACCTTTTGGTTTGAACTGGTTTCGGTTGTAATGTATTGATATACTGGCAACATAATTTATTCTTAAAGTAAATCCTGCTGAAATACATGTGAATTTTTATGGCCAAATTAGAAAAAAAAACTGATTGAGAAAGTGGTGTTGTTTCTGTTCAAGACACATTTTTATGCAATGTGGGCTGCTCAAGTCCAGTCCTCCAGAGCTGCTGCCCTGAAACTTTTAGATGCATAGTTTCTCCCAACAGCCCAGGAATGGGCTCTGAATAGTCTTGCTAATGAGCCATTCATTTGAATCAGGAGTGTTGGAGGAGGAAGGCGCCTCTGAAAGTTTCAGGATGGGAGCTCTTGAGGAGGGACTTGAGCACCCCTGCAATACACAATCATTTGCATGGAATTGAGACTGTGCTGAGTTTCCGATGAAACCATCATTGCTTTATTTTTACACATTCATGCTTCGTGCAGCGTTTGTTGTAACTTCAATATGTCAGATCACCCTGAGTTTGACTGGTCTAAGGACACCACCTCATCCTTCACCAATTCAACCTGTAAAATGAATAAGAGTTCATTTTGCAAAACTACCCAGTTGCATCCTGGGTAGTTTTGGGTTTCCAAGGGCAGTAGAGCTGCCTGTTGCTTGATGTATCAGGGTGTTTTAAGGGAGTTTGTCAGAGTGGAACTCGCAGATAAGGCGGGGAAGGGATTGGTTTGCTCTGACAGACTGAAATATCAGATATGTGGACGATTTTGGGTCAGGCAAGTTTACTAGCAAAAAAGTCACATTGGAATGTCTGAGGGTTAAAGATGAAGAAGGTTCAGGATTTGAGAAAGCCAAAATGGTCATAATAAGCATGGGTGTTAATGCCATTTATGAGAATAAACCCAAATACAAATGATCCTATGTTCATGTTGCTTTCCTTTGGTTGTTGCAGACCCACCTTCCCCGTTGCCAGAATATGTGTTCAAGCCGCCGCCAAGGCCAGACTTTGGCACCATGGGTCGGGCAATCAAGCTCCAGGCCAACTTTTTTGAAATGGAAATTCCCAGATTGGAGGTGTATCACTATGACGTTGACATCAAGCCTGAGAAATGCCCCAGGAGGGTCAATCGGTATGTCTATTCTTTCTTTATGTTTTACTTAATTTCATCTGCAGATCAATGAATCTGCATTGCATTGTGATGCTCACTTTCCCTGTTGTTCTCAGGGAAATAGTGGAGCACATGGTCCAGCACTTTAAAACTCAGATCTTTGGCGATCGAAAGCCGGTGTACGACGGCAGAAAGAACCTCTACACTGCCATGCCGTTGCCAATGGGCCAAGAAAAAGTAAGTCTTTTACTTCTCACCCTGGGTTGAATGAAGTTTCCTTATTTGTACTTTATCAAAAGTAAAAAAAAAAAAAAAAGAATCTCAACTTTATAATTTGCTATTTTTCATTCAAAGGTGGAGCTTGAAGTAACTATTCCAGGTGAAGGTAAAGACCGCAGCTTTAAAGTGGCCATCAAATGGGTGTCTTGTGTTAGTCTACAAGCTCTACACGAGGCGCTCTCCGGTCGGCTGCCAAGCGTTCCCTTTGAAACTATTCAAGCTTTGGATGTGGTCATGCGGCATTTACCTTCCATGAGGTCAGTTTCATTGTTTTTCTTATGGTTTGTCATTCAAAATGTCTTTTATTTATATTTTTACCAGGTGAACCTGTTTTTGTTTGGCAGTCACTGAGGGAGGCTCTGTCAGGAGTTTCATTCATTTTATTTATAAATTCATTAAAGTCAATTATTACTTAAAGGATTTAACACCCAGCCGTACTTACAGTTGTCAGATTCTGTGCTGCTTGTTGCTGATGATCACATTTCACATCTCACCGCTGTGCGATGCAGGTATACTCCAGTGGGTCGCTCTTTCTTCACTCCTTCAGAGGGATGCTCCAACCCTCTCGGTGGCGGCAGGGAGGTGTGGTTTGGTTTCCATCAGTCTGTCAGGCCTTCTCTCTGGAAAATGATGCTCAACATTGATGGTAATCTACGTCATTCTTTTTATATAAAAAAATTAAAAATCCATACAAATTTGTTGTCTCAATACGTCTTACCTCTGCGTGTTTTCTTTGTTTGCAGTTTCAGCGACTGCGTTCTACAAGGCTCAGCCTGTAATTGAGTTCATGTGTGAAGTTCTGGATTTTAAAAGCATCGAGGAGCAACAGAAGCCTTTAACTGACTCTCAGCGAGTGAAATTTACGAAAGAAATCAAAGGTATGTTCTTTTTCACGCCAGTTTAGCATGTTTTTAGCAAAAAAAGAATGTTTTTCAACTGGAAGATGTTAAAAATTGTTATTTTTGCGTTGGTTCAAGTACTTCATGAAGTGAGACTTTGAAAAAGCCACTATAAAATTTGTACAAACCAACTTCGCAAATTTTTTAGACCCCTCCCCCAAAAGAATCTCTGAAAATCCAAATTCATTTTGGAATGGAAATACAAGTGAAACCTGTAGCTGGTCTGCTTAAAAAATAAAATAAAAAATTATCTCAAAGCCAATTGAATTTGGCCTTGAATTTCCTCTTTTCTTTTTGAACTTTCTCTATTTTGCTCCTGCAGGTCTCAAGGTTGAGATAACTCACTGTGGGCAGATGAAGAGGAAATACAGAGTTTGCAATGTGACCAGAAGACCAGCCAGCCACCAGACGTAAGACGCCTCTCAACATCTTATCTAAACTTCATTATCCTGGAGTATTATATGAACTGATTGCGTTAAAGGGAAGATCCGACAGATAAACCTACAGGCATACTTGGTCTTTTCTTTGTGTTGATTGATTTTATTCTTTATCGCCTTAGGTTCCCCTTGCAGCAGGAGAGTGGCCAAACTATTGAATGCACAGTAGCACAGTACTTCAAAGACAAGTACAAACTCATCCTGCGATACCCACACCTCCCATGTTTACAAGTGGGACAGGAGCAAAAGCACACCTACCTCCCTCTAGAGGTAAGACACTTGAACACTCTGGATTTTATTCAAGAAAAGTGAGAGTTTTGCTTGTTTTGAATTGATTGTCTGCAAACATGGTCTCTTCAGGTGTGTAACATAGTGGCAGGACAGCGCTGCATCAAAAAGCTGACCGACAATCAGACCTCCACAATGATCCGTGCCACAGCCAGATCTGCACCAGACCGGCAGGACGAAATCAGTAAACTGGTACGCCATCTGCGCGTTTCTCCTGCTTTCAACGAACCGATCAGAGCATTAAACGAAGCATAAACTGAGAACATGACAAATAAACAATGGTTAAAAAGTCACATTTTGTTTCCGATTCCAGATGCGAAGTGCCAACTTCAACACCGACCCTTACGTTCGTGAATTTGGAGTCATGGTGAGGGATGAAATGACAGAAGTGAACGGCCGCGTCTTGCAAGCACCTTCAATACTTTATGGCGGCAGGGTACGTTCAGCGGTTTTTTATATATATATATATATATAGGTACATTTTATGGCGGCAGGGTACGTTCAGCGGTACTCTAGATGTGTTTATATATATATATATATATATAAATATAAATAAATAATATATGCATGCAGTGCAAAAGTGTTGACCAGCATTTTAAACATTTCAGAACAAAGCAATAGCAACACCAATCCAGGGAGTGTGGGACATGAGGAACAAACAGTTCCACACCGGCATTGAGATCAAAGTGTGGGCCATCGCCTGCTTCGCACCGCAGAGACAGTGCACTGAACTTCTGCTCAGGTAAGAAAGATTTGCACAATGTTAAGCCCTTTTGCATGTGCATCTGGTATATGTAAGAATCTTACTGAGCATGAGATGAACTCGTTCTTGGTTTGGCAGAGCTTTCACCGACCAGCTGAGGAAGATCTCTCGAGATGCAGGGATGCCCATCCAGGGCCAGCCTTGCTTCTGCAAGTACGCCCAGGGGGCGGACAGCGTGGAGCCCATGTTCCGGCACCTCAAATACAGCTTCCAGACCCTGCAGCTGGTGGTGGTCATCCTCCCTGGAAAGACGCCAGTTTACGGTGACCACCTGACTTAACTCATCAGGAAAATAAACATGTTTCACATTTAAAATGTTTACTGATTTGGTGTCGTCTTATTGCATGTTTATAGCTGAAGTAAAGCGAGTTGGCGACACTGTGCTCGGAATGGCCACGCAATGCGTCCAGGTGAAGAATGTCCAAAAGACGACGCCTCAGACTCTCTCCAACCTCTGTCTGAAGATCAACGTCAAGCTGGGTGGAGTCAACAACATCCTGCTGCCGCAGGGCAGGTCGGTGGAGATGCTAAGACTTGTGATTCGAGAGTGTGTCAAAGGGTCACATTTAGGCTATCTTCACTTTTGCATTGAGTTGCGTATGATTATTTGCAGGGGAAATGCAGATTTGGTTCAAAATACCTTATTTATCTCAAAAGGAAATTAAATGTTATTATTTGTGTCTTCAGTTATTGTGGATGGTCATTGTGTGAACAGAAATCTCCCTCCTGAAAACATGTACAGAGAGCAAAACGTGTGAAGCATTTCAGGTCAAAGTTTCTTCCTGGTATAAAACAAATGTGACGTGAAAATGCCATTGTGGTTGAAGTGAAGTGAATTCATCAGGTTCCTGTTGCATTCAGGCCAGAAACGTTGTTCTTTTTTTTTTTTGTTCTTTTTTTTTTGTTTTTTGTTTTTTTGCTTCACACTGGAAGATCTTGATTGCTGCCCCAAATCCTACCCCTGTTTTTAATGTTTGCATATTCACTGGCTTCTTCTGCATTACCCACTCAGTGTAAGCATGATGGGGAGTTGAAGGTTTTTGCGTAAACCAGAACAGTATTTTGAGATTGGAATATTTGGTTTCCACCTTCTTTGCCTGCAAATCTGGATTTATTCTAAATTAAAATGCCAGGAGAGTTATGTGCTTCAAATATAACTCATTTTTCCCTCTATTTCAAGTTGGAGAGCGAAGCTAAATGATGTAATGTGATGGCATCATTGCACGTTGACTGGAGTTTCACTGCAGTTCAGATTCCTGAAGAAGCTCAGGAGTAGAAGGGATTTATTGGAGCTGATATCATCTCACTATTGCCTGTGCATATAATATTGTTATATGAAAACTTATCTCCACTCTGTGCATCCCTGTGCAGGCCGTTGGTGTTTCAGCAGCCAGTGATCTTTCTCGGTTCAGACGTGACTCATCCACCTGCAGGAGACGGAAAGAAGCCTTCCATTGCTGCCGTGAGTTACAGCTAAATGAATATAATAATGTTTTAATCACTTCATCATGCAGAAAATGCATTTAAATACAATATGTTTGAAAACTATGTTTTAGATTCATGACCTGTTTAAGTTGCATATGGGTTGTGCTCAATTTAGTTGCCATGACATTTGAGGTTTCAGTGTAAATTAGTCGCCATGTTTGTAATTGCAACAGTATTTGTCTCCTCTACCTGCCGCTTTTTTTTTTCTGGATTCTTCCTGTCCCCCTTTGAAGGTTTAATGTGGCCTGTGTTGTTTCTAGGTGGTCGGCAGCATGGACGCCCACCCCAGCCGATATTGCGCCACAGTGCGGGTGCAGCAGCACCGTCAGGACATCATCCAGGACCTGGCCAACATGGTGCGGGAGCTGCTCATCCAGTTCTACAAGTCCACTCGCTTCAAGCCCACCAGAATCATCTACTATCGAGACGGCATCTCCGAGGGCCAGTTTAGCCAGGTAACCTGTGTGTGTGATGCCTCTGAACACGAGTGTTATGCATTGCTTTGTTGTTGCACAGCAGGCCTCATTAGCTAAATTTACAATCTGTTTCCTGCAGGTCCTTCAGCATGAGCTCCTGGCCATTCGCGAGGCCTGCATCAAACTAGAAAAGGATTACCAACCGGGCATTACCTTCGTGGTTGTGCAGAAGAGACACCACACGAGACTGTTCTGTGTGGACAGAAACGAACGGGTCGGTATCATGTTAGAAACTAGGAGTTTTCCTTTATCACTGAATGCATGAGAATATATTCATAAAACCAATTGTTTGTTTACTTTCTAACTTGGCCCATTGTTTAATTAACGAGGTAGCATTAGCATTTTGCTTCCCCTCATTTGTTCTTGTGTTTCTCTAAAGGTTGCCATGTTTCTTTTGTCTGGTCTTCTTGTCGTTGCATGAAAATCTTTATGACTTGGACTTTTTCAGGTCGGAAAGAGTGGCAACATTCCTGCGGGGACGACAGTGGACACTAAAATCACCCACCCGTCAGAGTTTGACTTCTACCTTTGCAGTCATGCAGGCATTCAGGTAAGAACTGAGCTCAAGGCTCCCATGCTACCACTTTTTATAATCAAAATTTGTTTGGCTGATTTGGAAATCTCGGGCTCTTTTCAAACAGATTTGACTCAAAATGGGTTTTATCTTGCTATCCTGCTACAACAAAAAGTTGGAAATATTTTTTTAATTTATATTAATATAGTAAAACAAGAGAGAAAAAAAATACAACTTCCTAAATAAGCGATTAGCAGAGGGGACAGAGCTTGCAGGAATCTTGTGTTGATCATTTTTATCCTCAAAAGCTTGTAAATGTTTAATAATCCAGCATCTTCAATGACAGACTGAGGTTGAAAGCCCAGATGGATGAAATGGATCAGTTGTTGATTTATTTCTGTTCTCTGGTGAAAGAATTGCCATCTGCTAACAAACCCGTTGATTAAAATAGTTTTCCTTATATAGCTTGTTAAATCTCTGTGGACCTTCGGGCTTCATTTTGTAAACCCTGCAGACACCGTCAGGGTGACCCAGTAGTGCTGTCTTGTTATGCTTTTAGTGGACAAAGGTCAGATTTTCTTTGAGCCTCTGACTGGCCTGTCCCAAGCTCAAATTAAGCCGACTTCTCTGAGCATCTCTAGCTTCCTCTCTCTTATCTAAACAAACCTGCGCCGCCTCACCCGTCACCCATTATCCTTCCTTCCAGGGAACTAGCAGACCATCTCACTACCACGTGCTCTGGGACGACAACCACTTCTCGTCAGATGAACTGCAGGTCCTCACCTACCAGCTCTGCCACACGTACGTGCGCTGCACCCGCTCCGTGTCCATCCCAGCACCAGCCTACTACGCCCATCTGGTGGCTTTCCGGGCTCGCTATCACTTGGTGGACAAAGAGCATGACAGGTAAGGACGCACGTGTACTTCTGAGATTTTTATTTTTTTTTCCCCCTCTTTTTCTTCCATCAATGATCTGTATAGCCTAAGCACTTTTTACATTTTATTTTATTTTTTTGCAGTGCTGAGGGCAGTAATACATCGGGCCAGAGCAATGGGCGGGACCACCAGGCCTTGGCCAAGGCCGTTCAGATCCACCAGGACACCCTGCGCACCATGTACTTCGCCTGAAAGTACAGCGCCCTGATTGGTTGGGGGCCAAATCCCTGCTAATGAAACCGACGACGCCCCCCTAGCTGCCTCCCAGTGAGCTCCAAATACATCACAAGGTTTCATATTGTCTTTTCCCTCAGTGGCAAACATGTCACTCACCCATATGTCCACATTTGAACTTCTCCCCTTTAATCCACCAAAGTAAGCCATTTAGTAGTGAAAAAGGCCAATTTTAAACAAAAATTAGGTCTTTAGGTGCATTTCTTCCTTTTTTTTTCTTTTTTTTACTTTTTAGAACTTTTTTTTTTCTTTTTTCAAATTCTGAAAATTGTAAAATTTGCACAGAGAGAAAAAACGATAGTTTCTAAAAGAAAGTGGGCTGTTACGTTATGTACCAAGTTGTTTTTTCTTTTCTTTTTTTTTTTTCTGTACTCCTTGTGTGTTTGCTCAAGTGGATCCTGGTCCGTCAAAAGAGAATCTAAATGTTGGGGAGTTCACTTACTGTTCATATGCCTGAACAATTTAAACCAAACATCATCAGCCAATCCATGCAAAGTGCACTGACCAGAATAGGTACTTTACGACAAAAGTGCTTAATATATTATGAATTATTAATCTTTCCTTCAACACAGGTCATTATCTGATTTTTTTTTTAAAAAAGTGCCATTTGGGACCATGATTTTAATTTTTCCTTCTCTCGATGAATTAGTTAGTTCCTGGTTGGTGTTTCAGCATTTTCATTTTTCTTTGACTCAGATCAAAGAAAATGTTTCCCTTTTTAATGCCAAATCTGGTGACAATAAGAAGACAATTTCTCATCTGATTTGTAAACCGTTTGGATCATGTCTAAGGTCTAGAGACTGAATAACCATGTTCATCCTGTTGTCTGAACCTTGATCAGTTTCAAGCATAAAATCGGGTGCGCCGGGACCGGTTCCCAGCAGCCTTTATAATGTATTCTGAGCCGTACTGATAAAACCATTTGAACTCAAAAGGGGATCATCATAAAATGTTCATTTATAGTCAATTCTTCATTGTACAGTCCCTGTAGCTGAGATCCATTGTTTCTTTGTTTTGTTTTTTAAACTTGTAGGCATTTATAACCGTCTTTTGTTTGCATTTTTACGCCCCTCAATCCTACTTCTATTTTTTTATTGTGTATATAGCAGCAGGAAAGTATTTTCTGCTGCGTCGCGGTCAGATCGGGGCAGCCGTGTAGCGTCTCGGCGAAGAGGGGGGCGAAGGGGGGCATTCGGTACAGAAGAGTTTTTACATTTGAACTGATTTTAAATGATGACGGAAGAACCTCTGTAGTGTAGAGGACGCTTCATGAACCGCGAGCGGTCGGCGCACAAAAGCATCGTGGGGAGGGGGATTTATGCAAGCAGCTTTTGAGTCTTTTTACTGAAATAGAAATGTTCCTAATAAGGTATATTTTAAATAAGCTTTCAGTGCAAAATGCTGAAAACCTTTTTTGAATGTTTTGGTTTTTTAGAGAAAACAGACAGCCCAAATTTTGTCTAAATTAACTCTATTTGTACAAACATTTTAAATGCAATTATCTTGCCTTCGAGACTCTCACCGTTTTACAAAATGAATTAATGGAATAAATGCATAACGACATCCTGCTTTAGTTTTACCGCTACGTTAAGCTCGTGAATGTTTATCTAGATTGAAGGCAAGTAGTGTGTATTTTCTAACTATGCATCATTTTTTTTTAAACAAAAGAGATTTAGCAGATAACGGGGATCCCACATGAAATCGGTGTGTAGAGGTAGACAATCAGGGCTTTTGTTTCCTTTTTATCATTTTTATTTCAAAGTGTTTTTTTGATTTAGTTTCTTAGTGCTTCTCAGCATCTTTACGTGTTTGTAATAGGATAAAAGTGGTCATTTGTGACTATGTAGATTTTTCTAGCCTAAAAGTGAGCGTATCCTTTGTAACACACAGTCTTTCATGGCCAAACAAGATTACCGACTTTTACACGATTTATTACTCGAGACGTAGAAGCACAAAAAGGCATTTTGACTCTAGGTGCTAGATGTTTTTTCACTGTAAATCACCTTAAGCTCCTCACTGATCCTTCATTATTTCTACAGTCCTTTTCTCTCCCTTTAACTCCATCAGTTTCCCTCTCTTCACTTTCAACTCCTATAAAGCAACTAGAGATCCGACTGACTGTGTTTGTGGGGCATTTTGGAAAAAGGAAAAAAATAAAAATAAATCCCGTACTTGATATTTACTGTTCTGATGTCAATATTGTTCTTATCGGTGCTGGTCCCACAACATGTACATTTGGATGCACTTTTGATAGCAGAATTATGAGTATGACTTCTAATGTGCGCGTTTTTTTTTTTTTCCCCCCATTAATCAGAACAGAAGGCTCGGCCATAATGTGCGACTCTGGTGTAATTGCATGGAAATGGCCGTGTGTTCTACCTCTTGTTACCTGTTGCTGTGTTATGGTAACATCACGCCACTGGCCATTTCTGTATAATTACCCTGGCTGTGTATCGTAATCGCCGTCGCTTGTGTCTCGTTGCCGACTTTAGAGGCTTGGTGAGCATGATGAATTTATTTTACTTTTTTTAGGTTCTTCTCTTTGCATGAGTTGTATTTAGTATTGCACAAACCGAAGAGACGGAATGTGTTTGTGTTCTGTGACCAAATGCTTCGACTTTCTGCTTCTTCTTCTATGCACCACTAAAATGACACTTTGATTTTAAACCTGGTTCTCTGCTCAAGCCGTGTAACAACAAATGCAAAGTTCTCCTCCATCGAGACAAAGTCGGTGCGTCTCAGTGGTGCTATCATAGACTGCTGGTTGAAGTTATTAGGGAACTGGAGAACTCTGGCTGATTTCTGAACAGCGGTTTTAACAAAGCTTGGTCCTGCCGACATGAGTTTTAGCCAGTTATAATTTCTTTAGCTTTCTGAAATCTCTCTGTATATAACATCTCCTTTTTAAGTAATAACATGTATATCCCTGCTTTCTCTTAATTTCCTGTAACATCTCACTCAGTCTGAAAATGGCTAACTGATCCGCCTTCCCTGGGTAACAACTTCCACGCCGAAAAGTGTTAAGATGCCCTGTTGGTGCTTTGGTAAGGTCTGTTTACTGACCTTCACGATGTTGGATTTTAGAGTTTCACTGTTTCACTGTTCGTTGGTGGTCAGCCAGATAAATACTGTATGGCTGAGAGTAAAGTGCACTGCTTCTTTCTACACAGTGATGCTCTTTTCTTGGGAAGTTGAACGGCTTTGTTTTTAGCTACCCTCACTGATGTCAGTAATATTCTTTTCTTTTTTTTTTTTTTTTCTTCTTGATTTTTGCTGAGAGTTAGAAACAGGATTCTTCAATAATTGTAACAATCTCATTGCTTTAACTTGGACAGAAAGGAGAAGCTAGCTTTTGGATTAGGTGTCACTGCTCTCTCTGTGTGCGCGTGTGCTCTTTTTATTATTATTATTTTTTTTTCATTCCTTACACCAGCACCTTATAAAACCAGATCGGAATGGCATTGCTTTTTCTTGATATAAAACTCAAAAAGTTACATTTGCACTAAATAAATAAGAACAACTTTGTAGCTATTCATGCATTAACAGCACAAATCTGCAGCCACTTACAAATTACTTCCCCCGCCATGTGCTATAATTGCTGTTAGAGAAATCAAGCGAAGACCAGCCGAGAAGATTCCATCTAGCCAACCAAAATTGAGCAACTTTTGTTTTTGAGAAATGACCCGAAGCCTTTAAGCGACAATAATAAGAGCAATATTTCCCGTTGCGCGAGTGGATCGCCTTTGTATAGAAATCTTAGTAGATGTGTTTTTTTTTTCTATTAAACCAAACTGAAAGGTGTTTTAAAATCGAATATTGTTGGATGTCAAAGCGGTGCATGTCCTGTTGGGTAAACAGTTTTATCTCTGTCCAGAAGATAAAACTGGACAGAGACACCCTCCCCCTCCCCAGTAAGACCAAAACAAACTACAGAGTAGCGAGGAGTTGTTGTCACTTTGCTTTTTTTTCTTTTTTCCAAATGAACTCAACGAAAGAATGTTTACAACAGTGACAAGCGTTCCTAACCTGGATGAATGTGGCATCATGTTACAGGTGAAATCCTGTGTCCATTACCTATAGTGGTACTGACGAAGAACACCTTAGAGATTATTTTTCCTGAATGTGTTAAATTTCTTTCTCTTTTTTTGAGGGTTTTTGTTTTGAAAGCCAAAACCTGGATACACCAGGTTGCAGAAATAGCCAATGCTAACTATAAACACCATATCAAATTATGCAATAGAATAATTTCCTTAAATTTTTCTTTTGGTGTTCAAACTGTCTTTAAGCCTGATCATATTATGTTTGAATATTTTCTTGGATTGAAACCGATTCATTACAAAACAGCAACTATTGGATGAATCCTCTCCGAACCATTCCCGTCTGTATATTCATTTATCTCCCCTCTAAACTGCTTATGTGTTTTTAGCAAAACAGTTGCTTATAAACTTTTTTTTTTCTTTTTTGTTTGAGTAGAGCCTGTTTTCCACATCTTCAGGATAGTACTGAATGTAATTAGTCTGTGTGGTTTGTAAAATTGTGAAAGAAACAATCTGAGTTCATTTTAATCTCTGCTTCTTCTGTACAAACTTTCTGTTATTTTTCCTTCGTGACTCTGTTTTCTGAAGCAGAAACTTGTAGGTTTCTTAGCAAAAGCTTTCTGATCTTTTCATTGTGAGATTCTTTGGAGAGCAGCAGATCCCACTGGTGTGAAGGGAAGTGATATGTTCAGCTGTGGATTCATACTTGTTCGAGGTGTGCGTCTTTTTTTTTATTTTTTATTTTGTATTAGGAAAAAGAAATCTGAGGATTTCTTGTCAGCAGTTTAGGTTTCCAGCTTTGCTTCAGCTCCCAGCCTGATAATCCTGCCTCGTGTGGACTTGTTCTTGTAAAGTCTTTTCTGATTTTGAATGAAGCATGTTTATTTTCTTTTTATTTTTTTCACTTTTGTCAGCATATAGTTGCTAGACCCTGGTTTACTTTTTTTTTGCGTGTAAGTAATGAGCCGATTTGCAGAGCGCCCAGCCGTGTTTCTGCTGTTCCTGTTTGTATATAAATCCTCTGAAGAGTAATAATGTCTCTGGCAGTTATTGAAACCATGTCCACCCCGTTACCTATACCATGTGACGGCAATGTAATGTGTACAAGTTCTTGTTTATTACAGCACAAGCGTATCTATAGCAGCCGGACATAGGGTTGCTACTTATCTTTACATGATGATTTTTTTATTTCTTTTTTTTTTTTTTAGAGTCCCTGTTTGACAAAAGGTTTTTATTTTTCAATTCTAAATATCTCTACAAATGCTAGAATATCTTCAGGTCTATTTCCATGTTTTAAAAAGCCTCTAGGATGGATGTTGATGAGTAGGGGTGCAATATTGTGGCACGAGATCTCGCAATACTAAAACGCACTATTTTTGCATTCCAATAGTTTGTCTTCCGAGGTTCGGAGCGAGTTGCTGTGTCAGCATTGTTTCGTCTGGTGAAATGAATCGGAGGTATTGATTCCGAGTCGTCTTAGTTCTGGAAATGGTGTCAGGTCTGAGTCGGAACGACATTTGTTTTTCCCAGTAACCAGGCTACCTAATGTTGACTGGTATCACGTTCATCTCCATGCTCAGCGTTCGATCTGTAAAGGGAAACATGCACAAGCTGTCCAACGTTGAGTTTTGGCTTTATAAGGCGTCCTACGGTACTTTTCCCATGGTTTTGAATTTGAAAAGTCAGAGCGCTAGATTGTAGAGTTCTGCGTTTATGTTTCAGACTCTTGATTTTGAAGTGAACAAAGGACAAAGTGGTTCTTGAGTTGAACTTATCACAGGCAGAACCATTGGAAAAGAAAAGCACCACTTCTTGTCTGCCTAACGGCACTGAAGTCAGCATCTAAATCTAAAACGCTGAAGGGATACTTGACAATTTTTATTTATTTTTTAAGAAGGTCATTTGATCTTCTAAAATAAAACCTGAACTGAATGTTGTTTTTCCCTCTTTAAACAGAAAATTCTGCATGCTTTTACATTATGTTCCGCTTATGTGCCATCATAAATTGAGGCCTGTTGAAAACCGTGAAATGATTATTCTACACTCATTACATTTCAAAACAGTTTTTAAAGTTTCCCCCCAAAATCCGAACCCTGCCCCCGAGAGAGTACCGTCGGCGTCGTTGTTCTCCCACTCCTCGTCAGTTTAAAGACCTGAATTTCCATTTTCAATCATCAGCCAGTCTCAGCTTTCCTCTAGTGATAACCTGCTATTTAAATGGTAACTAAGAACGTCAGCCGGGTTGTCTAATCGTCATGGAGGTTGTTTAAAGTGACGCCGTGACTGGTCTGCATGTGACTGGTCTGCATCTGCTGTGCTTTTCAGTGCCAGACGTCCCTTAAATGACTCTTAGGAAATCTCCAACTGAATGCCATCGTCCTGATTTGCACCCACCCCCTCCTCCCAGGTGGTTGTTTAAGTCGTTTCACATCTCAACAATGGCTTCTCACTTTGTTTTTTTTTTTCTTTTTGTCCACCAGCTTGTAAAGAACTACCTCAGAGCAGCGTCTGGTGCTTGCTACTATTATCCCGTTTGTTTATGAGAAAGCCGCCGAAACAAAATCTCATAGTGACCAAACTAATACAAGCCAATATCATGTGAGAGAACTGTGCTGTTTTCAGAACTTTTAATGTTGCTGTGCTCAATTTTGTACTTTTTTTTTTTTTTTTTTTGGGGGACCAAATTTATTTGTTTTTTTTTTTTTCTTCTCTCTAACCAATCCAGGATCAGAGAACCCAGCGTTGGCTTTAAGATTCCTCCTTGTGTGATTCATAAACCATAATCATGACTGGATCTTTCACATGTGCCATTGTGATTCCGATTTGCTTAGCGAAGATTTTTTGATTCTTTGTGTCAGCAAAGTTGTTAAGAGACGCAGATGCCGTGTGGGTTGTTGGTACGTTGGCTTTTGTTCAGGTGTGGCAAGTCTGTTTGCAGCAGCACTACATTCAGCAAGTCTTTTTTAAGCCAGATTTCCGAGCAGCTTGATTCCATTTGTAGTTTTACCAGAAGGCCAAAGCCTTGTGGTTTCACACATTTCCCCACGATTGAATACAGACTCTAATTTCTGCCTTTCCTCCTCACTGCACTCAGCATCCCTCCCCCAGTTTGCTCGTTAAAAGGGAAGAAACACGTTTCAATCTAACTTACAGCGTATCAAATCATTCGACCAAAGGTACATATGAGCTGCTGTCACTTTGCAGCTCAAATCCAAGCTGTAGACATCCAGCATGTTCGCAGTCGTTTTCTTTTTAGATGTGCCTTTTGTCGAATTTTTTTTTCCTTCTCCATTTGCTCCAGCATTAGATTTCGACCTCCATCTCATTGTTTAAAAGAATAAAACATAAAACCCAAGACGTTCTCTCCGTTTTCAATAACCGTGAGTGTAGATGCTGCACAGAACGATCAGTATTTGTGTTTTTTGCACTTTTTGAAAGCAAGTCTCTGAAAACGAATAAACATAAAGACGCCCATTTAGCTTGGGCTGAGTTTAAATAAAATAACTGACGAGGTATTTTATGCTATCAATAGGAACTATAAGGAATAATGACTTTGAGAAGCTTTTCTAAAAAAAAAAAAAAAAAAAAGTTAATTATATCTATATATATATTCATGAAGTACCTCATAAGCCTGATATATGCTGCATTGACTCTGTTTTGTTCTCTAAATGTATTGTCCAACAATATATATACATATATATCTTTTAATTTTCCCTAATGGGAGGTTTGACTGTCACAAGCAGCACACATGCCTCAGCCTGTCATTGTAACACCTTTTGGCCAAATCCACTCAAATTTGATCTAAATATTTCTCCACTCATGTCGACTTGAAAAAAAAAAAGATTTTGTCGATGAGGAATTGATGGTGCACCAAGCGTTTTCACACGCCTGTTGACTCGGGTATCGCCACGAAAGGGCTGTACCGAACCCACCCCGCCCTTCCTTACACCTTTGTCTTAAGATGGCCTTAGAGCTACAAGGAAAGTTCCCATCTGGCCTTAAAGTGGAAGAAATGATGCACTACAATACCCCGGACTCCACGTCAACATTGTCATCACCACGTTATCTACCTCCTGTGAATGTAGAGCCTGTCCTGGAGATGTAGTTGACTTCAAAGATGATCCTTTTATTTAAAGGAGATGAATAACAAAATTAGAAATAATTATTTCCTTCCTTGAATGTTTCCATTGCAACCAAAGTCCTTCGGCAGAGGCAGCTCTGCAAAGCCATGTGACTTCAGACCTCCCTTCACTTCTCTCCCTGTTTTCTTTTTTTTCTTTAATACCACCGACATGCCAAAAAACTGAGTTTGCTGTCCTTCCTGTTCTGGTGAGGGTTCTTCATGTTGCTGAATTTAATTTGTTCACATCGACTGCTAAACTCCTTTCGTTTGTGTTGTTGTAAACATGTAAGCTGTCTTGGTTTCTGTTTCACATTTACTTTTATTTTATTTTTTGGGTAACAGTTATGCTTACAGAACACAAAATATGCTGTAAACCCTGTTAGGACATAATGTGAATATGTATCACGTAATATAGTTCACACTTTGGCTTGACTGTAAATTGCGCAAAATAAAAACTTTTAAAATACTTTATTCTGCTTTGATTTTTTTTTTCATTTGTGCCTTTTCAGTCAACTTCACTTGTGTAATAATAATTACATGATATGTTTAAACATCAATTCAACATGTTGAAACCCTGTTGTGTACATATCACTTAGAAATCAGGTATATTAAAAGATTCTGGTCAACAGGCAGCCAAAAACCCAGCAGCAGCTGTAGATTACGATTTGATAAACTTTATTAATTAGAGCTTTACTCATAAAAATGTAAAAACAAACACAGAAGGTTGATGTGGGGACATTTCAATCACGTGGACGGGCTGATGCAAATAAAACTTAAGATTGTGAAAAGTTACGTCCATTGTAAGAAACATCAACATGAGGTAATTTATCTTTCTTACCTAAAGTGCAAGCAAATATCTTTAAGAAAAAAAGTTTTTTTATTTGTTTTGATATTTAAAATGAAAGGTGTAGAAGAATGATGCTACAGCTTTGCTGTTTTGGCTTTGCTTGGGTGCTTGTAGAGTTGGACTTTGCATCAGTTTCAGTCGGATCGGGGGTTTGGTAAGGAGCTTTGACATTCAGCGACACCGAACATAAGGACAGAGTGAGTCACATTTACAAAAATACAACAAACAGGTTGGCTTGTGAGGACTGGATGATGACAAAGTGACACAAAATAAAGCTGAGGATCACATCTGATTAAACGCTACACACTATTAATCACCACACCGATAGAAAATAAAATAACATATCTTTTCCCTTTGAAAAAGGAACTCAAAGTGTTTTCCTTCTTGGCAGCAGGATCAGCTTTGGCTCCTTGATCCAGCTGGAGAACATGAACTGATGAGATGATGAGGGTTACTTAAAAATAACCAAAAATTCAGGTGGAGACAAAATGGCTGCAGTGGTTGTTCAGAAACGGCAACGACTGCTCAAAGGTCCACTTCATTCTGGTGCTGATGAATCCTTCGCATCATGGAAGAAGGACTGGCAATACAAAACCATCCACAATACTAAAAACTACAACAATAAATTAAATGGAAAAATAAAAACAACTGGCCCAAGCACATGACAATATGTTTGAATTGATTCCATGTGGGATATAAAGATTTTTCATAAAAAAATGTATAAAATACATGAGCACTCTTTCCCTTTGAGTTTTGGAGTAGAAAAGGAGTTGCACAGTGTGCAGGTCTAGGGGGGAGAAGGAGCAATCGGATATTATCATTCAGTAGTATCTCCTCTCCCTCATATCCTCCTCTTTGTCAGAAAACTCTATGGTTTGCGGAAGAGCTGGATCTAGTCCTTAATACACCCAGTTCACTGGGACCCACTGAGGCTGGGAGCACAGTTTGTCCACAGCGGCCTGTAACGTCTCGAAGGCTTTGTCCAGGTTGTCGTTGACGATGGTCAGGTCGAAGTAGTGGTTGTAAGCCCTCTGGATACGGGCGCTCTCGTCCACAGTCTTCCTCAGGTCCACGTCCTGCAGAGACAACAAGGGACGGGTCACCACTGGAGTAACAATGTTTGCAGTTCAGAGAATGAAAAGGGAGTGAAGATTCAGCAAATGAAATATTTGATGTTAAGGGTAAGACCGTTTATCCTAAACTAATGAAGACACTGGAGGTTTTCTTGACTTTAGTAGTAGACTGGGTTCACCAAGTCTCCGAAAAAAATCTGATACAGCTGTTTGATGGACATGCTATGAAAAAAATCTATCACCACCAACAACTTTGCTGAAAACAAATTTTTGATCGGACTAAGAGCTTATTGGTCGTGAATAATTGATGGAGTATGGGGTTGGGACTTGGTCTTTCAATGGATGAGTCAAATCGATATGATCACACTGTTGAGCTTGTCGATTGGTTACTCACTGTGAGCTGTTTTGTTGTGAGGCCTGCATCCACCACAGCTTTGTGCATGGCCTTGAGGGTATCAAAATCAGGCGCTGCGATGAAAACCACGTAGGGCATGAACTCTGCTGTCTTCAGTACCTTCAAAGCCTGGAGAGGACAGTCAAGCAGAAGCATGTTTACATCTACATTGCATTCACTGGGACATTCTGTGTAGTTCCCTCCATCCTGCCAACTCTTTGCCAATCCTTTTGAGGTGCCATTCTTTGGTCTGTACCTGGGGGTTAACGTCCAGGATGCAGGTGCGTCCCGCGGCGACCACCTCATGTATGGAGTCGATCTTTGTGCCGTACAGGTTGCCGTCATACTCGCCGTGTTCCAGAAAGCGACCGGCCTTCACGTCCGTCTCCATGTCTGTCCGCGAGGTAAAGTGGTAGGTGTTGCCGTTTAGCTCCTCGTCACGTGGCCTCCGTGACGTATCTGAATGTGGAACAAAAAGCTCAGCTTTGAATATTTAAATGTTACTTTTTTATTTTTGGATTTCAGCAGCCAACGTTTGGTGCATTCGTAGCTCTAGGTACATTGTATTTTTGGGAATGTCTGTCCGTTCTTTGTAGAGTAGCTCCTTCTCATTCGAATACATCTACAAACATCAAGTTGAAATTCTTTGCTGTATCTCCAGTACTTTTTCACCACACACAGCATTCAATTGGAATAGAAGATCTTAAGATTACAAATTTCAGGAGTTTGAATACTTTGTGACACACTGCATAAGAGAACAGGAAGATCAAGTACATGGTATAGTGGTGCCAAAGCGTGTGGGGTGGAGGACCATCAGTCTGTTCTTCAGGCTGCGTCGGCCCACCCCCTGAGCACCAATCAGGACTAGCGTTTTTCTCTGGAATGGAGGGACTTTGGCTACTTCCTCGTAGATCTGCAACTCATGTCTGTCGAACTCTGTTAGAAAACATTTTAAAGTTTGAGAAAACTGAAATAGAAACATCAGTTATAAACCAACACTGAGAAGAATATATTTTAACCTGCATTCTTGGCTGTTAAATACATCATCTTCTTCTTTTTTTTCCCTGCTAAGGTGCCACAGAGAATTCCTAAAAATGAAAGAGAAGGAACATTTACTAATTTGTACATATTTGCAATTGCAACTTTTGGCCAGATGGGGGCAGCCAAGGAACGTTTTCTGAGTGTTGATAGCTTTTGTGGTTGATTTGCTTCAGGTCTGTGAATTTGGTTCTAGTAGACTTAATTAATATTAAAGTATTAATAAGCTTTCACATTTTGATGTGTTTCATGTGTTACCAGCTTTAAGTTTACATGAATTCACTATCCGCATGATTGCCTTAGAAATTTAGGGTTTTCTTTGTGCAAATTACTTTCTTTAAAAAAAGTAAGTCTCTCTTAGCAGGTTAAAGAGAAACAACACTTTTTGTAGGCATAATTCTGCATGGATATTGGGCTGTTCTTCTTGTCAGAACGTGCAGAGGTTATTTAATTTTCTGGCACAAACAGCTTTTAAGTGCAGACCATAGATTATCAGTGGGGTTGAAGTTTAATGTTGGCACGCTATCCATTCCCAAACCAATTCTGCTGTGTGTTCGGGATCATTTTGTTGTTGGAATATCCAGCTGTGTTCCAACCATCATCTATTTAGGTTTTGAGGAGGGTTTAAAAAACCCAACATTGTTCTTCTCTGTTATTGTTTCCACTTCGTGTGATGCATTGGGTCTTTGACCTTCGCCAAGGAAACTTACTGTCATTGAGACAGAAAGCATTTGACTATGCAAATTTCAGTAAATCTTGCAAGAGTCAACTTTGGAATTGGTGCTTCTTTGTTAGATGGGACATAATCTATGGTGATCTCCCTTCGTAAGGATAGTGCATCATTAAAATACAAAATTAACATGGCATTCATGCAGTTATAACACCAGACAGGTAGGACAGAGACAAACCTGATCCGTCAAAATCTCGAGGGACAAATGCTTTCCTCTTCTCCTCCAAGAACTGACTGGGTATTAGTCCTGTGGCACCACCCACTACATGGCACGCCTGCAATGGATTACAGTGCAGCTTGAGATTTCTTTCGCCTCGTGACCTTTGTGGACACTTGACCGGAAACAACAAGTAAAAGGAAAAGCTCACCTGCCACCAGTTGGGATCCTCTCTGTTGACAATCTGAAGGATGTCACCTCTCTTAAAAGCCATTCCCGCCTCGCGACAGGGAATCAGGTTGTCACTGGCTGGATCATAGTCAAAGTACGGCCGCACATACACCTGTAGGGATCACACGTTCTCTTAAATCTGCTTATGTTTCAGAAGAAGGTACTGATATAAGGTAAGACTGGAGTAAATAAGTGACAACAGGATCTCAGATGGCGCCCTGTGTTGCTCTTTACGATGCACCAACAGCGGAGGCGTTTGCCAGGAAGGCTAAGTGCTCTGGCTGATGTATTAGATTAAACAAGCAGCCAGAGGAAGCCATAAAACAAGCCAGTAAAGTACACTGCTCAGCATGTGCAGAGCCACAGAGCAGGATAGTGTTTCGCATCGTGTTTCATTCACCTTTACTTCCACTTTATGGCTCCTTAGCATAAACTGTCAATTTATGTCAAAGATGAAAAAAGGTCCTGTTTTATTTCTATGTTCATCGACCGTGACTAAATAAGAGAAAATAAGGGTTTTATAACCTACTGTACTTCCATGTGAGGGCGCATGCATGTGTGCGAGTGTGTGTGTGTATGAGGCTAAAACAGCAATTCTGACCTAGATAGCATGTCGAGTGTTATTAATAGGGCTCCCATGGTTCATATTCATGCACAGAGGATTGATGGAAGCGCCAGATCACCAGGCCGGTGCCACCACCCAACATCTGCTGCTCTTTATGCATCGTTTCTTTACACCAATGCTTAACTCCGATTTGTTGTTCTACCTGTGGAGGTGCGGGAGCATCCCTGTAGCTGGGGAGGATCTTCAGCGTGATGCCTCCGCTGCAGTTTTTCAGCATCTCCTGCAGCTCTGTGGGGTTGTTGCCGACATCCTTGCCATTCACCTCTTTAATGATGTCACCCACATGGAGCAGGCCTTGCCTGTCGATCATGCCGCCATGGAGGATCCTGGCAATGACCAGATCATCCTTTTCTACACGAAAGGTCACGCCCTGCGGGGAAGATGAATGGGAATGGAATGTATAGCCTAGGATGCTACCTTCTCTCTTCAATCATTCATGTAACAACAGCAACAGCCGTACGCAGGTACAAAGAAACAGATAAAACCTATCGAGTTGCCCATCATGTTTGGCTCACCAGCGGCTCGCCGGCCTTCTTTCGAATGCCGATCATGCGGACGGCGTCGGCCTGCATGAGCGCGCTGTTGACCGCTGCGTCGTTGGCCGTCTCAGCCGGTGGAGGTACTTCATAGCATTTTGATGCCACCATGTCGTGTGCCTCCAAAAGGGACTAAGAGAGGAAAACAACAGTATGTGAAGCATGCCAAGAAAACAAATTATGTTCTTTCCAGATGATTAAGGAAAAGAATGTCTCTTGCTCAATTTCATTCACTCACAATCCTTTCAGTCTGAGTAAGTCTAGTTGTTTAAACCATAAACAGAGCCGTCGCTATAAAAGGTCACTTTATGCATTACTGCTTGATGTAAAGTGCACAGCAATGATAAGTAATTGTGTGAATCCTATAAAATACTGACACTATTGAAAGTGTCCAGCTACTAAGATTTTTAGTTGTTCAGATATTAAAATCTTTAGCTCTTTGAAGATGTGACATCTATAATTAACTTTATACGCTACACAATATGTAACTTTTGACAACAAACTGTGTTGCCAATGGACAGGATTGGGATTAAGCTTTCAAATCATTCAAATCTCTTTTGGTTTTTCATAACTCATTTCTCTGTTTTACCTTTAGCTAGGAATGCCTTTCAAACACTAAATGGATGATAAATAACAAATCATTTAAGGTGTCCAATATTACTAATTTTAGCATGTTGTCTAATGTAAAAAGCTTAGTAAATGCTAATGTATTGGCTGCTGTTGACATGGTAAATACCATTAGCTTTTCTCAGGTAACATGTTGTAAATAGTATGCTAGCTAATTCTCGCATATTAGCTGATGCTAGGATAATACATAACTTTACCATGTAATAATGTTTGACATTTATAGAAAAATACAGGGATATAAGATGTTTTTGGGACTATTGTGTGCTTAGCTAATTCTAGCTAAAATGTCATCGTTAACACATAGCTTCATAACAGCTAGTATTTGCTAATTTAAGCTAAAGATCACTACTAACATTTTAGCACATTAGCTAATGTTGATGTCACCAGCTATTGTTAGCCATTGACATGTTAGCATTTAGCTGATGTTGATATTTAAGACCCTACCAGGATAGCAGCTACTGCTAGCCACTTTCAGCTAACATTTTACTCTTGCAAGTTAGTATTTTAGGTGCTGGGTTAAAAGATGACATAAATCCAGCAGCTGATGTTAGCTACTGTTAACAAACACCTCACTATTAGCACATCAGTATTTCAGTCTTACTTCATCTAGCCATTAGCTTTAAGGTCATTGTGTCTATTGCAAAACTGCTAAGACTTTCAAGCAGCTTCTCTACAGGATTGTATTTACCAGCTTCTGCTATTTAGTATGCTTTAGCTGTGCCTTTTTAAAAGACTATTCTTCACACGTTTTTCTCGTCTAATGTTTCTGGTCATTTATACATTTTAACAAGTGTTGCTACTTCAGTTCACCAGATTGACAAATCTTTCCCGCAAAAAAGCATTTCTGAGGTATTTGTGGAGGTGTGCACATTTTCTTTGCTTTTTTTTCCCAGTATGACTAGTAAAATTCTAAGTTGCACTTCTGACATATCCATTTAAAAAAGTCAATTAACTAATGGATCAAAATTTAGGATTACCCTCTGAATGTAATCACTTAATTTTTTGGTTCACTGACTGTCCCTAAAACAGTTTTTTTCCGATCCTGTCTCTTGCTCCTAAAATATCTTGCTCAGATGATAAACAACAGCTCTCCAGGAAACCCACTCTTCAAACTCACATGCTCAGTCTGTGATGTAATATCTGTTTCCCATTTCTATAAACCCAGCATCTCTCTTCCTTCCACCCTCTCCCTCTTCCTCAGTAGGTCAACAGGGTTTTAACTTCCAGCTAACAGCTCGGACGCCTCTGATTGGTTCTGAGGGCTCGCTGAATACCAACTCCCATTGGTCCAGCTTGTGTAAAGCTGCTGCTATGTCCAGCACTGGAGGTTAGTGTAAAAACAGGACGCAAACATCAACTAACCAAAACCAGAATAGCAAAACTGCATACTCAGTTCACCATTCAATGCATGGACATATGTTTGCTTGAAACATTTGTAATATATGAATCAACACTACTACTGTAAAAGAGCACCATCACTGCATCCACATTTGTCTGGTTGTGGAGGTTTACAGTTTCTAACATTACTTTCCTGTTTCTTTGCTCTCCCCTCTGTGTTTATATTTACTCTGTCTCACCTGGAAGTGCGGCTCCTGCAGGATCCTCGACAGTTCAGTCGCGCTGTCATCTTTCACCTTGAGGTTGCTGATGTCACCCAAGATCTCTGTCACCAGCTCCACATTGTTGTCCTGCACCGCTTCTAGCTTGACATCTTCCTGCTGCTCCTGAGCCTTTAGGGGACAAAGAATCTCAGGGAGGGCAGGTGCTTCTCACAGATGTGAAAAAAGGAAATATTCTTCGGATGACTCTCTGTT
The DNA here is from genome assembly GCA_902982915.1 of Phalloptychus januarius. Taxonomy (NCBI): domain Eukaryota; kingdom Metazoa; phylum Chordata; class Actinopteri; order Cyprinodontiformes; family Poeciliidae; genus Phalloptychus; species Phalloptychus januarius. Next base: position 7,506,072 of record CADWAE010000038.1, on the reverse strand, counting down.
GTGTGTCTGTTTTATGTTGTTAAATTTAGTTTGAAGTGCTACAAGGTTAATTTCAGCTGTAAACAACCTACTATGCAGCCTTGTATTATAGTAAAAACATTAATCTAATTTCTACAAACTTCATGGATGAGGTGAGAAAGTGGAAAATTGTATCTTTACTGGCAAGAAGTACTTTGCATCTGTGCTTGAAATAACCTGGCCACATAAAAGATTGGACACAGCACTGAACATTTGTGAAAGCAAATCATTTGTAATTAAAAATATTGTATCATGCATGCATAATCAGTAAAATAAAAAGAAAGAAAAGCTTTAGCAGTGTGAAGCTGCTATCTTTCCTTATTAGGACACATTTGTCAAAGCCTTACTGTACTTAAGCACCTCAGCCAGAGCTAGCAAAGGATGCAGAGGGGGTCTTCAAGATGACCACAGGTTAGTCCGCTCACAGTCTCTAACCTTTAGCTTAAACTGTGTGTGTGCTACCTGAGGATTGGAGCGTACAATTGGACTTTCCATGATGCCGCGCAGAAAAAGCAGGTCGATGTCTTTCACGCCTGTGGAAGTAGGCCCCTCACCAACATTGTCCTCCACCTGCTGCACTGCTGAAAACACAAAAAAATATACGCAAAGAGAAATGGATGAGAGGTATTTTTGTGGTTTTAAGTTCCGACAGACCATTACTAATGGAACATCTGACACAAAAAACAAGTCCCACTGAGCTAAAACAGCTACATTTCAGCTTCATACATTTTCTAAGCACCAAAACATTTCAAAAACCATTTTAGCTGCTTCAGAGCTCATTCCCACAAGAGTCTACAGATAGTTTGTGCATGCCGACCCAAAAAGCTACCAAGATTCAAAGGTTGTAAGCAAAAAAAAAACAAACAAAAACAAAACAAAAACAATTTAATCTGTTAACATAAACAGATACTGTAGAAGACGAGCTGTGGACTGTTTGTTTGAAGCAGCTAACTCTGTAATGCCAGGGTCTAAAAGCCAACGCAAGCCCATTTAAGCCACTTAGAGCACTGAAATCGTGTGTCAGTGTTTTAATGCCTGTGTCAGTGTGTCATTATGCACTTGTGTGGGTAATAATTATGCTCAGTCAGCATTTTTAGCCAGTTAACTTATGATTTATTTTGCTCTCGCTAACCTGCTATTACACTTGTAACCCCCATCACGCTGTGTGTCATTAGGCTGTACTCTATACTTGAGTTTACTCTTGAGGAAACAAGTTCAATATGCAACATCACTGTCTTGGAAACCCCCAAAAATAATGCAGCTACTAGTAGGGAGGCAGTAAAACTAGAAGCAGTAAATATATAAAATGTATAAAAAACACAACATGTTTGTGTAATATTAAATCAGATTAAACTTTTTCTGTTTTAGATTAGAATTACCAACATTACTTCTACTTTTTTTCCCCCAAATTGCATGGATGGATGTACACTAGGACTATTCTGCTCTCACAATTTCAAGTTGCCTGAATATGTCTGTGCAAACCATTCCAGGCAAGCATAACCAGCACAGAAATGCTCAGCCAATATACTGATAAGGAAAGAGAAAGTTAATTTTCCCAGCTGTGAAAGTATTTTGGTACATGGTGTGTAAATCGAGATGGCAGCATAATGCTGTGTAGGTCGTGTGCTGCAGAATAGACTGGTGCACTCTAAAAAATATTAAGCATCCATTAAGAATCAAAAAAAGTGGAAATATGGAAGCAGTAATAAAACATTCTCTCTCTTTTTAATCTGAATAATCTTGGTAATCCTATTTTAACACAAATATCACAAAATGTTTCTTATTACATCTCAGACAGTATTGAAAAATCCTTTGTCTTTTTATACTGCATATAAAAATCTGTGTCCCGTTGTTTTGTAAGGCGTCTAAAATTTAGCTGGTTAAATTATGATTTTCAGTATAATTTCTTAGAACATATTTTACATTTGCAAGTTATTTTTTAATGTTTACATTTCTGAAAGTCACACAACTAGCAACACGTTCAGATTTGTGAATTGGTGGTTTTCATTAAAGTGAACACAATGTACTACATGCAAGAAATGACAAAACGCGACCATAAATCATAAAGCACAGTTAGACTACATCAACAGCAAGCTCGGTGCCAAAACAAACTTTAAAAAATGATGAAGGGCAAACACACTAGGGAGGATAAGACAGAACTACAGAGAAATATAGCTGCATAATAAAAAAGAAGCACCAATCTAAAGTCCGGTATGGACACACTCCTGTTACTGGGCTACTATGCGGACCACACACAGTCTTTCAGACCAGAACTGTAATTGTAGTAAGAGTCACACACACACACACATACGCGCACAAAACCATAAACAAACGGCACCTTGATTTCATTGTGCAGACTCCTTCAGTCAGCCATAATTCTCCATAAATTATAATCAGTAAGTTAAGACATCCTATTTGTTATTAAAGCGAAACATGAAGCTGGAGCAAAACAGACGCATTTAGCGTTTAAGCAGAACTGGAAACTTTGAAACCAGAAGCGTCAGACGAGAAACTAAAAACCAGAATCCAAGCACATCTGGAAGTAAACTCCCAAACAGCTACGTTTTCATATGTTTATTGGGATTTCTGCTCTCTGTGTTGACCTTTACCCACTCACTGAGATAAGTGTCATGACGTTCTCAACCGCAGGAATGTTTACTCGGTTCGCAGCAAGAGTACACAGCCCATCCTGATGAGCACTCGCAATCTGTTTGTCCAGTGAAAATGTGGAACTAAGAAAAAGCCTCATGCTCAAGTGTTTCTATTGCCCTGCAAAAGGTTGTGGAAAATAAGTTCTTAATCTAAAACGGGATAGTTGCCACAATTGATTCCAACCAGATGCCTTTATCCATATTATAAACTATTCCCTTTGTGTGCTTCAAAGTCATCCTTTCCTACGCATAGGCCGTGCATTGAATACTAATGGAGAGACTGCCTGCTTGAGAATCCATGCATCTATTTTTTAAGGGTGTAAGATAAATCCAATGAGGAAAAAAAAGACTTGTCAACCTGTATTCCAGTCATATTTAATTGTACCATCAACAGCATTGTGCTGGAAGCTGCATACATCAGAGAAGTGCCTTGACAGATGCTCTGTCACATACATATTTTCATGTATATTTTTAGCTTTATAGATGAAGAAATGGAGCATGTCTAATTGAAATAGGGTCGTCCATTACAATGACAAAACAATAACAACAATGAACTAATCAGTGCATGAACTAAAATGCCTCAAAAAAGCAGCGCTGGAGTTTATAACTTTCATAAAAAATATGTTGTTTTTTTTACATATCTGTTAAAACTCATCTTAACTGTATGGCAGAGGTTCCCAAACTGTGGGGCGCGGCCCCTAGGGAGTGCGCCATGCCATTGCAGGGGGGGCAAAGGATGGATGAATGAAAAAAAAAAGACAAAAAAAAACAATGGACACTGTGTGCTGGGGGTGTGTGTGTGGGGGGGGGGTCTAATAAGGAGTCTCTAAGTTAACTTTTAATGTGACCCATATTCTTCATAATTCACTGAATAATTTTTCAGTCTGTTAGAAAAGCTCAATAAAATAAAAAGGCAGTAAACTGTTTTAAGTGTGTGCCTTAATTTAATCTCACTGAAGCCGCATTTGTTTCCATTTCAACAAAATAAGTGTATTTTTTTTATTTTCATTCAGTTGAATTGTACCTACAATACATTAATTTATTTTTTGCTATCTTTTCTGAAATAAATTCATGCATCTCCTAAAACATAAGAAGGTTAAACCATTCTTTTTCATTAAGGCTCCATGAATCTTTTGTCTTTATAATAGTATCAACCACAAAATCCTTTTACTTTTGAAAAAGTAAAAGGAAATGAGGTTGTCTACTGAGTGTAATGAACAATGAACAACCTAATCTATGTTACACTTTGAGAGTTATCCTACAAGACAGCGGATAAGTTTCCAAGCAAAGCGACTGAGACGGAAATATACATTTGCCTATAAATTAGGCATTGTGTTTGCAAGTGTCACAGCTTTACATGTGCGCATGTTTAAAATGAACCCCTCCAGCCACTATAAGCAAAGACTATAGCATCTGTAGAGGGAATGTGCCAGTCAGTCAGCCAGCCCACTTCCTCCTTTCCTCACCTCCAGATGTCTCTGCTCCCTGAGAGGACTGCACAGCAGGGGGCCTCTCCGTGGCAGCTTGTCCAGAGGGCATTACCTCCTCCCGCACCCCATTCTGACAGGGATCGTCCATAGTTGTGACCATAGCCAGGTCTTCCTTCTCTCTTCTTTCCTTCCAGCCGCCACAAGTGTGCAAAGGCAAACCACCAGCAGTAGCAACTATGTCTTGTCTAGCACTGCCAACTTGTTGAACTGTCAGAGAAATATAGGAAAAAGACAATAGAGGACAAAAAGAGGGGATTAGGGTTAGAGGATAAAAAACATAAAACAAAACAAGTGCAAACTTAATAGGATTATTATCATTAGATGATATCCACAGAGAAGAGAGAATAGTGATGAGGAAAAAGAACGATGACCAATTCAGTCCCCTCGCTCTAGTCTGATTTTAATACTGTCTCATGCTTAACTCCACCTCCTTTTTTCGTTGATCACGCACAGAAACACACATACACTTATAATGCCACAATCATCTCCTGCTGCGCTTGCCTGAGTACCCGTCCTCTTGGATCCCCCACCCTGACACAAGTCAAGCTACCCCTCTGGTCTTGACTCAGGCACGCAGACACACACTTATGTTGAATTTGGCATTATGTAAGTAGCCTTACATAAGTCTAACTAAAGGGGGGCCGACCCCACATTCCTATTCTTTTCCTCCTTTTTCTTTCATTCATACTCAAAGTTAGGGCTTCTTGGTGCAGAAGTTTCAGCAGATTGTTTCCTAAATGTAGTCTTCTAGTGTTTACCCACTTGCTGAGAATTAATATTTTCCACCAAGCAATTTTCCATACTAGGGAACGTGAGGTGCAGACAGGATTACAAAATATTTGGGGCTGGAGTTTAAGCTGTTCCAATATTTCAGGGCTAGACACTCACTATGGGATTCTTTTGTAAGCAAGGCTATACTTGGACCAGATAAACATTATTTTTCTTCTGGTGGTGTATTCTAATAAATTACAATAGAGAGCCCTATCAATACAAATAGAAAAAATGGGGCGGGGGGGCGGGTCAAGTTGTAGATGGCAGTTTAATGCCAAAGATCAGCAAATCATTTCCTCTGTTTCTTGTAACTTGTTAACAAAAGCGATGAGTGGGTGTTCTCTCAGTTTAGTAGATTCAACATGTTTATTGCAGCTGGAAGAATCATAAAAAATTTGCCTTCGTTTAAGCAAGAGAAAGAAATTAACTTTCTTTCAATCAGCTGATTGATAGTGCTAGCAAAAGTTGGTCCAGACTACCACGACTCTGTTTGCAAAGACAATATACAAAGACATACATTCGAGTACAATTATTGCTACATTCATTGGCAAAAATGTAAACAGTTCATTATATCACTTTACAGTGCTTCCATTTGCCAATGAATCTCTTTTCAAAGGCATTTTAGGTTTGAATGATTGCTCCATGTAAGAACCTGGCTAACAGGTAGGCATCCAACCTGTTAGAGGCTACCCAACCAGTAGTGCACTGGTTGAGTAGTTTTCTTGTCATTTTGTTGGTAGGCCAAATTAATGGTCAGTTAGTTGGTCCACTGACTGGTCCAATCAGTGATTAGAGAGCTAATTGGTTGGCTTATCAGTTAGTTGGTTTGCTAAGTGGTTGGTCAGTCGAACCACTGTTTGGTCAGTTAGTAAATGTTAAATTAGTATGTTGTCTCAATGGTTGCTTGCTCAACAGTTACAAGGATAATTGGGAAATCAGTTTATTCAGAGCAAAAATGCATTTTAAAACTGGAAACTTGAAATATCCCAGTGGAATTAGGAAAAAGTGGGATGAATCAAAAACAGGCTCCTCCCGTTCAGCATCCACCAAACTCCGGCTGCCACAGTGACACAGCTGTGCACCGAGCAGATCTGTCTGTTTTAATCCTGCCCAACCTTAACCCTAACCAGTCAACCCCTCCCCCATCTTTGGACGCAGGGTTTTAATCCAGCCACGAAAGCACTGGATTACAGGTTCCGTCTCTCCCTTTTTCATCGCTATCTGTTGGGCCTCATTCAATAGACTGAATTACACATACAGGAAAGTGGGGATGCAAGCAGGCCAGGAATATACAGTATTACAACTACGGCTGAGATACAAGCACTTCGAAATGAGCTCTTCCCATACATGCAAGAACACACACATGTTCGCGTGGCTATCTGTGTGGGGACTTTCTATTGACTTCCATTCATTTTTACAGCGTAAGCCTTAACCTATTACCCTAATCATTACATTCCTAACACTAACCAAAACTCAATTCACAACTTAGTCCTAAATCCAACCCCTACCGAAAAATAGGCTTCGGTCCCCACAAAGAGCAATGCATCCCCACAACGTAGCATGTGTCAGGAAAATGGTCACCACAAGGTATTACAAGCAAACATACACACACACACACAAATCTATCTATTAAACTGTCAGTTTAGCTTTTCCACATCACAGAATAAAAACGATGGCACTAATATCACATAGAGTTCAACACATAACAGCATCATGATGAAAGAACAGAGCTCCAGAGAAAAGCATCAGCTGATCAAACTTCAAGTCTCGAAGCATTCCTATGCTGTTTTACTAACTAGTCTCATATAGACAGATAAGAAATATTTCAAGCAGTTGTGCATCATATTAAATATTTCTGTATTCTAATCAGACTGAAATATTTATCAGCCAGTGACGCTCGGGCAAAATCTTGAAAAATACTGCGCATAATAATTAACTTCTGCAATGATAAACACCTTACTACAATAAAATGTTTTAACTTCAAAGACCAGCAGTTTTCCCATTGACCAATCATGAAATGTCTTCTTGTATTGAGTCCAAAAGTGAACAGTACAGTAGCACCGATGAAGCTTTGTTTACCTGTGCCAGTTGGTGCAGTCAAATCCTATAAGCAGCAGTACACAGTGAAAACCTGCAGAGAGAAGCACATTGTGTTGCATTCGTGACAAACACTTGCATGAACAGTCAGACACAATCATTTACCCCTGCAGATAAACAAATGTTTTCTCCCAATGATGCATCTGTTGCATTGACCAACGTCATCTCTCCAAGTTGTGAAAAAGTTGCAGAGTCAGCTAAGAACACTGAACAGAGATATCTCAAGCAGCGGATTGTACTCACCTATTCAAGCATGCCTGCATCACCAGCTAGCACTGTGCTACTAACAAAGCGAATGGCCACTATTTTTCTGGAAGCAATGACAAAGCAGTGCTTGTTTTTTTCCCTCCGGGTAGGCTCTGCTTTCGTTTTAGGTTGCAAACTCAGACATGAAGTAACTGCTCTGAGATCATCAGGTTGAGGTTTATGGGCTTGAGCTTAAGAAGCCATTTCTACAGGGCTGTTTTCACTTAGTTATGCTCACTGTGTGTGCAGTCTTGCATTTGAAAAAATATTAACATTATAGGTACATGCATTCATCAATGGTCTCTACCCACTTATCCTTGCAGGGAGGTCATTGAACAAGAGTTATGGTAGAGATTATTGTAAAATATACCATTTTAGACATTTTACTTTAAGAAGGTGATGAAATGAAATGGAATTTGAAGATAGGAAAATAAGGAGAAGAATTTTATGATCCACTATTCACCTATTGTCTGTCAGAGATAGACACCAGCGGTACCCTCATGACCCGGACAGGACTGAGCCTGCTTAGACATTATGTGGATGAATGAAAGTCCTGACTTTCCTCACAGACCAGAAGGAAATGTGTGTGAATAACAGCCACACAATATTTACACATCCACAGATTACAGAGATTAAATACTGTTTACCTCAGAGCACTGCAGTTCATCGCAAGCTACAAAACCACCAGTTATCACTGTCTGTTGCCATCGGTTGGATAGTAGACTCAAGGTTTTTATTTACAAATCCAATCTCATTCCTCTCCCACCATCATTAAAGGAAGTATAACATTTCGGAGCCAGAGTTTGGCAGATTCCCAAACTCACTCTATGCCATTTTGGTTTAAGAGGCGCGGAGGCCTATCCCAAATGTAAGTGATAGGCTACATTTAAGTAATAACTAAGAATATGCAACTGCATTAGCATCAGCTTTGGCCAATGGTAATCTTCTTTCTTTTACTTATATCCGTATTGGTCCCATAAGTAAAACTGAGCTCATATTAATTAATAATTGATGTTTGTTTCCATTGTTATTAGCCATAACAGTAATATTACTATCAGATATGAATAAAGACACAAATTTTGTTATTAGTGTATTCCTAGTAAATACAATACTTTCTGGGGCAGGTTTCAGGGGGTTTTTTGTGGGCGGGTTTTTGATGACCTTCTGGATTCATTGTTGATGCACATTGGAATAATTCTACCTCAGCGTGATGCCAGTCCTGCTTCAAATTCTCTAAAACCAAGTACAAAAATAAATAAAACATTCAGATCGTTACAGAAAGTGAACAAATGTTAAGATTATACCATGACTTCTTATTTTTGCTTTAACCAACTAGTCTCAAGGCGGGGTTGGCTGATTACGCAACAGGGATTAAATTCATGTTGGCCACGTTTATTGGAAGTGAAAGATATCCTGTGGAAGAATGTTAATGGAGGCAAAAACCCCCAAAACAGTTCCTCCTCAAATCATCTGCTCCACAGCACTGGAGCCAGGATGAACCAGTCAAAGGTCTAAAAGAAGAGGGAGGACCAAATCTTACCAGAGGAAGGAAGGGCAGCAGCCTATTGTTGAGGAGTGGATAAAAATGGGCAGAGGAGGTAGGAGATTTTCAGTCAGGGAGTTGAGGGAGACGTTCAGAGCATGAGAGCAAGGAATATATAAAAGGAAGCCGAGAAGAAGAGGAGAGAAGAATCCTTAAAGATTAAACTGGGTAGAGGGAAAAGCTTCTGAAGTCCCAAGAGGATGAGAGGGAAGACATGAGAGAGACTGAAAGAACAAAGCGAGCTCGGATTGATGTTTGAACAACTTTGTAATCCGTCTCTACACCAACTAAAACATTTTGCTATGTGAACGCACAAGCAAACTTTGGGGAAAATTAGCTTCCTCTGCAATAAATGTGAGGAATTTTCCGAAGGAGCCCATTTGCATGCAACAAGTTCGGTTTGAACGAGCTAATTAGTTTATTTTCCACTCTGCCCTATTGCCGGAGCTCCTCATATCTTAACATGGCTTTTGTCAGATCCTCATACCTCCTCCTGGGACAGAGATGGAGAGGGAGGAGAGAAAAAAAATGGCATTTGCATTTCTGGCTGCCATTGGTTGAAAAAAAGAGCCAACGAACGCTCTCTGAATGCCACTGGTTGCCAGGCGCTCAGATGATGGACAGCTCACGGAAGAGGGATTATGAAGGAGGATCAGAGCTTGTTTTTGTATAAACCATTGCTGTTTAGCTCATGCTGTACATATGCACAATATTAAAGCAAAAGGAAAAAAATAATCAAACTTTTAGAACTCAAAATTGGATTAAGCATTGCTTGGTATGATTAAAACACACATGCTGTATAACAGATACACTCATATTGGTTGGCTACTTTAGGAAATGAATAAAAAAATACAATTAACTCATTTACTAGTGTAACATAGTCTGCTAAATTGTACATTTAATTTATTCAGTCTGGAGAACTTCCTAACTTTGAAACATTTTTTTAAACTAAATTCTAAGTGGAACAATCCCATTAATATAATTGCTATAAAACCATTTTCTTTTTTTAAAATGTATGCTTTAGTTTCTTAGTTTTACCAGAAAACTAATTTTCACTGATCCGTGACTTCCTGTTTTTGTGGATTATAAAAACGACATGACACAAATAACCATCTCTTTCAACCACAAGCTGCTTAAAATCCCTAAAATTCACTGTTGGAGGAGTCTGTCTCCATCTCTAGGTTGCCAAGTGTCCATAACATCAATTAGATGCTCCATAAAAACAGTCTGGTTTCTTCACAAGCTTATTAGAAAAATGCCTTTTCTGTACATATATCACAAAATGCAAAAGTGTGGAATGCGCTCAACTCCACTGGGACTTTAACTTCAACGGTCTGCTGTGGTCACATAAAACTAGATTAAATAAATAGATAAGTAAGTCTTCCCCCTACTGGGGGAAGAGGCTTACCAAAGGAAGACTTACTACCCCCAGTAGGGGGAAGTAAGGGGAAGTAAGTCTTGCACCTACTGGGAGAAGACTTACTTGATGCGTATTGGAGGAAGACTTACTTCCCTCAATATACACCACTGAGAGCAGCAGGCACTTTCAGTTTTTCTCAATGGCCTCATAGTCACAAAGAATTCATCTGGACAGTCCAATGTTGTCCAAGGATGTGGGAGAATATTTAAAATTGTGCTTTAGCCCTGAGGTGCAAAGTTTACAGCTTACTGTCTCAATGCTAGAGGAGTGCAAAATATACCTATTAAAGCACTTTGCATTTGTGAGCATATATCATTCAGGCTAGCTATTCATATACACACTCATCTCATCTCCCCTGGCCAAGCCCTTCCTGTCATGCCTCTCACCCATCACCCTCTGCCTCCAGTCAAACCCTATGTAGGTCACTCCATGCGTTGCCACAGCCCGCTGAATAAGAGGATTACACTGCTACCTTTAAGATGGCTATCTCAGCGGAACGATTATCAACATAATATTCAGGCATATTCTCCAAACAGCAGAATTTGTTCATTCTTTCAGCTGCTGGCTACTGATAATTTCCCCCGTGAATCTATCCGAGAAGCGAATCCATCTCTGTTTAACCTTGTTGAGTCATTATTTGACACTGAACTCTTAAAATAACACCATTTACCCCGATGAATGTCTTTCTATTAGCAATTAGCACGCTTCGTGCAAAAATGGCCTCAATTTCTTCCCTGGTGCTGTTCCAACGGGTGGGATATCAGATGGTCAGAGCCCTGCAGCGGCAGCCGCACAGCAATCTTAATAACGAGCAGTCTGTGACATAATCTGAGCCGCCACATGGCGCTGTCTGCTTCGTCCATGGCTGCACGGCCGCCTGCGAGTGATTATTAATATAAAACAGAAAAAAAGAAGGCGGAGGGGGCGGCGCAGTGATGCAACAGCACTTAACATGACTGCGAAGTTTAAAGATGAGGAAAGTGACTTTCTGTGATGTTGGGCAGTAAAAGGAAACAGTAATGATATTGGGAAAGACAAAGCAGAGATGAGACAAATGGGAGTGTCTTGTCAAGTATTTAAGTAGTAGAATAGAAGAAATAGCTGCTCACCAGTATCAAATGGTTCAAAACGATACTATTACATTGTCTGCTAAAAGGTTTAGTCATCCCTTTTAACGGTCTGAAGTCCTTTTATCGATATACCAGAGGGATCCAGCTAAGTACATAAAGTAACATAGACCTACCCTCCCCCACCTGTTGCCACAAACTTGTCAATCACCTGGCTGAAAGAAGGCTGCTTCATTTGGAAACATTTACATTTATTTTGGGCTGTGTGCTTGAGTAGAACCACGGATAATGCCGTTTGTAGCTTATCAACTGTGATCTACCAAAAATATTTACTGAATAAGCAAAGGCAAAGAATAGCAGCCATTTTTCAGCCTGCTGACCAGCAGTCTGCAGCAACATGTGGGGGAGGGACAACAGCACTATAGCACTTTATGCTCAACAAAGATGTAGTGGCTTTGAAACCACTACAGCCACGCTTTAAATACTTTAAAGGTATTAACAGCTGGATAGCTGAAATTGGATAAAAAAATCTTAACATATTTAAGTTTTGAAATCTCTCCTATCATTGGTCCCCGGCTACTCCTTCAAAGACTTTCTGAAGGTACGTTCCTGTATAATTCTAAAATCGATTAATGTAATCGAGTGAAGCAGCTGCTTAGCCTGCAGCAAGAACTGAAAGAGACATTTGCCTCTCCTTTCCCTTTTCTTTTCCCTTACCAGCAATGCTAACACACAACTCATTAAAGCGTCAAGTGAGTCATTGTAACGTCTTCTCGCCAGCTGGTTTCCTAACAGCTGCTATCGTGAAAGTTTTGAGTGAGAAGTGAGGGAGAACCGGCTTGCTCTCGGACAGCAGGCATATTAGCTCACTTTATACATGTGTTGTCCGTGTCTGGAGGGTTTCACTGACATTCCTCCTCCTCTTTTTCATTGCCTCTCTTCCACAGTATGAATTATAGAAAAGAAGAAGCTTCAGCATGTTGGATTTGGTCTGGCTCACTCCCATATGTTCCAATGCACAAGTTGAGGGCATGACTCCGACTTGAAATTCGTGTTTTCCTCCATCGTGCTGACAGGAAGGAAACACATAAGGGCATGGGAAGACTTGCTCATCTTACTTTGGCAACAATAAAGGTCACCCTTGGCTTCTGAGAAAGAACTCTCACTGGATACTCAACCTCAGGGACCGGAGAATTACTGTAATGCTCTGGGCTGGTTCGGCCTCCATATCCTTCTTTTGTTTGTTGTAATTGAATCAACAAATCTGGTTATGAGAGACAAAAACATCAAACCAAATTTGGATGCAACACGATGCACTTTCAGTAGTCCGTTACCCTGGACAGTCCCTCTCAGGAAGGATCCCTAGGGACGTCACGGTACGTCCAGAGGCTTCCCTCCATAACCTGCCAGAGCATAAACTGCTTATATTTCCAGGCAAGCCTCCTTTGTGTCCTTTGAATAAGGAGGCTCTGAGATTCCTCGCCCCAAACCAAGGCACAAGCAAACTAAGTAGTTGTCTGATTCCAGAAGGGAGATTTCAAAGAGTGTTTCAGTTTTCATGCAGAAGATAAATCCCAAAATTCAAGAACCAGTTGTCATTTTTATTTCCTTCAATGGTTTTTCAGTCAGCGCTTTTCATGATCTGATTGCAAAATGAGTTTCCATATTAATAAGGAGTTTTAAAGTTCAAAGCAAATGCATTTTGGGCCAAATACTCCAATATAGTTATGGAGTCGATTGGGACTATCAAAATAGCTTCAAGAATAAATTAGAAAAACTGCAATTCTGGCGCCTGTAAAGTGGTTCTGATTAGCACTGTTACTCTGACATAAATACATATTTCTCCACATATTTGTGTCTCCAAACGGCCCTTCGTTATAATGTAGTAACTGCATGTTTTTCTTTTCTCCACATGATCAGTTTGTGTTTTATTAGTAAGGACAAAGGGGAATCATGGTTATGTAGCTGTGGTGAAATTCTCTGGACATTCTGAGGACATCATCTGTACTTTGACTCAATCTATATGGAGGTAGTTTCACGCAAAAAAACCATGGAGTTTGGCCCCAAACTGTCACTTTAATCTAATGCCACACGTGTTGAATGGAAGGAAGTTAAAATATTCAAGGGACACCTGTGGTTAAACTTTGTCTTCTTTATTCCAATTGTTTTGCTCACACAGAGAAAAATCACTGCAACTTATAATTTTGGATACACCTGCTTGCAGAACCTTAAACATCAGCAGATGTTTTGTTCTGACAAAGAACACGGAAAAATATAAACCAAGCCAAAAACAATGATTTTTTTTAATCTGATAAACTTTACGCTCACAAACAACACATGTGGTTACAAGTGACACAGAAAATTTTAATTAAATGCTGGGTCCTCATTCCTCAGCTTTGGGTTGTTTGTTTCTTGTAATTCAAGAATCCAACTGGTTTGGTAGCTGAGGAGAAATCCATCCACATTATTTCTCATAGATAACCTTTGGAGCAAAAGTTCTCACTATATACATTTTTTTGCAGGCACACATCTATTCTACATATTTTCGTTAAGGTCATATTTTAAGCAGGAAAGAAATGTGTCTTCTGATTAATGTCAAACATTTCCAGATGCTGCTGTTTATAGACATCATATCATCATCCATTTATGATAATGGCATATCTAGTCTTGAGGGAGTGACTCTTTATTGAAATGATTATTTCTGGAAAATGCTATTTAAAATCAGTTATGTACTTTGCCAACCAATTCTAGCTGAACTACATTCTGCTGTTGCAAGATTTCGATGTGTTCTGGTTTTAAAATATATTTGCTCTTTAGTTGAAAGAAGCCCCACTAAAGCCCCCCTAACCCTCTCTGCCACCCAAGTTAAAATCTGTTTTTGGCCCCATACAACCTTTGACCGGCTCTGGAGTTATGTTCTCATTAAGTGTTCACATACGGTAAAATGGGCCTGTCATTATGTGCCTTACCCAAAACGTCTGAACATTAAAAAAAATAAATAAAACTCCACCTTCTATGACCTGATGTGCCCTGGTTTTTTTGGTTTGTTTGTTTCTTACACTGCTGGAGGAGGTAGTCTCGGGACAGTTCCAGCCTTCTCGTGCCGTCTGTCCCGCAGCTCCTTCCTCTGATCCCTCCCGGTCAGGAATCTACGCCACGGCTCTAACGCACGGCCGTGCGCTTTAACCGCGCACGGATCCGTGCCAAGCGCTTCGCACCGTTTTTCGGCTGACCAGAAAACTAAAGCCCACGCTCGCACCGTTTTTCCCTCACGTGCAGCCATTTTTTGTTATCCATCCGAGCCCATTCATTGTGGGGCGCGCACACTTCCAAACCTTGCGTCAGATCCTTCCCCGTTAGATGGTAGAAAGGACAACCCCCGGCATAAATCCAGAACAGGATGCAAGAGCAAACGTGTTCCGACAGCGCAGAGAGCCTCTGCTTCTGTCAAACTCTCCTGCTGCTGCTGCTGCTGCTGCTGCCACCGCCGCTGCTGCGCCTCTTACCCGCGCCAAGTGTCTTTGTCTGACATTTCAACACCAATTTATGAATGACTTCAGGAGCGTCCTCGCTTCGCATGCGTTCACGAGGCATGACTTACCTGTAAGTCGCGCGCGTGAGTTCGCGGTGGTCCACGGTTTGTCCCGGTCGGTCACTCAGATTCCCCCCCCCTCTTCCGCTGTCTGTCCTGGTCCCGCAGCAGACTGCCGACACCACGATGCCAATCAAACAAGCAGGCCACGCCCTTGCTTCGACGTCATGCCGCGCAGACCAATAACAGCGGGGACGTATTACAACCATATAACTTATAGTATTTAGTGCTTAGCACAAGTCACCGGCTGATGAGATAAATCCATCTGAGAATAACAGTGAATATCAACTATGAACTAAGAGTGCGTGAGAAAGATTATATGAGCAAGTTGATAGATTGTAAAATTAGCGCGTGCATCAGAAAAATTTAAATGTACTCCATACAAATCAGAAAAGTGACTCACTTTTAAAGAGAACAAGAAGGAAGCAAAGTATATTTCAAAAACAAAGTGCTTCCTCTTTACACCGTTGTTCTTATGTATTGGTACCTATTTACAGTTTATCACTTTACAGCTATTTACAAAGTGCTTGGGATTTTAGTGCAGAACTCTGCAGAGGTGGGAAAAGGTTATAAGGTTTTCAAAGTTTTTCGAAGTAAAATACTTAAAAAGTGCAGTTTGTCTTCGTATTCACCCTTGTTAGCGCGACTCTCCCGAATAAAATCTATATGAACTTGTCTAAGAATGATGTTGGAGAACATTAGAAATTGCATCACTTTTTATAATCACTGATCTGCGCAAATGATTGTTAAAAGAAAGCCATAAGAAGTCCTGTTTGTTGTGCATTGCAAGCCAATAAATAAACACAACAAGGAGGAGAAGGAACAAAACAGCCTTATGGGCGACCGCACTGCATGAGCTTGAACATACCATTAAACGTGGTGATGGTGTTGTTTCTGTGTTAAAAAGGGAATTTTGTTCAGAGTCATTTTGAAGTAGTTTATTGTGAAACTGTGTTTTATTTCTTTAAAAGTTATGATGGTTAAGTTCATCATTTCTTTCATTAGATTTAATGACCTTAGAATAAACGGTGTTACCGGTGGTTAAAGGTATTGCAGAAAGAAGTCTAGAGACACATAAATAGTCACAGAGTCATTGTTATCTTTGCACATTTTGATAAACTTCTCTGATGCTTGCGATGAAATGATGCACCAGCTCAGCTGTTCGGGTTATCCCTTGAGTGTTTTTGTTCCAGGCTGCTGTTTATATCTGTAACTCAAATGTCTTCTTGGATAACAATAACCACAAGATTTTCACTGGAAAATAAACGTGCTGCCAAAGACAGAACAGGCACTTACCCTTCAGGCCACAAGAGGACGCAATTAGCTTTAAAGAAGACTTGTTCGATCATTTCTACAACATAAATTCTTCATTTTTTATTTTTTTATTTTTGTTTTTGCAGGTTTTTGGTGTATACTGACTATACAGGCAGGCTAGGTAGATGAGTTTGAGTAAGAGGAAAGGTGTGGCTGCACAGGTTCAGACTTGATCTCAAGAAACTAAGGAGTCCAATGTGATGAGTAATAAACTAAAGACAAACCTCCCAGAAAGTTCTAATAATTTTACAAGAGAAAGGCGACACATGAC
Organism: Phalloptychus januarius; assembly: GCA_902982915.1. Taxonomy (NCBI): domain Eukaryota; kingdom Metazoa; phylum Chordata; class Actinopteri; order Cyprinodontiformes; family Poeciliidae; genus Phalloptychus; species Phalloptychus januarius. The sequence goes on along the minus strand of CADWAE010000038.1, from coordinate 7,489,592 downwards.
ACACTAACTGCATATGTTTGTATGTATTGTAGATCTCTTGTATGAAGTTTTAGGATTAAATATTCCCTTTAGAATAACTTAGTTCTAGATTAATTCATTCATAAAAGGTCAAGGAAATATTTTGCCTCTTATTTGAGTTGTATTTGTGATAATTGAGTAGTTGTTAAAACATTTATGCATGCTGCATGTGTGTATGGTTATATTGTTCCTTTTTTCCATTTTATTTTATTTAAGTCAAATCACATCTCCTTTGAATTATTACTACGTTTCTTAAATAAAACGCCAGGAAAAAAAAAAAAGCTTTTCTACAAAGTTCTTCTGTCTATGCCTCTTTGATACACTCATCAGATCATTAAAAACATTCCAATATCAGACAAAGATAGACAGAGTAAATACAATGGTCTTAAAAATATGATTTCATTCATGAAGATAAGAAAAAAAAATCTAAACTTATGTAATAATATAATCTACCCTCTTGTAACATTACGACTAACCTTCAATTCACCACGTATTTGAGATTCAGTTTCATTAGCAACACCCAGACCTGATAACTGGCTGGCTGTAGAACTAAGAAATCAGTTAAATTTATCCTACAAGACATTTCACGTCAAAAAGCAACACGTTCAGCTCCGATGGTTTAGGACTTTGGCAAACCACAGCGAGAGCCTTTAACTAGAACTGGCAACAACATGGAACAGGACTGAACATTTTGAGGCATAGGCAGTCAATGAAAATGACTCCCGGACACGATCCGAAGTACACTCACTGATTGGTTTGAAAACAAAACAAACAAACAAAATAAAAAACAAAGATAAGGTAAGGAAGTCTAGTCAAAGTCTGCATTTAAATGTAACTGAGATGTTATGGCATGTCCTTAAATTAGATCCTCAAAGATCATTCAACATTGCCTCACAGGAACATTCCCTCCACAGTGACGTAAAAGACTAGCCAGTTATTCCAGTAATTCCAAAAGTTTGAGGCCATCTGTTTCCATGAAGAGTGGTAACTTTACACATAAAGGGACAAGTTGATTTGTTTAACTTTTTTACCTTAATCAAGGAAAAAAAAATCTGAGAAATGTGTTATGCATTTACTCAGATTAACTTTGTCTGGAACATTTAAGTCTGACAAAACAGCAAAACCCAGGAAATCTGCTAGTCAGAAGCTACCAGTTTTCTATGACACTCTGCATAATTCTGCAGTAACACCAACGAATCACTGAACTCAACATGTTCAATAATTTATGCATGCACGTTCCTCATCAAACAGATGCCAAAATGCTTTTGTTCAAACAGTAATTGTTTAATAGCACAAATATACAATACAATCAACATGCCCCCCCCTCCAGGTCTTATTGGGGTTCCCAGACGATTTAGCTATTTATATAGTTTCATGTACTGTACACTGTGTTCATTGCAGCTTATGCACACAGAGAGTGAGATAAGCTATGTGGCCATTCAGACAGGCAACAGGTACAGAGACAGAGCGGTTATTGGATGGTGCAGGGCAGTGTGAACCGACAGATATGTAGACAACAGAGGTGACCGAAGTGGAGGGTGAGTGGCGGCCATCACCATAATGATGGGTCGTATCTGGGGAGACAAAAGGGAAAGAGAAAGATCAGCTTCCTGTGGTGCCGAGGGAGAACTGAGTCTCACCGAGATCCATACATGCCTTGACTGTGGAAGTGTGTCTCTGCTCTCCTTCAACAGCAGCTCTGAGACCAGTGTGTCCAGAATCTCAGGACTGGACCTCTTTCCATACCTGAGGCACACAAGAACAATGGACTCAGAATCCAAACGGACTCGGCATCAACGTTGTCAATAATTGCAGTTAAATATAAATATTTTTTATTTCTCTCTTCTGTGTAATCTGGTCGATGTGTAATTATAAACTCAATGTAAACCGAGCGCGGTCAGGCCTTAATCTCGGGAAACAGAGACACGAGCTGCATCACAGGAGGTTACACGTTCCCTTTCTGTGCTTTTGATGATAAGTCATATCAGGACCACAGGTATCCTGGAGAGGCTCGTTGCCTGCAGAGGCTTCCAAATCCCCGACATTCAGAATAAAGCAGAAAGCTGTGGGGGACTTGATAGGAAGTCCTGGCAGGGATAGGAATTCTTCTTCTTTCTTTCTTTTTTTTTTTTTACCAACAGGTGGTAGAAAATAGAATAGAATAGAAATGGGGAAAAAGAATCTCTACTCTGAATGAAAATGAATTAATTAGTAGAAAGAAATATAAATTTTGTTGGTCGTACGACAACTCGTGCTGTAACGGATTTGTAAAATGAAAAGAAGAAAAAACATTATTTTCTATTCAGGTCCTATTATGTTAAATTGAAAACAACCAAGATGCTATATTTGAAACAAAAGAAAATAGCACATAATAACTATTTATGACATAATACACAACACTGCAGAGGCTGTTTTTTATTTTGGGTTTATTGGTGGTTTTTTTTTTAATTAAAACAGGATTTCAACAAGTTTTGTAAAGAAATGCTCTGCTTTATTCTGTTTTCCTCCTGACTTTTGTGCAAAATTAAATTTAATAATTGATTAATTGAATTAATTGATTAATCAACTAAGTAAAAACTAGATAGATAGATAGATAGATAGATAGATAGATAGATAGATAGATAGATAGATAGATAGATAGATAGATAGATAGATAGATAGATAGATAGATAGATAGATAGATAGATAGATAGATAGATCTATCGTTTTTGATTTGGTCACCTCTGTCTTGTGATGAGGTTGATGTAATGTCTCAGGGCTGAGTAATACTTGGCCAACTCCTCCGCCGGAGCGTTTTCCCCGGGGTTCTCCGGTTTCACCGGGTACCCCTCCGTCAAGGCGCTCAGGCAGACCAGCGCCCACAGCAGGAACCCCAGCGTCCCCAGCCAGCTCACCAAGTTGGGATGCATCTGTCATAAGGAAGACAGAACCAGTCTGTGCCATACCTAACTCCTCCTGAATGTCGCACTCTTTTTACATGCACTTTGTTTTACACACTAAGCTGTAGACTTGGAGATATTAAATAAAGGAATGTATATGTCTAAAAACAAGGACCCTCCCACCCCCCAAAAAAGGGACTCAGACAAACTTTGACAGAAGAGAATGTAAAAAATTCAAAACACTTACATTTTTTCAGAAGGTCTCAGTGAGATTGCGCGCCGTCCTGTTGATTCTCCTCTGCTCCTCTGCGCGCTCGTTGCGCGCCATGGGGTTTATATCAGTGCGCGCCAGACGCGCGCCAGACGCGCGCCAGAAAAAAAAAGAAGCGTCAACGCTTCACTCTGTTTGGCCCGGGTCTTTGCCTTCCTTCATGTGAACGTCACTGCTGATGCTGCTCTAATTAAGGTGCGTGTGTGTAGTTTGTATTAATATAACGAAAAAGCAAACTAAAAATAGAGTAAGGTAACAAACGTTGTTTCCTATGAGAAAACAAGCTGTTCAAGGCAGATGTCAATATGTAGGCATGATAAAGCAACTTTTGCACATTGCATATAGAATGAATTATATAAATGAATGTAACTCAACGGGAAAAAAATAATTTTCAGTTATTTCTCATTTGTGCACAAGAAGCTGAACTAAACACACACCAAATCTGATGTTCTGAGGCTTATTGAAGTTCCTTCATGAAGGAAGCGAGTCATAAATTATTTCACAATCAAGATTATTTTTCAAAACAAGATCAATCCTCAAATTTGTAGTCGCAAAGGAATGTCAGCAATACATTCACTTTGGGCCCAGTCCAAATGAAACTTCTCCACACGGCCTCTTCACCGAAAAGCAGACGCCTCGGGTGGTGCTGAACAAAAAGATGTCAAACTGGCTCACATGTACAGGGCTGAATTAGTGCATTAATTTCATTTTGCAGCACATTGCATCACACGAAGAAAGAGAGTGTGGCTCTCGAGGTGAACAAAAGGCACAAATGTGAACACGGAGACACGTCAAAGAAGAGCCCAATCTCCTAGGGGCCCACTTAATAAGAAAACCCAAATAGCAGTTCGCAGTGAGTCTGTATCACCAAGAGCTTCATTTACCTCCCATTCATAATCCTTTTGTGCTGGCAGCTTGCAGCCATGTAATCTGTCAAAAATCAGCATTCTTCGGCACCGCTGCTTTCTAACTCCCTCAGAGGATGTGTTGAGTGCTTTTTTTTGTATGGCACAGGATGCAAAGAGGGAGATGAGGAGTGTGACACAAGCGAGAGAACCGTGGAGCGCCGAGTCACGACTGACTGGAAAGGAATTAGAAGATTCACTCCTCTTCAGGAGGAGGCACATGCATCCTTGAAGACTCTCTTCAACAGGTATATCATCATTCAGGAGGGAAGCGGCGTGATCCTATACGTAGATGGCTGACACGGGGATTGAAGCAGATGTGCAAACACGGGGGACAAAACGCTGAAAGATCAGAGAGCTTTGATGGAGAAATTCATCTCCAGGAGGCTTTTATGTAGACTTCTTTTTTAGTTCCAAGGTTTCAGACAGAGGTGACCAAATGCGTGCCCTCTACATCCACGGCTCAACTACTCTTAAAGCAGACAAGTTAAAACAGAAGTCCCTCTATTCAAGGAGCTTTCAGTTATACCGGAAACTTTAGAGGTATTATTGAGGTATCAATTATTGAACAGACTAAGACTGGTATACTCCTTGCATTTCAGAATTGTAAATTTCACTGAACCATGTCATTTAACGAAATGCTTTTACGTTGCCAGGTCAAAGCAATAATCAACTTATTGTGATAAGTTGATTATGTCCAACTTATGACAATACAAATTCAGTAATACCTGGATTTAGCGTGAAATGTTCCCTAATGCTGGCTGCAGAATTACACATACAGAAAAGATCCAGTGTTTACTGTGACAGCTTGTACAGGCCGGAGATGTAAAGCCCCCAACGGAGCTCAGTTTGATGAACCCTGAACAAAATACGCCTGTCACACAGTGGATCAGTCAACACACACACACACACACACTAACTCACTGAGAACAAAGTAAATCACTGGCATGCAGACACACACCTCCATGTCATAGGGCTCTTACAGTTTTAAGGAAGCTGTTGTCACAAGGGCAATACAGTGGTTAACATAGAGAGGCAGTGGGATTGTTTTGAGCAACAAAAAAAGAACAAAGATTACATGCCAGTCAAAATGTCCATGAAAAAAAGAAAGGACATTTTTCGTAGCGTGAGCTGAAGTGGTGTTTTTCTTTATACCTTCATTGTTCTCTGACATTTTGAGGTGATCTGGAGTTCCTTGAGGTTTGATGTTATTTGTTTCTGCACACCTCGGGCTCCACGGCAGCACTGTAATCTGTCTAATGTTTGACTGAGTCATAGCAGCACCTTGACTGTTTTCTGTTTCAATCATTTTGTAAGAGATTTGTGGTTGAGGATGACCGTCGAATATTTGAGCTGTTGGAAAGAGGTCATCAGATTTCGTTATGAAATTGCTTGGTATCATAACAGTTAGTGTGAGATGTTTGTACCACAACAAGCTGTTTAGATGTCTGCTGTGTATTTTGGCTAAACATCTCTATTTTCATCTTTTCTGTGTCCATCGAATGATTCTGGGAAGCGCAAAAAGTCATTACTAAAGAAGCTGACTGTTCACAGAGACTTGGGGGGAGAGGGGGCTAAATGTTGCAAAACTATGACTCAAGGGAATCTCTTAAACTTCTTTAGAAAACTTTTTTTTAAATCAAACTTAATAACAAACTGAATGTTGTGATAATTAGGATTTATTGGAATGTGTGATTGGATTGAATGTACTGCTTTGCATTTCTTATGTTGAGCCCCTCCAAACTGCTTGAGGTCCAGTGTGATGTTTTCTAAGGCCACGATGTTTTTTTGGGGGAGACGTGTAATTAGCTGGTGTTGACTCAGTGCGTTTTATTATGAACGAACGAAGTGAATAAAGGTAATTAAATCAATTAACTTGATTTAATTAACCTGCCCATAGTGCCAAAACAGATGTGTCTTTGACGCTAAGCTGTGAATTTTACCAAGACACAAAACTCTGGCAGTGTGCTACCCATCAAAAATTTACAGTACAACATGTTCAATTATTGAAGCAAACTCAGAACAAGATAAAATTCTTAGATGAAGTCTGCTGGATCTAAGAGAATTAAAACAAACAAACACAAAAAAAGAAGATGGTTAAGTTTTAATACATGCTAAAAGAGAAACAGCACCATGATATGTAAAAGAAAAAAAGCAGCAGGATTGAATTGAAATGCGGTCATCATCAGATTTAATCAGCATTACCGCTAATGGTGTGTTCTCTGACGAAGATAGCAATCATCTCCAGTACTGTCCAATGAGCTGATTAGACATTGCGAAATCCTCCAAACCAATTTCACAGTGATATTCCTTTCTTTAGGTAAGTAATGCGCTCAGTAATTCATTTGTTAAAGGCTTAGCCTTATCAGAAATCAGTTCTGTGGAGGCCAATTCCTATTGAGAGCGAGCTTTTTTAAATGCAAATGTGCCTTCTCCTCCTCTCAACAGCCTCCTGGTTTGTACAATAAGTTCTTCTCCAAGATTTGTTAAGATGAAAGAGCCCTGTAATTTTCCACCACCATGAATCACACTTTTCAAATTTACAGAGTGATCAAGTGGGGAAAGGAAACACTAACATGCAGGCGGCGTATATCTTCTCACCCCAGGCAGTTGCATCCAAACAGAAGATAAATCAAAAGAAATGCCAACTTTTCCCCGGTTTCTTTGGCTATCACTTATTTTGCTTCAAATCTTGACATCTAAATTGTTGCTTAGTTCTGAAAGCTATTGTATTGTCTGCCTACTTGTGGTTGGCAAGGAGTACTGTTTGTGAAAAGAAAAAGGCCACGCCTTCTTCATTGCCTTTTTTTTCCGAATAAAAAATCTCACCTGAACACAAAAATAGTGACCTGACCCCCGACGCCATTAAAAGAATGTGTTGGTTCATATGAAGATGTTAGGATTATATAAGAGATAAATCTGGCCTGCTGAAAGGAAACAAACAAACAGAGCAGTTTATGAGAGGCAGAAAAAAGTGCAGATGAAGAAGTTGTGATAATGGCAAAGGCTTCACAGTGGGTCTGCTGTGATGTTTCGGCCTGTCTCTCCAAACTCAAGCACAAAGGTATTACCTGTTGGGCCTTTGCAGCTTCAACAGTTTCAGTTCTCTTAAGACGTTTTTCCTCAAGGTTTAGGAGTGTGTTTGAGGGAATTACTGATCAGACACTGATGTGGGACGAGAAACTCTGTCTCAGTTTTTGCTCTAATTCATCCCAAATGATGAGGTCAGGACTCTGAATAAGCAGGTCATGTTAACCTCCTCATTCATGTCTGCGTGGAGCCTTTTTTATTCAGTTGTGCAGCCATGGATTAACAAGGCAAGGCAATTTTATTGGTACAACAAATTTCAGCAATAATAGTTCAATTACATGTGCATATTATTTTGTAATAAAAAAGCTAAATTTCTGAATATAAATTGCTTGTTTATGCACATGGAGTAAGTTATTTTTTACTTTCTGAAATCATTTATGTTTTTTTTTATCTTTTATTCAAACCAGGAGCACTTATAAAAAGATATGTTAGGATACCATATTAATGTAAAACATCAGAATATCTTAGCGGACTAGTGAAAACAGCATCGCATAGTTTGAGACACTGTATATTTGAGAATTGAGAGATCTCTTCAAATCAGCAAGATTAGAACAAGCTTATTTCACTTTTTTCAGCAGTTTAATTAACCTTCTGTACAAGCAAGATGTATAATTTCTGGTATTTTCTGAGCTGGCAACAAAAAAAAACATGTCCTCAAATTGTTCTTCTTTGTCGTGACTTTGACTTTAACAGGCATCATTTGACAGCCACACATCAAGCTTCCCTCTATTCTTAGTTCACAATAGTCAAAGTCCTTAGTGGGGAACGAAGGACTAACGTTCTTTCTTATTTGTTTGTCGATTTCTCCACTTAAACACCCACTATTTAAAGAGCTACATTGACTTGTCTTGGTATTTATCTAAGCTGTCTCTGCTGCTTCTCTCAGTGTTCCTTGCTGTCTCTTCTGATTTGTCTGAGTCTTTCTCTATGTGTGTGTTGGGAAATGTGTCTCATCTGTGTCTGGTGTGGAAGCAGCACAAACGTCGTGTCAAGACAGCAATCATACATGTTGCTTTGATGGACAGGTAAGCTGAGGGTCTGGCCACCAAGCTGTGGCAGGCTGGGTTGGCTCAGGTGCGCAGGTCAGAGTCCTTAGCCTCGATATATAGGAGCCTGATGAAACTTGCACCTACGTCAAAGGGTGATAAACTTTTGTTTGATGTCACGATCTACGTCAGGTCACTAGCCTTAATGCATCACTCTTATGGCAGTAGCACACTTTCATGGATCTGTGTCATATTTATATGTTTTAAATGTACAAAATAGCAAAAGTCACCTTCAAAACCATCATCTTCCACACTTATTGGCATTCCTGGTAAAAATATAAATGAAGCTTCTTTTTTTTTTTTGCAGTGTTGAAAAGTGCTTTACTTGAGCACATTAAATCGACAAGGGGAAATTTATTGGTAGAGAAAAATATTTTTAACCACACTTGTTGGTAATCTAAACACTTCCCATAAACTAAATATAACAGAAGCATTTTTGTTGTGTCCTGCTTTAAATGGATCAGTTCTTCTATTCAGGCTGATCCTAGTGGTGAATCAATGCAGTCAAATTTGGTTTATTACTCAAATTGATTAAAAAGAAGCTTTCCAAGAAAACCCAGCAGATTGCCTTGAGTCATTGATTTTCAGCATTCCCTCTTCCTGGACCAGCAAGTAGCAACAAAAGGCAATCACTTGCATTGTGTCGACGACTTTACAACAATCTAAGGAGTATGTAATAACTACTGGCTCTCTGACACTGAATATACTATCAAATACATTCATGACGTTAAAGGCACACAACATGAACATAAGGTCTGATAATGGAGGGTAAATGTATGTGGGTGGTCTAACTAAAGCAAGAGGAAGAATTAGAAAGCATTTCAACAGGCTGACTCTCAAAGAATTAGCTACATTCATAGCAGAACACAATTATATTCACTGTCAGTCAGCCGTGCACTGTGCCTAAACACCTTGTCTGTAAACTAAAGGCATTCCCACAATTATTGTCTCTAATTATGAAACCGTTGAAATGTTGCATACTAAATGACTTTCTGTAGATGCAGAAGCTGCTCAGCATAATACAGCACTGGACCAATTAAAGTATTTATTATAAGAGCTGCACTGCAACCTAATGACATACAGGTGTAGAACGACCATTATTTCAAATTTATTTAAAAACCCTTAAATTTTTCCTCGTTTTGTAGCACTGTACTGCAAACTTCAGTGTATTTTGGAAGCTGGGGGTTTAAGAGATAGAACAACACAAAGTAGCCCTTAATTATGAGGATTTAAATCTTTTCCACGAATGAACACTTACAGCTTCAAATTTGTCTGTCAGAATTTATATTGAAAAAACAAAAACATGTATCAGCATCCTTCCATTTCCAAATTTCTCACTCTCTCGTTTTGGCTTTTCATGTAAAATCCCAAGAGAATACATTTAAATGTATTGTTGTAACATAATAAAGCATAAAAAGCTGAAGGCTTTGCTTCAGCAATCTGCTGTATCTTTGAGTTAAAGCCTTGATCCAACTCTCTCTTAAGCGTAAAGGATGGCTGATTAGGAATGATTTTTAAATGGGACAAAGTCCAGCAACAACAGTATTGGTCAACTTATCTTGTTTGCTTTTTTTAATGGCTTCGATTGGATTCTCATGTGAAAAGGGAAGTGAAATTTATAACCCTGTCTTAAACGCAAATAGAGAGGACATCAGATTTTGCTTTCATAAGCTTAGTTTTGCAATTCACTGAACTTTGTATCAAATTAGTTGACATTTTCCTTGTGTGTAACATTATCTTGTTTTCATTCCGGTACTTCAAACAGCTTTTTTTTTTTAATTGAGTGAGATATTTCTCGTGATTTGTCTGAACCCCTTCTGTTTGTGTGAGTTAATTTTATTTTGGAGAAATTACGTGGCATCGTCTCCAGTTAAGTCCCTGTTTACTTGCCAGTTATGCCAATTAAGTGTTTCCCTCTGCTCTAATTGTCGATTTAATCATCTGTGCTTGTGTTTGGATTTATTGACTAAAAGATGTCAATCAAGCAGGGTGGGGTTACCGGCAGCGAAAGAGAAGTGTCACAGTTATATGCTTCAACCACTGTCCAAAGGAAATTGCCTTCAGCCTCCTTTGCAGTGTTGCTATGGAGAGGCAATTACCCTAAATTGTAATTGTCTGAGACTAATGTGTTATAGCTTTCCCTCTTAATTGAATTAAGTTTTTTCACTCTTCCTCATCTCTCCCCGTGTTCCATGCACATCTCCCTTTGCTCACCTCTGTTCAAGAGCAAGAGGAGGTAACACGTAGACGGACACGGCAGGTATGCTGATGAAGATATGCGACCAAGATTGCTTATTGTGTTGCGGCCTGAAATCTCGGATCGCAGACACACACTTTGTGTTGCAGACGTAAGCTTCCAGATGTGGCTGCATCCACTCCAGCACTTTGAATCATCAGAGACGCAGGTGCATCCATGCAACCCTTCAGGCAAGGCTCCAGTCTCCTTCCCTCAAGACCACCGGCTGCTCAGCATCATAACATACTAGTCCACATTTTATCACATTACAGCCACGGTTTATTTTACTTTTTATTTTATGTAATAAACCAACACAAAGGAGCAAATAATTCTGAAGTGGAAGAAAAGGGATAACATCTTAATTTATAAACAGAAATTCCTGTTCATAAATTCCTCAAGATCAGTCAGATTACATGAGTCGCATGTACAAATGTCAACTTTCCAAGTTTTGCAGACAAAAAGCATCCCAGAGCATGCTGCTCCCACCGCCATATTTCACCTGTTAGGAGTTCTGTGAAGGGTGAATTTACTTGGTCCCATTGTTGCACTCCTTAAACAGTCCTTCTTTGTGACTGTCTTTCAACAACTACTTTTGAGAGGTACCATAACGCTGACACCAGAGATGCACTGGCCAGAACCAACGCCGTCCTCCGAGTCGGAACATCCGAGTGGGAGTAAATACTCACTTAAATCTCTTTTAATTGTGTTTCCCTGCTAAAGATGCTGGAAACTGGGCCACCAGTGGAGAACACATGATGTTCAATCTGCATTCACAGTGTGGAATAATGCAGCGCGCGTCGCCGCTGATCTACCATGATGAATGGGATTAATCAATCGAAGACAGTACATCTATCCATAAATTAAAAGCTGCGCTCATCGCTGAATACTGAGCACTGTGGTTCTGGTGTTATTTTGGTGACGTGTTGAGTGGGTGGATTTTTCACAATAAGCTCACTATCATCACACATAAAGCAAACCTCAGACAAATAATTAGGGAGCTGTTCAGGAAAATATCTAGAAAACTGCAGTGAAATAAACTGAAGATACTTTACTTACTGACAAAAAAACAATGATATCTTTGCATAGCTCTAGTTTGACCAAAGCCATTCATTCTCATTGTGCAGAAAAATAGAATTTAAGCCAAAAACTACAATCAGCAGCAAAACTTGTAAAACTCATTGCAACCAACTTGAAATCAGGGTTACATTTATAAAGTACAAATATGCAAACATTTGAGGCTATTTACAACTAGCTGGAATTATTTTACTCGAACAAACTAAATATTCTTCGGCTCTTGGGAAAGATACTAGCTATAATCTATGTAATTTTGTATTTGATATGTTAGAGTTGAACTATCTCCTCAGAAATGAACAATAATTAATTAAATAAAATAATGAAATGCAAATATTGCAATTCATTGATTTTGGGTTTGTTTCCCAGAGACACCAGAGCAGCTTGCTTCAGCAGAGGAGTTGGAGTTTCTCGCAGAAGTGTTGGGCTTTTTTGCAGAGGAGTTGGGGTTTCTCGCAGACATGTTGGGGTTTCTCGCTACCGAGCTCCTCTCCAGGCAGTCGTCTTCTCTGCTTTCAACTGAATAAGAACATCACAGCGATCATGGGAATGTAGACGAAGATGATGTGGTACAGACAGTAAACATACAGCTGCAATCAGTAGTGGACGTACAAAGGATTTCTCAAAACAGTCATGCATCAAGATGCATTAGTTTACTTTTGAGATAAAAGTCTAAATTAGGTTATAAGCCTTTATAAAAGACTTATAACCTTTTATAAAGGTTATAAAATGCTTATAAACGCTTATAAGCCTTATAACCTAATGTAGTGACACCTAAATGGCATATGTATATCCTTTAATTTGCTTGACCTAGGGAGCTAAAAGGAGCCAAAATCAATGATAACACCAAACTCATGGAGCTACTCTGAGTGTGAACCCTACCCTCAGAGTAGGGCTCTGAGAGCAGTGGACCCTAGGCAGTGCGCCAGGCCAGACGGAGTGATCAGCAGGGTACTCAGTGAGTGTGCAGATCAGCTGGCCAGTGTCTTCACCAAAATATTTAATTTATCACTGTCCCATCACACAGTGCCTGAGGACATCCACAATAGTCCCGCAGCCAACATCACCATCAGAAGAACCAATGACTGCCAATCAGTTGTTCTGACACCTGTCGTGATGGAGAGTTTTGAGAAACTGCTCCAATGTCACGTCGTATCCTGCCTCTCACCATTAGCAGTTCACACACAGAGGTAGTAGATCACCTGAGGAGGCAATTGTCACAGGGTGATATGCAAGGTTGCTATTTGCTGATTTTAGCTCTGCTTTTGATACTACACTCCCAGATGGACCAACAGCAAAACTATTGTTCATTGGTCTTCCTACCACCACCTGCTGCTAGATCAGAGACTTTATTTCTGATCGGGTTCAGAGAGTCAAAGTTGGCCCTTAACTTTCCACAGCCCTCAGACTTAACATTGGCTTTGTACAGGGCTGTTTACTTAGCCTCCTACTGTACACTCTGTAGATCTGCGTTAGCTGTCACTCTGACAATGTTGCTGTCAAATTTCCTGACGACAATGGTTGGACAGGTGTATTACTGGGGTGATAACAACTTAGTCATTAACATCTTTAAGATCAAAGACGTAACCGTTGACTTCAGGAAGAGGAAGTCTGACCTGCAGCCTACATCACTATGAGTGAGGAACATGTGGAAAGGGTGGCAAACTTTAAGGTCCTGTGTGCACATGGATCCAATGGAACTCTAACATCAAGGCCCAGCAATGTCTCCACTTTCTGAGGCTCCTCAGGAGGCTAAACCTGAGGCAGGGGCTGTGGACTGTCTTCTACTGCTACACCATTGAGTGTCTTCAATTACTGCATATCTGTATGGTTCCCAAGCTACACCAGGAGACACAAGAAGACTCCATAGTGGGTCATTTGCACCCTCCAGAAGAAAATAAATCTTCCCTCACTAAAAGACCTCTTTAGAACTTAGTTTCTCAAGAGGGCATGCATCATTCTGAGGAACTCTTCGTGCCTAGGACATCAGAACTGCTGTTCTTGGGTTGCAAATATAGAAGCCAGCAATTACACGCTAATTGAGTTAGGGACAGGTTTCACAACAGTGCTAAATTCTTTACCTCACTTCTTTGAAGTCAGCCATGTTCAATTCACAAGTGTAATTTTTATTTTTCTGATTTGCGGTTGCACTATTTAGCATTAAGTTATCGATTATTAATTGATTTGTGGTACTTTTGGCCCTCCACCAAAGAAGAGATTTTAAGGTTTCATGATTTGCAAAACTATCATTTGTTTATAAAATCTTGAAACTGCCTTCAAACACTTGCACAGCCAGTCTCTCATGGAGCTGCAAGATTTGTATTTTTGTTTTCTTTCATGCCTGCTAAAAATGGAACACACAACAAATCGGTGTGGCTAAAGACACTATATACCTGTCACCTTTGCAGATTCTTACTCTTGCAAATTATTCTATATTCAACACAGACACTTCGCTGCTCTTTGCTGCCCTCACATGCCTCTAAAAGGAACTTTCCCCTGCTCTAATGGAAAACCTCTGCTCTTCTCGCCTGCGCTCCTGTAGTCTGATGAAGGCCATGTCACTAAAATGTACAGACTCCAAAGAACTAAAGAAACTGAAAATTCCTCGAGACTGTTCATCTTCATGGGGAGAGTATATGTGTCAAATGTCTACTGATGCACTAACCAACAAAAAGCATCCATTTCTAGTTTCAAATAAAAAAAAAACTGTTACTTTCGCTGAGGACATGCATAGCGAGGTAACCATCCAGCAAAGAGGTGAATCCTGTCAGGCCTCCCATTGCTGCATAAGGAACATCTTTGCCAACAGGCTGACCTCTTGCCAGCCTCTCTTGCTTTGTCTCAACCTGTGAAAAAGGGAAAAAGAAAAAACACAGGAAATACTGTAACAATAAGCTGACAAAAATGCTCCTTCAGATGAAACTGCTTGTTGTTCATGACCACTCACCAAGGTACGGTGCTCAAAGCAGGGCCGACCACACCCACAAGTATAGGGACTGTGAAACCCAGAGCAGACTTTGCCTGAAAAATAACGTATTATTTTCAAGTAGATTAAAAAGCATTTTCTGGGTTGTAGCGAACATATCTTGAAAGTAGGGATGTCTGACTCACACTTCTTGCAAGGGTGGCCTGCAGCTTCACTGTGATCCTGCGGCAAATGCTTACACTTGCAGCGCACCATCACACCTCCAGACTGAGGAATGTAGTTATAAGAAGAACAGCGACAACCACTGACCTTGCACCATAGAGCAATGGGTCGCTCAGAGGGAATCACCTCAAACTCTGTCTGATGCTGCTTGTATCTGGTGGAGATTGATTCACATGCATACATTGCATTGCAAAAGTATTCATACCTCATATTTCCACAGATGCATGTATAATAGACAGGTCACAAAGTAATATCCTACCTGTGTTCACAAAAGCACTGTGTCTCAGGGCCAATCTGCTTGCAGTCAATGCCCCCTGGTACACCAAAGCTCACATATAGCCTGTTTTTCATACGTAGTGGTAGAACCCTCCTTTTGTACTCTTCATATTCCTCTGGAGTGAAAAGTGTTCCACCATCGTCATCACCAACGATCCTTGTCAATAAAAACAATAAACAGGTACAACACAAGCTTGAAAGTCAAAAGTCTTCATATTATTTAGACA
This sequence comes from Phalloptychus januarius, assembly GCA_902982915.1. Taxonomy (NCBI): domain Eukaryota; kingdom Metazoa; phylum Chordata; class Actinopteri; order Cyprinodontiformes; family Poeciliidae; genus Phalloptychus; species Phalloptychus januarius. The sequence goes on along the minus strand of CADWAE010000038.1, from coordinate 7,474,425 downwards.
TTTATATTTCAATTGTCCTGAACAATTAAAGTTAATGGTTTTGCCTCAAATTTATGGAAATCTATTTCTAAATAAGTTGGTAAAAATGTGTACCTTCTGTACTCCGCATATTCATCCACTGCTTCCAAAGCCGTTTTATTCTGATTTACCGGAGTCATTTTCATTAAATTAAAACAACAGCATTGCAAGTGATACTTGTTTATGGCCCGCAGCGTATGTTGCTATGGAGATGATTTTAGGGGACTCTAATGTTCGCAAAGGGAACTGCAACAACTATATTGATAATAGAAATAACATAAAATCTTATTTTAAACAAAGCAAAAATAGTGAAGCAAAAAACATAAGGAAACACAGGTAAAAGTCAAATATTAAAAAGCAACAAAACTATTTTTAGTCAATTAGCAAAACTAGCTAAAAGACTTCGTATTCGCAAACAACTTCCTCTAAAACGTGTACGAAAAGATAGTGACTAATAAGATGTTCATATAGTTCATATATACTTTAATTGATCAAGTGGTACTTGTTGAGTAGTTTTTCATTAATATGAAAAACGGCGATCGTGAAGGTAAGTTATTTCCAACTGCACCAAAATACGAATACATTTCCCACAATGCAACGGCTTTGACGTAGCCGAAGACTTTCCGGGGGATCCATGACAGTACATTACATGGTCCCATGTCCACAAGTACAGCAGCTGACGAGTTTGGGTTGTTTTTTTCTGTCGAAGCTATCATCACATTGTCGGCAGAGCAATGAAGCCGAAATAAGTAATAAAGCGGGAAACATATCCGGACACCTTGCTTCTCAGCTGAGGCTGTTTTGTTTGTTCTTTCCCCTCATTTAGTGGAAATGGTGGCATGCCAAAGACATTTCTCCAGCGGTAGCGAAACGAGCCGCGGGGCGGCGAAGAGCAAGCATCATCCTTCTGAAGCTCGCCCCGGTCCCAGCACCTCTGCAGCCTGTAAATTTCCTCTTGGGACCCAAGGTATCGACTCAGGACACACGGTGGGGGCCATGCTTCTATTTTTGACGGGCTACACATATCTGCTGATAAGTGTTTTTGTATACTGTGGCGTTTAGAGAGCTTGTTGCGAGCTAACACGTCAGGCTAACACTGACTGGAAATCTGTCTTAGGTGAATTTGTTTCAAATTTAAATAAATGTGAATCCGTATACGTTGGGCCTTTACATGTTGTGTAGTACATTTGGGTGTTGTGTAAATGAGTCAAGACAGTTTTAAAGCAAACTTGCCAGTGTGTTATTTCCTACTGGGCGTACACTATGTGCTCCTCTGGGCAAAGGCTATTGACTTTTCAGTATATATTGTACAATTTAACTGATTAAGTCACTTGGTGATTCTGTAAGCTGTAAAATAACATCTGACAGCTGCTGTAGTCACTATTTAACTTGGACATTATCCATTTTGATTGCTGTGGCGTGCCTTATCAGTCTGTCAGGGAAATACGCTAATTTAAACTCTTTATTTATTTGTGGGATATTATCATACAAATTGTATGAAACCATTTGATTAAGTCAAATAAAACAAAATGTCAAAACAGGAGTAATAAAAGTTGAAATTCTATGGTAGCTACTTTTAAATAATTTAAATTATATTGAAACCTGTGAAAATGATCCAAAATGACAAAAAAACGTATGTTTTTTTATTTTTAAGAATTGCTATAAAAGTAAAAAAGAATGTTTTGCAATTTTTTTGTGGTTGGAATAAGTGTCAGTAATTTACTTTTTGTCTTTTGTTGTCTTTTGTTTGTGTTGAATATATCTTCAACACTTAAAAAAAAGTGTTAAAACAGCTCTGGACAGTATTATATTTTAAAATGTGTCAAAGATAAATATTGTAATTTGAAATTAAATTGAAATTGAAATTAAATCAAAATATAGTTTTCAGTTGTTTGATTAAATATCAGGTTTGCATGTGCTTACACATGCAATTGGTTGGGTCCTGATAGAAAACTAGTTTTCAAATATTAATTAGCTGTTTGGCTGAGTTAAAAAATGCACAGAACGCCTGAAAAATCTAATCTTTTTTTGTTTGTTTGTTTTGTTTCTGGGAGCAACGGTTTGCTTAAAAATGTTACTACCAAGCTCAAGCGATGTTGTGAATAGGCATAGATAGTTATCTATGACAAATAAGAATACAAACCACAGCTGCAAATAAAAAGCTCTTTTTGACTAGATACCATGGACCGAGGCATCAATTGACACCGAGATGGTAACATACTTGTTGTCACTGGATCAATCTGATCAGTTTAAGCTACACAAGAACCAGTTGCTCGTGCTAAGGTAAATAAAAATTGTAGCTACTAAAATGTGACATCATACCATTCTTACTCCTCCCACACCTGCTGATGTGCATTGCTGATGAAGTATCTGAAATTATTTCCGCTGGCTTGCAGGAAACAGAAACTTCTAAAATATTTCTGGTAACAAAAAAAAAAAAAAAACGGTGTGGAAGCTAAAGGAGCACTTCCCATCTCTCCTATTTAAATTTCCTGTGGGATCAATAAAGTACTTTTGAGTTTGAATTTGTAGCAGCATTTTAAAACTACAGCCGTGTGCAGACTCCGCTGTAGCAGACAGCTCGTCTATATCACAAGCTTTTTGTAGCTTATTGAATTCGTGTATCTTTATCAAGTGTGGCTAGGTAGGTAGAAAGAGATTATATTCCATGCAATAACAAGCAAATATAAATTTAGTTGAGGGTGTAGTCTGCATATTTATTAGGCTAAGTGTCACAAATATCATCTATAACATTATTTCAACCTCAATAATCAATATACTGATACAAAGTGAGACTGTCAAACCTACAAACTCCAGACCGACTGTTGACACGGACAGAGTGGATCGCACAAAGTGGATGGCGTATTAAGAAAAGGAGTAGTACCTCCTGCCTTTTCCAATGAGATAAGAATCTCAAACAAACATGGAAACAGGTTTTAAGAATGGAAAAAGCATGCTAACATGAGCCCCTGGGAATAGTCCCACCTGTAATCCTAAGGAAAAATGTGGGCTGTGCTTCAGAAAAGTTCGATCTTTTATTACAACCCTGTGTGTGTCAGAGAAAATTCACAATAAATTTCAACCCAGTTAAAAGATGATTATAGTTGTTTTGTTTATTATACCCTAATGCAAATACATGTTTCACTGTCTGAAACGAACAGAGCACTATGAAAGTAAGTTGGCCTTACAGTAGCACTTCAATTTGCAAAGTGATGCAAATTGAAAAGAGTGCTAGAGATTTCTTGATGCATTTAACATATTAAAGAGTAAAAATTGCTTTTTCATGCTTTTGACTACATTTTTTTCTGCTAGAACCTGGTTTTTGCGTAGGTTAGAAGAAAGGACGTGTGTTTCTACAAAAGCCTCAGTTCAGATTCAGATTGTGTTACTTCATCTTTTCATAATTTATACATTCAGCCGCTGTCCCCTTTCTGAACCTGACCAGGAAGAGACACTCCCACAAAACTCTCCCGAGAACGAATTTGGTGACAAAGTTATGAAAACTGAGAAATGATCACCTAATTTTTATTCTCTATGTGCACATTGCCTCCTTAGCCCTTATTTTCTTCATTTCAAGAGCTGTTGTGTGGGTGAAATGAGAAAAAGTGCCCTCCATGATCCTTGTCTGTTGCTCGGTCTCCTTGTCTGGAGCTGCAGAATGGGCCTCTATGAAATGTAAACTTGTAATTGGGTTTCTGGGCTAAAAGGACTGAAAGGGATTTGTCTGAGTGGACTATTGTGTGCCTAGAGCCAAAGCAGCAAAAACAAAAAATTCTCTAATAGCAGAAAAGTAGCTTATGATGTAACTTTCATGCTGCCTTTAGCTACATAATTATAAAAAAACAAAAAAATGTAATTTTCTAAATCATGAAATAAAAGGTTTTGTTTAGGCATAATAAAATAATGCTCTGCATTTGCATAGATTTTAACTGTATTAACTGTGTTTTTTGTATTTTCTTTAGCATAGGTAACTATGCCTGTGGAAGCTGTGCGCCATGACTGCATAGATGATTTGGTGTTCAAGATCTCGCAAGCAAAGGACTCCTCCAGAAGTTCCTGATTGCTGGTTTTTAAGGGTGTCAACCTGCGTCTGGTTGCACTTTCTGGCTTCTGCAGTTTTTCAGCACTTCCTCACCTCCTCTATGAGAGGCAGGATGTTGGTAACTTTTGCAGAACTCTGACCTTATTGAAAGAAAAGGCACCACGTTTTATAACTTTACATAATCGACTGCACATCAAAGATCTTTGGCATTTTGAAAGGCACCTCTATCACCTCCCTGCCCCCCAATTCCTCTATCATCCCTGCCCAGTACCATGCTGGGTGCACTCTTTCTGCGGAGGAACATGTCCCAGAAGCTGAGTGTGCTCCTGCTGGTATTCGGGCTGGCGTGGGGGCTGATGCTGTTGCGCTACACTGTGCAGCAGCCTCGCCATCAGAGCAGCGCCGAACTACGTGAGCAGATCCTGGAGCTCAGCCGGCGATACGTCAAGGTCCTGACGGAGGAGAACCAGAACGTGCCGGGGGGGCCACAGGGAACGTCCATGGCAGGATATGGTAAGCAGTTTCAGTCACAGTTGGGAGACATAGCAGAAGTATGCAAGCCCCCTTGAACTTTTTTGTATTTTGTCACATTACAACCAGAAATGGGATACTGTTGTTGACAGTTTATTTTACTGGTTTGAAAACAGTTAATTGACTGACGATTTATTGTCTATTAATAGTTTGTTATATAAAAATTATTTCCAATCTAATTTTTATTAGATTGGAACTAATCTAATAAAAGACATTAACTAAAAATGTCTGCTTAGACCTCCTTTCAGTATGGTAGCTTGGCCACCATCCAGAAGAGGGTGCCACTGGTCATTCTTAAGCAGAACCAGTTCATACAGAATAAAAGATGGCAGAGCCATACAAGAACAGGAGTCCAATGTGGGATGCAAAGGCTTTGAGAACAATTGACAAGCTCCTTAAGTTTTCTCTGTTATTTTTCAATTCAGCAACTTAAGTACTTCCTGTTAAGTTACTTACATGTATTGTATTTTTACAAATATGTCTTAAGTTCAATAATGTGAGAGACCCACAATTTTTTGTATATTCAGTCAGTATTTAATACTGACTGAAAATGCAAAATAATGTTAAATTTAATGTGTTTTTGTTAACTCAACATATTATGATAAATTTAGATGTAAAGACAGTCAGGCCTTTTCATACAACAGAAAATAAAGGGTTTTTAAGAAAATGGCCGCCTGTCAATTAATCGTTAGCCAATCGATAAGATCAGTCAACCATAGATTAACTCATTAATCGTTAGCCTGCATCCCTCATTATGATTGTGATAGATTTTTTTTAAAAAGTAGTGCATAATTTTGAAGGGTGATTAAAATATTAATCCACTCTCTTTTTCTAATTCCGTCTGCGACCTTTCAGCTGACCTGAAAAGGACCATAGCTGTGTTGCTGGACGACATTCTGACACGGCTGGTCAAACTGGAGGGGAAAATCGAACTGGTGGCGAATTCCTCTTTAACAAACACATCCCATGCAGCAGCAGCAATCCCTGCTGGCCTGCGGAAAGCTTCAAAGCAGGAGTCACCAGGGGGCCATCCTGGGATGTCGCGTCTTCATCCACACATCCCTAAAAGACCTCGACCACTTTAAGAAGCCCCTTCCCCGCATCTCCCCTCCATCACTGCTCAATTGTGTATTGGCACCAAGTGACCGAGTAGCAATAGAGATATTCATGGACATCCCAAAATCCTAAAGTGCTGGACATGAGAGTTCAGCCCAGTTTGAGAAAGAAATGAACGACTTCTTTATTCTCCTGCATTTCCTGCTACATTGAGACTGACCGGTTCATTTTTTATATTTGCATTGCAAACATTCTTTTTTGCCTTCATTTCTCTTTTTTAGGGGTTTTTCTCTTAACCCTGCAGCTTTTGAGCTTTTTGACTGTTAAAGTAAATGCAGAGAAACCAAAACAAACAAGTTGAACATTTAATTAGAAATCTGACCAAAAAAAGCCTTATCTTAAATAGATTCACAAGACAAAACACTGAGCTCAACCTTACATTACACTCATAAAAATGAAAAATGGCTATATTTTAGAGTTTTTAGGACGGACCGATAAATAAGATTGTTATTTTAGCCTGTGATTGTTAAGCCTAAATAAAGTTTGCTCTTAAGAGATAACCCAAAGAATATTTTTTAGAACTTCAGTCAAGGCAATATAAATGTGTGTGTGTTTAGAGTGTGTGTTTTGCAGCGGGGGTTGGTGTGGAATGACAGGATGATGCCTGTCCGACCACTGTAAGCATCTGTCCCGAGTGTGTGGGCTTCCCACATCTGTTGAAACCTAATGAATCCCATGTGCCGTTTAGAGCTGTTCCAATTGAAGTAATGAAGAACATTGAATGTACTGTGCCGTCGGTAGAACTGTATTGTTCAGGATTCATATTGCACTGTGACTATAGAGAGTGACTCAATACACTAGGCTCATCTCACTTGTGCTTTAGAAATGTTTAAAGGGGAATATCCTGGAATGTTTTTTTTCCAGTTTTTCTCTTTTAGTTGCTTTCTGTATTGCCAATAAACTGGTGAAATACCTCACCAGTTCACTCATTCACTGTTTTTGTTTTTGAGCACTTAAGCTGAGGCTATTTGGGAGTTTTGTGTGAGAGAATCAATGTGGATCAAGAAAACACTATAATTAAAAACGGGTTTGCTTCATTTTGTTGCTTGAAAATTAACAACTGAGCTAAAGAGGCCTGAATTACTAAGTGGTGCTTTGACGATAATGCTGTGATTGCTTAATAATCTCAAAGTGGTATATTAGATCAGCCAGCCACTTTGAGAACAATTTCCTTGTCATTTGATAGAAATCAAGTGTTTCTTAATTTGAATTGGTTTTGGGTCAAATTCTCCACATTTTGTCTCGGAAGGCAATTAAAGTACTAATACACCAATACATGGTCTGTAACTAATTTGCATTTAGATTTTACACATGTATCTTTCTTGAATATCCTCCTGTGAAAGCAAACATCAATACATTTTATTGTGATTTTATGTGTTGAACCAACACAAAGCAGTTCATAATTGTAAAATGAAAGGAAAATGTTTGGTTTTCAAATATTTAAGAAATAAAAATCTGAAAATAGTGGCATGCATTTACATTCAGTTTCCTGGATCCCCCATTTGCTACTTCTTTTATAGTCAAAGTAACCTGGTCAGTCTGGGTGAACAGTGTTTTTGAACATCAATTTTCAAGTCTTACCACAGATTCTTTATTGGACTGGATAAGTTCAATTCACTTCACAAATGCTTTATTAATCCCAAAAGGAAATAAAATGTTGTGACTCATACTATCCAAGGTTCTTCAAACAGTGGTACTAGTGGCATCTGTTTTATTCAGCAGCCATGTCTCTTATAAACAGCCAATATGCTCAAAGATGGTGCTGGTCATTTTATCTCCTTCCTTTTTCAGACTTGACTCTTTTGAGTATAAATTGGAGCTTCCCAGCAGTATGTGTTTTGTAAAGCCAATGAAGATTCAAAGTATTTTAAAATATTTCAAATTCAGGAGTAGGATTATCTCATATTTATGGTGTGCCCCAGGAAATGAAGTGTGACTCCAATAAATAAAAATAACCAGCATGAGGTCACTTAGTTATTGGTATTGTCATTGATGTATTTTTATCAGTTTGTGGTGTAGACCATCTTCACCAGCAATTTTGGGAAATTAAGCCCAAAGTGATTTTACTATTAGTGTTGACTACTGGACAGCTGCAATACATAGAAAGTATTGCTATTAAGTTTAAGTTGTCTGCTTTGGAGAGAGGCACCAGTCCCTCCATTATGTAGCTGGTTTAAACAGTAGATGGATGAATAATTACAAAAAATAATAATAATCTAACCTGCAGTCTGAGCTGTCGGGGTCTAGAAATTGATATTTTTCCAATAAGTATGCTATTGTAAATGTATTGACACTTTTTCTAGCAATTAGAAATCATATTTTTTATAACAAAAGGGAATCAGGACTCAGGAATGTTATTTGATTATGTGTTAGGACTGCTTGCCATACCTTCGCTTTGCAGATAGCGGGGAGCCATTCACAGCCAGCGTTTCCTTGTTGTTGCAACAATGTGTTGAGACCCAACCTACCTTATCCACCAATCACAGGAGAGCGTTTCCTCCCACTGTATCTCGAGCTCATCCACGGTTTCACAAGGAGAAGGTAAAAGATTTACGTTTTTTAAGACGAAGAGACAGTCAACAGTCGACTGTATTGTAGCCTTCCGATCTGCCGCCATGTTTTTACTGGCGGGTCGTACTTAAGACCCTATTTTAGGTTATATTAAACATTTTGTTAGCCCTCATTGCTGTTCGTTTTACTCTGAAGCTCGTTTTCAGTTGCTATAATTACAAAGTGTCACTAACGACCGAAACGATGACAGGTAAGTAGTCAAACATTGTACATTTTCTTCCTGTTTTTGTTTGTCTATTTTAAGTTTATATTAAGGTGGTATAATAAAACAGTGATTTCGATATTACCTGGAGTCCTTGTAAATGTCTATTTTAACCGTATTTAGCTCGTACCGGTTATTGCCTCGTTAGATTAGGAAAAACCAACATCCTCCAGCGTTAAATTCATCTGTTTTGTGTTGAAACAATTGTGGAGGTCCAGCTATTCAATGGGAAAGTAATTGTTTTTCCTTAGAATGGAAGCTTAGAACAATTTTATATTCCATGAGACCAGTAAAGAAGGATTTATTTTTTTAAATGCAGTATAGTATAGTAAATGCATTTGATCCAGCTTGCCTTTTCATGAATTACTGCATTAGTTTGACGTGGCATAGAGGCAATCAGCCTGTGGCTCTACTGAGGTGTAATGGAACCTAAGATTGCTTTGATAGCTTCATTTGGGTAATTTCCATTATTGCAGTCTTCATGGAGCGTAGACTGCCTGTGGGGTTTAGGTCTGGTTAGGTGAGATGATAAACTGATCAATAAATCAACTCTCTGTGCTTTTGTTAGTCTGTGGACACACACCAAGTCCTGCAGAAAAATTAAATCAGTATCTCCCTTTCATTGGTCAGCATAGGTAACAGGAAGTGGTATAAAATGTAATGTTTTGTTTGGTCTTAATAAGACCAGCCAAATTATTCTTAACTGAGAACAATTCACGCTGAATTTCAAGCAACTTTAATTATGTGCGTCTTCGCTCTTTAGAGACAGGGAGCTTGATTTGGAAAAAAGCTGCAAAATTTTGTTCATTCTAAAAAGAGGGGTTTGTCCTTCCACTGGTGTAAACGACCAATTTGAAGGCCATTAGCAAAGGCCTTTTGTTTCTTAACCTCTTTGTGGAGGTTATCAGTAACAGTCAAGTCTTTGGTGAAATAATGTGTCCAATTTTTGTTTCTTGACCTATTGGAATTTTAAGCTTTCTTTCTAAGGAGTTTAAGTTCCCAATATGCTTCGATAAGCCCTGCGAGCCTTCAATGAAAAGCTTACAAAATGCTTCACAATTGTGATTTTTAAAGTTTTACAGATTGTGAATTATTTAAGTGGAGAAGATTTCCTACCATAATATAATTTCGGAAAAGTCAGTACTTTTTTTCCTATTTTTTCTATTTCAGGCTATTTGATATAGCCTATTATATATCAAACACATGCTTTTGGGCTCTGGGATGATGAAGCCAAAGCATCAGGAAAATATTATGCAGAAAATCCAGAAAGAACCACTTCTGCACAATCCTGTAGCTCACAGTATATCCACTGAAGAGATTTTATTTACTGAATATATGTTGGGTCAATTTGCTCCGTCACAACTCCTCATAACCTTATAAGGTAATGCTGGTCCGAGGAGATGTTAATCAGCTAAAGCTTGTACTCACCAGAATCAGATCTAAGTTGTTTTGTACCTCCATTGTTTGTTTAGAAATATTTTTTAAATATGTGTTCAACAACATGATTAAAACTAAACTGTTCCCATTTCCATTTCAAAGTGTCCCATAAATACTCGCTTGCAGGAACAGTTTTCTTGATGAGTTAATGGAATGTGAAATGTCAGGCTTTTCGTTTTTTATTAGCTGTGATGACATATATATGCCACAAGATGTCAGTGTCTTCTTATATTCCTTAACCAAAGAAACAAAGCCTCTTCATTCAAAAAGGATTTACTCTCTGGGAGCATTTGCTTTTGGAAGTTAAATTCCACCAAAAAGGAGATGTCGCTTCTCCTGTCTCTCCTCTTCCTCGGACAATAAGAGCTGGAGATGGATGAGGGAGCCATCGAAATAGATTATTCCATCTGGAATCTCCTGCAATCCACAACCACAACCGTCCAGCTCAGGAGGAGCAACGATGATGCTAAGCTTGGACTTTTTGGACAGTGACATATTTAACTTTGATTTGCTGTTAAAAACATGTTTTTAACAGCAAGTGTTTTCAGTCTATTAAAAAGTCTTCCTCACCTTATTTCTCTGCAAATGAGGTGTAGAAGTATTCTGACAAATGCGGGTATGGCAGATATGATAAACGAAAACATAATTTAGACAAGTTATGATTTGTGAGTCAGAACGCAGCAATATGCTCTTACCCTAAAGGGAAATTTTCTCTTATTGTCTACCTTCTGCTGCAGGGGGTCTCCATTATCCTAATGATATAGGCTCTCCTTTACTACCAAAAAGCGTAAATAGAGATCCTTTCTTGTGCCGTTTAAGATGCAGCACCATTATTAGCCTCATACGCATACCATAATGAAGATGAAGAACGATCATTTTTATTTGTACTCTGCAGCAATAAAAGTAAATTTCTCATTCTTTCCACAGGCGAATACTGAGTGGCTTCATTCAAAGTTCAGCCTCCCCTCTCTTCTTCTGTGGTGCTTTAAAGGAGTGATTTAAGTCTGCAAGTATTCATCAACAGATTTCTTGAAATCGAAAGTCGTTTACATGCATTAGACGTCCTGAGCCTCATCCTCAAGCTTACAGCTTCCCCCCTTCTTTGCGTTTTGCAGCAGACATTGCAGTTTTTTAGCGTACCGCTGGTTGCACTTATTGCTCAAGAAGAGAAAACAATGGGGGCTCTTGATTTTTACAGCCTGTATCTGGTGAACATGCTTAACAGCGAGTGTCACAGATTTACTTCAGTGTTACTTCGCTTTGACTTTTACAGTTTACTGGACTATAACATAAAGTGTTTTGAATCAGTATCTTGGTTTTTGTTCAAACTTCGTAGCTTTTGTCAGTTGACAAATTTCCAGTGTTTTAAATGATTTCATCTTATCCAATTGAAGCACCAAACTGAAGGGTTGCATAGCATGTCCTTTATTTTTCTTTTAATCAGTCAACCACTGCAGGTGTAGATTTTTATACTTTTAGAACACCATGTCATGATGAGATTTTCCCACTTGCTTTACTATTTTGTCTTGAAAAACTCTTCAGACAGGCTTCCATGCAAACATACACCTGATGGCATCACAGAAGGCACAGACAACTTATCAGTTCTTTTCATTGCATCCTTTTGTTTTTTTCTTTTACCTCTTTCCTGATTATCTGCGTTTTTCTAAGCAAATTCCTCCTTTTTAAGGGTGTTTACTTGTATACTGTCCCCAGAGATAACCAATACCAGCTGATCAGCTCTGTTCTTGTGCCTTTTGTGATGTTATCAAACCTAATCTGATCATACCAGCTTTTTTTTGTAATAACATAAAGAGGGCCTGCTATTAACTAAACTATGCCGGTTAAACTAAACTTACAGGTTACATCTACTATAGAAATCCTGGTCTATTCACTGACACATATTTGTTTGTCATTTTTCTTCTTAGAAACTGGGAGCAAAAAGCATCTCTCATGTGAATGGGCTAATTAAACAGATAGACCCTTAAGGAATGGAGGTCACTTTATCTGTAGACCTTGTTCCACTCAGAGGGAGTCAATAATCACTGATGACACGTCCCAGGGGCCTCTCAGGGCTGTGCATTCATTCATACAGGTTCAGAGATGAGCGTAGGGTCCCAAGGTACATGACATGTTGAAGTGACACGAGGTTCAAACTGTGCAGTGTTTTTCAATAAAGATTTAATTAGGTCTTTATGTGGTAATTGAGGTTTTTTCTTGCTTTCCAGTTGCTTATATTGAGCATTCTTACAGAGCTGGTGAAAGTTACTGTTCCTTAAAGTGAAATTTGGCATCAATACCTTCTACCATCTCTGAGCAGGTGGAAGTGGAGTAAAGGAAGGCAAAGGCAGGTACTGGCCTTGATTTTTGTGGGTAATTATTTTGTTTTATAATCTTGTTTCCCCCCCTACATTAAGGCTACTCAATGCAACTGGTATGGTGACAGTATCTTAGCATCTATAGAGTGTAGAGGGGACTTGCGTTGTTGGGAGTTTATTTAGAAATTTGATGCAGAACTTAATGAAATCACAGTTCATAGAATTTAAATAGTTTGAAGCTCAGAAAGGAAATAAAATCAAGGACCAGATCTAGATTTTACATTCCGATTATCCCCTATGTTTTACAATTTTGTTGTACAAAAGCAAACATTAAACATATATGCCGAGAGCTATGAACAAGACTTTTTCTGACAGCAAGAAGCCATTGAAAACACTACAGCTTTTTTGGCTTAAAACAGAAACTGGTGAGAGATAAAGACAGAAACATCACTTTTGATCTGGTTCTGTTGAAATAGTAATTCTGTGTGCCTTGCTGGTCGTCTTTTATAACGGAAATACTTTTGATACAGCGATACAGACCGAAATCTAACATTTGATGCATGTAAAATGAGAATTTTAATTGTTTCATGAAAACTAGATATTGAAAGGGGTTTATAACATTTTTCAAATAAAAAATGGTGCTTTAATCCATCACAAAAGCTCTGTTTTGCCTTTTTTTTTCCAACAGTAAGCTTATTTGTGTCAGTAATTTGCCATAAATTTGAGAATATGCTTATAATGTCTTTGATGCATACCAAAAGGAAAAAGAAAGGAATTATCACAATATATAAAGGCTTTCCGATCAAACAAATTTGTGAAAAAGCCTAAATACTTGATTTTGTATTTCTTAAAAATAAAATTCACGCACTTTTACACTTAAAACTTTTGCACAATTATTAAGTTTCAGATCCTGTGAAAACAGTTCATATCTATAAAAAACAAAAACAATTAAATGCATTCCAAATTCTTTAAGTTGTGCATTTTAAATCCCAAAATTCACTGTCTATTGCATGTTTGGCAGCTTGACACAAAACAGTTTGTTTTAATTTAATTCTTTCGTGCGTGACAATGCAAAAACTGATTACATTTAAGATATTTTTTTTTAACTATGAAAGCAAATTTGCCTCACCAGACAAAAAATGCAAACAAACAAGAACAAGAGGCAGCAGCCTGGAGGAGAAAGTTTTCCAACAAGATTAGCACAGAGCTGCATGCCAATGCATGGCCGTATAGAATGCACTCAGGCTGAAATGTGTAACAAAGTCTGCAAATATCCGTGTGACCCTTTGAGAACACACACTTTCAGCACAGCAGGAACACGTCCTGCAAAATATGCCAGAAAAAATTTATTCTGCCCTCTCAGAAGTTTTTTTTTTAAGTAAACCACATTTTATTCTTCAGCAGCTTAACATTTGTTTAAATGAAAGTAAAGACGGAGAAGCAAAGAGTTACTAAACGATTACTTTAGACACAACATCATTTGCATCAGATCAGATAGTATGAAGAATATAAAAAATAAATACACTTGTTGCCCTCTGAACCCAAACAGTGCTGTGACTGTAGCTGTTTTTAGCTCTTCTGAGTTGTTTTAAAGCAAACTAAAGTGTTATTCTTATTGCAACAAAATAGGACCACGTGTAAATAATTGTTTAACTTGCTATAAATATCTTAAAATTCACTCTTTTCCAGCTTTTTGCAAAAAAATTTTAAGAATAGAAAACAAAGCGTACAAATTCTTCACTTGGCTGAATCTTTTCAAATAGTAATAAAAAGAGTTCTGCTGAGACATAAAAGTAATTTTAGGCATTTTATTGCAATACAGCGATAGGTGCTGCAAAAAAAGAGATTTCCGTCTTTGCATATTGTTTTGAATGAAAGGGGGGGGCAACACCCGCCATTTTCTGAAGGGTCTCGATACACAGAATCTGAGCAGAAAACACCCTGGTTTTTTTTTCTTTGCATTTTTCTTATAGCTTGGAAAACACCTTAATGCAACATAAACCTTTCTGCTTACACCTTAACTGCAGCTTCCTTAACGCAAAGATTGTTTGCATCAGTTCAGTTACTGCAAGACTCTCCTTCAACATGGCGTTCACAGCCAGTGTTCCCTCACTCTCCGGCTGTCCGAAGCGGTCAGTCGCTGGGTTTAAATGGTGCTAAATTATATGGAAAGAAACGTATTGATTTAATTTTTTTTTTAAGTACAGTAAAATAAAAGCAATCTCACCGGAAAACAGAAGCTCTGGACTCACTGTAGCCTAATGGGGTTTTTGTTTGCGCTTTGGAGACGCAGACTATATCTTGGAAAGAGGCCAATAACGGCTCAAAGTTGGGCTATAAGCTGCGTTTTACTTAAACAATCCACCTCCCCCCCTCTTTTTTCTCCTCCCTCAGCCCTTTGCCCTTCTAGAAATATCCTCCCGAAAATAAAAACGTGCAAAAGCAACTCGATTTCTAGGTCTAATCTACACCAAACGTACGGATCTTCCCCACACAGGATGCAGCTTTGCTCTGAAACTTTACTTTAGTTTGCACCCCTTATGGAATTTGCACTGAAACTCGAAGGAGACATGGGGGAGGGCGGAGAGACTTTTTCTGTACATTCCTCAGCGATACATTCACTACTCCTCCTGCAGTCTCCCCCCCCCACACACACACACACACACACACACACACCCCGTCAGAGAGAGGTTGCAGCCATGCGTCAGTTCATTTAAACCGACAGGGCGAGGAGAGAGAGTGCAAATGGCTGCTGTCTATACATCCTGGAGCAACACAAAGAGCACAATCTGACACTTTCCAACCGACGGAGCACCTCTGTGTGGGCTCCATTGTTTTGAATAGCGGTGGAAATTATTAAAACTAAACACCGTGGCTCATGGGGGGGATTGTTGTTGCCTAAATGCTATTTAAATCGCCTTCACGGATCGACAGGGAATAAATATCTTAATTTGAATTTGATGAAATAATTCTTATGAGACTTTTTAGGAGTTGCAAACTTCACTACATGTATCCTGTATTCAAAAGTTTGAAGGATCTTTAATTATCTTTTTTTTTTTAAGGTAATTATTATTTAAATAACCCTGCTTAATGAGAGCAGCCTCAGGGAAAGTAAAGGGCGGCGGGAACTCCTTGAAAAAGTTGAGAACCGTTAGAAAAAGCGGCCCGGATCTGGCGTGTTTCGTTCCATCTTTAGGCTGTAGGACGAAGCCGAGCGGAGGAAACACGGCCGGAGACGCAAGGTTGGCGCGCTGATTCATATAGAATAGTTGAAGCCGGGGAGCCAATGAGCGAGCGCGGCTGAGGCCGAGCCTGCAGCGGTAGTATTAGGAGGCTCCGCGCCGCGCTGATTGGTCGAGCCGGTTAGCCAATCGGAAGGCGCGGGGTGTTTGCTCAGGAGCAGGGAGAAGAGGAGGAGGAGAAAGGAGGAGTACCCTCCGAGGCAGACATGGCCCCTAGAGTCTGAGCCGCTGGATGAAGGGCCCACTGAAGCAACACTTCCCCTTTGTAACCCGCTTTTAGATGAGTGTGCACATGGAGATAAACACTGTAGGGATATACAGTAGCTTTCAAAAGTCTACACACCCCAGGTTTTGTGGCATAAAGAAATCCTAAGTATTTTCATAACTTGTTTCCCCCCCCCCACATATAATTTGACATTTACCTTGTCTACTTTAACTTAAAAACAAACAAATCTGTAAGCAGGACTGCTATAAAGAATGATAAAACATATGCAACCCAACAACACAAGTTTACAAACCCTTAATACTTTGAAGTCTATTCAGTTTCAATGTTCTATCTTCATTGGTTGGAATCTATCAGCGAAAGTTCAGCAACTCCATCAGATTGTGAGTACACCTCACCTCCAGTCAATAATCCAGGATATTGTCTGTGGAATTTAATTCTAAATTCTGTCTTTTTCATTTCAAAACATACAGTTTTTTCTCTTTATTCTTCTTTTTGTTCTGATGTGTAAGTCCACTCTGAAGCTAACGAACAAAACTCCTTGTCATCTTCAACATCTAAAAGCTTTAGGTCAGAAATGACAAGTATTTTCAACCATAATTTGATCCTCAGATCATGATTCTGCCACTGCCGTGTTTCACTGTGAGTGGGGGGGTTCTTTTGTTCATGTTCACTCTTGATATTGTGGCAAATGCCAGAATCATGGTCCTAAAGTTAAAGGTTGGCTTTAATCACTCATGAAACATGGTCCCACAAACTGTCAGGAAATATTTTGCATTTTTTCAATGGTTTATTTTTTGGAAGAAAAGACTTCTGTTTTGCTGCAGTTAACATTTTTGTCATGTCTAGGAAAAAAACTGAACTTTGCAAAAATTTCTGCTGCTTCATCAGGGTTACTTCAAGTCTCTGTGCCAGTTTCAAATCTTTCAGCCATTTTGAGGAAACCTCCAGTTTCCCATAATTTGTTCCACTAGTCATAATATCGTCCTCTTATTTTTACATGATGCAGCAGATTTTTGTATCTTTCTCCTGTTGCTAACTCTCAGAAAACTGATGTTTTAGCTAACGGGTTTAATGAGCAAATGTTACACAGATTCTTCTGGGATAGCTGAGCTTTATTTAGGGTAAGTACGATTCAACTATTTGGACGTCAGTGTGTACCATGGAAGGCTAAAGGCTGACCCTCTGCAAAACGGTGTTTAGGCAGATCTATGCAACCAAGGGGCTGCAAGATTTTGATGTACTTTTCTTTTTGTTCATTTTTCAGTACCTATAACAGGCTGAAATAAGGCTTGGAAAATGTTTTGAAATTATTTATTGTATCATTTATTGCTTAACAGTAACCAACACCAATTATCCACCAGCTAACAGGTTATTAGTAAGGGCTTCCTGGCACAATAACCCTGAGCCCCAGTTTTTTTTTTGGCACCAGTCATCTTTGTTGAATAGCTTTGGATAGTAAAGAGACGGGGATGACATGCAATAAATTGCCCATAACCAGGACTTGAACCCAGAACAAACACCTCAAGAACTGTAGCCCCTACACAATGTGGTTTACCCTCTGAGCCACGCAGACCCATGGCCACAAGGTTTTTAAGATTCCAAAATATTTTTTAAAAATGTATTTATGAATGGATGTTTTGCAAACTCTGTGTTTTATACATTTTCAAAGAAATGCATGTCAACTCAGGCATTTTAACAGTTTGACTAAATACACCATTTTTTTCTGTAAAGTTGTATTTATTTAAAAAGAAAAATACTATTGCAATTAATGTTGCCGTTCTAAAATACAGTCTCATTCATTTTTACAAAATAATTTTTTTTTGCTTGTAAAATTATTCCACCCAAGTCAAGTACTCTTGCTTTTTTTACTAGAGGTGTTAAACTCAAATCCTCATCAAATCCTTTGATGTGGATTTTGTCCACATCAAAGTAGTTTTTCTGAAACTATTTTTGATTATTTTTTCCTTTCTAAAAAGGATATTAACACAAAAACAACCTTGAAGATTATAGTAACTATGGACGTTTCTATTGTAACAATGTAGCATAGCCAATGAGATACACAGGAAAAAGAAGGCATGGAACATAGTGCCTCCCCCTACAAGTTGCCGGCCTGGGCAGTTGCCCATGTCACCCATATCAGAAACCGCCACAGATCCAAAGAATTAGAGCATTTCAAAATAAAACAGACGATCACTTCTCTGAATTTTATAAATTAAATTGTCTGCCAAATATCAGTTATTTTATGTACATAAAAAGACAACAACCTCAGTGCCCAGTTAAAAAAAAAGTCTTGCCAAATCTTGCCATGAAGGACATATTTCAAGTTCCTTGCATTCACTCCAAATATATTTGGGGAGTTGCATGAACGCTCTTTGCACCTTAATGCCACCATTTTAATATGGATTTTAGTGGCTGAGATGTTAAGAGTTCTGGAAAATCATAGTGGGGGATGAGCAGTGGGCACACAAGCCTCATTGACAGCGGTAAGACCCTCCTCATTGGTTGTTTCTAGTTAGTTGGTTGTTTCTAGCTCCTCTGCATGGAAGAAGGCAGACGGGTTAGATTTGTTGTTTTTTTTCACAAATTTCTTATACCATACTGTGATGACAAATGACAATTTCAACAAATATGTTAAAACTTCTTTCCCCATAGTACCACTATAAGTAGTGGTACTTATAAAAAAAAACACACATTTACTGCAGTAAGAGTTGTCTAAATAGCAGCAACAGAGCAGGGTGTGATGGAGTTCTGTTCAAATTTCTCTTTACCAGCATTCTAGCAATATAGTACACAACAGTATTTGAAAGTCTGCACTATCCCAGCTGCTATATGTCTGCCTTTAGAAGATAGTGAGAGGATCTAAAAGGTTCACTGGAGATTTTCTGCCTACAGTTGCACTTTATATTATAATGCTTAAATCTTTTGTGCTTTGTGGGTTTTCCATTTAATCATTTTAATAGTAAGCCTAGTATCTTGTTTGTCATAATCACTTTGCTTGACAATGCAACAACAGCTCTTGTCCTATGACCAGTGCAGATATGCACCCCTTTATCATCAGTGGACCCCCTCCTGTAGGCTGACTCCTTTACTCCCCAACCAACATGGATCAAAAAGGCACAGTGGACGGAGGGATAGGATAGGCGATGCCTGGACGGACGGACGGATGAATGAAAAGAACTGATTTGATTAAGCAACATAAATAACTTCTTTCCCCAGGTTTACCATAGAGATTGGGTTGACTAATTTATAAATTTGTTACTCATTTCAATCAATTTCTGGACTTGATAAGTTATGTTTACAAGTTCTATTACAGCCTCCACTCACTCTTCATGCTCCAGCTTTATTATTTTTTTTCAAAGCATGCCATAAGCAGTTCTTAACATGTGGCCAGTGGATTAACGTCATGACTTTATTTATTTACTGGCTCCCTTTGAGGACATGCAATTATTATATTGTTAAATTTCTTAATTAGATATGTGATTTTGAATAAATTTGTCAGAAGACGAATGGAAATGCATTGTTGTTTATTTAAGAGTTTTTTAGTCATTGTTTGATGAAAATGTGATATTCAGGACAAGTTTAATTGAGTTTATTTACCATGGACAGTTCAAGTTAAATAAATGTGCCTGTTTTATTTTATAAAATAAAAATATATTTTGTTTTTTGAAAACAAATAGCTTTATATTTTTTTGTATTAACAGAGTCATGGAAATACTAAAGCAACAGTTAGTCCAGCTGGAATATGGCATAAATAGCCAAAAGTGTCCTACAGAAGACAGTGAATGGATCATTACAGTTTGCTGCTTAACTGCACTTTACGTTATTAGACGTTTTATCTCATGGACGTGTGCTATTCATTTCTGTATGGCTATGTATTTGATTTTTTATTGTCATTTTGAAGAATTTTTCTTACACTGGTGAGTTGAAGGATTCCAGAAAATTAGACATTACTTCATACTTTGCTATATATATATATTTTTCATGAAAATGAAAATAACTTGATTTAAAAAAATAAAAACACTTTTACAGGATGGGACTTACTGCAGTAATTCATCAATTTCTATACTTATTGTGACACATTTTATTAGGCTTTTTAATCCTCCCAATTTCACTCAAATATATCAGAGTCCATTCACTGACTACGTGCATGAGCCTTTGTAGGCACATGTTGAAAACCTTGTATAGAATCTGCTTTGACTGCATATTGACCCCTGGCCATTAGTAGGGTTCCTTGGTGTGACTCTCATAAAATGGACACTATTGTTCTCTTCCTATGTTTTCAGTGAACACATATAGCTTATAGGCATGCATTCAACATGTGTCTATACGTTACAAGGCCACTGGGGAACACTGGAGGAGGAAACCACTCCCCTCATTCAGTGATTTTTTTTTTAAAGTACGGCATTAAGGATTCTCGTGTGTCTTCGCTCCACATGGCGTACCCCTTGCGCCAAGAAGTCTAATAGATATTTTAAGCAAACAGCAAGGATCCTAGCTCAAGCCATATTTTTTCCTGAGTGTGACCTCGAGTAAATGGGGCCTGCTGCTGGACTTTGAGTTGTGGACCAAAGAGGGCATGGCTCCACGCTATGCTGGAGAAGATGGATGCCGCCATGTGGGAAGTAGTAGTAGACGTGTCATTCTCGCATTGCATGAGGGCCCAAGGAGCGGCCCAGGGTCCTCCCATGCAAACAGGGCTCTTAATATTGAATATTGCTAACGCAAAGTTTTAATAACGTATATAGTGCAACAACTCGTATATGACTGGCCCCACCCCCTTTTACCATGCTCTTTCATTCAACTGTGTCATCACTACAGCGCACTTATGCGCTCAAGCCCCCGCAATATCAGCGTCTCCCTGCTATGGGCGTGCGTATGCTTCAGCCGACCAATCAGAAGCCAGGCTTTGCAGAGCAAGGCACCACGAATGTGATTCTAGTGAAGACACTAGTTTGCACGGAAAACCTTTACGCACATAACTCTCATGGCATTTCTTCCCCCCCCCCTTTCCGTCTCTCTCTCTTCCAACACCAATCCACTCTTCCCCTCCTTTTTCTCTTCACTCCTCATTCGCTGCTGTCTCCACCCCAGATTCCCGTGCAATTTTCCCCCAATCCCCCAAACACTTAATTGAGCAATTGGGATTCCTCACGTGTGGGCTGATTTGTAGTTTGAACACGTGGCTCATTCAGAAAAAAAAAAAAAAAAAGGCCGGAATAGCGGAGGATCTTTTTTTTTTCTACTCCTCCTGCTCTTTCTTCTTCTTATTCCAGGCTGTAGACTCAGAGGCGGGCGCCAGCCAGCCTTACTGTGTGTGACATTCTCTGTCTCTTTGCCAAAAAGGGGTTTTTGGAGGAAGAGACAAAAGTAGTTTCTCCTCCTTTTTTTTTTCCTTCCCTTGCCCGGCCCGCCATCGTTTTGGAGCGAGGCGAGATTAATAATTGAGCATTTATTTATTACGCGACAGTGACAGAGGGGGGCGAGGGAGCGCAAACGCACTGTGGAGGGGCTGCCAGTTTAAATCTATCTGTGGCTCGAACCGACCGGGAAGCACGCCACAGCCGCTCCGTATAGTAGTAGTAGTAAAAGGGCCAGGGGAGAAGAAGCAAGCAGGGCGATTCGGGCGCACATCCGTGAGAGAGAGCGAACAACTGTCTCTTCTTTTCGCCACCTCCCCCCTCCACCTCTCTCCAGCGTAAAGATTGTCCCGTTTCGGCGTGGAACATGAATAAGCTATACATCGGCAACGTGAGCGCAGAGGCGAGCGAGGAGGACTTGGAAAGTATCTTCAAACAGTGGAAGATTCCGCACAGTGGCCCGTTTCTCGTCAAAACTGGCTATGCGTTTGTGGATTGCCCGGACGAGAAGGTGGCGATGAGGGCCATCGATGTTCTTTCAGGTGAGATTTAATTTTAAATTGCAAAAAAAAAAAAAAAAATAATAATAATAATAATAATTAAAAAAGTGTAAGGAAGAAATACGCACGGCCTTGCTACGTGTGTCCAGATTTCTTTACGGATATCTATGACAAATGCATGTATACTCCTGCAGGGTGGGGGTGTATCCAATTGTTTCTCTCTCTCTCACACACACACACATACACATGCATGCACAAACGCACAACCTTTGCATGGCCTTTTGACACTCTGGGTTCAGACAAATGGCTTCAACCCCCCCCCCCACACACACACACACACACACACACAGGTTTGAGTGAAATTTCAGTTCTTTCCATTGATAAAATGGTAAACATAATCATGAGGGTATCAAAGCTTAATGCTGCTCACAGGCAGGCAGCGAGTCTGTGGACGCCGTGTAGTGAGCGTGGAAACCAGTGTTCTATTTTTTTTATCTTGTGCTACTCTCTTCAATTTCCAGCCTCCGGTTTGAACATAAAATCTGTATCAGGTTTTCAAAGTGTAGGCCGTCGAAGTGAAGCTACTTCGCCAATGCATGCTGACACACCAGGTGGTTTAATTGTGTTAGCGAAAATGTAGGCCAACTTACTGAGCCACACTTTGCTTTTGCGTATTTTCATTGGGGTTAACATGAATTTAGCGAAACTCGTGTAATTTCACACAACACGACTTCGTCAAACTTATACTTCAAATATCACGTCTTTGTTAAATGTGCTACATCGCTATGTTCACGTACTGTTTTGGTAAGAAAGGGAAGGAGCACACGTCCTTAATTAGCTACGTTTTTTTATGAGGCTTGAGTTGAATGGAGGTCATGTGGTGGACAAATTAAAGTGGCATTTTTTTTTCTTTTATTATTTCTTTAGGTAAAGTTGAACTTCATGGGAACGTTCTGGAAGTGGAGCACTCTGTCCCTAAACGTCAAAGGTAGGTCAAATATTAAGTTTTGTATGATAGCTTAGCTTTACTTTGAACACCTAAACATTTTATTCTACAAGCACCGTTTTTTCCCCCTATTTTTTAAATAAGTGTGTACAGTACGCTGTGTTGTTACTAAACACGCTTATTTTCGAAATGTTGTCCTTTTTAAAATTCTGAAATGTATTTTAACCCTTAATCTTGTGGGGTCAAGTAAACAGGGTGCACGGTTGTGTACTGTACTCCTTTCGCCATGACTGCACAGAGCTCCTGAAACCGCTGTGAATTTGGCTTCATTTCGCACTTCCACCATATTTGTTTTCTTAAACACGCATACAGTGACCGTGTGAGCTAGAAGCTCGAGGTGGCTGTTTAACCCTCGAAATGTGTGTTTTGAGTGCGAGAGCAGGCTGAATTTGTGACATATGGGCCTTTGTGGAGTCGTCCATTTGAGAAGGAGCTGCCCGTCATTCTTCCCTGTCTGCCCCACTCTTCCGCCCTTCCTCACCACGTTGTGCTGCTGTTGCACGAGATGGACTCCCAAACATGAGTGGAATTAGAGATTTTGGGCCCCAACTCACGAGAAAAAACCTTCTGTGTGAGAGTTGGAGCCTTGCAGTCACGCTTGGCGGTGGCGTATTTCATTTTTTTGGAGGAAAGTCTGCATATTTCCCGTCTAAGTAAAGTAGCGTAACTTGAGCTCCGTCAACCAGTTGGCTGAAGTTTTAAAATATGTGTGTTGTTTTATGGGTGACGTAATTTACCCATAATTAATCTCGTTTAACATAAAACACACGCGTTGAATTTGCCAGTGGAAGCATTATTTGGATGCATTACGCCAATTAATGACTTGCCTTATTAAAATGTGCATTTTTAGTAATGGCGGAAGAAGGGAATGTTTTAATTTTATTTGTGTTTTTACGTGTTTACCTAAGACTTGGACTTGTTAGCACACTTTCTACTTAACACTATTTACGTCTCTATTAACGTCCTCAATTAAATTATACTATAAAGTGTTGCCTGATAATGCATTTATTTATTTATTTACTCTTGCAATTTTAACAAAAAAAAACAACAACCAATGTCTGACTTTAACAAGATGTGTGAGAAAGTCAGAGCCAGAGTTTCAGTAAGTAACTCCTTTTTTCAGATAAACAAATCTACAAATGTATTACACTTGGTGTACTTTAAATATAAAATACATCTAAGTTTTTTTGCAAATGACATGTGAAGAGCTAAACTTAAAAAAAAATCTGATCTTTATTGCATTATATAGCAAATCAACAAAACTGAAAATGGAGCCTAGAGTCCATGTTTTTTTTTTCTTAACTCCTACGTACTCATGAGGCAACAACCCCTAGGCAAGCTCTTGACAAATGTTTAAGCTAGCTACCACATGGTGTTAGCTTGCGAGTGAAAAACTGATCTCAAATCAAGGGTATTGGCTTCAGTTTTTATTATAAATGCTGGTTCCATTTATTTATGTATGTGACTAATATGTGACCTTTTAATATAAAAAAACCCAAAAGTGCAGAATTTACTGGTCTGCACTAAGGAAATCACCTTAGTTTTTTTGTCCTGCAAAAGAGCAGACTATAAGGTCAAATGTATAGACTCAAAATTTCATGTGTGGCAGTAACAAGCGTTTTGACTTCCAACTCTGCCCTAATATTTGTCACCGCATGTTTAGGTGGGGAGAAAAGAACATACTGGAGTTGTGGGATTTTGACGTGGAATGTGTGTTTCTCTGGCAACTGGTGGGATTTTATTTGTAATATTTATGCTGCTTTCAGAAGCCAGGGGAACTTGACTAGAATTTTGGTGCTAAATCCATCTTTGCCGTCTTATAGCATGCCCTGCAGTGTCGACTGTGGCTGCACAAAAAGTCCAGTTTTTCTGCTGCTTTGTTGGAGCCAGGAGAGTTAAAACATGCTAGTCCTACACCATGTAGGACTTTGTGATGGCCGTTGATGGAAATAGCGCTCATTATAGGCTACACACATACTTGCATGCACACACTTGTACTATGGAGAGGGGTGGGGGGTTCTCTTTACATTCCAGCCTGCACACTTTGACTGGAAGGCTTGGCCAATCATTATGCCTTAACCTTTGAACTCCTCAGGAAGAGGAGGTGCTACACCACAGATCAAGGTGGGGTTGGTACATCTAGGAGGTTCATATTAAGTTGGTGTAAAGTGACACGCTATGGAGCATGATTTTGTTTTGGCAGATGCTTAAAAAAAAATTGTCAGAAAATTCTTCCTACAGCATTCAGTTAAATATCTTGATTTACATCCAGCATACAGACCGCCATTTCAATCTTTGCTTCTTTTTTTCTTCACTTAGAAATGACACCCACTCCTCAGTCATGTGCTCTTGTTCTTTAAAACCCCTTTAAGGAAGTAAAGCACTTTATTGTTTAAACTGGATTTACTTTACAACATTTTAACATTCTCTAAACCTGCACTTGTATTGCAAAAGTTTTTTGCAATTAAGCAATTTCAGTAAAATTAAAATGGTTGAAGCTGAAGTTGTTTTGCCAGACGTATGTGTTGCGTACCAGAGAAACGCACATGTTCATGTGTCATACTTGAAGAGAAGGGGAAAAAACAGTATGGCTAACAGAGGGGGTGACGGAGTGTAAAATAGCAAGTAAACAGCTCTCTTGCTCAAAGATGTACAAGCCTTTTTTATTTTTTATTTTTTTCAGTACACAATGTGGGAAATTACAATATTTGTGTTATTTTTATAAACTTTTTTGAATACTTCTCGTAAATCTAGTGTCTTATCTAGATAAATGTGCATATATTATCAGAGTTGTTTTGTAGAAATATCTACTTTGTCCTGGTAGCAAAATTCTGGGTCATGAGGTCACCTGTGCAGAAAAGTAACTGATCTTGGGGTTTGGGTGGCCATATTTTTTAGTATGACCTCATGCTTTATGCTGTGGCTCTTTAAGGAGTGGGACGGGGGCAGGATTTGTTTCGGTTGGATTAAGACTGAAATGTACAAAAGTTGGCTGCTAACGTTAAATGCCTGATTTGCATTAAATTGTTTTTTTTGGGTGAGTAGTTAGCTTGAGGTCTGTGAGGGTCACTGGGAACCTGATTGTATTCAGTCACTCAGGTCTGCTTATGGCATTCAGTTGCTGTGAATGAGCTTCAAGCACGGACCTAGTGTTCCTTGTTGAATACTTTGTATGGCTGGATAAAATACAGGTGCTCTGCATGCTTCTGTCACTTGTGATGCCTCTAGTGGCTTTTACGGTTGCACGTGCCTAAGTATTTGTGTCCGTACACCCGCTTCTCTGCCATATGGGCCCATAGGTCTTAAGCAGGCGGCTAATTTGTGAAGTATTGGTCCATTTTGAAAGTAAATAAGGAGCCCGACCTCCTCCTGGCCATCACATGACGAGCCAACCCCAGTCACTCACAGGCCTCTCCTGCTTCCCTTCCCCTCCCACTTTTAACCCTGCTCTACATGTTCCTGTCAGTGGACTTGTCCGTGTCCATGGCAACAGGGCCCCACCCCCAAGGGGCAGAGAGGGCCCTTGTTACCCTTGCCTAAAACAGGGCTATCCCCCACCTTCCGTACCACACCCCACACTTCTAACCACGCACACCTCCCCAAATGAAAGGCTTTGGCTTGGAATGTATACCCCACCACCCCAATCCAACACGTACCCTGGCTGCCTTCTTGTGTGTGTGTGTGTGCACAGCTATAGGTTAATCCAACTGGAAGTACTTTGTGCGTTTGCACATCTCGCATGGCGCTCCCACCGCAATGCGGAGCATTGGGAGCATGCAAAGGAAAGACTCTAGATGAGCCAGGAATGGCACGGCGGAGCGGAAAGGGTTGAAATTCCTGTTGAGTTATTTTTGAATTTTCTTTACAATTTGCTCATTGACAATTGGGTAGTTTCCCTTTTGTTCCATTTGTCAAACTGACAAATGGG
Source organism: Phalloptychus januarius (assembly GCA_902982915.1). NCBI lineage: Eukaryota > Metazoa > Chordata > Actinopteri > Cyprinodontiformes > Poeciliidae > Phalloptychus > Phalloptychus januarius. The sequence goes on along the minus strand of CADWAE010000038.1, from coordinate 7,447,934 downwards.
GTAGCACATGCCAGGGAATTTTTTATGAATTATGGTCATTACTTTGCAAAAATGGATCTGTATGCCATATTTAAACCTTAATTTCATAAAGGTAACATCATAATTAGAATTTTTACATTCAATGAAATTACATGCGTTTAGAGTTTAAGTGGTTTTATTAACAGATGATTGTGGAAGCTTAAAACGTTACTCTTAAAGATTTTACACTTGCTGATAAAGGTCAGCACACCATTTTAGATGATCTGTGCATAAATCATGTGACGCGAGTGTGGAGCTGATCTTACAGCCAGTTTGGGTTCAAAGTTCAAGCCTACGTGGTCTATGAGTTCTTGCTCCCACCTTTGTCTATATGTACGCTTTGTGAATTTAGGTATGTGTGTGTACTTTTAAAATTAACAGTACTTTCTGCCTTTAATGTTTAAGCTAAATCATGCAGACTAACAATTATGGAAATCTAAAACACAAATTCACAAGTTCCATTATTTTTGTGAACATGAACAGATGGTCAGTGTACTCCTGCTGTTGTGTGTGAGCATGTTGGGTTATGAAACTGTGGTAGTGTGGACCCTTAATGCTAAAAGGAATGAATTGGGGATTTTTATCCTTGTTGTGTTTCTGGCGACGGAGCACAGCAGCACCATTGTAATTGCTGGTCACCACTTGCTCTTGCTGTATGCACACTCTGTGTGAACAAGAACATGATTTTGGCTTGTCTTGGTCCAGATTCCTGTTGATTTCTGGGGAGATTTGCATCCCCTCTCCCCGAGCATTTTTTTTTTGTCACCACAGCTGGGTGCTCCTGGGTAAGGATCTGTTTGGGTGGAAAAGTTGGCTAAAGACTTGCTGGGGTTCCAACCTCATCATTTAAAAATGATGAACAGAGCACATCATTTTTAAATATATGGCTTGAAAATAATGTTCGGCTGTTAATTATTTTTTGCACAAAGGATTAAACATGAGGAAAATTAGGCTACTGTTAAAACTGATGGCAGGAAGTGTGTTCGAAGGGAATGTTGTCTATTTGAAATGTTTGATGTTGATGCCCTTGATTGAGTATTAAAGTTCCATAAAACCTGCACAGTTTTCTTTTTCCAAAGTCTAACATTGATTTCTAAATGTATTGATCTTCAGTCATGTAGTTTAAGTTGAACCCAAAAGAAACAAAAGCTGATTTTTGTATTTTCCACTTGTAGCTTCTTGCCCTTAGTGGCATTAACAGTTTTGTCTCCCCCACCCCTCATTCATGTAATGTCGTCTTCTTCATCCATCCCCCACCCTCTTTCTCTCTTGTCCCTCCAGGAGCTGTAAGCTGCAGATCAGGAACATCCCGCCTCACATGCAGTGGGAGGTGAGTGCTAACAGGCTGCTAACTCCTTCCAGGGTGTGGCACAATCGGGCAGCTCAACTGGCCTCTCATTTAGTGGCCTCTGTAGTGACCTTGCTTTTGGATTTCAATTGAGCTTGCACTTGATTATTTGTCTAACTGGGGCTCCAGCCAGTAAGTAGTGTGACTTAGATTTGTGCATCATATGTTTGTGGCCGAAAAGATCAAGATTTTTTTTTTCTTCTGAACATGGGTTCTTTAGTAGCTGAGGATAAGTCATGGAAATTTCCCATCATCACTCTTTCAGGAACTGTAAAAGTCAGCATGCTTGAAATGTTTTTGAAGTTCGTTTTTAAATCCTACACTTAAGCACTAAGCTGATTTAAGACTTTCTTTACGAGGTGATTGTGCATTAAAAATATTGCAATTTAGTGTTGACTACACATGCTTTATCAAATGTTATTTAAAACAGAAAAGGAACAAAGGTGCTGCTAAAATAATACAGTTCTGATTTTTTTTTTTTTTATAAATCAGAGTTCTGGTTAATTCTGCAACCAAAACAGAATGAATATGTTTTCATTCACCCAGCAGGATTTGTCCATAACTGTAAATTTTTCCTTTCGTTCTGACCTGCCAATTCTGATTTTTGACCAATTTGGATAAATTTTTTGTAGTAAGCATAAAAGATGAGAAAAAATTGCTACATGTCGCTAAATGGAGGTGGTTACAATTTTATATTTGAGTCAGAACTAAGAGTTTCCTTTTGTGCATATCCACATGTGCTAGTTTTCAATCAAGTTTATTTCTATGGCACATTTTAACAAGGCAGTTCGAAGTTCTTTACATCACAGAAACATAAAAACGTAAGTCACCAATTGTAGAACCAGTAACGAGCATTACATTTTGTCAAGTGCCATCATCAAAATTGACACACATCAAGTATGTTGCTCAATGTTTTCAGCTTTGATTGAAAGGAACTCTGTTTCAGCTGTTCTGCAATGTTTCTGGAAGTTTGTTCCAGATCTATGGTTCTTAGAAGCTGAATGCTGCTTTTGTGTTTAGGGGTGGAGTTGCTTATTGCATGGAATATTATACCATTATTGCCATTATGCTCACTTTAGATGAAGACAACTGTAACAAGCTGCAATTTGCTGATTAATTATTAGTTATCTGATCAGGTAGCCAGCCTGTAGTAGGTTACTTAACAGACATTCTGCCTGTAGCTAGTCAGCTGTTTTTTATTTATTTATTTTTAACACAATTGTGGAAAAGGGAAAAAGTGTATATATATTGGAGCTGCAAAGGTTTCCAAGTCAGTTCTGTCTTGATACTTGATTTTTATTTTTTAGTCAAATTAGTCTTTGTGGAGGCAAGTGTTTTTTTTGTTTGTTTTCAGCTTATTTACTATTCACAGCAACAGGTGGGTGAAAGGGAGCTCAAGATGCACTGATTCACCCAGCAGAAAACGACTGTGCCTGCTCTGGCAGGTTCTCAAACTGGAATGTGGAAATTTGATTAAACTTTTTAAAAAATCCCAATGCACCTTTTTTGAAAGAGTACCAGCCAGTTGCTGTCCACAATGTCAAAAATGTGTGTAGATATATTTGGAGAACAAATTAAAATCTACACTTTTCACAGTCTATTCCCATCCTTATCCGTCTTTAAACATTTGCTTGTATAGGTACATCAAAATTTAAGGGGATAGATATTTTAATTTATAATTTTTTTAATAATTTCCCTGCAGTTGTCTGTAAAATTTTTGATGTATCCAAAATTATTCTGAACCACATTAATCTCTTCTAAAACTGAAACGTAGTGTTGGCATAAGCCGCAGTGCTGAGTTTAACCATTACCTCAGGTCTGGAATTATTGTGCAGATTTGTGAATTCAGTATAGTATACTTTTATTCTGGAAATGAACCTTTATGCTTATTTATGTCAGGTTTTCAAGAAAACAGGTCTGATTTGACGATGTGAAGCTGACTGGTTACGTAAATTAAAGGTGGATTTCTGCAGCAGGTTTTGGAAGCAGTGGCGCGGGCAAAGTGACCCTCTGTCTGTGTTCATGCTGTTTGCTGCTCCATTAAGGGTTAACTTTGTGTCAAAATGTATATCACTTGACGTCAGAGTTCACAGCGTCCTCTGGATAAACTTACTGAGGCTTGGACCTCAGTCGTGTGTCTGCCTTTGTTGTTTTGTGCGTAGGAAAGTATTGTTCATTCACACAAATATTCTGCCTAAGTGAATATCACTTCCTTTTCTTAGCCCATTCAAATTAATGCATCAGCTTCTTAAAAACAATCTTTTTGTCCAATCCCACTGTCCCAGTGTGGAATTTCGTGCTGCTTTATGTGACACCCCGCACCTCCACCCTGCTTTGCAGAGGTTTAACTGTGATAACATGTGCTTGCGCTGCCCTCTTTATCTTCTGCTTCATAAGCACAAACAAAGCCAAATGAGAATTTTCTTATTGCACAATGCGTGTTTGCGCTGCTCCAGATCTTGGAGGTTAATGCACAGCTTTAACATTTGTGATCCAGAAACTGATCAAATGGCTGCAGACAAGCCCACGTTTTGTAATGGTGGGCTCGCTTTGCCTACGCATGTCCCTTTAATGCAGCTCCAGTATGGTCCTAGCATGTAGCGAGACGGCTTGTTTTCCTGTTGTGTATGGAAGAGGGTGGGGGAAAAAAAGTTGCAGGGTTCGAATCAGCAGAATGGTAAGGTCTTTTAATAAAACAGCCTTGCGTACGTGTAGTAAGGTATACAAGTCAATGAGCGAGTGAGGCTCTCTGAAAAGGGAGAATGTGGACCGAGTTCACAAGCTGTTGTGAGTGGGTGGGCCTGGACTGCTTCCCCTTCCCCTCCATGTGCGCTGATTCACAGAATGTGTAGCATGAACCCACACCCCTCCCCCCAGCTGCTGCTGCTTCCTGCTGGAATGCACCCCACCCTTTCCTGAATGGCCTGGATTCCCATTGGTCCCATCAGATGGACGGGCGGCCGCAGAAGCCAGCCAGCGAGGCTCGTCTTCAGGGGAACTGTATCAGCGGCGGGAGCAGCCAATGACGGGGAGCACAGATGGCAGGGAGGCGGGAGGTTGCCTGGTTGGTGGTTTATTAGAGTTAAGGAGGTGGGGGCAGGGGGACGCAGTCTTGTTGGCTGGAAAGTGGGGTTGAGCTCTTGAGGGGGTGTGGCCATGAGTTCGACTGAGCATGGTCAGAGGTCCTAGCTTAGCTAACAAGCCTGCTCTGCTTCTCGCCAACTCGCAACCGTATCCATGAATTAAAATGAAAAGCCTGTGTTCTTCAGTGTATGGTAGATGAAAAACTTATAGCTTCTTTTCTATACAAATGAAAATAATTGTCCATAATTTGGTCATTAAACTCTTCAATTAATTGCATTTAAATTTCTTTTTGTAGCTTTAATTTGATTCCTTACACCTCAAGTATGGTGTAGGTCACAAATCTCAGTCATAATATACTTTTTCAATATATTTCCTGTCAGTTTCTTCACTTTACATCTATATGTATTGTTTTTGCAGCTTTAGGGTTTGGGTTATTTATATTTTTTGTAATAACTCAGCTCCTGACAACAAACCTGAGTGTGGTAGTTGTTTTTCTTTAGCCATTGCTCCCTTCACAGTGGATGGGTGCATAATTCCCCTCCACCCTCAAGCTTTTATTTATTCATGTATTCTTTTGTAATAATTCAAGCCCTTAACCACAAATGGCTCATTTTGTACAGATATTCTTCAAAAAAGCAGCAAATTATTCAAAAGATACAAAATTACTAGACTAAGAATTCATCAGCTTTAATCTGAACCAGTTGCTCTTAAACATCTACATCTTAACTAGTTGAGCATAAAGTTGTCGGGTAAACAGATTTTCTTTATTCTCAGGTTTTGGACGGTATGCTCGCGCAGTATGGTGCAGTAGAGAGCTGTGAACAAGGTAAATAGCTTTGATTTTTAAAAAAATATTTATTTCCCCACATTGCATTTTATTGTGGTCAATTTATTCTACATCTTTGCCATCTTGAGCTGCTTAGGTTGCATGTATGTTCAGAAACTGCTAAATAAACGGTTAAGTGGATTCATGTGGATAATTTTGAACTGTATGAAAGCTCAATTGTAAGCCAGAAGGTAAATGTTTTTGGGCTTTTGATTTTGACTCAAAGTTCATTATAATCCAAAATATGTGTGCAAACTACACAGTTCATCCATCATATGAATTCTTTGATGTTCAGTTTTTATTTTCATTCCTTCTCGTAGCTTTTAAGCAGCTCTTAAGCAGCTCTTAAGACATTGAAACTAAATGAGCACAATGAACAAGCTTCTAAAGTGTTTTTATCTAGTTATTGCTGCAAATAGGTCTTCTGTTCTTCAGTGCAGAGTTGTCAAACTGCTTAGGACTGGTTTTGACACACACTCCTATGAGAGAAACAGCTAGGGCGTTAGCGAGGGCAGTTATTTATTTTTCTGCAGCTCTTCCTTTTGCAATTTGGACAGATTATGTTTTTTTTGTTTTGTTTTTTCCAAAAAGATGTCTTGAGGGGCCTAAAAAAAAAAGATAAATATCTGTACAGGATCCATGTGACTGAATTTTAAAAAAGTTTAATGTGACACTGATAGTAGCAGCATTTTAAATACTGAGAATAAAATATGGGCAGAGAATATTCTACTTATCAATGAATATACAAGAAATTAGGAATCTGAGAGTTTGAAGTGTAATTTAAAACGGTCATGATAAATCTTCCACCAAGTGTGATAAAACTGACAACTGTTTGGAAGAAAATGTACCATCCAAGCAGTGACAAATATTCACATGATTATTCCTCCAGCTAAAAATTCTCTTTTGGCTGTTAAACATAATTTACTGATAAGAGCATTTTGTACTAAAGAGCATTTTTAAAAGTATTTGCAACATTCATGGCCTTGGCTGCATTTTCATTGCTACAATAAAAAGTGTACACATTGCAGATGGCTGTAGGTATTGTGCTGGATTGCCCTCCATACTGTCCTGATCTGTCACTCTGGGAGCATGTAAGGACTTGGGAACAAAACTGACTGCTGCTCCCTTTGGGTGGGCTTTTAAAAACAGCAAACACCTGATCAAAATATGTGCTTGCATTATGCTTCAGTCCTAAAAATCTTGCAAAAAAGAACAGTGACGTTAAACGCATAACATTGCACTGCAAGGCTAGTAGGGTCTTGAAACGAGGAATTTAAGCATTGAAGTAAAATCTGTGAGAATATTGTAGAATTTGTGAATTTAGTTCAACCAATGTTTTCTTCCCTTCCACTGACTTTCATAGTGAAAGTCAGGCCCTACTGACCACTGCTGCTTCCCACCTTCTTAATGTGACACATTTAACAATCACTTTATAGACAGCTCCTCAGTAGACTTGTGCATACTGTTGCTGTCTATACGTCACTATTATGTCATCATTAGCTCTTAGTTATATCTAGGCAAAAGTTGCTCTCCTGCTCAACAAACCAGGAGAAAAACCATCAGAAAGATATTTAGGTGCAAAGGTGATCAGAAAGGAGCTGGTGATAAACTGGAACATGATTACAGTCTTGTATACCAAGTTGAAAGTGTGAAGGAATATTAACTCTCCTGTGGCGACAAAATGTCAGAGCAGTTTTCTCACCATATTTACTGAATGAAAATAGGGGGAAAAAGGTAAAAATACTGCAAAAAATTTAATGATGATGAAATACAGTATGAAGTTTAAGTTTATATATGAAGACCATTTAGCACGGTAAAAACCTTTTTATTCACATCCATAATAAATGTGTATGCTTTTAATTTCTCACAAAATATTAAACTAAAAGGTGGAGTTTATGGAGCTTTAAACCTCTTTCATTTTAATTTATTTCAAACTGATTTCTAAAGTCAAAAAACAAGTAATCAGTAGGACAAGAGAAAACGTGTATACATGACAAAAAAACAAAATGACTTATCACTATAGTGTTTGAAAAGGAGTAGGAAGAAGTGAAGACTTATTTAATCCTACCCTTTCTCAGTTTAATGAAATGTATTGCTTGTGACTCTATCTAGAAATTTGTAATTAAAACCATGTTATGGCAGTCGTATGCCTGTTAAATATGCTGCGCCAAAGAACCAGCAAATAAATTGTATTGCATAAACAAAATGATTACAAACTGACTCTCGTAACAAGATGAGAAAATCTAAATCCTTGCCAAAACTGTTAAATTAATTTTGAGCCAGATGTGTTTAATATGACCTGATCAGCATACTCTATCAATAGATAAATATATATTTTTAAAATAAATCTTGGGTTTATGTAAAAAACATTTCTGTTGGGCACTAGGAAAAGATGATCATTTTGACATTTTATTTATTCTTTTTGCTAAGAGAATGTGAAGTACTGCCAAGTCTGACTAGAGTGACCATTGTAAACAAGTGGATTTTTATATAAGGATTGTCATTAAACAGGCAAACATAACATTGGTGGCTTCAGTCTGCTGTGAAATAAGTGAATGTTTGAGTTAGCATCTTTTGTCCTCTAGTTTTTGGGACTAATCCTATTGAATATGTCTGACTCCATGCCTCTTTCCCCCACAGTAAACACTGATACAGAGACTGCAGTAGTGAATGTTCGATACGCAGCTCGGGACCATGCAAGACAGTAAGTAAACATTTGCCTTGACTTTATTTTATTATCCTTTTGCACCAGCACTTTTTTTGTCTTTTAATTCCTCCAATGTGCCATGTTTCTACTGTCTCAAAGTCAGTCTAGCTAAATTTGACATCCAATCAATGGCTAAAGGAGGGAATGTGTGTTTAAATTAGCCGCCTGGTGCCCCCTGGTGTACATCAATTATATTACATTTTTTGCGCCTCATGAAACCCTATATCCTTGAGACTGACATGGGATCGCTGACCCTCATCTGTGCTGTAATTTTCCCCAGAGCAATGGAGAAACTCAATGGATCAATGATGGAGAACTATGCCTTGAAAGTGTCATATATCCCAGATGAGACGGCTGCACCAGAGGGTCCTCCCACAGGGGGTCGGAGAAGCTTCAATGCTCGCGGACCTCCCCGTGCTGGCTCTCCGGGTTTGGGTGCGCGTCCCAAAGTGCAGTCTGACATCCCGCTGCGCGTGCTGGTGCCCACGCAGTTCGTAGGAGCAATCATTGGCAAGGAGGGCGCTACCATACGGAATATCACCAAACAGACCCACTCAAAGTACGTACACGGAGGTCAGGATTTAAACTGAACTTAGAAGATTTTATTGTTGAGCATCTTGTAAATTTGACTAACTTTGGTTGCATTTACACGACAGGATCGACATCCATCGCAAAGAAAATGCAGGTGCAGCAGAAAAACCCATTACGATTCACTCCACCCCTGAAGGTTGTTCCAACGCCTGCAGAACCATCATGGATATCATGCAGAAGGAAGCAGTTGACACAAAGTTGTGAGTCAATTGCTAATGTTTTGTGATTTAAGTTTGATTCTGTACCCATTCACCAGATGGCAGATTTAAAATCTAAAGCAGCGGTCTCCAAAACATGTCCGTACGAGTTACCGTCTAGCAGCTTTTAGATGGGTTTTGTTGTCAACAAAATCAAATAGTTGAACTACCTCCTCAGCAGGTCATCAAATTATACAGAACCCTATTAATTTAACTCAGATGTTTGGTCACACTAACCAACCAAATGACGGACACATTTTAACTAGTTTGTGTTACTAATTGATATCCTTTTTTTGTAAGAACTTCCACAGCACTTTCCCTTTCCTTATCCTACCTCTGCACTTTTTGGAGTCCCTTTTCAGAGTTTACACCCATGACTGACTTCCTACTGATTGTTGGACTGATCTGGTGGATGTATCTGCTGGCTTCTTTAATCATTCAATGTATAATAGGTCTACCAAGATTTTCTTATATGTGCCATCTTAAAGTTGTCTGTCTATATATATATTTTTTATTTTTTTACATTTTACTAAACGTAATCTATGGCTCTTAATATCTAAAGACATTTGTTACCGCAAGGCTAAAATTCTAATTTTTGAGTTAAACTTTTCTGAAAAATTAAACTCGAAGCAAAATAACTTCATGTTTTATGAGATTTCAGGTGCAAATACTGAATGTCGGTAATTTCTCTTAACATGAAACCTCCTTTCTCCAAAGAAATATCAGATGTCTGAAACAAATTGTTGTTTTAAGGCTACAAAACTTAGTGTAGTTTTTGACGGAAAATAACTAATGCAGCGTTTCATTGTTGACGCGACTTATAGAAGCATATAACCGTTAAAGCTTCAATACGTTACAGGAAGTTGTGGAGACAGTGTCTTTGTCTGTCAGTAAGCTAAATGCAGCCTGCTGTACAGGCCTTTCCTTCCGTGGTGACAGTTCTGCAGTGTTTGAGCATTCAGCACATGAACGCAAAGTCAATGAATTCTCACTTTCAAGAAAAGTTTTTTTTTTTACTTGTTGTCATGAGTGGTGGTGGGACTGAGTAGGAAGCAAACTGACTGCTTGACTGGGGCCTCATCTGCAGAAATGTTGGTGAAAGGGCAAAAAAAAAAAAAAATCCAACCTCTAGATTTACCGTTTTGTTTTCAAAGTCCAGCCTGGAGTCAATGAGATATGAATCTTTAAAGAACAGGATGAAACCACCTTAAATGAGCTTCTTCTGCTGAGTGACTGGGCTTACAAATGGGTTGAGGAGCTTGAAGAGAAACTGTCTGTTCTGTTCAACTATGAACCACTGCAGTAAAATAGTTTACCTGCAGTGGTTCATAGTTGCTTCCATTGCACATAGAATAAAAATAGTAATGATGAGCAGTTGGACAGGTTTCATGGTTAAATTACACAAATGGAAGACTCTACACTTGAATTTCCTGTCTAAGACTATATGAAAGCAGGCTGGCATGTCAGAAACAGATTGTAGCAGCATCCTTATTGTGAAAGGATGTGCTTGATTAGCCAGTAATGTTGGTGGACCATGAGGTGTTCATGGCTCATGCCAACTCTAGATTCATGATGACCAAACAACTGTGTCTTCCAGTGAAAGCTTTATTATACGATTTGAATCACTTCAGACCAATATAAACATAATCTATCTTTGCCACTCTCTTGCTGTCCCACCAGCTGCAACATTACAGATGGTGGGACAGCTGCAACATTTTGGCTAAATGTCAAAATAAAAGCACTCCCTCCCTGTTCCATTCATTCAGAAGTTCAACACTTATTTGCTACCAGGCTTTGCTGCACACATTATTATTAAACATGAACATGTGTAGAATTAAGAACATTGGCTTAAATGTAGATTTATTCAATAGTTTCCCAATCTTATTAAATTCTTTACAAACCTCCTACTAATTGGAGCTCATCATATGAGGTATTTTCAGATTTAGTTTCTACAATTTTCCTCGGGAATTTCTGACAGTGCAAAATCAGTAAAATAGTTTATTTGTAGAGCACTTTTTAAAACAAATATTACAAAGTGCTTCACATTAAAACATGACAGAGTACCAAATCAATTAAAATACATAATATAAAACAAAATGAAATAAAAATACAAATGAAATGGCAATTAAAAGCCTTGTTATACAATTAAGTTTTGACGAAGTAGTTAAAAGACAATAGAAGAGGCCTGTGTAATATTTAGAGGAAGAGCATTTAACATTTCTGAACATGAAAGATCTTCCTCAACAGGTAAACAGACCCGAGAGTAAAAACAATATATGGAGCACAGAAGGTGCACCCACAGAAAGCAGAGATGGATTAAGTTGACTAATCAGAAATATATTGACCTATTAATATGTTGAACCATTTCTGTGTTGTGTATTTGGACTTTCTGTATTTGTAAATGTAACCTGTCGTCGTCTTTTCCAGCACTGAGGAGATCCCACTGAAGATCCTTGCACATAACAACTTTGTAGGAAGATTAATAGGAAAAGAAGGCCGCAACCTTAAGAAAATAGAGCAAGACACAGGGACCAAGATCACAATCTCACCGTAAGAAAGTTTGACCCTGTTCACTGCTGTTGTCTCCAGTAAATTCACAAAGATGGCAACCAGCATTGCATCAACTCAGTGCTTTTTGGTGCTATTCTGCATAGTATGTTTATATTTTACTGCTTATTTTTATTTTCCAGGCTCCAGGATCTCACCTTGTACAACCCAGAGCGGACAATCACAATAAAGGGCTCGATTGAAGCATGCTCCAGGGCGGAGGAGGAGGTGATGAAAAAGATCAGGGAATCCTACGATAGCGACATGGCTGCTATGAATGTAAGGATCAACAGGGCTGTGCCACTTTGTCCTGATTGTGTTGTTTCATAAAATGGGCTTTTAAAATTAATAATGCCATGCAGCAATATTGGATGTACAAGTTGTACCCTGACCTATAAAATTATTTGATTCCAATTCTGTCAATGGACCACAAACAGTAATGTAACTACAGGTAGTTGTCAAAAAGCAAAACATAAATGTACAAATGTGAAAATCTTCCCATTGACTTCTTTTTTTAATTATGGTCACACTTAAAACATTTGAAGGTTTGTGTTAATCTTAAGTTAAATCCTGGTGGTGTTTAAATAAGCTCATCTGTTAAACACAAAATCTGTGCCATTTCTAAATTTTCAGTAAAGCCCCCAATGTATATTCTGTTGCCCTTATCTTGCCTTAATGTCAGATACATTAGTCCACCTTTATAACTGACAGTAATCCTAAAGAGATGCAACTCTCACAAATTACATGGTCTGCCACCGAATTAAAAGTTCCTACCTTTTTATGCAAGAATTTTCTAAACACAAAAGTGCCACCTAGAGGTAAAACTAAGGTAATATAAAAGATACCTAAATTTGTGGCATCAGGTAAAAAGAAAGTTCAGGTAACTCCTCAACAAACTGATTTCAATGCATTTGCGCACACCACTTTAATAATGCTTAAATATGTAATGTATTTTTATTTGCACATATACATTCTGTTCTGTTTTATCCTTTATTTTACTTCCTCTAAAGTTTATGTTGCTCTCTGTGTGATGTGAGCATGTTTGTGCCCGGGTTTGAAACTCCTGACGTTAAAAAGGAATAAAAGAGCCAAAAATTCTGCTTTAGGAAGTAAAATGCTTAATTCTTTCTCGGCATATCTGTTGAGCTCAACTGCTATGGCAGCACTTTCAGATCCTGAAAAATCATGTGAAGATGACCTAACATTTCATCTTGATTCTTGTAGTGCCTTAGGACAAACTAATGTTTGGATTAATGCACAAATTGAGTGGACGTTTTTTTTTCACAATGACTACTGAACAAGTTTAAAGCAATTACCCTTTTTTGGATGCATTTTTTATTGCTGGTAGCGACTTGGATGAATATGCATTACTTGACTTGTAGAAAATCTTAAGAGTCGAGGTTCATTTTATGCTTTTTGAAAACCTTTGTGGAAGTTACTCAGATTCTAATTTTATTTTTTGGGAGTCCTGAGGTGACAAAAATGAAAAGGGATGATGCTTGATAAATGTATTTGAATGTCACCAATTTATATACTAACATTTTTATTTACAGCTCCAATCCAACCTCATTCCTGGCTTGAATCTGAACGCTTTGGGTCTGTTCCCCAGCGGAGCACCAGGCATGGGTCCCTCCATGGCCAGCGTCCCGCCTCCTGGAGCTCATGGTGGATGCTCGTATGGCGTAAGTGACAAGTCTGTTGGCTATTAAAGCAGTCTGCGTCCAACACTACAAAGCCAAGAACTGTTGACTTGGTTTTCTAAATTGTTGGGTGAGGCTTGTGAAGTCTGCATTGAAGCGAAAGCAGAAATCGGTCTTGAGCAACAGAATTTCACGTTTCCTTTTTCCCTCTAGTGCAGTCCTTATGGGGCTGAGGGGCCATTTTGGGCTTCTATGCTGTCGGCAAGCAGTCAGCCACTTGCTGTAAGTCACCCATCCCAAAGTGCTTTGCACGGCTTGTGGCTGCTCGCTGCGAGATTAGGGGTTTGGGTTTGCTGTAAAGTTCTCCTTCATTTCCCCACATATTGGGATTTAGGTAAACTAAATACTGAGTGAGTGCGAGGAGGATGACAGACTCCAATATTAATGTGACCTTAGTGGTTTCTCTGATGCGCTGTGTACCAAAAAGCTCATCAGGTGAATGGTTTGCATAGACTGTACCAAACATCTGCATCTCTGAAAATAGTCTCATTGCATAAATGGCAGCGTTCCACCAGGTATGAACAATCGACAGCCTCTACCTTGCCTTTAGAAAGTATTCACTCTTAAATTTTGTCAAATTTTTGTGGTGGCATTACAACCACAAACTTCAGTGAATGATGAGGTTTTATCGGTTAGACCAGTGTTTCTCAATTCCAGTCCTCACACCCCCCCTGCCCTGCATGTTTTAAGTGTTTCCCTGCTGCCACACACCTGGGTTGAATATTTGGGCGATTAACAGGCTTCTGCAGTACTTGATGGTCATGCAATCATTTGAATCAGCTGTTCTGGAATAGAGGAACATCTAAAACGTGCAGAGCAGAGGGGCCTGAGGACTGGAATTGGGAAGCACTGGGTTAGACCAACACGAAGCAGTTCATAATTGTGAAGTGAGAGAAAGTGTGCTTGGTTTTTTAAATTCTGTGGAAAAAAGCATGGTGGCAACATTATGGTGTTTTTTTTAACAGTCCTGATGCCGTTTAGAGGGACATGCAGTGCTTGTCTTTCTTTGAACACTGGCTTCATTTGTGCCACTCTTCCACAAAAGGCCAGATTTGTGGAGTCTGCAGGTCATAGTTGTCTTAAAGGATTCTCCTGCCATGTGCACTAATTTTAACACTGCAAATTTAAGATTTGTCAAAGTTTGAAAACCATGTTTTTTTTTTTAAACTCTATGTTGGCCCATCAAACAAAATCCACAAATGCTTTGAAGCTTGTGGTTGTAACAAAGATGTGAAAGTTCAAGAATAATTATATCTGAGAATGTAAATGAGTGAATGGCAAGCAACACCTAAAAAACAACAAATGAGTTTTATATGCTGACCTTATCTAGAGAACTTAATTTGGTTTTTGTGAGTGTTGATTTCTAAACTATAGAGCCTCTTTATGTTACTAAATCAAAGCTTTTCATGGAGTGCAATTAAACAAAACTTTCCTGTCTGGATTTCGGTGTTCCCTTTCCTTTACGTCTTCAAGTTTTCACTAACATGTTTCTACATCATGCTCTTCATGATGTAGGGATTAATCACATCCCTACTTGTTTTTACACTGATCTGATTGGTGTAAAACAGCTTCTCTTTAGAAATCAGTCTGCAACCAACAGTTTAGAGAGTAATAATAGAAATGGTAACTTTTGTCTCTCTTCTAGATAGAAGCTACTCCTTATGGACTAATTTCAAGTGTCTACATTCAACTCTTACAGAATAGTGCAGCTTCTGCTTGATCCCTTTCCTGCCTTGGCACATCGGTTGCTGGAGCTGTAGAGCTCATCTCGTTTGAGTCTTCCGCTCACATTTGTAACCTTTAGTTTTCGCTCAGCAGGGCCAGCCGGAGTCTGAGACGGTTCACCTGTTCATTCCTGCACTTGCTGTGGGAGCCATCATTGGAAAACAGGGCCAACACATCAAACAGCTGTCACACTTTGCTGGAGCCTCAATCAAGGTGAGGGAGAAGTTGTGGTGATGGATGCTAGACGGTTGGGTGTAGGCTGCTGTTAATGCTGCGTTTTACCTGCTTTCAGATTTCTCCAGCAGAAGGAATGGATGCCAAGCAGAGGATGGTCATCATTGTCGGGCCACCAGAAGCTCAGTTTAAGGTGCTAAACCTTGAGACTTACTGATTTAAAAGCTTGGAAGTTGTATCTCTTGCATGTTAGAAGCTTGTCCTATTTAACGTTACTCAGCTGGAAAGAATAAATGTTAAAACTGGTAAATACGGTTTAGTTTATCTCCACTTGAACCTTTCTGGCCCCAGGCTCAGTGTCGCATCTTTGGCAAGCTTAAGGAAGAGAACTTTTTTGGGCCGAAAGAAGAGGTGAAGCTGGAAGCGCACATCAAAGTTCCCTCTTTTGCTGCTGGCCGCGTCATTGGGAAAGGTGGAAAAACGGTAAATATCGCTTTATAAATGGATGCTCCCAAATGTTCGGGAGGAAAAAAAAAATCTGAATTGTGCACCAGTAATAAGTTCGTCTTGATGGAACTGCAGGTGAATGAGCTGCAGAACTTGACCTGTGCAGAAGTGGTGGTGCCCAGGGACCAGACGCCTGATGAGAACGACCAGGTCATAGTGAAGATCAGTGGACACTTCTTTGCGTGCCAGGTGGGTCAAAGGAAATCATAGACATACAAGGCAACAGTTTTCAAGATATGCAATTATTTCACTCAAATTAAAAGAACTGTAAAAAAAAAACTGCGATCAATTACATGAGTATGTCTGACTGGCTAACTAGCTTGACAGAAATGCAAAAGCAAAACCGACATCGTTTATTCATTCATCTAAATTTTTCATTTAAATTATTTCTCAAGTCAAAATAGTACTTTGACTTCAAAGTACTCCTGACTTCAGCCAGTTATTGGACAAAAACTGTTAATAACTGAAAGATATAACTTCAATAACAGAGTGTCTTTCAAAAGGAAAAACATAAAATTTGCATTCATTTGCCTTTTTAAAGGAGTTTTTAAAATTCTTTACATTGTTGTAACTGAAAGATCTTTTGTTGGGTGCATCTTCCTGCAAGTCAGACTTCCTCCTGGTCAATTATCTGAAAAATAAGTAAAATGCATTAATTTAAACATTTTTTGTTTATGGCCACAAAATTACACAGAACCTTTAATGGGGAGAAATTGTAGCCTCATCCATATTTACAAATGAATCTTAAAATTAATTCCAATGACATGTTTTGAGGACACTAACATTCTCCTATCTGTCTTAGTTGGCCCAGAGGAAGATTCAGGAGATCCTGGCTCAGGTGAGGAGGCAGCAGCATCAACAGCAGCAGCCCAAGTCTCCATCGGGTGCCCAGCCTCCGACGCCACGCAGGAAGTGAAGCTCCAGCAAGCTCTGGGAGAATGGCGACTGGATCCGTCGTGAAACTCGAAAGATGGACAGATGCAGAAAAGCTCAAAGGGGGAAAAGAAAAATGACAATGGATCCTAATGCACATCTCAGGGGTCAAGGTCATTGGAACCAAACATCCACCCCTCCCTGAACAACTTGATGACTTTAAAGTGGGAGTGATGACACCTTACACCTCTTAATCTCCACCCACTTCACGTCTCTGCGTCTGCTGTGAGAATGTACTTGAGAGGGCTTTCGCCAACATCACCTGCCCTCTGTTGAACCCCCTCCTTTGCCCCCCTTGGGTGTAGTTTGTTTTTTATTTGGTTCTTTTTACACTAAAACTATGAGGAAGAAATACAGACCCCCACCTTCCCTACACCCCTTTTCTATCACCCCCTATGGTGTGGTACCTTGAAGATGTTTAGGTTGTTTAGTTTTTCTTAATTGGTTAAAGCTTTCTCACAAGTTTTTCCGTGGAAAGAGAAAAGGCATTGCTCGGTCCTGGTCGGACCAACAGAGGTTTAGTTGGGGGGAGGGTTGGCTCTGGCCAGGGGAAAAATTCTTGTTTTAGGACGGGACCCCTGTGAGGGTTGGTTATATATCAGGCGTCCTGCCCTCGGAATGAAAGTGGCATTTTTTTAAAGAAAAATTTGGATGCATTTTATAGATAGACCTATATGAATAGATCAATATATAAATACATATATATATATATATATATATATTTAGTAGAGCGGGCAGCGCTGCGACTGACCCTTTTGGGGAAAAGGGTGCCGAGCTGCTGCCCTGAAAAACCAATTTATGCATTTTGTTTAACTACCTCAGGATCTAGTACCTCAGAAGAGAAAAAAAAAAGATTATATGGAGAAAAAAAAAGTTCCTTTCTTTTTATTTTGCTTTTGTGGTATTTTGTATACTTTATAAAGCTGATAGTCTTTGAACATTTTTATTTTTTTAAGAAAATTTAAAATTTCCAGGTCAGCTGCCAACTGACCTTGCCTTCAACTCTGGTGCTTTAGGCGGCAGTGTACATGTGGATGTGTGAACAAAGATGACCCTGTACATAAAATTTATTTGTACATAGCAGCCTTGGAGCAAGAGTTGGCACCCCTCCCCCCCTCAGCTGGCGGCTGACGGAGAAGTATATAGAGAAAAAAATTGCCTCAGTTTTTTTCCCCCCTGACAGTCCACCATCTTCTTGAAGACAAAAGCAAGTACAGAACAACTAAACACGTGCAAAAAAAAAAAAAAGCCAACCGTACATATTTGCAGCAATGCCATTTATTTTGGGGTTTCGCTGGTAGTTTTAATGTCAAATTCTTTTTGCCTTCGTATTGAGGGCTGCGGTCAGGATGCTGCAGCTCAAACTGTGATTGGTCCTCCCGGTAGCTGTTGTCGGAGCATCTTCATCTTTGTTTTCTTCCCTCTCTTGGTCTGTTTCATTTCTGGGTCATCTGCCGCCGTATTCCTAACGCTGTCCTGGTTAAGGTTCAAACTCTGCCATAGTGACGTGGCCATCAAGTCATTCATTTTCTTCTCTTCATGGTGACTCGGGGGAGTGGCACAGATGGATGCATTTTTATGTTTTGGGCTTGGAGAAAGAGAGCTGTCCTTATTTTTCGCAAGTTGATTGGATTTTTCTTTTTCGGTTGCTCATCCAGGGGAAAACAAGTTAAATGACGCATAATTGTGAATGAACCCCCACTCGGACAGGAAGCAAAAATCCTTAACAGTCATTTTATTTCCTTTTTGTTTCCGTGCCGAATGTAAATATATATTGATTGTGGTAAAGTGCTAGAGTGTATCCATGCTTCCACAGTAGAACGCAGTCTACCTCAGCTGGGGGGGGTGAGGGGTGGGGGAGGGAGTTGCCGTGGCACTGGACGCCTCACCCCGCCCCCACTGAGCACCAATACCTCAGTACCCCGAACACTTGTTTCTACCTGGGCGCGCCCTTCTAACGTCACGCTTAACCGAGGGGCACAAGTGATGCTTAAAATGATCCCCCTGACACCCACCCTCCCCTCATCCAGTTTGTTTTTGATCTACCTCTTTAGACACATATTTGAATTGGAGGCATTCTTCCATTTGTTAGACCCCGTCCCATCACCCATCACCCATCCCTCCCCCACCCCTACACACACACACACACACACACACTTTTGTGCACCCCCCAAGAAAAGAAATGAAAATTTAAACTAATGAACTCTGTAGAATTGAGAATAATGGAAAGTGATAGAAATGTTTTCTTTTGATCAGTGTTTATATTTATATATACTCCTTTTGGCTTTGAGATCCTCAATGATTATTACTTTCTGCTTTCTATTTTTGGTGGTGTGGCTTACATGTATTCAAACTTTTTTTCCCTGGGAGAAAAAAAAAAGTCAAATCTTTGATTTTTGTTTTCAGTCTAATGCAAAAGGACCTGTTTATTTTCCTCTTTCAGATTTATCAGACTTGAAGACAAGAAAATGCAAGTCTGTTTTGTCTTTCACAAGATGCTACCCTCGCTGACTTGATGGCATTTTTCAGTTAGCATTTCTTGGTTGTGTAATGTGGAACATTTTCTTTTTTGGTATGAGACAAATTAGAGGGACTGAATCTGTTTATGGAAAAGTGATCGATCTTCAGCATGATGTTCTCTCCTCCCCCTCTCTGCAACCATACTTGTGCCCCGTCACCTCCCCACAATCACACAGCTCCACTTGTCAAATGCCTCTGAATAAAAATAAATAAATAAAAAATAAAGTTCTTTTTTGTTTTAATATTGACGAGACAGAAGCTGGTCTTGTGTGTTCTATGCAAGCTGTTTCCATGAGGTCTGCAAAAGTATAATTTTAAATGTAGCGCATAGCGACATGTTTTTTTTTTTCCCCTTCAGTTTCATGGCAAATCTTATACAAGTAAAAATTACATACTACAATGAGCCAATGCAACTGAGTTCACAAACATTGCAGGTTTTATTTTTGCAATTGGAGGCAAACAGTGCAGAGATGTTGAGGTTCTCCAACCTTCATCTGTTGCATATTACCACTCTGTTTGAGCTTCTAACTTCAGCGTCTTTACTTCCCCTCCCAAAAGTCCACACATTTGTTTGAGTTTCTCTAGAGTTTGCGATTGGAGGGAGAAGAAAAGCCTCCCCTTCGGTCCTTACCACAACCTCATTGGATCAACTTGGTTGTGTTGCTCATGCCAGATGAGACATGAAGATTCTGGCTGTTCTGGTTCCGTATGGTTCTCCAATGCATTGAAGTCAGAGTTGACGGAATGTCAAATTAAGTTGATTTGTGTGTTCAAACTTCAGTAATACAATTTGATAAAGTACCAAGGGCAGAGTAAGCTGTTTGGCATTGAGCGAGGAAAATTTGGCACGTTTTTCAACGCTGCCCACACTTGCATTTCCTTCTTGTGGCACCATTTAAGAGAATAAATGGGCTTTTCAGTTAAGTAAGACATAATGCCAAAAAGCTTTTTCAAAAGGAAATAAAGCAAATCCAGATTTCTTTGTGTGTGTTAGTATTTTATTATTTCAACTAAATTCCATCCTCAGAGGCGTTTAGCTGGCTCTTAGAGCTGCTACGCCATGCGCTAAATTCCATAAAGCGATATTGCAGCACTGACATGTAGAATTGGACTCCTAAATGTTCCATGCATTCATTTCCACCCCTGTCTTTGTCACTGGCATCATTTTAGTTTTAAAAAATAAATTAAAAATCCTGTGGATTTCCAAACTGTAGAACGCTGTGATGGAAAACTAAAGGCTGTGAGTGGAGAATATGTGCAGAAACCAACCAGGAATAAAAACCAGTTGGTTCTGAAGACTATGATCACCATTAGGTTGAAATACTTGCATATTTTATTACCTAAGTGTGTTTTATTGGCTCTCTTTGGGGAAAAAAACACATAGTATCATCTTTGGCTTCAAGTATTATTAACCACATTTTAAATATACAGAAATTACACTGCTATAAACATCTTCAGTGTCATTGAAGTTTTTTTTCTTCATTAAACAGCAAATTGAGACTAAATAGTTCAGTTGCCACTATCAGTTGAATGCAAAAACAACAGTATGATGATTCAAATAGACATCTTTATTGTTTTTTGTTAGCATCTCTACTATTGAAACGGCAACCTAATTTTTGAATAAGTGGGCATTTTTAAAAACACAACTTTTACCTGTCTATTTGTGATATTTCACATGAATAATAAAAAAAGTTCATTAAAACATGCAATAATAGTGTCGGGAATCCATGCACTCTGCAAATACCGGGTGACAAATTTTTAGCACTACACAAATTTAATATCACAAAGAAATACATTAATGAAATGAGTTGTTTAAGAGATCTTTGAATAATTTACTACTCACATTTTAAGTTGAAATCGTTTAATAATTAATCAAAAACCTTTGGTTTTGTAAGAGTTTAAGGAAAAAGGTACAACACTTCCTTGATGTTGAAATTTCTTCTTTTGCTTTTCATCAAAGGCAGCAATATGGCTTATCGAAACACCTTCACAGCAAATTCATTCCAAGCTGACATTAAAATTAGTGCAGCAACCACAAATTAAGCGACCTCTTTAGTACATCTTGTCATCTGAATTGAAGAGCATTAGGATTTGGCTGAATTAGGACATAGCATCGTTAGTATCAATTATCATTGCTTCATTTCAGAACTGTCTTTTATTTTAAAGTACAAGAGAAAAACACTTATTTGATGCAACTCCTCCAAACCCTACAAAGGGTGTCTCTCTGTCAAAAGGTGGCGACTCTCCTCGCTGGAGGGGAAGAGCGCCTCCCTCAGGCGAACCATGTGTCCTGCAGCGCCAGAATTGGCACAGGCATCCTCAACCAGCAACCTTCGAATGGGCCTGTAGACCTTCTGACGTCTTAAAAAAGAAGAAAACATTTCAGAGGGTCATAATTCTGTGTATTATTTGCACAAGAAAATATCTTTGTTATCTGTTCTTGTTGGGTCATTAATTTACATCAATATGATGTACGTGTGGCACGCTCACCTGTAGACCACGTAGGCAATGATCGCAAAGACAGCCACCAGCACGGCACTTGAAGTCAGAACCACCTGGGCGGTGTTTGAAGTTTTAGGCGCTGGGATGTACAAGAGGAAAATATAAAAAAAAAAAATTATAATTACAATTCATGAAGAGGGCATTATTTTGCCAGAGCACTTTTTCAACCAACCAGATGCATCCTGAGACTTGCTGATGGTGATGGTGGTGCTGGCGAGTGCCATGCTGCGAGAGTTCTCCAGGGTGATGTTCACACAGTAGGTGCCCGGCTCCAGGAACCTTCGCCGCAGGTGCACTTCACACTCGGATGAAGGCGGCACGTCGTCGCACATGATGTTGCGCACCTGAGAGCAGCTGCGGTCTGACACAATGGTGCAGGCTGAAGTGGGGATGCTGGAGAGCGAGCAATGGAGTTAACGAGGTAAAATCCAGATTCTATATTATTTAATAAACTGGAGGTTTGCGTCTTTACCATATTGTTCAAGTCAAGATGCTGGGGTTTCACTCACTCAAACAGTAACCTTTACTAGAGTGACTCCTGCAACGATTGTTTTTTGTTCTTTGGTGCTTAATCTGAGTGTTTCATTTTTATTTTTAGCATCAAAGCAACCATGTTTGGTTTTCCTGTGCCACTTACTGCTATTAAGGACTCCTCACTTTCCATCTAAATGTGATCTCAAAATCAAATGCAGTGTTGAAACGTTTCCAAACATTAAGATTTAAATAAATTGTATTTTAAGTTTAAAAAAAAAAAAAAGAAGAAGAAAACAAATTGTTCACCTTCCCAGACATTTCACCCTGAAGCTGACGTCGGTGTTGGTCACCCTGGCAGCCGACACGTCCAGAATGCGACTGTCCAGCCGATTCCTCAGTGGGTGCTTTGGCTCTGTGTAGAACACAAGTAGCAAGATGACACTTGTCAGCTAATGCAGTTATCAAAGGATAATGGAAATACTGCTAGATTTAGTGTTAAAAAGAAAGAAATGAAATCTTTAGATATTCTGCTCAGTTGCTCCATTCGATGTGACATGTTTCAGTCAAGAAAGGAAATCATTACTCTCCACCTACCGACTATAGTGATGTTACCCGAGAAGGTTCCGTAGGAGTACCGGAAACATCCGTTGTCGTTGAGATCCCTGCTTCGGAGCCAAGGCAGGGTGGTGGGGCTGGATTCTGTGGCAACCGTGGACAGGAGGGGCTCTGTTGCGGGCAACCCCGTCGTCGTCACAGCAGATGAAGTGGAAGAGTTAACGGGCTGGCTGGTTTTGGGTGCT
Source organism: Phalloptychus januarius (assembly GCA_902982915.1). NCBI lineage: Eukaryota > Metazoa > Chordata > Actinopteri > Cyprinodontiformes > Poeciliidae > Phalloptychus > Phalloptychus januarius. Next base: position 7,425,281 of record CADWAE010000038.1, on the reverse strand, counting down.
AAAACAGAGAAGAAATGAGGGAAAGGAGTTTAGATTGTTCTGTTCATGAATAAACTGTATCTCAAGGCTTCAAGCAAACTCACACAGCGTTGTCTGTATCTTGGTGGTGACAGCATGCGTAGCCGGAGGAGTTGTGGGAGTCACTGGCAGAGGAGACCCATATGTACATTTTTTAGAATCATAGCTGTCTTCAAAATTGTTACAATGTTCCCTGTTCCTTCAGAGGTTGTGTTGTCAAAACTCTTAGCAAAATTAAAGCCGTTGTTTTTAATAAAGGAGAAAAGGAGAAGAGTTACTTAGTTTTGCTGGGAGGAATATTCAGCAATTCTAACAAACTACTGTTATAATTTTATGGAAAAATACCTGAATTATTTCATTCAATGCTATGCTTATGAATATTAAGGAAATGTGTGCAAACACTCAGCATTTTAGAAAAGTTATGAAAATAAAACATCTTGCCCGTCACTCTATCATTTTGCAAATAGAAATTATTTTCGGATTTAGGCTTGGTAAGGTGGTAAGTTCATAGAAATGATTGTAACTTAATTGAAAATTACAAGCTAGTTTTTAGAAAAATGAAAGACATGCAAGCTGGAGCTCATCAGAAAGGACATAATGCTCTTTATGTCCGTTGATTGTCGCTGTTTAGGTCTTTACTCTGCTAAGCCAATTGATAACAGGTGGCTGGCACATAAAAATGATCCAACCAGTGTACAGATTGTTTCTGTTTTTGTCACACCGATATGATTCAGATAATCAAACACAATCTAATACCAGGCATCGGGGCAGTGTGGGAAGTTTTGGATGCTGCATAAAGTTCAGTTCTGCCAATGGAATCAAGCAACTTTAACACGTTTAGCAAGAGCTTACACTGAACAAGAAAAGTCATGTTTTTTGACACAAATCATTTGTGTTCTGTTGTTTCTTCGAGGTTTAGTTTGTGTAGCCGCAAACTCGTGGGATGTTGGCAGGATTCCTGTTCAGGTCTAGTAGTTTGGTTACTGCCAAGAGCCATTAATAGACTGTGAATAAACCCTTTTCTTAACATTAGCGATCAGAACTAAGCTATTCCGGAAGCTTTGTGACTTCTCCATGCTGAAAAACATTGTGGCGTTTGCCCAGGATGTTTTAGTACCTGTGAGAGGTGGTGATGTGGGGCGCCTCGGAGTCGGAGTGGCAGAGGTGGGTGGGCACTCAACAGGAAAAGCGGCCTCCACCACCAGCTTCACATTCATCTTTCCCAGCGTGTTGTAGGTGTGTGTGGTCACCTCGCGGTGTGTCACGACCTGATTGCCGTCTCTGAAGTCCCAGATGTAATCCACTGAAGCGGCTGTCTTTAGGTAACCGCTGGGGTCATGAAGCTGGACCTTGAAGACGATCTCCTCTCCACGGACGAAAACACTGGCAGACTTGTTGACTACAGACTTCTGGGAAATGTCAACTGCCAGGGGGATTTTATCTGAGGGCATGTGGGAAGTAGCTATTATTTTTTTTAAAACACTTTTAGATTGTCCTCTGTTTGATACTTGAACATGTAAATATGCCTCCACCTGTGACTAAAAAGACGGTGTTATCACTGGTCAAGGGGCTGTACTTCCTACGCTCACGCTTCCTGTAGACCATAACCTCCATGACTTCTCCCCCCAGTGGGATATTAGTGGTATTGATGGTCACACTGGAAGAAGAGCCATCGCATGTTTCATAGTACTGGCCTTGAAAGCAGAGACAAAACAGGGAGGAGGTTCATACGCTCATTTGAGGTTCATACGAGGTTCATACGTAAGGATGTTTGTTGTTCTGCTTGTTGCTGTTTGTGGTATCAATCTTACCCATCGTGTGCCACACGTAGATGTAACTCTTGCGTCTCCAGTCGTTGCTCTGAGGGAAGGGCTTCCCATCAGGGAACACATTGCATTTTGTTGGGTCTGTGCACTTCCCGAAGCCATAGTCATCCAACCAAGAAGTCCAGTTATAGACATAGCCTGAGCGAAGCTGTCCGTTGGCTGTCCAAAGGCAAAGAAGGGATGTCTTGTTAAAAAAAACAATAATTAGGTTCAGGGACTTCTACTAAAGAGTGGTTTTCAGTGTAAAATGAGGTAGCTGAAATAAGATTTATACAAAAGGTTAAAACTAACGTGTTCCGTTTGTTCAGTGAATTCAGTCGCTGTGCATTTAATGAAATTGACGTTTCATTTTATGAGGAGACATAAATTTCATGTATTTGTTTACTCTTATCATGTTTGTTTTGTTGTTACTGGTTTAAAAACCAAAACAAATAAAAGGCAGACATCTCTGCTTAATTTTCCAGACTGATCATTTTTCTATGTCTAGTAGGTGTGATGTGCCATTTGTGCCCTAGCTTGACTTCCTGGCAGCACCTGAGGCCTCCAGCTCCATACCGTCCTCGCAGTGGTCATCCCAGACAAGGTCCCCGTTTGTGTCTTCCTTCTGGCATGGAGGATACTCCAGCTTAGCAGTAAAGGTAACACACGAGCCATTGAGAGCCGGGCTGTCACTGGTCAGACGAACCTTTGGTTTGCCTGCAGAGAGGTGCACATTACTGGCTCTACAGCCAGAAACAATCTGCAGACGATTTGAAGTTACAGTAGAAAGATTTATTCACCTCTGTGATGCATGAGCTCTCTTGGGTTTGAGCTTAGTGGAGGGTAGAGGTAATCGTCCCATGGATTGGTGTCAGGTTCCCATCCAGGGATTGCTGGAATTGGAAATGGGAACTTGCCAGCTAATGAATGCTTGTGGGGGAAGACATCACTGTACGCTAGAGAAGGAGAAAAACACAAAGAGAACTGTAGGAAAAACTTAAGCAAGATTCATCTGCATCACTATCTCAAACTTCTGTGTTTCATCTGAATTTTATATAACTGATCAACAGAAAATATTATGTAATTCTGAAAGGTACATCTTTAAAAAAATAATAAAGTATGAAAAATATTGTGTGTATTTGTATTTGACCTTTATTAGTCAATACTTTGCAGAAACACCTTTCATTGTCATTGCAAAGGTACCTTAACTTTACACTTGATGTGTTTGGTGTTTTCTAATGTTCTCTAACAAACAGATGAATTTAAACTGAATTTAAACTACACAGAAGAGGACTCTAGTGACTAATCCTTGTCTTCTCCAGGCATTGTTTTGCAGTGGATTTTATTTAGGGGTATACAAGTTAAGGGGGCTGGCAACAAATGCATGCCCCCTTAACGCTCAATTCTTTTAAAGCTGCTCAATCAAATAAAATCCTAAAAAAAATTAATTCAAGCTTGTATATATATAAAGATTTATTCTGATTGTGAATTCCGACGAATTTCGAAATTCAAGAGTCAAATTTGGTTGTTTAAAATGCAACTGATGGAAAGAATACAAGTCAAAAGTTATCAAAATAAAATGATTATTTTCCTATCGGTCCTGTGCAAGCCGGTTCGGGTTTTATCATTCTTATCTGAAAACAAATGAAGAGTTTGTTTCAACGATGCAGAATCGTTACCTTATTCAGTCTGACTTCAGTCTCGATGAGACATTTTAAGTGTCAGACGGACAGCAGACGAAAACAACAAATTCCATCGATCTAATTTGATTACAGGAGAAAATGATCTGCTGGAGCATCTGCGGTGGGTGCGGACAAACCATCACTATTCTGCAATCGAAACAAGATTGTATTTTTTTATTTTTTTTATTTATATATTTTCAATTCAACGTGTTTTTAGAATTTGATAAGCATTTTTGATATGCGTGACATTTTAAATAATGTGACTGATTCGCAAAAAACCAGAATATTTTCTATAAATATTAGTTTAGGGGTGGATGACACTTTGATCAGTGACTTGCAGCTTGAGCATGCGCTGTAATTAGTTTCACGGGACTGGCTGCAGAAAGCTGAACACAGGGCAGCTATTGTGGAAGACTGCGGGACGCATCTAGTTTATAACAGCTGAATGACAACAAGCACATTTCTGTTTGTCCAAAAATCTAATTTTCGTCTTCGCTGAAACAAAATAAAAGTTCAAACTTACTTCTTCGCCCATCAACCTGAGGAACACAGCAGGCGCAAAAAGCCAGGAGACACAAATACTGCAGGAGTCCCATGTCCGCCGCGTCAGAACAGTGGAAACAGAATTTCGAATCCTAAAAAAAAACACAATAAAACAAAAAATAAGATAAAAAAAAAAAAAAGCTAAGTTTCACAAACAGTGAAAACGCTTTCTGACAGGACCGACCCAGCTTGTGGTCCCCTCTCCACGTCCAGTAACCTCCTTCACTCCGGACTGCATGGTTGTCCTCTAATTTAATGGGCTCCGCTGGGCGCGCAAACATGTGATGCTTCCTAATAAGGTGCATGTCATCACTCATTAAGACTTACGGCGGAAGGAGACTCATAAGACAGGAGATGCGCATGCTCATTTCCCTATTTTACAAACACCTTTAGTTACAATAAGCGATCAGACAAATCAATTCATTAAAAGACATTTTATTCGTGAAATGCGGACGCTGTTGTGATTATTTATTTTGCAATTTTCTACTCTAGTCTATTTTCTACGGATTTGAATGTCCAATTTGGGAAATAACAAACATACCTTTGTGAAAATGTTTTTTTATGATTATTTATTTATTCTTAAGGAATTCGACACAAACAATAAAGAATGTACAGAAATAGTGTGTGGAACAAATTCGATCAGTGTGAACTCTGATTAAGCGATAATAAAATCAGGTATAATTTGGCGCCCCTCTTTTTTTTTTATCCATAGGTGAACTTTGACAGTGACATTTCCCAATCTTTTTCGTTAGAGGGATGATCCGATAACACGAAACGATCCACGCACATGACAGCCCCCCTCATATGACTAAACTACTAGAATTTTTTTTTCTGTTTGTCTCGTAGAGCAGGTCGCTGATCTTTCTCTCTTTCTCTCTCTCACACACACACACACACGCACACAGCCCTCTGCCCCCCTCAGCTGCTCCCGCAAAAAGAAGAAGGAAGAGGTATGATGCCCGACGCTGTCTGTGCGTGTTCGTTTTTCCAACACCATCTGTGACATGTGATTGTAATTTCGCTGCAGTCTTCCGCTGTCACAAGGAGGTTAGGAAACGGAGCCTGAATGCCCGCACAGAAGTCAGGAGGAGAGCTTTCTGCTTAGTCATGCAACCAAAACCTTTAATCTGATATAGAAAATAAACAGATGCATATGTCATTTGCAGATGTATGCAGCGGAAAGAGGGAGCGCGACAGGATGCTTTTAATGAAATTTTTATTACTTTTTTATAACATGCCCTTCTAATCCAAATAAAGATTATATCAATTAAATAACGCGCAAATCTATTACTGTTATGATATTGAAAATAATTATTCTGATATTTTACTGACTTCAAACAAATTGCTGGAAGAAAATCTAAACTTTTAAACTGAATTGGCAGTTGTGAAATTGACATTGTTTACATGGAGTAAGTAGAGTTATCTCTAATTTACCAACGTCATAGTACATTTAATGGTAAAAAAGCAAAACATTTTTACTGTTTCATCAAATTTGTTGCGTTATATTATCTTAATAATAACACAAAAGGGAGATGTCATGTTCTTTTATTCCTTCTGAAATCACTTCAGACTACACTGTTTGGGTAAAGAGTTCAGGGCTGGCCTGAAAGCATCAGATGAAACAAAAACTTTGCCATTAAGTGTTTTTTAAATCCAACATTCAAAATCCACCCCCTTAATTACATGGACTTAAAATGTGAACGGCAATACTGTCGTCGACCAGTAGAGGGCGAAACCCCTGCGCAACTTCTTCACATGACTGTCTAGTTTCTACAGCATTACATGTTGTTAAGTAAACAAGCAAGAAATGACAAAGATATAGACATAAAATGACCAAAAATAACAAGATGACTTTTTCATCTTTGGCCTGGTTGTTTGTTTAACTTTTCAAAATGTTGAGGTTATTTTGCTTCCTTATCTAAAGTTTTCAGTAAAGTAGCTTTTACTGAATTGTTCAGTTCAGTCTAACCATTATTTAACCGTAATGAGTTATTATCACAATGCTAAAGTGATCAAGTATGGATAACTTATAACAGGCCAGTAGCTCTGGTCTCATGTAACCAGCTCTAATCACATCATTTCATAGTGAAAAAAAAATATTCGTAGAAAAATGATAAAGCTTCATAAACCATTCACAATTAAACAATGAACTGAACTGACATGATATTTGATGACTTAAAAGAAAATTATGAAGGAGAATTAAAATACATATTTTAAGGATCATCAGATTATAAAAACATATTAATCTCTTGTTCTGAAACGTAAACACAAGGTTTTCATTAGTCATTTGGCTTTTTAAATAGCTGACTCACTTTAAAGAAAGTAAAGATTGACCTTTAAATGGTTCCAAAACCAGAAAACATTGAATAAATGGATAAGATACCGTCATCTTTTTGTGTCACGTCTGTCTGAGTGTGTCTGGTTTCAATGAAAATCATCTCTTTTATGTTTTGTCCACAATCCAAGGGTAAAAGAAGTCATAAACTGACTGAGGAGTCTGAGAATATGCCAATGGAAACTTTGTTCCTTTCTGTGTGTTTTGGCTGCACAGAGAAACACAGGGGAGTTAAATGCAGTTACAGGGGAAATCTTTGCTTTTCAATCCTGAGACTTTTAACGCTCCCACAAGAACCAGAATCAGAATTTCCTTTCCAATGTCATTGTGACACCTTCATCTTCCTCTCTAACACCGTCTCTCTGACTTCCTTCTTCCTGTGTCTTCAGGTGTCCTCTCATTGGGTAATCACGATCCTCAGAAGCCGATTCAGAGGCATAATGGGACGAGTGCGAGCCTCACCCACTCATTCACACATTGGAGCCTACAGAAAGTCCCTAATATCTGGAGCTGCAACATGTTCGTATGGTGCCAAAATGAGCTCTTACAGCTTCCATACTTCTCAACACAAAAGAAGAAGTTTACATTGACACTCAAATGTTATCTGCTCAGTCCTCTTCTGATTGTCTGTAGTGAAGCCACATTTCATGAACCAGGTATCTGCCAATAATCAATACATTAATTGAAGTTGACCAACGTATCTACACTCCTGTGCACCATGCACAGTGTGCTCAGTACCACACCTGCCTGCCCACCTGCCTATTTTGTATTTACATCGTCCAGGTCACCTGAAGGCCGTTCTAACTGAGCATGTGTCTCATCTGGATGGGGTGTGTTTGATTCACAGCACCAGGCACCTGAGCGATGGAGGGTGCCGCTCAGTGGGTGCTGCCCAGGCAGCAGGGGAGGTCCTGCTATTCATGGACTCACACTGTGAATGCCAGAAAGGCTGGCTGTAATCACACCTGGAAAGAGTTGAACAGAACAGGTGCTATTCACTTTCATTTTAAAAGAATGATGTTAAGCATCCAGTGTTCCAATGTTATTTAGGCCGACATAAACAGTGATCAAGAGCAAATCCAGTTGTGAGCCTTAACTCTACTTCCTCTGCTATTTGACAGAAAAATAAAAAGATAAAAAGTTTTCAGTTGTCCTTACTCATTAGTAAAGCAGCGGGTTGTGTATCTAAGACTTAGCTCTCATGATTTGGCTGTGGTCATCCTTCAGACTGCCTGCAGTGTGCCTCTAATTAGGCTGGGTAATTAGGCTGAACTCAGAGGCCTTGAATCTGCAGTAACTTGCATTTTTAGACAAATGTTTGACCCTTTTCCCCCTTTTATCCTTTTTTTTTCTTCTTAGCCCATATATGACATTTTATGAGAGGATCATTCCTTAGATTTAAAAAACAGAGGAACAAAATTTTGATATTTATTGCATTACATTCAGTTACATAAACACACAGAATCCCAAAGCGCTCCTTGATTTTGTGGAACAGCTTAACATCAACATAGGTCACAGGTATACACGCACATTTGGATGTAAAAAATTCAAAATGAATGTCTTAAACAGGACCAGAGTCGTCTCCCCCATAATGGATGTAATAGATTGGCAGACCTTTCAGTATAATGCCACCTAGTGGTCGGTTAGAGGAGTGTTTCACTGGAGACTCGACCTTCACTGGGAATCAAACCCTCAGCTTCAAGAAGTAGATCCACAGCTGGCTGGTCAACCTGCGTGATGAGTTGAACAGCCAACAAATGTTCTACAAATATTTTCCCATCAACTCTTACCAGTTTCTCTGTCCCTACTGAAAGTTAAACATGACACATCCCTGCTTCTTCTATGGTTCTGCCTGTGACAGGAGTCCAGCTTTAGGGGGAGAAGTGGTGGCCATCAACAGACGGTTTTTCCAAACCGTGGGATCCTATGGTGAACAAACAGAGTTCTCAATTATCCCTTTTATCAGGGTAAATCAGAAATAAAATAAATAAATCCAACAGAAGATGAATACTGACTTTATTTCACAACTTTATTTGCTTCAGATATTTCCAGCAAGCAAGTTTTCAGGTGTCCGTATCGGAGTATACTCTGCTTGCAAAAATCTGACTTCAAGTTGTTGAGAGTTTTACAAACAGATGCTATTCAGAATCTTGCATTAAAGTGATTTTTAGTTATTGTTTGGAGGTTCCTGATCTGAATCTGCTACTCGATACAGATCCAGTTCATTTAAGATCAGGTTGATGCTAGTGTCTTACAATCGTATTCTACAGTGAAGTTGATAATCACACCACGTATATGCTGAAAAACATCACTTTAAAGTGTGATAACACAACTACATAATTACTACAATTAGCCAGGCTAATTCTCTGAACCAGATGCTCTTTAGAGGAACCACATCTGAGTTGTTGATACCAGGATGGACGCGTCCAGGAAGATTTTCTACAGGAAGGACACACTTGCTCTTTTTATCCGGCCCTGTGTGTGATATCTAGGAGATTTTGACGAGGCCATTGGTGTACGATTGGAGAACTGAAAATCCGCTGTTGAGATCAACCAATCAGATGTTAGCGTCTAGCCGCCATGCTAATTAAGCTGCTAAAGTCAATTAGCATAAAGTTATAGAATAAATATTAAAATAGTTATATCTGATTGAAGATATTACTTTAAATATTATTTTTGTTATTTCACGTGGTCCCTTATTCGTGTATTTTAAAAATAATTGACTCATGTATTCACATATGTACACTTTTTAAAGAAAAGTAATTTATTTTTATGATTTATTTATCTAATATTCAATACTAACCAAATGTACCTGGTTGATTTATGAAGCAAAAACCAACTGATGCCTGAGCACCGGTGCTATGAGCAGGCTTTCATCCAGACATCTGCTTCGGCGCTACAAGTAAAATCAATTATTGCTCTGCTATGTTTACTACCTAAACAAAGTTTTGATACTTTAACTTTTACTAAATATTATATTTTATATTTCTTTGGTGTCGTTGCTGTACCATTATCATTTAAATAAAATTCCGTGACTGTGTAAAATAAACCAGTTTTTTATGCTCTCTCAGTTGTCAACAGCAGAGGGCGCCATCGGTCTTCAACGTCGCCAGTGTCGGAAATGCTTACCAGTGTCTTTGTTATTTGCTGTACAAACAGATCACATTCACTCATGAAAGAAGTGATATATAATGCTCCTGCATGATGAAGCTCGTTTCTATGTTATAATATGGCTCAGAGAGTTAGCTTGAAGAAGTTATTGACTTGTGAAGAGAGAGAGAGAGAGCAAGATGTAGGCAAGAATGAAGAAGGAAAAGAAAATATATTTTTGTAAGATTTGAAAAAAAAGAGAACCTAACTGTTGGCAAAAATATGTTGACTTGGTTGCAGCCTCTGTTGCTTTTAGGACCAGTCTCTGAGCTCCATCATGCTTTTCTAAAACCTCTTAGCCCTATTTACAGAAAATCTTAGGAATTAATTAGTCATAACCTGTCTAAAGTTTTTTGCTGAAGGTAAACATTGCTGTCAATTACAATATTACCCTTATTTAGGTAATAAGTGTTTGATTTTGAGTTGCCATAAATAAGGCATACTTCTGCTTTGGCTTAGGAGTTAATTGTAAAAAAAAAAACAACAAACAAAAAAAACGAGGTTGCCAACAAAATTGTTGTGAAAACCATTCCAGGTTTCAATAGAGAAGGGAAAGATCCAATTTTTTGCAATAACTTTCCTTTTTTTTTTTTAAAAAAAAAAAGACAAAATGTCTTTGTTTAAAGTTTTAATTTGTGATGCTGGCTGAAACTGGTAAGAGAATTTCCACAGTGACACAAAGCCTGTACCAACATGAGCTGAAGAACCACTCAGAGAGGAAGAATTTATTACTCAAAAAAAAAAAAAACAATTATACAATATCCAGTTTCTGTTGTAGTGGATGAGAACATGAGCAAAAATAAATGTTGAAGTTGTGAGAGAATGGAAATAATTAGAGGTATTCAAAGTGTAAAATTTCTCCATCTTTAGAAAACTAGTAAAACTAATGAGTTTAAAATGAATCTTCAGACTGAAGTGAAGTGCTCATTTCACTCCTGACATCGCCCTCCTCCTTTGACATCGGGTGGGACCTTTTGCCTTCTCCTCACAGCGTCTTCCATCTTTTCTCTATGCTGGGGTCACCGCGGTGGTAAACACAGTGAACACCCACAAATGCTAATGGCTGCCAGGCATGTCATATTATCGCTCCCAGAGAATCGGGTGACTCAGACAGAGATCCATACGTGCATCTCCACAAAGAGGGAGGCAATCGTAGACTTCAGAGAGCTTTGGTTTTCTTTTTTTACATAGTCAGTCAGTCTTTTTTTTTTTAATGACTCCTGAGGTGCAGTTGGGTCTTTGTGTATGGGCATCTGGAGCAGAGCTGATACAAAGCACAGATTAACTGCAGTGAAATGGGATATAAACTTGACAACCAGCAGCAATTAGGGTCAAACAAGGTTATCTGTATGTTAAAAATACACACTTTGTAGCTTTTAAGAAACGGTTTGTGAAGCTCTTTTGTGGGGAAAAAAATAACATCTGCAAGTTGTTATACAGGATGTTTAAAATGATCAGCAAATATAAATGAACTTAACAATGCCTCAGTTTACTTTATTCAATTAAAAAAGAGACAAAAACAAAAAAACCCCCACAACCTTCCAGACATACATCAGGGGAATAGACATTCTTCCACACTCCATCACCCTAATGTGTCTTTTTCAGCCTCTCCTATGTTGCTTTGCCTGTTTTTTGATATCCAACATCCCTTCCTCACTTATCCAGCTGGGGAGAGAATTTTATGTTTCAGTTTCATTGTACCCTTAGAGGAAAAGCAGCCCAAAGCATGATACTTACTATACGTTGCTGTGGGCATCATGCTGCTCAGGTCAGGATAAGCATGACGGTCTCATGTGACCACAGCATGTTTTCAGTCAATTATATTTTAACATTATTACCAGTTACATTCACATCTTTTTTTTTTTGTAAAACCTAGCATGGAGCTCCAGACTAAAACTAATTCATGATTTATGAGTTTTGAGATACAGAATTGTTTTTACATTGGTGTTTTTTTCTTTGTTGTTGTTATAATGAGAGAAGAAAACAAACACATATGAAACCTTACCGTAATTATTCTTTTAGAAAGCCACTAAAGATAGTCTTTACATTTAGATTTATAGGTCAAGCCCAAACTGAGACATCCATAAGACTAATCCCACTCTTACCATCAGATTTCTTGAAAGCCAGAGAAAAAGATGCTGTGAAATCTGATTTTCACACCTCTAAACCTGCCGGCACATAAACATACAACACAAAGACATAAAACATAATCTAAAACCTTCTGACAAGGTCTGCTAAGGGAACAAAACACTGCCAAGTATTCCTTCTTCGTGCATACGTTTTAGCACTGACATCTCAGCAAGGACGCTTACATCAGCGTTACCTCAGCACAACAGAAGACAACTCTATCCTGAAAGCTCCCTGGGAGGATAATTCTCCAACATTTGTTGCAAAACTACTAGAAACTCTCCTCTGACAGGCAGACAACAAAAGAGGTTATTTAGCTGCTGTCCTGGTGCTTTTCTTTTTTTTTTTACCCATCTAAGGAAAGAAGCTGCCATTAATCTCCACTTCTGACATGCTTATTGTTATGCAACTCCCTCCCATCACTTTTGCAGAAGCACCTACAGGTGCAGACACTCATTTATCAAAACAAAAGATGTCCAGCAAAGACATCTTCCTCCCACCCCCCATGTTTTCTTGCTTTGCACCGATGCAAATAGCAGCTGCTGTCTCACTCCGAGCGGGGCAGATAAATGTGAAGCCCTTACACCGAGAGCCTCCCAAGGCCTGGTGCTTATGGGGGGAAACATAAGTCAAACATTAAAGCTAGAAGAGCCTAATTTAAATGTGAGGACCACAGCAGGTTCCTGCATATATGTCCATTATGCCTGCAGAGATGAAAGCGCTGCTGTTTATTACCGAGAGGAAAGTTCTCTCCTCCGACATAGCAACGTTTTTTTCTGTTTTTTTAGAACCAAAATCTGGGGCGAAGGACAAGTGAAGTGGCTCCTTTCACTGGAATCAAGTGCTCATTTGAATGGAAGAAGAAAATGTTCACAGAGAAAAATGTGTGCTCGGGTGGAAGGGCTGGACAGGGAGGGATTGTTGGTGTATTTGGGTCAGGGCCATTGCAAAATAATGTGAACCGAGAGGATTGAAGTGAATGCTCAGGTGTTAAAAAGAATCCCTTCAGTAGAGATTTTCCCACAGTCAAGGGAGAGAAACAAGAAAGAAATAAAAAAAACAAAAAACGAGGAAGGCTATAAAGCAGCAAACCAGGTGGGCTTCAGTCGGGCTAATGACAGATAAAGTGGGAAAAGTGGTGAATTAAAGATGAGTTTGCTGGCAGGTGGGTAAAACGACGTGTGAGCAGCGAAGATGGGATTGTCTGTACGCCATTAAACATGAATGGGTCTCGTGACCCCAGGCGAAATGACAACATTCCCACAGATGTGCAGCTAAATGCACAAGTAATCATTCTCAGTGCAAAAAACAACCAGATCATCTTGGGACAGAGCACTCTGGGAACTCTGACCTCTGTCTCCCATTAAGGCTTTTGTACATGACTGAGGAAAACAGCGTCCAATTCCACGTCACACGCTGACAGAAACTGCAGATGAAGACAAAGCAAACTATTACACTCACACACTTCAGAATACTGAACAAAAAACACCACCGTGTTTTTACGGTCATTTTTTGGAGCATTAACATTAATAGATGATTCCAAAACTTTGGTTTTGTTTGTTTTTTGGCAATTCTTTTAGGATTGCCTGATTCCAGGGTAGAGAGCTGGAATCAGGGTTCCATAAATGATGGAGTCCATCAGGTCTTGAAGAAGAAAACAACCACAGACCACCGCATTGCCTCCACCATGTTTGATTGTTGGTATTCTGAATGGTCTTTTTCCAAAATGCTTCGTCATGATGGGTCACAAACCTTCCAAAAAAGGCTTTGGAGTCACTTTCAAAGATCATGAAGATATAAATGTTTTTGTTAAATCTGAGCATTTTGTGTTATTTTGGTCTACAAAGGTTTTGACCTTGTCACTCTCCCATGGATGACCTTTACCCCAATTTGTTTTCGTTTTTATTGACTGAGAAAAGTGAGGCACTAAGTGCTTTTGGCACTTGTTGGGATATTTTGGATGAGGTAACGATGTTTTCCTGAATCTTAATTTTAGATTGACCACACGTAGGAAGGTTCACCACTGTTCTGTTTTTGTAGATACTGGCTCTATAGTTAGCCATAAAGCCTTTGAAATGGCTTTGTAACCCTTTACAACCTTTTATTAAATTTGTTTTGTTTTGCTTTTTTGTCAGTTCTTAAATTTCTTTAAATTAGGGGACTTAATCTTGTGATCTTTCAGTCTACTTCATGTTGCCAGGCAGGTTTAATTTACTTTTTTGATAGCTTCATAAATTACCATTTGAAAACAAATGTAAATTTTTTGATGAAACATTCAAATGGAATAAAAAAGCAGAAGAAAAAGGCTTTCTCACATTGCTGTAAATTATGTGATGCACAGACTATGCTAAAATTTTCGAAATATTTCCTATTTTGTTCATAGACTAACTTTGTGCTTTATTTAATTACCTCTACTGTCGAATGTGTTAGCTATAAAACAGCTACTAACCCGACTTTCCCCCAAACCTCTAATGTATTTCTTTAGTGAACTCAAAACAAGAAATCCATCTCATAACAGTCATGTTTGTTTGTTGTTTTTTTTAATAGCATATGTGTTTATCTGATAAATATATAAAAAAAGGTTGTTACAGTACATTCCATTAGCAGAGAAGCAAAGTCAAAGCTACAGGAGTTGAAATGACGAGAGCAGATCTGTTGGACAAAAGTTATGACCTTATTCCTGGTTAAACGTTGCATCAGCCGACGCCGGCGAAAAGCACTGCCATAACGTCCTTTGCGGGTTGCATTGTTTATGGCCGTTGCGCATGTCTGAATTCTCTAAAGTTGAAAAAAATAAATTTTTAGTATGGATACATTCGTTGATATATATATATATATATATATATGAGTGTCTTTATTTCCTTATTGTGCTTTATGAGGGAATATTGCTTCACCCCAACAGGTGAGTGAACTGAACATCTCAGAGCTGCTAACCCAGGGCGCCAATCAGGGGGAATGCATTATGGTGTTTCGCGTGAACCAATGGGAAAGCATTTGCTCCAGGCCACTTTACAACAGGGGTGACTACCTTGTGCCCCAAAATAACCCTTGTTCAAACAGAGCTGACTTCTGCTAAATATGCATCAGTAAATGCCAGGTTTAGCGACTAAAATACCAAACCGTGTTTCCTTTAAATAGAAGGGGTAAATGGCAAGCTGGATCTCCATGGGGCGACATGCAGCATGTTAATGTGTGTCTACAGGCACTACTCAAAAGGTTTGGAAAGGCATGCAGAGAGAAATAGGGGTAGGAGGATTGGGGCCATGTGGAAAGCGAGACAAAAGTAGGGGGAGGCAAAGAGTCCCTGTGCTCAGACCACAGCAGGGGTTGCTCTGCCCAAGGCGTAGCACGAGTCCCTCGCCACCACCAGCACCGTTCCAACAGACATTTTCCTTCATCCTTTTACCCCCTCTCTCCCCTTGGGCAGGCGGGTAAAGAGCACGAGACGCCCCATCTCTCGTTTCACAGTGTCCTCTTTTCCAAATTCAACCAGTCATGCATTGTTCTACTGCAGCCAGAGCATCCGACGAGGGTTGAGTGAGCAAGGAAAGAAGGGTTAACAGGCAGAAGAAGAGGGGAAGGCAGAGAGCACAGGCCATTGCTCTCTTCTTCAATGTTAATGTCTCGACCTCCATTGCGGCATAGTCCAGTCCGAGGAGCCTCACGGTGTGGGACTAAAGATCAACCTCATCCATTGATCTGCCACCGTAAAACTCCAAACCTGACTCAAACCTCTACATGCCACTTAAGAGCACTACGTTTTGTTTTTATAAAGCTATCCACCTAAACATTTTATGTCCTCATGCAATTGGAATTTTAAAATCTTCCAAAATAAAAAGAATTTGCTTGTTGCATTCCTCTACTGTGGATGCCTTGGAGACTGCAGCTAAACAGTCGTCTATTTAGTTCAGGAATATCCCAAAAATAAAAATCATCCTGGAAATTGTCCTGCAGAGTCCAGGAGATTTCTAAAGGAGATCTGCTACAAAACCCCTAGCTCTGGCTTGGGTAGAGTCTTACGGGTCCCTTTGGGGAAGAGCATCCGGGGCTCTTGTGAGGGTCGTCACCCCCCCCGACCTGCGGAGGCGAACTGTGTACCCTAAACCTGATAGAACTGGAAGGCAGCGGAGGCTCCGAGATGATGGAGAGCGGTGGCGGTGGTCGCCGAGACGATAAATCTGGAGTTAAAGGGGGAGTTGACTTGGGTACTGCTGGACAAACCAACTGCAGGCTCTGGGGTCTGTGTGTCAGAGAGTCCGCATAGCACATGGCGGAGTGCTGCTGGGAGATGGTGAGGGACGAGCACGGGAAAGGCATGGGCGGGTCTGTCCAGATGGGTGCAGCTTTGGACGGTGAATGGCAGGGCTGAGGAGGGGATGGGCAGTGCAGGTAGGTGTGGTGGGCTGGCGAGTAGTGAGTGGGACAGATTATTGCAGGTTGGGGCGCTGACGGCGTGAGAGCCTCCATCAGCGTGGTCATTCTCTTCATGACCTGCCCAAGGTCCGCCACTTCCCTCCGCAGGGTGCTCACCTGCAGGCGAAAACAGAGACGATACCTTAAATTAAATATTATGTCGGATATTTGACCTAAAATTTGGGGTATTTTTGTATTTTTTTTTATTATTGTTTTTATCTTGTTGCTTTAGCACACACTCTACTGGCATTTTCTCACAGCAAACTTGCTGTTCCCAGAAGGCACCTGGTATTTTACATAATAATCTCCATAATAAGGTAGTACAGTAAGACCTGCCAAAGCTACAGACAGGTAGATTTAAAACGTTTCATAGTTTTGTGTTTCTTTGCTGTTTCAGCCCAAACAGGAAGCCTTTTTACCTTCGACTATAAGAACAACTAGTCAGAAAAAAACATGTCATACATAAAGTTTTTTTCTTTTTTTTTTAACGTTTATCAAATTTTCTGTTGTATTTATCTCATTTAACTTTATATGGAAGTCTTTGTTGGTGCCGCACAAAAGATTTTCAGCACCGAATCATGTAATCTGAAGCAATCTCACCTCGATCTTTGCCGTTTCTTTCCTTTATATGATAGCTTCAGCAGAGGCTTATGCAAACTGAAATCTCCTGCAGCTGATTCTCATTAAAAGCAGTCAA